>OX344727.1:94666880-95958898 GCA_947034835.1 Ballota nigra
CGTGTATTAAAATTCATTAAAATGATATGTATTAAAAATTTAGTAAAAAAAAGCCAAAATAACATGTAAGCTATGTTTACTTTGGCCGATAAAGTCCAATTACAGGAATAATAAGGGTTTATCAACCATTTACTTTGCAAGTTTAGTGTAGAGGGTTATCCCCCTGACCCGGAACAAACCTCTATTAATTGTACCTTTTTAATCCCCTGTGAATGGGCGGTTTAAAATAGTCTCACGATTTCTCCAACTTAAGTTACCTAATTGTCCTCCAAATCACGTGTATACACCTCCCTTCATTGACTAAGAAAATCCTAATCACAATTCAAGCGCCGCTCAAGGAAATGGGAGGAAATGGGTGAGAGGCGATTCGATCGGGAGAACCACTCCAAGATCGCCGACGTAGTTAAGGTTTGTTTGTTGTTTTAATTTCCAGGGGAGATCGATATCTGGGCCGAAGAGAGATTCACGGTCGTCGAGCCGCTGAAGGAGGAGGAAAAGGGGATATAACGGAGAAGGAAGAACGAGACAAGATCGCTACCATCGTTTCCGGTCAGAGCTCCATTAATGGCGAATCGAAGTTAATTCCTGATTTCTTTTCTATTTCCCCCAAATTACGTCGTCTTCTCTGTTAAATTTCTTCAACTTCCGTCAATGCTATCATTTCCGGCCGAGCTCCAGTAATGGTGATTCAAAATTAATTTCCTGATTTTTTTACAATTTATGGCAACAACCCTCAACCTTGGACTTCATCGCCTTCATCCCCAAATTACGCCGTCACGATTGCCCCAAATTACGCAAGCTTCTTCATTTAACCCAACATTCTCTCTCTTCACACGTGAATAGGAATAACGGAGGAAGGTATTGTATTTAGGGCAGATTAGTAATTTAATTAAATGTTAACATAATTTCTTTTTGGGAAAAATATATAAGCATATCTTGTTTACCCTTTTACAAGTAAACAACTGATATAGGGCTTTAACTTAGTCAGACTTGTTAAATTAGTCTTATCTAAGCTTATCATGACTTTGAATGTAAACACAACCTAAACAAAGATAAAAACGGAGGATAAGTCTAATTTTTTTTCTAGCCCCCAACTAAAATAGTCTAGCTCCGCCCCTGATTGTCTCCCATTCGTTTTTCATTTGCTGCAGAATCAGAAAAATATCAGACGCCAGTTTTGCGTTCCTCTGTCAATGTAAGTCTAGATTCCACTGGCTCGAATTTTCCGTTTAATTTATCGAATGGTTTGGAATTTTATTGTTTTGGATTTTTTTTTAATAGAAACGATGGACACAGAGAAGATCGTCGAGCTGAAGACGCAATTGCAGCAGGCGTTGAACCAAGCGCAGGAATTTGTTCAGGAGATTCCGCCGGCGCAGCTGTACGCCGCCGTTGCGGCGGTGCTATTCACCGTTTTCCTCTTCTTAATCAGTAAGTTGGTACCGAAAGCCTTAATTTCGTTTTAGGTTTAGCGTTTTTTTTTGCATTTGGGTATGTTTGTTTTAATGGCTTCCTTGAATGCTCGCAGTATTGGTGGCTATTGTGTTGAAAGTTGAAACTTCTGGATTTTATGCATTTCATGTTGACAAAGTATACAGTGAAAATAGTTTATATAATGACCTACTGAAGGGTATTAGTTGTTTTTACCGAAGAGTATTAGTTGTTTAATGAAAAAAAACTAATACTCTTATGTATAAGCAACTCATGCCCTTCGGTGAAACAACTAATACTCTTCAATGATTCATGTATGAACCAATTACACTCTATACATACTCTTTAATGATACGGTGGTGTTGCAGGGTTTTAACTCTCTTGTGTCACTAGAGATGAGTGCTGTTTTTATTTTATTAAATCTTAATAGTTATTTTGATCTTTAATATCATTTTTTAGGCATCAATATTCTTGTGGCACTGCTTCAGTAATGTTTAACTTGCGCTTGACAAAGTTTGAGTTATTACTTGGATGAAGATTTGTGTTTTTGTGTTGTTATTTAGTACAAGTCAAGATCATGTTATTGACAACTTTAAAAGTTTCCCATCTCAATGTTATGTGTTCTGATGGGTAAGTGTAGACTTATCTATATGATAACATGTATGTATTTTGTAGGGTGTGTGTGTGTGCGCGCTTGGTTATATTTATATGGTGTAAACAAAATCAATTTGAGTATGATTATACATGGTTGTTTGATTGATCAGATCAAGGTATGATCTTATTGACCTAAACACAAGTGAAGTTTTGTCTTTTCTCACTTATCAAGCTTAAGGTCAACCCGAGCTAAGATTCTATCGAGATGCAACTGTTATGTTTATAGAATGGAGCTCAAATGAGTATTTGAGTCTAGTATATTTTAGGAGGGAAAGGGAAGTTCGAAGTACTGAATATTACTGATGTGATGATCTCTTTACTATTTTCTTAATCAACATATTAGTCCACCAATTGCAAGATTACAGCGCTTCGCCTTTAACTATGCTGCACCATTATGTTCTCGACTTTGAAGTCATGTCCCTTTACCTTGCAGTACGTCTTTTCAAGCGTAGAACATCAAACATCGTTTTACTAACTGGGCTTAGTGGAAGTGGGAAAACTGTTATTTTTCACCAGGTAAGCATCAAATAGAATAGTTGAAAGTGAGCATCTTTGGATAACTTGAGTGCAGTAATTGCTTGAAAACTTTACGGCTTTTTTGTGTATTCTAGCTTCAAGATGGCTCCTCCCACCACGGTACTGTGACGTCAATGGAACCAAATGAAGGAACTTTTATACTGTACTCTATAACTAGTAAGGTTGATTATCATATTCCTGTATTTTCTTATTCCCAGAATAGGAATGTTTAATGCTTAAATCCTGTTTGGTTATTTGCAGAAGGGTAAAATAAAACGTCTTCATCTCGTTGATGTTCCTGGGCATCCACGACTCCGACCAAAACTGGACGAATACTTGCCCCGAGCAGCCTGCATTGTTTTCGTGATAGACGCAGTCGAGTTTCTACCTAACGTTCGTGCTGCTTCCGAGTATGTTGCATTAGGATCTTTCTTGTAGCCAATTATTGAAACAAATGAGTCATATTCTCTCTCTTTTTAGGTACATATATGATATTTTGAGCAAGGCAACTATTGTGAAGAAAAAGATCCCATTACTACTCTTGTGCAACAAAGTGGACAAAGTTACTGCACATACAAAGGATTTCATCAGAAAACAGCTGGAGAAAGAAATGTGAGACCCTCATTTGCTTAATCATTCACATGATTAGGTTCTAATTTACATGTGCTATGTGTAAAACATAGTTGGTTTACATATATCTCAACCGCCTAAATGTAAAACGACGAATCTAGCCTTATGAATGTTAAACTCGTTCCTCGTTTGCTTGTGTTGGTTCAGTGACAGGCTCTGGACTTCAAGAAACTAATGTACATTTGGGTTTCCGGGAGGAGCATTCACCTTCTCTCGGTGCGTTAACAGAGTTACGGTTGCAGAAGCGTCTGGTTTGACGAGTGGCATCTTTCAGTTAGAGCTGTTTATCAGAGAATGTGAAATTCTTAAGAGTGTCTTCTAAGGGGCAATATTTTGTTATATCTTTAAATCTTGAATCCTGGAATTACAAATTTGTTGCAATTTTAGTGCTCTGTAGTCGAGTGTAAATTTGTTCTTGATGATTTTCAAATTTCTTGCTATATGTACGGGTATGGTTCGTGATATATCTACATACATTGATTGCCTGTGACATAATTAAATTGTTGATATTTTTTTGTTGTTTTGTTATTTACTTATGAAAGAAACAGCCAATTCCTTAAAAAAGAAAAAGAAACACACATATTATTTGATGTATGGTATTTATTTGGATTAAATGTATCATAAACTTTCCTGGTATTTATTTGTAATATTAAAAAAATATAGAAATATTTTTATCAAATAAATTTATTATATAATATATTATAATTGTTTATGATAATTATTTTGGACTATTCAAAAAGTATGAGCTACACAGATTAATACTCTTCCTTTACACATATCAACTTTAAATTTTGTTCTAAATTATCTATTAATCTATTTTCAACTTTTTCTTTTAAATCACTAAAAGGGCATTATTGCGGAAAGGTGAGGGTGTATACATTTTTTCCTTTGTTGTTGATTGTTTATACATTTTTAGGTAAACATAAAAAAAAAAGAAAATATGGCAGATTAATATTATTGTGAGTATTTAGAAAAGGAGTAATTCTAGTGTGCATTTAAGTTCATTTGAATTTTGAAAAAATACCCTAAACACAAATCAGTAATACTCAAAAAGTAATATTTCAATTGCAAAAAAAAAAAAAAAAAGTTCAACGTGTTAGTTTGTATTTAAAAAAAATTAAAATTGAAGTCAAAATTGAGCTCAAAATTCCTAGAATTTGTGTTAAATATATATCAACTTTTATCATATATATAAATGATACATTTACTTATATATAAGTATATTTTAATACAACTATTCCATAAATATATATAAAAATAACTTAAAAGATTTATTAGAATCCATATCAGTATGATTTTGATTTGATTCAAACGTATTTTAGTTAATTTTGGTAACAAAATGAAAAGGGAAAAAAAATCGTGAATTCGCGATAAAGTAACTGACTTACACATTGACCATACTACCCTTCGGAAACACACTAATAAAATCCACTCACCAATCCCTTCTCCTTCCCCTCTCTCTTATACCCCTAACGCCGCTCCATCTCTTCCACAAAACCCCTCTCAAATCCGTCTCCTCTTCCTTACTCCGCCGCTCTCCACGGCGGACTAAAACCCTAATTCTCCCTAGTTTCACTTTTCGCGCATCTCAACCACCGGAAATGGCGGCGGCGGCGGCATCTGCATCCACTTCGTCTGAAATTGCGGCCGAGGGTCCAGTTCTGAATTTAATCAACAAGCGTCTCCGCGCGCTGCGGAAGAAGCTCAACCGTATAACTCAAATGGAGGAATCCGTCGCCCAAGGCAAAATCCTTAACAAGGAACAGGAGGAAACCCTTCGTTCCAAACCTACCGTCGTCGCAGGCATCGATGAGCTGGAGAAGATCCGGCAGCCCATTCTACAGGCCGTTGATCAGGAAATTGAACTCGCGTTGGAGAAAAAGAGTCAAAAGCCTGATACCTCAACGGCGAAAGAGGAAGAAGCCGTGAAGCCCGAGGCGAAGTCGGGAAACGACGACGCTTCAGCTATTTCTGATCTGCTTAATCTACTGTATTTCAGCAGTGTATTTGATGTCAAGACGTTACTTAGGGCTCCTGATAACATGTTGACGAGGACGCACGAGAGGAATTGCTGCCTAACCTACGACTACGTTACAGACGATGATGCTGCTGGGGATCCTTTGAAAGAGTGGGACTTGGATTTGATTTCCAACCTTGGGGGTTTGTTGATTTCGCGCCCGGTTAATTCGAGTTTGTCGCACAAGGAGTCGTTGGCGAAGTGTGTGGAACATGCGAAGCTATGGCTTGCGAATGCGGATCAGCCTGTCCATCCTGATGCGAGCATCACTTGTATGTAAAATTTTCAATTGTTTTATAAACATTTGCTTTTCTTTATTTGCATCCCAGTTTCATATATCTGTGTTTTCTAGGTAATTGTGCAGTTGGTAAAGTTGATTAGATTTCAGTCGGTTTAGAGTTATTTTACTAAAGATGATATAGTTTGGTCTATTATTTAAATGCTGGCTTAAGCAATTGGATTTTGTCTGGTAGTTAAGTGTTGGCCTGAGCAATTGAATTTTGTTTGCTAATATGTTGTGTTGTTTAGATACACCTTGTTTCATTGTGATATGGAGATACATGTGCTGCTATCTCAGTGAATTGTGATGCATTATCAATATTACCGTAGCTTCCTGCTGAATTGTGTTTTTTAATATGAACAAAGTTTTCAGTCGTGTAGATAGCAATGAGTTGACTTGAGTCTAAAGCTTGTTTTTCTGTTTACTTCTATTCTATGTGTGTGTTTCTCACAGCATCTGTATTACTGTATAGTCTTTCAATTGTGCTATGTCTCTTGAATTTCATCTGCATGATTTTAAGAAATGTTGGTCCTATATTTGTGCTACATTGGCAGTGTTCTCTTGAATTTTTGTACCTGTTAATGTGAAGATCTGGTGTCTTAATTACATGGTATTTTTTAGATGCTGCATTGAGGGAAAAGCTGAACAAAATTATGGCCTCGGAGTACTTTACAACTACTCCAGAAATAAAGGCTCCAGTTGACGTAGCAGCTGCTGCTGGAAATTATACTTCTTTTCAGGTGCCGGTCCATCCAGTTAGCTCTACCGTTTCAGTGGAGCACTCTGAAACCGAGTATCAGCAAGAGGTAAAATTAGCATCTTTTGTCTGATATTTGAAATTGGTGCCTGAATTTTGAGATAAAAATGGAAGGAAAACCTTCCAATGACTGTGATGAGTTACAAGGTTGACACAAAGAAATGGCTTTAACTCATGCTCAAATCTACTGCTTTGACTGCTCAATTTGATCTTTACAGTTTTTTCGATCCCCAGGTTTTATTTAAGACCACATTGGATCATTTTTCAAGATTCAAATACTTGTTTTCCTTTCTCTTGTTGTTGGATGTCGTCTCATCTGTTAATCATTCATGCATTAGCAAATGTTGGAAGTAATTTGATCTAGATAAGAAGACTTCAAAGCCTCAGATATTTCATCTAGGAAATTCATAAACTAGTAGCATATATATTCAATTTATGAATTGGACCTTGTAGGTATCTAGTAATTTGTGTTGTTGCTACTGTTGCAAGTAATATTTTATGATTTGCGCTCGAAACCAAGAATATGCTTGTTGGATACCATTTATGCAGAATTGAAAATCTTCTGACCTTGGAAAATTTGAAATAGTTTGCTTTTACTTGGACTCTGCCCACAATCTAAGTAATCTGTACATGCTTAGCAGTCAGCATTCATACTTTCTTCTTGCTTTTCTCTTAATTCCTGTCTCTCCTCTTGTAATTTCGAAAGTGAATTGGATGATATCATATCCTGGCTCAGTTTGATGGTTATCCATGTTAAGGCCAGATATTCTCTTTCATTTATCTAAAATGGCAGGAGATTCCACTCCTTAAATACCTTAGGTGGAATACTATTTCGCATTTGAGCAGATCGTAGTATTCTACCTAAACATTAATATAGTGAGCCACCGGATTGTAAGGAGAAACAAAGAGAGCTTCTGCAGCTCATATGAAGAAGTGCAAAAACCATCTAATTTGTTGTTAGTAATATATTATAATATAGGAGCTAAGAATTACTGGGAAACAAATCATGGTTTTGGTTTGGCTAACGATAATATGGAATGCCATTCAACTAAAATATTTAATGAGGAGTTGTGTAGCTTCCTTGGCTTTTTACAACAGTGTATCTCAAGGAGTTTTTGAAGCATTCACCATTTTGGTATGTAGAGCATCACATTTAGTTACCTAATATGTGTTTTAATTCCCAGAATCAGCTTGGTTCGGGTCAGCACTTGAAAGGGTTTTAACACACCTTATTTGTTTCTCCCACGGAAATCTTATATAAATAAGAAATTCTATTTATGAGCACAGACAATTTGGCCCAAATTACTTGATGATCCCCAAGATTATAGATTTTGTCTTTGCTAGTGCACTTCAAAGCTTTAATGTGTTGTACCACATGCTTTAACGTGTTATACGGTACAACACATTAAAGCATTGAAGGACAGTGCACTGTAGGGTAGCATAGACAAAACCAGATTATGTTACTATATAAGACATCATAATCTGTTAAGTATTTTTCAAACTTTTTCTGCACATTCTTTCGTATACTAAAGAATGCATCAATCACTGGTTATTCTGGGAAATTTCACAGTGGATACACTGGCAATTAGCTAATTTGAATTAATGCATCTCTGTTCTTAAAAAATTGCTATCAGAACTTGGGTCCACCCTTCAACTCTCTAGGAAGAACATGTCTATAGTTGACCATGAATATTATTTTCTATTCCTTCCAATATTGTTTCCATTGTTTGTGACACAATTTTCTTCATGCCTTTCAGGAAGAACATTTACCTAATTCCCATGACAATGAAATTCATGGTGATGAAGCTGGACCGGGTGAAGAACATCATCAGGTACTAAGGAGTGAAGTTTGGTTTTTTTTTTCAAGTTTGGGGGTAGTTAAGACTTTTAACTCCATCAGGTACTTGTATTATTTGACCATTGAAGCATGTCCATTTATTTTCTTCTTAGGGTGGAGGATCATCAGAGGTAGCAAATGCATCAGAAACTCAGGTTTCCGACCTGGGCATGCCCGATGATGCTGAATTCGATCAAAACTCGAGGAATGTTGACTCCAAGGATCAGTATGGTGGCCCTCGCAAGCCTTACCAGAATTATCGAGGTGGTCGTGTTGGAGGTGGCCGTAGAGGAGGATACAGCAACGGACCTGGTCATCGTGGAGGGAGAGGAGGCAATAGGGGAGGTTATCAAAATGGGCGAGGCCAATTTTACGATCAGCCCGGTGGCTATTACCCAAGGACTAATTACAGAGGCCGAGGTGGCAGGGGTATGGGTGGAAACGCAAATGGAAACGGAAACGGAAACTACAGTTACTCCGGTCCTGCTCAAGCTGCATCCTGATCGGTAACTGCGTATTTAGTTTTGTTTCTTTGGGGGGTTAGTTTCAAGTTATTTCCTTACTCGTGGTCAAGGACTGTATGGTGGTTGCTTTTAAGCAGACCTTTGCACCTTTTTTTTTTTTTTTTGGTAGTTGAATGAATGTGGAAGAAATCAAACAATTTTGAACTGCTAGACCTGTAATTCTGCTTCTAATCTTCGTTGCATATGCTTTTTCTCTCTTCTGTTTCTCATGTCGCACCCTTTACTATATGTGGGTTTTTGCACATTAAATTACCCTTTAAAATCATGACTTCTTTGTGGTTCCAAGTTTTAATTTTTGTACATCTATTGTGTCCTTGTTCACAAACGAACATTGAGAGAAAAGTATTACTTAGTCCTTGGCTGTTATTCCTTAAAATATTTTAAAATAAATGTAATTTTAGGTTTACTCAATATGGTACTTAATTTTTGTCATAATTACACCTATACACAAATTATCTTTTTAAAAAAAAATTGATTTCATTGATTCAAAAGAACATATAGGTTATTTTATATGCATTTATTAAGTAAAAGATGTAAAAACTAAAATGATATTTATTTTGAAATGGAGAGAGTATTTTCTTTTTTTCCAAGATGTTGGAGGATATTAAAGGTTATTGTGAAATTCATTTATTAATAAAGTGATTGTTTATAAAAAAATATATTATATATGTTATATTTTTCATAAACAATCACTTTTTTTATAAATGAATTTCACACTAACTCATAATACCCTTCAACATATGATACAAAGTAACAAAAAAAAAAGGACTAGTAAAATTGGACGGAGAAAGTAATTTATTTGTTAAATAGTATTAATAGTTTTGAATATGTAACTAAAAAAAATGATATTTTTAGTTATATATAACACTACTAATATGTAAATTAATTTTTCTTTCGACACTATTTAAAAAAAAAAAAAATTGAAGTCTCCGTAAAAAAATGTGTTTTTCCGTAAGGTATTCATTATCTTTTCCTCCATACATTTTCTCTAAGAATCCACAGTTGATATTTTTTATCACAACTTTCAATCTTTATATATTTTGTATTTATAATAAATGGATTACGAGGTTAGACACATATCCTTACTTGACGTTACCACAAACATAACTATGACTCTGCGGCAAAGGAGTACCAAGAATTTAGGAATACAAAAATGTCGTAGATAATACGAAGAATCCAACTTTTTATCTTAGAAATGGCATCTGATCTTTTAATTCACAAGAACATTCTGAATTTGTTCTTGAAAATTAGTTCGATTGATTCCACGTAATGATGTAGTGATATCCTCGTACCAAGTTAGAAATACCTAATATTTGTTCACGTGGATCACACAATTATTCTCTCTAAATCTGTAAAAATCGGTTTCATCGTACCACTCAAAACAACATTAATTGTTTTAGTTATACAATATTGCTATCAACCTAATGAGTAGTTCTAGTGCGCACTTAAGTGCATACTATGCGCTACCACAAGCAAAAATAAGTAATACCCAAGAAATAATCAGTAATGCTCTAAAAAGTAATCGGTAATACCCCAAGAATAATCAATAATACCTCAACTCCAAAAAAATATATAGTTCAGTGTTTTTTTTTGTGAATTTTGAAAAAATTAAAGTCAAAATTAAATTTAAAATGCAAACGCATGCTAATATTGATACAACCTAATACACTTTAATTAAATTTGTTTAATTCATTTATAGTCCTAACATAGTCGGCAAATACTGCACATTTGTGAAAATGAATAAATTGTAGGCTCTCTATAAAGATAGGAATATCAAGAATAAAGAGAGCAATGACAAAATTTAGGCTTCTTTCTCTAAAGCAATATATCTAAAACAAAATACTTTCTATATTTAATACCATCCGTCCATAGGCAAAGTATAGAATAAAAATAGTTTACACATGAATCATTTAAAGTATATTAGTTATTTTTACTAAAAAAATTATTAGTTGTTTTTACTGAAAGATATTAGTTCCAGAGAATATTAGTTGTTTCAACTGAAAGATATTAATTGAAGGGTACAAAAAGTATTAGTTTTTTAATTAAAGTGTATTAGTTGATTACACTAAATAATATTGCAAAGTGATTCATATATGAATCAATCTCATTCTATACATACTCACAATGATATATTAAAGTCTCATCCAAAAGTAGGTTAACTTTTAGTTAATCTAATAGTAACAAACTTATATTTTAGTAAAATAATTAATTTATTTAAAAATATATTTGAATTATATAGTTCATAGGATATATACAATATTTTATCTTAATTATAAATTTCATGCGTTTTATGCAGTCTTGGTTGATGATAATTGATGATTTAGAGGAAGATATTGTGGTGATGAATAGAATACAAACACAAAACACTAATGTGAAATGCAAGATCATGTGCAGCCAAGAACATATTCCAGACTGCAGATGAACCAGTATAAAAGCCATTGCAATGTGTCAACCATTAGCTCAAACCAAGATACAATTCACAAAAAGAAACACTAAAAAAACACAGATTTACCACATTTGAAAGATGGGAGCCAATGCTTCAACTGTTTATGAGAATCCACCAAGAAAAGACGATCAATCTGCCCGGAAAGGGCAGGTTATCGCGTTCCATTCGTCGTCCAGCTGGAAAACCCATTTCGAAACGACGAAACAGACTTCAAAACTAGTAAGTCCATCACCAATCTGCTGTTAAAGTTCTCAACATGAATCTGCTTTCTAAAAAAATTTCTGCATCTGTTGAAGATGGTGATCGATTTCACAGCTTCTTGGTGTGGGCCCTGTCAGTTTATCCAACCTGCGATAAACGAATTCGCGGAAATATACAAGAATGTCGACTTCATCAAGATTGATGTAGATGAGTTGGATGTATGTATGCTCCTATTTTCTTGCACTAATGTTTGCTGTTTTTGTTGGTATACTTACTGGAAATGCATTATATGATCAGGATGTTTCGAACGAGTTTGGAGTTCAGGCAATGCCGACTTTTATACTGATTAAGGGAGGGAAAGAAGTCGACAAAGTTGTGGGAGCTAAAAAGGATGATCTACGGAAGAAGATTGAGAAACACAGGTTCTGATCAAAAGAAAAGCCTGAAGAATGAAGCAAGAATCATGGACTCGCCTGAAAAACGACGTTTATTTGGCTATGTAATTCGAACACAATCATCTTTCAAATAAAAATACATAGATAGGATCCATGTCCACAAAATTAAGAATCAGTAATACATTTTACAGGTTTCACATTGATTTCAAGAAAAAGGCTCTGTTTAGAAAAAAAAACAACCTCAATCTAGTTTTCCTACTATGCACAACTTTTTTCTAGTCTGAAATAACTGATTAGGAATATACACTTATCATTAATCACAACTAATAAATAAAGACTGAACTGAAACCAACATTAACCAGTTGTCCTTCCCAAGACCCTTCTCAGATCCGATTTCTGGTCTGAAGTAAGCCTCGATGGGAACTTGACGTCGAACTTGATCCTCAAATCTCCGTGTTTACCCGGCTCTTTAGATATGGGCATGCCTTCGTTCTCGATCACCATTTCGTAGCCAGGTTTGACGATATCTGATACTGAAACGGTTAAATCTCTTCCGTCCAAGGTTTTAATCTTGAGAGTCTTGCCTGTGAGAGCATCGAGCAGAGAGATTCTCTGATTGATTATTAGATCATTACCGTCCCTCTTGAAACTGGAATGGGGCTTCTCGTCCACAACGAAGATTAGGTCTCCAGGGGCGGCCCCAGGTTCGTAGTTCCCTTTCTCGGGGAATGTAATCTTGGTACCCTTCTTCCAACCAGGTTTAATATGTATAGACAAAACCTCTTCAACGGTGATAGGTTTGCTGTAACAAAATGACTTGCATATGAAAAAAAAAAAAAAGACAGAAAACCATACTTGGAAGTGGAGAGTTTTATACTGCAATGAAAATCTTGACATTGAAGATATAGAACATGACAGCAAATGCGGAATTTCATATTACTAGCATCATGTTTCTAACTGAAATCCTCTCGATAATTCACAAGAGAACACGAATTAGTTTTGACACATATAATACGAGCAATTAAAGAGATGATAACACGCAATATTAGCAAGATTCAGGACATTACAGGTTTGATGGCACAAAACCTTTCTCCAATCATTTCTAAATCGAGCCCATCTCAGATTTAGCCAATAAAGCATAATGATAACAAAGCATATGTATGAAAAAAATTCATCAAAAACTATCCCAAGAAATTTAACATTACATCAAATATACCACAAATGATGCCCACACCAAAGAAAAACACAATTCAACTGAATTCCTTGTTCAGCAATACACACAAACATAACAGATGTATCCGAGTGTGTGTGTGTGTGTGTGTGAAGATTAACACATAATTTTCATAGTTGACTTTTCTGGGACTTTAGTATGAGAGTTGATTTTTAGCATTTAAATGGATAAAATAGCTTTTTTTTATGATGGAACATTGTTCAATTTAAGTGAATGAAACAAAAGAAATGTATTTTTGTGTGTAATTATTAGTGAAATGAGACGTAATTTAGAGTATTCACATAGGATGGAACCACATCAGGTATACACAAAACCAAAAGAAGCACAATTTTCTCCCTATGCTGATCCAGAATAACACATGACACACATTTCTCATAGTCTATTTTAAAATCCCAATTAAAAAGGGTTTTACCCAAAAATCTCACAAGTCTTAAGCATTTAAATCAATGAACTAATCAAGAACATGATGAATCACACAATCAAGATCCTAGAAAATACCCACCTAATGTAAATTTCAATCAATTTCCCATTATCATGATACGCTGGAAATTAGATAAGAAAAATTGAAACAAAGCCAATAAGGAAGAAGGAAAGACCAATCAAAATGTACCTACCCAGAAACATCTAGAACGATTCTGGATATCTTCATCTTCCTCCTCGAACCCTTATACAGCTCCTCCAAGGTACACGCCAATTTGCTTTCCATAACCGCCGCTTTCTTCAATTCCCCTCCACGGCCGCCGATTCCCCCCTTCCTTCCATCCAATCCACTGAAGAACTCCTCAAAAATATCCTCCGCATCCCTCGGGCTAAACTTAAACCCCATCCCTCCGCCGCCGTAGCCGGAATCTCGGTCCTGCGGCGGCGGGTACAAACCGGATTTCAGCCCTTCCTCCCCGTACGAATCGTAGATCTGCCTCTTCTCCGGATCGCTCAAAACATCATACGCCTCGCTAATCTGCTTGAACTTCGCCTCCGCTTCCTTGGTGTTCACAGCATTCTTATCCGGATGCCATTTCATCGCCAATCGCTTGTAGGATTTCTTCAAATCCTCCTCCGTTGCATTCCTGGAAACCTTCAATATGTTGTAGTAATCGACGCCCATTTTCGCCGAAAATTACTCGTACGAGAGGGCTTTTCAGAGATTCCGAAAGAGCTATGGAGTAGAAATTAGAAATTGAAGCGAATCGAGAACTCCGGCGAACAGCGACGGCGGTCGGCGGCGGGAATTGCGGATCGGAAAAAGGAAGCGATATTTTTTAGGTGGAGATTCTGAGATACAGTTGGGTTTTAGAAAAGTGGTCGTGAAATTCTAGGGGCGTATTTGGGAATGTTCACGAGAATAACTCGATCTTAACGAAAAGTACAAACAAATATTGCCATCTTTTTACCTATTGCCATACAAGGTACTAAAATAACAATAACTCCTTATCTTCACTCTCACATGAGAAATGTTGCTACCAAAATTAAATTTGTGATGACATTGTGTTTCAATTTGAAATACAAGTGTCTTTTCCTTTTTCTAATCAAATCTATGGTTTTATTAAATACTATTATTTGACATCTTCAAAATTTAAAAACATATATATCCGAATAATTCTTCATAATATCTTAGATTTTACTCATTTGCATATAAATTTATAACAATACCCCTCAATATTTATATAACTTTCTTAAAATGTGTATCAAATAAAATCTGAAATTAAAATTGGAAAGAAAGAAGTAAATATTAAACAAAGAATGAAATTATTAAATATTTGATCAAGAGTATTTTGAATATAAAGAATTGGGGTCATAAATATCAACAACAATTAAAACATGATACTGTTAATCCAAATTTTATACTATTGGTGAGATTTTTGATACTCTTAATGGAGTATTGAGTATGCATCATGTGAAACTTGTTAATGGTATGAAACTGATACCTTTAAAAATATTATTGATATCATTAGATGCATTCATTGATATCATAACTATTTACATTGTGATTTTAGTTTACAAGTCTAATGGTATCAATGAATGCGTGTAACAATGTGAATTGAGACATTTGATGGTATTAATTTTACTATGAAACTTATTTACATGAAAATTTGTGTCAAATACCTGATATTTTAACAGTTTCATGATAAGTTTATTATATATCATTTTTATAAAAAAAAAAACCTACTCTAACGGAAAATTATTTAATAATTCAGTCATGAGTATATTTTATATGAAAAATGATTCAAGATATGAGCAACTTTTCAATTTCATTAACTTCTATTTTTTTTTATACTCTTGAATAAAAATTTGATATTCTTGGTTAAATAATTGATATTTTAAATATTTTTTTAAGACTTGATAACGTAAATTTAAATATTATATTATTGTATTTTTATATTAAATATGAAAAATAAAAGGTTAATTGTTGTTGATATTTCTTATTATAAACTATTTTCATATAAAATTTTGTCCAGGTTGAATGGAAAAAAAATGAGATATAACATATAAGATAAAAACTTGTGTGAGACGGTGTCCAATTTATACTTCGTTTCACTGTGAGACAATCTCACGCTACACCTACTAAAAAATAAAAGAGTATATATGAAAGTGAAATTGATTTATATATTATTTTTATTAAAGGATATGATTTATTTATACTGAGGTGTACTAATTTCTTTAAAATAATTAATATCTTTTAATAAAATAATTATATTTTGTTAAAATAAAATAGAAAAAAGGGGGAGGAGTGGTAGGAAAGGGGGAGAACGTGCAGGCGCGTAAGAAAGTGGGGCCGACACAGTATCTCTCGTGTGTGTTGGAAAAGGCGTGTGCTTACGTACACGGGGAATCTCCTTTTGGCGTAGGAGCAATACGACGTCGCACGCCCCTCCGTCTTAGTTAACTACGTCGTTTTCTTGTCGTTGATGATGGTGGACCTTGGACATGCCTATTGGGCCCATAAAACATTATTACCAATAATGCGTAGGCATCAAGTGGGCCTAATTGTCTCTAATTGGCCCAATAGAAATTTTGTTACATCTCTAAAGATTAAATGGGGGCCCGTTACAACAGCCTTTAAGGTACGAGACGTGGCTCTGCTTTAACCAAGATCTTCGCTCTTTGACATTGATTCTCCCAAGATTTTTATTATCAATGATTTTGTTTTTTCTTTTTCCCTTTTTTTTTTCTTTCTTTCTTTCTTTTGTTTGGAGGGCTGGTGATGACTGGTGATAACCTTTTTTCTTGGCTATTTTAAAGGTTTATTGGTGATTGGTGAGTACAAATTTCAAAATAGTCACATTGTTAGAATATATAGTGAGCATTTTGGACACTTTAGAAGTAGTTTGGTCTATATTACACAATAATACATTATTCGGCATAATTGTGGGGTTTTATATCACCACTATAAAGTGTTGTACTGTTCAGCACTATATATCAAACTAGTGTTAGCCCCGCGAAATTTCGCGGGCTTCAAAACCAATTTCTTTGATCAACTATTCATTTACACTTTTAAAATAGAGATGCACATGTCATATTATAGTCTTCATAAAAGGCATTTATTGTAGAGATATATTTTATTCTATATCATATTTATGCTTGATCCTTAATTTTACAACAATGTTATTCCAGAATTTTCCCAAATGAATCATTGTCGGTTAGAACCTTCTATAATAAAATAATAACTTCTTGAACTAATATATCACATGTTTTTTTAGGAACACAAATTAGTATAACTAACTAATTACTAATTAGCAAATCAGCGATTAATCAATCCAATATGTGATACATTTTACTGCAACTATGTATATTTTTTAGGTGAATTAAGAACATTCATTAGAACCAAAAACTGCATGCAATATTTAATTTCCATCACAACACTTTTAATTCACGAACGATCCAATTACATTGGCAAATTTTAAAATGAATACTACTTGTATAAAAATTCCCCAAGAAATTATAGATTTGTAGACAATATTTTATCTCATCATAGTAACAAACCATCAATAAAATAAAACAAAGGGACTAAACCCGCAACAAATTCAAACATCACGGAATGTGTTAAAACCCATATGAACCAAATCAAACATCCCACAAAGACACCAACACATAGACGCACCACACATGACCAACATACCCTTAAAAAAATGAACAACAACTCAATCGTTTAATGGTATAGTAGTTAAAATATGTTAGTATGTGTAGAAATTATGTAGATAGAAGTCCACTTATTCTAATACATTAAATATAAAAATGAACTCATTAGGAATGACCATTATAGGATTAATTACGAATTACTATTATTAGATTTTAATAAATTCTATGTACTAATGAAAGGACCAAAATTAAATTAGACATATACCTACTGCTTAAGAAAATAAATTGGAGTGGATTTTGTTTGTTCCCATTTAGTTATGTGCACGAATACAATCATGAATTTAAGTATACAAAAAAATCGATACCAGCAGCACACATTAATGTATCAAACAGCCGCACACATGCTCAAAACGAAGAAAAATACCGATCGGACCGAAACAACATTTACATACTATTTTTGGTATAAAATTTAAGTATATAAAGAAATCGATACCAGCCGCACACATTAATTTATCGAGCAACTGCGCCACCCGCTCAAAAAGAAGCAAAATACCGTTAGGGACAAAATCAACCGCTACATACTATATTTTGGTACAAATATTATTAAACTTGCACTATCAAGTACATAAATAAAGTTTAAGGACCAAATTGCAGCGAAAATATGATTGAATGGACACTACAGTTTAAATTTTCTCACTTATTATATTTAAACGTCGCACGTTGAATTAAACTCATTCAAAAAATATTAGTTATATGTATTTCCAGAAATTTTACTTATTATTATCTTTTAAAAAATATATAAAGCAATTTCCCATATAGTTATGTGCATGCATACTGTTAAATTTTTTGCCAAATACACCATAGTTAGACTTGGAATTCTCGGATTGAACTGTTTTAGAAGAGTACAAAACCATTAATTTAAAGGTGCATAATCATAACCTCAGGACTAATATGGTTCAATCAACTTTTACTCAACTTGCACGATCAAGAACATAAATAAAGTTAAAGGACCAAATTGCAGCAAAAATATGATTGAATGGACATTACATGTTAAATTTGCGCACTTATTGTATTTAAACGTCGCACATTAAACTAAACTCATTCAAAAAATATTAGTTATTTTACATGAAAGCCGTGACATTTTTTTCCAATTACTTATTATTATCTTTTTAAAAATATATAATGAAATTTCAATTTAAGACTACAAATTATAAAATTATTTCGCAATAGTGAACTTTTATAAACTAATATAGTAGCAAATTATCTACTTCACTCGAACATGACTCAAATTTTATTTTCTGTGAAAGCAAGAGAGATTAATTGCATAGTTGACTTTTCTGATGATATGGTTTAATAATAATTTTTAAGATTATTCATAATTCCAAGATACATGAGCAAAGTAACAATACAATAACTTAATCAAATTCCAACAAAAACATATTAGAAACTGATAGGAGGTAAAATCGACAATCTTGATAGAATATAATTTCTGCAGATATTTAATCCCTCGGTACGCAGCATCATTCTCGGCCAAATCTGGAGCACCCCAGCAATCACCACATATGCAAAAAAAAAAAAAAACCCCAATAGAACTTTGAAGATAGACAACAAATTGGAATATTGGAAAACGCTCAACACGCATATCCTCAGTATCATATGCAGCACATAAGTATCCTAATTGAACAACCAAATCATGAAGGATTACCCTGAAGTTAACATAAAAAAGACGTCCTTCCATAATCAAGGGAAAAAAAAGGACTATAGTTTGAATCAATCGACACAAAGTGAGGAAGTAGTGTGGTCTTTAAAATTAATTTCGAGCAGAAGCGAACGAATTAGGCAGATTTAAACAATTAAAGTATAATCTAAATTATACATCCCTACATAGTCAAGTAAGCCGATTAATTAGCTAAAAGACGGATAAGTAGCTATGATTTTCTCTTAATAAAATTATTAAGACGATGAAACGGATGCACCAAAATAGTTTCATTCCAATTTTTTTAAAAGTATATTTCATTGATGTATGTGGACAGGTTCTAAATAAAAAATATACCAAGTAAAACTTGGTTAAAATTACACGAATAACTAACATTGCTTCCATTTTAATAAAATATCTATGTTGATTATAGAATGTATGTTTGAATTAAAAAAAAGCAACGGACAAATTATTATGGAATAATTAAACATTTAAAAAAATTCAAATACACCAAGTCAAGGTTACCTAAAATATGAAAAGTATTTAAGTGCACATATTAATAAAATACACTATAAAATAGGCATCTATACATATATAAAATGCCTTCACCGAAGGCATTAAATGCATATTGTAATAAGTGCATATTGGTATCTATATCTTTAATTAATTGAAGACAACTCTATACTTTTTAATTATTTGCCCATAACTATCATGAGTTATATATATCACAACATCCTTATCATCAATTAATTAAAAAATAATTTGCATTGTATGGTTACCTGTGAGCAAGTAATAAGGACTAAAATAAAAAATTGTGCACTTAAAGGACTAATTTTAAAGCAGCAAAGTTAATTGATTGGAACCCAAATTGGGTAAAGATAAAGGACTTAAATTTATCCTACCCCAATAATTTTTTTATATTAACAACTACCAAAGGTAATTACAATTATATAAGTTATAGTTGTTATTTTCTTTCTCAAAAGTTGTGAGTGTAATCTACGTCCCCAAATTGAGTTATATTAAAATTAATCTATTCATAATATATATATATATATATATATAGATGGATTAATATTATATATATATATTGGTATTTATATCTTTAATTAATCAAAAAAAAAATATGTGTTGTATGGTTATTTGTGAGCAAGTAATAAGGACCAAAATCTAAATAATTGTGCACTTAAAGGTCTAATCTCAAAACAACAAAGTACATGGATTGAAACCAAAATAGGGTAAATATAAGGGACTTAAAATTTATCTTACATTTGCAAAAAAAAAAAAAAAATCCGCAAGAATCGTGAATGTAAGTTACATCCCTAATCTGCGTTATTCACAAATACCAACAGTATTTATAATTATATAAATCGCGAATTTTTTTATGATCATATGACAGTTTGATTAATTCAAAACCTAATCCTATTCTCAAGTATATTATTTGTACGGATGTTATCTTCATTCTAAAAAATTACGAATGCAAATCACATCCCAAACTTGCATTATATCGTTAATTTATTAAAAAATATCCACACACGTATATATACTGTTTTTTATATCCTCACCCAGTAAAAAAATAATTTGCGCTGCATGGCTACCTATAAGCAAGCAATAAGGACCAAAATCAAAATAATTGTGCACCCAGGGGACCAATTTCAAAGTAGCAAAGCCGATGGATTGAAACTAAAATTGGGTAAAGATAAGGGGCTTAAATTTTAACTTACATTTACAATCTTTTATTTCTCAAAAAATTGAGAATGCAAGTTACATCAATAATCTGCGTTGTATCTTTTGATTAATTAAAAATTATATATTCACATAGATGTCTTGAGAAGATTCAAGATTATTATATCTTCGATTAATTAAAAAATTATATATATATTCACACATATATAATGGTACTTATATCTGCAATCAATCAAAAAATAATTTGTGTTGTATTGCTACCTGCGAGAAAGCAATAAGGACGACCATATTCAAAATAACTATGTAATTAAAGGACTAATTTTAAAGTATCAAAGCCGATGCATTGACACCAATATTGAATAAAGATAAGGGACTTAAATTTTATCTCACCCCTACAATTTTTTACTTAAATCAACATATACCCGCGAATTTTGCGACTTTTAGAAAATATTCGACTAATCCTTTAGAGAACATTTTGGGCATTTGGAATAATTGTATAACATTTAACGAATGTTTCGTGGTTTTTTTTTTCCATGTATATATACCTCTCACCATGATTACAAATCCGGTCCACACAACTAAGTACATGACTAAAAAAATGCACAATAAAAAATTAGATAAATTATTTTTAAACACTTTCAACTAATAGGAAATAAATACTTAATTTTATTCGAACGATATTACAGATTTCTGAAAATTTCTCTATACACAACATTCGTTGTATACTTCGAAGACTTACCATCGGAATCAAGACTTAAAATTTTAAGTCCACTCCTACTTTTTACCCTAGAAAACGCAACGTACAATTGTCCCTACGTGAAGACCAGTTTTGGAAGATGAAGTCCCACGGTGGAAAGCAACTGGCCCTGACTCTTATTGATCTCACAGCAAAACAAAGTAACACCAAAATTGACGCCTAGAAAAATTCACAGACATAGTTTGATCTGAGTTGGCCAAAGTTATTCTTGGTTATAGACTTTACTACTAATATTTCTTTCAGAAATAATCTCAGCCTCGAGTATGTAATGTCCAAGCCTAGTGACAACTAATCTTATTCTGTTGCACAAACCAGACTTATAATCAAGATTTCTCAGAAGAACTATCGCCACACCCTCTTTCAAGATCAAAAGGTGATTTGACATCCCTGAACATTTAACTGAATTCAAGAATTCAACAGACAACGCGTTCCCATGAGCCCCTTCATGAAACTCCGATTTACACACACTATCGAAACTCAAGTATACTTTACTATCGCTAGAAGTATTGAAAGAATTTATTCATTGATAGACTGTACATCACGATGAGTAGGTGCAAGTATTGCTCTATCCTCAATATATATATGTATATGTATGTGTGTATGCATATGATCAACTATAGATGGATAAATACTTTGAATTATAAATGCAATTGGACCACTCACATTGGAAACCAAAATATCATCCAAAATTTTAATTTCAACAAAGTCATCAATGTTATCTTCAAGCGTTCCATCACGTACTTTCAAAATCCATATCGAGAACTCGACAATGTCATCCTCATTAGAGTTGCTATCAATATCTCTACGTTACAATCTCATGTTTTTTTTATCAAAGGTAGCACATGCCAATCACAAAAAGAAAAATCAACTGAATATTTGTATCAGATAATTTTGAATGAACGAACAATTTTGAAATTTTATAGATGCTACCTTGCAATAATCACACAAATATGATGCATTGATAGCCGCATGAACGATATCCTCTCTACTTCTCTTGAGTATAACATGAAGAATTTGTCTAAAATCTCCTCCAAGTACAATTGTTTTACCATCGGCAAGTCACTGGTCGAACATTAGGAGATCTAAAAATATCCCTCTTCGTCTGATCCAAAGCTTCAAAACTAAACCTGCTCATCATCTCCATAAATCAAGTCTCAATTTTGCAAGATATTGTCCATAAATCAAATTTATAAAGATATTGTCCTAGCTAATTTTGCAAGTTTATAAATATATTGTCTCAATTTTGCAAGCTCATAAAGATAGTGTCCTAATTCTACAACCACTAATAAGATAGTGTCCTAAAATTTAGAAATTCCTTTTAATCAATTTAGTTAATGGTAGCCATGAGTATTAATTGATTATTTAAATAACATTATTTAATTAAAGTAAAGTGTATCTAAAAATAATTATAAAGTAAAAAATTTAATTCTAAAACTCTCAATAGTAATATTTTATGATTAAAGTATGTAATACCATATTAAGGTTAATTATGTTTCTAATCTATCACCAATGTCTGAACTACATATTGATATGTATATAATAAGTCATACCTACAGATTAAAAAAAAGGGCATACCTTATAATTTATCACTTAATTAACTCATATATATGCAAGTAAAAAATAATACTTTTTTAGGACATTATCTTAGGGGTTATTTGCAAAATTAGGATACTATTTTTTCTGGCATAAAATACAGGAAACTATCTTTATGGGCTTGTAATATTAAAACACTATCATTACATTCTTGCAAAATAAGAACATGCACTCATTAGCACATGCATTTTTTTTTTCATGAGTATCAACACAAATAAATATCAAAAGCATTGACTAAATTTATGCACCTTACTTTCCATCCAAAAATTATCCATAATACCTTATGTATGTGTAATTGATCATTTAATTCATCAACATAAATAAACATTAAGACACATCAAGTAATAGAAAATGTGAATGTCACAAATAAGGACCACAAAGTACCCAAAAAAAAAATCAGTAACAGAATGACAAAAAAAAAAACAGTTCTGCAATTATGTAAAGATGTTGTCATAACTCAGAAGGTTTGCAAAGATATTGTCCTAATATCGGTTATAATTTAATATATTAAAAATTAATTGTCAGTATTCTAAAAATTCCTTCTTAGTATTACTTGTCAACATATTAAAAATTAATCATCATATTAACCCACATCAGAATTAATTAATTTCATGCGTATAACTACTCAACATAACTTAGCAAGCATGTCAAATAATTCTCCAAAAACTATAGGATATTACCATTACAATTAGTCAAAGTGAGTCACAATCAAGGAATAAATAATATCACATGTATCATTTTTTATGTCCCATAATTTGTATCACTCATTTAAAACACATGTTTCTTTCCACTCATTAGCACATGTGTTTTTTTTTTTTCATGAGTATACAACACAAATAAACATCAAAAGCATTGACTAATTTTATGCACCTTAATTTCCATCCAAAAATTATACATAATACTTTTATTCATGAGTATCAATGAAAGAAGAAATAATCAACTTGTCTAAAGCTATACACTACTTTTTGGTAAGCATGAGTAATTGATCGTTTAACTCATCAATATAAATAAACTTTAAGACACATCAAGTAATAGAAAATGTGAATGTCACAAATAAGGACCACAAAGTACATAAAAAAAAACAGCAACAAAAGGACCCAAAAAAAAGTCCTGCAATTATGTAAAGATATTGTCATAACTCAGAAGGTCCTCAAAGATATTGTCCAATATCAATTATAATTTAATATAATAAAAATTACTTGCCAGTATTTTAAAAGATAACTTGTCAGTATTACTTGCCAATATATTAAAAATTACCTAAACACATATCAAGTAATAGAAAATGTGAAAGAATACATATCAAATATTTTTTTAATAGTCCATTACATAAGAATCTAACAAATAACGTTTACTATGTAATTCAAATGATGATTTATTTATTCATTATTTTGATAAAAAAAATTCAATGATGTACAATGTCATTTTTATCTTTTAAATGATAATATTATTTAATATAAATAATTGGCCACATTTATTCCACATATGATATGGATGAATTATAATATATATTTTGTAAAAACTAATTATAAGAAATTTAATACAAAATTCAGGATCAATCTTGCAAAGTAAAGTTGACATTTTAAATGTGGTGCTTAAATATTATTTATTACAAATTAGTTGTTACAAACCTTCCAATTGGACCGTTTCTTGCCAAACAAATATTTCATTAATAGTCCATTATATAAAAATCTAACAAATAACGTTTACTATATAATTCAAAAGATGATATTTTTATTAATTATTTTGATAAAAATTATTCAATGATGGAATAAATAAATAGTTCCATACAAAAATCCCAAAATATCGACCCTTTTATTAATTACATAATATATTTTAGACATAATATTAAAAACCAATTGGACATGAGTTTACATTTGGATGCATTAATTTTCTAAAAGGAAACTAAAGCACATGATGATAAGAATTCTTTCTTGGATGCATTAATTCTTATTAGCAAACCAGACTTGCCAATGAATCATTAGGAATATACGTAATAAGAATTCAACTCTCATAAATTGTCATAATTTGCCAATGAATTTATTAGGAATATACATGATAAAAATTAAACTCTCATAATAAATTGTCATAACTTGTCATTGAATTTATTAGGAATGTACATAATAAACATCCAATATATATACCCTCCATTAGGAATGTCATTAACATGCATTCAGCTCTCATAACTTTGAAAGACAACTTTAGTTCCAAAAATGTATTAAAATTTAACTCCATCTCAAAATGGGTCAACTCTTCCCAAAATGTATAGGTTCCATAATAATTTTCATGATGTCTAAACTCTAATGTCATTTTAGTAGTATTTCCTCATATATCTCATAACAAATAGATGAACATGTAGAACCAAAAAAACCTTCAAGAAATTATTATGCCATGTGATTAAGGACACAACTATGGTCAATGTGGATTTACACAATTCATGCAAGCCTAAAAGGTTGTAAGCATTTCGAATCTTATTAATTTTCTAAAGGAAGCTATTCCGCGAATGATGATAAAAATCCTTATCTGGATGCATGACTTGAAGCGATTTTACTAACTTCTACTAGTCGCTCACCCGCAAGCGGACGGGTTCACTGTAGTAAGAGTAAGTATAATGACCAAGTAGTATCGAACCCAAGGGATGGTGTATATGCGAATAGATCCCTGAAGATCCACGCGTCGTAGTTAATATGAGTGTATGTTTTTTTATTTTTTAGAAAGATTAATTAAAACTAAAATAAACTAATTAAACTAAAATACTAAAGCAGACGAATTAACTAAGGGTTGGATTCAAATAAGAGATGGTGATGCTTAGGATAGGAATCCCTACGTATACTAACGGAACAGGTACATAATCAAAATAACTGTGACACACAAGAATTAACCTAAGTCTAAGAATGCAAGGTGAAAGCTCAAGATTCTAAACCCTAATACTTTACCCTAACACTAGACTTCACGAATCTACTAACAAGTTACTAGATTGTGCTTAATTAATGAGACCCTAATTTAACTAAGGTGATGCGGTCGTCCTCCTTCGCTAAACCGGTAGATGAATGAACCTTTCCTAAACCTTCTCGTTAAGACTACTAATTGTTATTGAGTGATGCGGCCGTCCTCTCTCTAACACTTTCGTACTTTAAAGGTAAAGTTCAGATTAATTATAAGAATTCATTAATTAAGAGAATTAAAACTAACGTCACGAATTACCCTAATTACGTACCCACAACCTACTTCTACGAGTTCATCCTACCCTAAGCATGCAAGGGTTTTAGCTAGACATAGATTTAACGTAAACAATAACAATTAGACAAGTTACGAACATGAACATGGTAATTAAAACGAAGAACGATCGAACATAAACTGGGGTTTTAAGATATAAAAGAATACTGAAATTAATTGATAAAACGAGGTCTCAACGTATTAAAGAACAAAAGTTATTAAGAAACGAAACTAAAACGGGAAATCGTAACGTGAATTCGTAAACAAAACCTCAAAACCGTAAAACTATAACTTGCTCGTCTCTTCTCTTCCTTCTCTCTCTCAAAATTCTCTATAAAGTGATGTCTAAAAGTCGGGGGTCCTTCAAAACATGTTTGGAAGAGGTATATATAGGCACGGGTCGAAACGGGAGTTAATGGGCCGAAAATACGCATCCGGAGGCAAAAATCCAAGGTTGCTCGAGCAAAACACTCGAGCGGTCCCGCTCGAGCAGTGTAGCTCGAATGACACAATCGCTCGAGCGGTTCCGCTCGAGCCGGTCGAGCGCTGAAATCACACTGTATGTTTTGGGCGCTCGAGCAATTCGCTCGAGCTGCTCGAGCGCAAGAAAAGTTCTGTACGTTTAGGCGCTCGAGCAATGCGCTCGAGCGGTGGCGCTCGACCTAGTCACTCGAGTGACTTACAACTCCTCCCAACTGATACTTTTCCTCGTCCGCACTAATACTAATCGTATTTCTTCAATATCTTCTCATCCGGGCATCCGTTTGAGTCGATTCAAAGTCCTACGAACTCCATTTTTCATCCTCTATTCACCTATGAGCATTAAAGAGACAAATTCATCAACGTGTAGAAATAATGCTCAATTGACTCTAAATACTCTATAAACTCGACCAAGATTGGGGTATTTCAAACTACGAATCATGACAATTTCACGCCTAATCAACCCCCCCCCCCCCCCCAAACTTACCATATTGCTTGTCCTCAAGCAATGAAATAATAAGTCGAGTGAAATTGTTAGGGATGAGTAAAAAAAATCAATCATGCAAGCTAATGAACTCAAACTTCAAAAGTCAATCACCCGTATACTCACTCACTTTCTTTTATCGTACTCATGCAACAATGACAAGAAACACCAAGATCAAGAATGGATGTGCACTCAACGATGTGTTTCGCTCCCTCACAAGTGTATAACAATGATCAAGGGACTCACTCAAACAATCAGTCACACAAATTGGCAGCCATAAGCTTGTAAGTGCTCTTAACTTCGACCATACTCTAGAAATCAATGCCGAATCAAAAAGGGCTTTTCTCAAGGTTGTAATGTAGGCTCTTTGGACGGGTGGGATAACAATATGGGTAAGTGACTCAAGTGAATGGAGAATAGAAAGTCAAACTTTGGCACTTCGAGATTAGGAACAGAATACTTCAAACATTTTCAATCAACACTCTTTCAATTCCACGTCTCTCAACACTTCAATCTTTTCTTTCTCACTCTTTTCACTTTTATCCAATCACCTTTTTTTCTCTTTTTTTTTTTCGCACAAACACATGAGCTCATTTTTTTCTTTTTGCTCATTCTCAATTTTCTTTCTCTTTTTCCCACATCTCAAAACTTCATCACACCTTCTTCTCATATTCACTCAACAAACAACATTTTCCTTTTTCAACTCAATTCACTCCCTTCATATTCACACTTTCCTATTCTCCACTCAAATTGGGACAAAAAGGCTTAGGAATTGGAATAGTGTTCATATGTGCTAGCAAATAAAATAGGCTTTAGGCTCAAATGGGCTAACAAGGAATTCAATGTCATTGGTAAAGAAAATTTTGGCTAAGTGACTCAAATAAATCAAAGATGGCCTAAGATCCTATTCGGCATATCAAACTAGACACAATCAAGAAGCAAGAGCACACACAAGTTCTAGCATTCTCTAAGGTGATGATTCACTCACAAACGAAGAGATTAAATCATGCATTTAAATCTCGTAAGGCTCAAAAGCTCACGGCTTTCACATCCATGCTAGTCCTAGTGCATTCTCACTCTCATCACACAAGTACTCAAAAGAAAAACTCATAAGCATACAAGTTCTCTCTCTAATCAGCTCAAACTCAAACACTCACACAAAAGAATTTCTAACTCACCCTTACAACTCACTCTACTCATCAAATCATACTCAAAGATAGCAATCGACAAGCATAAGATGATTGATAGGCATGAAATATGCAATAACAAGTCAAATCAAAATCACCCCAAGGAGTATCTCAACTAACCAATAACCAATCAAACTCAACTCAAAGATAAGGCGTGCATGCATGTGCAATGTAATCATAAAATAAATAAAAAAAAATAAAAAAAAAACTCCACCCCACCAAACTTCGACCTTGCTAGAGGTCTAAGTTTGGGGTTGTGGGTTACCTCAACCAAATAATTCAATTTCTCTCAATAGCTTTGCACATTCCCTTGTCTCAAGTTGGTTCCTTCAATCTCCACTTCTTTGATACCTTTACTCCTTTAGAGACAAGCCTACAAGCAACTTACTCAAATACGAGGTTAAACATACGACTCAACAACATCCTAGTAACATAAAAAAAGGAAAATAACTAAAAACACTCAAAAGCAAATAAAAAATGGGTTGCCTCCCATTCAGCGCTATATTTAAGGTCCTCATGCCGGACCAAGCTCAAAGGAGCTTATGGGACATCATACTCAAATTTACCTCCCTCACTCTCATAAGAGTGGTGTTTGAACTCCTTTCCTTGATGCCCTTCCATCATGAGTTCCTTTGCTTCCTCCCCCACCTCAAGTGGTATAGGTCTCAACTCCTTCTCACCTTTATCTGGAGGAGTCTTACCAAACAATTTCTTGAGTTTGGATTTTTTCTTCTTAACTCCTCCTTTCCCTTCTAACTGGACCACATCCACTTTCTTTACCTCTTCATCCTTCAACTTCCTCACTTTATCCCTATCAACATAATCAAGATCATAACGCTCATGGGTTAAATAATCAAGTGAAGGACTAACAAAATCATGAATATCAGAAGGATTAGGGATAGAAGGCGTGTCTTCAACACGAGGATCAATTGCATCCATGCAATACAAGCTCTCATCCTCCCTCGGGTGTTTCATGGCTTCATATAGGGAGATCTTCACTTCTTGATCATCAACCTTCAACGTGATCTTCCCATTCGCCACGTCTAGCACCATCCCCGCCGTAGCTAAGAACGGTCTTCCCAAGATTAGGGGTACGTGCTCATCTTCCTCCATCTCTAGCACTACAAAGTTGGCTGGAAAGATGTGATCTCCAACTCTCACAAGGACGTCTTCAACCACACCTTGAAGTCGAGTAATAGACCGGTCGGCTAGTTGAAGCGTCATCATTGTGGGTTGAAGTTCACCACCTTCCAACTTCTTGAAAAGCGACAACGGCATGAGATTGATGCTCGCCCCTAAATCACATAGCGCTCCTTTCTTGATCCCGTTCCCAATGTCACAAAGAATGGTGAAGCTCCCGGGATCCTTCAGCTTCGGTGGAAGCGCCTTGTGCACTAATGCACTCACCTCGTGGTTCAGCTGCACCAACTTCGGCTCATCCACTCGCCGCCTTTTCGCAATCAAGTCCTTCAGAAACTTTGCATAATGCGGCATCTGTTCCAAAGCATCATAAAAAGGAATGTTAATGTGAAGTTGTTTAAAAACATCAAGAAATTTTGCAAATTTTTCATCAAGCTTCTTTTTCATGAAGCGCTGTGGATATGGGACGGGTATCACAGATTTGGGTACCCCCCCCCATTCATCTCTTTCTGTTTCTTTCACTTTATCCCTTGCTTCCTTTGCCTTCTTCCACTTTGGAACTCTCTCACCCTCTTCACTTTCCTTGCCCTTCTGGGACTCATCCATATCTTCATGCTTCTCAATTCCTTCACTTTCAATCCCCTTCTCAACTTGGGGCGTCTCAGAATCAGCAGGCATCTGAGGACCTTCATAGTTGGTTCCACTTCTCAGCTGGATCGCCTTGCACTGCTCTTTCGGGTTCCCCTCCGGCATTCTATTCACTGACTTTGCAATCTGGCTCATCTGGAACTCAAGAGAAGTGAACCTTCGATTGTTCTCTTGTTGAGTTCTAGTCCACTCAACATTCATCTTCTGGAGCTCTTGATCACGTTGATCACCCTTCTTATGCAACTCCTTCACATCGTACTCCAAGGATGACAACCGCTTGCTCCCTTCCTCCACCTTCTGAAGGATCGCTCTCAACATCTCCTCGGTTGATGCACCGCCTTCTCCACCAGGAGGTTTAGACCCCGGATCAACACCTGCAGGAACAGTAACACCAGTTTTTGGGTTAGCATAAGAAAAGTTCTCATTCTTCCTCCATGTGTTTTGAGGAGGTTGCTGGCCTCCTTGAACTCCTTGTGTGTTCCTCCATTGATTTTGAAGTGGCTGAGGACCTGGAGGTACAAATGGTTGGCCATAAGAAGGCCTTCCATACTGATTTCCACCTTGGTAGCCATTCTGGTTGTAATACGGACCTCCCATGTAATTGGCTACCTTTTGCTGTCCACTGGGCTGGTCTACTCTCTCATTCTCTACTGCATGCTCTCCACCCAAACTCTTTCCCAACTCGAGGTTGTTGATCTTTTCCATCATGGCCATCAGCAGCCTTCTCGTTTCTTCTCCCTCTTCAACCTGATGCACTCTCTCTAAAAATCTGCATCTCCACTCCAAGCACCGGCATTCGTGACAATGTTGTCCACGATTTCCCTACACCTCTCTATGCCTTGGTTCAAGAATGCTCCGCCCGCACAAGTGTCTAAATGGTCTTGCCCCGCCTTGTTGGCACCACTATAGAAGAACGCCATAATATCCCCCTCATTGTACCCGTGCTGCGGGCAATCTATCAGCATGTTTGAGTATCTCTCCCACGCTTGACGTAGGTCTTCTCCAGACTTCTGGCGAAAGGACGAGATCTCAATTCTAGCCTTGATCGTCCTAGATGGAGGGTAAAATCGCTCGAGGAATAGACGCTCGAGCTCGGCCCAAGTGGTAATACCTCCCCGCGGGAGCGTATTATCGTACCACTCCTTGGCTATTCCCGTCAATGAGAATGGGAACAGCCTAAGCCTCTTGGCATCTTCAGACATGCCATTATAATTAAATGTTGAGGATATCATGAGAAAGCTCCTCAAGTGAGTGTGAGGGTTCTCCTTCCCGATCACCCCTTTGAACTGATTCTCGGTAAGCAGCTTTAAAATCCCCAGGGATATCAAGAAGTTGTTTGCCTCAACAGGAGGCAAAGCCACTCCATCATAGTACCGATGTAGCTGCGCTGCAAACCTCCCTTGAATAGCCATATTGTGATCTACGTTCTGAGGAACGTGGTGAGGATTAGCAGCAGGTACTGGTACTTGTTGGGGTGGTGGTGGGTAAACAGGTGGTTGATTATAGACTGGTGGTGGATGATATGGATATGGTGGGTAAGGATAAGGTGGGTATGGGTAATGTTGGTATACTGGGTTGTTAAAAGGGTTATTTGGGTTTTGTGGGTAAGCAGGGTTGTTATGAGGATTATGGACAAGGTTCTGAGCTGGATTCCCTACGTTTTGTGTATCCGGTTTAGGCTCTGGCTGTCCCCTAATGGAATTTGATTCTGGCTACCACTAACTCCAGTGCCTTCAACTCGGTCTACTGCCTGATTGAAATCGTTGGCAGCATCGTCCAACTCATTATTGATATCCATTGGTTCCTTTCCTAAGTCGGCAGCGTTCATCCTTCTCAAGAAGGCTCGGTTCCTTCTGGCTATTGTCTCAGGGTCCAACGGTATTCTCTCTTCGCTCGTATTGCCTTGTGAGCGTGTTTTCATAAACCTGACACACTAGCAGAAGGGTCAAAACGCAACTGCCGATTGAATACAAATAAAAAATAAAAACAGAAAATATATCACCCACTACTAACTACTAAGCTATCTACAAGTCCTATTCAAAAGCATACAACGCCATCCCCGGCAACGGCGCCATTGACTTGAAGCGATTTTACTAACTTCTACTAGTCGCTCACCCGCAAGCGGACGGGTTCACTGTAGTAAGAGTAAGTATAATGACCAAGTAGTATCGAACCCAAGGGATGGTGTATATGCGAATAGATCCCTGAAGATCCACGCGTCGTAGTTAATATGAGTGTATGTTTTTTGATTTTTTAGAAAGATTAATTAAAACTAAAATAAACTAATTAAACTAAAATACTAAAGCAGACGAATTAACTAAGGGTTGGATTCAAATAAGAGATGGTGATGCTTAGGATAGGAATCCCTACGTATACTAACGGAGCAGATACATAATCAAAATAACTGTGACACACAAGAATTAACCTAAGTCTAAGAATGCAAGGTGAAAGCTCAAGATTCTAAACCCTAATACTTTACCCTAACACTAGACTTCACGAATCTACTAACAAGTTACTAGATTGTGCTTAATTAATGAGACCCTAATTTAACTAAGGTGATGCGGTCGTCCTCCTTCGCTAAACCGGTAGATGAATTAACCTTTCCTAAACCTTCTCGTTAAGACTACTAATTGTTATTGAGTGATGCGGTCGTCCTCTCTCTAACACTTTCGTACTTTAAAGGTAAAGTTCAGATTAATTATAAGAATTCATTAATTAAGAGAATTAAAACTAACGTCACGAATTACCCTAATTACGTACCCACAACCTACTTCTACGAGTTCATCCTACCCTAAGCATGCAAGGGTTTTAGCTAGACATAGATTTAACGTAAACAATAACAATTAGACAAGTTACGAACATGAACATGGTAATTAAAACGAAGAACGATCGAACATAAACTGGGGTTTTAAGATATAAAAGAATACTGAAATTAATTGATAAAACGAGGTCTCAACGTATTAAAGAACAAAAGTTATTAAGAAACGAAACTAAAACGGGAAATCGTAACGTGAATTCGTAAACAAAACCTCAAAACCGTAAAACTATAACTTGCTCGTCTCTTCTCTTCCTTCTCTCTCTCAAAATTCTCTATAAAGTGATGTCTAAAAGTCGGGGGTCCTTCAAAACATGTTTGGAAGAGGTATATATAGGCACGGGTCGAAACGAGAGTTAATGGACCGAAAATACGCATCCGGAGGCAAAAATCCAAGGTTGCTCGAGCAAAACACTCGAGCGGTCCCGCTCGAGCAGTGTAGCTCGAATGACACAATCGCTCGAGCGGTTCCGCTCGAGCCGGTCGAGCGCTGAAATCACACTGTATGTTTTGGGCGCTCGAGCAATTCGCTCGAGCGGTGGCGCTCGAGCTGCTCGAGCGCAAGAAAAGTTATGTACGTTTAGGCGCTCGAGCAATGCGCTCGAGCGGTGGCGCTCGACCTAGTCACTCGAGTGACTTACAACTCCTCCCAACTGATACTTTTCCTCGTCCGCACTAATACTAATCGTATTTCTTCAATATCTTCTCATCCGAGCATCCGTTTGAGTCGATTCAAAGTCCTACGAACTCCGTTTTTCGTCCTCTATTCACCTATGAGCATTAAATAGACAAATTCATCAACGTGTAGAAATAATGCTCAATTGACTCTAAATACTCTATAAACTCGACCAAGATTGGGGTATTTCAAGCTACGAATCATGACAATTTCACGCCTAATCAATGCATTAATTTCTATTAGCAAACTAATTCTCATAACTTGCTAATGAATTCATTATGAATGTACATAAATTCAACTCTCATTAATTGTCATAATTTGCCAATGAATTCATTAGGAATATACATAATAAGCATCCAATCTATTTCTTGGACGTTTACAAAATTAGGACACTATCAGACTTACAAATTTAAGAAACTATCTTTATTGGCTTATAAAATTAGAACACTATCTTTACAATCTTGTAAAAAGAGCACTATCTTTTATTTTGGACAAAATTTAGACCAAATTTTATAAAATATGTGTCAGTCAATAATTGTTAGTTCATGTTCACGAGCACCGCAACTTTGTTTTCTTCACTTTTTGTGTTGGTTTTTTTAAATATTAATTATTCAACCTATATTTCTTTATATAAACATAGAATTAAATTAACCAACTTTTTCGAAATCAGAATAATTTACCCGAAGTTTCACTTTAATTTCATGGAAAGCCAAGTTAGTTTATAACTGAGTTTTTTACACTTTTGTTTCTACATGATATGTATTTGTTCCATATGGTCTCAATACTTTCACATTTGATCTCAACCATCAATATCTAAATATCCTATTAAATAAAATATAGAGTGAATTTTCTAATTTTTAAAAATTTATATTAAAATACAAATTATGTATAAATTATTATAGAATAAAAACAAATTTTATACTAATTATAAAATTTGTTTAATTTTTTTTTGTAACATTGAAAAGTATGACTTAGATTACACTGAAAAGTGTGGTTAGATTAAACTAAAAATTTTACTTTGAAAATTAATTTTCAGTATAATTTAACCATACTATCCAGTGTAATCAGCCTACATTTGCAAGTGTAAACAATCTCAACTGTTTAGTGAGTTCACTGTGAGAGTGCACAATTACTTTGACTATACAATCTGGGGTCGTTTGGTTCGCTGGATTGGATGAGACTAAAGTTTTAGTCTCACTCAATTCCATATAATATTGTGTTGGATTGCAGGTTTAGGGTACAGGACTAAATGGGGGCCCGTGTCATAAACCTATATAATCTATCAAATGAGTGACTAAATAATCCCTTTGGGATGGTGGGACTGCATTATCCCATATTACTAAATTACTACTTTGTCCTCACAATACATAATTGATTAAATTATTTGGGGGTAAAAATGATATATTGCACTTTAAACCCACTTAATCATACAATCCAGACACAAAACTAATTTTAATATTAATATATAAAAAAATAATGCTACAATCCATACACATATTCCTAGTCAAATAATCCTATTTAATTCAATCTCATTTAAACAATCCGGTCATTTGAACCAAACGGCCCCTCTATGGAAATGTTAAGACAACGAAGTATATAATTTTTTTACTAATTTATAATATCAATATTATTTATCTAAATTTCCAACCATGACAGTTATTATGATGAGGGTCATGTCTTAATGTTTGATTATACCTTTGCCATCTTTGAGAGTTTGGCTAATATTATGCCAATGTTAGCAAGAATATACCAGGCTAATTCCATGATATGAGACACTGTCTTGCATGGTAAGAATATTGTAATATTTCATGGATTGAGATTTGTAACTGATACTAAATGTAATCTATACTTATTTAAAATTTCATGGAATCATACGTATCATGATTCTTTTAGGTGTTTAGTTTCAATCAATTCTCAACAAATAATTTATAATAAATGCGAATAATTACTGTAAATTTTGTAAAAAGATTGTAACTAATACTTAATGTCAATTCTTAAATCAATCTAATATAAATTTTGTGGTATGATTCCTTTACATTAGTAATACGATTTTTGTATTCACAATTTTATTTTGTTAATATTGAAAATAACAATAGTTATACAATTAAGGATTAGTTGACCTTCATGGATTATTATTTAATTTCACTATTTGATGCTATATTTATGACTCACGAAAATGCCCATGAATTCAAATTTGTAACTCTTACTTAATTTAATCGATACTTAATGAAATTTCCGTTGAATGATAATTTTGACCAATATCTATAAATATAAAAAATAGGAGTATTAGCTAAACATTGCTACATTTTTGTGACGTGATGTAAGGTTTCCTCTTACATTTCTGTAAATGTTGTGAAGTTTAAAAGTAATACGGATATTTGACTATTTATTTCAATTGTCATATAATTTGTCATAATTATCTTAGACTATGGTAATTTTTATAACAAACTCTACTAAATATAAAAAAAAATTATTGAGATTTGTTCTCTCAAATGAAATTTAATTTTTTTTTTGAAAAAAATGTGTAGATTATTTTTATCATAAATCTTTTATGGGAAAATAATTTTCACTACATTGTCCATTTCAATGATTGTTTGTACAACTAATATATATAATTTTTAATTATATGTACAATATTTTTATGTAGTGGAGAGTAATATTTTATTGTTTCATGTACTACAAACTAATTATGTATCTAACTCAAAATCACGATCTCCACCTCATTCTCTCTTTCTATCTCTTTATAAATTTATTTATTCAACAATATATTTTTCTTAATTTTTTTGTAAATAATAAAACAGAATGAAAAGATTAATAATATACAGAATAATTGATATGTATCACTGATTATCTCAAAATCAAGTCCATAATTATTTTAAAGTAATGTAAATAATATGATCAAGTCAACTAATCATGTCCATTATCTTTATATATGCCAATGTTTATTCCAATTCCAACAAACATTATACTTACTTAATTTCCAACAAACATATATTCCAATGTATATATGAATTAATAGTGAAGAGATCAATGGGTAAATAAGGTAGCTTGGTCAAGTATAATATCATAATTATAAGAATTTGATCATGATCTTATAAATCTTGAAAAATAATATACAAAAATAATATGGCAACTGATTTCGTATGTTGCTGTTAGTCGAGAAGCTAATATAATGGCATTATCATGCATAAATTCAGGAATTATACATACCTCTTAAAAATTAAAGACCAAGTCATCCATCCACCCCTTATCAGCCGATATCATATATTAATTAAAATATAAAGATTTAAAGATATTAGTATTAGGAAATGTTGATCAATCATAAAAATAGTCGAATCACATGTATGTAAATCAAAGGCATTCCAACATATTTTAGAAGACTTTCATATTTTAGAATTATTGTAATACTGATTACCCACCAAATCATATTCACAGTAAATAAGACTGCTTATTTGGCGCATGGATAAATATTCAAAACCGAAATCTCATAAATTGGTCAAATTTAATAAAAAATTGGGACCAATCACAATAATTAACCATGGTCCATTGACATATTTTGCACGCATGAATATCGACTAAATAAATAGCATGCGAATCAAAAGTTTACATATTCATTTTAAAATATTTTCCGAATTTAGTCCTATTGTCTTGCCATTTTATATTCTATCCACAATTAATGAGTATTAACAAAAAATGATTCAATTTTGAAATTCATTAAATTTCATAAACTACACGTATTAAATGAGTTGGCTAAAATTTAAACTAAGATTATCAAATTTAATCTCAAAGGAAATTTAATCCACACGAGGGAATTGATCAAGTCAAGTTTGATCAAGTTTAATCTAACTAAAGCACCGATATTAACGCCATAATATTGTTTTAGTGTACAATCTAAAAAAAATATTGCTAATCCTGACAAATAGGTCCGAAAATATTAAGTCGAATCATATTAGAAGACTTTCATATTTTACAATTATTGTAATAGTGATTACCCACCAAATCATATTAACAGCAAATAAGTCTGCTTAATTAGCGGCATTATCATGCATAAATTCAGGAATTATACATACCTCTTAAAAATTAAAGACCAAGTCATTCATCAACCCCCTTATCAACCGATATCATATATTAATTAAAATATAAAGATTTAAAGATATTAGTATTAGGAAATGTTGATCAATCATAAAAATAGTCGAATCACCTGTATGTAAATCAAAGGCATTCCAACATATTTTAGAAGACTTTCATATTTTAGAATTATTGTAATACTGATTACCCACCAAATCATATTCACAGTAAATAAGACTGCTTATTTAGCGCATGGATAAATATTCAAAATCGAAATCTCATAAAATGCTCATATTCCTAATTACGCGAAATTAGGAAGAGTATTATAATTGAGACTATTGAGGCCAATTAGTATATCATCATTATCTTTTCGTATTGGGCTTACTTTTCGCGATCAAATTGCATATTATAACTTATTGATTCGTGATGATTTCTAGGCAAAAAATCAGCGCTAAGATCAAATTATGATATAAATTATTAAATTATAACTAAATCAATCTATATAATAATTAAGATACAAAAAACGTGAATCTGATGAATTTTTTCAATTTTAATAGATTTTCATATTCCAATCCTTTTATAAATATAATAATAATACAAAATGATCTACATATACTTATTTTTTTAATCAAGTAAAGTAGAAAGTTTCATCATTCGAATAAGATTCTAAGATATATAACTAAGTGCGTAGAGAAATATTATCTTGAATTGCATTTTTCGCCGAACACTGACTCCACGATCTCCTGTTTACTCAGATTGAACTCAAAACCTTAAAATAAAAAAGAATTTGATAACTTTTATAATTGTCGAGAATACAGAAACCGATCGAATTTGATAAAGTCTAATCATTGACTGGGTTGATTAAAATCTAATCTACTGATAATTATTTGGATCGATTAAAATCTGCTTTATCGACAATTGAATTAATGTAAATACACCACATCACGGCAAATACAATTACATCGGAAATGAAAGACACCACATCACGGCAAATACAATTACATCGGAAATGAAATGAAATACACCACATCACGCCGACATTCCGAGCGAACAGGGAAGCCAGGCGAGTCGAATTGATCGGAACAAAAGCACAAAAAAAATGGCCTTGGTGCCGGCTTCACGTACCAACATCCGCCGAATCAGAAAACGTCCATGCGAATAATGGAGCCAGGCGATTCGAACTTATCGGAACAAAAGCACAAAACAATGGCCTTGGCGCCGGATTCACGTACCAACATTCGCCGAATTAAAAAACGTCCATGCGAATAATGAAGTCGGCCGACTCAAATTGATCGAAACAAAACCATGGTCGTTTATTTGGTGCCGGCTTCCATTGCCCGTTTCGTGTAGAAGATGGGCAACCAATGCACGATATAAAGGAAGGGAAAAAAAGTGATTTAAATAGGAAATTTGAGGGCTGTTAAAAGGGACTACAAAGGAGGAAAGGAACTACAAAGGAGGATATATCAAGATTTTGAAATAGATAGTGGGGGGCTCGCCACATAGGATTCTGCAGCCCCTCTAATATAGTATATTATGATAAGTGATTAACTTATTTGATATATATAGTAAAAATGTTAGTTGTTTTTAGTTGAACAAGTTAGAAGGTAGAAGTGTTCTTTCACTTATAGAAGTGTTAAATCTAGTTTAACAACTTCATTTAGTTAGATGTAGCAAGTCTATAAATATGACTACCAAGGATCTTACCTTTTACCTTTTGTAATTTCAGTTTCACATAAATTCACATTTTCTCCCTTAATGAAGAGTATTTTATTCAATTCACAACAATAGGAATGCTGAACAATACACGATTGTGTAGCAAGGAAAAAATCTCAGAGTGGTAAAATAAAATAATATACAATGTGCTCCTTCCGTTTTCTATTTTCAAATATTTTGGGGTGTTTTTAATATTTTAAATGTTTTTCTCAATTTACCTCTATTTCAATATTTAAAAAAAAATCTCAAAAATTTGTATTTTCCTTTATTAATTAATTAATAACAGATAAATTTATCATTATTAACTCATATTTAGTATTACCAACAAAAGGTAAACATATTTTTTTTTGTTAATGTATATACACAGACAAATAGATAGATATAATCAATGCGGTTTTCGCACATGATGGTTACCAAATCATATAAAGCAGTACAATTTTGCCTAAATTTTTTAATTTAACCAAAATTCGAATTGATTTATTGACCAATTTGGATTATTTTCGGTTTTATGAATTATGATTACCTCTAGAACCAAACAGAAATGTAATTAAGCCCAAAACTTCTAAATGGGCCAGAAGGCTATTTTTGGCCCAGAGATTTGCTACTTTAATGGAGTTTCGAAAGGCTAAGGTTAAATACAGCCTCATGTTTGGTGAATACAACCCCACCCAAAAAATTGTTCGGAAATTTTTTCCGAAAAATGTAACAATTTTCGAAAAAAAATTCCGAAAAATCATAAGTTCAGTGGCTTTTTTTTTTCCGGAAAAAATTTCCGAAAATTGTCAAAATTTTCGGATTTTTTTTCCGAACATTTTTTGGTGGAGTGGTATTAACAAAAGATAGGACTGTATATAACCTTGGCCGTTTCGAAATGCACACAACACATGTTCGGCCCAAATTAATTTGGGAATAAATTAACTATTAAAATTATATTCAAATATTTTAACTTGTCCTTTCTTCGTCCTAAAAAAAAAAAAAAAAAAAATTCCAATCACAAAAGTATTTTACCCCAAAGTAGAATATCGTTTTGAAGTAACACCCAATTTCAAATTCTTCTCCATACCTGATACTCAACAACTAAACAAGTTACAAATTCAAGTAAACAGATTAAACCAATAAAAAATAACAAGAATCATAAGTGAAAATTATTGACTTGTATAAAGGAATATACAGAGTGAAAGACAAAGAAGCTAGCAAGTATTATTACAGCTATCTACCTTAAATAGCTTGATTTTTATGTACAAAGAAGGCGTATAAACTTATAACTTTTGATGTGGCAACACAATTTACCTCAAGAGAGGTAAAATGCAGGAAATGTCCAGATGAAGGTTGAAACTCACTCAACGTTAACCTAGTACTAGTATAGGAATACGAACAAGAACACGAAAGTTTTCGTCTTAAAAAGAAATACGAACAAGATTGTCTCTCCATACGACCAGAGGCCGAGCAAAACTGTTTGGATTCCAGATATTATTCTACCCGCGTTTCTGCTTTCTCCGATTCTTTGCTCGCTGAAACACCAGAAAACGTTAGAGAAGTGTTTTTCTCGATGATTCAACAAATTTCTGAGGGCGAATATTTCATAAATGTACCATCAAGTTTGATATTTTCCAAATTCAACCAACAAAAGTAACACATATACATAACAATGAAGGGAAAATGAAGGAATGGCAATAGAGCATGTCTTAAGTTATGACAAAAGAATGTAGAGTATGTATACAATGAAATTGGTTCATACATGAATAATTGAAGGGTGTTAGTTGTTTTCACTAAAGAGTATTAGTTGTTTTCACTGAAAGGTATTAATTGTTTTCATTGAAGAGTCTTTTTCACTGAACAACTAAAACTCTTCAGTGTAAACAACTAATATTCTCTAGTGAAAATAACTAATATCCTTCAATAATTCATGTATGAACCAATTTTACGCTATACTTTGCCTAGAATGTATTCTTTAAAGTTTAATGAAACTTTTCAAGCTAAAGGCAACTGTTTTTGGTAGAAAAGATTCACTATGCTCGTGTAATAAAATAAACTCTTAAGAATTCAGCTATTGCAAAGAACCAAAATTATTGATTTTATTCTGTAAATACAAATGGGATAAGCAAATAATGATTAGAACCTTGAAGGTGAATATATTTGAAGTATATAATTGTGAGTATGTATAGAGTGAAATTAGTTCATATATGAATCATTGAAGGTTATTACTTGTTTTCACTAAAGAGTATTAGTTGTTATCACCGAAGAGTCTTAGTTTATTTTCAGTAAACAACCAATACTCTTCAGTAAAAACAACTAATACCCTTCAGTGAAAACAACTAATACCATTCACATATGAACCATTTTCACTCTATACTTGTCTATAATTATAGAATGGAAAAACAAAAGTTAAGATTCACACTTGTGGCTCATTGAGATTTCGACATGAATCACACATACATACGCACATTGTAACACGAATAATGGATAATAGTACGAACGAAACGAATATAAAGATCACCTTTTGATGCTGGAGGAACGACGACAACGTGCATGGTGGCATTATTGGGAGGAAGCTGCAATCGGAGAGGATAAAGCTTCCCGTTTAACGGACTCTTGGTACACACAGTGAGACCCTCGATTCCCAACTCGTTTTCCAGCCTCTTCGTCAGTTCATTCACTTCGTTGCTCTTGAACGTAATGCACAGCTCCTCAAACTCATCATCGATTTCCCCATATTCGTTAGCAATGTGGTAATATATTGACCTTCCTTCGCTTCCCTTTGGAGGCGAACTAACTAAGGAATCGTTCGACTGCACAAATACCGCATTATCGTGTGTGTAATTAATCGACGTAGAGTATACACCCAAGAAACCACATTCATTGCTTAAAATAGGATTGAGCCATCCAATTTTCAAGAAGTTTTAGTTTCATTCTTTGAATACCCAGTCAATTTTCATGACCATAGTTTGAAAATTTGATTAACTTTGAAGAAATTCAAATTCTATGCTCTGTTGACTTGGAACTAGATCATAGCAAAGAAATAAAATCCTACTCCCAAATAGGCTTGTTTATTTGCACGTGGTTTAATGCAAAATGTCGAAGGGTATTACAAAATTATTTGTTGTTCGTTGTTTAATAATATTATTGTTAATGGAAAGTTCGTTTCGCATACTTTCCATAAATGATCATTTTATTAAAAAGGGGACTTCGGAAAACCTCGTAATACCCTCCGATATATTGCATTAAACCATGTGCAAAAGAACAAGTCTATTTTTCATGGTGGACAGAGGTAGTATGTTCTAAACCACACATAGTTCTGGTCCAAGTAGGTTTTATATGAAAATAGTTTATTATAAACTTATTATAAAACTGTTTTTAAGTACTATCTACGACTTCCCCAAACACTTTGCACAATTTACTATTCATCTCATACAAAGATCTCTAAATTACACTTAATTCCACTAATAGTTACACACTAAAATAATTTTTTTGTGTTTCATTCATTCATTTAAATTAAACAATAAACTCTTATAAATAAAAAATTATCCATCTAAATACTACACGCCAACTCTCATATTAAAATATCTAAAAAATCAACTGTTAAAATGTTTCGGGCCGGAGGTAGTATCAAATATTTGATAAAAAAATATCAAATATCTCATCAGAAATTTCAAAAGTTGGGGTAAAAAATATCAATTGATTTCGATTTTTGATACTCTAATAAAATTTTAGATATTTTAAAACAGTTTTATGATAAATTTATTAAGAACTATTTTTATATAAAACTTTTTCCCCATCAATTTTTGCCTTCTAATTCCATTCCTGAGTATATGGTGCAATTTTAGTTCAATTTTAATTTAATTTTGACACATTCTCAAACAAATAAATGAAATTGAGTCAAAAATTCAATTGCACACAAAAATATACTTCAAAAAATTGGATATTCGATTCAACTTTTTGCAATTCTATACTTCGAATATTCAATCAAATTAAAATTAATCAATTACCTCTTGTCTAGAAAATCTAGCCGATTGCGACGATTGACTCGTGGTCGGTGAGCTCGAATCGGAAACAAACGAATCCTCCTTCCCGACCACAACCGGCGGCGCCGGCGCCTTCGCCGCCAGTATCTCCACCACGTGTACCTCCCAATAGATCCAATCCTGCGTGGCCGTCCGATGCGGAATATCGTGCGTCACCGAGTTCCGCCACGGTGGCAGCCCGCCATTGGCCCTCAGAAACTGGCCGTACCGCGTCTTCATCTTAACGGCGCCGTTTTCTCTGATCGGCTCCCACTCGACGGAGCTGTCGAGCCGCTTCGGCCGCGTCTGCAGAACCTTCCGCCCCGTCATCCCCATCAGAAACGGCTCGTTTGACGCCGTTAAGTACTTGCCGTAGCAGCTTTTGAGGCGGATAATCGTGTCGGATCCCTCCACGGGTTCGACGACCCATTTGGCCGATTTGGATGACCCGTTTCGGTCCTGGGTCACCGATTCCTCGTCTTCGTCGGCGATTAGGTATTTGTCGTGGGACCCTTTTAGGCGTACGGCTTTGGCGTTACGGAAAAGGTCCATTGCTGGCGTTCTTGTTGTAATGGAAAATGTGCGACTCTGTGGATAAATTGGGACACAAAAAAGGGGATTAGGGAATTAATTAGCGGATTTGATGGGTTTTTTTGGTGAGAATTTTGTGGGATTTTGTAATGTTTTGGAATTTGGTTGAAATTTGAGAAAGAGAGAGAGGGACAGACGAATATATATGCGTTCCACGTCTCACTCAACTATGTTTCATCACAAGTCAAACTTTCACATGTTAATTACACATATTATGTATTCTTTTATAACAAAATAATATATGAAAATATTTCACGAAAAATTATCATTAATTTCATTAGAAATATTATTAATATGATCAGTAATATTATATTATAATTATTGTAAATTTTATTGAATTCAGATAAATAATACTATTAATGAAATTAATTATATTTTAAAAAAATATGATAAGCTTATCATGAACTATTTTTATATAAATCTATTCTTTTTTATTTATATAAATAATATTTAAGAAGGTTTATCTTTTTATCATTCTAATTACCAATTTTGAAAATATAGGAAATTGGTGAAATGTTCTCAACAATCAAAACAAGTAAATTATGAGTAACTCTATTTGTAAATAATTTTTATCGTACAAGTCAAAATGAATAAATGATATTAGTTATTTTCAACATACAATATTACTATTAAACTAGTACATTGTAATGAAATAGTTAATATTATTTAAAAATAAATGCAAATTGCAAACAAAATTTACATGATTCACAGTATATTCTATTAATATAAATTATACCTAAAAATTCTTGCTTTTGCATTTGTAATGAAATTGGTAAGTTACCATTTCATTTCAATTTATTTGTGTTAAATTTGGAAATCAACTGTGGTAAAAATCCAATTTTCAATTTGTCCATTTTAATTTTAAATTCTTGAAGAATATCACTATATTCTTACCTAAAAATGTGGTAACTTATTTTTTTTTTACTAATAAAAATGTGGTAACTTGAAGAGCATGTATGGGTGAAATTAGTTTATATATAAATTATTAAAGAATATTAGTTATTTTTATTATAAAATATTAATTGTTTTCACTGAAAAATATCAGTTGAAGTAGAATAACTTGAACAATAGAAACAAGAAGTTATATGTTAATTTAGAGTATGTATAGAGTGAAATTGGTTTATATATGAATCACTGAACTGTATTAGTTGTTTTCACTGAAAAGTTTTACTAGTTTACACTGAAGAGTATTACTAGTTTACACTGAAGAGTCTTAGTTCATTTTCACCGAACAACTAAGACTCTTTAGTGTAAATCAGTAATATTCTTCAGTAAATACAACTAATATTCTTCAATGAAAATAACTAATATCCTTTAGTGATTTATGTATAAACCAGTTTTACTCTGTACTTTGTCGTTAATTTATTACTACAATTCATAAAGTGACAATATGCACACCTACCTCAAAATTTGGTTACACATGATTGGCTTGGGAATCTCAAGGATGGTTGCAATTATTATATTTTGTGCGTACAAGAAACCAGATATTAAATAAATGAGAAAAAATAGTATTTTATTAGTCATGATGTGTCAGGAGCTCATGTTTAATTCATGAACTCAGCAGTGGATCACTAATCAATAATCACTTAAACTATTTCATTTTTTTTTTTTATCGGTAAATGTTAGTTGTTAGTAGTTAGATTAGTTCACCAAGTCTCCATACACTCCCAGAAATCTCCAAGCCTACCTTATAACTCCCATAATTCGTTCCCAAGGGGAATCGAACCCGGGTCACTCACTAGAGTGAGGAACCCGGTGGCCAGGTGGGCTAAGCCACCTAGTTATTAAACTATTTCATTTTATGAAGAGTTTATAATTATTACATTAACTTTTTATATTGTAAATCACATTTAACTTTTTATGAGATCGTCACATATAAAAAAAATATATCATTTTTACATATATTATACTACTAATAAGTTTATAGGACCCCAAATACTTGAAAGTGAATATCACTTTCGTCCAAAAAATATTTGCACATTCAAAAGGATAAAAAAAAATTGTTTGCACACTAACAAAAATATACACATATTTACTTATATTCCACTATTTTATTTAAAAAAAATCTTTAAAAAAAGTGTCGATGTAAATGTGCAACTTGATCCGAAATTGAGGGAGTATGATTCAAATTCTTAAGTAAAACTCTGTTATGTGGTTGTCTCACACAAAAATATTCTTCTACATGCATCAAATGTACTCCCTCCATCCCCTCTTAACTTTCATAAGTAGGGTGATACAGATTTTAAGAAAAACTGTTTTATTGACTTTTTCAATCAATGAATGAAGAATATTTTAATTTAAAGTGGGAAATGTGAGAGTGTTTTATCTCCATATTTGGGGTGCGAAAGTTATTATGGGGTGTTCCAAAAAGGAAAATATGAAAGTTATCAGGGGGGAAGTAATAATTATGTCTTTTTGTAAAAAAAAAAAGTAACAATTACTATATTTTAATTTTATACATATTACATTTGTTGGTGGGCCATGGGCGGTACTTAAAGATATCATACATCCAATAAAAAGGCAGTGATCATATTTGCAAACCAAACAAGAATATCCAAATGATAGAAATGCGCGATACCCATTGTCTTACACGAAAGGTAAATGGCCACTCGGCCCATAACCATGCGTTTTCTAAAGAGGCACGATTTTGGCCCATAATTAATTAACTAATTATTATCATGTCATTCTCATGTAAAGCAACTCCTCCATTTCTTTATTCAACAATTTGTCATTTTTGTTGGCTGTATACTTTACGAAGTCGTATATACTTGGGTAACATTAATAAAATATTATCTTTTCTTAGTAGTAATAATAAACTCTATCACACTCTGATCGAGTTCGATAAAAAAAAAAAGTGATAAATAAATCCAACTAGGGTTATAAAAAGACCAAAACAAAATTTCTGCGTAATGTACTTAAGTTCATTATTCTAAAACTATATTTCATCTTATATTAATTCAACACTGTATTTTTCAAAAGTATCGCTTGATATTCCCCATATATAAATTATAAGAACAAATATCTAAAGTGAGGGTCAACTGACTCCATATTCGGACGGTTCTTATTTTTTTTTATCTTAGAATACTTTTTTCATATAAAGAAATAATGTTAAGAAGAAGAAAATATCTAGAATATGTATAGGAGTTGGGCGAAGGATTCAATAAATTAGAGGTCACAAAATTAGAGTTTATTAAATTTGATTTATTGACATACATGTATGCCCACATGCACGAGTACAATTTATTTTCTCCAACCCTATTCTTTAAACATTAACTCTTAAGAATAAATCGTACATGGCTAGGATTTGAAAATTGTTTCGTTATCACGTACTGTATTTTACTTTACTGTTAAATTTATATAAATATATATTGATATAATATAATATACGAAATAAAATATTTATTTAAATACATATTTTCTTCATTCCGTTGTTTGAACTTAAAATAAATAAATAATTGATTTCCTTTTATTCCTTTTCGCTGACCAAAACTATTTCCGTTGTATGTTATCAACTTGTTATAAACCACGTCAAGCCTCACTTCAAATCCTCTATTATAGTTTTTTCTCATTTCATATTATAAACCACAATCCACTACTTAAGTTTTAATAGTTTTATCTTTATTATAGACGCGCATTAATTGGTGATGCCTAGTAATATAGTTTTTATAACATATATAAAAATAATAATAATAACTAATTATACTATATATCAAATTTAAATAAGAAAAGAATTCAATTAGGTGGAAAAGGAGTTCTATATTTTTATCCACCTATATATCCATCAATTTTAACTTTAGAACATATTACTTTAATATATGTTATAACAAAATAAAGAATTGCCTACAACAAATTTCCAAAAAACAAAATCGTAGTAAGAATTGTCTACGATTTACCTACTAAATTTTTTAATTATGAAAGCATCTACATTTCTCAACTAGAAACAACTTTGTCTACGAAATAAAAATTCTAGGTATAATTACCTACAAGTCAGTTGCCTACATCACAATTTTCCTACGGTATTTTCGAAGACAATATTTTTTGTAGGTGTGAAAGGAAAATGTCAATACAATTAGAATTTTTTATAGGCAATTCGTAGATAGTCTCCACTACGATTTTTTTTTTTTTTTTTTAATTTCCATTAACAATTTTTATAGGAAATTGATAGTTTCTATAAACAATTTTATATTTTCTTGTAGTGATACTAAATTCGTTGAGGAGTTTTTTTTAATGTACACATTAACTTTTGTTTTTAATTTTTATGATCATTCATTTTATCAAATTACTAAACCAAGATAAATAAAACAAAACAGACAAATAAGGAAAATTCCACAAAACAATAATTCCACACGACTTTTTCAAACAAACATACCTTCTTCATAGAAAACCACCGAGCCTTAGGCGAAGGCGAAGCCGACCCGGAGAAGCTGGACCGGACCGAAACGGGCGACCCGAACCCGACCTCCTCCAGACCCGATATCTCATCGGAAACCGCCGAGAAACTCGTCACCATCGACCAATAGTCCGCCGCCGCCTCATCCTCCGGCACCTCCACCGCCTCCACGTCCCACACCACCCACTCCCTCGTCGCGGCGGCGTGAGGGCTATCGTGCGTCACCGAATTCCTCCACGGCGGCGTGCCGCCGTTGGCCCTCAAATACGTCCCGCCTGCGGCCTTCAGCTTCACCTGAAACCCGTCCCGGATTGGCTGCCACTCGATTGATAAATCTTTCCGGTGATTTTCCGGCAGGGTTTGGAGGACCTTGTGGCCGGTCATTCCGAGCAAGAAGTGGTCGGCGGCGGCGGTGAGGTAGCGGCCGTGGCAGCTTTTGAGGCGGACGACGTGGGGGTTCGTGTCGACGAGCTCCACCAGCCACCGCGCGCGGCGGGCGGCGCCGCCGCGGCTCTGGCGCGTCGACGATTGGTCGTCGTCGGCGACTAAATATTTGCCTAAGTGGCTTTTTAATTTCACTGCCTTTGTTTTGGTGAAGAATTCCATTTGGGAATTTTGGGGGGGTGGAAATTAAATACTTATAATCTAGTAATCATGCAAGAAAGTTTAATTAAATTAGATTTTAAAGGTGGGTGAAAAGAGTGGATTTGTTTGATGGTGCTTGGATTGGATTGGGATATCATAGTAATATTAGGTATTAATAATATTGTAATGAAAATTGGATTTTTTTGTTACTTGGTGTGGGAGGCTTGTGGAAGAGTTGAACACTTGAAATTTAGGGGAAATGGGAAAGAGTTGACGCTTTGATTGAATGTGAAATTTCTAGGTGGCCTAGTACTAGTAGTTTTGTACGAGGGGGATGGGGGGAGGTGTGTTTCACGCGAGTGGAAGACAAATACTTGTAGTCGACTAAAATAATAGTGGGGCCTCTGTTTATATATCATTATCATATCCGCGGTGTGCATATGTTTATGTTCAATGATGGACATAGGATGAATTATATATACTGTATGCCATTAAAATGAGAGAAAAGTAGATTTGTCCAAAAATTTATAAGACAATTGTTTTTGTTTTCCTTACTTTTTAAAAAATATACTCCCTCCGTCCCAAATCAGTTTTCACACTGATCTGGGCACGGTAATTAAGAAAATTTATTATTTTATATGGTTAAAGTGATAAAGTGGAAACTTTATGTCAAATCAACTTTAATTGTGTGGTTGTGGTTTGTTTGTGTAAGAAAAGTAATGACATATGGGTAAATAAGTGAGAATTTTGAGGATAAAAGTTATAAGAAAACTTTCCTTTTTGGGGTGTGAAAACTAATGTGGGACGGATAGAAAAGGAAAGTGTGAAAACTGATCTGGGACGGAGGGAGTATGTTTTTTGCCTAAACAAGATTGGCAAACAGTAGGCAAAGAGGTTGACACCGTGACAATTTGGGTTCCAACTGTTTTGCCAGTCATTTTGGAGTAAAGGAATTTTTTTTTAAGCAGGGTAAGAAACAATTTTCATATAAGATTGAGAGCAGTTTTGTGGGTTCACGCTTAAAATAACGCGGAATTGGATGAATCAATTTCATAGTATTTTTAGAAATGTATAATAATATGGTATCAGTGATATTCATTACATACTATGATAAGTTTAACAAGAGACTTTGAGCATTGTTCAAGATAAGAATTGTGAATATGAATGATAATGATAGTAGAAAGGAATGATAGTGATAAACTTGATATATTTGTGTTATTTATTAAGTAGTAAGAAATGATTATCATTAATATTACCATTGATGATGTTTGATTTACCCAATTTTTTTTTTTGGAATTTAATGAATTCTTTTTTTCTCCTTTCTTTTTAAAAAATATTATATATATAAAAAGTATTCTTCCAATTTTTATTTAAACAAGAAAATCAATTTTATTTTTAAAATCAAGAAAATCAATTTTATTTTTAAAATCAAGAAAATCAATTTTTAGGAATGAGGCACCTTCAACATTCTAGAAATGAAACCAATTTATAAGGAATGATTCCTATTATCCAAACATCAATTTTATTCATATCAAAACATCATTTTTTTTTATATGGAATATCAAAACATCAATTTTATTCATATTCTCATTCCTTAATTTTAAACCACTCAATCAATCATATACCCTTACTTAGATTATAAATTTGTCTTTTTTGTTATAGTCCTTAATTATTCTCTGTCATTTTAGGGTAATAAACATTTAATTTTTTGTTTTTATATGGATAAAATCAAAAGAAGGGGGGCATTTAGAGTTTCAATAATATAAAATACATTTTCTTATTCAGAGAAAAAAATAAGCAAATCTATTTGAAAAAGAGCATGTAATTAAATATATTCAAATTCAAATTCAAATTTACTCTTTGGTCAGAAAAGGACTTGAATGTGAAAATATCACTTATATTTGTTTCCATTATTTTTAAACATTCGAATAATATATATACTACTAGACGAGTCCTCGTGTTTACGCAGAATTTTTGTAAATATCAATGCTACAAAATAATGCATTACGAATGCACGCGTATACATAAAATTAATTTGGTCCTCAGGTAAAAAAATAATTATATTTTACAATAAACAATAGTATATTTTAAAATATGTATGTATAAAATTGTATAGTATTTTTTTTTATATGTATATTTTAAGATTTTGTTCTTCAAATATGTTGGTTCTAAATTTTTTACATTTTTTTATTATTGCATTTTCTTTTTTGCATTGTATCGTATTAAAGATATAATTTTTTTTTTTAGTATTAATATATGATTATGATGAATTATATTATGGAAGCTGCTATTCACCCACCTAAAAATGCTTTGTTCATTCACCCCTTAAAAAAAATTAATAAAAATACTAATATACCCTTTATAAAAAATAAGCATTATATTTATTAAACACTCATGCTTTAAACATCATCCCCAAAATTTTAGAATTCAGGCAAACTTTTATACTCCTTCACACACAGTTGCATCATTAAAGAAGAAAAGGAAAACAAAGGTATAATGGTAAAAGTATAAATCATAGAGACACAATTTAAATGAGATTAACATATTTTTATTTATATATAAATTGGTACACCATGAAAACGGCAGGAAACAGTGATGATGGTGGTTCAATTAAAATAAAAAAGAACTATTGATGTGCTATTTTTTTAATTTCAAATTGATAGGTGTGTATATATAGTGAATGATGTAAATATTATATTAAGGTTATAGTGGTAAATTTTAAGAGGGTGCATTAAGAAGAAAAAAAAAGTAAGTCTCTTGTGCATTTGGTGTATAATGCACTCACTCAACAGTTGATAATGTATACACTGAAAAGTTAGTCTCAATCACACTGAAAAGTTAGTCTCAATTGCACTGAAAAGTTTACACTGAAAATCAGTTTTCAGTGTAAACTTTTCAGTGCAATTGAGACTAACTTTTCAGTGTGATTGAGACTAACTTTTCAGTGTATACATTATCAACTGTTGAGTGAGTGCACCGTGCACTTGGTGCATATGAGACTTTGCCTTAAAAAAAATAAGTAAAATATATGGTGGGTTAACTTAGCATTGAGTGAACAAAGTATTTTCGTGGGTGTTAATAGTTGTACCCCTATATTATTGAACTTTTGTATTTTATATCAAATCTTTTCATTGAAATTTTACATTTTGTGCTTTTAATTTTTTATTAAATACATCATATTTTTATTGTGTTTATATAAATTTGATTAAATTATTCTCATTAATTTAAAATTTGAGTTAAAAAGGTTGAGTGTAATTTTGTTGTTGCAAACAAATATAATAGGAAATTTGGTGGAATAGGTGACAAGTTTGCCATTAACATTGGGCCCAAGGTTTGATCAGTATTATTGATAATGTTATTTTAATATGTTTTCATCCCCGGTCAATTAATGAATAATATATAAATGTAATTAATATGCATTCTTGTATGTGATTTTACCCCAAAAAAAATCATTTTTAAATATATGACTTTCTTTATCCAAAGACAAAAAAATAAAATTACAAATTGAATACTTGTATAATTCAAATATTTTCTTTTTCAAATTATAATTAAAACTTGGATTTAAATATTTTCATTAAAGTAAATGACCACAGTTGTTAATTGCAAAATAGACGCATAATAAAATTAGTTTAACAAAACTAACTCTAAATCCGATATTATTGTAATATTCACTCACTTATATATCAGATTTGCATGTGTTCTTGTATATATTAAAGTACATAACATGCCTTTGGATTTTGAGTTTAAGTTTAAATCAATTTAACTTTAAAAGCTCATTAAGTAAATTGAGTTTTGTAAAATCAAAATTAATTTAAAATTGGACTCAAAATCTAAGTGCATACTATGCATTTAAGTACACACTCAATGTGTAAGATTTAACAATACATTAAAAAAAAGAATTCGTTGTTAGTAGGATAGAATTATTACTTGTAAAAAAAAAAAAAAAAAAAAGTCCTGCATGTTTAGTCTATGTATTTACATGCACTCCCTTCGTCTCATTACAATTTGATGATTTCATAAACTAATATTATTTGTAAAAAAAAAAAAAAATATAAACTCGACTCCCATAATATTTACACAAAATATTATTAATTTTTGGACCACACTACACATAATTCAACTAATTTTTTAATTTGTACATGAAATTTTACAGCTTTCCAGTAAACTTGGTGATATTAGAGCTGTCAAAACGGGCCAGCGGGGCGGGGCGAGCTAAAACCCGCAAAAGCCCGCCTTTTGGCTGGGCGATGCGGGGCGAGCCAAAAATTTGGCGGGCTGCAAAATCCCAACCCAACCCACTTATTGGCGAGCTGCGGATTTTGGCGGGCCGGCCCACCTTTAATTTTTTAATATATTTTTTATTTTTTAAAAAATTAAAATATATAATTTAAAAGCTCTAATATATAAAATTCATCAAAATCAAATATAATCAAACAATTTATCTTGATAACTATCATTATAAAAATATTAAAATTAAATTTATTATCTTTAATTAGAAAAATAATTTTCTGCAAATTGAAGTTCACAATATATTACAATAATAACTTATAAAAATAAACTCATATAATTCAAATTCATCATCTATGAATATAAATATTACAAAATTACCCTAAAAATGATATTATACTACTTGACATTGTACAAAAAATATAAAAAATTATTTTTTTTAAAAAACTTTTTTTTAAGGCGGGCCGGCTCGCCCCAACCCGCCCCCAACCCGCAAAAGCCCGCGACCCAAACGGGCCAGCCCATTTAGGCCCGCTTCCAAACGGGCTAAGAAATCTCTAACCTGTTGACAGCGATTTATAACGGATTTCGCTGCCGGGTTCCCAGCGGGTAGGATTTGATATTAATGTTGACAAAGAGTAATAAATGTGAGAGTAAATGAGCTCTCAAGTATGTATTTGCAATAAATGTGATGTCCTCTACAAATGGGCATTTAAAGCCCTATTTATAGTGTACAAGGTGGGGGTTCCCCATGCTTGGTAGGTGGACCGGTGGGTCCCCCCTACTCCTAGCTGGAAGGTAATAAGTGGCTACAGCCTCCCCTACGGGCCAATGAGGAGACGCCACGTGGCGCTGTCACCCCTGAGGTGATTGGACTTGGCCCCAACTGCCCTCTTTGACCCTGTCACATCCTCTGGATTGATGGCACTCGACGTCCTCTCACAGCTGGTGCGGTCTGGGGGTCGGGCAGACGGGTACTCGGGTACCGGGGAGCGAGCCGGATGAAAATGCCCCGGTTGACCATTTGCGGGCAGGCGGGTAGAGCTCCTGCACAGGGGCTCGTCGCTGGTCGCCCGATATCCGGGCCTGTGGACTATAAGTACCCTTCCCGGCAGATCCCAGAGGCTCGCGTCGGGCAGCGTCTGGGTCCCCGCCCGTCTGTCTGACCGGTCGGAGGACTGCTCTCATCCGAGCCCGCTACAGTAGTGGGCCTGTATCCGATACCCGATGGGTCTGGTAGTAAAATATCGGGTGTAACAATTGCCCCACCAGCCCGACATCGGGGGGCCGCAGTCGTCGGGTGGCGGGCTGGTCGTTCTGCAGACCATTTTGATTTTGAATTTGAATTTTGGGGGTGACGTTTCGGTTTCCAAGACGACGGCTCGTCTGCCGCGCCTGCTGACGTCACGGGATGGCGTGACTGATGCGCAGAAGTCCAGGGGTCACGTCCGCCGAACCTGCTCCCCAACCGTTGCGCGCATGACCCCCACGCGCCCCCCTGAACTTTGTTTTATTCCATTTTGACCCCGTTTTTTGCAGTTTAGTCCCTCCTACTTCTTCTATAAATAGGGGCTTCCAGCCCATTTTCTCATTTTCACTCTCTTGCAAACTCGTGCCCCCCTTAAGAGGATTCAAATTTTCCGACGAATTTCCCAGATTCCGGCGAGCCTTCTCGAACTCCGAGGTAATTTTCTTGCTTTCTTCTTCGAAATTCTCCTTTCTACTTTTCCCTCATCATGAGCGACTCCGCCGAAAGCGTTGGGGCCGCCGACGTTTATCACTTCCGCCGCCGTGCCGCCGCCGATGCCGAGAGGCCTTTTCAACCGGCCGGGGTGGGAACGTCCCGCGCCGCCGTCGCCAGAGAGGGCGAGGGCAATTCCACGGATGTGGATGCCTTCGCGGAAGATTTGGAGGGGATGAGCCCCCAACGAGAGGGAGAAGCCCTAAGCGTTTCCCCGGTCTCCGCCTACCCGCCCAGGGCCGAAGATTTTTTGTTCGAGCGGGAAGCTGTGCCCGACCAAATAAACTACACGGACAGTCGGCTAATCGGGTTCGACTACTCGAAATATATGAGCCGGTTCGTGCGAAAGTGCTCTTCCCGCGCATATCTCGAGGCCCGGGACACTGACTTTGGGGCCTCTCGTCGCCCCAGCTGCCTTCCCCCGGACGCCGACGTAAAGGAGTTGTACTGGACATTCCAGGCGCCCTCCGACGTCTTCTTTTACGCTCCCCGGGAGAATGAACGGGTCGACCAACCTCCGGAGGGCCTAATCGCCATAAATTCTGACACCCTTCATGCCGGGCTCCGCTTCCCGCTTCACCCGGCGATCTCCAAGTTGCTCGCTGCATGGAACCTGTCGATCACCCAGATCACCCCGAACGGGTGGAGCTACATTCTGGGGGCAATGGTTGCGCTCGGTCGGCACGGGCTGCATCGTATGCCCACTCCGTCCGAGATCAACTATCTTTATTACACCGTGGCTTCGGTCGGGCGGATGAACCACGGGTATTACTCCGTGAAGCCCCGGGACGGGGATGCCATTGTCTTCGGCATCTCGACGAAGGTGACGCACTGGCAGGAGAAATGGTGGTGGGTCGGCGGCGCCTGGGAGAGCGTTGGTGTCGACGGGCACACCATCCCGGTTCCCCGGGAGTATCGGGAGCGCGACCGTCGAGGTAGATACTGAATTTTTTCTCATCTCTTAGTACTGATCTAATTCTTCCTTCATTGTGCAGGCTGCGCGGTCCCAAACCAGGCCGACCTGACCGACGACTTCAGGCAGGCGCTTGCCCTGGTGAGATCCGAGAGCGTGGACAATCGCGACGTCGATCTTCTCAACGACGACGAGTATAGAAGGCTCTCCGGACTTCAGACCTTCCCGCGCCATTTAGATTTCAGTGGTAAGTCTCTTTCCTGCCCGACCCTTCTTATCCTCGTTCTCGCTCTTCGATTTTTAACCTTGTCACTCCTCTCGCAGCGCAATGTTTCCCGGCCGAATCCTCCACGCCATCATCTTCCCCGGAAACCTCCCCGAGGGCCGCACCTGAGGCCGGCCAGGCAGCCATCCCGGTCGTCAACGTAGAATCATCCGAGGAGACCGTCGACATGGCTCCTAAGAGGAACGCCCTGACAAAGCTAGCGAAGCGGGGAGCTGTCCGCGCCACTGGGGTGACGATCCGCGGTCCTCCTGCGATCCCGGTGCCCCCGACATCCTCCTCCCCGGCGGACGGGCAGCGTCCATCGAAGCAGGCCCGGGTTGAAGGCCAGACATCTGTCGACCCGGCCATGGTGACGGTCAACCTGAACCCAGCGACGGGCGGGCTTGTGGCCGGCACCGTCGAGGTGACTATAGGGAGTCTGGCCTCCCCTGCTCGCGATCGCAGCGACTTCTCCTTCATGGGGTGGGGCAATCACCTCACGTAAGTATTTCGTTTTCCTTTTCCAAGTTTCCTGGTCGATTTTGCAATGTAGATTTTTTAACACAACTTTTCTTCCCGTGGTCATGCAGGCCTGATCCTCTGCCCCCGCCCGAGGTCCTTCAATTCCTGCGCTTGCAGGATCCTCCGTATACGGAGGCCGTGCCCGAGTCCTGGCCCGAGGACCTCCGTCGCGCCGTCCTGAACCTGCCCCGGTCCTGGACACTCAACTGCCAGAAGGCCACGCGGACCGTCTCGCTAACCGACCGGATGAGGGCGGCGGCCATCCGCTCTTCCCGCAACATTATTGCCATGGAGGGCATCATGCTCGAGTTCGAGCGGGAGATGCGGACTGCCTCCTCCTACAAGGCAGCCTTCCAGACGAAGAGGGACGAAGCTACCCGCCTGGAAGAGGAGAACAAAAAGCTCCGGGAGGAGCTGGAGGCCGGCCGAGCGAGTCGGGCTGAACTAGAGGGGGTCCTCGAGGAGGAGAGGAGGGCGCGCGCCGAGGCCGAGGCGAGGACGGCTGAAGAAGTCCGCCAAGCCAAGGAGGCTCTCGCGGCGGAGGCGGAAACGCGCCTGGAGTCCGAGCGTGCCCGATTGGCCGCTGAGAACAAGTCGGCTGGGTCCATGGTGTACATTAATGCTTACGCCGACTCGATTCGCTCTCTACTCCGTCAGAATCCCGAAGCCGACTACTCCGGGCCTCTGGCAGATCTGAGGAGTTATGTCGAGTCCAATCCTCCCTCCCCGTACTATGATATTACACTGAAGGACTTGGTCGATCGCGGGCTGGATCTATCGTTTCTTGGCGACCTGGCGACCTTAATCTACCCGCTAGTATAGTGGTAAGTATAGTGGTAAGTATTCATTGACTTTTTCGTATTTTTGCAAATCTATATGAACACGTAAACACGACCCAAAAGCATATGGGATCATTGAAGCAATGCAAGTATACGACCAAGTTTTATCGATCCAAGAACTTAGTTGATCGGTGGATCCCTAAGATTACGAGTTTTGTAAAATTGTAGAGGCTTGTTTTGGTTTTTAGACTAATCAAATTAAAAGACAATAAGTGAATTAAGCACTAAAATTGAAATGAACAACTAAGCTAGAAAGCGATGTAAACTTCGTTTAGAAGTGCAAGGTTGAGGGTAATGCTTCGGGTGAAATCCTTATGTCGGAATCAATGCTACGTAGTTAATTTCACTTATCTTGTACTACTTCGTTGGTTCGAACTAAGAGCTATCACTTAAGTTTTGAATACCGATCCCTTTTGAGGCTTGGGTGATCAAATGAACTAATTAGCACCTAACTAGTTACCAAAAGAACAAAAGATAGTGAATGACTTTAAACACGCGATGCACTTAAAGCATTCTCTCTTCACTAGGCCCCTAAACCCATAGATTAAGGTTCCTAGTGTCTATTAATGGTGGTCTAGCCATCTACCCTCTCTCGAGTCAATAAACGACTAATTGAATCCGATTAATTAACCAAATTCCTCACCACAAGTTCGATTAACTCACACCCAACTCTCGCTGTAGCACAAATTAACCTAACAAGAGCTACTAAACCTAGTCAACCAATCTAATCAAGAAATACACATTAATAGAAGCAAAAGAACCAACTCAATAGCACAATCAAAGCTCCATTAACAACATAACACTAATTCCTTCATAAATCAAACACCCAAAGCATTAGGGGATTAGCCCATGGCTAATCTAACACAAACAATAGATAAACTAACAAATGAAATCAAAATACCCAATAAGCTCATCATAACAAAATTGCAAGAAAGCATAAATAAAAAAAATTATACCAACTAAATTGAAAGATAAAGGATAGAAGTCACCTCAATAGAGTGATTACAACTTGGAATTGAAAATTGTTCTCCAAATGCTAGCTAAATTGTTCTACTAATTGAAAGAAAATTGAAATCTAAAAATTGAAGGTGAAAATAAACTATAAAGGTGTGTGGGGTGTGTTTTTCTAATTAGCTCTCTATTCTCCTCCCTCTAAAATCTGAGAATGAGGGTTTAAATATTGGGGGAAGAATGCTTGAAACGAACTTGCAAAAGAGCCCCTCAAAAATGGTGAAATTTCGTAAAATCCCAAAATTTCGTGCGCTACTCGACCGAGTAGATCCACTCGACCGAGTGGCTCGGTCGAGTACGCCTTTAAAAATCGTTTTACGCTTTTCTGCTACAGGCTACTCGAGCGAGTAGCTCGACTCGACCGAGTGCATCGGTCGAGTAAGGCAAAATGGGCTCGAGCGCACTGGAAAAACCGACATTGACTCGCACGAGTCACTCGACTCGACCGAGCAACTCGGTCGAGTACGCTTTTTAAAATCGCTCCCGCTTTTTCCCCAGGCTACTCGAGCGAGTAGCTCGACTCGACCGAGTGGCTCGGTCGAGTAGCCTGTGTTGCCGCGCCTCTTCTCTTCTTTGGGCCGGTTTTTGGGCTTCTCCTTTCTCTTTTATTTTTGGCCCATAAAATATGGAATTAAAAGGAGCCCAATTCTTTTTCTTCTCGATTTTTCTCTCGCTCGACCTCAATAAATTAAAGGCTCGTTTTTGCTCTAAAAATCATTCAATTTCCTGCAAAAATAACAAAAATGCCTTTCTCGACAATTAAGCACAAATGGTCAAATTAATGTAAATAAATGCAAGAAATCCAATTAAATTCGGCAAATTAAATGCATGAATTTCGAGCAATTTTCACACTAATCACCGACGAGGAGGCGAATGAGGACTCGGGAGTGGTGGATGAGGCGCACCCGTGATTTTTCTTTTCCTTTGTTGTTTTGCTTAAGTTTGTTGGCCGCCGGCCGTTTGTACTTTCTCTTTCCCGGACATCCTTAATGAAATTACTTTTGCTCTTTATTTCGCTTTGTCTCCTTGAACTTTTAGTTTATCGGTCGGGTTAATAACGTAATCGGATAATAAATAATAAACGATGAAGTGTTCTAGCCGAATGTCGGGTAGTGACTTAACAACCGCTTAAAGAATTAACCAACAGATTAATTAATGAAGTGCTATAGCCGAATGTCGGGCAGCGACTTCACGAAGATGGGATTGATTTAACAACCGCTTAAAGAATTAACCAACAGATTAATTAATGAAGTGCTATAGCCGAATGTCGGGCAGCGACTTCACGAAGATGGGATTGATTTAACAACCGCTTAAAGAATTAACCAACAGATTAATTAATGAAGTGCTATAGCCGAATGTCGGGCAGCGACTTCACGAAGATGAGATTGATTTAACAACTGCTTAAAGAATTAACCAACAGATTAATTAATGAAGTGATATAGCCGAATGTCGGGCAGCGACTTCACGAAGATGGGATTGATTTAACAACTGCTTAAAGAATTAACCAACAGATTAATTAATGAAGTGCTATAGCCGAATGTCGGGCAGCGACTTCACGAAGATGGGATTGATTTAACAACCGCTTAAAGAATTAACCAACAGATTAATTAATGAAGTGCTATAGCCGAATGTCGGGCAGCGACTTCACGAAGATGGGATTGATTTAACAACCGCTTATTAATTTTTACAAATTTGCGCTTCGAGTAGCGATTACAATGAGCCCCTACTGGTAGTATTTTTTGAGTAGGGAGGCGTTCCAAGGGTATTGGGCCGGGTTGCCCTCAAGGCTTTCTAGTTCGTAGGCACCGTTGGCTAGGCGCTTAGATATCCTCAGGGGTCCCTCCCAACTTGGGCCAAATGCCCCTTTGGGTTGTCCGACCGTCCGTCGAAGCACTAGTTCCCCGGCTTCGAATTCCCTGACTTTGATTTTCGTATTGAAGTACTTTTCAGCCCGACGTTTGTAAGCAATGTTTCTTTGCTCGGCGGACAGCCTTCTCTCCTCCAGCAGGTCCAGCTCGTTTAGCATGGCTTGGTCGTTCTCGGTCCCCACGGGCTGTGAGGTGCGGAGGCTTGGGATGATGACCTCGGCCGGGATGACTGCCTCCGTCCCGAAGGCTAGGGGCAAAAGGGGTCTCCCCGGTTGCAGTGCGACAGGTTGTTCTGTAGGACCATAAAACTTCGGGTAGCTTGCTTGCGCATGTTCCCTTGCTCTCCTCCAACCTTGTCTTCAACGTGTGTTTGATTATCATGTTTACTGCCTCGACCTGCCCGTTCGACTGGGGGTGGTAGGGCGACGAGAATAGCCTCTTGATCTTATGCTTCTGGCAGAATCTTTCCATCTCTAGCACGTCGAATTACTTCCCGTTGTCCGAAATGATTATATGTGGGAGACCGAATCGACAGATTATGTTGCACCAGATGAACCTGATAACATGTTCCTGATCGATCGTTTTCAGTGATTCCGCCTCCGCCCATTTGGTGAAGTAATCCACGGCGACGATTGCGTACTTGACGCTGCCCGGGGCCGTAGGTAAAGGGCCAATGAGATCGATTCCCTACTTTGCGAACGGCCATGGGCTCAGGATTGAGGTGAGCTCGGTCAGAGCCTGGTGGATTGCCGGCGAATAGACTTGACACTTGTGGCATGCCCGTGCGTAGTTGATCGCGTCCTTCTTTAGGGTGGGCCAGAAATATCCCTGTCGGATAACCTTCTGGGCGAGCACCTGGCCGTCGGCGTGGTTCCCACAGCGTCCTTCGTGGACCTCGACCAAGATCTTCCTTCCCTGCCCCGGTGTTACGCACTTTAGAAGGGGCAGGGCGAAGCCCCGCTTGTACAACTGGTCCCTGATGATCGTGTACCGGGCCGCCCGGAGCTGCAACTGTCTTGCCGCTACTCGTTCGACTGGGAGTTGGTCGTCACGGAGGTACTTTAGGATGGGGGTCATCCAACTGTCCTCCTGCTGACTTGAAGCAAACTACACTAGCTTCTACTAGTAGCTACCCCGCAAGAGTACGGGTTCACTGTAGTATGGGCAAGTATAGGGACCAAGTATTATCGAACCCAAGGGATGATGTATATGCGAATAGATCCCTGAAGATCTACGCGTCGTAGTTAATATGAGTGTAATGTTTTTTTTTGGGTTTTTGAAAGATTAATTAAAAGACTGAATTAAACTAAGTAAACTAAAGAATGAAAAAAGAACGAATTAACTACGGGTTGTTTTCTAATGAGAGATGGTGATGCTCAGGATAGGAATCCCTACGTATACTAACGGAGCAGGTACATAATCAAAGTAATCGTGACAAACAAGAATTAACCTAAGTAAAAGATCGTAGAATGAAAGCTCAAGATTTCTCACCCTAATACTTTATCCTATCAATCGACTTCACTAATCCACTAATAAGTTAATGGATTGTGCTCAATTAATGAGACCCTAATTTAACTAAGGTGATGCGGTCGTCCTCCTTCGCTAAACCGGTAGATGAATTAACCTTTACTAAACCTTCTCGTTAAGACTACTAATTGTTATTGAGTGATGCGGTCGTCCTCTCTCTAACACTTTCGTACTAAATTTAAAGGTAAAGTTCAGATTAATTATAAGAATTCATTAATTAAGAGAATTAAAACTAACGTCACGAATTACCTTAATTACGTACCCACATCCTACTTCTACGAGTTCATCCTAACCCAAGCATGCAAGGGTTTTAGCCGGACATGGTTTTAACATAAATAAAAGCAACAGAAGAAACAACGAACATAAACATGATGAATTGAATGAAGAAACTAAGAAACATGAACTAGGGTTTAAAAAGAAAATAAATACGAAGAACTGAAATTGAATTAACTAAAACGAAATTAAAAGCGTTTAAAGTAACGAACTAATGAAAAGAAACTAAGAATTCGTATGCAAAACCTCAACAAAACATAAAATAAAGCTTGCTCTTCTTCTTCCTCTCCAAAAACTAAGTCTAAAATTATTTCTAAAAGTCGGGGATTCCTTCAAAACGTGTTTGGAAGAGGTATATATAGGCACCGGGTCGAAACAGGAGTTAATGGGCCGAAAATACGAATCCGGAGGCAAAAGTATATGGGCGCTCGAGCAAAACGCTCGAGCGGTCCCGCTCGAGCAGTGTAGCTCGAATGATGCATTCGCTCGAGCGGTTGCGCTCGAGCTGCTCGAGCGCTGAATCTTCACTGTATGTTTTTGGGCGCTCGAGCAATTCGCTCGAGCGGTGGCGCTCGAGCAATGCGCTCGAGCGATCTCTAATCCTTCCAAATGATACTTTTCCTCGTCCGCACTAATACCAATCGTATTTCTTCAATATCTTCTCATCCGGGCATCCGTTTGAGTCGATTCAAAGTCCTACGAACTCCTCTTTTCGCCCTCTATCCATCTATGAACATCAAAGAGACAAATTTATCAATGTATAGAAATAATTCTCATTTGACTCTAAATATTCATCGAAAACACTCAAAACATGAGTAAATCGGGCACCAAAACATAACAATTTCACGCCTAATCACCTGCTGCCCCAGGTTACTCACCCACTGGTTGGAGCTCGTGGGGGCGGTCAGGTAAGTAACTGTGATCTGGGACATGTCGGCTGCCCCTTCGGATGTTGCGAGGCGGGCAAGTGCGTCTGCTTGAGTATTGTCGAGTCGGGGTACCACCTCTATGCAAACTTGATCGAATTTTTCGAGCAGGTTCTTGGCTAACCCTTGGTAGGCCAACATCCTATCGCTGCGCGCCTCGTATTCTCCTGAGATTTGACATGTAACGAGCTGTGAGTCGCTGTAGACATGGAGTCTCTTCACTCCCATGGCCATGGCCATTTCCAGGCCGTTAATTAATGCTTCGTACTCGGCCTCATTGTTGGTCGCGTGGAAACCGAATCTTATGGCTGTCGTGAACGACTGGCCGGATGGGCTGAGAAGGACAATTCCCGCGCCTGCCCGTGTAGTTGTGGAGGATCCGTCTGTTGGAGTTATACGTGAAAGTATGCTTTTACTTTGTATAACTCGTGTATCAAACACTTGGTTATGAGAATAATTCTTTTATCGCAATGCTTTAGATATGATTGAATGTTGAATATCTATTGCAAACCGTTCAATATATATAGTACATGTTACAATGTAGTTAATGTGGTGATACCCGATCACGGAAGACAACATTAACAGTTTACTTGTAACTAAACGTACATTTCACGACCTAGGTGGAATTGAACAATCCGCCGTGAAAGGTCGATGTGTAAGGCTCAGATTGGTCTGTCTTGACTAAGAGATTGCACTAGCACATTTAGTATGTGTTGAAGAGGTCCTACAGCGAGGATAAATTCTTCTGTTCTGAAAAGTGAAGAATTAGACCTCAGTGGTTGTTGATTTCTTAATCTCCGTCACTTAAATAGGACCGTGTGTGCTTAATAGTTACTGCTTTGATTCATGTTGGGTGAGAATCATTGTGACTTCGAACTTTGTGTCTTGGGCAGTAATATTAATCATACGACGGTTGCTAAGATTTAATACGGAGAAACGCGTGCGAGTACGGCTCGTGTGATTAGTCCCCTTGGTGGGCTCAGAAGTTTTATTGTACCAAATCTTGCAAGTGAAGAATTAGTTTCTTCGGTACGAATAATAATGTTGAGCTGTCTTTACTCCAAGGTGAAATATATTAATTAATTTAGAGCTATTCAGAAGCTCAATTAATTAATGGACTTGATAATTTTAAACGCGGGAAATAATAACCGGGAGCCCATATTATCGTAATATGGATTAAGATGGATAGTGCAATATTAATTTATTAGTGATAATAATTAATATTAATGGGCTGAATTATATTGGGGCTCAATATTGAAATTCAGAAGTCCATTGGGAGGTCCAATCTTAATTCTCCTTAAGGCCCCTCAAGTAGCCCATTAAGTAGCCCAATAATGATAAGGTGATTAAAATAAAAAGAAAATTATATTGCTGATTTTTCTCTCTTATTTTCGAAAAATGCATGTGTAGGAGAAATTAGATTTTGTTGATTTTCTTGAAAAGATATTATGGAAGATATGTATTCTAGAAATACAAGAATATCTCATATATTCAAGAAGATCCAAATCTTGGATTTCATTCTCATAATTTTCGAAAATATTAAGCCTTAATATGTAGGGTGAGATTTTTGTGGGATATTTTATTTTGGAGAAAAGAATATATGAGATATATTCAAGATTTCTTAGAGTCTAAGAAAAGATTTTTTCCAAGCCCATATCCACTTGAAAAAATCGGTCACTACATATTATAAATAGGAGATGATTATTTCATCCCCAAGTACATAATTCCATGTGTTGGAAAAATCAAGAAGCATATATATTTTTCTTTTTCCTTAGTTTATTAAATTGCTTGAAAGCGTCTCCCACCGGCGATCAAGTAAGGCGAAAGGGAAATACTTGAGAAGGTTTTTGGGTTGATAAAGCGTGTACGAGAGTCCCGTTTTATTCAAAGGCCAAGTTCTACAAGAGGTACGTTAATCACATATTTACTTGTTTATTCCGCCATAGTTAATATGTGAAATTAATTTAGCATGCATGATGATAATTAGTTGTTGGAATTATTATTTGAATTAATTAGGATTAATTCATGATAGTAATAATTGTATTTAAATTCGTATTTAAAATTCATCCCGAATAGATTCCGGGCACCCCTATTTTTTCCCAACAACTGGTATCAGAGCCACGGTTTCGGGCTCTGAATTTTAAATTGGAATTTAAATTGTTGAACATTAAAATTGAAATTGGATAGTAGAATTGTTAGATCTTTTTTGCAGGTATCCAATTGTCATGGTTTTTAATGTTGTTAATTTCATGCGTGTGAATTAAATTGGTTTTTAATTCGATTCGTTCGAATTCGTTTTTCTCGTGAGAAAATCCACGAGTAGATTAGTTGTTTTTATTTTGATTCGATCATTGTAATAGACTAGTCTAGATCTAGTATTTATTTTTTGTAAAAATAAATTGTAACCGGATCGTGACGAAGAACGAAGAATTAAAAACGGCGTACCCGGACGACGCATACATGCGTGGCGCGTGTATGGAGGTAAAATCATGCAAGGGGTGAAGAAAACGAGGACGAACGGCGAAAAAAAAACGGCGCACGGGGGTGCACGGCGCACACCGTGCTCAACGGGCGCACGGCGCCGCGCGCACGGCGCGCGCGCGCCTCGGCAGCGCCCTGCAGCGCCTCGGCAGCGCCCTGCAGCGCCTCGGGGCGCCTCGGGTGCGCCTCGGGTGCGCCTCGGCGCGCCTCCGTGCAGCGCCTCGGGCGCGCCTCGGGTGCGCCTCGGGGCTGCGCTTCGGCGCGCCTCGGGCGCTTTTCCAGCGCTTCTCGGGCCGGGAAGCGCGCGGGTCCACTTCGTGGGCCGACGCGCGCTGTATCTCAGGCCGTGGAATTTTTTCGGTTCGTGTTTTTTTCCGTGTGATTTTAAACGTCATCCCGAACCCCAAACGATGCTGTTTTTTTAAGAAGTGTTGCTGTTCGAGTGGGAGCACGTCGAGACGAACGTCGGAAAGCAACAAGGACGATTTTTCGCATCAAGACGTGAAGAAATTAAACCGTGACAATTGGAATCAAGTGCTCCAAAGTGTTTAATTTTGTTTTGATGGATGTTTTATTTCGTGCAATTTTATTATTTGTTAATATGTGTTTGCATGAATTTAATTGTCCAAGAAAAAACCTTACTTTCGAAAATTACTAAGTATGTTTTTATAATCGCAATTTTATTCCGGATATTAAAATTGGATTATTTTGGCCTCCATAATTTATTTATTTGTGAAGTTCTTTTGGAATACATTTCCCCCTCGGATCGGCCAAAAGAACGGATTTCACATGAATAAATTCCGAAAGAATGATTGTGGATTATTACTAGTGGCGGTATTGACCCTCACCACGAGTGGCTTGCTCAAAGCGAAATAATAATCTTGTATTTAATTATGGTTATTACTTAGGCATAGGAAATTGATATTAACTTACTCCCCTCGGAGTCCCTGTCAATTTCTATGTGGTCAAAGTGGGAGCCAACTATTAATTTTGAATTAAGGATTTGTAACTTTTAAGTTTGTAATCCGCTTGAATGTATTTAAATGTATAGACCACCCCTCGTGGCGCATTTAAATTGTTTCGAGATGTTGGCTGATGCATGATTATATTGTTTTAAGGTTTCAATATAATTGATGTGATCGAATTATGTGATAATTTCATATTTTTCTAGATATTGATATGAATGTATGTTTTATTCTCATTTCATCATGTCGTAACCTTTTAATCCACTGTTTAATATACTTAAAGTTAATAAACTTTTTGGAGAGAATTATATCGATTGGAAATGTTTTTTTTAAAAATTGTCCTTACTGCACGAAAACACAATTGGATTATTTATGTTAATATACCCGGCAAGCCTAATGATAAGTCAAGCAATGGGAAGAGGCAGTTTATGATCGGAAGCGTGACAATGAATGAAGTGCATCATCTTGACATTTCTGTCTGAGGATTTGAGGCGCGTTCATGAAGACATTGTATCCGCTGTTGAAATCATGAAACGCCTTGAAGAGATGTTTTCACATCAGAATCCCATGACTAATCAGTTCACCAAACATGACTCGGTCAAGTTGGAAATGGTGGAAGGAACGCCCGTGAGGGAGCACGTTCTCGAGATAATGGCATACCTTAACAAGTTGGAAGTACTTGGTGCGAATTTTGATTGATTTCATATACCATTCCCTACCGAGAAGCTTTGAGTAGTTTCATCTGAATTGTCAGATGAATGAACGGACAAGTCGTTTGCCCGAGCTCTTGCAAGCTTTAGTCTCGGTGGAGGTGATAATGGAGCACCAGTCTAGTGCTATGGTGGCTAATGGTTCGTCTACCTTTTTTGGTCCCAAGGGAGGGAAAAGAGGAAGAGAACCAAAGGCCGGATCCAAGCAAATCCAATTGTTGCGAAAGGCAAATGCAAAGGCAAGCATCGAAGGGGAAGTGTTTTAGTTGCGGTGAGAGAGGACAATGGAGGTCTGCCTGTTCCAAGCCTAAGAGGCTAGGAAAGTTAGGTAATTCACACACCTTAGTCGTCGAAACTTGTGAAGTGGCGTATGCTGTCTATTCGTGGATAGTGGATACGAGAGCTACTGATCACATTTGTTTCATGGGTTTAAGCTAACCCGACGACTTAACGGAAGTGAGATCCCCATCACATCGGGCAATGCTACGAGAGTGGCAGCTGAAGCAGTGGGAGAAGTGCGCCTATCTTGTGAAGATAGAGTTATGGTCTTGAGAGACATTCCTCATGTTCCTAGTTTAGAAAGAACTCAACCTTCAGTTTCTAAACTGTTTGAATAGATACTCAGTTTCTTTTAATGAGGATGTTATTATTGCTTGAAACGATGAGTTTATCCGTTCCGGAACTTTAATGGATGATCTTTATACCATTTTTTGGGCACACCACTCACAAAAATTGAATCTAATAACACATCGATTATTTCGAGTAATAAAAGAAAGCGTTCTTCGGAGATGAACGAAACAATTCTATGGCATCTTAGACTAGGTCATATTAATCTAAAGTGGATAGAGAGATTGGTGAAAGATGGATCCTTGGAATTATTCCAAGTCGAACCGTTTCCAACTTGTGAATCCTGTTTAGAGGGTAAAATGACCAAGAGGGCATTTGGAGCCAAGGGGAATAGAACTACGGAAGTGTTAGAACTCGTTCATACCGATATGTGTGGTTCAATGACGATCATAGCAAGAAGAGGTATGAGTAATTTGATGATTACTCAAAATACGGATACATCTACCTTATGATGCATAAGGAAAGAAGTATCAAGTCTCTACGATTTGTTCGTGGAGGCGAATACCTTAGCAATGAATTCTTGAACTACCTATCGGAAGAAGGGATTGTATCCCTGTTGACCACATCGGGAACCCCTCAATAGAACGGTGTGGAGGAACGAAGGAGCCAGACTCTTTTAGAAATAGTCAGATCCATGATGAGTTATTCGGATTTACCCAAGTCGTTTTGGGGTAACGCCTTGGAAACAACGACTTACATTCTAAACTTGGTGCCATCCAAATCGGTTCCTAAAACCCCAATGGAATTGTGGACCGGGCGCAAGCCCAGTCTAAGACACTTGCGGATTTGGGGTTGTCCGGCATACGTGCTAGACAAGGAAGCCGGTGAATTGGATCCACGTTCGGAATTAAGGTTGTTTATAGGATATCCCATGGGAACGAAAGGGTGTATGTTCTATAGTCTCAAGGATTAAAAGACCGTGACTAGTTCGCACTTTAAATTCTTGGAGGAAGACTATATGAACAAAAGAAAGCCCAGAAGTGAGATTACCTTAGACGAGTTAAGAGGGCAAACTCCTATACCAAGTATACAAGATGATATACCACACGTCATACCTTCACAACCGGAACCCCGTCGTAGTGGGAGGATTGCAAGGCAACCCGAGAGATTCATGGGAATTGGAGAATCTTCGGATTTGATTCCCAGCGATGAATCAGACTCATGAACGTACGACGAGGCAATCCAAGACAAAGACGCGGAAGTGTGGCAAACCGCAATGGAAACCGAGGTGGGTTCGATGGATTATAATCAAGTGTGGGAGTTGGTTGATCCACCTAATGGGGTAGAGCCCATTGGATGCAAGTGGGTGTACAAGAGGAAAAGAGGACCGGACGGAAGGGTAGAGACCTTCAAAGCAAGGCTTGTGGCCTGTGGCCTGTAGCTATGCTTAAGTCCATCCGTATTCCCTTGTCGATCGCTGCGCACTTAGATTACGAGATCTGGTAAATGGATGTCAAGACAGCTTTCCTTAACGGAAGTCTTGATGGGATCTATATGCAACAGCCCAAAGGTTTCGTTGAAAAAGGCCAAGAGCACCTCGTATGCAAGCTTAAGAGATCCATTTATGGACTTAAGCAAGCATCGCGTACTTGGAACTAGTGTTTGATCAATTAATTAAGTCTTATGGGTTTGTGATCAAAACAAGTTCGAAAGTTGTGTGTACAAAAGATGTGACGGAACTGCGGTGGTATTCTTAGTATTATACGTAGACGATATTCTGCTCATTGGAAACAATGTAAAGGTATTGTCAGACGTAAGGGTATGGCTGTCAAATCAGTTTGATATGAAGAACTTAGGGAAAGCCGGTCACATCCTTGGGATCAAGTTCACTCGAGATCGCAAGAGGAAGATGTTGGGCTTATCGCAAGTTTCATACAAAGCCACTGTTTTGAAGCATATCAGCGTGCAAGATTCCAAGAAAGGTTTTGTACCTTGTAGGCACGGAATCCATCTATCCAAAGAAATATGCCCTAAGACGCAAGTGAAGATAGATGACATGAAAGACGTTCCGTACATTTCGGACGTAGGAAGTCTTATGTATGCAACGTTGTGTACGAGACCGGATATCTGCTTTGCCGTGGGCATGATGGCAAGATATCAAAGTAACCCCGGGAAATCACATTAGATTGCAATTAAATGCGTTCTTTAGTTTCTGAAAAGAACTTGGTATGGAATGCTGATTTAACAATCAGACAATCTAATTCCCATGGGATACACGGACTCAAATTTCCAATCAGACATAGACTCCAAAATACCTACCTCGGGTAGTGTGTTTTGCATGGGAGAAGGAGCCATGACATGGAGAAGCGATTTGCAGAAATGCATCGCAGATTCGACCATGGAAGCCGAATAAGTAGTTGCTTGTGAAGTAGCGAAAGAAGCGGTTTGGCTCAAGTACTTCTTAGTGGACTTGGACGTTGTTCCGAATTTGCCCGACAAGATAACTGTCTTTTGTGACAATGCCGGAGCAGTTGCAAATTCAAGGGAACCGAGAGCCCACAAGGCCAGCAAACATTGAAAGAAAACACCATCTTATGCGAGAAATCGTTAAGAGAGGAGATAAAGAGGTGGCAAAGATAAACGTCGGAGGACAACCTAGTATATCCATTCACAAAGGGTCTGCCTCTGAGTACATTCGAGAGACATGTGGATGGAATGGGAGTCAAGACTATTGCCAATCTGCTTTAAGTATAAGTGGGAGGAATTATTAGGTTAGTGTAGGTTGACATAAGATGTCACGTAGAGCTACTACACTAAGACATGCATGATGTATACTAAAAGCAGACTTTAAGTATAAGTGGGAGATTGTTGGAGTTATACGTGAAAGTATGCTTTTACTTTGTATAACTCGTGTATCAAACACTTGGTTATGAGAATAATTCTTTTATCGCAATGCTTTAGATATGATTGAATGTTGAATATCTATTGCAAACCGTTCAATATATATAGTACATGTTACAATGTAGTTAATGTGGTGATACCCGATCACGGAAGACAACATTAACAGTTTACTTGTAACTAAACGTACATTTCACGACCTAGGTGGAATTGAACAATCCGCCGTGAAAGGTCGATGTGTAAGGCTCAGATTGGTCTGTCTTGACTAAGAGATTGCACTAGCACATTTAGTATGTGTTGAAGAGGTCCTACAGCGAGGATAAATTCTTCTGTTCTGAAAAGTGAAGAATTAGACCTCAGTGGTTGTTGATTTCTTAATCTCCGTCACTTAAATAGGACCGTGTGTGCTTAATAGTTACTGCTTTGATTCATGTTGGGTGAGAATCATTGTGACTTCGAACTTTGTGTCTTGGGCAGTAATATTAATCATACGACGGTTGCTAAGATTTAATACGGAGAAACGCGTGCGAGTACGGCTCGTGTGATTAGTCCCCTTGGTGGGCTCAGAAGTTTTATTGTACCAAATCTTGCAAGTGAAGAATTAGTTTCTTCGGTACGAATAATAATGTTGAGCTGTCTTTACTCCAAGGTGAAATATATTAATTAATTTAGAGCTATTCAGAAGCTCAATTAATTAATGGACTTGATAATTTTAAACGCGGGAAATAATAACCGGGAGCCCATATTATCGTAATATGGATTAAGATGGATAGTGCAATATTAATTTATTAGTGGTAATAATTAATATTAATGGGCTGAATTATATTGGGGCTCAATATTGAAATTCAGAAGTCCATTGGGAGGTCCAATCTTAATTCTCCTTAAGGCCCCTCAAGTAGCCCATTAAGTAGCCCAATAATGATAAGGTGATTAAAATAAAAAGAAAATTATATTGCTGATTTTTCTCTCTTATTTTCGAAAAATGCATGTGTAGGAGAAATTAGATTTTGTTGATTTTCTTGAAAAGATATTATGGAAGATATGTATTCTAGAAATACAAGAATATCTCATATATTCAAGAAGATCCAAATCTTGGATTTCATTCTCATAATTTTCGAAAATATTAAGCCTTAATATGTAGGGTGAGATTTTTGTGGGATATTTTATTTTGGAGAAAAGAATATATGAGATATATTCAAGATTTCTTAGAGTCTAAGAAAAGATTTTTTCCAAGCCCATATCCACTTGAAAAAATCGGTCACTACATATTATAAATAGGAGATGATTATTTCATCCCCAAGTACATAATTCCATGTGTTGGAAAAATCAAGAAGCATATATATTTTTCTTTTTCCTTAGTTTATTAAATTGCTTGAAAGCGTCTCCCACCGGCGATCAAGTAAGGCGAAAGGGAAATACTTGAGAAGGTTTTTGGGTTGATAAAGCGTGTACGAGAGTCCCGTTTTATTCAAAGGCCAAGTTCTACAAGAGGTACGTTAATCACATATTTACTTGTTTATTCCGCCATAGTTAATATGTGAAATTAATTTAGCATGCATGATGATAATTAGTTGTTGGAATTATTATTTGAATTAATTAGGATTAATTCATGATAGTAATAATTGTATTTAAATTCGTATTTAAAATTCATCCCGAATAGATTCCGGGCACCCCTATATTTTCCCAACACCGTCAACGTACATTTTCCACGGTGGCTGCTCGATCTTGGACATCGCCTCCGGGTAAGTGAGCTCGACTATGAAGTCGGCCATGGCTTGGCCTTTGATGGATGTTCGAGGGGTGTATGTGACTCCGAATTGCCCGATCTCAACGGCCCACTTGAGGCATCTGCCCGCCGTGTCTGGCCGATGAAGTACTTGGCGAAGTGGCATTGTTGTCAGTACCTCTACTTGGTGATCGAAAAAGTATGGGCGTAACTTACGTACGCTCATTACTAGAGCGTACGCTAATTTTTCCAGGGGTGGGTACCGTAGCTCGGCGTCGTGAAGTGTCTGGCTGACATAGTAGATTGGCAGATGTGCCTGCCCCTCAGCCCGCACTAGCACGGCGCTGAGAGCTGAGTCTGAAGCCGCCAAGTATAAGAAAAACTTCTCTCCGGGGACGGGTTTGGCCAGCACCTGGGCGTTTGACAGGTATGCTTTCAAGTTATCGAAAACGAGCTGACTCTGGGGAGTCCAGTTTAGTTTCCCCTTCCGCATGCTGTCGAATAAAGGCTTGCATCTGTCCCCCATGCGGGAGATGAAACGGCTGAGGGCGGCCAGGCTGCCCATCACTCTCTGCACCTCCTTCACCGTGCGGGGAGGGCTCATGTCGAGGATCGCCTGTACCTTGGTCGGGTTTGCCTCGATTCCCCGCTGGCTAACCATGTGCCCCAAGAACTTGCCCGACTCGACGCCGAAACTGTACTTTTTCGGGTTGAGCCTCATCCGATACTTTCTCAATATCTCGAACGTTTCGGCTAGGTGTGTGAGATGGTCTTCTTTCTTCTCGCTCTTGACGACGATGTCGTTGATATATACCTCCATGGTCGCCCCGATCTGATCGTGAAACATGTGGTTGACCAGCCTCTGGTAGGTTGCCCCAGCGTTCATGAGCCCGAATGGCATCCGCTTCCAGAAATACATGTTTTTCTCGGTGAGGAAGGTGGTGTGCTTCTGGTCGTCTGCGGCCATCGGGATCTGGTGGTAGCCGGCAAATGCGTCCATGAAAGTAAGCATCTCGTGCCCGGCCGTGCTGTCCACCAGGTGGTCGATGTGTGGCATCGGGAAGTGATCTTTTGGGCAAGCCTTGTTCAGGTCTGTGAAGTCGATGCATAGCCGCCAGGTGTTGTTGCTCTTTTTGACGAGTACAGCGTTGGATACCCATTGAGGCTTGTCATCGGGGTCGACCATTCTGATGAGTTTGTTGTCGAGCAGTTTTTTGACCTCGGTGGCAATGACCGCGTATTTGTCTGGGCCGAATTTCCTTCTTTTCTGTGAGATCGGCTTGCGGGATGGATCGATGTGCAATTGGTGTGAACATACGGCTGGATCGATCCCGACCATGTCTTCATGGGAGCAGGCGAATACGTCTAAGTTCTCTTCTAAAAATGCGGTTATCTTTTCCCGCATCTCGCCGGACATTGACGAACCGAGTTGGACACTTACTTCCGGCCGATTCTTCATTGTGACCGAAATTAATTCTTCGATCAGACTGGCTCCCCGCTCGCCGTAGCGTGGATCGTCGATCTGCCCTGTTAGGGTTTTGTCAATCTCCATGGGTTCGTACCCGAGCCTTGGCTCCAGGTCGACTTGGATGTTCTCAAAAGTTTGCGAATCTTCTTCCATTGGGTGGGCAGCGGGTGGGATTTCTTCGTCTATTTCCATGTCTCCCTCCCCGATTGTGCAGACATAATCTAGATTTGCAAAATTTGAAATAACATCGATATACGCAAAACATCCGCGTGCCATTTTCTGATTTCCCTTAAGAGTCCCAACCTTCCCGGAGGGGGTTGGGAACTTGATATAATAATAGAATGCTGAGGCGGCGGCTTCGAACTCGTGCTCGAATGGCCTGCCGAGAAACCCGTTATAGGTTGACGGCTGGTCGACAATGATAAAGTCGAGCTGTTTCAAAGCCTTAACCTCAGCGTCTATACTAGAAACTAATTCTACGACTAGCCTAACTATCCCGTAGGGTTTCACTGTGGCGTCGCCGAAACCTTTGATAACCTGGTCGCATGGCTCCACATACTTCTCAAAGGAGCTGTCCAGCTGGTCGAATGCGGCTTTGAAGAGGATGTTGCAGTAGGCCCCGTTGTCGACGAGCATGCGATGGACGGTGACGCCCATGATGTTGACGGACACGACTAGGGCGTCGTGGTTCGGGTAGATGACCCCGGTGCGATCCTCCTCCTTGAAGGCGAGGAGGTTCGACTCCTTTGCCGTCGTGTTGATCGGCAGGGCGATTTGATGGACATTGTCCATCGCTCGCAGCTCGCTCTTCTGTCTGCGGTTGGAGAGCGAGGTGGTAGGTGCGAAGCCTCCCACCGGGGAGAGCATGTTGACCGCCCGCCGGGCCTGATGTTCCAGCATTGGTGGGCAAATGAGGGCTGCCTCCCGGTTTGGCTCCACGGGGTGGGCAGCGGCATGAGCCTCCGGTCTAGCTGCCGGCCTCTTCACGAACTCCTCCAGCCTCCCCTCCTCGAAGAGTCGCCAGAGTTGCTTCAGGAGGTCGCGGCACTCACTCGTGTTGTGCCCGAAGGTTTGATGGTAGTGGCAGTACTTGTTGGGGTTGAGCTGCATCCCCGGCTTGTGGACCCATGGCCGCGCCTTGGGCATCATATTTTTGTCCCGGATCTGCACATAGACGTACTCCGGGGTGGCCGACAATTTTTCGGTCAGCTTCACCTCGACGGAATCGAAGGGCTTGAAAGGCTGGGGAGCCCGGTAGGAAAAGTTCCTCCGGCTTGATGTGGTGTCTGCCGAGGCGCGTGGTTTCTCCTTCTCGGTAGGGGTGCTCTCGCCCAGCCGCTGTGCCAGGATGTCCGCATTGTAGATGATTTTTCCGGCTCGCTGCCGGAACTCCGCGTAGGACTTGGGGTAGTCCTTGTTCATCGACTTCCATAGTTTGGTTCTTAGGCGGAGTCCGCCTATGATCCCGACGAGCTTGACCTCGTCCCCGACGGGCTCGCCCTCCATAATGATGCGATCTACCCGGTCGATGTACGCCCGGTCCGTCTCGTCTTTCCCTTGGGCCAAGTTGGCCATGCGGTTGGCGCCGGCCATTCGTGGCGCCATCGAGGAGAAATGCTCCAAGAACAGTTCCCCTAGCTGGTGGAATGAAACCACCTTCCCCGCGGGAAGCGAGGAGTACCATCGGTGAGCCCTGTCCCCCAAGGTTAACGGGAACATCCTGCACTGGGTGGCATCCGTTGCCCCCATGGAGATCATGTAGGTGGAGTATTTGCTGAGATGGGTGACGGGGTCTGTCTCCCCGTCATATTGGCCCACGGCGGCCACGTTGATTTTTGGTTGGGCCGGGGCCCGCACCAAGATGTCTGCGAGGGGCGAGTTGGGCATGTAGGGGACATGATGTTGCCCGTCCCGCCTCTCGAGCTTGGCCTCAAGGTCCGAGACCTTCTTCAGGATGGCGGCCATGGCGTTGTCGGCCGCGGGGGGAGAACGGGGACGAGGGTTGTCCCCCAAGCGGTCACGGACCGACGGCCTCGGGGCCGCGTCGTTGTGACGCCTGGGAGATCGTGCCTGTTCTCGCTTCCGGGGCCTGGAGCTGGCGTTGGACTCACAAGGTCGGGCAGCTCCCCGAGCCTGGGATCCTAACCGGGAGAAAACCGATCCCGCAGGTCGGCGAGAAACCCGCTGTGAGTCGGCCTCCTCATCGAGGCGCCTTTTTAGATTCTGAGGCCGGGGGTTGCTGGCGGCCCTTCTGGCCGCCTCTTGCTCTTGCCGGGGCTGGCAGGTGGCCCTGCTCCGGACTGGCTCCTTTCCAGGTCGGTGAGTGCGTATAGGAGCGGCGTCGATCTCGGCCTGACGGCGTTCGATCATGGCCCTTGCGGCCTGGAGGTCCTCCGGAGTTCTTATGGCCGACAAGAACTCGAAAGGACCCTGAAGGGTTTCCGCCGTGGCCGGAGCCGGAGTGGCGGTTTCGCCGATGTCCTCGACTTGCTGCTGGGTTCGTGTGGCCTTCGAAGTGGTCATTTTTTGAATGAAAGTGGATAGGATTTCGTTCGGGGTGACTAGATAAATGAAACCGAGTGTACTTCGATATTAGTCACCCTCCTTCTAGCGCCAAAATGTTGACAGCGATTTATAACGGATTTCGCTGCCGGGTTCCCAGCGGGTAGGATTTGATATTAATGTTGACAAAGAGTAATAAATGTGAGAGTAAATGAGCTCTCAAGTATGTATTTGCAATAAATGTGATGTCCTCTACAAATGGGCATTTAAAGCCCTATTTATAGTGTACAAGGTGGGGGTTCCCCATGCTTGGTAGGTGGACCGGTGGGTCCCCCCTACTCCTAGCTGGAAGGTAATAAGTGGCTACAGCCTCCCCTACGGGCCAATGAGGAGACATCACGTGGCGCTGTCACCCCTGAGGTGATTGGACTTGGCCCCAACTGCCCTCTTTGACCCTGTCACATCCTCTGGATTGATGGCACTCGACGTCCTCTCACAGCTGGTGCGGTCTGGGGGTCGGGCAGACGGGTACTCGGGTACCGGGGAGCGAGCCGGATGAAAATGTCCCGGTTGACCATTTGCGGGCAGGCGGGTAGAGCTCCTGCACAGGGGCTCGTCGCTGGTCGCCCGATATCCGGGCCTGTGGACTATAAGTACCCTTCCCGGCAGATCCCAGAGGCTCGCGTCGGGCAGCGTCTGGGTCCCCGCCCGTCTGTCTGACCGGTCGGAGGACTGCTCTCATCCGAGCCCGCTACAGTAGTGTGCCTGTATCCGATACCCGATGGGTCGGGTAGTAAAATATCGGGTGTAACATAACCCAACCCTCATTTTAAGGATGACGGGGCGGGCCGGCCTAACGGGCTCAACCCACTTTGACGGGTCTAGGTGATATGGAGCGATTAACTTTTAACTTTTAAGGATGTTATACATGAGAGGTTTGAATCCAATTATATCAAAACTGATCATAAGTTAATTCAATATAAATATGTATTATTGTGACCATTAAAAATAAAAGTGTTATTGTGACCGTTCAAAACTGATCATAACTGGACTAGTTTTTCTTTTTTTTTATTGAAGTTAATAATTTATATCATTCAATTTTGTAAATAAAAAATTAGTAAATAAAGTAATTGTGTGCTATGTAGAAATAGAATACAGAGTAAGTAATTGCCACAGTCCACACAATAGGTCTGAAGTAATGATTTCTGCAAATAGCATTTTTATCCAGTCACTTCGTCAACTTGTAAATGCTTATACTATTTGATCCCATTAACATTTCATTGCGCACGTGAAAAAATCACCTTTACTTTTTTACATATTAAAATATAATAAAACCTTTTTCTTCAATAAGTACACATATATATGAATGATAAAAACAAAAGCGTGTGTAAGTTTGAGTTTATGTGAACTTAATTTTTTAAAGTATTATTGTTATGCATATATACTATTATTATTACACATAGACATTACTATGGTTAAAAATCAAGTATTTTTAACTTAGTTATAGTTAATATACATAATAATTATGATACTTGAAAAATAGAGTTCGCATGAACTGAAGTGTACAATAAAATTACTTTTAATTAAATATTCAACCACGGTAAATTAAGTTACCAAATTCAATTATTAAATCATTCATTTATCTTTTATTTTTTTACCATTATTCCCTTTGGACGTAAGTTTTTCAAAACTTATTTTTTATTTAAAATAATATTTTGTTTATTAATATATAGAGAATCACCTTTAGTTAAAATAATGAATTGTACTAAAAAAATTGAATGAAATCAGTAATATTTTTTGTATTATTGTGAATGAAATCAGTGATATTTCCTAAGTATAATGTTGTTTTTATCATTTAATGATAAATTTATCGTAGAATGTCCAAAAAAAAAAAATGAAATTCATACTGGGGAAATAAAAGGAAATGGATTATTGCAATCAACAATCAATTGAAAATGGTGATAAAGCAATTTGCAAAACGAGAAGGTGGTGAGAGTTGGGTAAAGTGATGTAGTGTAGTGTTAAGCGCGTGCACTGCCACTAATGTATGCGCGCGTGGGTCTATAAAGTCTACTTGGAGAACTTTCTTCTAGACGGAGAGACTTAAGGCCTGTTAAACACGCTTCTCCGTGGTTAATTGCGATGTTTACACGATTTATCATTTTAACTAAAAACGTGATTCACCACGCGTCTCCGTTAGATTTTTCCTCAGTATACGGGCAAGTTGTTTTCAGATTGTAATACTTCTAAACAAGAGCAATTAATTTTTCGTTCAAATATTTTTTTTTTTTAACCCAGTTAATCTTTACTTTAAAATCTTTTTCCATGCCACACCAACGGATTTGGAGCAATCAATTAATTATTCCATTCGATATAGTAGGATAATAATCATTAATTAATGTCACATGCATGTTAGGCTAGATAGAGGGGTACCAAAATTTCCTATTTGAACTTATTATTCACACGCATGCATATGAATTTTAAGCTCAATTTTAATTTCAATTTTTTTTTTTATAAAACACATACAAAAACATCTTTGTATTTTTTTTTCACTTAAAATATTACTGATTACTCCTTTGGGTATTACTTTTTGGGATATCACTGATTACTTTTTGGGTTGTACTAATTTATATTTGTGATATTTTTTTCAAAATTCAAATGTATATCATGCACTCAAGTGTACACTAAACCTACTCTTTATTGTTTTTAACGATGTTTTCTCTTATTTCTAACACATATCACATGCGTTAATTGATATAAAAATAAACATGTGGTATATAATAAAGACAATACTAAACCGTCGTATATTTTAGTTGATTTGATGTAAACTAAATTTATTGTTAGGCATATTAATTAAAAGTGGCACTCGGGTGCAATGGTTCGACAGTTGCACCGTGTTATCGGTGTATATATATTTTTATGAAACATATTAATATTATTTAGTAAAATAATTAATACAGATCAATTAATATTTTTTAGTAAAATAAGTAATACTATTTCTATACGCATAATATGAGTAATGATTAGAGGATAAATGCATAAGGGGTCGTTTGGTTCACTGAATTGGGTGAGACTAAAGTTTTAGTCACACTCAATCCCATGTAATATTGCGTTTGGTTTGTAGGTTTATGGCCCGGGATAAAATCGGGGCCCGAGTCATAAACCTACCTAATCCATCAAATGGGGGACTAAATAATAATCACTTAGGGATGGTGGGACTCTATAGACCCATGCTTTAAAAATGGTATATTGCACTTTAAACTCACTTAATCATTCAATAAAAAAAAACAATTCTACTATCCAAACACACATTCCTATCCTATCTAATTCAATCTCATCTAATTCAATTTCATCTAATCAATCACATCCCATAAACCAAACGAACCTAAGTGTAATATATATGTAATTTAGATACCACAACACGTTTTACATGGGTTACCAAAGATTCAAAATAATCCTATAGGTACAAAACAAGGCTAATAATGGCCCATAATCCGTATCTAGTACAAAATGAGCCCAACTAATTACTAAATGGGCCCATACTCTTAAAAATATCTACTCAAAGTGGCCCAAACTTAGGTCAGGATTTATTGTGTTACAATAAGAAATTTTCTACCTACATGAACATCTTACATTTATTATTCTTCCCGTTTTTGTACTCCACTTTCTTTTTTAGTTTTAGAACCTCTTTTTAGTTTTGAACAGCCCTTATCATTGGTTTTTGGTAGGTTTTATATGAAAATGGTTTATAACAAACTTATCATGAAATTATTTTAAAGTATCAAATATTTGACCAGGAGTATCGATAACTTTAACGCGACACTTATTTGAAGAATATTAGTTGTTTTATTAAATAATATTAATAATTTTCACTAAAGATATAAATTTTGAAGAGTATTATTAGTTTTCAATAAAGAGTATTAGTTGAAGGAATATTAGTTATCTTGTTTCACTATAGTTTATTATTGAATTGTTATGCACAAATTGTCATGAATATCATTGACATACTTACATTTATCAATTATTGTCATGAATATCATTGACATACTTACATTTATCAATTATTATAAATATAGTAATCGGAGAAGACGATTGTAGCGGCCGATATGGACAGAACGCTGCCTTACTATGAGGACAAAAATTAAAGTTTAGGTTTAGTAAATAAATAGCTTTACTAATGAGATTTTTTTATGCATATAAAATTTTCATTAGAGTCGAACAAATGGAATAATGCAGGGATTTAAACAAAATCCGTCCTCTATCTTTTTACCTTTATCCAAATGGTCCCCTACTTATTTGCTTTATCAATTTAGTCCTGTATTTTTTTAAGTTTCACCAAAATGGTCATAATTTGGTGAAAAATGGTTCTAATTGATTTTTTGTATTTTATTTCAAGTTTTTTTTTTATTTAGCAAAGATGGCCACCTAACGTGCCACATTGAAAAAAAAAAACCACATCATAGGCTTCCACCGAAAAAACTAGTGCGCATGACTAAAAAGGTGACATTTTATGATTTATGCGTTCAATTAGGACCTAATTGGAGAAATGTGAATTGATACGGGACTAAATTGACAAAGAAAATAAATATAGGACCAAAACGGTGAGATTTTGTACATTTTTAGGCCAATCAGGACCATTTTGGCGAAACTAGAATACATACGGGACTAAATTGATAAAACAAATAAATAGAGGACCATTTTGATAAAGGTGAAAAGATACAGGACGAATTTGGTTTAAATCCCGAATAATGCAATAGTATGTGACTAATTAAATTATAGTGTACAAACATAAATGGTGGCATATAAATTGGCGACCATCCTGTATATGATCAGTACTTCCACATACAAACATACATTGATCTAAAGAAAGTTTGCAACTATCCCTTCAATTTAGCAATTGTCAAAGTTTATTCATGACATTTCACAACTTCTATAATTTGGTAAATGCCATCACATTGTTGTATGAGTGCACAACTTTTAAGAAGAAAGATAGGGAAAATTATATTCGTAAGACGTAATCTTAAGAGTGTCCTAAAATTGTTCTTATTTTCATACAAAAATTGTTTTCTTAAGAAATGTTAGTATCGTGCCCATTAGGTGCAGTCTTTAGATGATCACTAATAGGGTTGTGTTGTGTGTGAGATGTGTGATTTACTGACCGAGTAGATGCAACATTTTAATGAAGGATCTACACACTTACATTTTAGTGCAACATTTGGACTTTATTGATTTTTTAGTAATAAATGAGGAATATTTTAAAATAAAGTAGGCATTATGAGAATATTTTACTTTTATATTTAAAATGTGAAAACTGAAAATTATTGTGGAACATTTTTAAAAGAAAAACGTGAAGATTATTAGGTGACGGAGAGTAGCGGCTAAAACAAGACTATTAAGAAAAATATTACTCCCTCCGTTCCATTTTTGTTTTTTCATTTGCAAAAAAGGTCCGTCCCAATTTTTTTTCTCATCCCAAAAATAGAAATAAAGCGATTCACCTTTTTAAACTCTATTCTTACAATTCAACTATTTTATTCATTTAAATACTACTCCCTCCGTCCCCTAATAATATTCACACTTGTCTGGGCACAGGTTTTAAGAAAAACTGTTTTATTGACTTTTTGAACCAATAAATGAAGAGTATTTTGAATTAAAATAGGTAGTGTGAGTGTTTTATTTCCTTTTTTGGGGTGTGAATATTATTGTGGGACATCCCAAATAGGAAAGTGTGAATATTAAGAGGGGACGGAGGGAGTACTTTATTCATTTACCAATCCAAAGACTACTTTATTCATTTAAATACTACATTTCAACTATCGCATTAAATTTCGTGTAAAGTCAAACGAAAAAACAAAATTGGGACGAATGGAGTAATTTATTTGGGAAAAAATTGAGATTTCAAATATATTTAAAAATAAAATATAAAGCATTAGAAAATGTTGCACCACCAAAACAAAATCTGGGAACATGGAAATTGTCAGTAGTCAGGGAGTACTGCTGCGCTGCCCAATGAAAGGGATCTTTGTAAGGTTTAGTTTAAGATAAAGAGCAGTTCACATAAGTAAAAAAAATTTGCCTTTAAACATTTTTAATATTAGGGGGCGTTTGGTTAACAACTCTTCAGTGATAATGAGAATGAGATTAAAAATTAATATAATTATGATGGTTCATGAGAACAAAATCACTACATCTCCTCCTAAATAAGATAATCACTACTCCATTTTGATTACCCTATTCTCTTCCTACAATCCTTCTCTTCAATCACTCCCTCATTCCTCCATCAACAACCATTTGTTGTCAATTTTTATTCCAAAATTGGGGCATGACACTAGCAATTGTGTCACCATTGGAACACTTCTTCCCCTAACATATCATTTCTTTATGAGGGCATAGATGGAAATAGATTTTCATTCCTATTACCATTGAAGAATTGCTAACCAAACGCCCCCTTATTATACATAAATGGTAAAGGTATACTTTAGACACATTTTAGAAATTAGACATTTCTATATACAATTTCATGATTTTCATCCTTTGATTAAAGACAGAAAATAAAACAAAGGATTTAGAAAGGAAGGATGGGGCTACGTAATTTGCGTAGAGACATTTGCCAGAAAACAAAGTTGCAGCTTCTGCTAAATCTCTGTCTGGTCCCCATAAAATGTGGAATTGGATTTTTTTAATATTAATTGGCCAAAAATCTGTTCACAGCTGAAGAAAACTCCAACTCCAAGCCTCTGACACAATTTATTTAGACAAAAAAGCAGATGTATTTCTTTATTGGATTCTGTTTACTATTTTAAATAATGTCAATGGGACACCATAATTCAGACATCTTGATACCTTCCACCATTACAAACTGTAAAGAGAAAAGGAACACCAAAAAAAAGAACACAACTTTCAAAGATATTTTGACCAATTATAGGGTTCCTTCCCTCAGCTCATTCATTCATCTAATCTCACTACCTAAAATTTCCAAAACTAGAAACTTTCAGCAGAAAATCTCTCTAAAACCCATCCAAAAATGTCCAAGATTTTATGTTTCCTATCACTTCTAACTCTCATTTTTGCCGCAGAAAGCAAGACTACTCAACAAGCATGCCATCCCAATGATCTGAAAGGCCTAACAAGTTTCAAGACAGGGATTCACACCGACACGTCAGCACGCATCGGGAATTGGGCCGGCAAGAACTGCTGCAAATGGGAAGGTGTTTCCTGCGACAAAACAACTGGTAGAGTAACAGAAATCAATCTCCCAGGTTTCTACACTCAAGATGATACCCCTGTCCAAGCCTACATGAACGGCTCTCTCCCTGCTTCTATTACACTAATGAGTTTTCTTGAAGTCATTGACCTATCAGGTCTCACCGGTTTAACTGGAAAGATTCCATCTTCGATCGGTTTTCATCTTCCCAATCTCAGGAAACTGTCGCTTTCAGGCAACAACATTGACGGCCCGTTGCCAGAAAGTATCGGTAAGTTGTCTAAACTCGAAGAGTTGTGTCTTTCTGAAAACAGGTTAACTAGTTCTTTACCTGAAAGCCTAGGAAATCTCAGAAGTCTGAGAATGTTGAGTTTGCATTCAAATAGATTGTCAGGTGTTGTACCGGGGTCGATAACATACCTGACAAATTTAGAAAGTCTCAGCCTACAGAATAATTTTCTAACAGGAAGTATACCAGGAAGAATTGGCGATTTGCAGCGTCTGAAAGAGTTAGATCTCTCCAACAATTCGTTGTCGGGACAAATCCCTTCTTCTATAACTAAGCTAAAAGCAATTTCGGTTATTTACCTCGATAATAACAAGCTCGTTGGAGAGATCCCGTCTCTTGCAAGACGTGATAAAATGCCTTTCCTAGGTTTCCTCAGACTCAACGATAATAGCCTCACTGGAAAAATACCTTACTCTTTTGGATTCTTGATTTCTCTGCAAAGGGTTTCCTTGGCAAATAACAAGCTCAACGGGTCGATTCCTTTAAGTTTAGGTAATCTAAGATCTTTATCAGAGTTGTACCTTAATGGCAACAAATTATCAGGACAAATACCTAGTTCAATAGGGCAGCTCTCCAATCTTCTTATGTTAAGAGTATCTTACAACTTGATTGAAGGCCCACTGCCTTATGAGATGGCTTCTCTTACGAATCTTCAAACGCTCGATCTTTCATTCAATAAGTTGAATCTTTCCTACATCCCCAAATGGCTACTAAAAATGCCGTCTCTGTCTAAGATTTTCTTGGCTGGTTGCAAAATCCAGGGTGAAATATCAGAGGATTTAGTAGCTACTCCAAGTGAACTACAAGAGCTCGATTTATCAGCCAATCATCTTACGGGGAAAATACCAGAATGGATAGGGAGACTAAGGGAAGTTTACTCGTTAAACTTATCTGCCAACTCTCTAGTTGATAAGATTCCTAGTTCAATTACAAATTTAGCAACTCTGGGGTCACTTGATCTTCATTCGAACAAACTATCAGGTTCTCTAAAACCGGTTTTTCAGATTCAAAGTCGAGCAAGAGGTGGATCATTGATGTTTCTTGATCTTTCTGACAATAGTTTCACAAGTGGGGTCGAGCAAATAGGCATGGGGATGCAACTTGAATTCCACTACATAAATTTGTCTCGTAACTTATTAAAAGGTAATTTACCTGATTCAATCGGGAGATTAGAGTCGATGAAGAGGCTAGATTTGAGCTGCAACGAGATGGGTTCTGAGCTGCCACCATCTTTGGCTAATGCGAGCTCCTTGGAAAGCCTGAAGCTGCAGAAAAATCATTTCACAGGGAAAATACCAAATGGATTCCTCGAGTTCAGACATCTGAAGGAGTTGGACCTGTCTGATAATTCTCTTGATGGGGAAATCCCACATGGGAAACCTCTACTTGATTTCCCGAGAGGCTCGTATTCAGGAAACAAAGGTTTGTGCGGTTTACCCCTTGAACCCTGTAGGCCTTAAATCCTATCTTTCATTTTTTAATGTTGGCATACAAAGAATGTTCAATATTTATATAGTACTTACTGATTTATTTATCAATTTCTTCAGTATGTTTCAATAGTTTACGTCGACAAAAGAACTGAATGTAATAACTTGAAGAAAATGAGAATTTCATGTAAAAAGAACTGCATTTATCCACCATTGTCTGATGCTTACAAAGTAAACCTAGTCAAGGGTTTCAGAAAGCCCGAGTTGTTGATAGTGCGCATAATCAATTTCATTTAACCTTATACAACACAAAATCTGCTCCGGCAACTCTTCAGCTTTATTACCCTGTAACATTATCATCAAAGCATATATTGTTAACACGTCTGAATGGAAACAAAACTTAAAATTGTAACTTTATTCATTATTCAGAACTTCTATACTTGCCTGAATTGTTAATCCAAAATCTAATATACACAACTTTAGTCTGTCCAGGAATGTCTCGAACCCCTTTCTGGAAATGTAGCTGAATCTATGCATATCCAAATCGATTTCAAAATAATTATCTCCCTACAAAGAAAAAGAAAAAACACGTTATGACCAATGATATTTGGCTGGTTAAACTGAAATTAAGGTATTCGGTTATAAACTGGTAAACTTACTGTATAAAAACCATGCTGAGGACGTGAAAGTACAGGCTTCTCATTGTAGGCATGCATAAGCTTCCTCTCTGCAGCACTCATTGGTACGTCGTCTACATTTACTACACGCCCCAATATCTTTAACCTTTCTCGGAATGGTACACTTGTGTCCGCACGAAAACCTTTAACCTTTTCTACTTCGTCATCAATTAATTTCTGTGGTTGGAAAAGTAAACAATTACCAATCGAAAGAGAAAATGTTCATAGTCTAAACTGGAATGAAATGAAAAGAGACTGGAACCAAGCAAAGATACAACAGTTTATACACACACATACACATAGCGACTAACATCTTTTAGAACGAAGATGCTGCACTTCAGTTTACACACATATACAGAGCCTTATAACAAACTTTACATTTAATTGTTTGGAAGACTGAGTTTACTACTCACCCTAATACTTTCTTGAATATGGACCGGAAGGTCCTTGGCAAAGCTTTCGGAAAGCTTAAAATACAAAACAAAACTTATTCCTTCCCCGTCTGTTTCACCCTGAAAAATTGCTGCAGGATACAACGGCATCTGCACATAAATGAAAGCAAACCAGTGTCATTTAAAGAAACCAAAAATAAGATAGTTACTATAATTGGAATCAAGACAGCCCTGACATATGTACTTATTTAAGATGGCCACCGATTCAATACATCATTCATGTAAACATAATTTGCAAGAAAATATATTGAGAAGCAGTAGCTCAACAAGCTATAATTAGACTAAGCTGATTTTCTGACACTTGTCTTATCTCCAAGTTATTATTAGTGGTCGGTGTATAAAATTACCAATATACCCAAATTGCTGGTCTGTTATTTACCAAGCTTTTTGATTTGTTATTACATTGTACTCACATTGTATTAATTCTCGAGATTCGCCAAAGCATATTGCATCGTATATCATACAATTATATCATGCATCATCACATGATATTGCAAATAGAGAAATGTGCAAGGAATTAAGTGTACAATAACTTAGATCAACACAGTACCTGGACATTTACAACGAGAATTGGTGGAAGTTTCCCCGAAGAATTAATAGAAGGAAGTTCCACAAATTGAGCAATGTGATTAATTTTTCTTTGACATAAGAATACATCAAGACCAAAAGGATAATATGCAGCAGAATTTGGAGCAAATTCCTTCTTTTTATCCCTGCACAATATGAACCAAGACCAAAATAGACCAATAAACATATATTGGATACGATATACAAAGTATTAGTGAATGTCCAACTAATATATATAGAACTGTTCATCACATACAGACACAAATCTGTTACCTGAAATAATTCACCCCCCTAATCCTGAAAGTCCCTGGTTCGATCTCTGACCAACTATCTGGCACTCTTTTCCCCAAGGGACAGAAAGGCACTTGGGAACCAGCTATAGGTCTTTGCAGCAATGCCTTTGAAGAAACTGTACAAGATAAAATTATGATTTATAATTGAACATCTATGTTAGGATCTGTAGCCCACAAACTCTAGAAGAATTAATCAGATATTTAATCAGCACTCACATAAAGCTGCTGAAGGATTGCCATCCTTCCATTTAAATGGTAGCTTCAAAGCAGCAGCTTTTTTCCTAAAACTAGGAGGGCTCGAGCTTAGAGATCGTCTCTTTTCAACGTTATTCACAGTTGAAGCTAGACAAGGCAAACAATTATCCAACAAATTGTCCAACAAGCCGTCATCGCCACCACCAGTTTCTCCAGCAGAGCACGAGATCTCGTCCACAAAAACAGGTATTGTTTCACTCACGGGTTCATCAGATCTCGATTTCTGTTCAAGAGACGAGGCGTGTGAAGTTCTAGGCGAAGAACTGCCCGGTACTAATGTTCCATCAAAACTGTGTACAGAGAGCATATCTGTGGAAATTTAACTTATTAGTATAATCAATACAACAAATAATCAAGGGAAGACAAAGGTTCGATTTCTACACACCATCAGGAACACTTTGGAAATCATCATCGCTATAATCGGACTCAAGGACATCATTAGAATTGAACCACGCTTCATCAACAGTTCCTGGCATCACCAGCATTCAAACAAAATAAATCAATTCAGCTATATTAAAACTGCTTTAAATCCAAAATCCATAGAGTTTTAGCAACAATCACACGCAACTCCATTATCTGCAATTTACAGAAATCCACGAACCAAGACCTATAACTTCCCCATAAATATTACTCTCCCCTTTTAACCACAAATTTTACCAGCTAAAATCCACAAATCGAAACATACAAACATCCGATAGCCAATTCCATTCCAATTACTAATCGCCACTCAATTAAACGAACTACACACACAATGTCGAAACTCTCACACTTCATCATAACTACAGATCAACATTTTCAAACTATTAACCCTATCTTCAGCTGCATAAAAAAACAGAGATAAACAGAGAAAGAACTGAACCGTGAAAAGTAGGGTTGTAAATTGCCCGATCCACCGGAACCTTCTCGAGCATTTCCGATGACCGATCAGCGAAATTAGAACCGCCTCTTTTCTTACTACCCTTCCTTCTCTTCCTGTTCTTCTTCCTCCTCACACCTCCGATTTTCCCTCCGACGCACTTCGCCGGCTGTGAAACGCACGCGCCCATCCTCTCCGAGATTCCGAAGTAATTAAATACAATTTTTTTTTTTAATTTCCCAAGCAAATAAAATAGGCTTTTTAAGAGAAACAATTAAAGTGATCGTAAAATCATATCTCACTCAGCAAAATCTCAACCACAATAGAAGTCTAGAGAGAGAGTGGGAACCCCATTCTAGAGAGAGAAAGCGTCCAACCCCTCTCTACCGACGTCTATATAAGGGAGGAGGGAAAGGAAGAAAAAGGAAAAGTTGAGAAAGTCAAATATAACGAATTCGTGTGAATTTTTTTATATATATTTTTTAATTTTTTAATGACACCATTGGAATGGAATGGAAGACGAGAAGAGAAATCAGATCAGCGATTGCAGTTGGCTGCAACTTTGATGGTGGGGCCGGGACACGTGGCGGGATCTTGGAGGCTACGCGTGTGTGGGTGCGTACGTGCGAATGCGATCGCTGGGGGTTTAGCGTTGCTTTCTGATCCAGCATTGGAGTTCAGTAGTGCTACCTTTAGTTACTCTTATTAGAATATCAGTAATACTATATTTATCATGTGGGATATTATATTGCCAAAACCTATAAAGGTTTATTGGGTAATTGGATTTATGAGTTTGGGATTTTGGATTTTGCTGACTACCATATGAGTAATATTCGAAGGTTGAATAAAAAGTTGAAAACAACCACTATTAAAATGTATTTAAAAGAGCTAATATGACCTTTTAATAAGAAAAAGAAATTACATTTGAGATGCAAGTGAAACTAATGCATAATTTTTTTGTGTTAGTATATATAATTACTTTTTGTTATCTCGAATCATTTAAGATAAAAACTTTTAACTCTTACACGTGTGCTTTGAGAAAATTTAAGTGTATCTAACAAAATTTAAAATTAAAACCGGCAAAGTCAACGTATTCTCGTAATATCCGCGATATTTATTTATTATTATATTTGTCAATAACAAAAGTAGTCAAAAAAATTTGTGTAATTGATTTTTGTACTTTATGAGATTTTAGATTCTGCTAACTATTGGTATGTGAATAACACCTTGTTTGTTCAATAAAACTAGTTAATATTATTCAGTGAGAATAATTAATAGAACTGATTAATAAAGAGTTTTTAGTAAAATGACTACTATTATAAAATATTACACAGTGAAATTGGTGCATATGAATGTTTGTCTTAGTGTCTAAGTAATTTAACTTTTGTTATCTCAAATGGTACAAAATAAAAACTTAACTTGTATCTATTGCTTTGAAATAATTTAAATGAAACCGATAAAAAAATAAAAATTGGCAAGGTCAATGAATTCTCGTAATATCCGCAATAATTATTTGCCTAAATTTTTGCCGGTACAAGGAGTAATCGACAAAAAATAAAATTGGCAAAGTCGACGAATTCTCATAATATCCATAATATTTATCAATATTTTGTAAAGTAAATGTACTATAGAGTAATGAAGTGAATAACTCAAGTGGTTTGAACATCACTACCTATGTCGTGTACTAAAATTTAAGTTCATATCGGTACAAATATGTTATTTTTTGGTGTGGATTAAAACAAAGATACAATTATTTTTTTACACTAGAGCAAAATGTTAAAAAAAAAAAGTGGTCTCATTTTAATTTATAATTACAAATGTATTTGCATTCTACATGAATCTAGTGATTATTAATATATTAATACTATTTTTTAATAATATAATTATACTAGATTTCAATAATATAAATTATTATAAAAAAAATTAGATATAAACTTGTTGTTAGTCATTTGTAATCTTCGTGAATGTGGTTTGATGAACTACTACAACTAATAAAAGAATATGATTGGAGTATTGAATGCTAAGACTATGTTCTTTTTGGGTTTTCAAAAACCTGGATTTGGATTTTAAATACTAAAGAATAAGAAATAGACAAAAATAATAAGTACTCAGAGATTTGTCAAGTTTTTATATAGATTTGAGCTTGAAGGTTTTGTGATTCTTTATTATGAGACATTGAGGTTGTACTTATAGCACAAAGAATATTCTTTGTGCTCCCTAGTATCTTGAGCAATTCATTGGATTGACTCTCTTTTCAAGGTTCAGTCGAATCCCCATTGTCAAGTGAATTCAGCCATATGTGAGCTTGACGCCAGATTTTATAATACAAGACACCCTTCTGGATGAGATTTATTTCCTACTCTAGAGTTTAGAGAGTCACCCTAGGTATCGATTTTCTAAATCCCTTTTATGACCTTGATCTTGTTGGGATCAATTTCCCATGGTCAGGTCTCTTCAGAAGAGATCCCGAGGTTATGTAAGTGTGTTACATTGTAGTCATTTATGGTCATCGATGTGGTTGTCAGGACCGAGATGGGACCTCGTCGAGAGGTTGGCCGTCATCCGAGGCTGTCTCTGCAGGTCACTGAGGTCCTGAAGGTCAGGTGACATTAGCTTTGTGCCTTCGCTGAGGTCCTAGATGAACGGCGTTGTCATCCATGCAACTCGTCAGGGTCTTGTGGGCCCAACGATGTGGTCTTGGGTTGCGCCGAGGTCTAAACCTTGGGTCGACATCTTTTATGGTGCTCGTTAACATCGGGGTATGGGTCCCTTAATCCCACACGGATAAATAGTGTCGCGATAAAATTAAAATAAAATTTTAAATTTAATACATACTTGATTCGTTTCGATATTGTTTGGTTGAAACAGTCTTTGGTACAATTAGTGACAGAAGGATATTGGGGTGGGGGATCATTGAGCCTCCATATGATTTCCTAAAACATTCTATATATTTCTTTCAGATGTGATCTCTTGTTACACAATGGTGTAACTTGCAACATCGTTTGTTACATTATTAGATCACTAACATGTGTCCTTAAAATAATTAAAATAACTATATTAAAGAATATTGCAATCTTCTTTCCAACAAATCTTTCCAATTCTTCTCCCTTCCATTCAAATATTAAGTTTCACTTGAATTATTTAGAATATTTTTCTTTCAAATAATCAAAGATTTCTCATTATAATTTTGTTTGGAAGTGAGAAGAATTGGAAAGATTTGATGGAGAGAAGATAGCTAGAGTTTTTTCAAATATTAGTTATTTTAATTAAGATAAGTGCGGCGCATGTCATTATTCTAATAGTGTAACACAGTAACAGGAGATGTTACACCATTGTGCAATATGAAATTCCATCCATTTTCCTTTTACTATTTTGCCATTTTTCTCTCTAGTTTTCCTTTTTTTTTTCTAATTATAGAAGCACTCGTTTAGTTTTCTTCTACTTTATTATTAATTATTTATATATTAAATTAACTTAATTCCTTTCCATCATTATTAAAAATTAATTTTCAGTGTTTACATGGACTTGAGGCAATTTTTTAGAAGTCCAAATGTACCATTTTTTTTTCTTTTAATCGCCCCCGGACAAGTTTTATGGTTCTAACTGGGTACAATTATTTTAAATAACATCTAGATTTTATGATTGTAGTGCATGATGCGAAGGGACAAGATTGATGTGGAAATAGAGAAACAAGATTGAGTTTAGAAACGAGGGGCTCAATTGATAAATTGATGGACGAACTCAAAGCTTGAACGTGGAGTTGAGTTAGTGTAAATGACCCAATAATTTGTAGTTTTTCTTTTGATTTCATAATTCTTGAATAGTGTTAAAACATTGTTTGTTAGTGTAAATGGCCCAATAATTTGTAGTTTTTCTTTTGATTTCATAATTCTTGAATAGTGTTAAAACATTGTTTGTAAATTTTCTTATACATGAGTATGTCTTATAATACGTTGCTTCATTATTTTATATAAGTTTGATTTTTACCGATAAAAAATTGTTGGTGTGCATGTGACGTTGGGTAATTATACATGGAGACAAATATCTAGATATTTTTATTCATTGACTACAAATTTAGATATTTTTAAATATAATTAGGTTAAATCTTATAGAAAGTTCCCTAATTTACTATTTTTTCCACGGGTTGGGTAGTTGTCCGTTGGAAATTAATTTGACATGATTGTTTTCAGTGCTCCAAATTTGTGGAGTAAGAAAATCAAACTTCATATATATGTGTGCAGTCATTAATAGCTCAACAACCACGACCCTTTACCCATGTGTTACGAATCAGAAAATCATTAAAATCCACCACCATTAATACTCGAGATGGGAGAATAGGTGAACAAATATTACACACACACATACATACATGTCCTAATACGATGACAAGTTATTTCAGTGTATCATCATTGAATATATTCAATGTGTAATGTATCATCATTGAATATATTTAATGTGTAATGTATCATCATTGAATTGCAGTTATGGATGGCTGATGGTTCCCACAAAATAAAAAATTAGAATCATGATATACTAGTATTCATTTTACATGGGTATATAAGAAGAATGCATGATAAATTTATCATAAAATTATATTAAAATATTGAATATTTGATCAAAAGTATCGATAATTTCACTAGAAATATTACTAATCTGGGTCATTGGTATTATATTGTAATTATTGTAAATTTTCTTGAACTCAAATTAATGATACTCCTGGTCAAATATTCAATACTTTATAACAGTACATGATAGACTTATCATGAAACCGTATTAAAGTACCAAATATTTGACCAGGAGTATCGATAATCTCACTAGGAGTCTCATTAATTTGGGTCGATGATATTATATTGTAATTGTTGTAAAAAAAATTTGAACCCAGATTAATGATATTTGATGAGATTATCGATATTTCTGATCAAATATTCTTTAAAACAATTTCATGATAAATTTATCATAAACTATTTTCATATAAAACTTACTCTTTTACATGATATACTAGTATTCATTTTCTCATTGTCGATTTTTTCAATTATTGCAAGGCATGAACTTTTGTGAATTCGGATTTATGCAAACTTGATTTCTTCAAATATCATTATTATGTGTATGCACTATCAATATTACACATGCATTTTAAACTTATGCACTATCACTCTTTTTTCTATTGGATTCAATTCTTTTATTTATTTTGACAGAGGGATTCGAATTACAAATTGAGTTGACATGGAATAAAAAAATTATAAAAAATGTTTGTGTAAAATTATCTTCAAGTGGTCATGATCGAGGAATGTTAGGTTATATTTGTGATATGAATTCAATTAAAGTTATTGGCCTTTCAGGCTGGAAGAAATGAAACATTGAACACAAAGATTTGTGTATCCTAAAAATAAAAAATAAAGAGTATGTATAGAGTGAAATTGGTTTATATATGAATTATTGAAGGGTATTAGTTTTTTTCACTGAAGAGTATTATTTGTTTTTACTGAAGAGTATTACTGGTTTACACTGAAGAGTCTTAGTTCATTTTCACCGAACAACTAATACTCTTCAGTGAAAACAACTAATACTCTTCAGTGAAAACAACTAATACCCTTCACGGATTTATGTATAAACTAGGTTCACTCTATACTTTGTCAAAAATAAATAAAATTCCATCATTGTAATCAACGGAAATTTAATGAAAAATTTAACCCCGTACAAAACTAGTGCACTTAAATTACTCAATTTGTTACACAAAATTAATTCATAACACGAATTTCTCCATTTACCAAAATTATTGAAGAAAAAAGTGATTTAGACCCTATAAAAGTCAAATATAGATCCTTCTCACAATTAATTATTAATACCTTGGAGTTTGGACTATCTAGACAAATATTGCGTGAAATAAAAGTAAATCGTGGTACTTTGGAGTTTGGACTATTAAAATTAGACGTGCATATGTTGCCAAAAGCAACAGGATCCGGCCGGTAAAATTAATCTTTCATTTACTTTTCAAATAGAAAATTATTATACATACGCGCCTCTTTTTTAATTAACAAAGTATAAAGTGAAACTGATTTATATATAAATTATTGAAGGGTATAAGTTATTTTTATTGAAAAATATTAATTGTATTTACTGAAGAGTATTACTGATTTACACTAAAGAGTCTTAGTTCTTCAATGAAAATGAACTAAATCTCTTCAGTGTAAACCAGTAATACTCTTCAATAAAATCAACTAATACTCTTTAGTGAAAACAACTAATACCCTTCAGTGATTCATATATAAACCAATTTCACTCTATACATACTCTTTATCATTATGTATAAATATATTACTTATACATATTTTTTTTTATCAGTAAAAAGTTCATTTATTCATCAAAAAATTTGACAATATACATAGGTATGAGTAATAATCAATACTTTATTTTTTATGATCACATATCAAGCTAACAATTACACTTCAAGGGCTAATCTAGGATTGTCAAACCATTCTTTAAATTTAGATTATGGAATCTTCTCTTTTTGCAAACTAACCAACTCCAAGTTCTGACCTTCATCTCGTCCACTAGATTTCTCTCCGAAAACTCCTTATACATATATTGTAGAGGCGCACATTCGATCCCTTTTTTGTCTAACACTTGCTTTTAATTTTCAGCAACAATTTTAAAGAATTCTCGAGGGTTGATCGAAGGTGAAAGATTGAAATTTAAAAGTATGTTATTCTCGATTTATTTTATGTTACTTTGTTGGGCAGTGTCCATAATGGTGGATCTTAAGGTTGGCTGGGATGGGCTGTAGGCCTGTAACCCATCCAACTTTTGAAATTTTTATTTTTTTTCTATGTAAACATTAAAAACAAAGTCCGACCAATAATCAAACTTAAATTTATATTAGATTTTTAGTCCACTCTAAATTACTGGCTTCGCCCTTGAGTATATAATAGAGTTTCATAGTGTGGTACCATGCACATAGTTCATTGTACATCATTTCAATACATATGGTGCAACACCATGAAGTCCTTGTAGCAAACATTAGTGTTGTACCTTGCACATAATTCATTGTACATCGTTTTAATACACATAGTACAACACCATGAAGCCTTATTGAACACTACCCAACATGATAGCAAAAATAATATCATCTTCTCTAAGTATTTTGTTCGAAATTCATAAGGTGCAATAAATTTCTTAGATGTTATGATTTAAAGTCGATCTTCTTGCTAAAGGACCGTGGATTATGATTCCTCCATATTAATCGGTCCTTGTAGCTAATACCTAGTATAAAAAAATAAGTTTTAACGAATAATTATAACTTTACCCATTTTAGTTACATTGTTGGAGCTTTATTGAATAATTTTAAAAGTTAAATATATCTTTACGCCTCAAGAAAATGATTTGTAAAATTTGAAACCTAACATCTACGTTATTTTAGATATATATGGTAAGGACTTATATAAATATTTGTCTCAAGGAGTAATATTTTTAAAACTGTCATTCCATTTCGATTATATATTAACACACTTGCGTTGTTAAACATTATTCATCTCGAGCAAAATGCTAAATGGCCCAAACTTATTTTCCTTTAAAAAGATTTATAGTTGTTCACCTATTGGTAAGTCGTGTCACTTATTTAAAATATCACTTATTAATGTAATAATTGATAAAGCCAATAAATAAATTAATAAAAAAAATGTGACCGATATTGGTGGGAGGCCCATCTTGCTTTCAGGATTTGTATGTATCTAGCAGATAATAAAGACTTCCATCAAACAATTTTGAGCCAATAATTTCTTACTTCAATGATTGGGCAACTCAGGTGTACTATAGTATTATACTTGCAATTGTGGGCCCTGCCTTGTCTTTTCACTTTCGTAGTTTTAGGGGTTTTTTTTTTTTTTTTTTAATTTTTTATGAATATGAATATTAATATTCTTGGGATTATTATGCACCCAGAAAAACGAAAACCTTCAATTGTAATGGGGAATTAATTGGGTTTGACTAAAACTCTAGATTCACTTTGAAGTTTGAACCTAAATCTCATATTTGTAATTTAATTACATAATATTTGGGACTAATTAGGGATGATTATTAAGTTTTAAAAACCGTTCCCATCGAACTTCATTGCACCGCTTTAAATATGTTTTTTTGTGTGTAAAATTGTATTGCTAAATCCGTGCAATTGTAGTTTTTTTTATTGCAAATCACCCCAGTCACATCACAAAGTTGCAATTATAATTAGATACATCCTAGATTTCTATTTAATATACCAATATATTTTCAAAGAGATGAACATCTACATTTAAATCATATTATGATGTTCAAAGATTTTTTTTTTTCATCTTAAACCATATTACATAATATTTAAGGAAATGTGGATAAATGACGCTTTTAGTCATCAAACATTTTATTTTTACAAAAGTGCCTCGCATGATTCTTATGTGATCTTTTTCGGTGGCATTTTTGTATATAAAAAAAATGTAGGATGATATTTTTAAAAATAAAAACGTAAGAGTGACAATTTTTCATATTTCCCTAATATTTATTCAATCAAATGTGTTGTCATTATGTTAAATTGATATTAATTTATTCTACAAAGATTTATATTCATTTTAAACCGTCAAACTACAAATAACCGACATAAAACCGCTAAAAACTGCATTATCATTTTTATATGAAAAATCTCAATTTAGAATTGTACATATATCCTACCCACATACAACAAAACAATTCAAATTCAAATTAAAAAAAAAAAACTGCAAAATTGTATCATGATCACCTCTAAATTCTAGAACGAACATTTAAAATGGACTAGACCCGTTGGGTCAATCAACCCGGCCCACATATCCCCTCCCGACTATCCATTTTGATAGCTCTATATATTGTTAAACTGCAATTGAACTTAGGCATCCTCCCATATAAACTAAAATATTTTTCACATAAAATACAATATTATATTTTACGTAATGCAGTTAGGTTAAAATAAAATAAAAAAAGCCTAATCAATTAATGTAGGACTCGTGGGCTGTACAAGCACTGGCCTGGCCCCTCAATCAATTACCAATGTTTAATTATTAACATGGTTTCATTTCATTCACAAATACATTAGTTAATGTGTCCTCATACTAATGTGCGTGCTACTGTGTGTGTTTTTTTCTGCAGAAAACAACGTAGAGAAAGGGCCAAGAATGCCATCCAATATTATCTTTAGTGCTATGGGACCTTTCAAGAAAAGGCCTTCAAATTCGCCAAATATATAATATTATTTTAGTTTAATACATATATAATAATCATTTATGATTTCGTACATAAAAATCAGGAATTATATACATAAAATACTGATTTAATGAATGGCTTATATTTCTTCCATTCAAACCATAAGTATCAACTATCAACTGAAAATTTAGCATGTGACAATGACAATTTGAGCAAGACATCGAGAAATAAAAAAATAAAAAAAATCTGGGGTGTAGAATTAAGCAAAAAAAAAAAAAAAAAAGCTTAAGGAAAAAAAAAAGAATCTACATTGTCTTTTTCATGAACTAATAAAAAAATCTCTCCCTCTCTCAAGTCGGTAATATTTAATTAATCAAATGATATAATCGAGGAAAATGTGATTTGATTATATTTAACTACACTCAATGTCAAAACAAATTGTTAAAGCCTTCTACTGATTACTCACATATTTTCATCTTATTTTCATTTTTCAAATACTACCTTTTTTATTTTACAAAAAGATATTTTGCATAGTTTTAAATTTTAACCGACATGCTCGAATATAAAATCAAGGAAAAATGTCAATTCAGGGCCTTAAAGATGATAAAACTATCAACTTAAGGCCTGAATTCTTTTTTCCTATCGATTTAGGGCCTGAAAGATAGAAAACTATCAATTCAAAACCTGAAAAATAAAACTTATCAATTTAAGACTCAAGAATATTAAAACCATGTTTGACATATTATAATTTATATTCTTATTTTATTTATATATTATTATTATTTTTTCTTTATTTATTTTATTTTATTTTATTTTTTCAATCACTTGAAATTAATATATCTTTTATATTTTTGGAATTATGATTTATAAAAATATTATCGGATAACTAAAAATTATTAGATATCAAACACGGTCTCAAAACAAGTGAGTCCTAAATTAATAGTATTATTTTTTATGTCCTGAATCGGCCCTAAATTAATATATGAACTGATAAAACTCCTAAAATCAACAGTAAACCCCATAACCTGAAATTGCTCGCTGGTTTTTAAATGGAATAAAACAATTTAATACACAATTTATCGATAACAACTTATTGAATATGCAGAACTAGTTATCATTGTCGTATTTCTTATTAAATGTAAGTACGATAAATATAGTAAATCTAAATAGATTCAAAATCATTATTCGTGCCCACCCACTTTGAATATTGGTTTCCTCATCAAGACCGCCATAGCAATAAGAAAGGTTAAAATATGAACGGGAAAACCTCAATTCTTCGTGAAATTGATGGAGGGAAGTGCAATAAATGCGTCATAACTTGAAAAACATGGCATGTTTGACTGCAAAACCAATTTTAATTTTAATTGAATTTTATATATTTTGTAAACCGAGTTCACATAAATTCTCATTTTTTATATTATTTATATATTTACATAAAATAATTGTTAGGCATATATATTATTATTGTTCATAATAAAAATACGTAAATGATAACTATACATATACATAATAATGATAATTAATTATTCATAACTGTTGTATTTGAGTTCACAAAAGTTTTTGTAATTTTAAGTTCACATCATAAAAATATAACATTATGAAGTATTAGATTTATTCAAATTCCTTCACTGAATATGTATATATTTTTGTATTATATAACACTACAAATTTAACATAATTTTTCATTAACAAGTGAATTTGTAACAAGCTTGTTTGAAAAATTATCGAACTTTGATATTCATGTTTGAGCTTATTTGATAATTCTTCGAGTCGAGCTTTAATCGAGATGAACACGAATCGAGCTCGAGTAGTTTAATATTTTTATATACGTTTTATTTTTTTTAGTTATCAAGCTCGAGTTCGAGCAGCGCTTTATAATATTTCGAACATAAATTTATGTTCAAGTTTGTTTGGTTTCTATTTCGAACCGAACATAAACGAATTTTTATCGAACGATCTCGAATAGCTTGGCTTGATTTTCAAACCTATCTGACATACGCTTAAACTCACCTTTCGATCACCACATTCACCGATTCCATCAATTCAAATACCTCTTAAAAGCATTTTGATCTAATTTTAGTTTTTAACTTACATAAAATTGCAATAGAGTGAAATTTAGTTCATAGGTGATTTAAATTGAATTGGCCCACCCCGTAAAAAAATAAAATTGGCGCATATATATTTATTGGGCCAAATTACAAAATCGGCCCAAAAGTACTGGACTTTTTGTCTGAATTAAGGCCAAGGTTATATACAATCCTATCTTTTGAAAATACAATTCCATAAAAAGCTTTCGGAAAAAAAGTCGAAAATTTTGACAATTTTCAAAATAAAATTCCGAAAATACAAAAAGAAAATAACTAAACTTATGAATTTTGGGTGAGGTGTATTCATAAAACACGGGACTATATTTAACATGGCCCGAATTAATTTATTTCTGGCCAGTGTTTAACTTTGGGTTGGGCTTATGGTTTTTTTTTTTTTTTAAATATAAAAATAAGTGTCCCACAGATATCTGTGTAGTTTAGGGGCATGGAAGAAGAAATTGAAATAAATTGGGAGGGATTTGCCCTAGAAAGTGGGGGTGCAGATGAAATCGGGCTCAACCGCTGTGGGTTTCCGAGATGAAGTTTTCGGGTCGGATTGCGAGATTCGGGTTTCCAGAAAAGGAGGGACAGTAATAGCAAAGTCAAGGTACGGAAAATCAACTTTTTCCCCTGAATTTATATCTGGTTTGTTTCTGAAGTAAATTATGGTGGCAGTTAGTTTACTGTGACTTCTAAGTAATGAGGACGAGATCACGAAAAGTCTAAAATGAATTTGAAGATAGCTTTTTAGATCTTTATGCTTTAAATTTGATTATATTTAATATTTATGTTGGTTTTTTGTTCTTTAAAGTCATTTAATGTTATAATTAGGTGTTCTATATGGTTGATTATTCAATGAAAAGTAGGTTTTATATAACTTAGTTATTCTTTAAGCGCGTACTTGTTGAAGACTTAAATGTTACTCTCCAGAGCATTAAATTTTTACTTTATTTTTCACCTTATAAATTACATTAGCTAGGAATAAAAATGGAAATGCAAACTCAATATTCTTTAATTCTCTTATTAATAAGTTTTATAGTACACAATTAATGTTATTAGATGTATTCAAAGATACCATTAGACTTGTATAAGTAAATGTTTATAATGATATCACTTTCATAAAGTGAATAAGTTTCAAAGAAGATATATTAAAATATAACGTAAACTTAACATGAGACATCCAATTTGGCAAAATGTTAAACTTAACTGGGGACGAAGAGAGTATTGTTTAAAGAAAAACCTCAAACGCCGCCATTTCGGCACCCAGTAGGGGATCCATGTCCAATTATATCCTAAAGTTCGACAAAGTTAATTATTCGTTGTCATGAATGAAACTCCTTCCGTTTAGAAATAAGTGATATTCATGTCCACAATTAGATGATGTTTTAGCTCTTTTTGCACCCTTTCTCCCAATTTTACCCTTATTATTTAGAAAATATAGAAAAACAGAAAGAGATTATATAAAAATATGGGAAAGAGAGATTTTATAGAATACTAAAATTATGGAAATATGATGAGAGAACATATAATGAAAGGATAAACATGTCATTACACACCACTTCTTAATTTCATCACAACCACCACAAACATCACTTATTTAGTGCACAAATATGTATTACATATTACTTGCCTTAATCTAATGTCTCTGGGATCAAAGTTACAAGGCTAGTTCATTATTATACATTTAGAGATGCTTATCTGTTTATTTATCTACTATTTTGTAGGGATGGGTGTAATTATAAACTTGCAACTAGCTTCTTTGCCACACTGCTACTTGTCTTTCTCGTATTCACTCAAGTGCATGTCTATAACCTCGAAAGCGATGAGGTTCCGATCACACGTGTTCAAAATGCGTCACAAAAACGAGCAGGTTGTTTGCAAAAATGGTCATTTTTTCGACATTTTTTGTCCCAATAAAAGTGCAATTTTGGTCCCAAAAGAATGTATAAATTGCAGTTTTAGCTCCAAAAAATTACAATTTTGAACCCAAAAATTATCGAAAAGGACCAATTTTCCAAAAAGGGGACCAAAATTGTTGTTAAAAAATTCTCACGGACTAAATTTGCAATTTCCCCCCTCATATATAGTCCATAGATGAAGATGTTGCATTATCTAGAGGATACAATTTTAATTATATTTATCAGTTATTATATATTGCAGTTTGTTTAGATGGAAGCCCAGCAGCTTACTTCTACGCTGCAGGATCAGGAGTGGGGATAAATAGCTGGATACTTTATCTCATGGTAAACTCTCCTTCATAATTGATTGATTTATTTAATTATAAATTTAATTAGCCTGATTTTTGTTTTTTTGAATATGTTGGTCTAGGGTGGTGGATGGTGTCCAAATAATTTTTCATGCCAATTACATAGCAGAGGTTTTAGCACTCATAATTTAACTACCCAATCCTTTGATGGGTTGCTGAGCTCAAATAAAACTGTTAATCCAGGTAATTCTAATATTATTTTATTATTTTTAATATGTTTTCAAATAATACATTTCAATTTCTTTAGATTTTTATAACTGGAATAGAGTTTTTGTCCACTACTGCGATGGAGCGTCCTTTATGGGAGACTCCGAAAATCTAGTAAGTCTTTGGATAATGAACTCACTTGATGATTTTTATATTAATTTTAGGGTAAATTGCATTTTTGTCCCATGAGAATATGTGGTCTGCAAAAATAGTCCTATTTTCGATATTTTTCGTCTCATAGTTTCATTCGATGTTTTTGGTCTCTAGATAAGCGCAGTTTTGCTCCAAAAAAATGTATAAATTGCAGTTTTAGTAAAAAAAAATTAACGGAATGGACCCAATTTGCAAAAAATGGAACTAAAAAAGAACGTGGGACCAAAAATGTTATTGAAAATTTTTCACGGGACCAAATTTACATTTTTCCCACTAATTTTAATGTAATGTCTTGATCACTTTTTCACAGGAGCTGAACTTCCAATTTAGGGGGTCAAGGATTTTTAGTGCTGTAATTGAGGAGCTGCTTGAGAAAGGCATGAAAAATGCAAAAAATGTATGTTTTTGTTTTTTTTCAATAATCAATTATCTCTATTTGTTAGATTTTCCCTAAACCCTTATATACATAATAATTTAGTAGGTTTTATTAAAAAATAGTTTTATTTTAAATATTCAAAAATCTCATTAGGAGTATCAAAAGTTGAGGTAAAAAAATCAATAACAATTATAATAATACCATTGAACTCAATTTTTTATACTCCTGATAAAATATTTGATACTTTAAAACAATTTCATGATAAATTTTTCATAAACTATTTTCATACAAAATTTTGGCATAATAATTTACAACATTATGACAGGCTATACTCTCTGGTGGCTCAGCTGGTGGTTTAGGCTGCATATTACACTGTGATAAGTTTCGAGCGTCTCTACCAAATGCTACACGTGTTAAATGTGTTTCGGATGCTGGTTTCTTCATCCGCGGGTAATTACAATTAATTTTAATTTGCTTAATTACACTAAATAATTAATATTTGTAGTACCAAATGTAATTTATGTGTTATTATTGACAGGAAGGAGCTTCCCCATCCTGAATATCGAGATGGCCCATTTGCTAATGTAATTTCTTTTCATGTAAGTGCACCTTTTTATATCCCACAATTAAATGTGTGAAATATGTAAAATAATATATTAAATAAGAAAGGGGTCTCATCTGAGACATGCATGCCAAATTTTGAGATTGGAGAAATTATTTTTATAGGACCGTAATTTAAGGGGTTAGCAAAATATGGACCGTAACTATCGGGCTGACAAAATGAGGACAATACCTTTAAAATTTGGCAAATTGAGGACAAATCAACTACAATCAATGCAAATTGAGCTAATTTGACCGATTTGAGCTAGAATTCGGGCCCAAATTCGGTTTGAACTCTGGCTTAATTTGGCCTTAATTTGCAACTTTTGAAAATTATGGTCCTTAAATTGTCAACTTGAAAGTTACGGTCCTCAATCCTCATTTTGCCACCACCCTTAAGTTGCGTGTCAAATTTTAGATATTTGTTTAGATGCTTCGCATAATTTTTCTTTTTTTATTTATTTATAGAACTTAACCAACTTGTTGCCCAGTTCGTGCACATCAAGACTGGACCCAAAGTTGGTAAGTGGATTTCTCTTGTTGCTATCTTTTGTGGAATACAAGTTTTATGTTTTGTTAATACACTCCATAAAAAAAAATGTTGGAATTAAGTGTACTAACAAAATATAGTACTGTATTTAACCTGGACCAATCTTTTGTAACCATACTTGTTTTGCTAACTATATACATTGGGTCTTACACTTATAACATTAATTGACAGTGTCTTTTCCCGGAATATCTTGTCGGAGCCATCCAAACACCACTATTTATACTGAATAGTGCATTTGATAGTTATCAGGTATTTTTTTTTCCTTATAAACATATTAAGATTTGCAACGTATAGGAGTTTAAATTAAGATAGTTTTTAAAGTATATATGTTTAATTAAAAGAGTGTTTACAAACTCAAGGGACCATAGTCACATTATACATTTATACGGAAATTTGGTCTCATGAGAAGTTTTTAATAATAATAATTTTGATCCCACCTTGCAGTTTAGTCCAATCAGTTAATTTTGAAACCAAAACTGCAGTTTTTTTTTGACAAAAAAATATAAAAAAGGACTAAACATGTTGAAAAGATGACCATTTTGTAAACCTTCCATTATGTTGAGATCAAAAGTGCAATTTACCCTATATATTTTAAGTTGTGAGTCATTACTTTTGAATTTTAATAGTGATTTTTATAAGTGATTAGTGGTTGCAATGATGAAACACCCCATAAAGATATACTCCCTCCGTCTCACTCTAAGTGTCCCACTTTCCTTTTTTGGTTGTCCTACACTAAGTGTCCCATTCCATAAATGGAAAAAACAACACTCTACTACATATAAATTTTAACCTTCAAATTCACACAATATTACCAAAAATGCCACTCATTCAATCCACTTTTCAACACTATTCATTACTTTTCAACACTATTCATTACTTTTCCACCATATATTAATAAACAAATACACTTTCTTAAACCATTCAACCAAAAGAAATGAGACGCTTAGACCGGGACGGAGGGAGTATCTATGTAAGACAAAGTATTGAGTGAAAATGATTTATACATGAATCATTGAAGGATATTAGTTGTTTTCACTAAACAACTAATACTCTTTAGTAAAAACAATTAATAATTTCAATGATTCATGTATGAACCAATGTCACTCCTTACATACTCTCTGTGTAAATTTACTGAACGTTGTTTTAGATACCCTGTAATCTGGGACCTGATTCTCCGGACATGGGCTGGATTAATTGCATAACAAATACGACTAAGTGTTCACCACCTGAAAGACAACTAATAAAGGGTAATTTATATCATAAATACATATTTTAATATTTCAATATTATACATTGGTTAAACTAAATGGTTACATTGCAAATTCAGATTTTGGGAGATCATTCTTAAATACCCTTAGAGAACTTCGTTATAATCCTTCAAGAGGACTTTTTATCATTACTTGCTACCTTCACGTCCTTGCCAAATCGGATGGAATATGGAATTCCAATGAATCACCCAGATTGGCGAACAAGGTAAGTTTTACTTGTATATTAGTATATTTTTATAACGAGTCATTCTAGTGTGCGTTTGGATTTTGAAAAAAATATTTCAAATATAAATCAGGAATACCTCAAAAAGTATTCAATAATATTCCAGTTCTAAAAAAATAAATACACAATTACAACATGAATTTTTTTTTTCTTTAAAATTTTGATGTATCAGCTTTATAAATTTTGCAATTTAAAACATTTGATATTTTTTTGTCAACAATTAAATGATATGGTTGCCGGATATGACACATATAGCCCACCTAGATGCCAAAAAATAAAATTATAAATTTTTTTATTATGAGAATAACGTCCTTAAAACATGTTTTAACTTTAGAACATAACTTTAAAATATATTTTAAAGCCGTTATTTTTAAAAAAATAATGTTATTTTGTTTGCAATTAACTCTAAATTTAATCTTTTTTGTCGGAAGGATCTTAATTAGTAAACTTTTTTTTCCCCCTGATTTAATGTACGTATGCAGACCATCGCACAAGCCGTTGGCGATTGGTATTTCAATAGAAGTTTTGTTCGGTTGATAGACACACAAAATAATTTCCCTTTGAATTGTAATGTGTCCTAATTTTTGAAATGTCAGAAGTATACAGTCAAATATGTATGTTCTAATTTTTCATTTGGAAGATTATGTATTCAATTCATCAATATTAATTTTAAGTTGATCAGTTTGTTTTACTCCCTCCGTTCCATTATTATTTGCACATTACCTTTATTTTCGTGTTTTAGCGAGCGAGTTGTTTATTAGTACTTGAAATGATAAAGTAACTTTTAAGGTAGGGTATGATAGATCTATCTCTCCTCTATTATAAAGTAACTTAAAAATTACTTTATCATTTTAAATACTAATAAAAAACTCGCTCGTTAAAACACGAGAAAACAGTAACTGTGCGAATAATGGTGGGAAGGAGGGAGTACATAATATTTAAAATGTTGTATTTCCAAGTTGGCAAAGTATTATATGAAAATAGTTCATGATAAGCTTATCATTAAAATATTTTAAACTATCATTAATCTCATCGGGAGTATCATTAATCTCATCAGGGATATCATTAGTCCGACGGGTTTAATGATACTCATGATGATATTAATGATACTCTAAAACTATTTCATGTTAAACTTATTATGAAACGTTTTCATATAAAACCTACTCTTGGAAGTTAGGGTTTATTTTTTTTCAATTGATTATCGGTAATATCTTGTAGGCCCAGGTTAAATACAGTCCCATGTTTTGTGAATACACCCCACCCTTAAAAATGTTTGGATTTTTTTTTGAAAATTGTTAAGTTTTTCAGATTTTTTTTTCGAAAATTCATATATTTAGTGTTTTTGTTTTTTGCATTTTTGAAACTTTTTTTTTTAAAAAATTGTCAAAAATGTTTGAATTTTATTTCTGAACATTTTTTGATAGAGTGTATTAACTAAAGATAGGATTGTATATAACCTTGGTCTATCTTGTATAAAGTAAAGAAGTCAAAATCTATCGGGCTGAATTTGAATCGAGGGATTTGGATCCACAGGCCCAAATCCATTCCACTTAGACAAAAAAAAAAAAAAAAACCCAAATAAATGGATTTATTAACTCAATTTTTTAAATGAACGTTTTTCAAATACTCAAATTTGAGCCATGTCTTTTTATCTAAATCCATTTGATTTCACTTTTCATGGATTTTTTTATGTCTTTGTTGCACGTATGCATGTATTTATAACGCCAAGGGTGTTGGTGCAAATAATGATTCCCTAACAAAGTTGATGAAATTATAGAGGCATATGCAAGTTTAACTTCATATCGTTGATTGAGTTGTAAAAATGCATTAAACTCTTATAACAATGTGTCCACATCACTAATTTTTTCATCATGATTTTCAAATGGAATACCATTATTATCAAGATAATAACATCTCTTGTGATCAGTGGAACAATCTAGATAAATGATTCACAAGAACCAAAGGACTATTACTGCAATGTAAGAAGGGTTATAATGATTTATTCCGTTAAAAGTGTTTCTTCCCACTTATTTTTGTTGAATGGTTTAAGAAAGTGTATTTGTTTATTAATATACGGTGGGTTACATGTTGACTTTTGATATAACGTAATGTATAGTGATGAAAAGTGAATTGAATGAGTGACACTTTGGTAATATTGTGTGAATATGAAAGTTAAAGGTTATATATAATAAAGTGTTATCTTTGCCATTTATGGAATGAGAAGTTTACTGGGGGACTGCCCGAAAAGGAGAGTGAAAAATTTACTTAGGGACGGAGGGAGTAATTGATAAGTAATTATCTTAGTAGTCCAACCACCTCTAGTGTGATTAATTATCTCTAATTTATTCATGGGACAAGTGGAGTTTTTATTTATACCAGACCGACAATTCATCCTGAATTGATATAACATAAACTAAATGTATAATAAATAGGATAAAAGTAGTATTCATTCCTCCTAATCCGACAAAACAAATATCATGTGATCCATTAATCAGCAAAAAAACAAAATTAATGCGTCAAATTCATCAAAAAAAATAACTACTTTGTGAGATAGCTTCACAAAATGAGTTGAATATAGGATAAGTTCCATGATATAGTTTTACTGTGTGAGTTATGTGAAAAGGTTTCACACAAACTAATTCTCGGCTGGAACATACTCCATCCGTTCGAGTAAAATGGTCCACATTATTGTAAAAAATGATCTAATTTCTTAAAATGACAATATCTTACACTATCAACTTACATTTTTATTTACTTTTACACAAACGGTATATATTTATTTTTTTGGATGAGAGGAAGTAAAGAAACCCAATAGTTCAACTAGATTAATTTCTGTAAAACTATATATATTTATTTTTTTGGATGAGAGGGAGTAAAGAAAACCAATGGTTCACCTAGATTAATTTCGAGGGCTAGGATGGAAAGGGAGGAATGAAGGGGTGAGATTAGATGCATTAATTTTTGGCCACGATTCCATCACGAAATGACGCAAATCATGTGCACAGTAATTGCTGTGTTGAGGTAAATGGGGTAAGACTTTATTTTATACTTTTTTTTTATATATATTCTTTTTTGTATTTTATAAAGTTTGACATAGATTTGTATTTTTGGTAAATTGATAATGAAGAAAGAATCGACCCATCCCATTTCTCTAAACTTACCACGCATTAATGTAACGTTATCTCATGCTTTTCTTTTACGTCCGTGTCATAATATTTTTTACACATTTAAAATGAAAAATTCATCATTAACATCACCTATATTTTTACAATTTACCACAAAATGTTACTTTTGATTCCTCTGTCTAACTCATTTATTTATTGAGTATGTATAGAGTGAAATTGGTTTATATATGAATCATTGAAGGGTATTAGTTGTTTTCACTGAAGAATATTAGTTATTTTTACTGAAGAATATTACTGGTTTACACTAAAGAGTGTTAGTTCATTTTTACTGAACAACTAAGACTCTTTAACGTAAATCAGTAATACTCTTCAATAAATACAACTAATGCCCTTCAATGAAAACAACTAATACCCTTCAATAATTCATGTATAAACCAGTTTCACTCTATACTTTGCCTTATTTATTTTATACATAAAAATTTACAAAATTAATCCTCAAATATCTAATTATTTAACTTTCTTAATTTTATGTATCCTCTCTTATTTAAGTTTTTATGGAAATGAGGAAGAGTATGATACTCCATATACTTAAAAAAAAAAAAAGAAAAATTAAAGAAAGAGAAGAGGGAAGACCAATTGTTCATTCCCAAAGTTTGCAGACATAACACATGAATTGTCAATAAAGTCTATGGTAATAATTCAATTTACTCATGACTTAAAGTCTATGTGTTATATATGTACCAAACCTAATTTATTTCACATAATCCCCCACCCCCTAAAAAAATAAATAAATCAATAATTAGATTGGAATTAATCTAACAACAGAATTTTTTACATGTGGAATCCTTTTACATAATTTAAAAACATTATACATCAGTAAAAACATAAAGAAAAAGATTTTAACTATATATAAACTAATTTGTAGTATCTATATGAATATCGAGTTATTAAATTTAAAAAAAAAAGTACTATAAAATTAGTTTATGTATTGTTAAAATCTCGAAATTCAATGAAACTAAGTGAAAAAAATATAACATTGAAATAAATTAAAATTACACTTGAGTTTGTCTTCATTTTTTAGAAATGGTCTACGACAACATTTTCAGTCTTTAGAGAAGTTTTAGAAACACTTGTATCTTTCTAATGAAGCGATCAAACAATCATTCACTAATAATTAATTAGACGAAGATCAGACTGCTTTTCAAATGCTTTAGATTTCTTTGACTTGGGTCAATTATTCGTCAATTATATTCATAATTGAGTTGATGGTAAATAGTTAATAAAAAGTGAGTAGGTCTCGTATGAGACCGTCTCATGGCATGAGACAATGAAAATAAGTGTATCCAGGGCATTGACTCATTAACACTTTGGTAGGGGTAGATGTTAATTTGTGTGGTCTCATGCCATGAGACGGTCTCATACAAATTTTTGCCATAAAAAATACATGTAACAATCTAAAAAACACACACACACAAATAAAATATTTTAAAATTCAAAATTAAAGAGACAAATTCTTCACAAATCTATCTGCAACACTAATGTTTAATTACCTACAACAATTTTGAAAGAGTATATTTTGAAGTTTATCTCAATTAAAGTTATTTAACCTTAGGTGATAAGCATTTTACATTAAGTAATTTGTTGGTTGCTTCCAGACGGGAACATACACTACAAGAAAAATAAAGAAATTGTCTATAAAATTAAAATTGCCTTACAAAAGTTTTTCAACAAAATAAATTCGTAGTAAGAATTGACTACGATTTTTTTACGAAATTTCTAATAATGAAGCATCTATATTTCTCAATCTAGAAACAACTTTGCCTACGAAATAAAATCTCTGGGTATAATTACGGGAAAATTATTTTTTTAGGACTGTAACTTAGGGGAGGTGGCATTTTCAGGACCGTATCTTTACGGGCTGACAATTTCAGGCCTGTAACTTTAAAAAGTGGCAATTTAAGGACAAATTGACCCATATTACATAGTTTCAGACCGAAATTGTGTAATATGAGTCAATTTGTCCTTAAATTGTCAGCCCGTAAAGATACGGTCCTGAAAATGCTACCCCCCTAAGTTACAGTCCTAAAAAAACAATTTTTCCTAAATTTTGTTAGAGAGTTATATAATATGAATTAAACTATTAGATGATCATGATATATTTTTTTTTCATTGTATCAGAACCTCTAGCTCACACCAGATTCTAGATTTGATTTTCGCAAAAAATAACTTTATCCATATTAAATTATTCTTGAATAGGAAAAAGGTTACCCCAAATCATATTTTTCCTCCTGGATTTAGGAAGAAATGATTATTCATAAAATAGTCTTTTTAGAAATTCAAAGTTAAGTAAATTAATAATTATTGGGTTTAGTATCAAATCATTAAAAAAAAAAAAAAATCAAAGTTAAAGCATAGTGAAAATCACATTTCCTGTCAAAAAAAAAAAAAAAAAAATCACATTGAGTTTGAGCAGTCCATATATAACTAATTTTGATCAATCTGAAAGTTCTTCGAAGTTTTACACATTTACGCATTGTAACAATCACATTAAATAGAGATACTCTTTTTGTATCAACATTTAAGAGACAAGTCAATTCATGGCCTAAATCGAAGAGAAAAAATATGATCTGTAAGTAAATAATTTTTCACTTTTTGTATAGGACAATATAAGTATAGGACTCATGGGAGCCCTTGTCATCAACATCAATTCATTTATAAATTCATTAAAAGTTTGGGCATTTATGAAAACCATTTTAATAATTGTATGATACTATATAAGTTGATCATAGTAATTAGTCCTCTCTCGTAATCTGATACTTAAGTTGGAACAATAATCCCAAACTTGATTAGTCCTTAATTAAGAGGGCGTTTGGCTGAGCTTATAAGCTCCTTAAAACATCTTATAAGCTGTTTAAGAGCTTATAAGTACCAACAATGTGTTTGGCAAAATAAGATGTTTAACAGCTTATAAGATCATAAAATAAGCTCCTACCATCTTATAAGCTGTAAAAAAATAAGTTGGGATTTTCCAACTTATTTTTCCAACCACCCCTACCCCAACCACCCACCTCACCTTAGAACCACCCCACCCTCATCCACCCTCCCCCATTCCAGCCACCCTCATCCCTGCCCCCAACCCCCACCCCCTACCTCAAAATAAAAAATAGAATTTTTTTTTTTGTAAATTTAAAAAATACCCACCCACCCTACCCCACCCCCACCCCAACACCAACACCAACACCACCCCTATCTCAAGATAAAAAATATAAAATTTTATTTTTTATAAATTTAAAAAATATTTGTTATAAATTATCAAAGATCTTATAAGTTGTATTAGCCAAACACTTTAACAATTTATAAGCTACTTAAAAATTACATCTTATAAGCTCTTAAAACAACTTATAAGATGTTAGAGCTTATAAGATGTTTCAATTAAGCTTAGCCAAACACCCTCTAAATCGATTTCATGGACATTCTTATTGGGCCCACAAAGCTAGCTTTGGAGTCTTGATATCATGCATGATCCACCATGGCATCGAATAAACAATCTTAAGCAATAATGTAACAACAAAAAATTATGATTTGCTTTTTGTTTTATATGTATGATAAATTACATATGTGATGAGTTGTTTAATATTGAAAAATGGAAAGAAATGAGAAAATTGTTTTTTTAGGAATGTAATTTAGGGGGGTAGCATTTTCAGGACCGTATTTTTATGGGTTTGCAATTTCAGGCCCGTAACTTTAAAAAGTTGCAATTTAAGGACAAATATGAGCCAATTTGTCCTTAAATCGCCACTCTTTAAAGTTACGGGCCTGAATTGCCAGCCCGTAAAGATATGATCTTGAAAATGATACCCCCCTAAGTTACAGTCCTAAAAAAAACAATTTTCCGTATAATATTCTTTTAAATTGTTTTTTTAAATCAATAAAATTATAAAATACATACTTTTTAAATTATTTTTCACTACTTACTAATATGTGTCCATATATACACATATATTGATCGTTTTTTTTAAATCAATAAAATTTAAAATACATACTTTTTAAATTCTCTTCACTAATTACTAATATGTGTACACATATACACATATACACTTATATTGATGAATATATTTTTTAAAAATCAATAAAATTTTAATATTCAACAATATTCATAACTAATAATCAATAATAATGATAATAACAAACTCACATGCTCAAATATCCAGACATATAAATCCAAATAAACAGTAAAATATCAAACCAACAAATATAGTTCCAAAACATGTTCAAATATTTATGACATCCTAACTCTCATCATCATCATCATCATCATCATCATCATCATCATCATCATCATCATCATCATCATCATCATCATCATCATCATCATCATCATCATCATCATCATCATCATCATCATCATCATCATCATCATCATCATCATCATCATCATCATCATCATCATCATCATCATCATCATCATCATCATCATCATCATCATCATCATCATCATCATCATCATCATCATCATCATCATCATCATCATCATCATCATCATCATCATCATCATCATCATCATCATCATCATCATCATCATCATCATCATCATCATCATCATCATCATCATCATCATCATCATCATCATCATCATCATCATCATCATCATCATCATCATCATCATCATCATCATCATCATCATCATCATCATCATCATCATCATCACCTCTTTCATTTCCGGAATAATTACCCTTCGGGGGGTAACTAGAATATGTACCTCTTTCAAGTAGGTCTATAAACCCAGTTGGAGAGATGGAATTGCGACGAGATGATGAAGGACCGGAAGCGGGAGGACGAGCAGGAGAGACCTGAGGATTAGGGGCGGTGGGAAAACCAGTAGGAGGAACAGGAGGAATACCAGTAGAAGGACCGGCCGAGGGATAAGGGGCGGGGGAGGATAAGGGGCGTAACCAGATGCGGAAGGGGCGGGAGGATATGAAGAATAAGCTGGGTAAGGAGGATATGCACTAGCTGGTTGGGAAAACCCACTAGGTAGGTTTCCATGTTGGCCTTGAAACCATGCCATCATCTGATTGTGTACTTTCTGGCGCACAAATTCGTTTTGCTGTCTTTGTTGCTCGGCCAGCAATCTTTCGTATCTCGCGCGCTCCTCAGCCAGCAAACGATCAACATCTCTTTGATCATAATCGCCAATGTGTGTGCCAGCTGATGTCCCGCCTGGGCCAGATTGTATACGCATCGTCTTCATTTGACCGAGGCCCCTAACTTTTCCGTGGCCTGGCCTCACTGTCTCAGCATACACTTGACTCAGTTGGTTCAAGCGCTCAGTATCGTCTACTGGAGGCGGTAATTGCGAGACTCGTTCCTCCACAGAGTCCTAGTTTTTGACATCATCTCAAGTATACAAACGTGTTACCTTACTATTCAATTTATAATGTTAATGTAAAACACTTACAATTATGTCAGAAATTCCTCCATACGTGTACTCCCCTTCCCCACAGTTGTGGAAATGTTGCACAATTTTCCATTCAGTTGGGAGACGATTATATTTCTTCTCCTGTATTAAAAAAAATAAAGATATGTGTAATCAATTAATTAAAATCTCCCTATGTTGTAGTGTAGGAATTACTTACGTATTCCTGAGTCCATTGTGCGGCTCCCTTTGCCCCTCCTTTGTGTTTTGAGGGGCCTCTTCCTCCGGCCGCAGACAAGCGGTTTGCTCTGCACTGGTTGCTTTTTTTAATGACCTCGGACAATTGCCAGTACTGAAGTAATGCAGTCCAGAATCTCATGTCCCACGGAGGTATTTTCCCTTCCCTTCTATTGATCCTCTTCCAAAGACTGAGCAGATCAGAAAATCGTTCTCTAGACCTCCGGATAAACAACTCTTTGATGAACACAATATTTTCCGTCCGAGGATCCCAGTACGTCTCCCTCTGAAGAAAATATATACAATCATATTGATTTTAATTAAGTAAAAATGTATACATACATATAATTCTACACAATATTAACAAAATGAATGTATACCTGGAATGTTTCCCACCATTCATTTTTCCTTTCTTTTGACACCAACTTATATGTGAACCCGCCCATCTCCATTCGACGAGACATTATATTTCGAATCAACCTCGAAACAGCATTCGAGGGCATCAATCTGTATATTTTTCAAGCGTATATGTAAAAAAATCAAATAAAATCAAATAAAAAAGACTAAGTGATATTTAACATACACATTGTAATACGTGTAGATGCGTAGCACATTAGGACGAGGTTCATGGTTGGTGAGTTCTTCTGCAGTTTCTGGAATCTCAGGGTCGTCCTCAAGCATTTCTGGAGATGTTCCACCGTGTTGAGTTAGATCATCTTCCTGATTCTGCAAATCAGGAACCGGTATTGTTCCGGTTTGAGAGGACGATCTCCAATCCCTATGTCGACCCGTATTTTCTTCAGATGTTTCCATCTGTATTTAATAATTACAGTTATAACATGTGTATAAGATATTATATATAACAACTAAAAAGAGTTGTACCGGTTCACGGTCTGACTCTGGTGTACGGGAGGACGATCGCCGACCACCGAAAAGGTTACGAATACTTCTACCTCCAGCCATCTGTATACATAGCATTTAATAAACACATTAATAATTAATATAAAATTATAACATGTATACATAACAAATAATGAACACATCAATAGTTAATATAAAATTGTAACATGTATACATAACAAATCAGGAACCCATCAATAATTAATATAAAATTGTAACATGTATACATAGCAAATAATGGTCCAATCAATTAACAATATCAATCATCGTCATCATAATCATCATGTTCATCTTCTTGATCATCATCTTCATCCTCGTCATCATCATCCTCATCATCATTGTCGTCTTCTTGATCTTCTTGATGTTCTTCCTCTTCTTCATTTTGTACCTCAATTAGTGCAGCGTCCAAATCAGCCAAAACGATATGATCATCATCCATTCGCACATTCATCTGGGACACTATATCGTCATCTTGAAATGGAGGAAGCTCTGGTTCACTCTTTCTATCCATTTCCACTAAGGATCGTGCCTTGGTTGTGCAAACTGCCCACCACTCTCGACCCGGTTGGACAGATGCACCGGGGTACTTGCAATAGTAAACTTGTGTAGCTTGACATGCTAGTACGAAAGGATCATAACGACCGTATCGACCTCTTGGATTAATATCCACGAGTTTATAATCAGGATGTATTCTTGTTCCACCCTGTACAGTAGGATCAAACCACGAGTTTATAATCAGGATGTTTATAATCAGGGACACCTAATCTTTCCTCGATTCAGACAATTCGGGTTACTAGTGGCAAAGTCTACGAATGAATCGAGGCCAGTAATAAATTCTGGAGCTATCATGTCATTAATCGATCTTGGACCATACATCCAACGTAAACGACTTGAATAATCCATATCAATCTGTTTCATATATATTAATGAATTAAACCCTACGATTAATTAAGTTATTATTACATTATATATAATTAATTAGTTAATATTTTCTAAAAATTTCGGCAGAGTTTCGTTTAGTTTTTTCGTATTCCTCAGTTAATCAAAATTCCTACGTGCATCCATTTCCGACTTAATTATAATTAATTAAGTCGGAACGCACATATTCTACAACAAACAATATCAATAACCCCTCCTTCAACTCCATATATATACATCATGAATAGTATAACATACATGAATATATATGCACATTAAGAAATTAATTAGCAACTATAAATTAATAATTATATATATATATATATATATATCTCAAGTTAAATTTTACAATTTTAATTATTTATATAATACCTAGCTATATATATGCCACATAATTAACAAACTAATACTAAATAAATTAAATATAACTAATTAATTATCTACATACATACTTATGCTCTATATATATTATCTGCAATAATTCAATTTATATCAATTTAACCGATTTAAAATTAAAAAAACTTACCGTATAAATGTTTTTGTGAATGTGTAGTAAGTGGAGACAATTTTTTTGCATTCAGTGGTGGTAGAAAACAGTGGCCAGAGGTCTCCTTTCTTCCTCCCCTCTCCTTTCTTCTCCTCTCTTTTGTATGCCGAATATGACTCTCTCGGGTGGTAGATGGCTGAAGTTATTTCACCTTGGACGAGGGTTGGACGAGGGTTTTGAAGAGGGAATAACCCTCGTCCAATATATTCCCCGCGGACCCCACACCTGCCAACCTGCCAAAGCCTGCATGCAAATTCAAATGCACCTGCAAAATTTGTCGAGGGAATGGTAACCCTCGTGAAGAGAATCCAAGGAGGGGAAGAGGGTTTTTCCCTCGTGCATAAGTCGAGGGAATTCAAATCCCTCGTGATACCTGCGCTGTCAGAGTTTGTCGAGGGAACCATCCCTCGTGAATTTGCAGACCAGAAAACCCTCGTCCAAGCCCTCGTCTAAGCTAGGTGGGACCCACATTTGCTCGGCAATTCCCTCGTGAGAGACGAGGGAAATAGAACCCTCGTGAAATCCCTTGTTCAACAACTTTTCTCGTTAAAACCCTCTTCAAAGTCGAGGGTTGGATTTCCCTCTTTAATTTCCCTCGTTTAACAAGCTTATTTTTGTGGTGGGTAATTGAGGAGCTCCTCGAAAAAGGCATGGGAAATGCAAATAATGTACGTGAAATTAATTTTTTACAAATTTTTCCTCGTAGATGAAATTAATCTCTAATTAATATATTTTACAATATATATTTTTGCATGTAATAATCCATCACAGGCTATACTTACTGGTGGGTCAGCTGGTGGTTTAGCGTGCATGTTACACTGTGATGAGTTCCGGGCGTCCCTACCAAATGCGACAACAGTCAAATGCATTTCAGATGCTGGATTCTTCATCCACGGGTAAAATTAATGATACTTATTTTACATATTTAAATTTTAATTAATTTTAATTATGCTTAATTACCTTCAATATTTAATTATATTTGGCATTAACAAATGCATCTACATATATGGCAGTAAGGAGCTCCCCCGTCCTGTTGATAGGGAAAACACTTTTGCCAGTGTAATTAATTTTCATGTACGACTCCTTAATTGGCTCTTTATATAAATACTACTACATGTTTTTTATATCCCACAAATAAATGTAAAAAAGTATTCCAATTTTTTTTTTTTAGAACTTGACTAGCTTTTTGCCCAGCTCGTGCACATCAAGACTGGACCCAAGCTTAGTAAGTGTAGTTCTTTGATTAATTATGCATTGAGATATATTTTGATTAATTATGACGTAAGATTTATTAATATTGACAGTGTCTGTTTCCGGAATACTTTGCTGGAGATATCCAGACACCACTATTTATACTCAATAGTGCATTTGATAGTTTTCAGGTATTTTCTTTTCTATAATTTTGAAAGCTCATGATTTTACCTATAATTTTAAATCAGATTTTTTTTTTACAATAATGACTATAGTTTTTTTGCATATCAATTAAATGTTGTTTCAGGTGCAGAATAATTTGCAACCTGTGCGTTTGGATTTGGTATGGTATAATTGCACAGCCAATTTAAATGGGTGCTCACCCCCTGAAATACAACTCATAAAGGGTATTTTAATTGTATATATATAAGTATTTTAATATTATCTTTTACTATGTTATGTTTTTTTTTTGGGTTAATATCAGTTTTGGTCACCAAACTTTACCTCAATTTCAGTTTTGGTCACTAAATTTCACTCGTCATCAAAATTGGTCACTAAACTATTCTTTTTTAATCACTTTTAGTTAGGGCATCAGTTGACCGTTAGTCAACTAACGGAATAAGTTAGGGTTAATCAATTTTGGTCACCAAACTTTACCTCAATTTCAATTTTGGTCATTAAATTTTCCTTAGACATCAAAATTGGTCACTAAGCTAATTAATTTTTATTAGGAGATCAGTTGACCTCGTCAACTAACATAATAAGTCATTTAGGGTGCAAAATTTAAATTTTTGAAATTGCTTATTTAATAAAACATAGATTTTAAAAATAGTTTAAACAATAAATAGAAATTTGTTAGAAATTTTTTATTTAATAAATTAAATTATTTTAGAAGTTTCTTATTTTAATAAATTAAATTATTTATAATTATATATTTTGATAAAAAAAATAATTACTAAATAATTAAGTTATCTACAAATATTAAAAATAATTTCAAAAAATATTTAAAATTATAATTGAAACATAAATATTAATTTAACAAACAAATTATGGTACGAAAGGAGTATTTGAAGTAATTTCTTTTTACAGTGTGAGTATTTGGTGCATTTCTTTTATAATAATTTTGTAAATTTAAATTTAGGATTCATTTATAATTTTTTTTATATTTTAGACAATATTTATTTAATAATTTATTTTTATTATAATCAAAATTTATATAATAAATATAATTTAATTTATTAAAATTAGAAACTTTTAAAATAATTTAATTTATTAACATAAAAAAAATCTTAAAGCTGGTATATTTATTGTTTAAACTATTTTTAAAATTTAGATTTTATTATTTGTTGGGTGCAAACAATATCCATCATCGGATTTACAAGGGAGGAGCATGGGGTTAATAAAGATGGACAAATATCTTTATTGATATGAAACCTTTTGAAGAAGCCCAACAATAAATTTGTGCGAGTTCGGCTCAAAGCGAACAATATCATACAAATAGGAGATCGTGGTCAATCTGTGGGGTCCCAACATTATTAAATTCAAAAAATTGAATTTTGCACTTTAAATAACTTATTTTGTTAGTTATCTAACGGTCAACTGACGTCTTGATGAAAAATAATTAAAAAAGTATAGTTTAGCGATCAATTTTGATGACTAATAAAACATAGTGACCAAAATTGAAGTTGAGGTATAGTTTGGTGACCAAAACTGATAGTAACCCTAACTTATTCCGTTAGTTGACTAACGGTCAACTGAGGCCCTAACCAAAAGTGATTAAAAAAGTATAGTTTAGTGACCAATTTTGATGACAGGTGAAATTCAGTGACCAAAACTGAAATTGAGGTAAAGTTTGGTGATCAAAACTGATATTTTTTGAAAAGTTTAACTATGTTATGTTAAAATTGAAAAGTTGCATTATTCAGATTTTGGGAAATCATTCCTCAATACCTTGAAGAAGCTTTGTTATAATCCTTCAAGAGGATTGTTTATCACAACTTGCTACTTTCATGTCCTTGTGTACACTGATGGAATATGGAACTCAAATGAATCACCCAAATTGGCAAACAAGGTAATTAAGTTTACTTTAATATATAATTTTTTATTTATAGTTATTTTAATTTCATAATTTAGTAGATTATATACTTAATTTGATACATATTGCAATGATGTCTTAAAATTACAATGTTAGCTCAATTTAACATTTCAGTTAATTTTATCATATATATGTTTAATATATTACAGGTTAATAAATATTACAATACATACATTGATGTTAATTAATGCAAATAACGTATTTACATAAAAATATATAAATATTCAATTTGTTATGTTTAAAAATTAACAGTGGTATGCAAATAAAAAAAAGTATTCTTATTTATTAGTGGAAAATGTACTGTTAATTTTTTTTAGTCTTCGTGCAATCAAATTAATGTATATACTCTGCTCTTAATTTTTATGCATGCCTTTTCTACCCATTTCGAAGGGTGTCTAGGTTTTTTAAATATGAAATAGATTTAAAAAAAAATTAGGTGAAAAATGAAAATGAGTATTTTGGGTATGTTCTTTCATTTTAGGTCTCCACGTGATCTGATTCTTGCAATTATAGTATTATTTTCCATTGGACATCTCATTCATCAATAAATCATATGAGGTACGAGCAGCGGCACGCACCCTCGGACCACGAACAGAGTCGACGGAGGTACCCGTGGCTCTGATACCACTGTTGGGTCTTCTCCCTCCTCACACGACTCACGGTTCGTGTCCTCGGACTAGGGTTCAGGCCGCCTGAGAAACGGAGTCCAAACCGATGCTAACGAGAGGGCAAATCGGACCTATGTGTGTGGTAGCTCTCACAAACCAAACACTCTCCTCACGATACACTCTCAGCCGAAATCTCCTCAATGAGAAGAGGAAGCGAAGGTATTTATACGGAGGCTTCCTTAAACACACTTAGGGTTAGAGAGTTAAATGGGCCTCAGGCTTTAAACCAACAATGGGCCAAAACCCATTGGGCTCACAAGCCTAGCCCAACAAATTCTCCACCTTTTTGGCCATTCTCGTCAACACCGGAATCCACAGGTTGTCATCATTACCCAAACACACACCCACACAGCACACACAACACACACTGCACGCATTGCACACCTGCAACACAAAGCAATAAGTAAGTACAAGACATTAATAACAAATACAAGATAAGTTATTAAGGGTGAGCACAACTTCAAACAACATGAAGAAGAACACAAAGTACACAAGCACAAACAGTTTAGACACATAAGTCACAAACATAAAACACAAAGAAAAAACACATAGGGAGCAAGAGACATTCCTAATCAACAGAATCAAAGTTCAATGTTCTCATGCAAGACCTAAATTTTTCCACAGAAAGGCACTTGGTACCCATATCAGAAGGATTAAATTCTGAAGCAATCTTTTCAAGAGAGATAATGCCTTTTTCTACAACATCACGCACAAAATGGTATCTAACATCAATGTGTTTAGTTCTATCATGGAAAACAGGATTCTTACACAATTGGATAGCAGACTGACTATCAGAAAAAACAACCACTTCACCTTCAAGGAAACCAATTTCAGATAAAAGACCTTTTAACCAAATAGCTTCTTTGGCAGCTTCAGTTATAGCAATATACTCAGATTCGGTAGTAGACAAAGCAACTACACCTTGCATTTGAGATTTCCAGCTAACACATGAACCACACAAGGTGAACACATAAGAAGTGGTAGATCTTCTATTGTCTCTATCATTAGCATAGTTAGAATCCACATAACCAACTAACCTCATACCATTTGCACATTTAGAGAATTTAAGGCTTACCTCCATCGTGCCCTTAAGATATTTAAGAAGCCATTTCAAAGCCTCCCAATGAGGCAAACCTGGATTAGACATATACCTACTCAAGCAACTCACAGCATAAGCAATATCAGGACGAGTGCTTACCATAAGATACATCACCGATCCAATAGCATTAGCATATGGCACATCTTTCATCTCAACAATTTCAGACTTAGTGGTTGGGCACTGAGTCTTACTTAGCACGAAATGGGCAGCAAGAGGCACATTAACAGACTTAGCAGAAGACATGGAAAATTTACTCAAAACCTTATCAACAATGAAATCTGGTTAAGCAGGAGAGTATGATTTTTCCTATCTCTTTCAATATGCATGCCTAAAATCTTTTTAGCATCACCAAGATTCTTCATCTCAAATTTATCACAAAGACACTTTTGAACATGCTCCACAGTTTTAACCCACGGGCTAACAAGAAGCATATCATCCACATATAAGAGCAAGAAGAAAGGCACATATGCATTTTCCTTAAAGTACAGACAATGATCGAAAGAACTTCTTTTAAGCTTTAAAGACCTCATGCATTCATCAAACTTTTTGTTCCACTGTCTAGGGGACTGTTTCAAACCATACAAAGATTTATTAAGGAGACACACATGCTCAGGATTTTTAGAATCAACAAAGCCTTCAGGCTGTCTCATATAAATCTTTTTGTTATCCAAGTCACCATGCAAAAATGCAGTTTTCACATCCATTTGCTTTAGTTCCCAATCAAAGTGAGCAACAAGAGCAAGCATAATACGCACAGTGGTAAATTTGACAACAGGAGCAAAGATTTCATTATAATCTATCCCCTCTTTTTGAGTAAATCCCTTAGCCACTAATCTAGCCTTATATCTAACATATTCAGTTTCATCCTTAATCTTGAACAACCACTTGCAGTCAATAACAGAGCAATGCACAGGTTTAGGCACAAGATTCCAAGTTTGGTTAACATGCAAAGATTTCATTTCTTCTTTCATAGCATTCAACCAATCAACTGAATTTTTAGACCTTAAAGCTTCATGATACGATTTAGGCTCATTACCACAGGATTCATAGACATTGAAAGCATGCGAATCAAGATGGAAATCATCAAATTTTGAAGGCTGCCTAATGTTTCTCCTAGGTCTATCCCTAGCAAGATGATAATCAGTCAAATCAACATTATCAGGCACATTTTCCACATAATCAGCAGGCACATCAACATTTTCAGCAGGTAAAGCATCATTTTCAGCAGGTAAAACAGTGTTTTCAGCTTCATTTGGCACATGATCTGATTCAGATAAACAAGGAAGCTCCACCTTACTTTGAGCAGTCTCTTTTTCAGGTGAAGACACAGAAGCATGCAAGCAAGGAAAATCAGATTTATTAAAGACAACATCTCTACTAATAACAACCTTGAATCCATGTTCTTCCTTCAACCAAAGTCTATAACCCTTTACCCCATCAGGATAACCCAAGAAAACACATTTCCTAGACCTAGGTTCAAGTTTATCACCTTTTTTATGCACAAACGCAGCACAACCAAACACACGTAAGTTGGAATAATCAATGCTTTTACCATAAAACACACTATCAGGACATTTACCTTTCAACGGGACAGATGGGGACCTATTGATCAGATAAGCTGCAGTAATAACAGCCTCCCCCCAAAAATTTTTAGACAAACCAGAAGCAGCTATCATGCACCTAACCCTATCAATCAAAGTTCTGTTCATCCTTTCAGCAACCCCGTTCTGTTGAGGTGTGTAAGGGACAGATTTGTGTCTTTTAATACCAAAATCAGCACACAATTTATCCATCAATTTGTTGCAGAATTCCAACCCATTATCAGTCCTAAGGTTTTTAATCCTTTTTCCAGTGTGATTTTCAATAAGAATTTTCCAATCCTTAAACTTTTCAAACACATCAGATTTGTTTTTCATCAAGAAAACCCATACTTTCCTAGAGAAATCATCAATCACAGACAGAAAATACAAGTTTCCACCATGAGTGGGCACACTAGCAGGACCCCACACATCAGCATGCAAATACTCAAGAATACGTGTGCACGAAGAGGGGTTAGGGTAGGGGTTAACAGGAAATTTCACCTTATGCTGCTTTCCTAACACACATGAATCACAAAATGGCACACAAGACAATTTTACATCGCCAAAAGCACCAGATTTGTGCAGAATTTCCAATCCTTTGTTACTCATGTGTCCTAATCTTCTATGCCACAAATCAGTCTTGTCATCCTTGACAACATTCACAGAATTTGCACAAAGATCAGATTTAGTAAAGCACACATACAGGTTATTCCTTTTGACAGCTTTGAGAAAAACCATGGAACCACGCATGATTTTCATACAACCATTACCCCACTTCCCCTCATAACCCTCATCTTCCAATGCAGCACAAGAAATCAAGTTATTGCACAAATCAGGAACATGTCTTACATTTTTCAAAGTAAAAACAGAACCACAATCAAGTCTCATGCAAACATCACCAATTCCAGCAACATGACATTTTTTCTCATTTGCCATAGACACAAAGCCATGCTCAACTATCTCATATGAAGAAAACAGATTTTTAAAAGGAGACATATGGAAAGAACAACCAGAATCAATAAGCCATTCAGTTTCACTCGCAGCAGAGGGAAGCACAGAATTCACACATTGTTCAACACCAATTTCAGTCACCATATAACAATCACCATCATGAGAACTAGAAGCAACATTAGCCTGTTCTTTTTGTTGCTGTTTCTTCTTTGGACTAGGGCAAGCTTTGTAGTAATGACCAGTTTCACCACAATTATAGCACTTCCTATTCCTAGACTTGGACCTATTGTTTCCTTGAGACTTCTTTTTAGTGTCAGAATCTTGGTTATCATGTTTCTTCTTGTTATGAGACCTAGAGGCAGACCTCCCTCTAACATGCATGACCTCACCAGAATTCTTACCACTTTTCTCATTGTATTTCAAGTCATGCTCTTTACTCTTAAGGCCATTAACAACAATGTCAAGAGTGACACTGTCTCTACCATACTTAATCGCAGATTTGACATCATTATAAGTATCAGGTATAGCATTTAACAACACAATGGGAGTATACTCATCAATATGTTTATCACCAGTTTGTTTGATATCTTGAATGAGCTTAGTAAACACATCTAGATTTTCATCTATGTCTTTGTTCAAGTCAAGCCTAAAGCGAAAAAACTTTTCAAGCAAGAACAATTTACTAGGCAGGGAGGTCTCAGTGTACAACTCTTCTAATTTGTCCCACAAATCTTTAGCAGACTCCATTTGACCAACCTTTCTAAGCACAGAATCAAACAAGTTCAAGATAATGGACGATAAAGCAAATTCATTCATTTCAAGTTTTTTTCCTCAGTTTCAGTAGAGGAATAAGAGTGATCAACGGCTTTGTAAACCCGCTGCTGGATCAAGATGCATTTCATTTTCTGTTTCCAGATACTGAAATCACCTTTTCCAGTGAAGGGGGCCAACACGTACGTAGGAGTAGTGGTGGCCATTTGGTTTACTAAGCTTTGAACACAAATCACAGCACACAAAGATGCAAGAGAAGCAGTAACAAGCAAGCGGAAGCAAGTACCAACACAGGTCACAGAAAAGACAGACCAACGAGCAGAGAAAACAAGCACGTAAACTCAACAGCCCTAAACCGCGGCAAGCGGTCCACTAAGAAAGCAATAAACCCGCGGCAAGCGGCTACACTACAGAAAACAGTAAATAGGTTAGAGTTTTAGCCAATTTACCAGAGCGAGACCCTAGGTAAGGGCCTCAAAACACCAAAATAACAGCGAAGCAATCCCGGGACCAAGCAAATGTGCTGCCTAATTCCCGTTTTAAAAAACGGGGGCAGATCCCACGAGTGCCGCAGAAAAAAAATACACAAAGAGTCTTTATCCCCAAAGTCTCACAGTAATTTTTCAAAGAAATGAGAAGCCAAGCAATTAATTTTGGAGTGAACTTTCTGCATAAAACTCTGTTAGCCAAGTTTAATATAATAATTTTTCTATTAACTAAATAACGTGCAGAAGCTTTGATAGCCCCAAGAAACAAAATAATAATAGTAATAATTATATTACCACTTAAAATAGGTAACAGAGGAAAGAAACGGGGATAGTAGAAATATACTAACCCCACCTACCTGACTTACCTTTCAGGTACGGCGGCTGTGCGCGGGACTCCGGCGAGCAGCGACGAGAGGCGCGGCGGCTCCGGCAGGCGCGACTCCAGGTGGTGGCGGCAACAGATCTGAAGCAGATCGGGGGATGCGACGCTGAGATGGCTCCAACGGCGACGGCGTCGGGCCGGGATCCCCACGCGACGGCGGCGTCTGGCCCAGGCGAGGCGGCGGACGGGCGGCGCGAAGGCTGACGAGCGGCGCTACGGCAGATCCGGACACGACACGATCCGTACGATCTGCACACGAACAGTGGCGTCCGGAAAAGCGGCTCTCGAACGGCGGTCGTGCACACCCAGCGGCGCTCCGGCGGAGGACGAGCAGCGGCACGCACCCTCGGACCACGAACAGAGTCGACGGAGGTACCCGTGGCTCTGATACCACTGTTGGGTCTTCTCCCTCCTCACACGACTCACGGTTCGTGTCCTCGGACTAGGGTTCAGGCCGCCTGAGAAACGGAGTCCAAACCGATGCTAACGAGAGGGCAAATCGGACCTATGTGTGTGGTAGCTCTCACAAACCAAACACTCTCCTCACGATACACTCTCAGCCGAAATCTCCTCAATGAGAAGAGGAAGCGAAGGTATTTATACGGAGACTTCCTTAAACACACTTAGGGTTAGGGAGTTAAATGGGCCTCAGGCTTTAAACCAACAATGGGCCAAAACCCATTGGGCTCACAAGCCTAGCCCAACAGTCCTAATATTAATTTGTAAGAGTTTGAAGATTAGTCACGGTGGTATTGAAAATTTGCGACAATATATATTATGTTTGATTTATGCTGCTTATGAAACAACCCACTACTAATTTAAATTTAGGGAAAATTGTTTTTTTTTATCCTATAACTTTACCTCTTTTTTATTTTCGTCCTACTGACTTTCAAATTTTGATTTTAGTCCTATAATTTTACCTCTTTTTTATTTTCGTCTTGCTAGCTTTCAAATTTTGATTTTTGTCCTACAACCTACTAATCCTTATAGGACTAAAAAAAAAAAAAGATAAAGTTACAGGATTAAAATCAAAATTTAAAAGTCAACAGGATGAAAATAAAAAAAAAGTATGTAAGTTATAGGACTAAAATCAAAACTTGAAAGTTGTAGGACGAAAATAAAAAAGATGTAAAGTTACAGGATGAAATCATTTTCCCTTAAATTTATATATACAAGTAAAATATAATTCATCATTTAATTTTGTCGAATTTAAAAATTAGTACGTAATTGGTGATTTAATGTATATTAAAGTTAAGACGACAGCTATAACTGAATGTGCATGTATGTCGACCAAGTGTAACATTAATTAATTGAGTCGTAACAATTAATAAATCAGTTAAATTTATATATAATTATTTATATAATAGTAGTGTATTTTCCCCAAAAAAAAAAAAAAAATGGAGTTACACAAAACATTTGAAAAGCTTTCATCATGATTTTGAAATCGAAAACCACAATCAATATTATAATTATAAGCTTTCTGGTAATAACCGGGACAATTATAGAGGCCGTACGACCATCAGACTACTACTACATGGACAACGTATGTGACCGTTATACTTATTATTGCAGAAGTGCAGTTTTTGAAGTAATATGTCAAGATGTTAATGCGCCATTAAATGACTCGGTGCTTAATCAAGCTTGTTGTGAAGATGCATGTTTCTACGTTGGAAAAGATTGTTTTTTTAATCAGTCGGTAGAAATCGATATCAAGGGTCGAAAGTTGTGTGGTTCCGGTAAAGATCCAAATGAGATTGATGTTAGGGCTAAACAAGTTTTTAATTATTGTGCACATGTGTTATCATCCTATGCGAAGTGTAGTAATTGAGGAGGTGATGCAGGGAAGACGTGAATTCATAACAAACGACACTTCTCAATCTCCTTTGACTCGAAATACCGACAATGAAAAATAAAAGGGAAAACACACTTTAAACTTTAATTCATAATTCAACTGATTAAATGTTTACAAATAACCTTCTTAATTAATTTTATTAATTAGAGATAGCAATACGATAAATCCTTACAAATCCTAGCTATCAAATTAATTCAGTAGTGATATAGAACCTACCATTGAGTTTCTTATGGAACCCAACTAATGGGTTGGCACTTAAATATATAAATAATAGGTTTTATATGAAAACGCTTCATAATAAATTTAACATGAAATAGTTTTAGAGTATCATAAATTTAACATGCTTAATCAATTTATCCTTTCACTGTAAATAACTCTAACTCTATTCGTTGGGTGAACACAGTGTACAAGAGTGTTACTCTATATTTGGGGGGTGGGGATTTCTTAAATAAAGTATTTTCCATAGGGAATTATTGTGTTGAACTCTTTTAAACCTTGACTCCTCTTATATTTCTTTTCTTTTTAGGGTATATTATGGGTAATAAGAAACACAAAGATAAGAAAAAGAAAAAACATGATTGGCTGTAATGCAGCCACAACCTCAACACAAGAGCTTAGACCCATACAAACCTCACATATTGGTAAGATACTGTTTCTCATCATAGCTCATTTTTCTATAAATAGAAAAATACATAAATGGCTGTCAATTGTCCCTTTGTCGACGCAGGAGAACAACTAATTACCGCATGAAATACGTCCCTTTTGTACACCTAACCTAACCCCTATTAAATCCTCTTGCTTAAATTCACAAGAATCAACATTCCACAGTGTAATTCATTGCTACCACGTTTTTCCCTTCTTTCACTTATAACCCTTTCCCAACCATTGCATTTGCATATCTCAATATTTCAATTAAAGACAAATGGAGGGCGATAGTAATAACGCAAGCGGCATTGTGTACCGAGAATGCCTACGGAATCATGCAGCGAGCCTCGGCAGCTACGCTACGGACGGCTGCGGAGAATTCATCCCCGACGATTCTAATATATACAACATTTCGAAACGCACTCCAGTCACAACTTTACATATCAAAAATTAATTCACTTGGAATAACTTGCAACATTAGCCAAAAAAAACCAAGAAAAACATGATCTAGACAAGGAGAAAAATGAATGACATTGAACCAAGTATATAATCTTTAGAAATTACATTATAATCCCTCTAGGGCCATAACTTACAACTAAGACATCATCATAACAATAAACACATATCCAACAAAAGAATCAATGAAACCATTTCCAAAACAAATTTCAATAAATCACCTCCCACTTCTTCATACCTATACAAAATCTCCAAGAGTGAGAACCAGAAGAGCGTCTTATTCTACCTTAAGTACACATCGACCCGATCAAAACCGTACCAGCAAACTCGTCTGGCTGCACAACGACAACGAATTCCCATATCTCCTAGTCGTCGCAGTTGAGGCCACAAATCTCAAGAATCGGGCCCTCTCTCGATACGAACGGGTTTAGACGCAAGTAGAATCGACCATATCACGATCACAGTGGAAACCCTATCTTATTTACACTTCAATAATTGTTCGCTCCAGACCTAGATGATGTTCGCCTATCAACAGTCATATTGTCAATTTCTGTAGGCAAATTTATATTTTCTTGTAGTGAATATAGTAGGTCCGATGAAACTTGCTCATGATATAAAATTGATATCATTACCATTATTTATCGATATCATAACATTTTACACTGTGAAATTATATGATATTCTTGAATACATAAAATAATATTAGTAAATACACGTAATGTATAAATATACTAGGTTTAAATTAATACCGTGAATGTTGAGTTTAAAATATTATTTGTTTTATTTTTTATTGCAAGAATACTTCAATTGCTACGCTTACCATAGGATGATAATAAGTCTGCACAATAATCAAAAACTTGTCTAGCCCTAATATCAATGTCATTTGTATTTTTATTGGGCCCACAATACTTAAGACCCTTAATATCGGTTTCTATGGACTGCGTAAAGAAACATTCTTTTCCGACACCAAAACAAGCATCTTCACAACAATGGTAATCATTCAATGACTTATTTATTGGAACGTTAATTTCTTGACATATAGCTTCATAAACTTGATTTCTGCAATAAGTAGTAATAACCACGACCACAAAAATCTATATATATAAAAAAGTAGAAGTGAGGAGAGAGAAAGAATTGTTATCATTGGAGCAAGTGAAGTTCTTGTAGCAAAAGATGAAACCCTCGCCCCCAGGGCCCCCACCCCCTGGCCCGACAGGATTGGGTGGAAGAGGTAAATCATGGTGACTCAGCGGCCCATTAGGTGGGAAGACCAGTGCCTGGTGCCCACAAGGAGCTATCCCCCACATTGGAGGGATAAAACTCCCACACTGCGGCTGCCAGAGCTCGATCCTGTGTCCTTGTAGCAATCTGTCACCCAGGAACCAACTGAGCTACGCCCACTTGCTTTGTAGTGCAATGATGAGTCTTACTCTCTATTAAAAAGAGTGAATTAATTTTACCATTTTCTTTTCTTTTTTATTTTGCACCAATAATTTTAAAATTCTTTAAGCTATTAATTTTATAATCTATTTTCAACACACTATATTATCAAATCAATTATTTTTTGGACATTTTTAATTTAACATATATACTGCACATATAAAAAGAAAAATCATATTTAAAATATTTATTTCTTTATATTTAAAATGTTTTTTTTAATTGATTTTAACTATATATGATGGATTGATTTTAAATAATTTGTATTTAGCCTATATAAGTTTTGTTAAATATTAAAATCATTTTATAAATTTTAGTATTTGTTGTGAATTTAATATATAATTGAAAATTGTATGATTAATTAAACAATTGTAATACTCACATATTATACAATATAATTTTTACATATTAATTAGTTTATAGATTAAATAAATTTAATTAAATTTTTTTATATAATTCATTATGCACTTTTGCATTTAAAATTTATAATTCAATCCGTGCATCTCACGGGAGAAATACTAGTTGTTATAAAAATATTAGTAGTCGAATAGTTGACGTGAAACCGAGTCATCTATTATTGTTCCAATGATCACCACAAATGTTATAATCTCCATTCTTGTTTTCCATTTCAAAATCATGATGAAATTAATTAAGCTTCTTGGATATTAGACTAATATTTAAAAATACACTACTATAAATTATTTATAACTTTTGATTCATTTATTGCTTTCATTTATATATTATTTATACGTTAGAACATATTCATTTATAGTTGTCTTAGTTAAACTTTGATATACATACCATTACTAGTCCTTTAATGAATTGTAACTCTTTTATGTGATGGAATTAGTTCTATTATGGAGTATTTGCAGTTTAATTATCTTTGAGAGAAATTATTGTTAATTTGCTCTTCAAATAAATAAGACAGAACCCTATTATTTCAAGGGAGTTGTGTATGACCGTCTTATGTATGAAATAAAAATATCTCTACTGGAAAATTTAAATATCACTTTACTTAAAGCACGATTTAGGTGGAATTATAAAAGATCATAAATTCAGTCATCGTATAATTAACGTGATGTGATGAAAACCCGTCTCATTAATAATTAGTAACACCCGTTGAGAATGGATGAACTGAGTAAGTACAATGGAAACCGAATCTAATATTTTAAAGGTCTGATATGTTTATAGATATAACATAGCAAATACTACGGTATCAGGGTTAGTGTATCTATCACCCACTAATACCTTCTACCCACTATGCTCTACAAATACTTAGGACCCAACACAACTCAAATGGAAATTATTTTGTGTATCTATCAATTCAATATGGAAGTTCCTTTAGAGTATTGAGGAATGATTTTCCAAAATCTGAATTTGAGTGTAACTAATTAGTTTTAACTATAACATAAAAGATACCTTTATGAGTTGTTTTTTGGGTGGTGTGCAGATAGTCAAATTGGATGTGCTGTTTTTCCAGCCCGCGTCATATGCTCAGGCCTTAAAGTATTACTTACGCAAAACAGTAGGAAATTCATATACATAGTAATAAAGTGTTACAAAAATGTTTCCCCAAAAATGAATTATGCAGTATGTCATAGACTCATAATTAATGTCAGTGCAATTATTTTACTTAAAATTAGTAAAATTGTATATCATGAGATGTTAGCTAGTACGTAAAATCATTTTCATTTAGTTTGAACTTTCAAAATTATAGAAAATAAATTACCTGAAAACTATCAAATGCACTATTTAGTATAAATAGTGGTGTTTAAATACACACGGTTTGTTCTACAATTGGTTTATGTTATATCGATTCGGATAAATCATAATAACCCTTCTTACATATGCAGTAATAGTCCATTGGTTCATGTTGTATTGATGTTTTTTTTAGGGAAAATTGGTTTTTTTTGTCCTGTAAGTTTGGTCAACTTTGTTTTTCGTCCTCTAACTTTTGACTTTATTTTTTAGTCCGATAACTTTAAAAAAATTAACGTTTTCGTCCTAAAAAATAAGTTATCGGACTAAAATGTTAATTTTAGGACTAAAAAATTATCGGTTTTAGGACGAAAATGTTAATTTTTTAAAAGTTATCGGACTAAAAAATAAAGTCAAAAGTTAGAGGACGAAAAACAAAATTGACCAAACTTACAGGAAAAAAAAAATCCATTTTCCCTTTTTATTAATTTGATAGCTAGAATATATTTGTTAGGATATCGTATCGTTATAAGAATGTTATTTGTATATATTTTAAAGAGTGTTTTCTCTTTTATTTCTCATTTGTCGGTATTTCGAATTCATTTGTTATGGATTCACGTCTTCCCTGCATCACCTCCTCAATTACTACACTCACCATATGATGATAACACGTGTGCACAATAATTAAAAACTTGTTTAGCCCTAACATCAATCTCACTTGGATCTTTATTGGGCCCACATAACTTTCGACCCTTGATATCGATTTCTACCGACTGATTAAAATTAACTTCTTCACATATTGCTCCAAAAACTGCACTTCTGCAATAATAAGTATAACCCCGATCACATACGTTGTCCATGTAATATATATCTAAATCTAATGGTTGTACGGCCTCTGTTCTTGTTCCGGTTATCACCAGAAAGCTTATCATTATAATATCGATTGTGGTTTTCGATTTCAAAATCATGACGAAAGCTTTTCAAATTTTATGTGTAAATTTTTTTTGTTGGAAAATACGCTACTATTATTTAAATAATTAATTATTTAGAAATTTAACTGATTCATTAATTGTTACGACATAATTAATTAATGCTACACTTGGTCGACATACATGCATATTCAGTTATAGCCGTCGTCTTAACTTTAGCATACATTAAAGCAACAATTACGTACTAATTCTTAAATTCGACAAAATTAAATGATGAATTATATTTTACTTGTATAAATTTAAATTGGCAGTGTGTTGTTTCATAAGCAGCATAAATCAAACATAATATATATATATATATATATATATATATATATATATATAGGGAAAATACATTTTTTTTTTCTTTTAACTTTGATTGATTTTGATTTTCATCCTGTTAACTTTGGAATTTTGAATTTCATCCTATAACTTACTAAAATTGTGTTTTTCGTCCTGTTAACTTTGGAATTTTGGATTTCGTCCTATAACTTACAAAAAACTGTGTTTTTTCGTCCTATAACTTTCAAAAAAACATGTTTTTTGTCTGGTAAATTTAACGTGCCACCAATTTTTCGTAAGTTATGGGACGAAACTAAAAATTCCAAAGTTAGCAGGACAAAAAACACAATAGTTGTAAGTTATAGGATGAAATTCAAAATCCTAAAATTAACAGGACGAAAACCAAAATCAATCAAAGTTAAAGGGAAAAAAAGTGCATTTTCCCATATATATATATTATGTTTGATTTATGCTGCTTATGAAACAAGACACTACCAATATATATATATATATATATATATATATTGTCGCAAATTTTCAATACTACTGTCACTAATCTTCAACTCTTACAAATTAATATTAGGACAAACCACAACTCAATTATCACTACATTAAAGAATGGTTTGTATACTTTGATTGGAAGAACTGTTACAGAGTCAGCTGATGTTACCATGGGGTCTTCTGATGTTAACTTGTGGCACAAGAGATTGGCACATGTTGGTGAGAAGGGCCTGGTGGAGTTATCCAAGAAGGGAGCAATCCCTGGGAAGAGGATATGTAAGCTGGAATTCTGTGAGAGGTGTGTTCTTGGGAAATCAAAGAAGCAAGCATACCAGAAAGGGAAGCATACCACCAAGGAAGTTATGGATTATATACATTCTGATGTATGGGGCCCAGCAAGGGTATCCACTCATGGTGGAGGCAGGTATTTCCTTACCCTTATTGATGATTATTCCAGAAAAGTTTGGGTTTACATTCTTAAACAGAAGAGTGATGCCTTCTCTAAGTTCAAAGAATGGTTGATTGAACTTGAGAATAAGAGAGGCAGGACTATCAAGCACTTAAGGACATATAATGGGCTTGAATTCCTATCAGAGGAGTTTCAACAATTCTGTAGGGAGAAGGGTATTACTAGGCATAAAACTGTTCCTTCAAATCCCCAGCAGAATGGTCTAGCAGAGAGGATGAATAGAACTATTCTGGAAAGGGTTAGGTGTATGTTATCTGATGCTCATTTACCTAAGAGTTTTTGGGGGGAAGCTGTTAACACAGCTGTGTATCTTATTAATAAAGTACCATCATCTGCTATTGAGTTTAAAACCCCAGATGAGATTTGGTATGGAAAGATATCAGATTACTCAAAGTTGAAAGTTTTTGGGTGCCTAGCTTATGTTCATATGAGGCAAGACAAACTTGAACCTAGAGCTTTAAAATGTGTTTTCATTGGGTATCCAAAAGGTGTTAAGGGGTATAAGTTGTGGTGTCTGGAGCCTGGAAACTAGAAGTGTATTACCAGTAGAGATGTTGTGTTTAATGAATCTCAGATGGGATACAAGTCAGGTGGAGGTGATAGGGAGCCATCAGCTGAGGAGATGGATAGGGTTATTTCTGAGCCAATTACTCAAGTTGAGGTTGAGCCTGATCATGATAATCATGAGAGTGCATCTGGTTCTGAACCAAAGCAGGAAACAGGAGAGAATGAGTCATCAGATGAGGATAGTGCACCTGCAGAAGAGGAGGGAGAAGTGCCAGAAGCAGACTTGAGAAATTATAGTTTGACAAGAGACAGATCCAGAAGACAAATACATCATTCAGCAAGGTTTGGCTGTGTGGATCTGGTCTCCTATGCACTTGTTACAGCAGAAGCCATAGAGTACCAGGAACCTAAAAGCTACAGGGAAGCCCTTGAGTGTGATGATAGTGAGTCATGGGTGACAGCCATGACAGAAGAGATGGAGTCTCTTAAGAAGAATCAAACTTGGATTCTTGTTGATAAACCACCTAGGCAGAAGCTAATCAGTTGTAAATGGTTGTTTAAAAGAAAGCTTGAATCTGGTGTGAAAGATCAGGTGAGGTTTAAGGCCAGGTTAGTTGCCAGAGGATTTACTCAGAGGGAAGGAATTGATTACAATGAGGTTTTCTCACCTGTTGTTAAGCATTGTTCAATCAGATTACTTCTGAGCAGAGTAGTCCAAGAGGATCTGGAGCTACAACAACTTGATGTAAAGACAGCTTTTCTGCATGGTGATCTTATTGAGGATCTGTACATGCACCATCCAGAAGGGTTTGTTGAACCAGGGAGTGAAGGGAAAGTGTGCCTGCTCAAGAAATCATTGTATGGCCTCAAGCAAAGTCCAAGGCAGTGGCACAAGAAGTTCAATGAAGTTATGCTATCCATTGGTTTTGTAAGGAGCAAGTATGATACTTGTGTATACCTGGAAAGGCAAGGTAGTGATGTGATAGCCTATCTTTTGATCTATGTAGATGACATGCTTATTGCCAGTAAAAGCCTTCTGAAGATTCAGAGTATCAAAAGGAAGCTAAGTGCTAGATTTGATATGAAGGACTTGGGAAATGCTAAGAGGATTCTTGGAATGGATATTCTTAGGGACAGAAAAGCTGGAAGACTATTCTTATCCCAGATGAGTTACATTGAGAAGGTCCTGAAGAGGTTTAACATGCATGAGAGTAGAGCTGTGTCAACTCCTCTGGGACAACAGTTCAAATTATCTAAGGAAATGGAACCAAAGTCTGATGAAGAGAAGAAGACTATGATGAAAGTATCTTATGCAAGTGGGGTTGGAAGCCTGATGTATGCTCTGGTCTGCAGCAGACCAAATTTAGCTTATGCATTGAGTATGGTGAGCAGATACATGGCTAATCCTGGGAGATTACATTGGGAAGCTTTGAAATGGATATTCAGATACCTTAAGGGGTCATCTGATCTGGGTCTAATGTTTGAGAGGATGACTGACCAGAAGAGTCCACTGGAAGGATTTGTAGATTCTGATTTTGCTGCTAATCTGGACACCAGAAGATCCTTAACAGGGTATATCTTTACTCTGTACAATACTGCTGTAAGCTGGAGATCTGTTCTGCAGAGTGGAGTTGCTTTATCTACTACAGAAGCAGAGTTTGTTGCAGTGTCAGAGGCTGTTAAGGAGGCTTTATGGTTGAAAGGCATAATCAAGGATTTTGGGATAAGTCAAAAGGCTGTGGTCATTCATTGTGATAATCAGAGTGCAGTTCATCTGGTGAAACATCAAGTATTCCATGAGAGATCAAAGCATATTGATGTAAGGTTGCATTTTGTAAGGGAAATCATTGATAAAGGAGTGGTTCTCATCCAGAAGATATCTACAGAGGACAATGCTGCAGATATGTGTACAAAGTCTTTACCAGGGACGAAATTCAAATTCTGTGTTGAATTGGTAAAGATGAGTGTATGGGATGTTTCTTAGGCCCAAGCTGGAGCATGGAGGAGAGGAGGAGAGGATTGATACTTCTCATCTGAGGTGGAGAATTGTGAAGGGTCAAATGTGAAGTATGTAATCTGCTGGGCTTAATTCAGTAGGAAACTATGTTGGTAAAGTGTTAGCTGTGGGAGTTAGTGAATTTGGAGTACCAGAGGAGATGGACCAGATGAGGTTGACCAGAGAAGCCTGACCAGAAGAGTCTGGCAGGTGAGCTACCAGAGGAGGTCCATCAGGTGAGGTCTGGTCAGACGAGTCTGGTAGATAAGTCATCAGAGGAGGTCTATCAGAGGAGGTCTGGGACCAGAGGTCATCTGGTGAAAAAAAAGGACCAGAGCCAGAGGAGGTTTGTCATCTGATCCTGAAGTCCGTTATTCGCGAAGTACACCAAAATTGAAGCTAATTCGAAGGCGGTTCTAACTGAATCAACCATGGCGGTTATTGAAGTCGTTAGCCAGCTGGATAACTGCTTACATTGAGTTTGTTACAACTGAATCGAATCTAGGGTTCGTTTCTCAATCTCTGTAATATAAAAAGGGGGTTCTCAGCTGAGAGAACAAAGAAGAAGTTTAGACTTGTGAATTCATTGTGAGAGCATACACGAGAGATTGTGTGAGATTGTAACTTGTAACTTCCATTTTCTTTCTTAGTGAAAAGTCTATCCTCTCGGATCCCGTGGACGTAGGAGTATTCATCTCCGAACCACGTAAATCTGGTATTTTTGAGTGATTTTCAATTCCGTTCTTATTGCTTATTTGATTCCGATTCCCGGAAACAAGTTTTCTTGTGAATCCAAAACGCGATTAACAATTAGGGTTAGGGTGCCTGTCTTGCATCTAATCTCAGCCATTCGTTCCTTCTTTGCATCCCAGCCGCTGAAAAGTTAATTTATTCCAAGCGCACTTAATTTAATTCCATTGGGCCTTGTCCACGCTGATTTTCGAATGGCTTTATTCATGGATTTTTTTATTTTTCAGTTTAATTTTTTACTTTATAAATATAAATATGAACATATTAAATTATGAGTATACTTGAAAATATTAGTTGTTTTACTTGAAGATTTTTTATATGAACGGTAAAAGAAAAAAATATTATTACTAAATCGAGCACAAGAAGTACTCAATCCGTACAAAAGAGACCGAAAACAAAGATACAATCATCCTTTCTCCTAACGAAAATCTCTCTACCTCAACTCAAAATACGCACTATTGGCTCCTTCACCCATCACTACAAGAAAATAATGATTTGCCTACAGAATTAAATTGCCTACAAAAAATTTTCAACAAAAAAATTCGTAGTAAGAATTGCCTACGATTTGCTTACGGAATTTTTTAATTATGAAAGCATCTATATTTCTCAACCTAAAACAACTTGCCTACGGAATTAATTTGCCTATGGAACAAAATCCTTAGATATAATTACCTACAAGTCATTTGCCTACAAAAATTTACCTACAACACAATTTGCCCACGGAATTTCCGTAGGCAAATTATTTTGTAGGTGGGGAAGATGCCAATACAATTAAAAAAAATTGTAGGCAATTCGTAGGCAATCCCCACTACGAATTTTTTTGTTGGTAATTACGTAGTCATATTGGCAATTTCCCGTAGGCAATTATATGTTTTCTTGTAATGCATCTAGCTACACTTTTCTCTTTATCTATTAAATTTCTTGCCGACACTCATGACCACGTTCTAATCATCACCTCTTCAACCACTTAATTTCTTAAACTTCTATTTTTTCACCATTGAATATTAATTAATTCATTTCTATTTTTTCTAATTTCAATACCACTCCCACCCATGTGGTTGAAGCCACTTTACATAATTTTTTATCATCACCAAAAAGTCCACTGAATTGCAAAAAATTAAGCTCTGGATCCAATTGAAGAATATTTGTTGTCTTTACTTTTCAATGTCATCATATATCAAATAATAAAATACAATCTTTAAATTTGACATCCACATTACATGTATAAACTACAGTTTCATTTATTGGAATATTAGTATCTTGACATAATCCTTCCCAAAGTTGGCCTTTACAATTATCACCAAAACAATTAAGACAATGCTCTTCATCAAGACAATCTTGTGAATAAACATCTATGATTGCTCCACTAATCACTAGGAATGCTATAATTTCGAGTATGATCCTCAATTTGAGAGTCATAATGATTTTTTTTTTTTTGATGAGAAACACAGTCTTATGAACTATTTATATATATATATATATATGAATTGTTGTTACAGTTCAAATAATGATACATTAAAGCATACATATGCATTTTTAGTTGTCTTTAACTTTGATATACATTTAATTACGGGCCACGTTACATTTCATTCATGCAATCAACTTTTTTTTTTTATTAAAAAAAATAATAACACAATTGAAGTCAAGACTTATCCTACTGAAATGTGCAAGTGAAACGAAATATTTCAGCGAAAACAACCACATTTTTTTAATAAAAATGATAAAAAAAAAAAAAAAAAAAAAAAAAAAAAACTTGATGCAAAGAGAGCTACTAAAAAATGATAGGTTTTGTACATTATTATTGTATTTCCAGTGTATATATATGTTTTGGAACATTGAGTTGCTAATACGAAATTGAATTATTACCAACGTTTCATATTACAAGTTTTGGGTCATGTTTGCTAACTGTTGGAATTGGTCTATTCGTTTAATATCACATCAATATCATTACTTTGCTAGTTTGGAACATATGAAGATCAGGAAGACAAATATTGTATTTATTTGGATCTTTAATTTGAACCAGTTTAGAGCAAATTTTATGTTGATTTCATTAATTGGGTGCACTTGATTAGGACTACAACTAAATATCAAAGAGCTAATATTTATCAACAAATTAAATTAATCGAAAAAGCTCTAAAAACCTTACATTTTTTTTCATCTTTCATTCCTTCCATATGCAACTCATTAAATATTTTTGAACCCCTAAATTGGAGGTTTGACATCTAAATATCATAACGTCAAGATGCACATTAATTCTTCTTTTTTTGATCGGTAAAATAAATTTTATTACGAAATCGAGCACAAGGGGTACTCAACCCGTACAAAGAAAGAAGAATACACTTTAAGGGCAATAGTCAAATTAAAAACATAGAGATGGGACGGGGCGAAGTGTATCCACCCATTTGACATCTTCCTCCTTTGGTTAAGAGAGAAAAAAAAAAGAGTGGCATATATATCAAATACAAAATTAACTTTTAATTTAACATCCATATGTGTAAAATACAATTAATATTTCAATTCTAGAAGTATAATTTTATTATGATCTAAATAGGAGATCATTAATTAATTCTAATTACACTTCATACCCGAATGTGATGCCAGATCCGAACAATAACTATAAACTTGTTTAGCCCTAACATCAATTCTCTCAGGAGTTACATCGGGATTACCAACACATAACGGGATTTTATCAGTGAGGCCTTTCACCAGTTTATTGAAGAAACATTTTTTCCCCGCACAAAAACAAAGGTCTTGGCAACAGCCTTCAACCCCCGTCCCATTTACTAGAATATTAATATCTTGACATAGTACGTCCCAAAGATGGCCTGTACAAATATCACCAAAACAATCAAGACAATGTTCTTCATCATGGCATAGTGAATAAACATCTATGATTGCTCCACTTATCACTACTAGGAATGCTATAATTTCGAGCACGGTCCTCGATTTGAGAGCCATATATGATGAATTTTTTTGTGGGATTAAGATAAAAAAAAAAAAGATTAAGGAAAAGAATATTTTATAGATGATGATCGAGAGACACAATCTTATGAATTCTTTATATACACACATATGTGAATTGTTGTTACAGTTCATTAATTAATGATATATTAAAGCATATATGCATTTATAGTTGTGGTGACTTTGATTTATTAACGAATATTGGAGAAAAATAGTTTGTGTGTCCCTAACTTGTCTGGTGTCCAATTTTGGTCTAAAAATTTTTAACTTTTTAATTTTGACCCCATAACTTATTGAATCGTCCAAATGGATCCAAAATTGGACGATTAATAAGTTATGAGACCAAAATTAAAAAGTTGATTTTTTTATCAAAAAAAAGAAGGATTATATACAGACATATATGAATTGGTGTTACCGTTCATTAATTAATGATATATTAAAGCATATATACATATGCATTTATAGTTGTGTTGACTTTGATTTATTAAAGAATATTGGAGAAAATTTGTTTATTTGTCCCATTGTCTAATGTCCAATTTTGGTCCCAAAAAATTTAACTTTTTAATTTTGGTCCCATAACTTATTGAATCGTATTAAAAAATGGTCATCTTATTTAATACTAACACTACAAGAAAATAAAGAATTGACTACAGAATTAAAATTGCCTACATAATTTTTCCAACAAAAAAGTTCGTTGTAAGAATTGCCTACGATTTGCCTACAAAATTTTCTAATTACGTAAGCATCTACATTTCTCAACCTATAAACAATTTGCCTACGGAATTAATTTGCCTACAAAGTGAAATCTCTGGGTATAATTACCTACAAGTCATTTGCCTACAAAAATTTACCTACACCACAACTTGTCTACGGAATTTTCGTAGGCAAATTATTTTGTAGGTGGGGAGGAAGATGTCTATACAATTAGAAATTTTTGTAGGCAATTCGTAGGCAATCCCTACTACGAATTTTTGTTGTTGGAAATTATGCAGCCATATTAACAATTTCCGTAGGTAATTTTATATTTTCTTGTAGTGTAACATTTATTGTAATTAATTAACTCTACATATATATGGTTCTCAATAATGGAGAGGTGACCAAAAAATGATGTCGTATAGGAAAAGTAGTAAGCTACGAAATGGCGCGGCCAAACTGTTAATCGGTTTTAGATTCACAAGAAAACTTGTAATCTGGGAATCGGAATTTTTTTTTACAGCAGGAATTACGTGGAATCGGAATTAAGGCAACAATAAGAACAAAATTGAAATCACACAAGAACACCAGAATTACGTGGTTCGGAGATGAATACTCCTACGTCCACGGGATCGGAGAGGATAGCTTTTCACTAAGAAAGAATGGAAGAAGTTACCATTCACTCAATCTCTGTAACTATAAAAGGGGGCTTCTCAGCTGAGAGAAGTAACACAACACACAACATTATTGAGTGCAAACACAGAGAGTTTGTGAGATTGAGTGAATTGTAACTTCTTCCATTCTTTCTTAGTGAAAAGTTATCCTCTCCGATCCCGTGGACGTAGGAGTATTCATCTCCGAACCACGTAATTCTGGTGTTCTTGTGTGATTTCAATTTTGTTCTTATTGTTGCCTTAATTCCGATTCCCTGATTACAAGTTTTCTTGTGAATCTAAAATCGATTAACAAGTGGCGCCGTCTGTGGGAAGCAATGATGGCTTCAACTAAGTTCGATATTGAGAAGTTCACGGGGAAGAACGATTTCAGCTTATGGAAGATTAAGATGAAGACTCTCCTGGTACACAATGGTTTGTACGAAGCCTTGTTGCCACCAGATCAGGTGGCTTCTGGAACTAATCCGGCGAAGGTGGAGGAGAACAAGAGAAAAGCACACAGTGCGCTTATCTTGTATCTTGGGGACAAGCCATTGAGGGAAGTATCGAAGGAGAAAATCGTTCTTGAAGTCTGGAATAAGCTGGAGAAGTTATACCAGACCAAGTCTGTTACGAACTAGTTATACATGAAACAGAAGCTTCAAGTCTTCAAGATGAATGAAGACAAGAATCTTGGTGATCAGTTGGACGAGTTCAACAGATTGGTGGATGATCTGGAGAGTTTGGATGTTACAATTGATGATGAAGACAAGTCATTAATGCTGTTGAATTCTCCACCTAAGTCTCTGGAAAATTTCAAAGATGTCTTGTTGTTTGGAAGACAAGATCAGGTGATGTTTGATGATATTCAAATTGCCCTGAAAACCAAGTTTCTACAGATCCAGACTGAAGGGAAGAAGCCTGCTGAAGGATTGAATGTTCAATCCAAGAAAAAGAAGTGGTTTCAGTCGAAGAAGAAGGATGGTGGAAAAGGGAATAAGGGTGGGAAGAAATATGATTTTGTGGAGAAGAGAAAGTGTTTCACTTGCCATAAGGAAGGTCATCTGAGAAAGAATTGCCATGAAAGGAGGAAGAAAGACAATCAAAATGATCAAGATGGAAATGCAGCTGTGGTGGAGGTTGAAGGATATGATAGTGCAGAAGTCTTAATGGTTAGTCATGAGAGACTAAGTCAAGAATGGGTCCTGGACTCTGGGTGTACTTTTCATATGTGTCCACATGGAGGTCTTGTTCTTTTGGGTAATGATGAGAGCTGTAGAGTGCAAGGATCTGGTTCCATCAAGATCAAGATGTTTGATGGAGTTGATAAGATCTTATCTGATGTCAGGTTTGTTCCTGAGTTGAAGAGAAATCTGGTTTCTCTTGGTACATTGAATTCTAAGGGTTTTGAATTCAAGACAGAAAAGGGAGTTCTGTCAATAACCAAGTCTGGAAGGATTGTCATGAAGGGTATGATCAAGAATGGTTTGTATACTTTGATTGGAAGAACAGTAACAGGATCAGCTGATGTTGCTATGGAGTCTTCTGGTGTCAACTTGTGGCACAAGAGATTGGCACATGTTGGTGAGAAGGGCCTGGTGGAGTTATCCAAGAAGGGAGCAATCCCTGGGAAGAGGATATGTAAGCTAGAATTCTGTGAGAGGTGTGTTCTGTGGAAATCAAAGAAGCAAGCATTGATTAGTGTGAGTTTTGCTTGAAATTCGTGTACTAAAATTGCTTAATTGGATAGGATTTCATGCATTTTTCATACTAAATTTATCTTATTGTGCTTAATCGTGGAAAAAGGTATTTGTGATTTATTTTGCAGGAAATAGGGATTTTTAGAAGCAAATACGTTCTAACTGAGATCGATCGAAAAAGTGGATTAAAAAAGAGATTTAAATAGAGAAGAAGAATTGGGCCTAAGAAAATTAAGTTCAGCAATTTTATGAGCCATTTAGCTTGCATAATGGCGGCCCATGTTCATTAATGAAGAAACAATGGTTTGAGGCCCATCCAGTTGCTACTTTTAATTAAAGAAGATTGGAACAACAGCAAGTCACGTGAGCTGCTCAAGAAAAGAAGGGAACAAAAGAGCTTGTGGGTCCCGCGTCCACTTTTTAGCAAGAAAGAGAAACAGAGCATATCAAATTGACCAAGAAGAAACTCACGCCATTTTCATACCAAGAGAGAGAGAGGAGCTGCAACTAGTTTAATCGAATTAGGACGGAAAGCTCAAGCCCAGAAAAAGAATTGGAAGCCACGACCGGAAAAGCCTAAGCCGGAAATGAAACTGAAAATTGAAGCTTTTATTGCCGGAATTTGAAGCTCTCGCCTGGGATTGAAGAATTGGCACCGAAATTCAGAGCTTGCATCGCCGGAATCTCGCACCATTCGCCATCACCGGAATTCGAAAAAAGAAGCCAGTGTACGCCGTTAATTGAAGAAGAAATGAGGTCGAAGCCTGCACCGGAAATTGCAGAAATCTTCGCCGGAAATGGGAGCTTCGTGCCTGCAAGTTCGACGCCGGAGTCGCGTTGTGCCATCGCCAGAGAAGGGATAAGAAAAACTGGGTCCCACGTCCACGTTTACACGAGAGAAAGAGTGCTGGGTCCCACTTGAAAAAAGTGTTGGAATGGCAATAATATTTTAGCGACTTTATTAATATTGGAAGGCGTTTTCACCTGGAGCTTGCTCGAGCCAATCTGCACGACAGAAAAGCCAAGTCGTGCAGTCTAAAAAATTCCCAGCTTCGCATTTTTCATGAAGGTGCACGGTCGTGTGAGATATGCACGACCATCCGGGTCGTGCAAGGTCCGAATTTTTGCCCCATTTTCGTAATTCAACCCAATTTTCGACCCACTCCTTTCAAACCCTCATCTCACACTATAAATACCCTCATTTCTCAGATGCTACACATTCTACACACCCCCTTAGGGGGGCACTTATAATTTCTAGGGCATTCTCTTGGGGAGAACCCCTCTCCCCACACACACACCTCACACACTAGATTAGTTTAATTTCACATTTAATTCCATTTTCTTTGAATCATTAGAGTAATTTAGCATAGGATTTGAAGATTTAAGTTCTATTTCAAGTTTGTAATCTCTCCAAGAGGTGACTTCTTTCCTATTTTAATGCAATTTTATTTTTATTTAGCTATGTGTTTAATGTTTTGTTCTTGTTTAGCTATGGTTTTTCATTTTGAAACCATGAGCTAATTGTTTTGATGCTTGGGATGTTTGATACCATGTGAAATTTTGAGTTGGGATTGCTCTTTGTCTATTCTATGTTGATATTTGGATTTTGCTTCTATTGATGGATTTGTATTGAGCTTTGATTGTTGATCTCTTGTAGCTTGTTTTTCGAGGCATGTTTAGCGTAGACGAGAGTTACATGGACATGATTAGATGAACGAGTGTGAGATTTATGATTGAATGCGTCTATTTTGTGTTTGATTCGTCGAGAGAGAGTTAATCACAAAGAACCCCATCATTAGACATCAATTGCTTGGATGGTTGTTTAGGTAATTGGTGAGGTCTCCTAGTAAATCCAAATTGATGCATAGAATTGGTTTGACAATCCTACTTGAGTTTCACTAGGTTGAAGATATCCTAAGCATCACAACCTTCTTATGCCTTGAATAGTGGAAGTTATGTGAGAATTAGGTTTGGGTTGTTGATTTATGTCTAATTTTGATTGTTTGTGGAATTATATCCTTATTGATTGGAATTGAGCTTTGCTCTATGCATGAATTGTTCATATTGATGTGTGAATTCATTTTAGTGTAGACGAGAGTTACATTGATTTGATGAAACCTTCGTGTATGAGTGAAGAGTGCTTAGATGCGTATATCTCGTGCTAACTCGTCGAGAGAGGGTTAGAATGTAGGATACCGTCAATAAGCCTTAAACGTTTGATAGTCTGTTGAATGTTTAGGTGAAGTGTTACTTGTTATAATCCATGAACAATTGAGATTTTGGCATAATTCAATGTTTGAACTTAAGGATCACATAACGGAAACCATTTAGGGCATATCAATTCCCCTCGCACTTCATTTCGAAGTTAGTTAGATTTCTTTTATTGCTTGTTAATTTGCTCGTTTTTAATTTCCTTGTTTAGTAGTATAATCAACCCCGAACTTGTCCTTTATTTTCCTTGCATATCAACGTGAATCGACTTAGCTAACCACTTGCTTCCCTAGGGTTCGATAATTTTATTACTTGGTCAATTGCCTTACTATAACAACGATCTCGTACACTTGCGAGTGAGTTCAAATTTGTGCTTTAACGAATTTGGCAATCAAGCATACCAGAAGGGGAAGCATACCACCAAAGAGGTTATGGATTACATACATTCTGATGTATGGGGACCAGCAAGGGTATCCACTCATGGTGGAGGCAGGTATTTCCTTACCCTTATTGATGATTATTCCAGAAAAATTTGGGTTTATATTCTTAAACAGAAGAGTGATGCCTTCTCTAAGTTCAAAGAATGGCTGATTGAACTTGAGAATAAGAGAGGCAGAACTATCAAGCACTTAAGGACTGATAATGGGCTTGAATTTCTATCAGAAGAATTTCAACAATTTTGTAGGGAGAAGGGTATTACTAGGCATAAAATTGTTCCTTCAAACCCCCAGCAGAATGGACTAGCTGAGAGAATGAATAGAACTATTCTGGAAAGGGTTAGGTGTATGTTATCTGATGCTCATTTACCTAAGAGTTTTTAGGGTGAAGCTGTTAACACAGCTGTGTATCTCATCAATAAAGTGTCATCATCTGCTATTGAGTTTAAAACCCTAGATGAGATCTGGTATGGAAAGATATCAGATTACTCAAAGTTGAAAGTGTTTGGATGCCTAGCTTATGTTCATGTAAAGCAAGACAAACTTGAACCTAGAGCTTTAAAATGTGTTTTCATTGGGTATCCAAAGGGTGTTAAAGTGTATAAGTTATGGTGTCTAGAGCCTGGGAACCAGAAGTGTATTACCAGCAGAGATGTTGTGTTTAATGAATCACAGATGGGGTACAAGTCTGGTGGAGGTGATAGAGAGTCATTAGCTGAAGAGATGGATGGTGTTATTTCTGAGCCAATTACTCAAGTTGAGGTGGAGCCTGATCATGATAAACATGATAGTGCATCTGGTTCTGAACCAGAGCAGGATACAGGAGAGAATGAGTCATCTGATGAGGAAAATGCACCAGCGGAAGAGGAGGAAGGAGTGCCAGAAGCAGACTTGAGAAATTATAGCCTGACAAGAGACAGAACAAGAAGACAAATACATCCTCCAGCAAGGTTTGACCGTGTTGATCTGGTCTCTTATGCACTTGTTACAGCAGAAGCCATAGAACACCAAGAACCTAAGAGCTACAAGGAAGCCCTTGAGTGTGATGATAGGGAGTCATGGATTATAGCCATGACAGAAGAGGTGGAGTCTCTTAAGAAGAATCATACTTGGATTCGTGTTGATAAGCCTCCTAGGCAAAAGCTAATCAGTTGTAAATGACTGTTTAAAAGGAAGCTTGAATCTGGTATGAAGGATCAAGTGAGGTTTAAAGCCAGGCTAGTTGCCAGAGGATTACTCAGAGAGAAGGAATTGATTACAATGAGGTATTTTCACCTGTGGTTAAGCATTGTTCAATCAGATTACTTCTCAGTAGAGTTGTTCAAGATGATCTGTAGCTACAACAACTTGATGTCAAGACAGCTTTTCTGCATGGAGATCTTATTGAGAGTTTATACATGCACCAGCCAGAAGGGTTTGTTGAACCAGGGGGAGAAGGAAAGGTGTGTCTACTCAAGAAATCATTGTATGGCCTCAAGTAAAGTCCAAGACAATGGCATAAGAAGTTCAATGAAGTTATGTTATCCATTGGTTTTGTAAGAAGCAAGTATGATACTTGTGTTTATTTGGAAAGACAAGGGAGTGATGTGATAGCCTATCTTCTGATCTATGTGGATGACATGCTTATTGCTAGTAAGAGTCTGTTGAAGATTCAGAGTATCAAAAGGAAACTCAGTGCCAGATTTGATATGAAGGATTTGGGAAATGCTAAAAGGATTCTTGGAATGGATATTCTTAGGGACAGAGCAGCTGGAAGACTATTCTTATCCCAGAAGAGTTACATTGAGAAGGTCCTGAAGAGGTTCAACATGCATGAGAGTAGGTCTGTATCAACTCCTCTGGGACAACAGTTCAAATTATCTAAGGAGATGGAACCAAAGTCTGAAGAAGAAAAGAAGGTTATGATGAAAGTACCTTATGCAAATGGGGTTGGAGGCTTGATGTATGCTCTGGTCTGCAGTAGACCAGACTTAGCTTATTCATTGAGTATGGTAAGCAGGTACATGTCCAATCCAGGGAAGTTACATTGGGAAGCTTTGAAATGGATATTCAGATACCTTAAAGGGTCATCTGGTCTGGGTTTAATGATTGAAAAGATGACTGACCCGAAAAGTCCACTGGAAGGATTTGTAGATTCTGGTTTTGCTGCTAATCTGGATACCAGAAGATCCTTAACAGGGTATATCTTTACACTTTACAATACTGTTGTGAGCTGGAGATCTGTTCTGCAGAGTGGAGTTGCTTTATCTACTACAGAAGCAGAGTTTGTTGCAGTGTCTGAGGCTGTTAAGGAAGCTTTGTGGTTGAAAGGCATTATCAAGGATTTTGGTATAAACCAAAGGGCTGTGGTCATTCATTGTGATAATCAGAGTGCAGTTCATCTGGTTAACCATCAAGTGTTCCATGAGAGATCAAAGCACATTGATGTAAGGTTGCATTTTGTAAGGGAAATCATTGACAAAGGAGTGGTTCAGATCCAGAAGATATCTACAGAGGACAATGCTGCAAATATGTGTACTAAGTCTTTACCAGGTACTAAATTCAAGTTTTGTGTTGAATTGGTAAAGATTAGTGTATGGAATGTTCCTTAGGCCCAAGCTGGAGTGTGAAGGAGAAGAAGAGAGGATTGATACTTCTCATCTGAGGTGGAGAATTGTGGAGTGTCAAATGTGAAGTATCTTATCTGCTGAGCTTGATTCAATAGAAAGCTATGTTGAAAAGTGTTAGCCGTAGAAGTTAGTCAAATTTGGGGTAACAAAGGAGTTGCATCAGATGAGGTTGACCAGAGGAGTCTGACCAGAGTAGTCTGGCAGATGAGCTACCAGAGGAGGTCCATCAGATGAGGTATACCAGAGGAGTCCTATCAGAGGAGGTCTGGACCAGAAGTCATCTGATGTGAGTGACCAGAATCAGACGAGGTCAAGTCATCTGATCCAAAGTTCAAAGACGCGAATTACACCAAATTGAAGCTATGTCGGTTCTAACTGAATCAACTGGAGCGGTTATTGAATTCGTTAGCCAGCTGGATAACTACCTTACATTGAGTTTGTTACAACTGAATCAGTTAGGGTTCATCTCAATCTCTGTAACTATAAAAGGGGGCTTCTCAGCTGAGAGAAGTAACACAACACACAACATTATTGAGTGCAAACACAGAGAGTTTGTGAGATTGAGTGAATTGTAACTTCTTCCATTCTTTCTTAGTGAAAAGCTATCCTCTCCGATCCCGTGGACGTAGGAGTATTCATCTCCGAACCACGTAATTCTGGTGTTCTTGTATGATTTCAATTTTGTTCTTATTGTTGCCTTAATTCCGATTCCCTGATTATAAGTTTTCTTGTGAATCTAAAACCGATTAACACAAACATAGGGATACACAGGTTTGTGTTTGTGTTGTTCAAGCAGAAAAGGAGATCGGGAGTGGGCCCACCGGGTTGTAGGGATGGATTCAACCACACTTTTTTTTAGTAAAAATGATTAAAAAAAAAAAAAACTTGATGCAAAGAGAGCTACTAAAAAAAATGATAGATTTTGTACATTATTATTGTATTTCCAGTGTATATATATGTTAATAATGAGTTGCTAATACGAAATTGAATTATTACCAACGTTTCATATTGCAAGTTTTGGGTCATGTTTGGAATTGGTCTATTCGTTTAATATCATATCAATATCATTACTTTGCTAGTTTGGCACATATGAGGAAGAAGACAAATATTGTATTTATTTGGATCTTTAATTTGAACCAGTTTAGAGCAAATTTTATGTTTTATATAAATTTTATGTTGATTTCATTAATTGGTTGCAACTTTATTAGGACTACAACTATATATCAAAGAGCTAATATTTATCAGCAAATTAAATTAATAGAAAAGCTACTCTAAAAACCTTACTTTTTTTCTTTTTTTTTCATCTTTCATTCCTTTCACAGGCAACAACTCATCCACTATATAAATATCGTTGAACCCCTAAATTGGAGGTTTGACGTCCTAACATCAAGACACACATTAATTCTTCTGATTAAATTTTAAGTAGGCATGATTTCAAAATGTTAGTCATGTCTTGAATGGATTTTACTTTATCAATAAACAAAATAAAATTGTCATCTCGTCATCATATATAAAATAACGAATGGTATAACTCCAAAAACACTTTTCCCTCCTAATGTTTTGCAGGAAAGGCATAATGTGAAATTAACTTCCAAGTTATCAATTATATTTACAAAAATGTTTGAGGAATTTACGATACAAATATTCAATTAACTAGTTCAGATTTGTTTTAATATTCACTACAAGAAAATTGACCTTTAATGACAAGATCCTGTCACTATTGCTTCTCGATCTAGTTAAAAGTTTTTTAGTGACAGGAAAATTATCTTTAATGACAGGGCCTATCACTAAAGACTGTGATCCTATCACTAAAAACTTTTAACTTGAAAAGCAATAGTGACAGGATTTTTGTCATTAAAGATCAATTTTCTTGTAGTGATTATTGAATTGGAACCAGATTATTAAAAAAAAAAAAGTCTTCTAGTCAAAAGCCTAATTTATATTCTATAAACTCCACTCTCACTACAAAAAAAACACTGTTTTGCGACGGAATTAGCGACGGAAAATCCGTCGCAAACAGTGTTTTGTGACGGGATCTGCGACGGACACGTATCCGTACCTAAAACAGCCGTAGCAAATTTTTGCGACGGATTCAGCCATCCATCGCAAATTAACGACGGACAAATCCGTCGCAAAATCGGCGGGTCAGATCCGGCCGGGCCACACAGAATTTGCGACGGACAGTAGTCCGTCGCAAACTTTTCGGGTCAGACCCGATCGGGTCAACAACATTTGCGACGGCTAAATTCCGTCGCAATTATTTTTATATATTTTTTATACTTTTTTGTGTTATAATTTGCGACGGGCTGTTTTCCGTCGCAAAATTCAATATTTGCGACGGAATATGGCCGTCGCAAATTACCGAGCCTATACAAAAAAAAAAGTGGCTCGCGTGGTTCGAGCCCGGGCACTCGAGGCGGCCGGGGCGGGCGCGGACCACTGGGCCAACCGGCCCATTCCTTGTTATATGCAGCCCACCTTCTATATTAGTCTTATTAGGTCTGGAACAATTAATCCATTTTTTGCGTCCAAGGGGAATCGAACACGGGACCTTTTGTGCAAGAGGAGAGGGCGCGCGCCACTAGGGCACAAGCTACTTTCGTTTATTTTTTTGCAATTAATTGTATATGTATTCAAATTAAGTCTTTTTTTTTATAATTCACCAAATTAATTTCTTTTCGTATCTAAGTTGTTTATTAAAATATTTTGCCCAACTATTTTTTTATTTTGTAAAATTATTTATTTCGACTCCCGCTTAAATTTATAATTCGTTCATTTGTACGCAATTAATTGTATATGTATCCAAATTGACTCTCTTTTTTTTCTACAATTCACCAAATTAATTCATTTTCGTTTCTAACTTGTTTTTATAAATATTGGGGCCATTTAATTTTTATTATTTCTGAAAAACTATTTATTTCGACTCCCGCTTAAATTTATAATTCGTTCATTTGTACGCAATTAATTGTATATGTATCCAAATTGACTCTTTTTTTTTTCTACAATTCACCAAATTAATTCATTTTCGTTTCTAACTTGTTTTTATAAATATTGGGGCCATTTAATTTTTATTATTTCTGTAAAACTATTTATTTCGACTCCCGCTTAAATTTATAATTCGTTCATTTGTACGCAATTAATTGTATATGTATCCAAATTGACTCTTTTTTTTTTCTACAATTCACCAAATTAATTCATTTTCGTTTCTAACTTGTTTTTATAAATATTGGGGCCATTTAATTTTTATTATTTCTGTAAAACTATTTATTTCGACTCCCGCTTAAATTTATAATTCGTTCATTTGTACGCAATTAATTGTATATGTATCCAAATTGACTCATTTTTTTTCTACAATTCACCAAATTAATTCATTTTCGTTTCTAACTTGTTTTTATAAATATTGGGGCCATTTAATTTTTATTATTTCTGTAAAACTATTTATTTCAACTCCCGCTTAAATTTATAATTCGTTCATTTGTACGCAATTAATTGTATATGTATCCAAATTGACTCATTTTTTTTCTACAATTCACCAAATTAATTCATTTTCGTTTCTAACTTGTTTTTATAAATATTGGGGCCATTTAATTTTTATTATTTCTGTAAAACTATTTATTTCGACTCCCGCTTAAATTTATAATTCGTTCATTTGTACGCAATTAATTGTATATGTATCCAAATTGACTCTTTTTTTTTCTACAATTCACCAAATTAATTCATTTTCGTTTCTAACTTGTTTTTATAAATATTGGGGCCATTTAATTTTTATTATTTCTGTAAAACTATTTATTTCGACTCCCGCTTAAATTTATAATTCGTTCATTTGTACGCAATTAGTTGTATATGTATCCAAATTGACTCTTTTTTTTTCTACAATTCACCAAATTAATTCATTTTCGTTTCTAACTTGTTTTTATAAATATTGGGGCCATTTAATTTTTATTATTTCTGTAAAACTATTTATTTCGACTCCCGCTTAAATTTATAATTCGTTCATTTGTACGCAATTAATTGTATATGTATCCAAATTGACTCATTTTTTTTTCTACAATTCACCAAATTAATTCATTTTCGTTTCTAACTTGTTTTTATAAATATTGGGGCCATTTAATTTTTATTATTTCTGTAAAATTATTTATTTCGACTCCCGCTTAAATTTATAATTCGTTCATTTGCTTAAATTTTTTTTCATAATTCACCAAATTAATTCATTTTCGTTTTTCACTTGTTTTTATAAATGTTGTGTCCATTAAATAAAAGTAAATTCAAACTAATAAATTCACAAAATTATAAATTAAAGTAACAATTCAAAAATTAAATTAAAGTAACAATTCAAACTAAAAAAAAATTGTACTTCATAGTTATTAAAAATCAAATTTTTTTAACAATCGGAATTAAATCCGTCTTCCTCTTCATCCTCGCTCAGGTTAACAATCGGCGACATCGATGGCTGGGTCGGCGGGATCGGCGGCATCGATGGCTGGGTCGGCGGGATCGGCGGCATCGGTGGCGCAGGCATTTGCGCTCGTGGCATTGAATCAGAGGCGAATATCTGCCACCACGCCTGCATGGCGGCTGTATACTCCTGCAGCTCGGCCCGATACTGCTCCACCTCATCTGTATACCGGTCGTGCGCCTCTCGCTGCTGCCTCTCATACTCTTCCTTCTCTCGCTGCTGCCTCTGCATGTTCTTCATCTGCTCCACCACCGTGGCAAGCTGCCTCTCGACCTCACTGGGATGAGAGTCGATGGAAGACTGAGAGGAGGATGAGCCTGAGCCACGAGGTCGGAAAAAGTTCTTTCCGAAGCTGCCCAATCCAGCGAACCGCCCCTTTTTAGCCTTGACGTTCTTGAAGTACAATTCATTTTGAACGTCAACAGAAGACTGTGTGGGGGGCATCGACCCCGACCCCGACCCATCTGCCGTTTCCTCAGGCTGAGGCTGAGAGGCAAGATCCTTGAGCATCTTTCTCTGCAAATTAATTATACAAAAAATTAAATAAATTGAACACAAAATATAAAAAATACTTTTAATATTAAAAATTTAAATAATATTATTAATATTGAAATAATACTTACGTGGATCTCGGTGGTACGGCCGTAGGTAGACTTCTCAGTCTCCTCGACGAATGGGTGGGCGAGCTGCAATCTCTCAAAATGAGAGGGCTCGCGTCCTTGCTCTGCCGCCTAATTAGAAAAAAAGATAGTAAAAATTAACAACACTCATAAAAATTAGGAAAAAAATAATATAAATTCAAAAAATACAAAATTGAAGACGAAACTTACAAATCTCAACACGTGCTCATAAATGGACCGAGAACCGGCCCGATGTCTTGCCATCCCTTCTCCATCAGGGTCACTACGCCGATTCGCCTTGTTTTTCGCCGACTTCTCTTGGAATGCAGGGGAATCCCAGTAGCTGAGGAATTGATCCCAAATCGACCGTCTTTCACTGTCAAGCCCCAAGTCGGTGGCCTCTCCCTTCTTGTACCACTTCTCCCTCATTCTGTAAAGGAGGTCTCTGTACCTTTCCTTTCCATATTTATCGAAATTCCTCCGCATCTGGTCATCGTGCTCCGGTGCCCAGATACATTCTTTCTGCAATTACAATTTAAATGTAAATATATGTTTATATATTTGATATTAATAAACGGTGAATTAATAAATTAAATTAATACCTTAAACTCCTCGAAGTATGTCTTTTTTCTTGCATCGGACACTAACCTCCAACTGTAAGCGGTGGGCTCGAATCCACCGCAAAAGATGGAGTCGGAAACCTGATTAGCAGCCTCATGACCCGGAATCCAACTGTAAAATTAAAATTTCAAAGTTAGTAAAATAATTAGGTTTTAATTAATAAAAAAATTGAGTATAAAATATTAAAACTTACATATGACCACATGGCTTAACAGGCATCCGTCCTTCAACAACCGGATGCTGGCGGGAGGAGGATGAGCCCTCAGCAGTCTGCTGTGAGGAGGAGGAGGAGCCCACACCAGGCTGTGAAGAGGTCTCTGATAGAGACATCGGCCTGAAAATAGGTGGAACCACGGGTCTTAGTGAGGGCCGTCGTCTCCTCCCTCCTCGTCCTCCTCGACTTGCCTCCTCATCCCTCGGAGGCTGCTGACTGTCGTTGCCACTGCCTTGTCCGCTCATCTATAACAAATTTCACGAATTATTCATTCAACTAAATTAAAATCAATCAACTAATAATATTATTTTATAAATTATATATTAAACTAAAATCAAACAACTAATATTATTTAAAATCAAACAACTAATATTATTTAAAATCAATTAACAACCTACTCAACTAAATTCATTCAACTAAATTAAAATCAATCATCAACTAATATTATTTTGTAAAATTATTAAACTTAAATCAAGCAACTAAAATTATTTTGTAATATTATTTAAACATGCTTAACAATTAAAAATTAACAAATTACTAAAACAATTCAACTAAAATCAAACAACTCAGCTAAAATCAATTCTAAACTTAACAAATTCAACTATTTCTAAACATGCTTTAAAATTAAATTAAAATTCGATCAACTAATTAAATTATAATTCAACTAATTCAACTAAAATCAATTCATTTCTAATATAATTCAAACAATTCAACTAATTCAATTCTAAACTTAACAAAAATTAAACATACTTTAAATTAAAATTCGATCAACTAATTAAATTATAATTCAACTAATTCAACTAAAATCAATTTATTTTTAATATAATTCAAACAATTCAACTAATTCAATTCTAAACTTAAAAAAAATTAAACATGCTTTAAATTAAAATTCGATCAACTAAAATCAATTCATTACTAATATAATTCAAATAATTCAACTAAAATCAATTCTCTAAACATGCTTTAAAATTAAATTTTAAACGGTAAAAATGAAGAAAACTTACGGTTTATTTGTAGAAGATGACGAAACGAGAACTCGGTGGGGACGGATTGGCTCTACAGCGACGGCACCCGACTTCTCCTTCCTTTTCCTCTCTTTTTCCTCTTCTTCTTCTTCTTCTTTTCTCTCTTTCTCCGTCTGCAACGCGGCGGGCCTGTATAAATAAGTGGAAAAAAATTTGCGACGGACGCCTGTCCGTCGCAAATTTTGCCCGTCAAACGCAAAACGACGCCGTTTCTTACTGATTTGCGACGGAAAAGCCGTCGCAAATTAGTCAACGCACCGTTTCCCGATAAGACGCGTAAAACGGCTCGAATTTGCGACGGACATTCCGTCGCAAATCAGTCAATGGGCCGTTTCCCGAGAGGTCGCGAATATAAATGTAAGCATTGCGACGGCTTTCGTCCGTCGCAATTATAAAGTTTAAAATTGCGACGGCTTCTTCCGTCGCAAATCAGTCAAACGGGTCGCTTCCCGAACGGTCACCTTTAAACGGGTATGTTTTGCGACGGAATTGACCGTCGCAAACTCAAAATTTAAATTTGCGACGACCTTTCCGTCGCAAATGTAGCCGGTTCAAGACCAAGTCGGTGGGCCCTAGATTTTGCGACGGCTTATCCGTCGCAAATTACTATCATTTGCGACGGACTTCCTAAGTCGTCGCAAATTTTCATTTTTTGCGACGACTTACAAAAATCCGTCGCAAATGATAGTAATTTGCGACGGATATTCTTGCCGTCGCAAAATTCCCGTCGCTAAACTCCATCTTTTTTGTAGTGTCTCACAATATTTACATTTTTACTTTTGACTCTCACACTACACATAATCCAACTAATTTAATTATTTATCTACTTTATACATAAAATTAATTTACCAAATTAATTCAATTCATTAATATTTTTAGGGTTTTTTTTGGGTCCATTTACATGTGCAGCTGACATTAATGGATGAAAGGGGGATTTAGCTACATTAAGGATTGTATTTTGGGGGTAAATGCATGTGAAAGAAATTAGGTTTGCTAACACATTCCCATCCATATCCGCATCCAATATATATCTATTTCTGGAATGATTGATTTACCAACGCAAAATTGAATTTTAACTATTTTTATTGACAAGGAGTCATTTCTGCAAACGTTAAGGCAATAAGGTGGTCTGCAAACGTCATGGTCTTCTTAATTCGCCCCATAAATTCATTTGGGGAAGAGGACACACAAGTTAAATAATAAAAAATAAAAATAAAAGTGGAGGAATGGGTTAATATTTGAGGGGTGGTTTCATAAAATTGTATGCATAAGATAAATAAATGAGTTGGATTGTATGTATGTTTGATTTTAAAAATAATTTCTTTTTAGTACTGTAACTTTAGATGGTGGCAAAATAAGGACTATAACTATGGACAAACAAAAAAATGACCACAACTTTTAAAAGTTTCAAAATAAGAACAATAACTTTTAAAATTAGCAAAATAGGGACATCATAAGGTCAAACTAATTTGGATTACCAGCCCGTTTTTAGACTCAAATCGTACATTTGGATATCAATTGGACGTCAACTGAGTTAAAAATTAAATCCGAAAAGAGGTTTACAATTCACTTGAAAAATAAGCCCGAAAAAGGGCAATCAAGGATTTCTTAGTCTTAAATTGCTACTTTTATAATCCTACTTTTAAAAGTTGTGGCATTTGTTTTGTCAGTTCAAAAAATTACAATCCTTATTTTTCCACTCCCGAAAAGTTATATATGGTCTTGAAAAAAATAAATCACCCCAAAAGTGAATAATAATTTATTTAAAAATATAAAATTATTGTAAGGATTAAGTTTACGTAGTCGTCTCATGATACGAGACAACACAAATTAACATTCATTCATATTGAAAGTAATGTTCAATTTATATCTTATGTTTACAGTTTCATAGTATCATAAGACGATCTTATACAAAACCTATCCGTGGAAAAGACGTAAGACGAAAATGTGAAAAATATTTTGAGATGGAATTAATATTATTTAATGCGTTTGTAAGTATAGTGCGAAGGGTTTGATTCCTTCAAAATGATCAATTTACCACTCAAAAAATGGGATGGAAAGAGAGGGGGCATTAATATTGCTCGACAACTTTCCCCCCTCCCCCCACCCCACCCACCCACCCCCACCCCCACCCCCTTCCTCACGAGCTCATCTATAAAACCTAATAGCTATTTAGTAGTTTTACTCCATTAGTATGGTTTCACAGGCAACAACTCATCCACTATGTCATAAATATAGTTGAACCCCTAGTTTGTCGTCTAAATATCCTAACGTCAAGAATCACATTAATTCTTCTTAATAAATTTTAAGTAAGCATGAATTCAAAATGTTGGTCATATCTTGAATATATTTTATTTTACCGACCAAAAAAAATTATCATCTGATCATATATAAAATAACGAACGGTATAACTCTAAAAACACTTTTCTCTCCTAATCTTTGCAGGAAAGGCACAATGTGGAATTAACTTCAAGTTATCAGTTATATTTACGCAAAATGTTTGAGGAATTTATGACGCAAATAATATTCATTTAACTAGTTCGGACTTGTTTTAATATTATTGAATTGGAACCAGATTATTAATAAAAAAAAGGTTTTTTTTTTTTATAAAAAACCTAATCGATATTCTATAAACTCCACTCTCACAATATTTACATATATACTTTTGACTCTAATCCAACTAATTTATTTATCTACTTTATACATAAAATTAATTATCCAAATTAATTCAATTCATTAATATTTTTAGGGTTCTTTGGGTCCATTTACATGTGCAGCTAGACATTAGGTTTGCTACATAAGACATTCCATCCATATTCATATCCAATATCTGTTTCTGGAATGATTGATTTACCAAAGCAAAATTGAATTATAGTAGCTACTTTTATTGACAAGTCAGGAGTCACATCTGCAAACGTTAAGGTAATAAGGTGGTCTGCAAACGTCATGGTGTTCGTAACTCGTCCCATAAATTCTTTTGAGGAAGAGGACACAGAAGTTAAAAAAAAAAAAAAAAAAAAAAAAGAAGTGGAGGAATGGGGTAAGATTTGAGGGGTGGTTTCATAAAATATTATGCATAAAATAAATAAATGAGTTAGACTATTTGTGTGTATGTGTGATTTAAAAAAAAAAAAATCTTTTTAGTACTGTAACTCTAGATGGTTGCAAAATGAGGACTATAACTTTTAAAAGTTTCAAAATAAGAACAATAACTTTTAAAATTAGCAAAACAAGGATCATAAATTTTAAAAGTATCAATTTAAGGTCAAACTAATCTGGATTACGTACCAACCCATTTTTAGGCTCAAATCGTACATTTGGATATCAATTGGATGTCAACTCAATGAAAAATTAAGCCCGCAAAGAGGCTTACGTGACTTTCACGTGGATAATAAGCCCGAAAAAGGGTAATCGAGGATTTCTTGGTCTTAAATTGCTACTTTTATAATCCTACTTTTAAAAGTTGTGGTCTTTGTTTTGTTAGTCCAAAAAATTACCGTCCTTATTTTTCCACTCCTGAAAAGTTATATATGGTCTTGAAAAAAACAAATTATCCCAAAAGTGAATAATAATTTGTGTAAAAATATATTGTAAGGATTGAGTTTATGTAGGGTTTTCCATTATAAGAGTGTGAAATGTACTGTGGATAGACAAAAATTTGTATGAGACTATCTCATGACACGAGATAACACAAATTAATATGCACTTATATTAAAGTGTTAATGCGTAATGTATGAGACGATCCACATGGAAAGACGTAGGAGAAAAAAGTGAAAAATATTTTGACACGATATTATTTAATGCGATGTAAGTTTAGTGCCAAGGGTTGATTCCATATAATTATTGTGCAGACTTGTGTCATCCTATGGCAAGCATAGTAATTGAGGTATTAAGGATAGTATTTGACCGTGTATATATTTGGTAGATATTTTATTTTTCGTATTCATAGAATAGATCTTCTGGATTCTCTCCTTGATTATAGGATGAGATTGTTGTAACTTTGTGTATATATTATCTTGTACTCTCGCTTAATCAATTATCAATGATATTATTATCACTCACTCATGAGGGCTTCAATATTATGCATTTATGCTGCAATAAGTTATAACAACTAAAACAATAACATTTTAATCTATTACATACACTGCTAGTTCTTTACATTTAATTTACTAACAAATATCACTTCTCGAAGATTGATATAATATGTATTCCTCCCTCCTATTCATTTTAGATTACCCATTTCTTCATAAAAAAAAAATTTTATTTTTTGTTTTTTCCCTTTTCCAAAATAGTAAAAAGTAAACTACATTCCTTTAAATTTACTCTTTAAAAAATCAAAATGACTTTTTTGTCCTTACTAAAATGTAATTATATACCCACAAATACTAATAAATAATTCTTTTATTAAAATTTATACTATTTTGCTTGGGTCATTTTAAAATAAATCGACGTATTTATAAATTAATCAAACAAGCAAACCATCACTCTAAATTCGAGGGGCTGAGATTAGATGGCATTAATGCTAGACTACGATCCCATCATGAATCATGGCCACATTAATTAGTGTGTCGAGGTGAAAGAGGTAAGACTTGATTTTTTTTTTTTTTCCTTTCTGAATTTCTTTTTATGTATTTTTATAGTTTTGACTTTGATATTTGTTTTTTAGTATGATAATTAAATTGATAATGTATAAGGAATCCACCCATCGCATGTACTAAACTTATTGTTGAATAACTCTCTTCTACATTTAGTGCATGATGCATTTATTGAACAATTGAAATTTTTTACATTAGAAAATATAATTTGATTACATTAGTGCGAAGGGTTGATTCCATCTAAATTATCAATTTACCACTTAAGAAAACAAACATATCACTACACAAAATATATAAATATGCCCCCATTTACCTCCAAAATTTACCACATTTACCTCAACACTGTAATTATTGTGGCCGTGATTAGGGATATATGTGCATCTAACCTCAACACTGTCTCTTTCATTTTTAAAGGCAGGGAGCGTTAATGCTTTTACATGGTCCCATCACAAAATTAATACCCGCACCCCCACCCCCACCCCACCTACCTCATCTATATATAAGTAAACCCTAATAGCTAGGCAGTAGTCTAAGTCCATTAGTTTTTCTACACTTATTCAACCAAAGGCTAGTTTTCGTTCTTATTAGAATTCTATTTTTCAGTTAAGTATTGTACATTTTAATTAGATGGAGTTTGCTTATAATTTTACGTGTTGCAGAAATGAAGCTTGAGGCGGCAACTTTTGTGCTTCTGATGATGATTTTCCCTCGCATGAATCTGGCAATCCTCCCATGCGACATGGTTCCCAGTACAAATGTCCAAAATGCGACCCAAAAAGGAGCTGGTAAGGCACTAGCATTTTAGTTACATGCATATGTTAGGAATTAATGTTACATATTTTAAATACTTCATCATTTTTTGTTTTTTGTTTTTTTTAGTGTGCTTGGATGGCACCCCAGCTGCGTACTACTACGCAGCTGGATCTGATGAAGGGCTGAGCAACTGGGTGGTATTTTTGATGGTAAGTAAATATACTTTTTTGTCCTTTAACTTTGGTTGATTTTGGTTTTCGTCATGTTAACTTTAGAATTTTGAATTTCATCCTATAACTTACAAAAAATATGTTTTTCGCCCGCTTAACTTGGGAATTTTGAATTTCGTCCTATAACTTACAAAAAATTAGTGTCACGTCAGATTTATCGGACAAAAAACATAATTTTTTGTAAGTTATAGGATGAAAAAACACAATTTTTTTGTAACTTATAAGACGAAACCCAAAATTCCAAAGTTAACAGGACGAAAAACATAATTTTTGTAAGTTATAGAATGAAATTCAAAATTCCGAAGTTATCAGGATGAAAATCAAAATCAACTAAAGTTAAAGGACAAAAAAAATAAATTTCCCCTATACATTAATATTACTTCGTATTAATAAATCGGTTTTAACATGTTTAAAATTAATTTTATAGGGAGGCGGATGGTGTGGATACTTACTGGAGTGCCAGAATCGAACCACCACGATTCTGGGGAGCACGAATAACCTAACCGCGTACGCGTTTGGAGGGCTTTTGAGCTCAAATGCGACCGTTAACCCGGGTAAATCTTATCCTTAACTAATATTTTTACTCAACATATAATCTGTATTAATTCATGCATGCATTTTCAGATTTTTATAACTGGAATCGGGTAGTTCTCCATTACTGCGACGGGGCTTCGTTCTGAGGTAACTATTTTGAATCCATTCATGCCTACTTAATAATCATTAATATAATATGTGGTCATGTTCATGAGTAGAATCTGGTGTTTCTTTGTACTGGACTATGGGTGTGTTTTAAAAAAATTATGATTTTAGTAAAATGATTTAATTTAGTGACGATTATGAGAATAATTGCTTAATAGTAAAATTGGTAAGTGTTTGTAAAAAAAATTACAAAAAGTAGTAGAAGCTAGTAAAAGCATCGAGTAATCAACTTATAGATTATAGCTTTTTTTAAATTATATAATCACTTAGAATAGAAATAAAACACTCTAAAATATTTTTCAAAAGTTAAAAAAGTGATTATAAGTGGATATAATCTCTTGCAAACACTCCCTATACCTTATGGCCCAGACTGTGATTGTACGGGAGTTTTCTTAATAAAAATTTCTTCTTACCGTTAAAAAAATACAACAACATAATAACGTGTATTTAGGTAACTATATTCATGCCTACTTAAGTAATCATTTTATGCCTACTTCATGAGTAGAATTATCATTTTAATGTATATTTAGGTAACTATTTTGAATCCATTCATGCCTACTTAATAATCATTAATATAATATGTGTTCATGAGTTGAATTAACATTTTAATGTATATTTAGGTAACTATTTTGATTCCATTCATGCCTACTTAATAATCATTAATATAATATGTGTTCATGAGTAGAATCAACATTTTAATGATTTTTTTTTTATGAATGTTTTAGGCCTCAAACCTCCAGTTTCGAGGTTCGGTCATCTTTAATGCCACGATGGATGAATTGTTGCTCCTCAGAGGGATGAAAAATGCCGAAAATGTAAGCTGCTACCTTTTTATAAAATTATAATTAATTAGTTAATTTTGTCAACATTAATTAATTAATGTACTCAACGTCAGGATATACTTGCCGGTGCTTCGGCCGGAGGATTAGCAACAATTTTACATTGTGACCAGTTTCGTGCATTTCTGCCCAACGCCACGAGAGTCAAATGTCTATCGGACGCGGGTTTCTTCATCCGTGGGTACGTAAGCTTTTTCTTACTTATTAACTACCTATTTTAAGTAAATTATTTATTTGTTAATTATTCTATTTTTATAACTGCAGAAAAGACCTCCCACGTCCCGACCTGAGAGAGAAGTTTTTTGCTGGGGTAGTGCAGCTGCATGTACGTAATGCATGCTACTTTTGCAATTAATATACTTTTTTATTAAACAATACTATGTATATAGCTTTAATTGTGATATCTGCTTGTATAGATGCTTATTTTATTTTCGTTTTCTATATGTAGAATTTGACCACAGTGTTGCCCAATTCCTGCACTCAGAGATCTGATCCAAATCTGGTAATTAATTAGTGCAATAACCTTAATGTAAAAAATAATTTTCCCGTACATTAATGGTTTACGTGCATTATAAATGACAGTGCCTATTTCCCGAGTTTTTGGTCGGAGACGTCCAAACGCCTCTGTTTCTTTTGAACAGCGCATTTGACAGTTATCAGGTACTTAATTATGGCTTTTTTTATTTAAAACCTTACAGTACCTAGGGGTGGTCATTAGATTAATATGGTCGATTCGGTTTGTTCTGTCCAAAGTAACTTTTGAAAAATACATGTATTTCAACCTAATAAATTAATATTATACATTACACATATTATTGAATCTAGTACAATACCGAAAATTTAAAGAGATACTCAAATAATACGAAATAGAGTCGAAATTAATACTGCAAAAATGTCGATACTTTAAAGGAGAAATTTGAAGAATTGTGTGTTCGACTTTAATCAATTAATTTACCTCAACTCTTTGCTTTATTCTATGAACCACGTCTAAAAGATTTATTAATATAAGAATAAGATTATGTATAAGTTAGGCCTGGTGTGTTGGACTTGAATCAATTAATTTACCTAAACTCTATGCCTTATTTTATGAACCACATTAGTAAGTGGAGTATAAAAGACTTTCAGAAAGGCAACGTTACCAACAGATTCAGATAAGCCCTCCATCTAATTTCTCGTACAATCAAACACTTTTAAAATCGAAACAATGGATACTTTAAATTTAAAATCCGAACAAACAAGTACTTTCGATATTTAAATATGCCAAATAGCAAATTGGATGGTGTAAATAGGTGTGTTAGAAATGGGTTTATGAAAATAGGGTTGATCGCATATCAATTTAAAATTTTGTACCGAAAATCGAACCAAATATTTTTGGGCCGAATTTTCCCGGTTCGATTCGATTCCATTTTTTCTCACCCCTAACAATACCACAACACGTAATTATTAGTTAAATTTATTGACAAACTAAATGTCATTTCAGATTCGTTACCACTTGAAGCCTAATCCTCCAGATACTGCCTGCTGGGAGGGGGTTTGTGCGGTGGATCCCTACAAATGCTCCCCACCCCAAAAACAAGTGATAACTGGTAATTAAATTAATTAATACTACTGTATAATTAAATTATTCATGTGTTTAATTAAATTAAATAATTTCTATTTCAGAGTTCCGCAATGCGTTCCTCGCGACCGTACAAGATTCTAATTGCAACAGCACCCGTGGAATGTTCATAAATACATGCTTTGCCCATGACTACTCTGGCAAAGATGGGCTCTGGAATGCTGACCAGTCGCCCAAACTGATGAACATGGTATTTACCTATTTATTTAGATTTAGATTTTCAATTTAAATTTATCATAACTAGTCCTAGGGGTGTACAGTATTTGGATAAAATCGAAGTAACCGATCGAAATTTAAAATTCGGTTATTTTACGGTTATATCCGAATAATAACCAAAAATCGATATAATATAAATTATATAATTTATAATACTAAATTATTAAATATTTAAAATTACTCCCAATTTTTTTATATTTTCTTGTCTCTTACATCACATCACTATTCTTAATTTATTTGATAAAATTTTTGGACAGAAGTTTGAAATTTTATTTTTCTGATGCATATATAGTAGATTCCGTATTGTTATAAAAGCTTGATTATTTTTTAAGGAATTATATATATTATTCACAGATATTTATTTTAATTTTTTAATTAATTTGTTTAGGCTGAATAAGTTAGATATTAATGGTTTAAAAAGAAAATAATAATATTTCGGTTAATAAGGTTTGATTATATATTGGTTACATCAATTTCGATTAATTCGGTTATCACTATTCGGTTCGATTGAATACTTACTCCTAATCATTTATTTGTGCAGACCGTTTCACAAGCGGTGGGGAACTGGTACTTCGAAAGGAGCTCCGTTCATCTGATCGACACTGAGACGTCTTTTCCTCAGAACTGCACACTGATTTAACTCCCACCTGATTACTCTTATTTATTCAATTAAGGCTTTAGGCCATGTGTTGTTAAGATACAATCTATCGATGCACTTTCCTTCCATCATGTGTTGTTAAGATACAATATTCTATCGATCGATGTTTGAACTCATCTTGCCCATGCATACATTTATATGATTATTAATATTCGCTAGTTATCTAATTGTCTCCCTCGCCTTTTGTCTTACGTATATATGAGGCTTTTACTTTTAAAAAATAAAAATATTCTTTTCCTTAATCTTTTTTTTTTTTTATCTTAATCCCACAAAAAATTTCATCATATATGGCTCTCAAATCGAGGACCGTACTCGAAATTATAGCATTCGTAGTAGTGATGAGTGGAGCAATCTTAGATGTTTATTCACTATGCCATGATGAAGAACATTGTCTTGATTGTTTTGGTGATATTTGTACAGGCCATCTTTGGGACGTACTATGTCAAGATATTAATATTCTAGTAAACGGGACGGGGGTTGAAGGCTGTTGCCAAGACCTTTGTTTTTGTGCGGGAAAAAAATGTTTCTTCAATAAACTGGTAAAAGGCCTCGTTGATAAGATTCCGTTATGGGTTGGTAATCCCAATGTAACTCCGGAGAGAATTGATGTTAGGGCTAAACAAGTTTATAGTTATTGTTCGGATCACATTCGGGTATGAAGTGTAATTAGAATTAATTAATGATCTCCTATTTAAATCATAATAAAATTATACTTCTAGAATTGAAATATTAATTGTATTTTACACATATGGATGTTAAATTAAAAGTTAATTTTGTATTTGATATATATGCCACTCTTTTTTTTTTTTTTTTCACTTAACCAAAGGAGGAAGATATTTGTCAAATGGGTGGATACACTTCGCCCCGTCCCATTCTCTATGTTTTTTATTTGACTATTGCCCTTAAAGTTTATTCAGAAGAATTAATGTGCATCTTGACATTATGATATTTAGATGTCAAACCTCCAATTTAGGGGTTCAAAAATATTTAATGAGTTACATATGAAAGGAATGAGCGATTCATGGAAGTGGAGTGGCCCAACGGACGGAAAATACTCAACAAAAGAGGCATACAATGTCTTGCTTGATATTCGAAGAGCAGCCCGTATAAGCGCGGAGAAGGAGGAGGGATTCAAACTAATTTGGAACAAGTTTGCACCCATGAAAGTCATCGCACATGCTTGGAGACTACTTTGGAGAAGACTTCCGACAAAATGCAACTTGAGAAGGAGAAATGCACTTCCCCAAAACAACGACGTGAATTGTACTTTCTGTGCAGCCGCTGAGGAGACAGAAACTCACATCTTCTTTGAATGTAACGTGTCTCACCAGGTATGGATGGAATGTTTGAATTGGTTGGGAATCGCTGTTGTTTTCCACTCTAATCCCCTCTTAAACCTAATTGGCCACAAATGGGTTTTAAGAGGACGGAAAGGGAGCACTGTTGCAATTACTATTTGGCTTTGTGTAGTATGGATGCTCTGGAAAGAAAGAAATGCGCTGATTTTTAGGAATAGTTCTTTCTCTAGTGCTAAGGTTGTTGATGAGATAAAAGCTAGATTATGGAGTTGGTTTTATGTGAAAGGGATAGGTTGCTCAATTTTTTCTTTTTCCGATTGGTTAGCAAATCCGAGATTGGTTTTAGATTGTTGAGCTTGTAAATATTGTACTTGTGGGTATTTCTTGTACCCATATTTCTTCCTTTATTTTTAATAAATTTATATTGTTGGCTGATAAAAAAAAAACATATGAAAGGATTGAAAGATGAAAAAAAATGTAAGGTTTTTAGAGCTTTTTCGATTAATTTAATTTGTTGATAAATATTAGCTCTTTGATATTTAGTTGTAGTCCTAATCAAGTGCACCCAATTAATGAAATCAACATAAAATTTGCTCTAAACTGGTTCAAATTAAAGATTCCAAATAAATACAATATTTGTCTTCCTGATCTTCATATGTTCCAAACTAGCAAAGTAATGATATTGATGTGATATTAAACGAATAGACCAATTCCAACAGTTAGCAACCATGACCCAAAACTTGTAATATGAAACGTTGGTAATAATTCAATTTCGTATTAGCAACTCAATGTTCCAAAACATATATATACACTGGAAATACAATAATAATGTACAAAACCTATCATTTTTAGTAGCTCTCTTTGCATCAAGGTTTTTTTTTTTTTTTTTATCATTTTTATTAAAAAAAAGTGTGGTTGTTTTCACTGAAATATTTCGTTTCACTTGCACATTTCAGTAGGATAAGTCTTGACTTCAATTGTGTTATTATTTTTTTTAATAAAAAAAAACTTGATTGCATGAATGAAATTTAATTTTTAATGTTGAATTAAAGAATTTGTAACGTGGCCCGTAATTAAATGTATATCAAAGTTAAGACAACTAAAAATGCATATGTATGCTTTAATGTATCATTATTTGAACTGTAACAACAATTCATATTTATATATATAAAAATAGTTCATAAGACTGTGTGTTTCTCATCAAAAATAAAAAATAAAAAAAATCATTATGATTCTCAAGTTGAGGATCATACTCGAAATTATAGCATTCCTAGTGATTAGTGGAGCAATCATAGATGTTTATTCACAAGATTGTCTTGATGAAGAGCATTGTCTTAATTAATTGTTTTGGTGATAATTGTAAAGGCCAACTTTGGGAAGGATTATGTCAAGATACTAATATAAATTGGTAAAAGGTCTCATTGATCAAATCACGTTATGTATTGGTGAACCCAATGTAACTCCAGAGAGAATTGATGCTAGGGCTAAACAAGTTTTTAGTTATTGTTTGGATCAGGTATCACATTGGGGTATTGAGTGTAAAAATTAATGATCCACAACGTAACCATAATAATAGTAACAACTAAAATAAGTAGAAATTTGCACGGTCGTATTGATAATAAATTAATATTCAGAAATTTGAAACGTAGTTTATACATGTAATATAATGTGGATGTCAAATTTAAAGATTGTATTTTATTATTTGATATATGATGACATTGAAAAATCGAACTCTTTAGTAAAGACAACAAATATTCTTCAATTGGATCCAGAGCTTAATTTTTTGCAATTCAGTAGACTTTTTGGTGATGATAAAAAATTATGTAAATTGGCTTCAACCATATGGGTGGGAGTGGTATTTGAGATTATGAAAAAATAGAAATGAATTAATTAATATTCAATGGTGAAAAATAGAAGTTAAGAAATTAAGTGGTTGAAGAGGTGATGATTAGAACGTGGTCATGATTGTCGGCAAGAAATTTAGTGGATAAAGAGAAAGGTGTAGCTAGATGGGTGAAGGAGCCAATAGTGCATATTTTGAGTTGAGGTAGGGAGATTTTCGTTAGAAGAAAGGATGATTGCAGCTTTGTTTTCGGTCTCTTTTGTACGGATTGAGTACTTGTGCTCGATTTAGTAATAATATTTTTTTCTTTTACCGTTCAAATAAAAAATCTTCAAGTAAAACAACTAATATTTTCATGCATACTCATAATTTAATATGTTCATATTTATATTTATAAAGTAAAAGATTAAGCTGAAAAATTAAAAAATTCATGAATAAAGTCATTCGAAAATCAGCGTGGACAAGGCCCAATGGAATTAAATTAAGTGCGCTTGGAATAAATTAACTTTTCAGCGGCTGGGATGCAAAGAAGGAACGAATGGCTGAGATTAGATGCAAGACAGGCACCCTAACCCTAATAACTGTGTTGTCGAGGTAAATCGGGTAAGACTCGAAGTTTTTCATGAATTGAATGTTTCTGATTTATTTATTTCTTTTTTGTTTTATTTTTTCTAAAGTTTCTAATTGCTATTTGTGGTGTATATCAGATCACGTTATGAATCTCTGATAATGTAGAAGGAATTGCCCCTTTTCCCCATCCCATATTAATTGAGGAAGAGGAATGATGAAATTAGAGGTTACAAAAAAAGCATTGTTGAATTGGTTTCAATTGAAAAAATAAAAAAATAGATGTTTAGAGTGGGCTTTAGGCCCATTTATTTTATTTTATGCATGGGCCTTGGGCCTTTTCCCCAAGTATTGGGCGTGCTAGTTAATAAACGTTTTGATTTGTGTTTCATTTAATGTACAAACTACAAAAAGAATGATGTTGAGCACAAATAAGTAATTCAATTTTTTAAAAAGAAAATATTTAAGATTTTTCGTATATGATAAATCTGGTAACTTGGTAGAGTGAATTGTCACACGCCTCATAATGTCACTTTTCAGTTTTCATCCATCATTCACGTCATCAGATAACCCATCATGTTGTGAGCGTTAGTAATCCTGCTGTGAGCTTGGCCCTTGGTCAAATTTGGAATAAAATAGCACCTATCAAGACCTCGGCGATGGCGTGGCGTCTCCTACAAGATCGGCTACCTACTCGAGTGAACCTCTCCAAGCGTAACATCATTCCACAGAATGGTAATACGTGCTGTCCTTTGTGTAATTTGTGGCCTGAAACCGATTCTCATCTCTTCCTCGAGTGCTCTTTCACGTCCAAAATCTGGTATGCCTGTTATAATTGGTTGGGGATTTCAGGGGTTGAACTTAATCAGGTCTCTCGTCACTTCTTGGCTTTTAGAGGATTGTTCTCGGGAAAAATAGGTAACTCTTTGGCCACTTGTCTTTTGATTTGTATTGTGTGGAACATCTGGAAAGGGAGGAACAAATTAATTTTTGATGATAAAATTTTTGATCTGGGAAAGGTGTTAGAAGAAATTAAAGGCAGATTTTGGAGTTGGGTTTCAGCGAAATATCCTTCTGTTTGTAACTTCCTTTTTTCGGTGTGGTTAGATAATCCTAGATCTATACTTGAGAGTTTTATGTTCATGTAAATCTTTACATCACTGTACAGTGACACTCTTTGTTCTCTTTCTTAGTGGAATAAAGATTTTACTTACCAAAAAAAAAAAAAATAACCCATCATGTTGTGCTTAACTAAATTCGTAAATAAAAAATATAAAAAAACTAAATTCGTAATATATATTCTTTTTCAAGAAATAATTCACTTCTGCATTCAAAGATGGAAGGGAATTGGATCGAGAGTAAAGAAATCAATGGCCCATCCCTACTACAATATTTTTATTTTTACAATGTGTATTAAGAGGGTGTTTGGCTAAGCTTATTTGAAATATCTTATGAGCTGTTTTAAGAGTTTATAAGATGTATTTTTTAAGTAGCTTATAAGTTGTTAAAGTGTTTGACTAATACAACCTATAAGATCTTTGATAATTTACAACAAATAATTTTAAAAAAAAAATTCTATTTTTTTATCTTGAGGTAGGGGTAGGTGGGGGTTGGGAAGGGGTGGATGGTTGGGGTGGAGGTGGTTAGGAAAATTAGTTGGGAAAATCCAATTTATTTTTTTTACATCTTATAAGATGTTAGAAGCTTATTTTATGATCTTATAAGCTGTTAAACATCTTATTTTATCATTGATAGTACTTATAAGCTCTTAAACGGTTTATAAAATATTGTTTTAAAGGACTTATAAGCTCAATCAAACACCCTTTGAGTGAACTCATTAATCAATTGCATACATGAAAGAATAACATAACTAATTCCAACATCAAACTAATAGTATTACAAAATATATACATTGAAATTTTTAAAATAAATTTTCCAAAAAAAAATATTGAATAAGAATTTGATAAAGGATGTTCCTTTGAACTTGAATGACCTACAACAATTCTACAAAATAAAGAGATTTTTTTACGATCCATTTCACGGGTAACTATTTAAATAGAAAACAATAGGCTTGGGTTAAAAAAAAAAGTAGGCTAAGGTTTTACTTATTTCAAGAGCAAAAAATAGTATTCAATTGTTCGTTCATAAATTTAGCCTGCAATTTTTACAGGGTCCAAATTTGCCTATATTCCAACTTTTGATGATTTACTATTTTTGTCTAGTAAAAGAAAAGTTGACCCATGAACATTGTTGCCCATCTGCCATTTTGCTTATCAATAATAAGGAACGAGGAATTAAAGCTCTTCTTGATAATTGAAAGATACCACCAATATTCGAGTATCAAAACTCACGTCACATGGTATGTAGTTCTATATCAGGATATATGTGTATCTATGTAGCTATCATCAAATTAAAAAATAAATTTATAATATATATTGTTAGCAAAGAATAAAAATATATTTACTATTTCACAATGTTAAACATGACTATAGTAATTATTAGAATTTTTTTGGACAAAGTATAGAGTGAAACTAGTTTATACATAAATCTATAAAGGGTATTAATTGTTTTCACTGAAGAGTATTAGTTGTTTTTATTAAAGAGTATTACTGATTTACACTAAAAAGAATCTTAGTTGTTCGGTGAAAATGAACTAAGACTCTTCAGTGTAAACCAGTAATATTCTTCAGTAAAAATAACTAGTACTCTTCAGTAAAAACAACTAATACTCTTTAATAATCAATATATAAACCAATTTTACTCTATACATACTCATTTTTTTTTGTTAACCTTACATAGTATCTCTCGATATGTACACTCATTTGATGAAAAAGGGATTGTATCATCACATGTAGATTTGACGAAAAGGAGTGATTTCAATTATATAGTAGTAAAAGTTAAAATATACTACCTCCGTCCCGGGGAAACTTGCTCAGTTACTGTTTTCACGTGTTTTAGTGAGCGAATTTTTTATTAGTATTTAAAATGATAAAATAATTTTAAAATTACTTTACAATAGAGGAGATATAGATCTATCATACCCTACCTTAAAAGTTACTTTATCATTTCAAATATTAATAAACAACTCGCCCACCAAAACACGAAAATAAAGGTAGTGTGCAAGTTCCTCCGGGACGGAGGGAGTATAACTTGAGAAATTCTAAATTTTACAATAATTTTTAATTAAGAAATCTAATAATTTTGGTAAAATGAATTGTGTCACGCATCTAAAGAAGTCAATTTTCACCCATAAGCTACGTTCATCAAATTGACCAGACAAAGACCCATTTCAATATGCTTTATCTAAATTTGATAGAACTCTTTGGGGAAAATAATAATATGAACTTTGAACATTTTCAGTCTAAATGATATCATCAATTTTCACCCATCTAAAAGTAACATGTTATCTTCAGTAAACAATACTCCTTCCGTCCCAGTTTCGTTTTTTCATTTGACTATACGCGGAGTTTAATGTGAAAGTTGAATTTTAGTATTGGGAATGATGAATGATTAATAAAATAGTATTTAAATGAATAAAGTAGTATTGGGAATGATGAATGGTGAAAAAAAAAATAGTATTTAAATTAATAAAGTAGTATTGGGAATGGTGAATGGTGAATAAAGTATCATTTAAATGAATAAAGTAGTTTCCATTTTAGGGATGAGAAAATAAATTTGGGACGGACCTTTTTTACGAATAGGAAAATAAAACTGGAACGGAGGGAGTACATCAATTTATCATGTCTTTCTTTTTTCCCTTTCCCTATACTTTGCCATTGATTTTGGGACAGCGAGTGCTAGTATGCACAAAAGTAAAAACAGCCCAAAATGTCGAGAATAAAGCCCAAATAGCAAATCAAAGCCGTCCAAGATTTCGCCATAGAATTGGCCCAAATAGTCATTGGGCCTTTCACCTAATTTGAAAGTGTGAATTTCTTAAAAAAAAAAATATATTGTACTAACAAAAGAAGACTTAAAATTTAAAAATAAATTAAGGTGAAATTAGAGATATTTTGTCGACTCATTCATACAAAAGAAAAATAAACAGACGAATAGTTAACAATAACATTGAGAGAAAAACAACATGGCTAATCAGTTTCTTGATTCTATTTAATAACAAAAGAAGACTTAAAATGCAACTAATTAATCCATAGATAAATTAACTGGTAAATATGTTTGAGAATGAATTAGCCCTACTTCCATTGATTTTTTTAAATCACACAGTGCAGTATATTTTTTTAAATGGATGAGGGATATTTATAGAGGCTTTCGTTCCGACAAGAACTAATGTGATGCATTACTTCAACATGCTATATTTTCATGCATACAATAAAAAGAAAACAAAAATTCGAATTTTTGCGACACAAATATGATTATTACTATATTCAATTTATATATTCATCATGTATTGTTTAACTGAAGGTAACATGATGGGTAAAAATTGATGATATCATTTAGATTTGTGCAAAGTTCAAATTATTGTTTTCCCCAAAAAGTTCTATCAAATTTAGATAAGCATATTGAAATGGGTCTTCGTCTTGTTAGTTTGATGAACGTCTCTTATGTGTGAAAATTGACTCATTAAATGCGTGATACAATTCATTTTACCAAAATTAATTATTAGATTTCTCAATTAAAAAAATATAGTAAAATTTAGAATTTCTCAAGTTATATATTTTAACTAATACTACTATATAATTGACATCATTCCTTTTCGTCAAATCTACATGTGATGTGAGGAAATACAATCTCTTTTTCATCAAACGAGTGTACATATGGAGAGATACTATTTAAGGTTAACAAAAAAAATTCTAATAATTACTTTGGTCATGTTTATTTATATTGTGAAATAGTAAATATACTTTTATTCTTTGCTAACAATATATATATATATATATATATATATATATATATGTATATATTACAAAAAAAAAATTGCTAGTCAAACCTAAAATGTGTATTGAGCCAATTTTGTAAGGTGTAATTTTAGATACATTTCATACCTTGAGATTTTTTTTAAGAATAAAGTACGATAAGAAAAACAAAATATATATCAATTGTGGTCCTCGATTTGATAATTATGACGAATGTGTTGGTAGTATTTATAGTTTTATCTTACTTTGTTGTTTTATAAATATACAATACTATGAATTATTTATAAGAGAGTTTAATTAATGTATGTTAAACTCAACTGATGATATGAATTAAAAACCTACACATGCATTTATAGTCTGTCTTAACTTTGTTAAAACATTTGTGGAATACTTTGAGACGATTTAAATGAAACACAAGTGACTCTATCTTTCAGCTAACGTATATATCCAAAAATCCAGTGGAATAATATTTTCAAAAAAAAAAATCAATAATTATTATAATGATTCATTATTTAAGATCTTTTGTATTGATAAATCTGGTAATTTGGTAAAGTAAATTGTCACACGCCTAATAATGTCACTTTTCAGTTTTCACCCATCATTAAGGTCATCAGATGACCCATCATGTTGTGCTTGACTAAATTTGTAATAATAAAATGTTAGAAAAATATTAGTTTTGAACATATTTGATTAAATATTAAGTGACAATTTAATTATCCATTTAGCGTAAATAGATTTGGTTGGTTCGATTTTTTAAAACCAAATTTAGGGTGAATGAGAAATTAATGTCATTTAATATATGGATAAATACATTTATGGATGTATTTATAAAGGTGATAATGAATGATTGTGGTTCATAGACATCAGGTGTCATGTCTATTATAATATTATTCCAAAGGATGTATATTTGAAGAGATATCTTTTGGTGAATAGTTGTTTATTTTCAAGAGTTGTAACTTTTGGAAAAATAAGAGTTATAGTGAAGAGTCGCAACTATTATCTAACGACCCTTGAAAATCTATAAATAAACCCCTCACATTTGTCATTTGCATTCAATTGGAAAAGTTGATTTGATTCACTTCAAAAAACGGCATTCATTCATTCGAAGTCAATTTCATATGATGTTCATACAAGCATGCTAGCATTTGAGTCTGCATTAGAATCGAGTCTAAAAGTTCTGTATACTCATTTGCGATTCGCCGATAGCTTCCGTTTCGTAGTACAACGGGCGGAAGGCTCTAAAGTCGTTGTATCTTGGGGACGGTTGCCATGAGCCGTATTGCATCAGTGTACGGGGCAATAACGTCTTACGGAGAACAAGTTTAACTCGTGCATCGACTTTCATGTTAAGTCTGTGTCTTGCATAAGTCATCTTCGTCTACACACAACATCATTATTCCTAATTTTTTCCAACATTAAAAAAAAACACTAAATTCGTAATTTTTTTTTTTTTAAGAATTAATTAACTTTTGCATTCAAAGATGGAAGGGAATTGGATCAAGAGTACAGCAATCAATGGCCCATCCCTACTATTTGTTTATTTTCTAATAGATTTATATATATATATATATATATATATATATATATATATATATATATATATATATTAAGTGAACCCACCAATCAATTGCATATACAAAAGAATTACATAACTAAATTATTGTTTTTTTATCAAACAAAAATGGTACTTTATTCTTAAAAAAAAAAAAACTCACGGTACAAAGGCTAACAATCAATACACCTTATAAAATTGGCTCAACACTCTGAAATTATTTTAGGTTTGACTAACAAATATTTTTATAAGATATATATTGTTAGCAAAGAATAAAAAAATATTTATGATTTCACAATTTAAATAAGAGTAGGTTTTATATGAAAATGGTTCATAATAAGCTTAACATAAAATAGTTTTAGAGTATCATTAATTTCATTAGGAGTATCATTAAACCTATCAGGGGTATCACTAATTTGGGTCAGTGGTATTATATTGTAATTATTTTAAATTTTCTTGAACTCAGACTAATGATACCCCTAATGAAATTAATGATACTCACATGAAATTAATGATACTTTAAAATTGTTTCATGATAAGCTTATCATGAACTATTTGCATATAAACATGACTATTATAATTATTAGTATTTTTTTGTTAACCTTACATAAGTATCTCTCGATATGTATACTCGTTTGATGAAAAAGAGATTGTATTTCATCACATATAGATTTGGAAAAGGAATGATGTCAATTATATATTAGTATTAGTAAAAATATATAACTTGTGAAATTCTAAATTTTACAATATTTTTTAATTGGAAAATTTAATAATTTTGCTAAAATGAATTATGTCACGCATCAAATGAAGTCAATTTTCACCCATAAGCGACGTTCATCAAACTAACCAGACAAAGACCCATTTCAATAGCTTATTCATATTTGATAGAACTTTTTGGGGGAAACAATAATTTGAACTTTGCACAAATCTAAATGATATCATCAATTTTCACCCATCTACAAGTAACATGTTACCTTCAGTAAAACAATAAATAATGAGTATAGTAATTGAATATAGTAATAGTCATATTTGTATCGCAAAAAAAAAAAAAAAAAAAAAAAAAACGAATTTAGTTTTCTTTTTATTTTATGCAAGAAAATATAGCATATTCAAAGCCTCTCTCTACATATATCTCATCCATTTAAAATATATACTACACTCTGTGATTAAAAAAAAAATTCAATGGAAGTAGAGCTAATTCATTCTCAAACATATTTACCAGTTAATTTATCTATGGATTAATTATTTGAATTTTAAGTCTTTTTGTGTTATTAAATAGAATCAAGAAACTGATTAGCCATGTTTTTTTTCTCTTAATATTATTGTTAACTAGATGGTGCCCGCGTGTTACGCAGGATTTGTGTAAATAAATAAATATATATATATATATATATATATATATATATTCATACATTTGTACGCCATAAAATAATATAATTATATTATATAATAAATATATTCAAATAATTTTTTATTTTAATTTAATATACATTTTAAAATTAAGACATAATTTTTTCAATTATTGTCACCCTAAGACGATTTCTTTAATGTAGGGATATTTTCAATTCAAACACTAATACACTCTCATGCATCTACTCTTCTCTTCTAAAATTGCAAGTCGAATATTAGATTAAACAAATAAAGGTGTAGTGAATTTTCATAAAATTATTAAAAGTTGTGATTAAATTGAGATTACGATATATATTTAATCCTAAAGTTATTAATATTTTTTTATTTTTTATTTTAAAATATTATATCTTAATAGTATTGTTAACTATTCGTCTGTTTATTTTTCTTTTGTATGGATGAGTGGACAAAATATCTCTAAATCTCATCTAAATTTATTTTTAAATTTTAAGTCTTCTTTTGTTATTACAAACTAGTATGTCACCCGTGCGATGCACGGTTATTAGTTTAAATAGTTTTATGTTTTGCGATGTTAATCTTCGTTAGAAAAAATATTGTGCATGTGTGCATTTTTTTAATGTGTTTTTTTTTAACCAACGTATCCTATATTTTATAGGATACACAATTTAATTAGTGCATCTCTTTTTTTTCCTTTTGTTTTTGTTCGGGGAATATGTTATGCACTGAAAGACGGAGAAATATTTACATTGTTGTAAGAATTTGATACTCCATCCGTCCCACCATTATTTGCACACTTTCCTTTTTCGTTCGTCCCAAGATTATTTGCACACTCTAAAAAAGGAAATATTGATTTGCGTGCACACTCACAATAATATACACATATTTACCCATATGCCACTATTTTACTCAAAAAGTAACTTTTTCTTAATATGTGTGCCGTCCCAACTATGCAAATAATGCTGGGACGGAGGGAGTATATGTTATTGTTTCTTACAAATTTGAAATGCTTTTTTAACCAAGTTAATACAATTCTCTTGATTACATACACACTTAAAAGGAAAAAAATATATAACCAAACTGAATTGTAGGGTGATTGTTTTATTTTTATTTTTTGTAAATTGTTTTATATTTTCTACTTGAACTCATCGATCATGATTACAATGCTCACTGTCTGAATTAACAGATTATGAAAACTTCCATTAAAGATTATCTAATTGGTTTTCCTTGTACGTTTTTTTAGTAGTATAAAACTTGATGTCATCTAAAATAATTTAGATCTTCTTCTAATTTCAGGTAAATTGCAGATGTGATACCATAACAATATTTTGAAAATAGTTTTGGTACAAATAATTTAAAGTGTTCCTTTTTTTTTTCATTTTTAAATTTGGACATCGGTCAAGATTTCCGCGGTTTCATTAATTATTAAAATGATATTAAAAATAAACAAATTATATAGTCTCAATAATAATGAAATTATTATGAATAAGTTTTATATGATAATAATCCATGATAAGTTTATGTTGATACTATTTTAAAGTATCTAATATTTATGCAGGAGTACTCATTAATATGGGTCAATTGATTTTTTTAAATCAAATAATTTGAAGATATAAAAATATCAAAAGGATAATTAAAATATATAAAACAGATAATAATTAAAAGCTGATTTTTTTAATTATATTATTATATTTATAATAATTCAGGAATATATTTATATACTATGGAAATAAATTTTGAAAATAATCCAAAGCAATAAAAGTAATTCCCCATTTTATTCTACATAACCTATCTCTAGGTATTGACTTGAAAAGATACTCCTATGTTGTAATTTTAAAACAATAAAAAAAAATTAAATTTAAAGTTGAAAAACATTTAATAACATGGGAATAAAATGAGAAAATATCAATCATCTGGAACCTCTGCAAATTTCCCAGCAACCAACACACCTCCACCGCCCCTTCCAAATAAAAAATAGATTACTAACCATTCTTTCCAAATCCCTCATCCATGGACCCTTTCACTGCAAATCCATAACAAACTCATCCCATTTCGGCCAAGAAATTAGTTCATGTTGCCAAATTCGACGTTTATACCCACTCTAGCCTGGTCTCAGTGCCAGGAATATAAATTCCTTTATCAATTTAAGATTTTAATTTCATCACATCTCCAATTTTGCGATTTATCATGAATGTCTTTTTTTCTTGTTTTTGCAATTATCAGATCTCCTCCTGGACCTATGGCACAGCGGCGTGCTTCACACACAGGCAGCGTATGGATGTTGCAAGCAACGGATGCCCAATGGCGATGGTGGTGTTTACCTAGGTCTTCACGACAATGCGTAATGAGATAGAAAGAGAAGGTGAGATGTTTTTCTGTAATTCATTCATTCTTCACTAATCTAGAACAATTTTGGATTTTCTGGTTTCAGTAAGATCTGGGTTCTGAATTGTTGTGGAATTGATGTAATTCTACTTCTTGATGATTTCAATTATGCAAAAAAAAATGCCTGTTGGTTTCTGTAATTTGTATTTTCGTTCAACAATATCTTATGTTTGGTCAACTATTTATGGAGAAATTCAGGAAGCTAGAAAATTATTGTTGAGGTAACATGTATAATAGTAGAACAATGCATGATATATGCACTGAGGGGTGCTTTATTTATACCTGATATTGTGAGTTTTGGAATTTAGAATGCAAATCCAATTTACTAATCTATGAACAACCTTCCAGACATGCTGTTAATAGCAATCTGAACTCCACATTTGGAAAAGTTATTGAAGATTTGGGGAAACACAGGAAGCTAGAAAATGATTTGTTGAGGTAATGTAACTAATCCATTGCATGTTATCTGTACTGAGGGTTGCTTTATTTATACTGAATGTTATGATTTTTTGGAATTTAGACTGTTATCACTGCCTCTTCAAATCCCCTGTTAATTTTTATAAGTCTTTTCTTGTTTAGAGATGAAATAGTACCTGTTAAAAATTTGACCTCACTCATGTAAGCACCATCAATTTGATCATCCTGCCTTAGTTACATTTAAGAACAACTATGAACCGTTTGATTTTGTTAAAAATCTCTTTTCTGGTTTGCAACTCCATTACCGTTTTTCCAATAAAACTATACACTCGATCCCAAGAAGAAAAAGGTAGTTCTTCTTTCATCCACCTCACGAACTTGAACTTGAAACTAAACAAATATCATTAGTCAGTTGTTATTATGACTACATAATTAAAATTTATATTAAACAATAATTTAGTGAAAGCCCCTTAGTTTGGTACCGTTTGTTTATATTTTGCACAATAAATTCCATCTCCAAGGGGGCTGATTTATTTTAAATAGCGTTACATGATATTTATGACCAAGATCCAGCGGTGGTCATCTTTTTTTTTTTTTTTTGCAGCATCTATGTTGCTGCAATTTTAAGACTGTTTTATGTTACATCTTTTTTATTTCAAATGTTGAAAAAATATATATTTTTGTTGCTAGATTTATGATAGTTACAGGCTTACCTACTCTAAAGAAATTTGTTACAGGCATCCTCTCTAAGATGAATAAGAGCTATTCATACCTCTTGATCAAGAAGTACGTCGGTTGACCTTAGCTTGATTGGAAATCTTACCTCGTATGGCTGAACAACTCTAAGTTTCAAAGCCCATGCTATTATTGATGGATTTATGTCTTCGATCGAGCTCCATACTAAAACATCAAAATGGTTAGATGATCAAAATGTGGAAGAAAGTTGGAATTGGCATGAAAATGCAATGTATCGATATATTTATATGTGTGGAAGTGAAAATTTGATTAGTTTGATTACCTAATGAATTTCAGCAAATTAATATTCGGCAGTGGGTCTGATTGCTATAAGATTATAACGGAATTTTTATGATAACTAATATACATAGTGGGGTAGGTGGATGGTCCTTTTTTTTTTTGACATTACGGTGTAATTTGTTTGTATGTGTGTATTAGTGCAAGATGAAAGGTTACGTATCATATGGAGCAATTTAGTGATTTTTATGAACATTAATATTTTGGTATTAATGATGCTAGTTTAATTTATTTTTAAGTTTTATTTTTAAATGCAGGGTTTTTGTACTTGTAACAGTAATACATATATACAAATTTAGTAGGTAGAAAATGGGTTGATAAATAAGTTTCTAAAAATGGCATAAGATTTTGTTATTATATAAGTATATAGATTTATCTTTTGTACGAAATTCACACTTTTAAATTAGGTGATAGGCCCAATGACTATTTGGGCCAATAATCTGGCGAAATCTTGGGCCGCTTTGATTTGCTATTTGGGCCTTATTGTTGACTGTGGGCACCCTCGACATTTTGGGCTAGAAAAATCATATTGCAAAATATGGGGGGGGGGGGGGGGGGATAAATATTAAGATCTCTTATATTATATGAGATAGATAATTAACACATAGGGGGATTGGACTATTTGTTCTATAAACAAATGATAATTATTTATTAATGGTATCCATCAAAATGAATAAGCCTTTAATATTACATATCGTAAATTGTAAATATTTGATGTGTTTTTTTTATTGAATTTTTATATTTATGGCAAATTTTTACTCCTAATATAAAATTTTAAAATATAAAATATATATATACATATGAAATTAGACTTTATAAGTCATGAACTTTTCAATAGTAAACTATGTAAAATATTAACAAAATACATTTAGATGTTTAATAAAAATACATATGAATACACCCACAAGAAGTGCAAGAAAAAAGTTTCAAAAGTTTTTTTTTTTTTTTGAAAGGTAGTTTCAAAAGTTTTTCAAGAAGTCATTTAAAAACTTGGGGTGTGTTTACTTTCAGTGATAAGGTTAAATAATAGTTACATATCCAACTTTATTATCTGTTTACTTTGGGGGCGTTTGGTTTGCTGGATTGGGTGGGACTAAAGTTTTAGTCCCACTCAATCCCATGTAATATTGCGTTTGGTTCGGAGGTTTACGGCCCGAGATAAAATTGGGGCCCAAGTCATAAACCTATCCAATCCATAACTAATCCCTTAGGGATGGTGGGACTCCATAATCCATGCTTTTAAAATGGTATATTGCACTTTAAACTCACTTAATCATTCAATTCAAACACACATTTCTCCTCAAATAATTATATCTAATTCAATGTCTTCTAATCCAATCTCATCTAATCAATCTCATCCCGTGAACCAAACAACCCCTTTGAGTGATATTTTTTTTTTTAAATTCTTTGACCCGGCGATAATCTGATTTTTTATGTAACCGCCTAGATATAGAATTACACCAAAATAGGTGTGATAATCAATTCAAATTTAGGGATATGGTATGTAATTAAAAAAAAACACCCTTTATATCACATATTTTTTTTTCTAATTTCTCTATATGCAATTGTGCCGTACCCACTAACCAGATATCTTCTTCTCCCAAAACTTTGAAACACGATCAACCTATATGTTTAGGGGAATGCAGAAAACTCTACTTAAGCACGATTTGAGCAATATATAAAATTAACACAAGATAAGATAAAAGAAATCTAATATTAACCTCCTATTTCATCTCACCTAATCATTACCAAATATAATCCCTATTTTTAAAGTAAACGCACCCTCAATGTATACTTAGATCTCTATATCTAGAAGTCAAATGTGTTACCAAATAAGTCCTTCCCATTCTCTAATCATAAAATACAGAATTACTTTATAATTTCTTTTTAAGGATTATTAATATATAATTAAAAATTCAATAAGTAGTATAAATCATTAAATAAATACGTCCACATTAAGATAATCAGAAACATATGTTCATTATTAGTTTATTGTCGGTATATTATTCATCTATTTAGTTCAAGGATCATTAAATGAACTAGTATACTCAATAGTATTAAAAAAACATGGCAAAACAAATATCTGCAGCTACGTTCTCTAATTATTGTGCACAAACCTGACCATTTATATCATCATTTGTCATAATATAAACAAATTAATTCATCATTTGTCAATACAATTTTATTTTATTTTTAAATCGAACAAATAGTAGTTGATAATGCTTGACCATCAAAATTTTGAATAAAAAACAATGAACTCATGGCATAAAAATTTGCTCTTAAAACCGATATATAGAATATTCTTATTACGTGTACCAAAATAGCAATACCAAACTATCAACATATTGATATTACACAAAGTAATGAATGAAATGGTTCATACATAAATCATTTTGAAGAGTATTAGTTTTTGTAATTAATGAATATTAATTATTTTCATTGAAAAAATATTAATTGAAGGGTATAAAAGTATTAGTTAATTATATTAAAAAATATTTAATATATTTATACACTTATAATTTGTAATTTTAAAATTCGATAAAGTGTAACTATAGAATTTATTAATATTGATTTTGTATCTGAAAGTATGTATTACCACTTGAACATCCCCAATTATAGCCACATGTTGGATATGGAATGCTTGAAGATGAAGTAAAGCTTCCCAAGCATCTCGGCTAACTGATCACCTTAGATTACACTAAAAATAATTAGTTGAAACCTCTAATAAAAGACAAAGTATAGAGTAAAAATAGTTTATACATGAACCACTAAAGAGTATTAGTTGTTTTCACTAAAGAGTATTAGTTATTTCCGCTGAAGGGTGTTAGTTATTTTCACTGAAAATTATTAGTTGTTTATTGAAAATAAACTAAAACTCTTTAGTGAAAACAATTAATAGTCTTCAATGTTGATAGGCAACCAGGCGAGCAACAGGGATTGAAGATTAAAAAGTTAATGAACTAAAATAAAGAAGCAGGCGACCATCAGAGTTTGGAGAAAGTCAAGTTTTCTGACGACCAGGAGTGTGGTCAGACACCTTTTACGCGACCAGAAAACCAAAGGACAAAAGAAACAAGTAACCTAAGCAAGAGGTGAAGACAAAAGGCGGACAACTTTGCAACAACGCGAACAACTGTGCACTAAGCCCAAACATAAAGCGAACAAAAGGTCTGTAGCATCCAACGAGAATATGCAAGCGAGCAACTAGTCACCAAAGGAAGCAACAAAGTGGTCTTGAAAACCAAGTATAACATTGGGAACTCCAAGAGTCACTAGTTTAGATATGGTCCAAGTGTCTAAACACTTGGCACTCATACAAGTGAAGATAGTTTAGATGTTGTACAAGTGTCCCACCACTTGGCATAAATCCAATGGTTGAACCACTAGAAAAGTGACACATGACCTCCTTGTATATCTATAAATACCCCCTCATTTGCATGAGGGAGGAGGATTTTCCCATAATTCAAAATATTACCCAAACTCTTGCAAATTTACTTCTTGAATATTACTTTGTCAAATTTCATGATTTTAGATCTTGTTTGGTGATCTTAACAAAGAAAAACAGCCACTAATCATCTCCGATTAACAAAGGTCATCAACAATTGGCGCTAGAGGAAGGGGTTCGAACCTCCGATTTGTATAAATCAAAGAAAATTTGAAAATCTTCGCCGAAATATGCAAAAGTTGGCCGGAATCCGGGAAGAAGCCACCGGAAATCAAGTGTGCACACCATTCGGAGCAAAATTATCCATAAATACATCACTTTAAGAGTTTGAATGCATGTGTGTATGAACTAGGGTTTTCAAACCACCATATTCATACATACAAGGCTAGTAACTCTTGAGAAGGGTGTTTGTTAGAAGCAAGATCACCCCAAAATCCCTGGTTATCATCTACATTTTAACAACCAAAATGATTAGATCACAAGAAGAACGACATTCGAGCGCATCCCCAAACCCTAGGTCAAGAACTAGGGTTTCGTCCACCGAAGGACATGCCCAGACAGTAAGAGCAACTTCGCAGAGAAATGTCCAAGTCACCATTGACACAATTCCACCAGAAGTCGAAGCTCTTGCTCAAAACCCCGAAGAGCTAGCAAAAACGATCGCTGTCCTTCAGTCATTGCAGAATCGACAAGCAGCTGGACCATCAAGAACAACAGCAGCAACCAATCGAGCAGGCGAGCAGCGAAGTAAAATGAGGGAAGATGTGCGCCGTGATGAGGCTGACAGCGCCGAAGTCCGTAGAAACAAAGGAAAGGCTCCCATAAGTGAACATTTGGAGAATCGAGAGGAATCATCGCCGAGTCAGGCAAGTGAGTCAAGCAGAAGCACTTCTAGGACCAGTGCGTTGGAAAGGCTAGGAACGAGGTATACAACCACGAGAGAACAATCTAGGAGGAATGATGAGCGACCACGCCCTGCTGCTCGCCCATCAGTACATGATCGAATCAGGAGATCAGCTTTTGGCCGGCTAGGGCCAAATGGAGCTAGTAACGTTGCTAGGAGGGCAACCCAGGAGAAACATCCCGTCGGAGAGGGACTGCATCGTAAAAAAGTTGGACCCAATCACGATGAACAGCCTTCCGATGGGAGAACTCCCCCTAGCGAGTTGCAGGAGATGAAAAAAGCAATCGAGGAATTGCAAAAGCAGTTAGAATCTCAGAAAGGTGTCGGATCAACTATTCTCCCGTCCTCACCGCTATCTCCGTCAATCCTCAATGCACCGATCCAGAAGAAGATACAATTCCCTGCCATCAATTTGTATGAAGGAACGTCGGACCCACGAATTCATGTGACGAAATATTCAGACTTCATGGTCTCAATGGGGGCAACCGACGCCACTCAATGTCGAAATTTCCCACTCACCCTTGGAGATGGCCCGCACAGATGGTTTTCAGCACTGGCTCCTGGTTCCATCAACTCCTTCGCCCAACTGAGCAAGGAGTTCCTGTCTCATTTCTTAACAGCTGGGTCTTACTTGACCCACAGGCACCGGTTGGCAGACATCAAGCAAGGAGACGAGGAGTCAGACAAACAATTTCTGGAGAGATTTGATAAAGTTCTGCTGGAAGGCGAAATGGTGAGTGAGGATACAAAGATAGTCGCAATGATGGCTGGACTGAAGAAAGGAACCGAGCTGTGGAAGGAGATGCATTTAACCTGTCCAAAAACATACGCTGAATTCAGACACAAGGCAGGGATCCATGTATCGATGCAAGAGGCTTTGCACAGAGAAATGGGAGATAAAGCTGACCCGAAGAAATTTGGCAAGAAGACTGGAGGAAATTACTACAAGGCACCAAAGAACATGAAGCCATTCAACGAAGGAGCGTAGTTAAAAGAAAAGTTGAATCAAGTCCTCACGATGTCGGTGGACGCTGTGTACAACAATGTCAAGGACAAGGAAATGTTATCAGAGCCATGAAAAATAAGGTAGGAAAAAGGAAAATTGAACCCGAACAAATACTGCGCATATCATCAGAGCATCGGCCATTTCACCAGTGAATGTCGAGATTTGTTAAAACAATTGTGGAGGTTCTACGAGGAAGAAAAGTTGTCTGAGTTTGTGAAAAAGGAACCGGGCAAGAGACCGAGAGCAGTAGCGCCGTCCAGCTCAGACGATGATGATAGCGACGAGCAACCGAGCAGGACAGGCAAGAAAGGAAGAAAGGTCCCCACAGCCCCGGCAAGACCAATCCCGGAAATCCTAATATTGGGACCATTTGGGCCAGTGGGCGGTTGTTCTGATGGGGGACCCCTCATGTCAAAAAGGAAAAAGAAAGCGGAGTTGAGAGCAGTAGCGCAAGTGATGGAGGTCGGTGCAAATCCATCAACCAAACGAACTGGGAACCTTACTTTTTCAGAGAAGGACTTAGACGGGGTGCTCACTCCCCACAATGACTCATTAGTCATTTGCGCTAACATCATGGGAACGAAGGTACACCGTCTGCTCGTCGACACTGGCTCCTACACGAACATCCTATTCAAAAGCATGGTGGATCAGTTAGGAGAATGCGCTGAATACATCAAGGATTGCGATCATAGAATAGTGGGATTCGGAAATGCTGTGACCGTCCCATTAGGAATGATTACGCTAGCAGTCGAACTTGTATCGGTCGAGGACCCTGAAAGAAGGCTGAGTAGGATGGTAGATTTTCTAGTTGTAGATCAACAGTCCACTTATAATGGGTTCCTCGACCGTCCTTTCTTGCATGAATTTAAGGCAGCCGTTTCAACGTATTATTACTGTGTAAAATTTCCCACGTCAAAAGGTACAGGCACGGTCAAGGGTGACCAGAAGAAAGCTCGTGAGTACCTCTTGCAACTTCAACCCAAAGATCACAGAGTCAGCATGGTGGATAAACAACTGAGCAGCTGTGGTGAAGAGAAGCCATCTACTCCCAACGAAACCATGGACTCTATCGATACAGAGATGATGGAGGTAGACGAGTAGCCATACCGAGGCGAGCATCCATACCGAGGTGAGCAGCTGTGCGGAGGTGAACAGAAGTGTAGGGACGAGCAGCAGAGTGGTGGCGAGCAGATGAGCAAGAACGAGCAGCTGAGCTATATGGAAGACGAAGAAATTGCAACAGCCGCCAACAGAGCAGTGCATACAACAACAGTCAACATGGAGGCGGAGGACATTGAACCACGACTGGGTGCGGAACCAATGGAGGTTGAGGATGAAGTGAACATAGAAGGGCCCATCATTGATCCTCGGTGGAAAAACTAGAAGCGAAGAGCTACACCAGTCGAAGAGTTAGAGGCAATAAAGGTCGACCCGAACCAAGAGAGCTTAGAACTCTTCATAGGATCTGAGCTCCTGGAGCCGTACAGATCCGAAATGACGAAGTTCCTTAAAGCAAATCTCGATGTGTTCGCATGGTCGCATGCAGATATGGTAGGCATCAGCCCCGAGCATGCCTGCCACAAACTCAACATCGACCCGACAAAAAAGCCGATCCATCAAAAGAGGAGAAAATTTGGGCCCGACAAGTATGAAGCGCTCGACGTGGAAGTTAAGAAGCTATTGGATAACGACTTGATCAGACAGGCCTTATGCCCACAATGGGTGGCGAACGGGGCTGTTGGTCAAAAAAGCAAATGGGGCAGGGAGATTATGCATCGATTTCACCGACTTGAATACTGCATGCCCGAAGGATAACTTCCCACTGCCACATATCGACCAATTGGTTGATGGCACAGCTGGACATGAGCTCCTCATATTTATGGATGCGTTCGCGGGATATCACCAGATCGCGATGCATCCGGACGACCAGGAGCACACGGCATTTTATACCAACAAAAATTTGTTGTGCTGGAAAAGGATGCCATTTGGGTTGATCAACGCCGGAGCCACTTACCAAAGATTGGTCAACAAGATGTTTGATTACCACATTGGGAAGACAATGGAAGTGTACGTAGACGATATTGTGGTTAAAAGCTCAAAGAAGGAATACCACTTGCAACACCTGGCCCAGACGTTCGAGATACTCCGAACCTACAACATGAAATTGAATCCCAAGAAGAGCAGTTTCGGGGTCCATTCCGGAAAATTCCTGGGACATCTGGTCAGTCGGCGGGGGATTGAGGCAAATCCGGTGAAGGTGAAAGCAATCATAGAAATGCAGCCGCCCAGATCAATAAAGGAAGTGCAACGGCTGACAGGGTGTCTGGCAGCATTGAATAGGTTCATCTCAAGATCGGGAGACAAGTGTAGACCTTGATGACCTTTTCTAATCTATGATGATTAGTGGCTGTTTTTACTTCATAAGATCATCAAACAAGATCTAGGATCATTAAGTTTGGTTAAATAATATTCAAGAAAAAGATTGGCAAGAGTTTGGGCTACTTTTTTTATTATGGAAAAATCCTCCTTCTCTTTCATGCAAATGAAGGGGTATTTATAGGCATACAAAGAGGCTAGGTGTCACCATCTTGATGGCTTAGCCATTGGGATTTTGCCAAGTGTTATGACTTTTGTACCACAACTAACCTATTGCCCAATGCATGGGTGCCAAGTGTAAAGAAACATTGACTATTTCTAAAGTTGGTGACTCTTGACATTCCCAATGTTGTATTTGGTCTTTGAAATCACTCAGCTACTCTCCTTGGTGCCCAGCTACTCGTCTGTATGTCTTCATTGGGTGTTGGAAACCCTTATAACCCCAGTTGCTCGCCTGCTCGCCTCTTGTTGAGACTTTGGGTCTTCTTGTTCTTGTTGTTTGCTATCTCGCAATGGCCTTTATGACCGGTTGCTCGCCGCCTTCAGATGGGTATTTGTCCCTGCTGCTCGCCTCCTTCATTAGGACATGGTCCCTGTTGCTCGCCTCCTATATCATGCAGTCCATGTTGCTCGTCCTCTTCTATATTATTGCTTTTGATGACTTCTTAATCTTATTAGATCAATATTTTTTATGCTAATATTATGTCCCTGTTGGTCGCCTATCAACACCATTCTTCGAGGCGATCAAGAAAGGAAAGTTTCAATGGACAGATGCCTGTCAGCGAGCGTTCGAACAGCTGAAAGAATATCTCAGCGACACAAAGATTCTTGCTAAACCAATTCCAGGAGAGAAACTGTACTTGTACTTGGCGGCTTCAGAGGTGGCAATCAGCTCGGTACTTGTTCGAGCAGAAGGAAAGTTCCACCTGCCCATCTACTACGTAAGCCAAGCTTTACATGAAGCGGAACTCAAATACTCGCCAACAGAAAAGCTGGCATACGCGCTAGTGATGAGCGTCAGAAAACTCCGCCCATATTTCTTTGACCACCAGGTAGAAGTGCTAACAACATTCCCGCTCAAACAGATATTGCATAGACCTGACGCAGCCGGTCGCCTCCTAAAGTGGTCCTTAGAAATCAGCCAGTTCGGGATTTCATATGATCCTCGAACAGCGATCAAGGGACAAGCATTAGCCGACTTCATAGTCGAGCTAACTTTCCCCCAAGGTCCGACGAGAGGACATAGTCATCCCTGGCACATGTACGTTGACGAGTCATCCACAAACACAGCCTCGGGGGCAGGAATAGTTCTGATAAGTCCTGACAGACATGTTTTCACTTCGGCTGTTCGTTTCGAATTCATGGCCACAAACAATAAAGCCGAATATGAAGCATTGATCGCTGGATTACGGCTAGCATTAGCGGTGGGAGTAAGAAAGTTACATATTTTCGGAGACTCTCAACTAATTGTTAACCAAGTCCGGGGAGAGTACGAAGCAAAAGATGAAAACATGGCTTTGTATAAAAAAATTGTTGCTCACTTAGCCTCCATGTTCGAGCAAATATACATCGAACAAGTACCAAGAGATAACAATGCGCAAGCAGACGCGCTCGCTCGACTAGCAACTAGCACCGGACCAGCGGAGTTGTCCGAAGTTACATTAACAAGGATATCCAACCCATCAATCGAGGATTACAAAATCTATCAAGTTGACGCAGAAATGGGTGAAGATGATTGGAGAACGCCGATCATCAAATATCTACGAGATGATGAAAAACCGGACAACCCGTTGGAGGTTAACAAGATGGTCAAACGGGCAGCAAGGTACACCATGCTGGATGGACAACTGTACAAAAGAGGATTCTCACTCCCGCTGTTGAAGTGTTTGACAAGAGAACAAGGCCAAGAGGTTTTGCAAGAAATCCATCAAGGCGTTTGTGGAAACCACGCTGGAGGACGCGCGTTGGCCTACAAAACAGTGAAACAAGGGTATTATTGGCCTACATTGCTGAAAGACGCTATCAGGGTTGCGAAAACCTGTCACAAATGTCAGATATTCGCCCCCAATATCCACAAGCCACCAACCGAGATGATAGCAGTCAATAGTCTATGGCCATTCGCGAAGTGGGGAATCGACATTATAGGACCCTTCCCGATAGGAAAGGGAAATGTAAAGTTCGCAGTAGTGGCCGTGGATTACTACACAAAGTGGGCCGAAGCAGAAGCACTCGTGACAATTACACAGGAGAAAATGATCAGTTTCATATGAAAAAACATCGTATGTCGGTTTGGAGTGCCACAGGTAGTGCTGTTATTCGAGCCGAGCGAGCTCGAGTACTTGATACTCGAGCTCGGCTCGAGCTCTTATCGAGTCGAGCCGAGCTCGGATCGGTAACATTAACGAGTAATAATTCGAGCTCGGCTCGGCTCGTTAACGAGTGTAACGAGCCTATCGAGCCCATCGAGTCGAGCCGAGCCTATCGAGCCTAATGGAATTTTAAGAAAAAATTTAGTTATCGAGCCTAACGAGCCGAGCTCGGTTGGGCTCGTTAAGATATCGAGTATTTTTCGAGCTCGAGCTCGAGCTCGTTTAACCTAACGAGTCGAGCCGAGTCGAGCCTTAACGAACCGATCCGAGCCGAGCTCACGAGCAGCTCGTTTCGTGTAACAGCTCTAGCCACAGGCAATTGTGACTGACAACGGGCGACAATTCGAGGGCAAGAAAATAAGGAGCTTCTGTGAGAAATAGGGAATAAAAAAGTATTTTTCAACTCCCCACCATCCACAATCCAACGGCCAAGTCGACGTGGTTAACAAGATAATCAAACACATACTGAAAATTCGGTTGATTGACAAGAAAGGCAAATGGTCGGAGGAGCTACCAGAAGTGTTATGGGCATATCGAGTATCTCACAGAACGAGTACAGGCGAGACTCCATTCACAATGGCATTCGGCATCGAAGCGGTGATACCCATAGAATTAAAGGTCCCAACAGAACGAACAGCAACGTTCGGCGAGCAAACAAATGACCAAGCTCTAGCGGCAGAAATGGACTTGATTGAGGAAAAAAGAATCTCGGCAGAAATGAAAAATGCAATATACAAAAGAAGGATCGCAAAGTATTACAACTCACAAGTAAAAGTCAGAGAGTTCAAGATTGGAGATCTCGTGCTTAAAAAGGTTTTGGGACCACCACCAGGAGTATTCGGCCCGACTTGGGAGGGCTCATACAAGGTGACAAATAAGTGGTATAATGGCACATATGACCTTGAAAACATGGAAGGCAAGTCATCCCAATACTCCTGGAATGCAACTTTACTCAAGAAGTACTATCAATAAAGTCCCGTAAGTCTTAGAAGTTTTACAATATAAATTTTTTGTAAAGCTCCTTGTAAATTCCTAAAAAAAAAAATTTGCACAAGTTTATATTTGAGCGAGCAGTTGTGTATGTTAATATTAGTGTGAATCTATGTCACTAGTCCAAGTCCTAAATCACTCAGTTGCTCGCCTAAAACTTGCAAAACATAAGTCTATCACAAGACGAACAACTGAGCTTAACAAATGCAAAATAAGGTTAAGTCCCTAATGGACCAATAGCCCACATTAATGCAAGGCCAAGTCCACAAGCGACCAAAAAGGCCCAAACAATTAAAGGTCAAGTTCTATGAGAACCAAATGACCAACTTAAAAATTTCACTAAGTGTTTACCTTAAGAAAAAATGAACACACTTAGAAACTAATAAAGAGTCATATGCAAAAGCAGTAAGCGAGCAACTGAGTAAGATAGAGATAAATGCACAAATTTGTAAATTAGCAAAAGCTTTCATTTCATCAAGTCAAAAGATGTTTACAATAGGAGTGATAAGTACAGAAAGAGGATGTGTATCCTATTGCAAATCAAAGTACAAAATCTTCAGGCTGGAGGGGCAGGAGGCGCATCCGTGGTCGCCGGAGCAGGGGGTGCTTCTTCAGTGGTGACAATTGCGGTCGTGGCCGCCGTAGCAGAGGTGCTCGCCCCATCAATGGGAGTCAAAGGGAGAGAGTAAAGGCCATCGAAGATATCCGCCTCCTTGCTCGGCTGCTCGCCAGAGGACTGGGGAGGCACAACTTCAACATCTTCCCCAAAGATATCCATGGGGACCCCCAGCTCCTCAAGATTAGCCATTGGGAGCGCGAACCCAGCCCCAATAGGGTTATCTTTTGACATAACCAATAAAGTCCTTCTTTGCCGTAGCCAAAACATCCAAGTTATGGTCCAGGGCGAACTTCACTGATCTTATGTTTTCAACGTAAGCACATACATACCCTAGGTTGGTGTTGTCAGCCACATCTTGAGCATAAAGGTCATAGGCGACCATCCCAACCTTTTCTTGCTGGAGGCGAGCAACCTCAGCTTGGAGCTCTTCAATCTGGGTGACCATGGCCGTCTTCTCCGCTTCTAACGCTTTTGCTCGCTGGTCGGCCACCCCCAGTTCAAGAGATAGCTTCTCTGATTGGTTCAGAGCAAATTGTTCACTAGCCACGGAAGCATTGAACATTTGCTCCAAGTTCGCCATTGCCTTGGCATGCTCAGCTTTCTCCTACGCGGGCTCCTCATCCTTTTTCTTCAAGGCAGCCGCTCTCTCCGCCTCAAAGCCCTCGATCTTGCGACCAAGACTGCGATTCGTCCTCTCCAGGAGTACAATTTGATCAAGGAGCCTTTGAGCCATCACAACTTGATGGCTGGCATTATACGCGATCAAGCGAGCATTGTCGCTTGGAATTTGTCCTTGAACAATCTCTTCACAAGTCTTGGTCCAAGAACGGGGGACCATCTCCGTTGCTCGCCGAACGTGAGAGTCTGGGATATCCAGATAGGGGGTGGAGATTTTACACAGCTCAACTGATGGAGCACTTCTGCTCGCCCAAGATGCTCCTCAGGCTTATACCTGGGAAAGAAGGAAAAGAAAGAATTTTTTTAAGTAAAGATACGAAACATAGGCGATCATCAGAGTTCCAACTAGAAGACTTACTCCCTCAATTTTACGGGGTCATACCCCAGGTACGAGCGGTCACTGGATGATCGCGCTTTCTTATTCAAGATAGCAGCAACGGTTTGCTGCTCACTCACGATTTCGAGAGAGGTGTGTTTGGAAGCAGGGGAACGAGGAGCACGGTTGCCCGCCTCTGTGGCAGTTTTAGAGCGCTTCGATGCTCGCTCGGCGCCCTCCCCCTCCTCGCGAGAATCATCCCGCGGAGCCTTCTTTTTCGCCTTTTCCTTCTCCACAGCTTGTGAAGAAGAGACTGTCTTGGGGGCTCCTTTGGAGCCTCCCTTGGATACTCGCGGGCGAGCATCTGGATCTCCTCCAGCCCGTAGGCGCATAAGTGACAGAGGTGGATCTTGCCTCTTCCTTGTCGGCTCCTCAGCAGCCATCTGTTTGACCCTTGCAGCGAACAGATGGTAGGATCTTGGAATAGTCGGCATAGCGACAGTCACTCTTTGATCTTTTTAAAAATAAAAATGAGCAAAAGGGTTAATGAAGAAACGCGATCAAGCGGACAAGAGAGTGGAAGTTATGATGATAGTTACCTTCGAGGATCTCTGCCCGAGCCTCTAAGTGGTGAGGACTTGTGAAGAGTTGGGCAACCTTACGGCAATGGGCCTTCGAAAGATACAATATGTCGCGATCACCCGGGTTTCGGAGTACGATTACAGCCAATGTGTACAAAAACTCTTCACTAAGGCCTGAATCTCCCCACTTCAACACTCTTGGACCTGCAAAACAAAAAGAAAGAAAAAATTAAAATTAGTCCCCAACGCCGTCCCACGAAGGAAATGAGAAGGCATACGTTTAATTATGCCAAAACGCTCTGGAGTATTAATGCGCGCTTGGCCGCCTGAGAAATCCACCGATGCTCGCCAGTCACCCCCAATAAAGAAGAATTGGTTATGCCAACTCCTAACTTTATTAGGGACCCCCTCAATAAGCTTTACCCCCGTCCTCGCCTTGACGTAGTACCAGCCTACACCTTCTTCATTGCAAGCCGAAATAACCATGGCATAATGAATCTCGGTCGTGCTGAGTTTATTCTTATATCCTTCGAGGCCAAAGAGTGTCATCAAGGCGAGCAAATTAGTCCACCCAACCGGAGTAATCTGAGTGATAGCCAGATTGATGTCCGCCAGAAAACGACCGATAATGGGATGAAGCGGCAATGGAAACCCAGTGTTAAGTATATCAAGATTGATCGCGGTGCAACCCGGTGGTGGGCGATCAACAGTTTCTCCCTCCTTGGGGGCATACAGAAATATGTCGTAGGGGATCTTATACTGGGACCTAATATTATCTAAGTCCTCCTCCACAATTAAGCTCGAAATCTTACTCGCGGTATAAGCATTCAACTCGGCGGACATAAACTCTCGTGCGCGAACAGGAAAGGTCTCAGAAAAGCGAGCAGCGTAATCCTCCCATTCATTTGGGCGAGCAATGCCTTCAGGGATTTGAGACTCGGGAGTCACCTTAGAAGTAGGAAAACCTATTTCTTCAAGAAACTCCCAAATCACGGCCAATCTTGGTCGCACAACTTCCTGATGGTCGCTTTCAGCCTCAATCTCAGCGGCCACTTCCTCCGAATCCTCTCCCAAGTCAGAAGAGGTAACATCCTCCGCGTCTGGGCGACCAGTAGGGTTTTGAACATCCTCCTCATTAGAATTATCTGAAGCATGGGCTTCAATGGAGCGAACAACCGAGGACGTCTCAGATCCCGTTTCTTCGTCCACCAGTAGAGTTCTTGGATTTCGAACAAGAGCTTGGCGAACAGATCGGCGAGGAGCAGGGGAGGAGGTTTCTTCCATGGGACGCTTCCCAAGATTACGTTCAAAGATTTCCAAGGACACAGTATCACTCAAGGAAGTCATTTGAAAGAAATTTCTCAATAAAATAAGAATAATTACGAAAGATTTCGAGAAAAATGGCGAAGATGAGGAGTACGGCGGAGCTAGATGGACGCGGCGGCGTTCGAACGGCGGAGGTGGCGGATTTTTGAATGGAAATGCAAGAATAACGAAATCAAAGAAATAAACGAAACAAAAATGAGATTAAGGACAATGATCAATAATTACCTGAAGAAATTGCGTGAAATGGACCAAGAATCTCGCGAAAATCGAAAAGGAAAAGCTCGAAACGAAGCTTTAATGGCAGAAGAAGAAAATGAATTTGAAAGAATGAAATGAAGGAAGAAGACGAATATTTATAAGGTTAAAAAACGGGTTCAAGATAGAATTTTTAAAAAGATCTCTAGGCCCCTACTTGCAAAAAAAACACGCGTGACTCAGAGATGACTTCATCGCCGCCCACGACGTTACGATTTCCGAGAATCTCGGGAACCCAACCGTCACCAACGTACGGAGTATCCCCAGTGTTCGCCCAGATGACATAATGGTCACCAATTTTCCCGCTCAAAGGAATTCAAAAATTTGTTGCTCGCTCCACACACAACTATCATTCTATCGAAATTGTGTCTTGCTCTTCATTAGTCAATAGTTTTCCTAACAAAGAACAAGTCAGGGGGCATTGTTGATAGGCGACCAGGCGAGCAACAGGGATTGAAGATTAAAAAGTTAATGAACTAAAATCAAGAAGCAGGCGACCATCAGAGTTTGGAGAAAGTCAAGTTTTCTGACGACCAGGAGTGTGGTCAAACACCTTTTACGCGACCAGAAAAGCAAAGGACAAAAGAAACGAGTAACCTAAGCAAGAGGTGAAGACAAAAGGCGGACAGCTTTGCAACAACGCGAACAACTGTGCACTAAGCCCAAACATAAAGTGAACAAAAGGTCCGTAGCATCCAACGAAAATATGCAAGCGAGCAACTAGTCACTAAAGGAAGCAGCAAAGTGGTCTTGAAAACCAAGTACAACATTGGGAACTCCAAGAGTCACTAGTTTAGATATGGTCCAAGTGTCTAAACACTTGACACTCATCCAAGTGAAGATAGTTTAGATGTTGTACAAGTGTCCCACCACTTGGCATAAATCCAATGGTTGAACCACTAGAAAAGTGACACATGACCTCCTTGTATATCTATAAATACCCCCTCATTTGCATGAGGGAGGAGGATTTTCCCATAATTCAAAATATTACCCAAACTCTTGCAAATTTACTTCTTAGATATTACTTTGTCAAATTTCATGATTTTAGATCTTGTTTGGTGATCTTAACAAAGAAAAACAGCTGTTGGTCCCAAAAAGGTTATCCAGCGGAAAGCGTTTTTAAGTTTATTTTAATGAAAACCCGATTTATGAATTAAGTACTAAAATTGAAATGCAGAAATTTAAAGTACAGAAAAGTAGAGAACACCGGATTTATAGTGGTTCGGACCAACTTGTCCTACGTCCACTCTCCCTTTCTTCAAAGGGGACTTACTCTCCAACCAACGTACTCACTAACCACTGGAATTTCCGAAGTACCAGCTCCTTCGTACAACTTACAACAACCTTATCTAACAAGATGAACAGGTTGAGTAAAGCTCCAACTATAACTCCTAAAGAGTGTATATAAACTAGAAAGGACAAAGTGAGTGTTTGGAAGAGTTGGTGTTCTTGTTGTGTGCTCTCGCGCGACTCTTGTAATGAACTAATCCAAGCACTCCTATTTATAGTTGTAGGAATTAACTAGCCGTTGGGAACTAGCAATTCAAACAACCATAATTGGAGGAATATAATCAATCAAAGATTGATTATATGATTGATTAGTTGACTTCAATCAATCAATCAAACAATCAGATCCTCCATCAGATGACTTCCAGATTGCCTTCTTCTCCATCAAGAATTTCCAAAGTCTTCTTGTCTCCAGATTACTAAGATGCTTCTGGAGGTGAACTAATCCGTCTCTCGTCTGGTCTGGTCTGGGGTCTTCTGGTCTGGTTTCATCTGGTCAGGTAACACTTCTGCTCTGGTCCTCATCTGGGAGAGGTCTTCTGGTGACTTCTCTAGCAGACTCCTCTGGTCAGACTCCTCTGGTCAGGCTCCTCTGGTCAGACTCCTCTGGTCAGACTCCTCTGGCCGGACTCCTCTGGACCACATCTGCTCTGGTGACTCTTCTGCTCTGGACATCTCATCTGGTCATACCTCATCTGGTCACCTCATCTGGTACCTTCTCTGGTTCTGGTCACCTTCTCTGGTCACCTTCTCTGGTACCTTCTCTGGTCTGCACAGATTTCTTCCCCCTTAACCAAAGACCTATTCTAGACTAAGACTAATCTGTAGCTGACTAACAGGTTCAGCTAGTCCTATTACAAGTTCTTGTTTTAACATCTTCAAAACATCTAATCTATATCCTAACAATTTCTCCCTTTTTGATGATGTTAAAACTGTAAGAACTTTAAATAAAACAAGACAAGAAAATATTGAAAAATCTAAATAGAGATTCTAGCAGGCTGGGTCAACTGATCTTCCCCCTCAAAGTATGCTCAGCTGATATTGGGGCATAACATCAGCTGGTCTTCTTGTGTATCTGCAGGCAATCAACTTTTTGGTACCCTACTGGGTCCAGGGGGGTTAGCACGATATTTAGGAAGCCACAAGAATAGATCATCCCTTTCTGGATCAGGTGATCTTATCTTTCTTCCATACATATCAACAAAAACACACTGAACATAAGAAGCTTCGACATGGTTATTTCTTCTAGAGGCTCTTCTTCTCTTATGAGCTTGTCCAGTAGAAGAAGTAACTTGTCTTAAAGCAACAGTCTTGAAATTTTGTTGATAAGGATAAGTATTACTAGAACCATCAAAGGTTCCAGCTGGTCTGGCAGATGACTTGAAAGTCTTCTGCAGGTGAGTAGGAGTCATCTGGTTCTGCCTCTTTTGAGAAGATACAGAATGTCTTCTACTCTGCTGGCCTGGCTGAGGTATTTTATTTTGGGTATAACCCTTCTTAAAATACCTCTTCTGCCTTTTGGGTTTTTGAGTTTCAGTACTCATCTGCCCATTAGGCTGAGTTGCCTGGTCAGCTGACCTCTTGCCTTTATCAATAAAATTACTAGTCTGTTCTTCTTTCTGAACATGTGAGGATTCAGGTTTGGTATAACCAAGGCCTGTTTTATCATGCTCTCTTTGAGATGAGGCAGCTATGTGTGACACAGCATTGTTTGCTGTAGTCAGCTGCTCCACTCTTATCTTGAGCTTGTCCTCACTATCTTTTACAATTTCGTTTTGATGGAAGAGTTCATCGAACTTAGCTTTCAGCAGAGTATATTCATTATCTTTCTCAATGTTTTCAACAAGCAACTTTTCTATCAGCTTAGTTTGTTCATCACATATGGTTTTCGAGTCAGTGGACTCTTCTACCAGTGTTTGAACTTGTTCAGCTGGTAGATCAGTTGGGTTGCCTAAACATTGTGAAAGCCTCTGATTTTCTGCTTTCAACTTTGTGTTCTCATCTTCCAACTTTTGACAAAGTTGTATAGAAGTTCGGAGATCTAATAGCATTTTCTGCATATCAGACTCCTCTGATTGTCCAGAACAAGAAGAAGATGAAAAAGAAGAGGGAGTTCGATTACATACCTCGTCTGTTACCAGACATATCTCTTCGTCTGGTCCAAAATTTGATGATGAACCAGAAGTGGATACCTCATCTTCCTCATCTGCTAAGCTTCTTTTGGAGTACCTCCTGGTGTCTCTTCTACTGCATCTCTTTGAGCCCATTTCTGCAAAATTTGTTAGCACAACAAATATTTGGGTTTTTCAAAAAAATATGGATCTGCCCTGGTGACCACCGAGATAATTTCAAAACAGTGGTCTGTAGGACACACTGCTCTGATACCACTTGTTGGTCCCAAAAAGGTTATCCAGCGGAAAGCGTTTTTAAGTTTATTTTAATGAAAACCCGATTTATGAATTAAGTACTAAAATTGAAATGCAGAAATTTAAAGTACAGAAAAGTAGAGAACACCGGATTTATAGTGGTTCGGACCAACTTGTCCTACGTCCACTCTCCCTTTCTTCAAAAGGGACTTACTCTCCAACCAACGTACTCACTAACCACTGGAATTTCCGAAGTACCAGCTCCTTCGTACAACTTACAACAACCTTATCTAACAAGATGAACAGGTTGAGTAAAGCTCCAACTATAACTCCTAAAGAGTGTATATAAACTAGAAAGGACAAAGTGAGTGTTTGGAAGAGTTGGTGTTCTTGTTGTGTGCTCTCGCGCGACTCTTGTAATGAACTAATCCAAGCACTCCTATTTATAGTTGTAGGAATTAACTAGCCGTTGGGAACTAGCAATTCAAACAACCATAATTGGAGGAATATAATCAATCAAAGATTGATTATATGATTGATTAGTTGACTTCAATCAATCAATCAAACAATCAGATCCTCCATCAGATGACTTCCAGATTGCCTTCTTCTCCATCAAGAATTTCCAAAGTCTTCTTGTCTCCAGATTACTAAGATGCTTCTGGAGGTGAACTAATCCGTCTCTCGTCTGGTCTGGTCTGGGGTCTTCTGGTCTGGTTTCATCTGGTCAGGTAACACTTCTGCTCTGGTCCTCATCTGGGAGAGGTCTTCTGGTGACTTCTCTAGCAGACTCCTCTGGTCAGACTCCTCTGGTCAGGCTCCTCTGGTCAGACTCCTCTGGTCAGACTCCTCTGGCCGGACTCCTCTGGACCACATCTGCTCTGGTGACTCTTCTGCTCTGGACATCTCATCTGGTCATACCTCATCTGGTCACCTCATCTGGTACCTTCTCTGGTTCTGGTCACCTTCTCTGGTCACCTTCTCTGGTACCTTCTCTGGTCTGCACAGATTTCTTCCCCCTTAACCAAAGACCTATTCTAGACTAAGACTAATCTGTAGCTGACTAACAGGTTCAGCTAGTCCTATTACAAGTTCTTGTTTTAACATCTTCAAAACATCTAATCGAGAAAAATGCTTCGCAGAGAGAGGTTAGGGTTTGAATAGTATGGAAACGTGAAAGGACAAATTGAAAACAAAATTGATTTAAATAGAGTAGTACGCGTGGCTTGAAAATTAAATGAAGAGTGAACGCGTGTTGTTTCAAATTCAATTTAGGAAACAAAATCAATTTTAGAATTGATTGACATTTTGCACAGTGATTAAATCCGATGGCCATGATGAAAGGCGAAATACAGATTTAATCTGGTGCGTTGGCATAGTCATTGGGACTGGGCATAAAGGGGTTGTGGCAGTCAAGAGAAAACGCGAAATGATTGCCTAGGCCCTATACCCTAGTCTTAAATACACTCCGAAGGTGAAAGGTTTTGAGTGTACTTATTAATTTGAAAAGTGTATCCCAATGATCAGAGGCCAGAGTAGAAAAGACATATCTGTCACCTGATATTGTAACCAGATGATACCACAACTAGTCTGGTGAAACTTCTCCTCTGATGGAACTTATCTGGTCCTGGTCAATAAAGACTTTGGACATGTCTCTGACTTAGCACCTCATCTGGGATTAGTGTCACCTGGTGTATACCTCATCTGGAAGTATACCCTCTCTGATATATCTAATCTGCAGGTATGTTAGCATAAAGAAAATTTATGAAGAGAATTTATAAAGTAAGGATACTTCTCTGATGTTCCCCCTAAATCAAATCTGTCTCTGGATCCAACAATCCTAACTCAAAAGCTAACTCTCTGAATCTGGTCTCAGCCAAAGGCTTGGTTAAAATATCTGCTCTCTGCCTCTCTGTTGCAATCTTTTCCATCCTTATATCTCCCTTCTCAACATGATCTCTGATAAAATGATGCCTTATATCAACATGTTTGCATCTGGTATGAAGAACTGGATTCTGGGTGATTGCAATGGCACTATTACTGTCACAGAAAATAGGAATATCCTTAGCTCTAATCTGGTAATCCCTAAGCTGTTGACTAATACAAAGAAGTTGAGAACAACAACTCCCTGCAGCCATGTACTCTGCTTCTGTTGTTGATGTAGCAACTGAAGTCTGCTTCTTGGAAAACCAGGATACCAATTTGTTCCCTAAAAATTGGCATGTACCACTTGTAGATTTCCTATCAATTCTGCACCCACCATAGTCTGAATCTGAATAACCACTTAATTCTAAGTTGTCATCTGCAGGACACCATATTCCTAAATTCACAGTTCCCTTAAGGTATTTCAAAATTTTCTTAGCTGCTTCCAAGTGACTCTTCTTGGGGTTAGCTTGAAATCTGGCACAAACTCCTACAGCAAAAGTAATATCTGGTCTGCTTGCAGTCAGATACAAAAGAGAACCAATAAGTGCTCTGTACTGAGTCTGGTCCACACACTCTCCAGACTCATCTGGATCCATGTTGAAATTTGTCATCATAGGGATCTTGGCCGCTCTGCTAGATCCTATTCCAAATTTCTCTAACATGTTTCTGGTGTACTTAGCTTGATTAATAAAAATTCCCTTCTCTGATTGCTTAACCTGCAAACCCAAAAAGTAATTTAATTCTCCCATCATGGACATCTCAAACTGTCCCTGCATGAGCTCACCAAACTTCTCACACAGCTTCTTGTTAGGGGATCCAAATATGATGTCATCAACATATATTTGGACCAGAAGGATGTCCTTTCCTTCTTCTTTCCTAAACAAGGTCCTATCAATTTTACCTTTAGTAAAACCATTGTCCAGAAGAAATTGAGATAGAGTGTCATACCATGCTCTGGGTGCCTGCTTCAGCCCATAAAGAGCTTTCTTAAGCTTAAACACCTTGTCACCTTGTTCAAAACCAGGAGGTTGTTCAACATACACTTCCTCAATGAGAATCCCATTAAGAAAGGCAGATTTCACATCCATCTGGTATACTTTGAACTTCATGTGAGCAGCATATGCTAAGAACAATCTGATGGCTTCTAGTCTGGCAACAGGAGCAAAAGTCTCATCATAGTCTATTCCTTCAGACTGAGAATAGCCCTGGGCCACTAGCCTTGCCTTGTTCCTAGTAATGACATCATTCTCATCTTTCTTATTTTTGAAAACCCACTTAGTGCCTATCACCTTTTGATGTCTCGGTCTGTCTACCAGCTCCCAAACATCCTGTCTGGTGAATTGATTCAATTCCTCCTGCATAGCCACAATCCAATTTGAATCTTTCAGTGCCTCCTTGATGTTCTTGGGCTCAATCAAGGACACATAGCAACTGAATAAGGCAGCTAAGTTAATAGTTCTCCTAGTCTGGACACCCTTAGTTGGATCTCCTAAGATCAGGTCATTGGGGTGATCAACCAGGGTCCTCCTTCCCGTGGTCTTGCCTGGGTGATCATCTTCTGCAGTACCTTGGTGATTATCACCACCTGCAGAAGAGCTTCCCCCTACAGGAGTTCCAACCTCTTCTGGTTCTGCTCCTTGTGAAGGCTGCTGCTTCAGAGAACTAGGAGAAGGGTCCTCATCTGAATCTGAATCTGAATCAAGAATAGGTGGATTGACCTTGATAACTCTGGGTTTAGCCTGATTCTGGGTCTCATCAGGAGACTTAGAATCCACCTTGCACTCAAAAGTAGATTCATCAAAAACAACATGAGGTGTTTCTTCCACACAAAGTGAATTCTTATTAAAAACTCTAAAAGCTTTACTGGTGCTGGAATATCCCAAAAATATTCCATCAGCCACTTTAGCATCAAAGGTTCTTAATTTAGATTTCCCATTGTCATGGATGAAACACTTACATCCAAAAACATGAAAATATGAAACAGATGGGGTTTTACCTTTCCATACCTCATATGGGGTCTTATTGTGTCTCTGGGCAATCAGGCATCTGTTCTGAGTGTAACAAGCTGTATTGATGGCCTCTGCCCAGAATCTCTGTGGAGTGTTGTATTCTTCCAGAAGTGTTCTTGCAGCTTCTTTGAGAGTCCTATTCCTCCTTTCTGCAACTCCATTTTGTTGAGGTGTTCTGGCAGTAGATGTCTCATGAAAAATCCCATGATCCTTGCAATAATCTGCAATATGTGAATTCAAAAACTCTGTTCCTTTGTCACTTCTGATCCTGACTATGCTCTGGTTCTGCTCATTCTGAATCTGCTTGAAGAACTCTGGCAGCTTAGTTATAGTTTCATTTTTCTTAAACAAGAACACTACCCAAGTGTATCTTGAAAAGTCATCTACTATTACTAAGGTGTACTTCCTTCCACTGAAACTAAGAGGAGAAACAGGTCCAAACAGGTCCATGTGAAGTAGTTGAAGTACTCTGGTTGTGGTTGTGCTCTGGACATCCTTAAAGGAAGTCTTGGGTTGTTTACCCTTCTGGCATGAACCACAAACCTGATCCTTCTTAAACACTTCATTTGGAAGACCTCGAATGAGACCCTTTCTGGCAATCTTGTTCAATGTTTTGAAGTTAAGATGACACAATCTCTTGTGCCAAATCCAGCTGTTCTCTGCAGATCCTTTAGCAACCAGGCAAGTATTCCTTGGGCAACTGCTAAAATCTGCAAGATAAATGTTACCCTTCCTCAAGCCTATTAGCAAGATATCATTATAATCAGAAGAGAAAACAGTGCATGAATCACTAGAAAACTTCACTGAGTATCCCTTGTCACAGAATTGGGATACTGAAAGCAGATTATGCTTGAGTCCTTCTACGTAGTAGACTTCATCTACAGATACTCCATTGAAGGTCAACTTTCCAACTCCTCTGGTGACTCCATAGTTGTTGTCACCAAACATCACTCTTGGTCCATTCAATGGCTTGAAATCTTGGAGATTATCCTTCTGGAATGTCATGTGCTTGGAACATCCACTATCAATGTACCAGACATGGTTGCTTGAAAATCCTTTCTCCAATGGACTCTTATCTACCTGCAGAGAGATTAATTAGGTCCCCTACTAGTGCTGGGTCCTGATTGGTTAGTTGCAGGTTTTGTAGGAATCCATAGATAAAGATCATCTCTTGATGGATGAGGAGATCTTATCTTCCTTCCAAATCTATCTACCAGTACATGTCCTCTTACTATGACATATTGAGCTACTGGTCTGATAAGGACACCTTTCCTATAAACAGGTCTGGTGTACCTTTTCTCAAATCTGGCCTTTGGAATGGTCTGCCTCAAAGACATGGTCTTAAAGGTCTGGTTGTAAGGGTACATCCTAGAAGAACCATCTCTGGTGTCATAACTTCCCAGATCAGTTGGTTTTCTATAGATGGGTCTGGAAGACCTCCTCTGGTTCTGATAATTAGACCTGTTCTGGTGATTATAGTTCCTTTGAGTATACCTATTCTGGAATTGATTTTTCTGAGAAAATTGTCTTTGGGGTACCTGGTTCTGTTGAACATTGTTCCTTCTCTGGTAGTTATTACTCTGATTGGTATTCCCCCTTTTTGAGTGTTTCCTTTGAGGATTTCTCTGGGGTCCTCCTATATCCTAACAACAGCCACTAATCATCTCCGATTAACAAAGGTCATCAACATTCAATAAAAACAACTAATAATCTATAGTAAAAATAACTAATACCCTTCAACAATTCATGTATAAACCAATTCCATTCTATACGTACTCCTAACAAAATAATTCTCCATTCACATATACAGAACTATTCAAAATTAATGGGCAATTAAATATATGTGTGTGTGTTAAGACAACAATAAATGCATATGTTATATGTTTTAATATAACATTAGTTGAGTTGTAACATTCAATCAAAGACATATAAATAATTCATAAACCAGTGTTTTCTCACCAACTTCTCAAAAGATTAAAAAAAATTAAAACTTAAATTATCTCTACACCACAAATTTTTTTTATCATGATTTTCAAATTGAGGACCATAATCGAAATTACAACATTTCTAGTGATTAGTGGAGCAACCACAAATGTTCTAGCATATTCACAAGACTATCCTGATGAAAACAGCTGTGATGCTAATATAGGCGATTATTGTGTAGGCCAAGTTTTAGAAGGAATATGTGACGATATTAATAATCCAATAAATGAGACGATGAGTGAAGTTTGTTGTGAAGAAGTTTGTGTTGGTACCGGAAAAGAATGCTTCTTCAATAAAACAGCAAAAGGTGTCATTGAGAATATAAAGATATGTAGCCGACCCAATGCTACTTCAGAGATAATTGATGCTAGGGCTAAACAAGTTTTTGATGATTGTTCGAAATGGGTATCAAATTTTGGTCTCATGTGTAAGAAATGATTCTCATTCGTTCTTTTTGGGTTTTAAAAATTTGGATTTGGATTTTGTAATTTAAAACTCATTCTAGTTTGGGTTTTAAAATTTAGGTTTTTGAAATCCTAAGCCTACAACCCTATAAATAATATATACAACACTCATTTACTTTTACATAATAAACTTAAATCCTACCCTACTCAAAGCAAAAAAATAACACAGATTTTAAAAATCTCATGAATTACAAAAACCATTAATTTTCAGAAATCGATTTTTAAAAATCACTTAAAACCCAAAAAGAACATAGCCTTAGTATGCAACATTAAAAATCTACCCTTTGCAAAAGAAAGAAAATAAAAATTGGTTCTTAGTTAAAAATCGAGTCATAAAAAAAGTATTTAGTGTTTCATCACGTGTAAAATAGAGTGTATATATATAATTAACTAAATAAATTTCTAATAATAAGTTTCAAGTGCATTTAAAATTATTATTGTTCAAGTAACCCCTATTACGAGTAACTTTTCATTAATAGTGGGGTGACTTTTCACTAATTACAAGGATATCATTTTAAAAATACACTGGAATTGTATAGTGCATACAAGACTAAGAGTTCGTCTGACTTATCTTATATAACAACTTATAAATTATTTAGAAACTTATTAATACCCTTAGAATTGCAAAATATATGTTTAACAACTTATAAGCACTTAAAATTAGCTCGTTACGGTTTATAAGTTATAAAATAATAAGTTGAGAAATCTCAATTTATTTTTTCTCACCACCCCATCTCCCTACCCATCCTGCCTATTGATTGCACTTTTTCGTATCGTACTCCCACAAGTGAATGGGGTCGATTGTAGAAATAGAAAGCGACCAAGTTAACAATTATCGAACCCTAAGACAACGGTTTTAGTGCTAAGAAATCTACAAGATTGAATGCTTATAAAAGAAATTTCAGAAAAGTAAATGATTTGGGTTGGTTTTACCTACTAATTATTTTCAAGTGTTAAAAAAAAACTATTCTAACTTCTTTCGAAGTGCAAGGTTGGAGTTATGCTTCGAATGAATCCAATTATGTAAGTATTAAGGCTCACAAGAATATATGTTTATCTTAAGCTCAATCTCATGATCAACCAAAGTTAAAAACCTCATCTAATCTTATGCTTGATCCCAAATATTCTTCATGTTCTAAGCTTCTCTCGATAACCTAAAACATCTAACAATAGACCCCGATAACTAATCTCTTTCAAATGAACATTCACTAAGAAGAGCTCAACTCTTATATGTTGCTCTTTTCAACGAATTGCCCATTTTACCAAAGATATGTTATCAAAGCTCAAGTAATCCGAAATCCAAGAAGTTAATCATTCAATTTCACAAAATCAAAGCATCTATTCAAGCAAAGCCCTAATTCTTACATAATCTTCATCATTCAAAACGTAGAGAGTTTAGCCTAGCATAGCTAGGGCTAAGGAAGCAATAATCATGAACAAATCCATAGAAAAATAAAGAAATTAACTACTAAGAATAGAATTCAGAGAGATATCACGTAAGAAGAGGGAAATGTAGAAAACATCTTCAAGCAACACTTTTACAATCATGAAATCTTCAAATTCACTGTTCTTCAAGCTTTAATCCAGTTACAATTGACTTCTAATGGAAAATTTAAGGAAAATAAACCTAATCTATGAATCTCTAAGAGGAATGGATAGAAAATGTGGATTGGAGCTCTCAACTCTCGTATGGAACTCTAAGAATGAGTGATAACTGCTCCCAAAGTCAGTTTTAAGCCTTTTATAGTCGCACACAAATGCCCATAAGTCGTTTTTCGTAATTAAACCCTTGAATCTTCCAGAAATTGCATTTTTCGGACTTGCCAGCATTTTCACTCGGCCAACACTTTTTCTATCACCCGAGTGTTCACTCACTCGGCCGAGTGCCCCTGATTCTGCCCGAGTCATGCCTATTTTCACCTCACTCGGCCATTTTCAACCTCACTCGGCCGAGTGTGTCTTCGTTTTGGCCGAGTGAATCTTCCAGAGAATTTCACTCGGCCAAACACCTACTCACTCGGCCGAGTGCCTTCTCGTTGTGGCCGAGTGGATCTTCCAGAGAATTCTACTCGGCCTTTTCCTTCTTACTCGGCCGAATGGCCCCCTGTTCTTGGCCGAGTGATTCCTGTTTTGACTTATTTTTAGCCCTTTAACTCCACTCTTCGTTCCTTCTTCAATTCTTCATATTTTTAGACCTAAAAACACTTCATTTCCTGCATGAAGGATGAGTACACAAGGCAAAACCAAATGTGGAGATACAAGACACTAATCGTACACAAATCAAGCTCAGATAATGCATAAAATGACTTAAAAGCATACAATTATGATGCAATTACTAGACTAATCACCTATTCTGGACCTCCCGCCACCCCTCTCCGCTCTTATCCCCCTATACTTCTACCTAAAAAAAAGTAGAAACATAATTATTTATATTAAAACTTTAAAGTATTTGTTATACTCTCTCCGTACTAATTTTATTTTCCCGTTTAACTTTACACGGAGTTTAATGCAAGAGTTGAAATGTAATAGTTAAATGAATAAAGTAGTTCTGGGAATGGTGAATGGTGATTAAGGGAGTATTCAAATGAATAAAGTAGTTGAATTGTAGGAGTGGAGTTTAATAAGGTGAATTACTTTATTTCTATTTCGGGAAAAGGGAAAACAAAATTGGGACGGATCTTTTTGACAAATGGGAGAACAAAACTGGAACAGATGGAGTAAATTATTAAAAAAAATTATAAATTACATTTAATCAGAACACTCTAACAATATAAGCTACTTAAAAATAATATTTTATAAACTTTTAAAATAATTTATAAAATATTTAAAATAAACTTAGTCAAATATATTCTAAACCACATAATTATATATGTGTGCCATGTCTTGAGTAAAAATGTTAAGTCTCATATCAGATATAATTACTATTTACTAGTAAGGTACAACTCAATTCTTGAGGCAGTAACCCATATTTTAAAGTTAATTTGGGTAACAACATTAAAATAAAAGTAGGAATTATTTTGTGTAACAAAATATGAAAGAATATTAAAAAAAAGAGTATGTATAGAGTGAAATTGATTTATATATGAATCACTGAAGGGTATTAGTTGTTTTCACTTAAGAGTATTAGTTATTTTTACTGAAGAGTATTACTGGTTTATATTGAAGAGTCTTAGTTCATTTTCACTGAACAACTAAGACTTTTTAGTGTAAATCACTAATACTCTTCAGTAAATACAACCAATACTCTTCAATGAAAACAACTAATACCCTTCAATGATTCATGTATAAACCATTTTCACTCTATACTTTGTCTAAAAAAAAAGGATAATATATATGACCAGGACGATTGTTGGACACGTATAAAGTCATTACCTGCTACCAGCTATAAACTGGTTAGTTTAGGGCAACTTGCTCTTTACAGAAGTAGTAGATATGAGTTAGAGCATGTTTGACATGAGTAAAATAGAAAAGAATTTAGCATTAGCTTTTGAGTCTAGACTTCGTTTAAAAATATAGTAAATGGAAAATAAGAAAAACAACAACAAATAAAATAATAATATTATTTTAATTTAATATGTTCATATTTATATTTATAAAATAAAAGATTAAACTGAAAATTCAAATATCCATGAATAAAGCCATTCGAAAATCAGCGTGGAAATAAATTAACCCATTGGGATTTAACTTTCAGCGGCTGGGATGCAAAGGAGGGAACGAATGGCTAAGATTTAGGGGTTAGATAAAATGGAGTTGCGATTTCTCTCGATCGCAGGAGGGAATCGACCTTCTTTAATCAATCGGACCATGAGATAATGTTTGGCCACGAGAAGACGATCGGATTACGATGGGGGTTTAGATCGGATTCCCGAGATGAGGCACCCTAACCTTAATAACTGTGTTGTCGAGGTCAGTCGGGTAAGAAGACTCAAAGTTTTTCCTGAATTGAATGTTTCTGAAATTTTTCTTCGTTTTTTTGCTTTTTCCCTAGAGTTTGTAATTGCTATTTGTAGTGTGTATCAGACCACATTACGAATCTCTCTCTGATAATGTAGAAGGAATTGCCCCTTTTCCCCATTCCGTATTGATTGAGGAGGATGAATGATGAAATTAGAAGGTAGGACAACAATAAATGCATATGTTATATGTTTTAATATAACATTAGTTGAGTTGTAACAATCAATCAAAGACATATAAATAATTCATAAACCAATGTTTCCTTACCAACTTCTCAGAAGATTAAAAAATTAAAACATAAATTATCTTTATACCACAATCTTTGATCATGGTTTTTAAACTGAGGACCATAATCGAAATTGTAACATTTATAGTGATTAGTGGAGCAACCACAAATGTTCTGGCATATTCCCAAGACTACCCTGATGAAAGCAGGTGCGATGTTAATTTAGGCGATTATTGTCGAGGCCAAGTTTTAGAAGGAATATGTGACGATATTAATAATCCAATAAATGAGACGATGAGTGAAGTTTGTTGTGAAGAAGTTTGTGTTGGTTCCGGAAAAGAATGCTTCTTCAATACCACGGCAAAAGGTGTCATTGAGAATATAAAGATATGCGTCCGACCCAATGCTACTTCAGAGATAATTGATGCTAGGGCCAAACAAGTTTTTGATTATTGTTCGAAATGGGTATCAAATTTTGGTCTCGAGTGTAAGAAATGATTCCCATTCGCTTAGTGTGCAACATCGAAAATCTACTCTTTGCAAAATAAAGAAAAAGAATTGGTTCTTAGTAAAAAAATCGAGTCATAAAAAGTATTTAGCGTTTCATCACGTGTAAAATAGAGTATATATATATATATATATATATATATATATATATATATATATATATATATTTAACTAAATAAATTTCTAATATTAAGTTTCAAGTGCACCATGTATATATGTTTTAAAATTATTATTGTTAAAAAGTAACCCCTATACGAGTATCTTTTTATTAATAGCAGGGTGACTTTTCAATAATAACAAGGATAACATTTTAAAAATACACTTGAATAGTATCGCGCATTAGATGCATACAAGACTAAGAGTCTGTTTGACTTAATTTATAAAACAACTTATAAATTGTTTGGAAACTTATAAACACCCTTAAAATTGCAAAATATATGCTTAACAACTTATATGCACTTAAATATAGCTCTTTACATTTTATTAGTTTTAAAATAATAAGTTGAGATATCCCAACTTAATTTTTCTCACCACTACTCATCCAACCTAAAAAATGTAGAAAAATAGTTATTTAAATTAAAAAAATTAGTAGTTATTTTAAATTATGTTAATCAAAACACTCTAACAATATAAGCTACTGAAAATAATATTTTATAAACTTTTAAAATAATTTATAAAATTTTAGAATTATAAAATGTTTAAAATAAACTTAGTTTCTAAACCACATAATTAGATATGCGTGCCATGCTTGGAGTAAAAATGTAAAGTCTCATATTAGATATAATTATATGGTTTAGAGCGCGTTTAATTTCATTTAAAGATATATGTAAAATAGAAAAGAATTTGGCATTAGGTTTTGAGTCTCGACTTCATTCAAAGATATAAGTAAAATAGAAAAGAAGAAGAAATAAAATAATATTATTATTTTAATTAAATATTTTCGTATTTATATTTTTAATATAAAAAATTATACCGAAAATTCAAATATCCATTAATAAAGCCATTCAAAAATTAGTGTGGACAAGGCCCAATGGAAATTAAATAAGGGGGCTTGGAAATAAATTATTTTGGACGCCGATATCCCCCTTATTTGTTCACCTCCCGTTCAGTTTACCACCATCCACAATTTTTCTAAATTACTCATCTTCTTTTTCAGTTCTTGTTTACATTTTGTAAATACACCCCCTCATATAAAAAGTATGTGCAAAAAATTATGACCGTCATTCTACCGCTGCCGTTGATTTTGCCGTCATGACCCGCCATCAAAGAGAGGTGTCGTCCATAGCACTCATCCATGGATGATGATTTTTTTTTTTTTTTTGAATTTGTAAATTCTCTCCCCCCCCCCCCCCCCCCTCTTTTTGTTGGTATAGAATATGATTTTTGTTGTTTATTACCCAACTAGTGCGTACCCCCGCGAATTTCGCGGACTGGAAAAAATATTATTTTTATATTCAAATTATAAGTATAAATATTTTTTATTTTAAATATCTTGTAATTTCAATATAATATTAAACGTCAATTCGAATTATTTAAAAAAAAAATCATTTTACTCCTAAACATTTCATGTATACATGTATTTTGATTTTTTTTTAAATCAAAATATTTAAAAAAAAAAATGCTAACTTTCAGTATCATAGTATTATACATGGTAATATATTGTATATCATGACAAGATTTTTTGAAAATAATGTGTTATTTCAGTGACAATATTTCTTGGGTAGTAAAATTTTGTCCAAAAAATAAAATTAATGTTATAATCTATTATCCATGGTAAGATATGGTATTAGATGATAAGATTATTTGGGAATTTTGCAATCTTTTACGTGACAATATCTTTTGCAAAATATTTCAATATTCTCTTAAAAATTAACATATATAAATATTTTGTAAAAATATTTATTCCAAAAATATCTATTACTGTATTATACATGGTAAGATATTGCATTTCATGGCAAAAAAATTTGGGAATAATATGTTATTTTAGTGACAATATCTTTTGGATAGTAAAATTTTGTCAAAAAAAAATAATGTTGCAATCTATTATCCATGGTGAGATATAGTATTGAATGACAAGATTCTTTGGGAATCTTGCCATCTTTTACGTGACAATATATTTTGTAAAATATTTCAATAACCTCCTACAAAAATTAGCATATATAAATATTTTGCAAAAATAAATTCCAAAAATATATAAGTAAGAAAGTCGTTGAACTGTAAAAAAAATACATGTTTTACATCTTAAAGGACATGGCAGCGGCGCCGAGATTGTTCAATGGAAGATGGCAAAAACTAAAAAAGGAGGCGAGAAGAAAAAAACCTATGACCAAGAAAAATACTATAAAAAATCAGTATCATACCTTCGGTTCAAGGCGTCGGTATCAAATGCGGTTTGAGGCGGCGGGAGTAGAGCAGCGAGGTGGCGCCTACATACCTTGCACGACGCTGGGCTAGGCGGAGGAACGACTTAATACACAGAGAAAACTTAATACCAAAGATAATTTCGCAAAAATTCGTGAATTAAAAAAAACATAACCTTTGGAAGATTCTGGGAATGAGGCGGCATGTGCAGAGAATAAGATTGGGGCGGAGTCATGGCAGGCAGTGGCAAGGAAGCCAGCGCCGTAAGGGCGTTAGAAAATGAAAAAATGAGAAAATTAACCGTGAGATGAGTAGAAATGAAAAGACAAAAATAACAGATAAAGTTATAACCTGGCATCCACGGCTGGTCCGCGCTGATTGGAGAGGGGGCGGAAGCGGCGCTGTGAAAAAGATCGAAGAGGAGTGTAGCAGTGTGAGAGAGGTCGAAGGGGAGAGAGAAACGACTTATGGGCGAATGAAAATGATAAATAATTATATTAACCCTAGTTACAAATTAATGGTTTAGATGTAATGATATAAAATGAATGGTTGAGATCAAAACTTAAACCAACTTTTAATGAGAACGCAATATTTCGAAATAGAGAGATTTGAGACGTGCCACCTCATCCTTAGAATAAGGTGTGTTGACAGGCGAGCATCATCCATCATGGTGCGAGCATGATTAATCAATTAGTAAGGAAGATCAAAGTGGGTGTGCACTAATCAATCCAGAGAGTGCATGAACTGGCGAACAGGTTTTAAGGCCCGAGACCAGATATGAACATTCTGCCAAGTCATTGATGACGAGCAACATTATCAAAGGGTGGTGCATCTACCAGCCTAAAAGGTGTATGCCGACGAATAAAGGACCAAGATTCCAAAAGCCAATCTGTGTAAAACACAAAGGTGAACAACTTCTGAGTCATACATCCAAAAGGCGAACAACTTTTATGAAAAAACCATCCTGGATCAACTAAGCCGACCTGGGCGAGCAACAATGAAGTCCGAGATAAGATCAAAGAAGACTTTGTAACTAAGATTTAGCTTAGATAAGGTCAAACTAAGGTCAAATGACACATGTCAAGCATGCAGGCTAGGGAGACCAAGAGTCATAGACACCTCATGCTTGCTAGTCTCTATAAATAGTTGTTCTCCAGCTTAAGAAATACAAGTTCAAATTCATAAACACTCCCAAAACACACACTAACACACCTAAACATGCACACATACGAAATTATTTCGATTTCGACTTTCGTATATTCGATTTCATAACCCGAACCCACGATTTACCATTTACGGTGGTAACCAATCACACGTAATTGATTGATGATCTTTTAACCGAACTTAAACAGTCACTAATCTATTCGATAAAAATTGATCACCAACAATTTTTGGCGCTAGAAGGAGGGTTCGAACCTCCAGTTTAGTGTGATTACTCAAGAACTTCAAGTTGAAAACTTGAAGATTCAAAGAAAACCTCAAGAAATATTTGAAGATTCCAGCAAAGGTGTTCTTGGTGCTCTTCAATATAAAAATTAAAGAACAATCTAATTGAAATGCCTCAATCAAAGGAAACCCAAGCATCACGTTTGTCAAGGAGAGCGTCTCCCACCCGAGCCTCATCGGCCGACCACCAGGATCGTAATCCTAGACATGTGAACAGGTCGCAACATACTGCCATAACTCATAATCTCCCACCTGAAATGGAGGCCCTGGCGAACAACCCTAATGAACTGGCCAAAACCATTGCTGCTCTCCGGGCTCTACAGAGACAGCAAGATCAAAATAGGCCTTCACAAGTGAGGCCTAAAGATAGAGCCGTAGAAGTTGTTAGGGTTAGGTCAACCAGGGGCGAACAACACGAGGTGAACAGTGCCCAGGTCAGGCGGGATAAAGGCAAAGCAAAGATGGTCGAACCGAGAGAGGGCCAGGCTGAATCTGCTCACGGGCGAACAACAATGTCGAGCCATGGAACTACCCGTTCTAGTGCCCAGGACAGACTTGGTCAACCCCAACAGCAAGACAAAGTTGCTCGCCAAGAGGTGGAGCGTGGGCGAGCAACATTTGAGCAACCACGCCCATCGGTTCATGAGAGACTCTCTCAATCTGCCTTCAGGCGTCTAGGACCAAATGCGGCGAGCAACCCTAGAAAACAGCTCCAGGATTTGCCCACTCCGAGTGAGGGACTACGACGAGCAGAAAGGTTAGTACCTTTGCTCACCGAACAGCCTCCAAGTCAGGGGGCATCTTTGGATGAGCTATCAAGTTTAAGAAGGGCAGTGGAGAACATGCAGGGACAGTTGGACCAACAAAGAGGAGTGGGGACGACCAGTTTGCCATCCTCACCATTATCACCTGTCATTCTGAAAGCCCCGATTCAGAAGAAGGTCCAATTCCCAGCAAGCATACAATATGACGGTGTTGCTGATCCCAGAGTTCATCTAACAAAATATTCGGATTATATGGTCTCGGTGGGAGCCAGCGACGCCACTCAATGCCGAAACTTCCCTTTAACTTTAGGGGATCGGGTACATAAGTGGTTTTCGGCAATACCCCCAGCATCTATCCATTCATTCACTCAACTAAGTCGAGAGTTCCTTTCTCATTTCTCAACGGCGGGGTCATACTTGTCTCAGAAACACCGATTGTCTGACCTAAAATAAAATGACAACGAGTCAGATCGAGCATTCATGGAAAGGTTCGACAAGGTGCTGTTGGAAGGTGAACCCGTCAGCGAGGACACGGAAATTGTTGTCGTTATGGCCGGGTTGAAAAAAGGATCAAAGCTATGGAAGGAGGTACATCTGAAGTGCCCAAGAAGTTATGCCGAATTTTGAAATCAAGCCGACATATTCGTTTCCATGCACGAGGCCTTGCAATCAAACTTGGGGGAGAACAAAACTGATCCCAAGGAAAATAACAAGAAACCCGGCGCAACAAACTATCGAGTCCCTAAAAACATGAAGGCATTTACTGAAGGGACGAAGCTCAAGGAAAAGTTGAATCAAGTGCTAACAGTGTCAGTCGATACTGTTTATGAAAATGTGAAGGATAAGAAGTTGCTCTCCCCTCCCCGGAAAATTCGTCAAGACACTGGCAAACTCAACCCTAACAAGTATTGTGCCTACCATCAAAGCATGGGGCACTTTACGAGTGAATGTAGAGATTTGCTCAAATAGCTCTGGCGTTTCTACGAGGACGGAAAGCTCTCTGACTTTGTTAAAAGACAACCCGGGAAGAGAGTCCGGGAGAACAACTCTGAAGATGAGGATGATCAACCTCAGAAAAACAATAAACCGGCGCGACCAGTTCCTACCATTCCTACTCGTCCATTGGAAGATTTATATATGATGGAACCTGCAGGTCCCGCAGAAGGATGTTCTGATGGACGGCCACCCATCTCCAACCGAAAAAGAAAGGCTGAATTACAAGCGATCGATCAAGTCCAAGAAATGGGGGTTAAACCATCTATTATGCAGACAGCAGAATTGACCTTCACCGAAAATGACTTGGAAGGAATTTTAACTCCGCACAACGATTCGCTCATAATCTGTGCAAAGATTATGGGAACACGAGTCCACAGATTGTTGGTAGACACTGGAGCCTACACCAACATCCTATTCAAAAGGACGCTCGATCATCTTGGAGATTATTCAGGCTATATCCAGGATTCGACTCACAGAATAGTAGGCTTCGGGAATGCTGTAACAGTCCCTTTGGGAATAGTTACTTTAGCAGTACAACTTGTAACGGCCAACGAACCCGAGAAAAATATTACAAGAATGGTTGATTTCTTGGTTGTAGATCAGGATTAAACTTATAACGGGTTTCTTGGTCGACCCTTTTTAAATGAATTCAAAGCTGCATGTTCCACTTATCACTATTGTTTGAAATTTCCAACAGCAAGTGGAGCAGGCACCATCAAAGGAGACCAAAGAAAAGCCAGGGAATGTCTCCTACAGTTGCAGGCCAAACATGCATTAGTATCCATGGTGGAGGCCACAACTAGCTATCCTGCTGATGAACCATCAATACTGGAGAACACGATGGACATAGAGGAGGTCCACATGGATACTGACGAGCAACATCTTGACGAGCAAGTGTTAGACGAGCAAGTGTTAGACGAGCAACTCATTAACACCCAGGAAGAACATCATCCTGACGAACAACAAAGAGGTGGTGACGAACAACACTCATCTAACCACTTGGAGGGCCAGGTGTTGACTAACAACAATGAATCAGGGCCAACAGACAATCTAGATCCCCGCCTGGGAGCCGAACCAATAAACATCGAAAATGATTTCAACTCTGAGGGACCAATACTTGATCCTCGGTGGAAAGGACAAAAACGACGAGCAACTCTAGTGGAAGAGCTGGAGGCGTTCAAAGTTAATCCTGAAAACTCGGATCTCGAATTATATATAGGATCTGAGCTCCCTGAGCCTTACAGATCCCGAATGAAAGAGTTCCTCAGTAAAAATCTAGATGTTTTTGCTTGGTCTCATGCAGACATGGTGGAAATAGATCCAAAACATGCTTGTCACAAGCTCAACATCAATCAAGCAAAAAGGCCAATCCATCAAAAACGAAGAAAGTATGGCCCAGACAAGTACCAGGCTTTGAATGAAGAAGTAAAGAAGTTGTTAGATAACGACTTAATTGGACAAACACTCTGTCCACAATGGGTAGCAAACCCCGTCCTTGTGAGGAAACCAAATGGGACCTGGAGGCTATGCATAGACTTTACAGATCTGAATGCAGCATGCTCGAAGGACAACTTTCCACTTCCTCACATTGACCAGTTGGTGGACAGCACTGCAGGTCATGAAATGCTAACATTCATGGATGCTTTTGCCGGGTACCATCAAATTCCAATGCATCCAGACGATCAAGAGAACACAACATTTTATACAAACAAGAACTTGTTGTGTTGGAAAAGAATGCCATTCGGTCTCATCAATGCCGGAGCAACATACCAGAGGTTGGTGAACAAGATGTTCGACAAACAAATCGGAGATACGTTAGAAGTCTATGTGGATGACATCGTAATCAAAAGCCCCCGAAAGGAAGACCATCTTCAACATTTGACCCAGGTGTTCAAAATTCTTCGACACTACAACATGAAGCTGAATCCAAAGAAGAGCAGCTTTGGAGTTCATTCAGGAAAATTCCTGGGCCATCTTGTTAGTCAACGAGGGATTGAAGCCAATCCAACAAAAGTCAAAGCAATCGTGGATATGCAACCACCACGTTCGATAAAAGAAGTGCAAAGGCTTACGGGATGCCTAGCAGCATTGAATCGGTTCATATCCAGATCGGGGGACAAATGCCGTCCATTCTTTGAAGCCATCAAGAAAGGACAGTTCACATGGACTAACAACTGTCAAAAGGCGTTCGACCAACTCAAAGACTACCTGAGAGATGTTAAAATTCTATCAAAACCCGTCCCAGGAGAAAAGTTATGTTTATACTTGGCAGCGTCGGAAGTGGCCATCAGCTCCGTTCTGGTGCGAGAAGACAGCAAATTTCATCAACCTATTTATTACGTCAGCCAAGCTTTGCATGAGACGGAGATTAAATACTCCCCAACTGAAAAACTGGCGTACGCACTTGTCATGAGTGTGAGGAAGTTACGACCATACTTCTTTGATCATCAAGTTAAGGTGCTAACAACTTTCCCACTCAGAAAAATTCTCCATCGCCCCGACACAGCTGGTCGCCTATTAAAGTGGTCACTAGAGATTAGCCAATTCGGAGTGACCTATGCTCCTCGAACAGGGATCAAAGGGCAAGCGTTAGCCGACTTTATTGTCGAACTAACCTTCCCTCCAGATCCGACGAGAGGACTTGATCACCCCTAACATCTTTACGTTGACGGATCTTCAACTAACATAGCCTCAGGGGCAGGAGTGGTTTTGATCAGTCCAGACAGACAAGTATTCACCTCGGCAATCAGATTTGGGTTTATGGCAACCAACAACGAAGCTGAGTATGAAGCTCTCATTGCTGGTCTCCACCTATCCCTTGCAGTAGGTGTCAGACGATTGCAAATATTCGGCGACTCACAGTTGATTGTGAATCAAGTCCGAGGTGAATACGAGGCGAAAGACGATCACATGATCGAGTATCAGCGAATTGTTGCTTACCTAATGTCCTTGTTAGAACAAGTCTTCGTTGAACAAATTCCAAGGGCAAGCAACACGCAGGCAGATGCGTTGGCCCAACTAACAACAAGCGAGGGTCCTGCAGAGTTGGCAGATATTATAATTACAAAGATTAATGATCCATCAACAAGAAGTTATAATGTCAACCAACTTGACGAACAAGCAAGTGAAGAAGAAGACTGGAGAACAAATATAGTCAAATACTTGAAAAGTGGGGAAAAACCAAACAACTCTTTTGAAGCTGCCAAGCTAATTAAGCAAGCCGCCAGATATACTCTGGTAGGCGAGCAGCTTTACAAAAGAGGAATATCAATCCCACTTCTCAAATGTTTGCCTAGGGGGAAAGGACGAGCAATACTCGAAGAAATACATGCCGGAGTATGCGGAAATCATACTGGGGGGCAAGCCTTGGCGTACAAGACTATCCGACAAGGCTATTATTGGCCAACTTTATGTCAAGACGCAATTAAGAAAGCAAAGACTTGCCATCAATGTCAAGTTTTTGCCCCAAACATTCATACCCCGGCCCAACAGCTCGTATCAGTTTATAGCCCGTGGCCATTTGCAAGATGGGGGATGGACATTATTGGTCCCTTCCCGGTGGGAGTTGGAGGAGTTCGATTTGCCATTGTGGCAGTCGACTATTATACAAAATGGGCAGAAGCAGAGGCCATGTTGAAAATCACGCAACATGAAAATGATCAACTTCATTTGGAAGAACATTGTCTGTCGTTTTGGAATTCCACAAACCATCGTGACAGACAATGGTCCGCAGTTTGATGGAAAAGAGTTGAGAGATTTCTGTACAAAGTGGGGGATCAAAAAACATTACTCTACGCCCTATCATCCCCAATCAAATGGACAAGTCGAAGCTGTAAACAAAATTATCAAGCATACGTTAAAAGTACGGCTAGCAGAGAGTAAAAGTAGTTGGTCTACAAAGCTTCCGGAGGTCTTATGGGCATACAGAGTTTCTCCCAGGTCAAGCACTGGAGAAACACCTTTTGCAATGGCTTTCGGAAAAGAGGCTGTAATACCAATCGAGTTAAAGACCAGCACATACCGGACGACCAACTTTGACGAGCAGGTGAACAACTCTGCTCTAGCTGCTGAGATGGATTTGCTCGAAGAAAAAAGATTGAATGCCGAGCTAAAAAATGCTACCTATAAGCAGCGAGCAGAACGCTATTATAATTCCCATGTTAAAATCAGGGAATTTAGAGTTGGAGATATGGTTCTAAGAAAGTTGTTCGCCCAACCTCCAGGTGTATTGGGACCAACTTGGAAGGGCCCGTATCGTATAACAGAAAAATTTGTTAATGGTGTATACGATATCCAAGATATGGAAGGCAAGCCGGCCCAATACTCCTGGAATGCTGTACATCTGAAGAAGTACTATCAATGAGACGAACAAGTTCTTATTTGGGCGAACAAATTTCTTGGGGGGCTAGTGAACCAAGTGAGGCAAACCAAAAACTTGTCTAATTTTTTGAAAATTTTGCTAAGTATAGAATTTAAAGTTGTTCGACACATTGTATAGTTTAGTGTTGTTTCATCTTTTTTAATATTAGTTAAAGTTGCTTGGTAAAAACATTATAAACGAGCATGTTTTTAGTTAGTGTTCAAAGTTGTTCGTCAGGTTGTATATGTTAGTGACGAGCAGTCTTACAACACTTGTAAATTTTTCATTATGTATACATAGTTGTTCGTTAAAGGAAAAGTCCAAAAGCTCGAGGTACAAGTCCATTTTGAGGACCAAAGCCACTTAAAGGTTGTTCGTTTTTTAAAATGAACAGAACCTAAGGCTAAACCCTGATTCCACTAAAGGCAAAGTTCAATTCGAACAAAAGCCCAACACTATATGTTATAATTGCAAAAGCATTGATAAAAATATAAAGTCAATTAACATATAAAGAAAATGAGCGAACAAAGAAAGACATTCCATTAATTAAAAGGCATTGAGCCTAAAAAATAGTACAATGATTCTAGAAGAAGTGTACTACAAAAGTCGAACAACTATTATAAAGGAAAGAAAAAAAAAGAGCCAAGTCCTAAGAACTATTGCTGCTCAGCTGGAGGAGGATCTTGAGTTTGTTCGGCAGAAGGATCGACAATCATATCTCTGACCATGTCCTCGGCGATCTTCTGCTCTTGCTCTTTAGCATTTTGCTCGTCAGCCACAGCCGCCTCTTCCTCTTGTTCGCCTTCATCAACTGGAGGCGGAGGATGAGTGATGACGATACTGGGGTCAAGTTTGTCAAATTTAACCCCTAATACAGCCAAGTCCGCAAGCTGAATCTCAATGTTGTTCGGCGGTGGATAGTGCTCGATGAATTCATTCAAGTCTTTGCTCATTTCTTCCACCATGTCCTTGTAATCATAAGCATCGGCCGTGTGGATGTTATCCGCGTAGGCGCAAATATACCCAAGGTTTGAAATGGGGGCAGCTCGAGCTTGAACCTCAGCCTCAAGTTGCTCGCGGGTGAAAGTACTGGCTTCTACCTCCTTAAGACGAGCATTTTCGGCTTTGAGCTCGGCGATTTCCTGCTCGGCCGCGAGCAGCTTTTCCTTTCCTTCGTCGAGCAAGGCATCTTTGCCCTTCAGTTCACCAGATAAACCTTGAATTTCGTCAAGGTACTGCTTCTCCTTGTCGATATAAATGGTGATCTGGTTATTGAGACGAGCAAGTTTGGCTTCGTATTTGTTGACCAAGGAGTCCTTCTCTTCCGTCAATTGCCGAGCAGTGCTCGCATACCGGCGAACGGCTTCTTCTTGCTCGGCCATTTGGGCCATCGCCTTTTGCGCCATCACCAAGCCATTTGCATGATGCATCATGGACAAATGGAAGTTGTCCGCAAGCCCCTGCGTGGAGATGGTTTTTTCCATGGGACGTGTCCAGGACCGGGCGATCATCTCAGTTGCCCGGCGAACATGATCACCTGGAATCTCCCTTATGTTAACAGGAGTTTTGGAGCAAGCATATTGGTGGACACCATCTGCTCGCCCAGGATGGTCCGCAGACCGGTATCTGCAAACAAGAAAGTAATTAACACTTAGAAAAATTTACAAAGATGAAAGTTGTTCGGCAGAAGAGAGTGAACACTTACTCGGCAGACTTCCGTTCGTCCCAACCTAAAATGGTAATATCTTCCGGGCCTCGGGTTGGGGTCACGTCTTTGCCCACTTTACCCGTCATCTCCACAGGCTCGACGGAGGAGCGGCGAACAGTGTCTCCCTCAGGGCGAGCATGACTCTTACCCACCTTTTCTTTCTCCTTGCCGTCACCGGGGACATCCTGGGCCAAGGGGGTCCCATCGGCTTTCCTTAAACGTTTCCCCCCATGGGGAGGAGAAATCGGAGAAGCTGGCTGAGCATGGCCAGAAGGTGTCGCAAACCGAGGAACTTTGGCTCCTTCAGCCTTGTTCGTCATTCCCAGCACTTTGGTGGGCGGGTCACCTTTCCTTTTCCGACCTTTCGGAGGCGCCATCTCAAAGACTCTTTGTTCAAGGAGAGCAAAGCAGGGGGGAACAGCAACAGTGACTTGCTCGGCTAAAAAAAATTAATTAAATTAATTAGACGAGCAAGTTGGGAAAGTCAATGACGAGCAAAGTTTAAATGAGAAGTAAGAAATTTATATACCTGAGGGCACCTCAGCTTGAGCTTCCAAGTGATGGGGGTACGTGAGCAGGCGAGCAGCTCTCAAGCACTTTCCCTCACGCAAATACTCAGTGGTCCTTTCCGCTCTATTGCGGAGGCCAACCAAGCAGGAGGTGAATAGGCAGTTTTAATCCGGCAACAACCGGTGGAAGAGGCAGTTTTAATCCGGCGATCAAAGTGTGAATATTGATCGCCGTGCATCCTGGAGGGGGGCGATCAACTCTTTCTTTCCTCCGAGGAGCCCACATATGAATATCATAGGGAATCTTGTAGGTCTCCCGGATCGAGTTCAACTCATCTTCGCGAACAACACTTTTAATTTTGCTCGCCTGGAATTCGGACTTCACCAAATCCATCACTTCTCTTTGTGGGCGAGCAAAGTTGTTCGCATGTTCCTCAGTATATGCTCGCCAATCGAAAGGACGAGCAACTCCAACTGGGATCTCGTTTTCCATCATTTTTGGAGATGGGAACCCTATCCCTTCCAGAAATTCACGGGTTAATTCGTCAAATTGGGGATCTTCCGATTTAGCGCTGGACGAGGAACCTTCCTCAGAATCTCTGTTCGCAACAACCACTATTTCCCTCCCAGATGGGCGAGCACCAGTATCCTCAACTGAACGAACAACCGAATCAACGTGGGGATTTGACGCCGAGGAAATCTCAAAGGGAGGTTGATCGACGGGAGCCGCGATTGGGAAAAGTGGATCGAGAGTTTCTTCGGATTTGTTACTCGAGTGAGAAGACATGGAAGAAAAATGAGAAAAAACCAGACGGCGGCGATGAAGGTAGCAGACGGCGGCAATTTCCCGAGGAAGATGGTGGCACAAAGTCACACACGGCGGCGATGGGGTCCAAAAGAGAAATAAAAGTAAAATCAAGTGAATAAAATAAAAGAACTACCTTAAATCTGTGCCTGAAGTAAGAAATTGAAGAAAAATTTCGTCGGAAAGAGCTCGAGATCGCCGGAAATGGAAGAAGTCGCCGGAGCACTGTAGCTAGGAGTGAAAAAGTGGGGAAATATTTGTTTCCCCTTCTATTTATACTCCAAGCAAAAAACGGGGTACAAGGTGCAGTTTACAACAAAATATGGGCCAAATTGAGAGAAAACGGGGTCTTTTTCGAACATAAAAGAAAGTTGAAGGACTGGCGTGCACATACAGTGGCGCGTGACCTCGGGACTGCTTGCGCGTGGGCGGCGCGCAATCATACCGCCCACGTCATCCTCGTATATCCCCCAGATCGTGTGAAGACAAAACGGTAAATTCGGAACTGCTCGCCAAATGTAATGATGTTCGTCCGGATCCATACCAGGAAAGTATCCTAACTACAGTTGCTCGCCATGAAGTTGCTCGTCTAAAGCAACATCTAGTCAGGATAGGGGGCAATTGTTGACAGGCGAGCATCATCCATCATGGTGCGAGCATGATTAATCAATTAGTAAGGAAGATCAAAGTGGGTGTGCACTAATCAATCCAGAGAGTGCATGAATTGACGAACAACAAACTGGCGAACAGGTTTTAAGGCCCGATACCAGATATGAACATTCTGCCAAGTCATTGATGACGAGCAACATTATCAAAGGGTGGTGCATCTACCAGCCTAAAAGGTGTATGCCGACGAATAAAGGACCAAGATTCCAAAAGCCAATCTGTGTAAAACACAAAGGCGAACAACTTCTGAGTCATACATCCAAAAGACGAACAACTTTTATGAAAAAACCATCCTGGATCAACTAAGCCGACCTGGGCGAGCAACAATGAAGTCCGAGATAAGATCAAAGAAGACTTTGTAACTAAGATTTAGCTTAGATAAGGTCAAACTAAGGTCAAAGGACACATGTCAAGCATGCAGGCTAGGGAGACCAGGAGTCATGGACACCTCATGCTTGCTAGTCTCTATAAATAGTTGTTCTCCAGCTTAAGAAATACAAGTTCAAATTCATAAACACTCCCAAAACACACACTAACACCTAAACGTGCACACATACGAAATTATTTCGATTTCGACTTTCGTATATTCGATTTCATAACCCGAACCCACGATTTACCATTTACGGTGGTAACCAATCACACGTAATTGATTGATGATCTTTTAACCGAACTTAAACAGTCACTAATCTATCCGATAAAAATTGATCACCAACAAGGTGGTGTTAACACATCACCTTGGAGAGGTTTGTAAATATATTATAATAAGATTATAAACGTAATGGAACACATAATGTTTAGTTTCGTGATGGAATACAAAAAAAAAGCGAAAATCCATCGAAGAACTTTGTTTGACACTGGTTGGTTGAACAAACAGAATATATTTGACCAAAAAGTTCGAACAAATGCTAAATGTTCAATTTTTTATTAAACATTACGTCATTGTTCGAAAATAAAATTTGAACACAATGTTTGAATAAATTTGTCGAAAATAGGATTTTTCGAAAAATATGCAATTGTTCGAGAAACCAGACATGAACACGAACAAAAAAAAAAAGATTGAGAACAAGCGAAACCATGTTTTCCAACATATATTCGTTCCTACAGAATGTTGTGCTACTCAAACAACATCAATAATCATAAAAACAAACAAATAGACATAAATAAAAATAAACATCATCCAAGTGTGTTTATTATTTAACCTAGCCTTACAAAGTTGGAGGTAACTTACCATTGTATTCGAATAATAACAATGACAGTGTTAAAATTCAAACATAGTGTAGAATTTACATCTCTTTAACACCAAGAATAATGTTAGAAGCCCTCAAAATTGTTGTGACTGTTGAAATTCCTGTAAGATTGAAACGGAGGGTGAACTAATCATATTCGTCTAACTAAAATTATTTATAAGGGTACTTAAGTCCTTTTAGATGTGTTTTCATTTTTCAAATATAAGGACTTTTCAGCGGCTGGGATGCAAAGGAAGGAACGAATGGCTGAGATTAGATGCATGAATGTTAGATTTAGAAATTAGAATGAAACTGCGATTGCTCTCTATCGGAAGAAGGAATCGACCTTCTTTAATCAATCGGATCAGAAGATAATGTTTGGCCACGAGAAGAGGATCGGATTACGATGGGGGGTTCAGATCCCATCCCGAGAACCCTAATAACTGTGTTGTCGAGGTAAATCGGGTAAGAAGACTCGAAGTTTTTCCTGAATTGAATGTTTCTGAAATTTTTCTTCGTTTTTTTCTTTTTCCCTAAAGTTTGTAATTGCTATTTGTAGTGTATATCAGACCACGTTACGAATCTCTGATAATGTAGAAGGAATTGCCCCTTTTCCCCATCCCGTATTGATTGAGGAGGAGGAATGATGAAATTAGAGGTTACAAGGTCTATAAAAACCGCATCTATGGCTCTACGAACATCAGAATTCAAAAGCATTGTTGAATTGGTTTCAATTGCAGCAAAGTAGGTTATTCTATCTTGCTTATTAGTTGTTACCACTGCTCTCTGTTCTTATTTCCCCTTTTTATTCATTTCAATTTCCTCTTCTTTTTCAGCGATGATGACTTGCTATGGGAATATATATTGTGTGTTCTTCTTCGTGCTGATTGCTCTAGCCGGCCATGGCAACGGCAGTGCTGATGACGTCCCTCTCACTCGCCTTGTTGCCGGTGATACAAGGGCAGGTAAAACAAACTGTGATTTTTCAATAATTTTTTTTTGCTGGAGTTTGTGTTTGTAGGTGCTAAAACTATTGACAAATGATGATCACAAAATGTTCATCTCCCTGCTAAAGTTAACATCAAGCCATTGTTTTCATAATTCTTGCTTTTCGAAAGTTAAGGTTTGCATGCAATTAGAGAATATGAAGAAATAATCGAAATGAGATAAATAATGACACAAAATTTACTTTACTGCAGTGTGTATAGATGGGAGTTCAGCAGGTTATTACTACTCTGCAGGGTCGGAAGAGGGGGCGGATAATTGGATCGTTTACCTAATGGTAAGCTATTAAACCTGTATTATGCCTATTTATTTTGTCACACCAAAATTTATTCTCATTCTTCTTGTTATATGTCTAGTTTTGTTTCTTGAATGTTGTCTAGACCATTATATATTAATGTCACTGATGTTTAACGTGTTTGTGAATATGTTGGTCTAGGGAGGTGGATGGTGTCCCGATTCACTAAATTGTCAAAACAGATCGAAAACAACTCTTGGGAGCACTAATAACCTCACAACCTATACCTTCGGAGGGATGTTAAGTTCCAACGTGGCTGTTAATCCAGGTAATCATTAATTAGTGTTATTCAACATATAAAACATATCTTTTTCTCAAGAATTATTAACTGATAATTCTATGAATATATTTAATGTTCAATCAGATTTTCACAACTGGAATCGAGCTCTTCTCCACTACTGCGATGGCGCGTCTTTTATGGGAGACTCTGAGGTTAATGCAGTATGTTGTAAACGAAGTCAATACATTTTGATTTCATGCTTACAATATATTAAATAGAGTTATTTTCTTGACATTATATTTAGAGTTCAAACCTCCAATTTAGGGGGTCAAGGATATTTAGTGCCATAGTGGATGAGCTGCTGCTTGCTAAAGGAATGAAAAATGCAAATAATGTAAGGTTTTATTGTTCAGTGTTTGTGATTATGTTTGCAGATAAATAAGCGCCACTAGCTCTATGATATTTAATTACTTGTATTAAGTGTGATAATGAAGTTGCAATGAAATCAACAGGCTATACTTGCTGGTGCTTCAGCTGGTGGATTAGCAACTATACTGCATTGTGATGAGTTTCGAGCATCTCTACCAAATGCTGCTAGAGTCAAATGTGTCTCTGATGCCGGTTTCTTTATTCGGGGGTAAGATTTTGACAACATGAGATTTCTTAACCTGGTTTTTGGTGTACGTATTGGCTTTTTAATTGTGGTTAAACTAGCTACTAATGATAATATTGTATATTTTTCTGATGTATAATTATAACAGAAAGGATCTCCCCCGTTCTGACATGAGGGAAGGGCCTTTTGCCAAAGTATTACATTTCCATGTATGACTCTTCACCTTTCTCTATATATGCATGCATGTTACTAATGGATTTTAATTCAACATGTCAAGTTATGTAATATATGCATACTTTTTTTTTTATCAATAGAATCTGACCAACCTTTTGCCCACTTCTTGCACGTCGAGATTTGACCCAAACTTGGTAAGTGGAATTTCTATTACTATCTAATAGAATAACCACCCTTGTGATGGTATTGGTGTATTGATTATGTATGTTCGATAATTTACATTGACAGTGCTTTTTCCCTGAGTATTTGGTTGGTGATATCCAAACGCCCCTCTTTCTGTTAAACAGTGCCTTTGATAATATTCAGGTAAGTTTTTATTCAAACCTCACAATATATAAAAATAATTATAGTAGTTTTTAGAGAGTTTGACATAATAAACTTGGTTGGATTAAATGTTGTCTCAGATACGTTACAGTTTGAGGCCTAATGCTCCCAACATTCCAGGCTGGGATGATGTTTGCACAATTAATCCTGACAAATGTTCACCCCCTCAGAAACAACTCATAACTGGTAATTTTATTCTATCTTGTATTTCAATATAAATTGTTAATACTTATAAACTGAAGTTTAAAAAAATTAAATGCAGAATTCCGAAATGCATTCCTTAATGCCGTAGAAGAAACTTGCAACGTTTCTTCACGTGGAATGTTTATCAATGCGTGTTTTGCTCATGATTATTCGGGCAAAAATGAACTGTGGAATTCCAATGGGTCTCCGAGGCTGGTGAACATGGTATGTTTTGCTTCCACTCTGCTCAATTCTATTGTCATTTATGTTCGCAAAAAAAAAAAAAAAAAATCTATTGTCATATATATTCTAGTTTTTAGTTTTAAATAATGATAAATAAACAATATTCTGCAGACTGTTTCTCAAGCTGTGGGTAATTGGTACTTTGATCGGAGCATTGTCCGGTTGATCGACACACAGACTGATTTTCCACTAAACTGTACCATTTCATGAAAAAATAATAGATGTTTCGGGCTCAGCCTATTTAGTTTGGGCTTTAGGCCCATTTACTTTATTCATGGGCCTTGGGCCTTTTTCCCAAGTATTGGGCGTGTTAGTCAATTAATGTTTTGATTTTATTGAATATCACCTTAACTTATTAGCTATTAGCAATAGGGATTAAATCCTAATTTCACTGTTTTGGTTTCACACAAATTTTTAATTTTAATGCTCCAGTGTTAAGTAAAAATAAAATCATTGTAATAATTGAAATATGTGAAATTGCCTCCCAAGTACGCAGTATTTAAACTTTTATATAGTAGTATTAGTTAAAATATATAACTTGAGAAATTCTAAATTTTACAATATTTTTTAATTGAGAAATCTAATAATTTTGGTAAAAGGAATTGTCACGCATCTAATGAAGTCAATTTTCACCCATAAGCGACATTCATCAAATTGACCAGACAAAGACTCAATATGCTTTCTGAATTTGATAGAACTTTTTGGGGAAAACAATAATTTGAACTTTGCACAAATCTAAATGATATCATCAATTTTTACCCATCTACAAGTAACATGTTACCTTCAGTAAAACAATACATAATCAATATATAATTTGAATATAATAATTGTAGACATTTGATGTGTTTTTTTTATTGAATTTTTATATTTATGGCGAATTTAACTTGTATGAAATTAAAAAAAAAAAAAAAAATATATATATATATATATAAATGAAAATAGACTTTAGAAGTCATGAATTTTCTATGTAAAATATTAACAAAATACAATTAGATGTTTAATAAAAATACATATGAATACACCCACAACAAGTGCAAGAAAAAAGTTTCATAAGTTTTTCTAGAAGTCATTTAAAAACTCAATATATACTAGATCTCTGTATCTAGAAGTCAAATGTGTTACCAAACAAGTCCTTCGTATTCTCGGCCAATTTATGAAAATATGGTGAAAACCACTCTATATTGATAATATAGAGTGGTTTGGAAGTTTTTTACGAAAATAGAGGGAATCGCCTCTGGGAGGGGCGATTTTCCCTTTTTTTTTTTTTTTTTTCTTAGGTCGCCTTTGGGAGGGGCGAGTTTAATTTTTTTTTTTTTTTTTTTTTTAAATCGCCTCTGGGAGGGGCGAGTTTAAGCCTTTATTTATTTATTTTTTTTTTATTTTATCACGCCATTGGGAGAGGCGTGTTTATGTTAAATTTTTTTTTTTTTTCGTTTCTTAGTTATAATTTGTTCCATGATTAAATGGGTTAAAATAGGTGTGTATTTGAGTTGATTTTAGTAATTATTTTTCAATGATTATTCAATGATATATTATAACTAAACCCTAATTGTTAGTGGAGATAAATATAATTGTGTATTGAAATTGGTTTATATTTATACTATCTTTAAAAAAAAAATTATAAACTATTTCATAAAAATTGAAAATTTATATTTATACTATCTTCAAAAAATTATTTCAATTAGCGATGGCCCAATCGACCACCCGTTCCACATTGCGGCGGACGTCTTTCACGATAATTACGACGAGGTTGTTGTTCATGTTGGCTTGGTCCGGGCTCCTCTCCGTATGTGTCCGCATATGGTATAGGCGTTGAACTGTAAACTGGGCGTTGTGCGAATTGAGGTCGATGTTGATAATAGGTACTCATATTAATACCCGTATTTAATATGTCAGTAAATGAACCAGGCCATGATGTAAGAAGATCTGTCACAGATTTAGTTAATTTAGATCAATAATATATATATATTAAAATATATATTATTTATAAGTTGATATTATATACCTGGTTCATTATAAGGTGTCTGAAAACTGGGTTGAGGTATCTCCTGTTGCAACGTCGATGTAGAAGCAGGCTGGGGTACCCCCTCAACGCTTGCCCAACCAACTATCAAGTTAACAATAACATATCATAAGTAAATAAACATAATCTTTAAAAAATATTATTAAGGGTTATGTGTAACTTTCATACCATTTCCAGCAGGATGTGCGTAAGCTCCAAATCCAAATGAGGGCAAATCATAACTTGTGTGAGGCGTAGGCTGAGGTGGCCACTCATTTGATTGCCGAGCATCTATCAAATTAATAGAAATATACATAAACAAGTAAATATAATTTCTTGAATATTTTTAATTTATTATTGTAACTTTGATAATATTGAATTACACACCGTATGCAGTTGGTGTGTTGCCCAAAATTCGAGACGCTCCATACTGTTGGCCCATCGATGTAGAAGCATCTGTAACATGTTATAAAAATATTTAATAATTAAATAAATATAAACCAAAGGAATATCATATTTACAAGTGTAATTCCGTAAATTGCATACCATTTCCAGCAGTATGTTGTGTGCGGGGAGCTGATTGAGGAACTCGGTATTGAGTACCTTGTCGGGGAAAAGGGGAATCTGATGGTACTGCCGAGGAATGTCTTCTTCGACTCGCAGACGTTGAAGGACCTTCATCGCCGTCACGCTCTACAGACCTCCTTCTTGTTTGTCCTCTACTTGTTTCCCCGACTTCTACGTTTTCAACTGAGGCTCGTGGATGTTCAAGATAAGTAGGAGATTCAATAATAGGCTCCACTTGAGTGATGAAATTCTCAGCTGTTTCTAAAAATTCCACCATTGATGGTCTATTATCAATGTGAGCCCGTCGTTTACTGATTTTAAATTTTCGAAACCAGCTTACCTGTAACAAAAAAATAATAGAATGTTATTCATATTTCAAACATCAAAAATCAATATATAATTAAATTTGTGATATATAATTTACCAAAACATCACTGGCAGATGTTCTTGGTGGTTGGAAGCCTCGGACCGGTGCTGCAGTATACTCCTCTGGTGAAATCAATCGTCGTGTAATGTCATAGTACCACTGCATATAGTCTTCCGTGACCGGATCACCCCCGTTGATAGGCGTGCAAGGCATGAATGGTTGCCTGCTTCTCCAATATCTAATCCATTTGTCATGCTTGGTCGTCCAATCAAAGCCGGTTCTCCCCTGTCGGTTATACTCATGCAAGCTCTGGTCCCTTTCCTCTACATGACTTGGAATGTTTTGGACCATTCCAAATTGTCTGAGCACCCTATTCGGATAGTGAAGCTCCACTATCCAAATATTGATCAATGGACATTGCGACCTCCAATTTAAGGTCCAACAACGAGGTTCGAGATTCCTGATCTCCTCAGCGTCCACATCATAGGGATCCCAAATAAACTGTAAAGACACACACAAAACATTAATATCAATATTCTCAAAAAATAATTTATATTAGTTTGAATCATTATAATAATAACTTACTTGACCATTAGACAAACGCTCAAATATGTCGCGATATACACGAATTGAAAACCTCGTGCTGTCAATATGACTGTGATAATGTATCCACCTATAGTAGGTAAAAAAATAAGTATGTATATCCAAACGAATTATAGATAAATGTGTCTATAGAAAAATACCTAGCTCCATACGGTGGAGGCCCCAAATTACGACCATCTACACTTATCTGCCCTTGTTGGAGCATCGGATGTGCGTTCGATGGTTGGATCGTTTTTATCCTTGACCATGCCCATATCTGTTGTTCAATGATAAATTTATTTCAATGTACAATTAATCAATGAAATATTTAAAAGTAATTTAAATTAACCAAGAATTACCTGCAACAAGCATAATGGTCCAGCGATGCTCTTGCATTTATAGTTGCAAGCCATACAGAGTTCGCGATATAAACTCGCTAACACAGCACTTCCCCAGCTGTATTCCCCGACTGTATTCACGTCCCGCAGAAAATACAGATAGACTAATGGGACAGCATTTCGAGAATGGTCGGGCATCATTGTAGTTCCCAGGAGTAAAAGTGCACACCCCCGTGCATATTGATCAACGACCTCCTGTGGTGTATAGTCATCAATATCAACAGAATGTCTCACCAATTCGTTTAGGGAAGTCAATTTGATCGCACTATTGCCCCTCATATCATCTTGTTGTATGGTGATGCCCATCAACTCTTCACACAAGCTTTTCCACTGATCAAAGTTATTATATTCATCTCGCCGTATAATGGGCTCTCCTTCTATCGGTAAACCCCATAAAATGGCAACATCTTGCAATGTGACGGTCGCCTCTCCGACGGGGAAATGGAACGTATGCGTCTCTCGACGCCATCTCTCCACTAATGCAGTGATAAGATGACGATCGAGTCTGAATGTCCCACAACGAAGGGGACCGTAAAAACCCATCGTCTTGAGTCTGTCCACCACACGAGAATGGAGTGCGATCTTATAAGGATTTGGGTCTTCTAGTCTAAATGTCCAGAATGGCCCATCACCTCCATTGTATGTACTTAGCACTGTCTCGCTTGTTTTCCTATTAATATAATCTAGCCTCGACCGATGGGTTTGTTGCATGGTGAGTACAGATCTGTTCTTCGGTCCATATAACAGTGCCTCTCTATCAGAATTCATCTATAATTCAAACATTCACACAGATGTATTAGAATTAACACAAATCATACACATAAAACATAAAGCTCAAACACATAAAGGATAATGTATATGAAATTATTCAACATTATTGTCAACATCTTGATTCAATCCTACAAACTAATTTTATTCAACATTTTGATAACATTTTGACAATATTTTGATAGCATTTTGATAGCTCCTAGGGATTCACAACATCAATGTGAAGGACCAGCTCTATCTTGTGCTTGGTACTGTTGTCTAGCGCGGGTTTGGGCCCAATCCATTTCATTATGAATCCTGGACGTCACATCCCGACCACGACGCCTTATCCTGCGATCTGGATTATGTCTCAGCTGAAAATAGGGTTCATCCCACTCCTGAGGATCCGGCAATGGCTCAAAATACCTAGAGGTGTAAGTTGAGGAATACACTGTTGTACCGTAGCATTCGGGCACATATACACTTGGATCGATTTGGAACGCTCTGCACACCTCCAACGCATGTGAGCATGGGATACCATCCAACTTCCATTGTCCGCAATCGCACTCTCGTCTTGATAATGCAACTCTATATGTGCGACACTGTACTGAGCCCTTAATACGGGCAGTAACTCTGGCTGATCCCACCGAATGATTATAAAGCTCTACTCGATGTTTCATCCCCTCTCGCTGCGCTGAATCATATTTGTCACTAACATGATCAGGCCACTTCCGATGTCTCTGCACTAAAATCCCTGCTTCTTTAGCACGTTCCATGAATACATTTTTGGACCGTGTGAAGGTTGCACTAACTATAGCTGTAATTGGGAGGCGTCGTGCACCCTTAAGAACACCGTTGATGCATTCGGAGATGTTAGTTGTCATAACCCCATAACGGTGACCTCCATCATGACTAAATGTCCACTTGGCAGGATCGATATTTCGTAGATACTGATGACCCTCTTCACTTAAAACTCGGATTTCGTTCATCTTTGTCTCAAAATGTCTTACCGACAATGCTGTTCCCGCATTGTAACACAAGTCCTTCATCTTTTGACTCTTGAACTGAGTATTAAAATTTGAAGCGACATGTCTTAAACAATAACGGTGCACTCCTCTTGGTGGTGAAAATGCTGGGACTTCTTCCACTGCCTTCAAAATACCCTTATGCCTATCAGAAATAAGGCATATCCCCTCCATATCACCCACAACATGTGTAGCTAACATTCTAAGAAACCATTTCCAAGACCTATAACTTTCGTCATCAACAATGGCATATGCTACTGAAATGATTTTCTGATTAGCATCAAGGGTGTTAGCAATCAGCAATTTGTGTTTGTACTTAGTGTAAAGGTGAGTACCATCTACACAAAGTATTTTGCGACAATGCATGAATGCTTCAACGCATGGCTTGAATGCCCAGAAGACATATCCCAACGTGTGCACATTCCACTCAATCGTATCCCTGTGTTTCCACTCCACAATGGTCCCGGGATTGTATTTCTGCAAGGCTCCCATGTACTTGGGCAAATACTGACATGAACTCTCCCAAGTTCCGAACACATTCTCCCTAGCACGTTTCAACGCTTGCCATGCCTTTTGATATGAAATAATGTAATTATATTTCTTATCTGCATGCTCCACGACATATTTGACGTCGTATGCTGGATCAACTTGTATGAGACTCTCCATGTCAGCTGCAAGCAAGTTTTTATAGAGATTTGAATGATTGCGCGAGTCAATATTCATCAAACAGGTATGTGGCGGCCCCAACCTAGTGATTTCCCAATAATCGTATCTTTTACGGTACGATGCGCGTAAATGCCACTCACAACGTTGCGATGTCGAGCAATTATCATTTTCACTGGCATAGTTCTGCTTACACACCAACTTCATTGTCTTCGAGTTGCTCTCTTCGACTCTATACTCACGCCTTGCATGTCGGACCGAATAATCCTTCACGACATTGATCACAGCATCTTTGTCTTTGAAAATCATCCCTAACCTCAAAACCCCATCATCCGCATCATAGCTTAGATCACCACTTCGAACGCCTACTGAATCGACAGGTACATCATCACATGACCTATCAAAAAATGGCACTCCAACCAAATTTGGATGAGGTCTCACTCTTGGCATTAGGGAATTTGGTACAGCAACAGTTGGCATCCAAGGATTGTCAGTGGTACCATCCTCATCAGACGACCCCTCGTCCTCAGAACCATTATCGCTTGGTTCAGAATTACAAGTAAAGTCTGGATATATATCACCAGCTATATCAACTATGGAGGTCCCAACAGGGGCCATCTCAGTGATACCAGAAGGTCCAATATTAGGATCTGAACCACCGGCATGACTAGACCCTAAATGTTGGTATGGCTCATCCTCCCAAGCACCCCACTCATTATGGCTCTCTTGTAGGGCCTGATATTCAACGTTGGAACCCCCGTGCATATTGACACCACCATGACCTGGCCATTCAGAAGGATAGTACTGGTTCCCCGACTGGCCATGGGATGTTGGGTACTGCACCTTCATTTCAACCTCCACTAATAGCTCAACGGAATTGAGCCCAGCTTGTGGATGGAAGAAGTATCGTAGGTCGTTGTTGTTCCTAATAGGACAACTAGACGAGGCATTCCCATTTTTTATTATGCAAGACACATTCAAAGAATACACTCGCAAATCTAATCCCGTAACCTCAGACAACTCACGTAATAGATCGTAGAAATCAAGCATACGATCAACTCTTCTTTTTCCAATAACAGCTCCGCAAGAGCGCACAATGATTCCAATGTCGCGAGAGGTTGACATATCTTCAACAACACAAAACACTTATAAAATATTTATCTATAGGCACTAAATTAATTATTAGCCTCAATTATGTTTACGTCTAGTATAGTAAATCAAACCCAACACCCTAATTTCCATACATTTTTAGTGTTTTTTTTTTTTGCAGTATTGGAATTTTAGCCTCAAATGAGAATATAAAATTAATTCGTTTTATTTTATTTAATTCATTTTATTTTATTTTATTTTAATTTCGTTTTTTTATTTTAATTAGTTTTATTTTATTTTATTTCGTTTAATTCATTTTTTTAATTTATTTTATTTCGTTTATTTTATTTATTTATTTTTGTTTTTTTTTTGTTTTTTTATTTTTTTATTTCGTTTTTAATATTTTATTTAATTTCATTTATTTCATTTTATTTTATTATTATAGTTAAATAAAATTATCTTATGATTGCAAAAATTAAATTTTAAAATGATGATCAATATTTTCATTAAGTAAGTTGTTAGTTATATTAAAATTTAAAATGATGATCAATATTTTTATCAAGTAAGTAATCTAGAGTTTTTTAATACACTATATATATATTAAATATAGATTTTTTAAAACAATAAAAACACTAGAATTTTATAAAAAAATAAACTTACATTGTATACATAATGCTTATTAACATCACGTTAAATAAACCTCCACAAATTTTACTTTAATAACTTTGATTGATAAAATGTCTAATTTACTCTTCAATTCTTCAAATGTATAAAAGTTATGCATCACCAAAACATTCACTAAATAAACCAAAAGAAACAACACTACTACCAATTTTAAATCAAAATAACAACACTATGACCTTATTAATGTTATTTTAAATCGAAATAGCAACACTACTACCAATTTTAAATCAAAATAAATCAAAAGTAACATGCTAAAACATGTAATTTCTCTAACATATATATATCGACATTATATATATACACTATTTCAAAAAATTGCATGCAAAATAATTCTAAAAATATAAAAAAAAAAATTGAAATATTTACCACTTAATTTGTAGTGTCTGTACTCCTCAGGTAGATAGCAAAATATTAATTCCTCAAGTACGTGAGACTGCAAGTTTGTAGTTTGGAGGGCAAATTTTATTTTTCTTATTTGAAGAAGAAGAAGAAGAGAGGAAAGGAAGGAGTACGAAGAGGGGAGGAATGAGGTAGGAAGGAGAGGATAATGAGGAGAGGAGTGAAAAGGAGCATCGAACTATATATACTGGTGGGGAGTATCCCGCCATGCAAAACGCCAGGAGGAAAAATCCAAGCACTCAGGTCACGCCTCTGGTAGGGGCGAGTCTGGCAGGCACTCAGGTCACGCCTCTGGTAGGCGCGAGAACAGCTTCTGGCACGCACATGGGTTCTGGCACGGCACATGGGGACTGGCAGGCGCGCCTCTGGTAGAGGCGTGTTTAGCCCACGACGAAGCCACGTCGGAACTCGCCTCTGGTAGGCGCGATTTACGATTATATCGCCTCCGCCAGGCGCGATTCCCTTTATTTTCGTAAATTCCTACCCTTCCACCCTATTTTCATTACTCCATTTCAAAAATACCCCAAATAAAAAAATTTGCCCGTATTCTCTATTGATAAAATACAATATTACTTTATAATTTTTTGAAAGATTATTTATATATAATTAAAAATACCATAAGTAGTACTCCCTCCGTCCACGAGTAAGTTTCCCACTTCTTTTTGTTGAATGGTTTAAGAAAGTGTATTTGTTTATTAATATATGGTGGACCACATGTTGACTTTTGGGATAAAGTAATGAATAGTGTTGAAAAGTAAATTGAATGAGTGACATTTTTGGTAATATTGTGTGAGTTTGAAGGTTAAAGTTTATAAATAGTAGAATGTTGCTTTTTCCATTTATGGAATGGGAAACTTACTTGTGGACGGTCCGAAAAGGAAAGTGGGAAGTTTACTCATGGACGGAGGGAGTATAAATTATTGAGGAAGTCTCTTGTGCATTTGGTGTATAATGCACTCATTCAACAGTTGATATTGTATACACTAAAAAGTTAGTCTCAATCACACTGAAAAGTTAGTCTCAATTACACTGAAAAGTTTACATTGAAAATCAAACTTTTCAGTGTAATTGAGACTAACTTTTCAGTATAATTGTGACTAACTTTTCAGTGTATACAGTATGATCTGTTGAGTGAGTGCACCGTGCACTTGGTGCATATGAGACTTTGCCTAAATTATTAAACAAATATGTCCACATTAAGATAATCAGAATCATATGTTCATTATTACTTTCATCCTATATTTTATTTACATAATATTGTCGGTATATTATTCATCTATTTAGTTCAAGGATCATTAAATGAACTTGTATGCTCAATAGTATTAAAACACATGGCAAAACAAATATCTGCAGCTACGATCTCTAATTATTGTGCACAAACCTGATCATTTATTCCACTTTCAAGATAATTGTTTCCTGAATCTAATATTTAATATATTTATGGTCTAACTACACTAAATTCATTACACTACGACGATTTTGTAATTCTTAACGCTAATACATACAAAATATTAAATTAGAACACAAAAACCACTAATTTTTATCAATTTTTACCCACAAAAATATATTATCGACACGTGTTTTAGAAAATAATATTTTCCTCAAAATTCTTCTTAATTCCATTCCAATTGAAACACAAAACTAATCATTACTTTCGTCGTCTTCATGTCATCGCTACCGTACACAACCTCGTGTGTTCGTCTCTTGACGCCGTTCTTCGTCTCACGTGCCACCTTTTTGCACCGATTGCCATCCATTTGATATTTTTTACAAAAAAACTCTCACATGTTGAAATTGAATACATCTTGGCTGAAAATCAAGTATAGTGGTTTATATTTCAAAAAATTAATAGTTTGTATATATTAGTGCCAAAAATATAATTTGGTGGTTTAGATGTAAAATCACCGATAGTTCGATGAATTTAATGCAATTTGACCTATGTCTATATAGATGGGATAATTACTTGTATGGATACTTTATTACTCCTTCAATTATCAGTCTTAATATTCCATCTAGGGGTGGACTTGCATTAACTCACATAAATAATTAAGACAAAGTATAGAATGAAACTAATTTATACATAAATTCATGAAAGATATTAGTTGTTTTTACTGAAGAGTATTACTGGTTTACACTGAAGAGTCTTACTCTTCAGTGTAAACCAGTAATACTCTTCAGTAAAAACAACTAATACTTTTCAGTTAAAACAATTAATACCATTCATTGATTCATATATAAATCAATTTTACTCTATACATACTCTATAATTAAATATTGGTTAACGAACAGGTTTTTTACGAAACCACTTTTCAATTCTTTCATACCATGAGTTAGACATAAGGCAGTTTAAATGTTTTCATTGGAGACAATATTATATACTATATTTTTATTTTTATATGAAATAAGAAAAAAAGAGTTGTTGATATTCTTAAATAATATTACTAATCATTTAAATCTTAATACCTGCTGAAATTTTAATACTCTTAATTAAATACTTAATATCCTAATTTTTTCAAAATAAATTCATGGTAAGAATTACCATTGACCATTTTATATAAAACTTTTGTTTGATTAAATGGAGATTTGTTTAAAAAAAATAAAAAATCATTGGACAAAAAACTTAAATCTCTATACACATTACATTTATTTATAATAATATTATTATCCCTATTCACAAGATTAAAATATCCGTGTAAAAAGTTTCTCCTTCTTTTCCAAGCAAAATTTCCATTTTTCTATGCGGTCGTTCCGTAATAACGTTCTTATCTATAAATGACAAAAACAATATTTCATTATATAATCTTTTAACTCCAAATTCACACAATATTACTCATTTAATTCATTTGTTACTAATTATTTAATCTAAAAAACCAATATGTAATTTATCATATCTTATTAAACAAATACTTCCAATTTTTTAAACATAGCTATAAAATGCTATGAAAAACTTACATACTTCATACCGAAATAAATTTCTTTTTATTTTTTTATTTAAAAAAATGTATTTATTTATTTATTAATATATAGTGAACTACATGTTGACTTTTGTAATAAAATAATTAATAGTGTCAAAAAGTGAATGAAATAAGTGATATTGTAATAATATTATGTGAATTTAAAGGTTAAAAATTATATGCTTTTATCATTTATAGTATGAAAAATTTATTACGGGACAATTTAAAAAGGGAAATGGAAACTTATTTTGGAATGGAGGAATTAAATCAGAATAACTTATTTATTCTTTATTATTATCCAGAATAAGTAGATTTTTTTTTTGCTGTCGTTTATGTTAAAGCTCTGAATTAGTCGCCACTGGTGTCTACGACTGTCCCGTCGTAAGTTAATTTTGTATGCTAATTCAATTTAATAATATAAAAAGTCTAATATATTTAACGTCGAAACGACGCCGTGCCCTTCCCGGCGACCCACCCCCACGCGCGAGTGCCCCCAAAATTCCAATACTAGTTTGAATCGTTTATTCTCACGCGCCGTAACGCGCGTGGGCGTGGAACCTAATTTCCACGCGGATTAAATTCGACGTATAAAAACTCGGTCCCTAAAAAAAATTAGAATCCCTCCTCCGTCCTCGATACAATTCAACCATCAACAACAAATTTATCGTTTTAATTTTTCCTAATTTCCGTGAATATTCTCTTCTCTTCAACTTCTTCGTCTTCTTCTTCCTTTCGTCAAACAGTCTGTGTAATTTCCGAGATACTTAGGGTTTTCCGCATCTGCAATCGGAGGAATTTCGACGGGAAAATGGCCGGATGGAGGGGATCTAGAGGCGGAGGCGATGTCTCGCCGTCGTCGCAAACGGTCCGTCTCGGGAAGGTTCAGCCGCAGGCGCCAGGTCACAGGACCGTGTTTTGCAATGATCGGGATGCGAACGCTCTCGCGAAATTCAAGGTTCCGTGATAGTGATCTTTTTAGTAGTTCCGTTTTCTGTTGATTTTTGGTTTTGTTCCATATTTTTGAGTCTGTCCTTTAGAAATATGAGCCTGGGTTTATGGCATTGTGATGTAGATTTAAGAGGTTTTCGGATGTGGATTGGTTTTGCTTGGGGCGTGTAATTTTGGATGATAATGAGGAGTGGAGTAGTATCTTTTAGTGTAGTAATCTGGGTTTAAGAATTTCTGGTTTTAGATTTTTGTCCGTCTTAATAAATCTTCTGAAGTTTAGCGATTAATGTTTACCAGTAGGAGGAGAAGGCGCTTTGTTTGAGTTTTCGAGAAGTCTTTTGCATGATAATAGGAATGATCTCGTTTTAATTCATGGCCATGTTCTTGCATTTTTATATGCTGACAATGATCAAGGCAGTGGCATATGATTTTTCGTATTTGATAATCGGTAGATCTGGTACTCTGAGGGTATACTATATAAGCATGGAACTTAGGTAATATTTTATATGAATGGGGCCTACGTTCATGGCTTCAGAAGTTGTTTAATGGTAGTTGTATGGTGGCTTGGTGATTTTCGACAATCAGTTGCTTCTCTTGTGGAACATTGTCTTTAATGGTGTCTTCTTCAAGTTCAGGAATTCATTAAGTGTCTTTCTGAATGTAAAACCAATGATGGTTATACTGATTCAGGATGCTAACTGAGTAGATGGAGAAGTGAGGTAGAAAGCAGGTGGGCAAGCAAGTGTGGTGCTATCGATTAAGTGTTACTTTTTTCTTACTCTTTAGGTTTAAAACTCAAAAGCCCTCTCTAATGACAGGTTGAGCAGTTTATCATTGGTTCTTGTCTTTTCTGCTTTTATGCTTAGCTCAAAATATTGAGAAAAATATCTCGATGTGGTTATTTCATTGAATGCCTGACTCCTCTCCGTGCTACTCCTTTCTTTGATCCTTCTAGATTTAACGGTTTCTGGAGCAGGAAAAAGAAAACAATTATAAACCAAATGAAGGAGGATTAAGGGGCAGAATAGTTTATGCCTTTAAGTAACTTATTTGGGAGGGTTTCTGATTTCATCTGTTATCATAAGAAGATACAACGTTTTGTTAAGTGACCCTAGAAATTTTAGCTGGGTAATTAACTCTTCTTGCTGATTGTCATATTAGTATTGTTGATTTTTTCAGGGTAATTCTGTCTCAACAACAAAGTATGATGTATTGACGTTTTTGCCCAAGGGGCTATTTGAGCAGGTAAATTTTCATTTTTGTATTTGCAAGATTAGGGATTTTTTTTTTGAACCATAAATGATATTCTGAAACCAACTTGTCATTGATACTTTTGCTTTGCATGGTCCACTTTGAGACTTCCTTTCGTAGTTATATCTAAATCTTTGAGTTACTTGAAGGTGAGATGTACTATTTGTCTGATGGAATTAATATGCATCAAGATGGAAACATGATTCATGTGTAGGAGCTGGAATCCTTTGTTTTTTTTTTTTAATAACGATGATGTTATTGGTCTTCTGGTATTTGCGTTTAACTTATCGAATTGTTCTCTCTCTCTCTCTCTCTCTCTCTCTCTCTCACTAGAGCACTAATTTATTTGCTTAATCCTTGAGCTTTATTTAATTATATTAAGACTCCTGATAACGTAATTGTTATGTACAATTGTTGGATAAAATAAGCCTTATTTGTATTAGAGAAGCATACAGATGGTTGAAGATTTTTTATCTACTGATGCCTTTTTTTTTGGCACTGTGTTGTATGTGAATATTTAGGTTGTTTTGAATAAGATCTTTTCTCTGCTCCAGCTTGTGGAGGGCAGAGTAGGACAAGGAATATATATTCTACTGTTATGCTTTGTCTTTGTGTAATGCGTATCCACTTTTACCTGATTCCCTCTTGTTCAATTTGTTCTGACAGTTCAGGCGGGTGGCTAACCTTTATTTTCTCATGATATCAATCTTGTCTTGCACTCCTGTAAGGTATGCCATTGTGATACATTTTCACACATCAATAAATTGGTCTAAATTATGTGAGGTTGCAATGAAGTTATAGACTCAATAATCTTAATCCTACTAAAAAAAGTAACTGAGTGGACTTGTGTTGAGTAAATCCTCTTTGATAAGAATGCAATATATTGATTAACTTAATCAATTTCTACACGATGTAGTCATATTTTAACCTGCTGTAAAATATTTTAGTAAAAAAACATACCCATATAGAAGATCCTTAGATTAAATTCTTGCCCTAATATGATGGGATCAATAAGAGAACATTTTTAAGCTTGAAGATTGATAATTTTCTCTATATTACTTGTGTTATCCTGTTCCTTTTCTTGTTTATATGTTCCATATATTTCTTTCTATATTCCATAATTTAAGAATATGATTACTTTTTACTTCACAAATATGGGTGCTTCGTTCTTGTACATGGTAATAAGTTTGATATGCAGTCATTTTTGCATTGTAAACAAGTGAAGACACAGGTAGAGGGAACGAGATTTGAAGCATGCAGCTTCTTTTCTTTCTATAGCTTTATCTGTACATTTTGCTGTTGATTCTAGTTGTAAGACTTAATTGATCTTCCATGCCCTAAGGATCGAAGAATTTTGCAATGTTGCTTCATATCTGAGAGAAGTCATGTAATGTTACGAACATGTGGTGTCCGGTTTCTAGGATTTTAATTGAGTTAAATATATGTTTCCAGAAACTGAACTTAGTATGACCTAGTGAGATGAATTCTTAAATGGTTGATACACTTCTTATTTTTCAGGCGATAGTATACGGTATAATATATATATATATATATATATATATATATATATATATATATATATATATAAGCCCATTGCACCTATTACTATGAGCTAGTTGACTCCGCTTTCCATACTTTATAATGTTCACCAGTTCTCTTTTTAGCTCGTATGTTATATCATATAAATAATTAGCCACTCTCAAGAATTTTGTAGTTAGTTTGAGTATGTAAGAGTTAAGTAGCTATATTACTCTGTTTGTTACTTCTCTGTAATGCTTACATATCTTATGAAGTTTTGTTTCAATGCAGTCCTGTAAGTCCAATTACAAATGTGCTTCCACTTTCATTGGTGCTTCTTGTGTCCCTCATAAAGGAAGCATGGGAGGACTGGGTGAGTGTCAAATGATTTCTCCTTCCATTCATCTGCCAGAGGAACATCCAAGTCTATCACTCACATCTTTATTTCCTTTTATTCTTTTCTTTCCTGCATGGAAGAAACGTTTTCAAAATGACATGGCAATCAATAATTCTGGCATAGAAGTGTTGCAAGATCAGAAATGGGTAACTATCCCTTGGAAAAGGCTGCAGGTTGGAGACATTGTCAGAGTAAGATAGCTGCTCTCTTGTTTTTCTCCTGGTAAAGGCGTTATTTTCACCTGTTTAAGCGAGATCATCTAATTTTATTTTTATGGCGTTATGATATCAAATGTTATGTTACCTTGGCGGATATGGGCAAGTTACATTTCCGCTATCTGCTGGCCTGAAAATTTATATTAGCCCACTGATGTTGCAGCAATGTGATTTTGCAGGGTAGTACAGTAACTTACTTTGTGTTGGTTGGGGCTCGTAACTAGCAGCAGTAGCTGAACTTACAAGTGTTACACTATTACAGTTTAGACTAGGACCAGTAGTTGATTGGCTTGTTGCTTTAATGCAACTATTACCAGGAGGCTATTTTGAAATTAAATCACATGATCTGTAGTTTGCATGTCCAGCACTTGCCTAACGTTGTTTACTTGTTTGCTGGGAACCTAAGATTACTTGAGAGCTAGAAACATAGAGTAATGACTGTTCATTGTTTCTATATAGCAGCAATAGCTGCATCATGCATCCCACACAATTTGCAATAGTGAATGTATATTTCTGAATCCTGAAATATTGTGCAGTTTAAATGACAGAGTGGCTTGGACCATTAACCAGCACCCTGATTCTTGAAAATCAGTAGGATGATATTTCTGATGTATGCTATGCCCTTGGTGGGGGTATGGGAGAAGTAGAATGATATTAATTTTTCTCTAGACTAGTATGTAGTACATATATGACAACTATTCTTCAAACAGTTTCTGCGCACTAGCTGACTGTTTGTCCGGCCGCAGGTGAAGCAGGATGGTTTCTTTCCAGCTGATTTATTATTCCTTGCCAGCACAAACCCTGATGGTGTCTGCTATGTTGAGGTTTGGATTCTTTGCTTCAAGGCAGTATCCTTTTCTATTAATTCAAATTGGCAATTAACGGGTAACCTCGGACTAAAAACATTTGGGCTTTCTATTATATTTTGCTCTTCACCTATCTTGTGAATCTAATGTCGGAGGGTGTGGTCCTTATGTGTTATTTGTAACACTATCTGTATCATTTAATAGTTCTGGTGGTTTTGCAGACTGCAAATCTGGATGGGGAAACTAACTTGAAGATAAGGAAGGCATTGGAAAAGACTTGGGACTATGTGACACCAGATAAAGTTTCTGAATTCAAAGGTCTTGTTTACTCTATGGTACTTGTATCATAATTAGACGTGGCATGGATTTTATTGTGTTATCTATATATGTTCACTTGCAAATAAAGTGCGACTTTATAGAAACCACTTGGATCAAGGCTGTCGACGTGTCGCCACATGATAATCTTGGTAATTGGACTAAAACATAAGGCCGCTAGCATGTGTCGTGGTTGGGATTATTTACACCAAGTTGATGAGTAATTGTGCAAATGGCCAAATGCATTACGTTATGTTTGTGGTTATAGTTGTATTTTAAGAATTTTCAGAGAGGATCGAAAGCAGAATCTTAAATATTGTGTCATAAGCTAAAATGTTGGTTGAATTAGTTGCTGTAGTAAGATCCAGTATTATTCTGACATGCGGTGGTTCATGAACATAAATTCTGGTTATCCTATTGATCAACTCTGAATACATTTTACCTGATATGGTTGCTCTTTGTGCACGAATTTGATGGATGCTCACTTATGAAATGTAGGTGAGGTTCAATGTGAGCAACCAAATAATTCGCTTTACACATTTACTGGCAACATGATAATTAATAAACAAACGTTGCCTCTCAGTCCAAACCAACTTCTACTACGGGTATGTATCTCTTCCCCCTCTTTTTAGTGTTATCTGATTCCATTTTATTTTCATTATCTTGGTTCATAAAATCCAAAGAATCTTGACTTGAAATTTATGACCAATTGTGTGTAGCTTTCTATAGTCATTTTATTTGATAATTTATGGTTGTTTCCAGGGGTGCAGTCTAAGAAATACCGAGTATTTAGTTGGTGCTGTCATCTTTACTGGGCATGAGACAAAGGTATCTCCCTAAAAACTACTGTTTCAAAGTAATTGCAGCCTTTCCTTTTCTCGTTTGCTCGGAGAATTGTTGGACACTTCCCTGTAAAAATATGTCTGGAGCAGTCTTTTTGGCCAAGCCACAAAAGGAACCTTTTTTAAAAAAAAAATTCACATTGCTGCACATAATGCGTAGATTTGTTCCAATTGTGCAACTAGTTCAAATTATATTTGGTAGTCTCGTACATAATACCACTGGGCCTTTATTACCCTGACTCATGTTTAAGGTTCTTATTTATGGTTTGTACGATGTTATTTCAGGTTATGATGAATTCCATGAAAATACCTTCCAAAAGAAGCACCTTGGAAAAGAAACTTGACAAGCTTATTCTTGCACTGTTTACTACTCTTTTCTGCATGTGTCTTCTGGGTGCTATAGGCAGGTTTGGCCTCTCCTGCATCATTTAAAATTTTCGATATTTTTCGTTAAAAGTTAATAGTTCCATTCTATCTTCATATTTGCAGTGGTATATTCATAAACCGCAAGTACTACTATCTGAGATTTGACAATTCGGAGGCACAGTTTGATCCTGACAGTAGGCTTGTGGTGAATACAACTCAACTTTCTTTTTACTCTCCGTGTCTGTATGGTGTTCTAGACTTCATTTCTTTTTAGTTTTCTAATTTATTACTTTTGGTCTTCTATAGGTTGCTATCTTGACATTCTTTACCCTTATAACTCTGTATTCACCAATCATTCCAATCTCTCTCTATGTTTCTGTGGAGGTAGATTTCTCAGTGCTTTGTTCAATTTCTGTTTCTTAGGTTTTGTATTGTTATGGATCAGAGACTCTCAATTGTTTGTTTCAGATGATTAAATTTATCCAATCCACCCAATTCATCAACAATGATTTGCGCATGTACCATGCCGAGAGCAATACCGCTGCATTGGCACGGACATCTAACTTGAATGAGGAACTTGGCCAGGTAGATTTTTGCCTCACTGAACCTTTTTTTTTTCCTTCTCTGGGTAGGCACAGCTTGTGTTAACTCCCCAAGTATGGCAAACACTGATGTTAATGAGTATATCTTATCTAACATTTCTTTAATTGTTCTGCTTTGACTATGTTTTGTGAGTAGTGGGTTTTGTTCATTTTAGTTTGTTCTTTTGGTAGGTGGAGTATATCTTCTCCGACAAAACTGGGACACTGACAAGAAATTTAATGGAGTTCTTCAAATGTTCGATTGGAGGAGAGATTTATGGTTCCGGTGTGAGTGAAATAGAAATAGGAACTGCTCAAAGGACAGGTGTTAAAGTTGAGGCAAGTTTTTATCTGCTGGTATAGATTCATAAGGTAGTCCTATGTATGCCATGTCTTGATATGATACCTTTGATTACCTCTGATTTCAGGTTCAGAAGCAGCCAAATACAGCACGCGAAAAGGGTTTCAATTTTGATGATGCACGACTTATGAGAGGTGCTTGGAGGAATGAACCTAATCCCGAGTATTGTAAAGTAGGTTTAGTTAGTTCCTAAAGAAATACTGTTTTTAGTCATCTTTTTTCTATGTTCCATTAGCTGCCTTCTTGTTATTGATGACATGCCATGACTGAATCTATTGCTGTTATATCAGATATTTCATCTTACCCTCATCATTTGATTTTGCAATTGATTGTCGATCATTTCTTTTCTTTTAAATATACTTAAGAGGGTAGCAAGGTTAGGCTCTTGATGAATCTTTTCATGGTGAAATTGCAACACAGTCTAATTATAAGCATTATTTTACTGTCTCTTGTTATTTGTTATTTAATTTTTGTGATATAATAAGTGTCTTCTGGGAATGTGAATGGATGAATTTGCCGGCTCCATTAAATTTTCCATCTATTTATCCTCTAGCATCTTCACTGATTCCTCCCATAGATGAGTAATCGCCCTTGCAAAATCTTTTTCGTAGGAATTCTTTAGGTGCCTAGCAATATGCCATACCGTGCTTCCTGAAGGGGAGGAGTCCCCTGAAAAGATTCGATATCAAGCTGCATCCCCTGATGAGTCTGCTTTGGTTACTGCTGCAAAGAACTTTGGTTTCTTTTTCTACAGGTATACAAGTTCTTATAGTTTTTTTCACTGATTTGAAGATATTATTGCATCAAGTTAGACTTGAAAGTGGTCTTGAATGCAGACGGACACCCACAATGATTTATGTTCGGGAGTCACATACTGAGAAGATGGGAAAGGTGCAGGATGTTTCATATGAGATTTTAAATGTCCTAGAGTTTAACAGGTAATTACAACTTTTAAACCTGCTTTGAAAATATGCCTGATCAATCATAAGATTTCAGATTTAACTCTCTGTTTTGGTATTGTTTAGTACAAGGAAGCGCCAATCAGTTATATGTCGCTATCCAGATGGTAGACTTGTACTCTACTGCAAGGTTACATTATGAGCCCTTGTATGTATGTTGGTTAAGAGTTATGTGGAAGGAATAAGCTGACAGCTTTCTTTATGAATGTTTGTCAGGGGGCAGATACAGTGATTTACGAAAGATTGGCTGATGGTGACAATGATTTGAAAAGAATATCTAGGGAGCACTTGGAGCAATTTGGAGCCTCTGGTTTGCGCACTCTTTGCTTGGCTTACAAAAATCTGAACTCTGATGTATATGAGAATTGGAATGAGAAATACATTCAGGCAAAATCTGCTCTGCGTGATAGGGAAAAGAAATTGGATGAGGTGTGCAGACAATTTTCTGATATGTATTTATGTTTATCCGCTTTCTGTCTAGCAGTCTATATTCTCTAGTGAGGTCTACAATCATGGATGACAACACTTATTCCCTTTTTTTCTTTTTAACATGAACAGATTTTTTTAACCATATATTCCAATAAAAAAAATATTGCATGCATAATGATGATACTCCAGTTGAGCCTAAGAACCAAACTGAAAATTTGGTAACCTTGGAATATATTCCTGTGAAATGGAAATGGAATCAAATCGCGTAGAAGTTTACAAGAATTTTGCAAGATTCTGCTCAACTTTCTGAACTGCCATCTAAAATGATTTTGTGTGGGATTATAGTATTAGTTTTTAATTACTTCAAGGACTGTAATTTGATTTCATGTCTTTACATGTGTTTACTTGTTATCTGTATATAGATTTTATTTTATCCTGTCATTTAAACTGTTTCTGGTTTCTGAGCTAATAGAAAAGGAACTTATTCTTATTAGATGTACTGCTATTGAAGACTACTTGACCTGTTATATAGATTTTTATTTTATCCTATCATTTAAACTATCTCAGGTTTCAGAGCTAATAGAAAAGGAACTTATTCTGATTGGATGTACTGCTATTGAAGACAAGCTTCAGGAAGGAGTACCAGCGTGCATAGAGACCCTCGCTCGAGCTGGAATAAAGATTTGGGTGCTAACAGGAGACAAAATGGAAACTGCAATAAATATTGCTTATGGTAGTGAAGTTGGTGATTTCATCTTGTTTAGTGTGTGCGCATTTGTAGTTGCTGCTGTAATTTTTAATTCTTTCTATTTGCTGCAGCTTGCAAGTTAATAAATAACAACATGAAACAATTTATTATCAGCTCTGAAACGGATGATATTAGAGAAGTTGAAGAAAAGGTGAGCCACATTTCATACTGTGGTTTTCCCATCTTAATGTGCAATAGTGTTTCCCCTCTTATGTACTGTTCACTTGAATAATAGGGCGATCAAGTAGAGCTTGCTCGCTATATGAAAGAGATTGTTAAAACTGAGCTTAAAAAGTTTACCGAGGAAGCACAAGAGTATCTCCATTCTGCAGCCAGACCAAAATTGTCGCTTGTAATTGATGGAAAGTGTTTGATGTATGCATTGGATCCCAGTTTACGAGTAATGCTCCTAAATTTGAGCATGAATTGCAGTGCAGTAGTCTGCTGCCGAGTCTCTCCACTACAGAAGGCACAGGTAAAGTTCCTTGGTGGCCTCATTATGTTTCGAAAATATATTGAATATTAATCAGTTAGTGCTGATTTAATCATTTTTCTGCATTCAGGTTACAAGCCTTGTTAAGAAGGGAGCAAATCGGATTACTCTTAGTATTGGAGATGGTGCTAATGATGTTAGCATGATTCAAGCTGCACATGTTGGTGTTGGAATAAGTGGGCAGGAAGGTATGCAGGCAGTGATGGCCAGTGACTTTGCCATTGCACAGTTCCGTTTTCTTACAGATCTACTCCTTGTTCATGGTCGATGGTCATATCATAGAATATGCAAGGTTTGTTCTCATACATCTTTGTGCCCTCTAAACTCACAATCCGTTAAGAAATCTATCAGCCTCATTTTTTATTTTTTTTTGGCAGGTTGTCACATACTTCTTCTATAAGAACTTGACGTTCACACTCACTCAATTTTGGTTCACATTCCAAACTGGGTTTTCTGGCCAAAGATTCTATGATGATTGGTTTCAGTCTCTCTACAATGTTATCTTTACAGCCCTGCCTGTGATTATTATTGGACTTTTTGACAAGGTATTGAATGTTCAGGTTTACCATGTTTTTTGATAATAACTGGCTATGTTGTGGTTCACCTTTTTTAATGAATTTTTTGTCATGTGTTTTCTATAGGATGTTAGTGCTACCCTTTCTAAGCAATATCCTGAGTTGTACAAGGAAGGAATAAGGAATGCTTTTTTCAAATGGAGAGTTGTAGCAACTTGGGCCTTTTTTGCAATTTATCAATCACTAATTTTGTACTACTTTGTTGTTGCTTCAAGTAATCGAGCCATTAATTCAGCTGGCAAGATGTTTGGCTTGTGGGATGTCAGTACGATGGCCTTCACAAGCGTTGTTGTGACCGTAAATCTGCGTCTCCTTATGATGTGCAACACAATTACTAGATGGCATTATATCAGTGTTGGAGGTAGCGTATTAGCATGGTTTGTATTTGTCTTCATTTACTCGGGCGTAGTCTTACCTAAGGAGCAGGTTGGTAGCTTTTCTTGCTCTTAATATCAACACCGTTCATGTTATTAGATGCTAATTTTCTTTATGTTACATTTTCTTCAGGAGAATATCTATTTCGTCATTTATGTCCTGATGAGTACCTCCTTTTTCTACCTCACGCTTCTTCTTATCCCTGTTGCTGCACTCTTCTGTGACTTTGTATACTTGGGGTAAGGATTACGAGTCAATGCTTAAACTGTTTTTCTATATGTGCACTCGTTATATTTAATAGATTTTTTAACTTCATAACACTATTCATTAACAGCCGTAAGTCCAGCAATTCTAGATTGGTATAAAATTGTAATGTAGCACTAGAAAGAAGCTTCGACTGAAGTGTTGTAGCTTTGCTTTCGAACGTGCTTAAAAAATGCTCTGGACATGTATATAGGAGACCTTTAGTTGCTGAAGTACAATTAGGATGTGTAGAGAATTAATTAATATTAAAAGGGGAAGAGGAAAACCTAAATGGCCTGGAAAGAGAGTATTAAAAATGATATGCTCCAGTTAAATGTGGATGAGAACCTATACCTTGACCGAACATAATGGTGATATATAATTCATATAGATAAAGACTTGAGATTTTGGCGGTTTGACTTTTGATAATTGCATTTTAGATAATCTGGGGTATACAATTGCTTACCGATTCTTATGTTGCAATATTATCTTTACGCCAATTTTCTATTCGCTCATGAACATGGTGGTTCATTCTGATTTTAATTCACCATTCACTCGATCCTTTCGTTAATCTTAATCTGGTATCAGGGCACAGCGCTGGTTCTCCCCCTACGATTATCAGATTGTTCAGGAAATCCATAGACATGAAGTTGACAATAGCAGGATCGGACTACTGGAAGTCGGAACTAATACTCTTACCCCAGATGAGGCACGTAGTTATGCCATAATGCAACTCCCTGGGGAGAAATCGAGGCACACTGGTTTTGCTTTCGATTCACCCGGCTATGAATCGTTTTTTGCATCACAAGCTGGTGTTTACGTGCCACAAAAGGCTTGGGATGTGGCTCGGAGAGCCAGCATGAGGAATCGGCCCAAGACGCCACGAAAGAATTGATCGGTACGTGTTGTGTACAAATTTTTGACATTTTTCTTTTACTATAGCATCTGTAGATTAAAATGTGTATTATATATCCCACAATGTAGTGATATGATTATACCTAGATAGTTTTGATCTATTCATATAGTGGCTGTAGTTTTTGTAGTTCCATTATTCAAAACATTGCTTAGAGTAAATAGATGAAATGCTCATCGAAGCTGTATTGTAGATTTGCAGTTAACATTCCCCCTTTTTTTGTGGTACTCAATGCTTCAGCTTTATTTTGTTATATGAATTCAATTTGGGGTAGACTTGGTTTGTTATTATTATTCACAAAAACTTGCATGAGACCAAGAATTTCTCATCTGGATTATAATCAAATAAAACATATAAGCTTGATTATTAATTTTCTTTCTAAATGCTCATTTTAAACATTTTAAAAGTAATCTTTTTTTGAGCATCTTCTTAATTCACCAGTGTTGCAACTTTTAGAAATGTTTAATGGCGCCGTTATATGAATAGACGCCCTTATTAAAAAACCTCCGCTAATATTCTGCAATCCATCATTTGAGAAGATCATATCTTAGTTAAAAGAGATTATTATTTGCATTGTATGTGTATTTTGAATAATTATTAACTATTTCATTAAAAAATCTTATAAAGTTGTTGATAAAATTGTAATGAAAACGACTAATATTTTTGAGTTTGCGATGCAAGAAGAATATTAATTACGTATAGTATGCCAACCAAAGAAAGTGAGAATATATATTGTGTGGAGAGTGGACCATGGCTGTTAATCATTTTATTAATCAGTTGATTGGTGACATTCAAAGTACTACTGTCCAAAGATGAGACAAAAGGCAAACATACATACATATAGATATTATTTTCTTGGACATATATCATGACTCGTGTTCTTCAAGTACATTGCATCATTATATTGAAATTGTATTTTATCGCTAAACATATTTTAATCCATGTATGACTTTGCGCTCAAACGAATTTGGGTTTATATTCTTTGTAAAAATTGTATTCAATTTATTTTTTTATCTTAATGTACAACCATGTAAACTGATGATATGTAATCATTAATTGTACATATCTTGTAGTTACTTAAGTAAATAGAATTCATTATGTTAAGGTTTCCCTTTTCTTAGCATATGATAAACCAACTGTAACATGCTTATATATTTAATAGTGCATGGTGCATTCTTATGCTCTTCTGTTCGAAGATTGGAATCTGTCCATTTGGTGATGTGAACCATTTTTTCTTTGTTTCATTAAATTATAGTATTACTTTAATAATAATACCATATAATAAATACAAATAATATCGTTTTAAGTTACACGATAAAAAATATTTAAAATAGATTTATTCCCGGTTCTTTGCCAATTCGTTTAAGAAAACATAATTCTAAATGTGCAAGATTTTTTTATGACAAATTAGATATTTGTAGTTTGATTAATTCATCGATCTTTTATCTTATTCAAAATTTCAAGTATGTATCAATAATGATGCATACTATCATTTTAACATGTAATGTAACAATTTAAAAAGGCAAATAAAATACTAAATTTTTAGTCTATTCCACTGTAAACTCAATTCACTTTTTTGGCAACATACTTTTCACTTCTCATTTTCATTACTTTATGTTTCAACACATTACTTTTTCTCTTTTTCTATCACATCATTTATAAGACAACTATTATTTTAACACTTGTCTTAATTCGTGTGATCAAAATCTATGAGGAATTTACAGTGCGACGGTGGGAATATTATTTAAACATTTAACTATATGAACTTTATCCAGCGTTCATTAGTTGCTTAAAATTACGTACTTGGAAATTAATAATCAAGTTTAAGTACGTTTTAGTTGCACGTAAGCATTATGGTAATTGATAAAAGCAAATCTGGTTTATACTATAAACAAATATAAATATTGAATGTGCATGAAAATACACACAAATCAAAGCAAAAGAACACTCACAGCAGTTGTATAAAGCAAGAGGTTACCCCTCCCTCCTTCCATGTTTGGCCTTTCTCTCTCTCTCCTCCCTTCTTTCTCTCTCTAGATTGAAGAAGATCAAGAAAGCTAGCCATGCAATAAACATAACAACATTACTTGCAAAATGCCATTTCATTAAGCCCATACATATCATCTCTCATAATTTCCTTAGGATTAAACCAAGAAAATATACAAATAGAGAGAGAGAGAGGGAAGATGAGCATAGTGAAATTGTTGTGGGGCCTACTAGTGGTGGTGGGGCTGGTTTGCTTCTTGATCAGTGAGGCTTCAGGTGAGAGAAACACGATGGAGAAGAATGATGACGTCACCTTCGTCAGCAAAAGAAGAATTCCCAATGGGCCTGATCCCATTCATAACAGGTTCCTTGTTCTAATAATTTTCACACTTTTTTCTTTGGAACGTTCCATAATAATTTTTGCATACAAAATATAAAAATAATAGAACACTTTCACGGTATCTACTTTATTTCAAAATACTCTTCATTCATTGGTTCAAAAATTCAACAAAATAATTTTTCTTAAAATTTGAAAATTAATTGGTGATGGAGGGAGTACATGCTATTTCCATTTCTTAACTTGCAATACTATTTTCTCTCTATATGTGCACAAATTATGGAGTTATTGTCAACGGGATTTGAAATATTTTATCTCATCTAAAAATTAAAAAATAAAAATAAAAATGTAAAATTAAATCATTTATATTAAATTTCTAATACCTATTATCTTTAATGCATTGGTAGTTAAATGAGTACAACATCTTGTATGAGCAACTAAAATTTTGGATAAATTTCTTTGTTTGCTAAATAGTGTTCCCCTCCAATTTTACTTAGCTAGACCTCCTTTTTCATTTGGATGTCAAATAAAATTAGATCTCTTTTCTAAAAAAGTGATATTTTATATTGTCAATTAATTTATATATATATATATATTTTTTACACACAATATACTTACTTTTATAAAACTCATGAAAAAAAAAAGGAGTCTACTAGAATTGGACCAAGTATTTGAAGTTGGTGAAAAGATCCTAATTTAGTAGTAGAAATAATTTCTAGTTCTTTAATTTCTTTTATACTACTACTATCTATTTTATTACATTTAATTTTTTTTAAATTATGTGTGTAAATTTTAAGCATAGCTTATCCAGTGAGTAGGGTTTAACGTGCGACAGCTGTTATAGTAAAAGTTATGAATTTCAAGACAAAGATTGCTTTATCATGCATCTTAAAATTAGAGTGAGCATATAAAGCAGAAAAAAGACTAGTTCTCTCTCACCACTTTATCCTTTCTTCAACAGATTTATTATTAAAGTTCGTTTCAACATTTTCATTTTAATTGTTTTCTACACTTTTGAGGCCTTTCACCTTTTAATGTAATTACCTTTAATTTCTTTTTGAGTGTTTCCTTTTCCTCCTCTCTTTTTACTCCAAGCTTTTACCAAAATAATATACTAATATTGGTGATCGATGAAATAAAATACAATAATCAGACACTCGATCTTATCCATATTCATGATAAGTTTATCATAAAATTATTTTAATGTATTAAATATTTAATTAGAAGTATTAAAAATTAGGGTTTAATAATTGTTGTTGATTTTTTTACCCCAACTTATTATAATCCTTTTGAAATTTTTTATACTCTTGAGCAAAATATTTGATACTTTAACAACATAATAAATTTATTCTTGTTAATTCGATATTATTTTTATTTACTAAAATTGATTTTCTTTAACAGAAGAGCTGGCAATTCCCGTCAACCACCAGGCCAAGCTTAGGAAGGTCGATTGAAGAAGCTAGTTAGAATAAATTAAAGTTAGAGTTTTCCCTCTCTTTTAATGTATTAATTATTAATTCTGTGAGAATAGGGTCCTAATTTCTTGACTGAATATATGAAATTAATTCAAGCTAGCTTGTTCAATTTTTAAATTAAAATGTTCCTGTGAGGTGCGTATAATAATAATTCAACAAAAAACACACTATTAATTCTTGAGACATTTAAAAATTAAGATCATTAGCAATGAGAAAATTAATTATTGAAGAGTATTAGTATTCACTAAAAAATATTATATGAATTGTTTATAGTGAAGAATATTAGTGTGTTTACACTAAACAACTAATATTCTTTAGTGAAGTCAACTAAAACCCTTCAATAAAAATAATTAATATCCATTAATAGTTCATGTATGAACCATTTTCACTCTATACTTCATCTATTTATTTTTGTTTGTCTAAATTACTGCCACAAATTCTATTGTAACAATCAGAAATACTACAAAGAATTTTTGTTACAAATTATAAATATGGATTAAAATTAAAGATATGTTATCTATAATCGCATTTCCATCAGAATTACATTCGATGCTCAAGTTTAATTGTACAATTTTTTTATTTAACACCATTTATCCAAAATCATGTTGGGTCCCTAAGTTTAATTTCAAAATTACTAGCAAATAACTATTAATTGGTGTTAATTAGGGGATTTTCATTACGAAAAATAATTAGCCGCCATTTATTGATTAAGAATCCAAAAGGAAAGTCGAATTTAAGCTTTACCTTTAATTAGTTTATTTAAATAAAACTTAAAAAAAAAAAATTAGAGTTTTGAAGTTGCATGTGTTCTAAAGAAAGAAAAGGGAATCCACCATTTAAAGTTGTTGTTAGCACCTGGAAAAATAAAAATAAAGGGAGAAAATAAAGTAGTAAGGCAAATAGCAGCATATCTTTGGGGGGTTAGTCTTTTTCACCAGATTCTTTTGTTAGTGTCACTGTTTTGGTCTTTGGTCCATTCAAACTTGCAAAGCTATTTTCAGATTCTCTAATCTCGTGGCTACTGAAAAAAGCCAATCAATTTCTTCACATTTTTATTTTTTTCATTTTATTTGATCACAAATTTAAATACAATTTGCCATAATTTTTTATTTTTTAAAAAAGTATTCCCTTGTAGTATTGTAGACTAACAATTACTTGAAAAAGTTGGACCATTCTATAAAGTGCTTGTTAGCTCTTAATTTTAAATACAAGTTGCCATAATTTAAATAAATATTATTTTTAAAAAATTGTCGAATGATTAAAGAGAAATCCATTTACTTCTAATCAATCTCTCATGAAGCCGAGTGCACAACAATTTTTTCTAGTTGAAAATATTTTCTATTTTCGGACCAGATACTTACTATTATTAAAGAGCTTGTAAGCTATTAATTGCATATCATTGGTTGTTATAACTTATAAAGTAGTTTAATTATTTTGTTTCACAATCTGATAATTCTTGATTTTCACGTATTATGCATCCAAAAAGGCCGTTCCTCATTTTGTTAATATACTCCACCAAAATAACAATTTTTAATTTTTTAAAAAAATTCAAATAAAAGACAATTTTTTTTACACATTTTCGGAATTTCCTTTAGAAAATTGTCTAGTTTTTTGAAATTTTTTGGGGACATTTTTTTAGGTGGAATGTAACTTACAAACACTAACCAAGCCATATAATCCAAATATGCATTAGAGGGAAAGGAGCCCTATATCCACTTACGTATATAAGCATGCACCTTATACAAAGGCAAGATATTCATTCACTCCTAAATTCCACTGGGCTGGACCGAGATTCTTGGCCCGGAAAAGCCCAATTAAACAGTTTACAAAGGGAAGTGGGCTTGATAACTTCATAATATGTATCATTAAATAAATTTTCCTTTAAAGAAAATTTGTATAATGGTCACATTTACATCGACCCCTTTTTCGATAGTTCATCCCTCGGTTCAATTCGCCACCCACTAATTACCCAAAAAACTTAACAATTTTTTCGAAGTTTTCCTCTGGAAAAACAACATTTGTTTGAAAAAAGATTGGAACAACTGAATTTAGGGTCCATTTAATTGTGGCCAAAATTGTTTTAAGGCTCAGGTAAATACAGTCCCATGTTTTGTAAATACACCTCATCCAAAAAATTGTTCAGAATTTTTTCCGAAAAATATAAAAAAATTCGGAAAATATTTCCGAAAATTCATATATTTTGGGTTTTTCTTTTTGAATTTCGAATTTTTTTCCCGAAAATTATCAAAATTTCCAAATTATTTTTCTGAACACTTTTTTGGTGGAGTGTATTAACAAAAGATATGACTGCATATAACATTAGCTTTGTTTTTAAAGGTATGGACTGGGGGTCCCAACAATAAACTATGAAATGATCCACAAAGAAGCCCACTGGCCTGGGCCCAATTTGTAGAACTAATGAGCCCACTAGCCCACAACAAATTTAAGATATGATCCACAGAGAAGCCCAGGTCGCGATCAGCTATCTTACGCCCACGAGCGCATCTTATTAGCCGACGCATTGCCACGTGTACCACGCCGTTTTGATTTGACCCGGCGGGCGAGAAATATCCAATATTTTCCTTTCATTATCGGAAGAAAAATAATAAAAAATATATACCCAGAGTTTCATTTGCATTCCATTTGGACTTCATTTTAGTTTCATTTCGCATTCCACCATTTCGCCTCAGCTCCGCAAACACCCACACCTCATCAAGCGCATACAGACACATACCCAAGCATACGTAGATCTCCATTGTTTGTATATACACACAGACTTCATATATAATAAATATGTAGAAAAAATCCGAATTATTTATTGATTTCGAGATGGCGACGAATCTCGGTAGTAGAAATTTATGAAGGAAAACCGCGGCGATTTTTCCTAGAGAACTCCGATTTTTCTAGATCTCAGGTGATCCGGCGGCGAATTTAGCTTTCTGTTTTCCTTTTTGAGTTATTGAATTTGAGTTGAGATTCGAATTTCAGATCCAGGATTGAGCAGCTGAATAGGTTTGGGAGAAGGAATAATTAAGCGAAAATGCCTGGGCATGGGGATCTGGATAGGCAAATTGAGCAATTGATGGAGTGCAAGCCGCTATCGGAGGCGGAGGTGAAGATTCTGTGCGATCAAGCGAGAGCGATTCTGGTTGAGGAATGGAATGTGCAGCCGGTGAAATGCCCCGTAACTGTGTGCGGGGATATCCATGGACAGTTTTACGATCTGATCGAGCTTTTCCGGATTGGCGGCAATGCTCCTGATACCAATTATCTTTTCATGGGAGATTATGTTGGTGAGCTCTTGCCTTTTTTGTTGAATTGATGCTTTTTTTTTTTTATTAAAAGGCTATTTGTGATGGATTAGGTTTGTGAAATTTTAAGTAGCTGGATGCATGTGAAATGGATTTACTCTTGCTCGTTTTTGCATTGATTATTGATAGGGAAATTAGGTTAATGACCTGTTTGAGGATGAACCTGTAGAACAGGTTAAAATGGTTAAACACTATATATTATCAACGAAATGTATCATTTTGAAATTTGAAGAAACCGGTCAGCAATCATCTATGAAGGTTATCCTTTTGCATATATTTTTTGGTTTGATTCAGAGCATAATTTAGTGAGGTTGATTAGTTAGCTAATTCTTTAATGAGCCATAGCATTAAAGATTTTATTTATTGGGATTCCTGCTTTGCCGGAGAGCTCGATATGTCTTTTAACTGATTTCAAGGATTTGATTAAGAATAGGTGTTTGTATTTCTTTTTCCCATGCACTAAGCACGTCATTGGATACGTTGAAATATTACAAAATTGGTAAATATTGATTGATTACTTCTGGCCAATTGGATTTCTTGCTGTTTGGATGATGGATGATGTCAAAATGCCGAATGATATGGTCTTGTCGTTTCGCTTATATGCGACAATCGCTTACGTTTGAAAGTTGACCTGTGTTCGACGTTGCGTAACTTACACGTAGCGCCACCATTGATAGCATATTTAATATTTTTTAACTGTTTATTCCTGGATAATGATTACATGAGACATTTGTTGAGGTCACTTGAACCAAAGGATAGAGCTCAAGTGGTTAGAGCTCCTCCAGTACCTATGATCAAGCGGTCATGGGTTTGAGTCACCACTTTACTGATAAAAAAAAAAACTTGAACAAAGCATATAGCCTTTCTCATACCTGGCCTGGGAAGAGGTCCAAATGATTGAAGATGTCTTGGGTGGACGGTTTATTGTTTTTTTAAGTTTGTCTTTTAGCAGGATGCACTTATGCACTAACATGCTTAGTTAATTGAGTTACTTACATAATCTTCTATGCTTAATTAATCACTTCCGGAAATGGTAAGGTTTTTGTGTCAGTTATGGTCAAATCTTTCTACGAAGTGTATTGTAAAATCTAATTAATGTGATATGCATTTGCTGCAGATCGTGGATACTACTCAGTGGAGACAGTCACACTCCTAGTGGCTTCGAAAGTTCGTTATAGAGATAGGCTCACAATCCTTAGAGGAAACCATGAAAGTCGACAAATCACCCAAGTGTATGACCTTTTATCTTATATATTGATCATGTTCTCTTAAATAGTTTTGGATCTTGTTTAATATTAAACTAAATATTGGTCTATCAAATATTGATTTTATAGATTATATTCATGGATTGCCTGTATTAGCGTTCTATCTAACACTTAAACTTCTTTCATTTTGTACATGAAAAGCTGTAATTGACGTTTTAATGTGGACTTGGAATAAGAAATTGGTTTTCATATGTTCATGTAATTATGTTCCCATAATCATGGTATATGAGTCCTTTTGAGTGGAAGGTAATTATTCCTTGAATACATTCTTGATTGGATGCTCCGTGGAAAAGTTGGCTGCAAGTCTATTGTTTTTTTATAGGCTGCTTAGATTGAATATGCATATTTTTAGCCTCTAGTGGCCTTCTCTTCAACTCAATGTAAACCTGTATGTATGCATTGTTTTAAATTCTTACATATAGGATGCAATACAATTGTTGGCAGGCGTTTGTGATTCTTTTGTTTAAAAATGCAATATGAATGTCTTTCTGCATCACAAGAGCTAACTAATTGAATGGATATTCGACATCTAGGTTATCATAGGCTTGTGACCAGCATGTTTTGCTTCTTATTATTCGAAGGTATATGATATGTGAAGTAGAAATGGATTGAATATGAAAAAAATGTTCCAAAAGAAAACACAGAACTATACAATTTAATATTTTGAAATTCTCATGTTTTAAATATAATGCAACTTTCTTGGGTTTAAATGTCTCTGTGTTATTCATGTTCCTCTTTTTGCCTCAGGTATGGATTCTATGATGAGTGCTTGAGGAAGTATGGCAATGCCAATGTGTGGAAGTATTTCACAGATCTTTTTGATTACTTGCCCTTGACAGCACTTATTGAGAGCCAGGTTTGGTTGACACCTTTATATTGAGTATAATATGTTGATTGTATCCGATGCTTTACACTCTATTCTTGTAGGTCTTCTGTTTGCATGGGGGCCTTTCACCCTCACTGGATACCTTGGATAATATTCGAGCATTAGACCGCATACAAGAGGTACTAATGAACTTTTCCTTCACAAGTACAATAAACTTCAAATGCTTCTTTTTTCGTGTATAGAAAAGCTAAAACCCGGCTATTTTTGCTTCTTTGTCGATTAATTTCCTTGTTGGATTTCTAGGTTCCTCATGAAGGACCGATGTGCGACCTTTTGTGGTCTGACCCGGATGATCGTTGTGGATGGGGCATATCACCTCGTGGGGCTGGTTACACCTTTGGACAGGATATAGCTGCTCAATTCAACCACACCAACGGCCTCACTCTAATTTCAAGAGCTCACCAGCTTGTCATGGAGGGATTTAATTGGTGTCAGGTTGGTCTAAAATCTGAACAATTTAATCGCAAATCCTCAAAATCCAAACTATGTAAATATTGGTTTTGACCTTTTGAAAAACAGAATAATGGAATATATGGCATAAAAAAAAAGAAGAAAAAAAAACACCTCTTTGTGTTCATGCTCTAGAATTATTGCCTAGTATTGGGACATACAGAGAGAACACAAAACTTGATTTTTTATGTAACGACTATCTTGGCCTTTTTGTTATGTCAGGTTGGTCTAAAATCTGAATAATTTAATTGCAAATCCTCAATCCAAACTATGTAAATATTGGTTTTGACCTTTTGAGAAACAGAAAAATGGAATATATGGCATAAAAAAACAAAAGCACCCCTTTGTGTTCATGCTCTAGAATTCTTGCCTAGTATTGGGACATACAGAGAGAACACAAAACTTGATTTTTTATGTAACGACTATCTTGGCCTTTTTGTTATGTCAGGTTGGTCTAAAATCTGAATAATTTAATTGCAAATCCTCAATCCAAACTATGTAAATATTGGTTTTGACCTTTTGAGAAACAGAAAAATGGAATATATGGCATAAAAAAACAAAAGCACCCCTTTGTGTTCATGCTCTAGAATTCTTGCCTAGCACTGGGACATACAGAAAGAACACAAAACTTGGTTTTTTATATAAAGAGTTTATTATGTCAAAATGACCATTTCACCCTTTTTGCAATTTACCATACCTTGAATTGCCATTGTTTTTTTAGCTGTTCTGCAATTTACCTAATTCTTGATTCCATTGACATATGTAGGAGAAGAATGTGGTGACAGTTTTTAGCGCCCCCAACTATTGCTACCGCTGCGGGAACATGGCTGCAATACTCGAAATCGGGGATAACATGGAGCAGAATTTCCTTCAGTTTGATCCAGCTCCTCGCCAAATCGAGCCCGATACAACTCGCAAGACTCCCGACTATTTTTTGTGAGCGCAGTTCTATTACAGTAGATGATGTGTCGTTAAGAGAAAAGTGTTATCTGAGGATTATTGTTGTCGACATCATTCATTAGTTTGGAGTTTGCTGAATGGATAACAACCAAGGCACAGAGTATTCTGTATATTTTCCCCAATAGCAGAAAGCAAATCGACGTTTATATTGTGTTTTTGTAATTTATAGGATCCAGTTTTCAGAATCTCAGTAGTCGGTTTCCCCCTTTTAATTGAAAATAGCTTTCAGATTAACTCATTGCGCGGCGCCTCCACCATCCCCCACACCCCCAACCCCACCCCACCCTCTCTCCCTCCCTTCCCTCAACCCTTCTCTAACCAACCCCCACCCCACCCCTCCCCCCTCCATCTCCCCCTACCCCTCCCACATGTGGGGATATAAACATTTTTAGTCTCATGACTTCTCATTTTTTTTCGAATGGTCCCGAGAACGATAAATGTACAAATTTAGTCCCTATTTTTTCAAAATTGTACATTTTAAATTCAAAATTTTGTTGGATTGACAAAATTCCGTCGTTTTTGGACATCCGTCCGGCACCTGCATGTTTAGTTTGGAGATTTTTGGTGAACATTCATTTAAAGAATGTGAATTTAACATGAAATGCCCTAAAAAAACTTTTCCCAATTTTTTAGACCAAAACATTAAAACGTTTTCGAACATTCTTTCAGAACAACCTAGTCAGCATATTTGTTTGAGTTGAACGCTCATGTTCCTGTTACATGTTAAAAAGAGACACGTTTTGTTGCTTCCGGTGAATTTGAGACGTAAATTTTACAATTCTTGAAAATTGGAACTATGTTAGTACATTTATTATACTCACAAAGATTGTTATGCTTCATGTACTCGTAGCAATCCAAGTGTTGTATAACTACAGTTAAGTCATATTTTCAAGATAAGTTTGAATTAATCCCCAACGAGCCATTCATCGATTTATAAGGCTCATATTGATGATGAAACTTTCACTGTTTATATCAATAGGTTCCATACAAGAACTCAGAATGAGGCGTGCATTGAATGTTGCCTGCTCTACCTCCTTGTGAAGATGTACCAAATGTTGGTGGTAAATTAGGCTAAGCACTTTGCCAGCTTACACATCAAATTCATACCCTCACGATACTTTACTGGCAAAAACTTGTATGGAACGGTCTCACTGTGAGACGCAATTCACAAACTAGCACAAAAGAACCGGCAAAAAGAAAAAGTACCAAACCAACCAGTAATCAATCAAGAATGAAGCAAAGAATAATGTTATACCCCTCCTCAAAGTTACAACTATGTGAAATTCCTATAACAAAACCTATAATCACTTTCATCTCTTGCCTCTAAATAAAACAAAAACCGTGTAAAACAATCAAATAATGAATGAATCTCAAGTATAATTATCTCCTTTACAATGACCTCAATGGTCTTGATGCATCTCCCAAGGAAGCAAATCAGATAAATTAGCCAACACAAAGTCTCTCAAGCCAGTGTCCCACACCTCACAAAACCTCTCCGGCCAATCGGGTGGCTCGATTGCCTCCGTCCCCAACCCGGGAGCCCTGTCTCTCGAACCTTCGTTATGGTTCTCGCGCCAATCGGCAACGTAAGTAGCAACTCTTCGGTAAAACTTAGCTCGAAAAACCTCCCACACTTGGTACTTATAGTGGTTGATAATAGCTCTACTTTGAGGCAAATTCATGTACTCAAATCCCTTCTTGAGGTGAAAATGGTGCACCACATTGAGCAACGTGGGGTCGAGCGCATCGGGTCTGATAATCGACTTGTGCCTCTCGGGACTCGAAAGTCGACACGTGTACCCCACTGTGACCCCCTCCCGGGGCCGCGATTTCAGGCCCGACGGCCCAAAACTGTGGCACGATGTTCGGATCTCCGCCACTGGAGACAATGAATAGTTCGCCACAAGGGCCAGGAGCGAATTTTTAGATGCGTAGCCCGAATCCGTCGAATTCGGGAAGTAGAAATACTCGTCTACGTCCATGAATGACACCCAGACGCACTCGTCCCTCGCTCTTAAAGCACAGTGCGAGAATCCGGCCTCTTGAGTCTTGATCCAGGGCCAGACGTGGCGAGTAACGTTATAATTATCGCGAGAAAGTTGGCGAATTTCGGCATCTAATCCATCATCGCTATTGTTGTCGTAAATAAACCACCTTTCGACTCCGAGCCAAGAATGGTACTTGATCCACTCCCGTATAGCCGAGGCCTGATTCCACACCATCGAACACACACAAAGCTCGTGCTTTTTCCTCCCACCACGGGGTTCCACGCCGTATATCTTAGCCACGGACGGCATGAGCACACGCCCCCGACGGGAGGGAGCCACCCCCACGGTCACACGAATTTCCCCACCCCGATCAAGACTGTTTCTAATGCTCATAGGTAACGGGCACCTCACGATTTCCTGAGCGGCCGTTAAGGCCTTCACGGATAGCGTAAACCTACCGTTTTTTTCCCATTTCCCTAATCCAAAATGGCAGCTAAATTGAGTAGCATCGGACTCCCTATCAGGCCTCAAATTCAGTCCCTTTACAAAGACAATAGCATTCCCCCTATCCACAGTAGCAGAATAGACAACATTTTCCCATGATTCAACACTGTAATTAGTATTACTCATCCAAACCCTAACCCTAGCTTTATCTTTACCTCCCAAGACTCCATTTTTATTCTTGAAAAGGTGTGCAGCATTTGAGTAATTCACGGATGGAAGAGGGCACCTAACTATAGACCTAAACCCATCAAATTCATCCACAGATAACACCTTTTTCCTATCAAAATCAAGACTATTATTCCTTTTTCCATAATAAACACAATCAAAATCATCAGAAACCCTCACATTTCCACCCTTCACCAGCAACAACACATGATCAGGGAACAAAACCCGGCTCTCAATTTTCAAAGGGAGCAACAATTTACCAGATTCTTTAACTGATTTAACCGTTCTTGAACTAGAAGATGACAATAGAGATAAGCTTGAAACCACTAAAACAGGGTGGAAAGCAGAGGAAGCAGAGGAATTCGTGTACGATAAAAAACGGAGGCAGATCAAGAAAAGGAAACATATGATGAAGAATCTTACGGAGAAGAAGTGGAGAGGGGAATGTGGGCGTTTTCGCTTGCGGCGTTGATCTGAAGAATCCATTTTTCCCCTTTTCTGGTAATGGAGTGCTTTAAGAGAATGTAAATGGTGTGCAGATCTGGGTTTTTTTTGTGTGTTTTTAAAGGATTCGGTGGTTCTGGAAGAAGAGTGGGAGATGTCGGAGGGAATCGGAATGGGGGTTTGGAGGAATGGGAAGAAGACGCGTTTGCTGAATTGCGTGGAATTTGGGATTCGTTTCCTGCAATTTTGCAAATTGTCGGGTTTTTTTATATGGAAAATTGTTGACTGTCGAGGTTTAATTTCGTCTCTTTTTCTCGAATTTATTACTCCTACCGTTTTTTTTCTTTTTTTTTTTTTTCTTTTTTGAAGTATGCAAAAAGTGTTTTTAAAAATAGGGAAATTGATTTTTTTTCTAGTAACTTTACCTCTTTTTAATTTTCATCCTACTAACTTTAAAATTTTGATTTTAATCCTATAATTTACATATTTTTTTATGTTTGCCCTGCTGACTTTCAGATTTTGATTTTAGTCCTATAATTTTACTGTTTTTTTTATTTTAGTTATGTAACTTTATCGTTTTTTTATTTTAATCTTATAAGAGTTAGTAGGTCATAGGACCAAATCAAAAAAATATGTAAGTTGGACGAAAATTAAAATTTAAAAGTCAGCAGGACGAAAATAAAAAAGAGATAAAATGATAGGACAAAAAATTTCCCTTAAAAATATCACCCAGTTTTTTATTTTTATTGTAAAAATACGATCCATGTACGATCCTCTGTGCGATCCTTTTCGATGACATTTTAAAAAATGGTGACATTTTTGTGAACAACAACTTGAAAGTGGCACTTTTGCTAATTTCTCTCTTTTTTTTTTTTTCATTTCACAACACACTTCGTATCCTTAAAATAAAATTGATTTTAAAGTCAATAAAATATTAAGGTACTTTCTCCGTTTCGGGATTACTTGCACACCACAATTTGTCCTCCGTTACAAATAGAATTATATTTATACATTGTATTTATTATTTTTTATACAAAATATATATACTACTTACAACGTTAAATATTAAGGTCTATGTTTTATATAATAAATTGATAAACAGAATGTATAGATACAACTCTATTTGTTATTATACAAAGTTTAATAAATAAACACATTAGGAAAAAAAAGTATCAACCTAGCATTAGGTCAAAATTGCTAGTAAAAGTATCAACCTAGCTAGAAGAGTTTAGGAAGGATTGTATCTTGACCCAAATTTGTGATAATCAATCCTTAAAAGACAAATTGGATGGTTTTAAATTATCAACAGTCCATCTGTGTAAGTTTCAAATTTTGTTATTTAAACACATTTGATAGAGATAGAGATAGAGATAGAGATATGAGTTGTTGTTAGAGTATTTTCACCAAGATAGAGAAAAATGAGATCCTTTGACAATCAATTATTCCTATAAAATTACATTAATTAAAATAACGGTCGATCATTCGAAATTTTGAATATGTGTACAATTGAATTTTAAAGAATGTTAATAAATAGATTTAAAGAGTTAACTCTACCAAATTCATAATTTTGTATCCATATATGGTGTGTGATATATTTTCTTTAATTTTACATAACATAATATTTGTTCAATTTACTTAAACCTACACATTCATTATATTATGCATCAATATGAACGTGTGTGGTGTGATTAGATAATTGCAATAATTCATAATAAAATTTCATCATGCTTTGAATTAAGTTGCTCATGATTTTTTCAAATGAAAATTTTAATTCATATCTTTAAATTACATGGAGTTTCTCATATCAATTTCAATTTCAATATATTTATTTTTCGTGTAGTAGGTTTTATATGAAAACGCTTCATAATAAGCTTACCATTAAATAGTTTTAGAGTATCATTAATCTCATTAGGACTATCATTAAACCTGTTATGGGATCTTTTAATTTTCTTGAACTCAGAATAATGATACCCCTGATGAGATTAATGATACTTTAAAATTGTTTCATGATAAGCTTATCATGAACTATTTTCATATAATACTTTGCATTTTTCGTTTCAAAAACAATATATACAATTTATTTTAATAATTAAGTAATGTTGTATTGCAAAATTTGCAATCAATAATTCATCTTCTTTCTTCATCCAACATTCCATTTGGAAAGTATTGGAAGAAAGTTGTCTCCTACAATTAACAACTTATTTACTTCTAATTAAAAAGGTTTTATCGACCAATAGTAATTGTTTATAGTATAATTTAACCAATTGTTTATATTTTATTACTTTATCGAAACACATGTACAGATAAGAAGAACAACGACAAAAGCAAAATAGTCTTCTTTTGGGACCAATTATGCATCAACAGCCTGGTTAGTTAGAATTGTTTAGATAATATTTGCCAAAAAGTAAAATGCAAAATAAACAAGGAAAAGTAGAAGCTTTTCTTTAATCTATGTTTATATATTTTCATTTTCAAGTTCGATTTAATTTGTTTTTTATTTTTTTTCGATATGAAGATAATGTGAATAAATAATATTTGAATTTCTAAAAAGAAGGTTGAAATCAATTGTTACAATTTCGAATTAAAAACCTCCCAACCAGAATATGAGAAATATAGGTTTTATTTGTTGGGTAGGTTTTACATGAAAAATAATTTATGATAAATTTATAATGAAATTGTTTTAAAGGATTAAGAGTATCAAAAATTTAATCAAAAGTATAAAAAATTGAGGGAAAAATAAAATAAAATGCAATATAGTACTACTGATCTCGATTTTTGATACTGCTGGTGAAATTTTTGAAAGTCTAGATCAAGTATTTAATACTTTAAAACAATGTTATGATAAGCTGAACTATTTTCATATAAAATTTCGCCTTCTTTATTTTAATACAATGTGTATTAGGGCGTATATATTGTACAATGCTTTTATTATTATTATTATTGTTATTATAAAATGATCATATTTTAAAAGTATTTAGCAAGAAAAACAACCTCGTATATGTGAACAAAATTACCAGAAGATTGACTTACCATCCATCTATTAACTAATACAATGTCATGAAGAAACTTCTGGAGCACATGCTATGTAGAATCATTATTATTCCAACAATGAATATTCTTATTTAAATTTTATATGCTTTCAAAAAATATATATATATACACAAAAATCCAAGTCATGTGACCTAAATTCCTTAATAAGCCTACCAATTGGAAGAGTAAAGAATGCCTAAATTAGAGGTGGGCTAAAGCGAATCAAGAGCTGGCGTTAGGTTGCTCAAATGTCCATTATTACTCTTTCCAACACCTCCATAGTATTAGTTTTTATTTTTTTTATTTTCATTTTGTAGGGCTAATTAGTTCAATTGATTTTGTCGATTTAGAGGTGAAAGATAATATAATTATTCAAATATTACATGGCTAATTTAATTAGAGTAGATTTTATATGAAAATTATTTATGATAAACTTATAATGAAACTGTATTAAAGTATCGAATATTTGATCAGAAATATTGATAATTTCATTGGGAGTATCATTAATCCGAGTTCGATAAAATTTATAACAATTACAATATATTACCACTGGTCCAAATTAATGATGCTCATAATGAGATTATCGATAGTCTTGGTCAAATATTCAATACTTTAAAACAGTTTCATAATAAATTTATCATGAACTATTTTCATATAATAATTTTCCATTTAATTATTCAAAGGGTGGGTTTCTTGTTAAATTAAAATAGGAACCATGCACTACAAGAAAACATAAAAATGTCTACGCAAATTGTCAATATGGCTACGAAATTTCTAACAAAAAAAATCGTAGTGGAAATTACCTACGAATTGCCTACAAAAATTTCTAATTGTATTGTCATTTTCGTTCCCCACCTACAAAAAAAATTGTCTACGGAAAATTTCGTAGGCAAATTGTGATGTAAGTAAATTTTTGTAGGCAAATGACTTGTAGGTAATTATACCTAGAGATTTTATTTCGTAGGCAAATTAATTTCGTACGTAAAGTTGTTTTTAGGTTGAGAAATGTAAATACTTTTATAATTAGAAATTTCCGTAGGCAAATCGTATGCAATTCTTTTTACAAACTTTTTTGTTGGAAAATTTTTGTAGGCAATTCTTTATTTTCTTGTAGTGATGACATACAATTATTAATACTATTATATATATTCACTGATGCATATAATAATATTAGTAAATTATGTAATGATATAAATTTTATAAATTTATAGAAGACTTTGGGTTAAATGTTTCATATATAAATATTAACCAAGAGAGTCTTAACAAAAGTATCAAAGAGATGATTCTATTCTATAACTAACTCTTGACCAAACCAATATAGTTTTTAATTCAATAAATTAAAGTATAATATATAGATGCAATAGAAACTTTTATCAGCCCAGAATATGGTACACAACTTTCTTCCCTCAACTTGCCACGCACAATTACAAGTGGCTATATAGATATACGTAAAATAAATGATATGTTTTTTTTTTTTTATCAGTAAAAGAAAATGATATAGATATACGTAAAATAAATGATATGTTTTGTTGGACTAGGTGGCAAATATATTTCAATCTCAGTGTTATGCATTTGGTTCATTAACTATTGATTCAGAATAATTGCTCGTAAATATTGGTGGCGGATTTAAAAGTATAAAACAATTATAAGAATACTAAAAAAAATTAAAACACTTACAATTTAAACTGTAGAACTTGAGAAAAATGAGTAATATAAACAAAATGTACGCCACCTAAAACTTAAAAACATAAATGTTAAGGTATTGATCTTGTGTGAATCAATTTCAAGGTAAATTTGGTTTAGAACTAATATTTTATAGTAAAATAAATATATTTTTCAGTGAAACAATTAATATTTTTTAATAAAACAACTAACATTATTAAAAATTAATACTACCTTATAATAAACAAAATTAATATTCTTTAATAAAATAACTAATATTATCAAAATAAAGTTTCATTATGAAATTTGTTCCCACAAAATTTGCCAATATTATTACAAATAATTTTTTTTTAATCTAAAATGAATTATATTTTTTATAGCCTAAAATTCAAAACATGTATAGTTATTTGGCAATTATATCTTATTCCCATATAAATCTGCCACTGATGAGATTAATTGTGACATAGAGCGTTGGATAATCTCATGAATAAATAATAATTACTTATAGATAAGTATTATATGAAAATTGTTCATGATAAACTTATTATGAACTATATTAAAGTATCGAATATTTGACCAAGAGTATCGGTAATTTCATCGAGTATCATTAATCTAGGTTTAAAAAATAATACTCCTAGTAAAATTATCGATACTCCTGATCAAACATTCGATACTTTAAAACAATTTCATAACAAATTTATCATGAACCATTTTCATATAAAACTTACACTTACTTGTATATCATATCCATTAAAATTTAAAAGCAATCCAGCCCTATAATATTCTCCAACAACGACATTTTATTTTTTTCTTCTTCACCAAATTAAAATTAATGATAAGTTATAAAATCTTCGTATTATGGGCTTAGCAAGGCTGACCTTGTAATGTCATGGGCCCAATAAATTACTGATGGGCCAAGATTTCTCTTACGGCCCAAGTTATATGCACCACTTTTGTTGCTAGTAAACCCACTAGATGAGTACACATGTGGTCAGATTAGTACACCTACCCACAAAATGTCATTTTCACCCCTTCTAAAAAACTTAATTACCTTGGTCCTCCGGATCTCTGTGGCTGCGCATCCCTCCCCCTTTTATTTTGTCCCCACCGCTCTGCCTCCTCCAACGTCACCGGTCGCCCCCTTTTATTCTAAGTGATATGTTTGACATTTTATATGTTTTTAATAATGGAATTATATTATGACCCAGGTTATTGACTTGATGAGACTACACTAGCTTCTACTAGTAGCTACCCCGCAAGAGAACGGGTTCACTGTAGCATGGGCAAGTATAGGGACCAAGTATTATCGAACCCAAGGGATGGTATGTATGCGAATAGATCCCTGAAGATCTACGCGTCGTAGTTAATATGAGTGTAATGTTTTTGGGTTTTTGAAAAATTAATAAAAAGACTAAAGTAAACTAATTAAACTAAAGAACGTAAGAAACGAATTAACTAAGGTTGTTTTCTAATGGGAGATGGTGATGCTTAGGATAGGAATCCCTACGTATACTAACGGAGCAGGTACATAATCAAAGTAATTGTGACAACCAAGAATTAACCTAAGTAAAAGATCGTAGAATGAAAGCTCAAGATTTCTCACCCTAATACTTTATCCTAGCAATCGACTTCACTAATCCACTAACAAGTTAATGAATTGTGCTTAATTAATGAGACCCTAATTTAACTAAGGTGATGCGGTCGTCCTCCTTCGCTAAACCGGTAGATGAATTAACCTTTCCTAAACCCTCTCGTTAAGACTACTAATTGTTATTGAGTGATGCGGTCGTCCTCTCTCTAACACTTTCGTACGAAATTCAAAGGTAGAGTTAAGATTAATTATATGAATTCATTAATTAAGAGAATTAAAACTAACGTCACGAATTACCCTAATTACGTACCCACATCCTACTTCTACGAGTTCATCCTAACCCAAGCATGCAAGGGTTTTAGCCGGACATGGTTATAACAAAAATAAAAGCAATAAAAGAAACAACGAACAAAAACATGATGAATTGAACGAAGAAAATAATAAACATAAACTAGGGTTTTAAAAAGAAACTAAATACGAAGAACTGAAATTGAATTAACTAAAACGAAATTAAAAGCGTTTAAAGTAACGAACTAATAAGAAACTAAGAAACGAAAAGAAACTAAGAATTCGTATGAAAAACCTCAACAACGTAAAAGTAAAGCTTGCTCGTCTCCTTCCTCTCCAAAACTAAGTCTAAAATTATTTCTAAAAGTTGGGGATCGATGATTTCTTTAAAACGTATTTGGAAGAGGTATATATAGGCACCGGGTCGAAACGGGAGTTAATGGGCCGAAAATACGCATCCGGAGGCAAAAGTATATGGGCGCTCGAGCAAAACGCTCGAGCGGTCCCGCTCGAGCAGTGTAGCTCGAATGACGCATTCGCTCGAGCGGTCGCGCTCGAGCTGCTCGAGCGCTGAATCTTCACTGTATGTTTTTGGGCGCTCGAGCAATTCGCTCGAGCGGTGGCGCTCGAGCTGCTCGAGCGCAAGAATAGTTCTGTATGTTTGCGCGCTCGAGTAAGGCGCTCGAGCGGTGGCGCTCGAGTGATGCGCTCGAGTGATCTCTAATCCTTCCAAATGATACTTTTCCTCGTCCGCACTAATACCAATCGTATTTCTTCAATATCTTCTCATCCGGGCATCCGTTTGAGTCGATTCAAAGTCCTACGAACTCCTCTTTTCGCCCTCTATCCATCTATGAACATCAAAGAGACAAATTTATCAATGTATAGAAATAATGCTCATTTGACTCTAAATATTCATCGAAAACACTCAAAACATGAGTAATTTGGGCACCAAAACATAACAATTTCACGCCTAATCAACCCCCCCAAACTTACCATGTTGCTTGTCCTCAAGCAACGAAATAATAAGTCAAGTGAAATTGTTAGGAATGAATCAAGAATCAAATCATGCAAGTAATTGAACTCGAGTTTCAAAGATCAATCACCCGTATACTCACTCACTTTCTTTTATCGTACTCATGCAATAATAACAAGAAACACCAAGATCAAGCATGGACGTGCACTCAACGATGTGTTTCACTCCCTCACAAGTGTATAAAAGTGTTTAAGGGACTCACTCAATCAATCAATCACACATATTGGCAGCCATAGGCTTGCAAATGCTCTCAACTTCGACCATACTCTAGAAATCCATGCCGAATCAAAAAGGACTTTCAAAAGGTTGTAATGTAGGCTCTTTGGACAGGTGGGATAACAATATGGTAAAGTGACTCACGTGAATGGAGAATAGAAATTCAAAACTTCGGTAATTCGAGATTAAAAACGATCTACTTCAAACATATTCAATCACTACACTTTCGCTTTCAATTCTCTCAACACTTCAATTTTTTTTCTTTCTCTCTTTTTCACTTTTTCAATCACTTCATCATTTTTTCTTTTTCGCACAACACATGAGCTCATTTTTTTCTTCTTTTGCTCATTCTCAAATTTTTTTGTTCTTTTTCCCACATCTCAAAACTTCATCACACCTTTTCTCATATTCACTCAACATACAACCTTCTCCTTTTTTCAACTCAATTCACTCCCTTCATATTCACACTTTCCTATTCTCCACTCAAATTGGGACAAAAAGGCTTAGGAATTGGAATAGTGTTCATATGTTCTAGCAAATAAAATAGGCTTTAGGCTCAAAGGGGCTAACAAGGGATCAATGTCATTGGTAAGGAAAATTTTGGCTAAGTGACTCAATAAAATCAAAAAATGGCCTAAGATCACATTCGGCATATCAAACTAGAAACAATCAAGAAGCAAGAGCACATGCAAGTTCTAGCATCCTCTAAGGTGACGATCCACTCACAAACGAAGAGATTAAATCATGCATTTAAATCTCGTAAGGCTCAAATCTCACATCTTTCACATCCATGCTAGTCCTAGTGCATTCTCACAATCATCACTCAAGTACTCAAAAGAAAAATTCACAAGCATACAAGTTCTTTCTCAAATCAACTCTAACTCAAACACTCACACAAGAAAAACTCCTAACTCAGCCTCACAATTCACCCTACTCATCAAATCATACTCAAAGATAGCAATCAACAAGCATAAGGTGATTGATAGGCATAAAATATTGAGTAACAAAACAAATTAATAATAGCCCAAGGAGCATCTCAAGGCACCAAATAACTAACTCAACTCAAAGATAAGGGCGTGCATGCATGTGCAATGTAATCATAAAAAGAAACTCCACCCCCCCAAACTTCGACCTTGCTAGAGGTCTACGTTTGGGGTTGTGGGTTACCTCAACCAAACAATTCAGTTTCTCTCAATAGCTTTGCACACTCCCTTGTCTCAAGTTGGTTCCTTCAATCTCCACTTCTTTGGTTCCTTTACTCCTTTAGAGACAAGCCTACAAAATAAAACTCTCGAGTACGAGGTTAGACATACGACTCTAAACACCCTAATAATATAAAAAGACACTAAAAATAAATGAACGCAAATAAAAATGGGTTGCCTCCCATCCAGCGCTATTTTTAGGGTCCTCATGCCGGACCGTGCTCAAAGGAGCTTATGGGACATCATACGCAAATTTACCTCCCTTACTCTCATAAGAGTGGTGTTTGAACTCCTTTCCTTGATGCCCCACCATCATGAGTTCCTTTGCTTTCTTCCCATCCCCAAGTGTTATGGGTCTCAACTCCTTCTTGCCTCTATCTGGAGGAGTCTTACTAAACAATTTCTTGAGTTTGGACTTTTTCTTCTTAACTCCTCCTTTCCCGTCTAACTGGACCACGTCCACTTTCTTCACCTCTTCATCCTTCAACTTCTTCACTTTATCCCTATCAAAATAATCAAGATCATAACGCTCATGGGTTAAATAATTGAGTGAAGGATTAACAAAATCATGAATATGAGAAAGTTTAGGGATAGAAGGTGTGTCTTCAACACGAGGGTCAATTGCATCCATGCAATACAAGCTCTCATCCTCCTTCGGGTGCTTCATGGCTTCATATAGGGAGATCTTCACTTCTTGATCATCAATCTTCAATGTAATCTTCCCATTTGCCACGTCTAGCACCATCCCCGCCGTAGCTAAGAACGGTCTTCCCAAAATCAGGGGCACGTGCTCATCTTCCTCCATCTCTAGCACTACAAAGTCGGCTGGAAAGATGTGATCTCCAACTCTCACTAGGACGTCTTCAACAACACCTTGAGGTCGAGTAATAGACCGATCGGCTAGTTGAAGCGTCATCATTGTGGGTTGAAGTTCACCACCTTCCAACTTCTTGAAAAGCGATAACGGCATGAGATTGATGCTCGCCCCGAGGTCGCACAACGCTCCCTTCTTGATCCCGTTCCCAATATCACATAGGATCGTGAAGCTCCCGGGATCCTTCAGCTTCGGTGGAAGCGCCTTGTGCACTAATGCACTCACCTCGTGGTTCAGCTGCACCAACTTCGGCTCATCCACTCGCCGTCTTTTCGCGATCAAGTCCTTCAGAAACTTCGCATAATGCGGCATCTGTTCCAAAGCATCATAAAAAGGGATATTAATATGCAATTGTTTAAAAACATCAAGGAACTTAGCGAATTTCTCATCAAGCTTCTTTTTCATGAAGCGCTGTGGATATGGGACAGGTATCACCGATTTGGGTACCCCCCACTCATCTCTTTCTGTTTCTTTCACTTTCTCCCTTGCTTCCTTTGTCTTTTTCCACTTAGGAACTCTCTCAACCTCCTCAATGCCTTTGCCCTTCTGGGACTCATCCATATCTTCATGCTTCTCAATCCCTTTACTTTCAATCCCCTTCTCAACTTGGGGCGTCTCAGAATCAGCAGGCATCTGAGGACCTTCATAATTGGTTCCACTTCTTAGCTGGATCGCCTTGCACTGCTCTTTCGGATTCCCTTCCGGCATTCTATTCACTGATTTTGCAATCTGGCTCATCTGGAGCTCTAAAGAAGTGAACCTTCGATTGTTCTCTTGTTGAGTTCTAGTCCACTCAACGTTCATCTTCTGGAGCTCTTGATCTCGTTGATCACCCTTCTTGTGCAACTCCTTCACATCGTGCTCCAAGGATGACAATCGCTTGCTCCCTTCCTCCACCTTCTGAAGGATCGCTCTCAACATCTCCTCGGTTGATGCACCGCTTTCTCCACCAGGAGGTTTAGACCCTGGATCAACACCTGCAGGAACAGTAACACCAGCTTTTGGGTTAGCATAAGAAAAATTATCATTCCTCCTCCATGTGTTTTGAGGAGGCTGCTGGCTTCCTTGAACTCCTTGTGTGTTCCTCCATTGATTTTGAAGTGGCTGAGGGCCTGGAGGCACAAATGGTTGGCCATAAGAAGGCCTTCCATACTGATTTCCACCTTGGTAGCCATTCTGATTGTAATATGGACCTCCCATGTAATTGGCTACCTCTTGCTGTCCACTGGGTTGGTCTACTCTCTCATTCTCCACTGCATGCTCTCCACCCAAATTCTTCCCCAACTCGAGGTTGTTGATCTTCTCCATCATGGCCATCAGCAGCCTTCTAGTTCCTTCTCCCTCTTCCACCTGATGCACTCTTTGCAAATCTGCATCTCCACTCCAAGCACCGGCATTCGTGACTATGTTGTCAACGATCTCTCTACACCTCTCTATGCCTTGATTGAGGAATGCTCCGCCCGCACAAGCGTCTAAATGGGCTTGACCATCCTTGCTGGCACCACTATAGAAGAATGCCATAATGTCCCCCTCATTGTACCCGTGCTGCGGGCACTCTATAAGCATGTTTGAGTATCTCTCCCACGCTTGGCGTAAATCCTCTCCAGACTTCTGGCGAAAGGACGAGATCTCAATTCTAGCCTTGATCGTCCTAGATGGAGGGTAGAATCGCTCGAGGAACAGACGCTTGAGCTCGGCCCAAGTGGTAATACCTCCCCGCGGGAGCGTATTATCGTACCACTCCTTAGCTATTCCCGTCAGTGAGAATGGGAACAGCCTAAGCCTCTTGGCATCTTCAGACATGCCATTATAATTAAATGTGGAGGCTATCATGAGAAAGCTCCTCAGATGTGTGTGAGGATTCTCCTTCCCGATCACCCCTTTGAACTGATTCTCGGTCAGCAGCTTTAAAATTCCTGGGGAAATAGAGAAGTTATTTGCCTCAACAGGAGGCAAAGCCACTCCATCATAGTACCGATGTGGCTGCGCTGCAAACCTCCCTCTAATCGCCATATTATGATCTACGTTCTGAGGAACGTATTGAGGATTAGCAGCTGGTACGGGTACTTGTTGGGGTGGTGGTTGGTAAATAGGTGGTTGGTTGTAGACTGGTGGTGGATGGTATGGGTATGGTGGGTAAGGATAAGGTGGATATGGGTAATGTTGGTATGCTGGGTTGTTAAAAGGGTTATTTGGGTTTTGTGGGTAAGCTGGGTTTTGGTTCTGGTTTTGGGGTTGTGTTTGTGCAGAGTTGATTGTGTCTTGTGGGTTCGGGTGTGGGCTCTCAGTTCCCCCTATGGGTATCTGCTGATTACTGCTATTTCCATTGGCACCCTCTGCCCGTTCCACAAGAGCAGTATACTCTGCAGCTATCTTGTCTAACTCCCCAAGTTCATCAGAAATTTTGTCTTTGTTTCCCGCGGCAGTAGTCATTCTTCTCAAGAAGGCTCGGTTCCTTCTGGCTATTGTCTCAGGATTTGCAGGTAATCTCTCTTCGCTCGTATTGCCTTGTGAGCGTGTTTTCATAAACCTGAAACACTAGCAGAAGGATCAAAACGCAACTGCCGACTAAAATAAAAAAAATAAAAATAAAACAGAAAAGAAAGCACTCACTACTAACTACTAAGCTATCTACAAGTCCTATTCAAACATACAACGCCATCCCCGGCAACGGCGCCATTGACTTGATGAGACTACACTAGCTTCTACTAGTAGCTACCCCGCAAGAGAACGGGTTCACTGTAGCATGGGCAAGTATAGGGACCAAGTATTATCGAACCCAAGGGATGATATGTATGCGAATAGATCCCTGAAGATCTACGCGTCGTAGTTAATATGAGTGTAATGTTTTTGGGTTTTTGAAAAATTAATAAAAAGACTAAAGTAAACTAATTAAACTAAAGAACGTAAGAAACGAATTAACTAAGGTTGTTTTCTAATGGGAGATGGTGATGCTTAGGATAGGAATCCCTACGTATACTAACGGAGCAGGTACATAATCAAAGTAATTGTGACAACCAAGAATTAACCTAAGTAAAAGATCGTAGAATGAAAGCTCAAGATTTCTCACCCTAATACTTTATCCTAGCAATCGACTTCACTAATCCACTAACAAGTTAATGAATTGTGCTTAATTAATGAGACCCTAATTTAACTAAGGTGATGCGGTCGTCCTCCTTCGCTAAACCGGTAGATGAATTAACCTTTCCTAAACCCTCTCGTTAAGACTACTAATTGTTATTGAGTGATGCGGTCGTCCTCTCTCTAACACTTTCGTACGAAATTCAAAGGTAGAGTTAAGATTAATTATATGAATTCATTAATTAAGAGAATTAAAACTAACGTCACGAATTACCCTAATTACGTACCCACATCCTACTTCTACGAGTTCATCCTAACCCAAGCATGCAAGGGTTTTAGCCGGACATGGTTATAACAAAAATAAAAGCAATAAAAGAAACAACGAACACAAACATGATGAATTGAACGAAGAAAATAATAAACATAAAATAGGGTTTTAAAAAGAAACTAAATACGAAGAACTGAAATTGAATTAACTAAAACGAAATTAAAAGTGTTTAAAGTAACGAACTAATAAGAAACTAAGAAACGAAAAGAAACTAAGAATTCGTATGAAAAACCTCAACAACGTAAAAGTAAAGCTTGCTCGTCTCCTTCCTCTCCAAAACTAAGTCTAAAATTATTTCTAAAAGTTGGGGATCGATGATTTCTTTAAAACGTATTTGGAAGAGGTATATATAGGCACCGGGCGAAACGGGAGTTAATGGGCCGAAAATACGCATCCGGAGGCAAAAGTATATGGGCGCTCGAGCAAAACGCTCGAGCGGTCCCGCTCGAGCAGTGTAGCTCGAATGACGCATTCGCTCGAGCGGTCGCGCTCGAGCTGCTCGAGCGCTGAATCTTCACTGTATGTTTTTGGGCGCTCGAGCAATTCGCTCGAGCGGTGGCGCTCGAGCTGCTCGAGCGCAAGAATAGTTCTGTATGTTTGCGCGCTCGAGTAAGGCGCTCGAGCGGTGGCGCTCGAGTGATGCGCTCGAGTGATCTCTAATCCTTCCAAATGATACTTTTCCTCGTCCGCACTAATACCAATCGTATTTCTTCAATATCTTCTCATCCGGGCATCCGTTTGAGTCGATTCAAAGTCCTACGAACTCCTCTTTTCGCCCTCTATCCATCTATGAACATCAAAGAGACAAATTTATCAATGTATAGAAATAATGCTCATTTTACTCTAAATATTCATCGAAAACACTCAAAACATGAGTAATTTGGGCACCAAAACATAACAATTTCACGCCTAATCAGTTATTGGCACTATATTGTGGAGTAAATACACTACATGGATAAACTCACTACACTTAGGATGAATACACTATATTTTATTCCTAAAATACCCTACATATTTTGAATACACTTCATCTTCAACATCCTTCATCGTCGTCCATAGCCACGGCCACAACACCGTAGCCCATAGCCACAACACCGTCGTCCGTCGCCGTCGCAAAGAAAACTCATCTCCCGCCCCACCGTCTTCCGCCGTCGTCAGTCAAATTCGAAAATTGCGATGACTGCTGTTCGGCTCTGGTTATCCGAACATGACCATAATGTTCGAATTTTTTTTTCCTAACACGAACACAATTTTTTTAAAAAAACTTCGAACACTTTTGTTCGAAGTTTTTTTAAAAAAATTGTGTTCGTGTTAGGAAAAAAAAATTCGAACATTATGGTCATGTTCGGATAACCAGAGTCGAACAAGTGCAATCGCGATCTTTTTAAAAAAATTGTTCGAAACAAGCAAAAAACAATAGTATTATCATACCCATACAATTTTATACACTCAATGAACAATAATATGCATGAAAAACATCATAATACCAACAAAAAATATACTATTCAACATTTAAAAAACCTAGTTTCTAAAAAATACCAAAAACACTTACATATCGTTCATCCTTACAATGTAGGCTGACAAAACACGTTTTAAGCGCCTAGTGGTCGATTGATAGTGAGTCACATTTTTGAAGTATGGAGTTCGTTTGTATTGCTCGAAATTGGTTTCCTTGTTCGAACGTGGATTATGAAAATCAGGTGGAGTGTATTCACTAAAATTAGTGTTGATGAAAGACTAGAAGGATAATATTGTCATTTCAAGTATTTGCTTTAGGAATTAAATTTTGTGTATTGTATTTATTTCATTTTGTAGTGCCAATAACCCGGGCCTTATATTATAGGGTGGGTGTACTATCAACAGAAGCTGACCCAAAAAATATTTGTCCAGGCCCGTTAAGAAGCCCATAAGGAACTCTATTACACAAGGCCCAACGCCTTTCTTTAAGTTTTGGCCCAGGTTATATGCACGCCCAATAGTATCTTTTATGTCCCTTTTCAAAAATCCCAAATTTCCCACATAAACCCTAGGCCTATTTCGTTCTCCAGGTTTATCGAAGCCGAAACCCAAGCAACGTCGCAATGATCATTCCAGTTCGATGCTTCACCTGCGGGAAGGTAATTATCGTTGTTAATTTTTCGCTGATTTATTTTGTGATGGTGGTTTCTTATGATCTTTATAATTGTTTCTCTAGGTGATCGGAAACAAATGGGACATGTACCTGGACTTGCTCCAGGCGGATTACAGTGAAGGGTTAGTACTCTTGCATTTTAGGGTTTACAATTATTCCTTCTCGCTTTGGCCTTTGAAAGAAGTCGTTTTGTTTACTTTGGGTGGATTGAATTAAAAATTAGGGTTTCCGTTGAAGTCATAACAAGTTCTGGTTTGTCCACTAGGTTATGTAGCTCTATGTGTACTTAATGTGAAATGTTTCAATCATCAAGGTTTCGTAGTATTTTTACAATTTTTCATAGATTTCCCTGATAGTTTCACATTGGTGCAAAATCTATATAAAGTCGATAGTGCTTGTGGTTTTATGAATCGTGGGATTTATGTAACTTGCAAAATCTTGAAAAAAAAATGGTGGGGTTGAGACTAAAATTGTGTGGTTCTTGCTCTGGTTCTTAGGCTTAACTTAGGGATAAATTATGAAAAAAAAATAAAAATTGAGGAATAATAATGGGAAGAGTGGATTTAAGGTTTCTTGTGTTTCTTCTGCTGCTATTTCTGATTCTTACAAGATTGTAAGGATTCAGCATGATGCTTCTGAATCTGAGGTTAATCATGTGTTTTCTGCAAATTTTAAACTGAGGTTAATCTTGGTTTGATCTGTTTAGTTATTCATATCTGTAATCTTGGGTTCCTGCATATTATTTGATGTTTGAAGGAATATATGTATTTATTTATTACTGAAATTCAGGGAGATAGTACTTTCCGATATCTGAGACTTGAAATTCATTTAATTTGATTAGTTCACGGCCTTAATTAATTGTATTTAATGCTCTTTGATCCTTATCTCCTGTTTGAATTTAATGATCTTAATGGTTGTTAGTTATTATTACGTCTTGTGATTCGTTTCCCTAATTTGAAAGTTTAGGTTGTCTGCCTTGAATGCTTTGGCCTTTACCTTGCACCTCTTTGCCGACATGTGCTTTTGTCAGATTTATTTTTTGTTAAAAGTTTTGAAAATCACTATATTTTGGGAGCTCATTTTAAAAACTATTATGTTTCGATATAAAAGCCGATTAGAATAGGATGGGATTGGGTGATCTGACACAAGTTGTGCCAACTTGCACTTACAACATTCTTGATAATCATAGTCCCAAAATCGTTTTGATTTCAATTCTTTAGATAATTAATGGTTAGTTCTCATGTGAAATCATTTTATCTTAGGTTGTACTTTTGAAATATATGTAGTACTTCATTGTTGTGTAATTTGGATGCTTGGTCTGATACAAAAACTAATATTTACAGAGATGCTCTGGATACACTTGGTCTGGTTCGGTATTGCTGCCGAAGAATGCTGATGACTCATGTTGATCTGATTGAGAAGCTCCTCAACTATAACAGTATCTCTCTCTCTCTCTCTCTCTCTCTCTCTCTCTCTCTCTCTCTATCTCTGTATTTCTTTTTCCTCTGGATTGTTTTCTGTTTACAGTCTCATTCTCTTAAAAGAATGGAGATACTAGATTCTAGACATCAGTTGGCTTTGACATGAAGAACATATGATAAAGATAATGCATGATTTGCCGTACTCTGTCAATAAAACAGCGACCTTTCATAGTAAATAGTTACAGAAATGTGTTTTGACTACGTGGTGATTTCAAGATTATTTTGAACTTACATGACTCTTTCTTTTTGCAGCTTTGGAGAAATCCGAGGGCAGTTGATGTAGCAGTTTGTGATGTGTTTGAACTCTCAAGTACTTCTTTTTGAGTAGCTTATTCCCAAAATTCTCACTAACGTCAAAGATTATGGAGTCCGCTTTTTGAAACATAGTAATTGTTGGAAACATTTTCAATCGGTATATATCAATGTATTAGCTTTAAGTTGAATCTTGATCGTTTGCCCACCTATCTCTATGTTCATGTGCACTTGTTGCTTTGCAAAATCAGTGTGAATCAGTTATCAGTTTGTTGGTGTGTACTGTTATTTAGTCTTGTATCTGTGCGTATTTTTTAAGCATACTGTTTGATTTTAAAACACTGACGACGTAGCATTAACAGGCAAAAGCTTTCTATTCGATCAACACTGATACTGAGAGATGAAAACTAAGAGAGAGAACCAAGTTAAAACACCCTCGTATATGTGAACAAAATTACCAGAAGATTGACTTACCATCCATCTATTAACTAATACAATGTCATGAAGAAGAGCATGTATAGAGTGAAATTGGTTTATATATGAATCACTGAAGGGTATTAGTTGTTTTTACTGAAAAGTATTAGTTGTTTTTATTGAAAATTATTACTGGTTTACACTGAAGAGTCTTAGTTCATTTTCACCGAACAACTAAGACTCTTTAGTGTAAATCAGTAATACTCTTCAGTAAAAACAACTAATACTCTTCATGAAAACAACTAATACCCTTCACAGATTTATGTATAAACTAGTTTCACTCTATACTTTGTCCATGAGGAAACATCTGGAGCACATGCTATGTAGAATCATTATTATTCCAACGATGAATATTCATATTTAAATTTTATATGCTTTCAAAAATTAGATATATACACAAAAATCCAAATCATGTGACCTAAAAAAATTCCTTAATAAGCCTACCAATTGAAGAGTAAAGAAATGCCTAAATTAGAGGTGGGCTAAAGTGAATAGGAACTTTATCAGCCCAGAATATGGTACACAACTTTCTTCCCTTAACTTGCCACGCACAATTATACGTGCCTATATAGATATACGTAACATAAATGAAATGTTTTGTTGGATTAGGTGGCAAATATATTTCAATCTCAGTGTTATGCATTTGGTTCATTTTTAAAAATTGATTCAGAATAAGATTTAAAAAAAAAATTGATTCAGGATAATTGCTCATAAATATTGGTGGCGGATTTAAATTTTAAAAAAAATTATGAGAATACTATTTTTTTTTTTTTAAAAACACTTACAATTTAAACTGTAGAACTTGAGAAAAATGAGTAACATAAACAAAATGTACGCCACCTAGAACTTAAAAACATAAAATGTTAAGGTATTGATCTTGTGTGAATTAATTTTACAGTGAATTTAATTTACAACTAATATTTTATAGTAAAATAAATGTCTTTCAATGAAACAATTAATACTCTTTAATTGAACAATTAACATTATTAAAAATTATTACCTTATAATAAAAACAATTGATATTCTTTAATAAAATAACTAATATTATCAAAATAAAGTTTCACTATGAAATTTATTCCCACAAAATTTGCCAATATAAAAAATTACAAATAAAAAAAAATTATTTATCTAAAATGAATTATATTTTTATAGCCTAAAATTCAAAACATATATAGTTATTTGGCAATTATATCTTATTCCCATATAAATCTGCCACTGATGAGATTAACTGTGACATAGAGCGTTGGATAATCCCATGAATAAATAATTTTATAGACAAGTATTATATGAAAATTGTTCATGGTAAACATATTATGAATTATATTAAAGTATCTAATATTTAACCGGAAGTATCGATAATTTCACCAGGAGTATCATTAATCTAGGTTTAAAAAAATGATACTCTTGGTAAAATTATCGATACTCCTGATCAAACATTCGATACTTTAAAACAATTTCATGATAAATTTATCATGAACAATTTTCATATAAAACTTACTCTTTCTTGTATATCATATCCATTAAAAGCAATCCAGCCCTATAATATTCTCCAACAACGACATTTTATTTTTTTCTTCTTCACACATTAAAATTAATGATAAGTTAAAAAAAAACTTCGTATTATGGGCTTAGCAAGGCTGGCCTTGTAATGTCATGGGCCCAATAAATTACTGATGGGCCAAGATTTCTCTTAATAGCCCAAAAAATCGTTAAAATTGAAAAGTGGGCCCGGTCTCTTATTTTGACAAATTAAGCTTTTGAAAACTAATATAAATTATTTATACTATACTACAATATATAATTGTTGACAAAGTATAGAGTAAAACTGGTTTATACATAAATAGGGGTGAGCATCGGTCGGTTCGGTCACCGAACCGAACTGAAATGCCATAACCGAAATAACCGAATTTAGCAGTATTATTAACCGAAACCGACCGAATTAAGCTTAAACCGAATGTTGACCGAACCGAATTTTTCGGTTCGGTTTCGGTTATTTCCGAATTAACCGACCATTTACATTTTAATTTTAAAAAAAAAATATTTTTAGTTCTACATTATTTGCACCCCCTTCTTCTTTTGGATGAAACCCAAAACCACAACAATATGATGAAACCTAAAACCAACAAGTTCAAAAATCCATTACAAATTATAAATTTCCAGACCTATCAAATAAATGAGATCAAATCCCCAATTCTATACTATTCAATAGAAGAAAAAAAAAAGAAAAAAAAAGGGAAAGGAGTGTAGAAAATGGTGAAATGGTGTAGAAAATCTGGAAAAATAATAGTAGTATTATTTTTTATTAATTAATGTATTATATATATATATATAATATAAATATTTCGGTTTCGGTTATTTTTCGGTTTTTAACCGTAAATTAACCGAACCGAACCGAAAACCGAATATTGAAATTTTAAAAACCGTATCCGAACCGAAAACCGAATAACCGAACCGAATTGATTGGTTCGGTTTGGTCGGTTATTTCGGTTTTAACCATATAGTGCTCACCCCTATACATAAATCACTGAAGGGTATTAGTTGTTTCCATTGAAGAGTATTAATTGTATTTATTGAAGAGTATTACTGATTTACACTAAAGAGTCTTAGTTGTTCAGTGAAAATGAACTAAGACTCTTCAGTATAAACTAGTAATACTCTTCAGCGAAAACAACTAATACTCTTCAGTGAAAACAACTAATATTCTTCAATAATTCATATATAAACCAATTTCACTCTACACATACTCATAATTGTTTTATATTTGTGTTGGGCTCCATGTGTTTTAATGGAGGAGCTCAAAACCAATACACAGTAAAACCTCTATATATTAATAATGTTGGGACCGGAGGATTTTATTAGTTTATAGAGATATTATTATATCGATAAATTAATAATTTAATAATTTAAAGAAGGTTTTAACGTATATGCACAGTTGACCTTCAAAGTTCCAAATTCTTTGAATAACTTTAAGTATACATGCATAGTTATTGATGAAAATTAAGTTAAAATACAAATGTTCTAGTAGAATTCCATGAACACAAACTCACGTGGAAGTTGGAATGACTTGTTTAAATTAATTGGTTTTGGAAAATACAAAAATATGGTTCATTGGACTAACATTTGTGCATTGAATCATGGATAGAAGTCAGCACTATATATTTATCCATTGGAATCTTGGTAAATCACACACAAAAATGGCCACTCATCTAAAAGGAATTAAAAAAATCAACCATGACCAACCAACAACGAAATATGTTATGTGAGTATAAGAGAGATCAACCTGGATGCACTCAGAATGATTTGGTGAAATGAGTTGAAAAACCTTTCAATTTGAAAGTTAGCCAAGCAACAATTTCGAACACTCTTAAAAGATCTGCAGAATTCCTATCACCTGACTTTGAGAAAGGTGGGTCGTCTAAGCGTCAGAAATCTGCCAAGTATCCGGGTGAAAATAATCAATGTCACGAAGTTCAGAGTCTAGAAGTGATAGTGACTGATGTCATTCATAATCCGGAAGATAATGAAGCAGAGGATGATTCAATAGCTTTGCAACTGGTCACTCTAAAAGAAGCATTGCAAGCATCAACAACTCTTCATAACTTTTTGTTGCAGCACGAGAAGACAACGCCACAACTACTGGGTGCAGTAAGTAGATTTAAAGATGAGATCAACATAGATTTGAAGTTTAAGAAAAAACAAGTTACAGTAGAATCTTATTTTACTAAGTTGTCTTAAGAATATTCAAGTGCATCATATATATATATTGATTATTTTTAATAATTATTAATTTATAGTTTCATCGGGACCAATATATATACGCTGGGATCTCAAAAAAATTATTATCTTATAATTTTATTGATTGGGTCCCAAATTTAGACTGGTCCCAACTTGGGACCGGACAAATTATTAGTTTTAACGAGGTTATTAATTTATCGAGTATTAATTTAACGAGATTTTACTGTATATTATTTATACTATACTACAATATATAATTGTTTTATATTTGTATTGGGCTCGTAATACACAATACTCCCTCCGTCCCAACATTTTCTTCACACTACCTTTATTTTCGTATTTTAGCTGGCGGGTTGTTTATTAGTATTTGAAATGATAAAGTAATTTTTAAGGTAGAGTTTGATAGATTTATCACTACTATTAAAGTGACTTAAAAATTACTTTATCATTTTAAATATTAATAAAATATGCGTTCGCTAAAACACGAGAAAACAGTAAATATGAAGAAGTTTCTGTGGGACAGAGGGAAGTATTATTTTCTCTATATATAATAAGAATATAATGTGCTTCATTTTGAATGTAAAAGCAATATATGATCAATATTACAAGTGAAGGAAATTGGGCATGTTTATCTTTTCTTATCAAACTACAAATAACGGTCTATGCTCTAGGCCCATATATTTTTGCCTAGGAATATAAGATTTTTAAGTGCTACGCAATTTATTATACACAAAATCATAGAATAGTCCCCAACTCAAACAACATTTTGTTTTACTTCTTATCATACTCATAATAAGATTAATGATAAAAGATTTCAAATTGGCCAAGGTTATATACAGTCCTATCTTTTATTAATACAACCCCACCAAAAAGTGTTCGAAAATAAAAATCAGAAAATTTCGACAATTTTCGAAAAAAAAAATTCCGAAAATGTAAAAAAAAAAACACTGAGCATATGAAATTTCGGAACTTTTTTCCGAAAATTATTATATTTTTTGGAAAAAAAATTCCGAACACTTTTTTGAGTGGGGTATATTCATAAATGTATTTAACCTTTGCCTTCCGAATTATGATTAGAAGACTTTGTATAATGGGTTTTGTACATTCTTGGAAGCTGGCCTAATCATTTATATGGGCCCAAATAATCTTTGATGGGCTAGTGTTCCTCTTACTAATCCCAACCTTTAAAAGCCCAAGTTATTTTTTTTTTCGGGAATTGAAAACTGAGCGCAATGTTAGAACAATATTTAATAAAGGGTAATGTTATATATAATCCTATCTATTGCTAATTAACTCCACCAAAAAAATGTTCGGGGAAACAATCCGATTTTTTTAAAAAAAATCGGAAAAATTGCACAGAAAAAAAAAACACCAAACATATGAATATATATTATTATAAATTATATTTTAATTTAATATATTTTTATATTATTTCTCAATATTTATTATAAATTATATTTAAAAAATATATCTAAATATTTTGTAGACAATTATTTATCAATACTTATAATAAAATATATTTTAAAAATATTAATAAAAAATTTAAGATGAATACTACTCAATTTAGCAACACTTTTGACAGAAAAATTCAATGATTTATAAATATAGGTTGGTTAGCGTTATTATATAGTTTCAAAGATATATTCAACATATTTTTAATCTTATTTCTCAATATTTATTATAAATTATGTTTTAAAAATATATCCGATATATTTTGGAAATAATTATTTGTCAATATTTATAATAAAATATATACAAAAGATTTAATACTCAATTTAGATAGTCTTTTCTTCTAGTTCACCCTCCTCCATCTTTTCAAAATCTGGTGCCTCTAATTTTTTCTTTATCAGTCTCAGGTACTATTTCAAGAGCAGCTTTAAGTGTTTCCATCTGCCTTTCCTTCAATGCACCTATCTGATTCTTAGAAACCCTGATCATACACAATGATATTATTGAGTCACAATAACTCAAAACTTAAAATCTCAATACAAAAACCAAGGGTACTCAAATCAGAACTGTTGTATGAAGCAAACACTTATAAAACCTCGTGGATTAAAACCGTTTTCATCCCGTAACTTTTTGACCTTTTCTTTTTTGTCTCATATTTATTTACTTTTTCGATTTAGTCCCACAACAATTCAAATTTACCCAAATCAGTTCCAATTGGCCGGAAAATGCTTTTTGGTCATGAAACGACGCCGTTTTGGTCATTCTATTTCGCCGGAAAATAGTAGCACGTGATCGGCATATGTCCAAAACTATTGTCGTTTCATGCGTTTTCTTGCCATTTGGGACTGATTTGGGCAAATTTAAATTGTTGTGGGACTAAATCGAAAAAATAGATAAGTATGAGACAAAAAAAAAGGGTTCAAAGTTACGGGCCGAAAATAATTTTAATCCTAAAAGCTTGCATCTAATCACCAAATAAGGTAATGGCTATTTCACTTATTGAGTTAGGGTTACTCTAAGATTGAGAATAATTATACAGAGACGAAAGGGAAAAAAAAAGCATTGATAGAGAAGCAAACATATGCATAATTAAAGTCTCCACAGCCAAAATCTGAGACAAAAGGAGATTGAGAAAATAAAATAAAATTAATCAGCAATGACTTAAAATCTGCACACCACAATTTAGAAATACCTAATTCTTACCTCCATCTATCAATAGAAGCCAAACGAATTTAAGCAGAAAAATTTATACATTCAACTTTGCTCATCCATAAAGCAAAAGAAAAGCAACCAAAAACACTTTAAAAAAAAAAAAAAAAACCTACTTCTCCGATGTAATGTTTGCCTCAAGCGACTTCCTTGCTTGATCAAGCTTCTCCGCAATCTCGACATCAGTATATCCTTGGTCAATCAGCTTCTCCTCCAACACAAGCAGCTTGAGCTGAACCTGACGCTTGCGATCATGTTCCAATATGGCTTGGTTGGCTTTCCCGGCGGTTCCTTGGCCCGATTCGAAGCCGTTACTCGAATCCGTGACAATTTTGCTCGCCTTCGGCCTCAGGAAGAACTTATTCGACTGGGTGTAACCGTTCGTTCCGGATCCCCGAGGGGTCTGTAACCCTATTCCGTTGTGCATGGTTGCAGAGCGAAATTCAACACAAATTTGAAATATGTCTGATCCCTAATCTGATCTGAACGAAGTAAAATCCAAAACCAAGATCAATCTGGATGGATCAGCGAAGACAGAGAATTTTACAGGGGATACTGGGAATTGGCTGAGAAAGAGGGGTAAATAAGGAGAGAGGAAACCGAGAGAGTGAAGAATTTGGGGAATAATTTCTGTTGGCTTCACCTCTTCTTTCTTCTTCTATTTAAGCCTTACAAAACAAGGCTATAAAATCAAACAAATGGGCCAAAACAACTAAATAAGATAAAGCCCAAACCTAAATAAATAAAGAGTAGGAATATTTTCACCCCCAAATTTTTGTTCTAAAATTTGTTTAGAACGTTTGTCAAATGACTAGAACATTATTCACCCCCCACAAAAATATCTAAATGTTTTAATCGTATTTTCGAACAAATGAAAAATATTCTAAAAAAAAATTCGAACAAAAATTTGGGGGTGAACAATCAAATGGTGGGGGTGAAAATATCCTTACTCATAAATAAAATAAACTGGCCCAAACCCAACTAATAATCTCCAAACACTATCAGTACTTCAAATCTATGTTTTAAAAGCAGAAGCGGACGTTAATCCAACCTGCCTTAACGCTTTTGGTCGGATCGGGTCCGATCGATCAAACCGTTATTAAAGCGATTGAACTGGTATGATGTTATAATTATATAAAATATATATATATATATATAATTAGAAATCATCATCTATATTTTTCTTTTATATATATTCTATTAATAAATTATATTAAAAATTAAACACACATTTAAATAATTTGTAGGGGATTGATGCTACTATAATTAGTCATTGAACTAATTTTTGTAATTTTATGAATTAATAAATATCAATAGTGGATTTATAATAAGTTTAATCACACGATTAGTAAACATCAATGGTGAATTAATAATCAAATATCTAACCAATTAAAGTACCATTAGACTCGCACAATTAAAAAACAACATTGTAATAAGGACAGAAAATGAAAATAAAATGACTTGAATATTAAAAAGCAATTACTAAAAATTAGATTAGTAAGATATTGGTATATATATGCCACACATTTTCCAAAGCACTTCATCTTCTTCCTTGAAAGAGGCAACTACAATTTCTTTACAATTAGATCTTCTGTAGAGAAAAAATATGAAAACAAATCTTCTTCCTCCTTCCACTTGAAGTCACTCTCTTAAATAAACTAGGTAATTGCCCGTCGGGGCTATTGTAGTTCTATGTAGCTTGTAATGGAAAAAACAAATGCACTTTTTATTCTTTTGAATATGATGCATTCCAAAAATTTTCATTATCAAATTGTTTGAAAACAATGTTCAATTATACATGTAAATGATACTCCCTCCGTCCCATAATTGTTTGCACACTTTCCTTATTTGTTCGTCCCACAATTGTTTGCACACCCATAAAAGGAAATATTTTTATAAACTCCACCCTCACAATATTCACATATTTAAAGAAAATGTCATTACTTTTTACCTTTTGGGCTCACAATACACTCAATTCAACCACTTTCTTCACTTTATACCCCACAAAACACTACTCATTACACTTTTGTCTTAAAAACTGTGCCCAAACCATGATGCAAACACTTGTGGGACAGAGGGAGTATATGTTAATTCATGATGGATATAAACTCTCTATTTTTTTTTTCTTAATTTTCAGAAGCCGGTGTAAATTGATTACCCAATAGCGAATTTTTTATTAGATCTCGTATCTGTTGTTATGTCACCATTTGATAAAGTATGAAAGAGTGATCAAATATGGGCATCAATGCCACCAAAAAACTGAAGTTGGATGACAGGAAGGGGAGGTTTAACTATTGAAGCTGTATAGATTGTTTGCTAGAAGCTATACACACTGATTGCCAGCTTAATTATAGAAGCATCATAAGCTTTAATAAAGGGTCTGGACTTGGATTCAATTGACTGATTGACCCTTGGAAGAACAATATTGATGGTTGCATTCATGTATCTGGATCAACAACTTCTCTCTCCAACAATGGAGATGCAATTTATGGATATTTCTGTCATATCTACACTTAGTCAATCCTCTATGTGGAGCAAATCATAAATATAGCACAACCATGATCTTAAACACTATTGCATAATTTTTTTAACATTTCACAAAAGCAAAACCGAAAAATAAACAATGATTCTTTATTTTATTTGACACCATATCATTTCTCAAACACCTTTAATAGCACCCAAATTTATTCAGGGGAAAGAGAATGTACCTGCTACAACTAAGTTAACAGCAGTCGTCGGTAGTAGGTTAAGCGCAAGCAATTGAGAATGAAAGAGTAGAAAAACCGCAGAGAAGGGGGCTGTCATTTTCTCTTGCAACAGTAGAGTGACTGTTGCATTTTAGTTCTTGGGTTTTTGGGCGATGTTTCTGGAGTCTGAATTTTTTTGAGGAAACAAAACCAATTAAATTTGAAAATATAGGTCAGGAAAGCACACTTTGGTTGCTTACCAATAACAAAGAGGAAGATAAATTGGAAAATTGCGATCTTTAAACACCTGTTGGTAAATTCAGAATTTTACAATCATATATACTCACCAGCTACCACTCACAGACACATATATGCAAATTATAAATAAAACTTTTGAGCTAGCCTATGATGATGTTGTTTGTTTTTGGTACTGAAGATGTTCAATGTAAAGATAGTTGGCGTTACTTGCAATTTGAGACGAAAAGAACTTATGCACTAGATTATTGAGTTAATATTTGATATCCAAAATCTTCTCCAGCAGACTCTGACGTCCAAAACATAAAAATAGTTACATATATTCAGTCTTTGCAATTAAGTCGAATGAAAAATGAAGCGGCTCCTGAAATGTGTACATCGCTTTGAAACCCTTTGCTTCCTTAAATTAATTACAATTAACAAATAATCTTCTCTTTTAACGATGTTGACATATCTCAATTTTGCGAGTGGCCAATTGATGGAACAAAAGAGGAGCAGTGAAGATTATGAAATAGGAATTTCAGAGAAATTAAACAGAGAGACTGGATCTGTGCACTGTGCTGCGCCGCTCCTCCATGAAGACGATGATTGCTGATAAATTACAACTGATACCACCATTAATAATTCCCAGATAACCGTTAAAGAATATTTTAGAAGGTTAGAGAGGGTGGATTTTTTAAGAAATTTTGAATAAGATTTAAATTTTAAAATACACATGGTAGCCTAAGAAGGGAGATATTTGGCAGCATTTTAGGTAGGGAAGTTCTCCTATTATAATATAAGATACTCTCTCCGTCTCACTCTAAGTGTCTCACTTTCTTTTTTTGGTTGTCCCATACTAAGTGTCTCATTCCATAAATGGAAAAAGCAACACTCTACTACATATAAACTTTAAACTTCAAATTCACACAATATTACAAAAAATGTCACTCATTCAATCCACTTTTCAACACTATTCATTACTTTATTAAACACTATTCATTATTTTTCAACACTATTCATTACTTTTCCACCATATATTAATAAACAAATACACTTTCTTAAATCTTTCAACCAAAAGAAATGAGACGCTTAGACTGAGACGGAGGGAGTATAATAAAACTAGACCACTGTCTCACCTTCGTAGAGAGAACAGAGTCACGTTGGGAGAGAGTAGCACGACGGCGCAATGGATTCCCTCCAAAATTTATCCGTCCGTTGGGTTGCCCGGTTTGACCCTGTTTTGCCGCTTTTGACTGGTTCATGGGCGCTTTATATTACCAGCGGTCCAACAATTTCGAACCGTTTGGAGTGTTATCCGAACAGTGATTGTACACCACTTTTTAAAATACAGCTTCAAATGCTTGCTTCAATCCCAATATTCATGAGATTTGTAGGCCTCATTATTATTCACATCCAAACTTTTGGGCTGGGCTTGGCCCACTAACTAGATATTTCTCTTAACTACTAATTAGATCAATATCCAATGCTTTTCTTCGGAAGAATATGTAATTAACTTCCCATGATTTCAATTTGGTTCTTTTTTAATTTTATTTAGACCGATAAATGCAAAAAATCAAAATCTCATCTGGATAGAGTCAACTTAAATGAAACATTCTCTTTATGTAAAAGGATATAATAAAAGAGGAAACTAAAAGTAATGTGTAATTGATTAATTAATGTATTTAAAGAGGTTTTATCCTACTAATCTCAACTAATTAAAGACAATTTAATTGGAAAAATTTATAATAAATCATTTTCACTGTATTACTCGATATCAATTACAGTATCATACAAGGGGTGGGATATATAGGCACGCCCCCAATTATATCGATGGTTTTTTTATTATTATGTACTATATACACTTGATTTTAAATTGTATATATATATTTTTTTTTTGCTATTACCATCCTACGAGTATAGTTCATTTTTATTTTTACACATACTAATAAAATATTATTTATTGCGCTTAAAATTGTGAAATCTATCTAATTTATTTAATATTCCCTTGTTTATTGAATAAAAAAACTATTTTTTAATCCCAATATATATAAAATAGGAGTATTTTAAACAATTACACAAATTTAATGTAGAAAGGGGCTATAAAATTGAAACAAACCAAAAAGAAAAATATGACTATTTTATGAGACACGTGGAGTAATTTATTAATATACCCTTATATAAAAGGTGTGTTAAATATATTTTGAAAGTATAACACTTCTCAAATATAGTTATAATACAAATTTTATTTATCTAATATATTTTTCTAAAAAAATCCAATTAGCTTATATTGTTGAAACAAAAGGAGTACACCAATAGCTGAAGGCTTCGGGTACTTTAAATAGTCTCAACATACGAAAACGGATGACCTTGATTTCGAGTCATTTGTGTGGTGTTAAAGGATTAAAAAAAATGTCTAGACTATTATAGAATTTTGAGTCATGTTTAGATTAAGCTTATGTGTCAAATTGTTATTGGATTGAACAAAATAACGATACAACTCACATAATTTGACATTCCTTCCATTTAGAGGTGTGTTGGTCCAAAACCCCCAAACTTGAAACATAACCATTAAAAAATCAACTTATATTTGGATTTTAAATCAATTAATTATAATAAAATATATTTTAAAGATATATACAAAAGATTTAATACTCAATTTAGTAATTATGCATTTGTTGTTGATTTGATTTGTCTATATATAATTGTATTCTAAATATTTATTACTTATCTTGCGTTCGAATTTAATGTAACAATTTATTTATTTTTCGTATTTTTAAATTGTACGATTTTATTAATGGAGTAATATTTGTATGAAAAAAAAAAATCTACATTCTATCACTTGCATTCTATACATCTTTGCTGTGTATATGCAACATTTTTGTTTTCAAATCACTTTATCACTTTTTCTTTTTTCTTACTTTTTGGTTTAAAAAAGGTAGGTGTAATTTTTGAGTTGCAAAAAGTTATGTGAAACCATATTACAGTATAAGACCGACTAATTTAAAAAAAGAAAAATAGAATTACATTAAAATGTGATAATATTTTTAAAGAAATGTGATAAATTATTTTAATAAAAATATTATTACTTTTTAAAAGTGACATTTTTTTAATTAATAAAGAACACATTTTAAATTAAAAGAGTATCATATAGTTTTGATCTAATACTAATATTTACTCTTCTTGGTAACCATGTATACATGTCTAACAATTTTAATTATATAAATTAATAATTTGAATTCGCAGATTAAAAACGTGGCTAAATATAGTTGTACATTAGAAGAGGATAAAGTTACTAATAATTTTTTTAAGTTTTATTATTTTATTTATTCAATATTATTATTGTATTTTTAAAATGTTACTCCCTCCGATTCAAAATGTTTGATGTTTTAGGATGTTTTTTTTTTTTTCAAAATATTTGATGTTTTAGGGTATTTTGCACCTTATTTTCCTATTATGCCCCTATTTAAATCCCCCTAAAATATCACTCATATTTTCTCCTTACCTTTTAATAATTTTACACCATAAATAAACTAGTTGACCTTCCATCAATCTCTATTGAATCAATATATCATAAGGGTATAATAGTCATTATACACCACTTCTTAATTCTCACAACAAATCCTAAAACATCAAACTTTTTGAATCGGAGGGAGTAGTTAGTAATAAATAATTATATTCAAAAGACAACAAAACATGACATTTATTATTAACCAAATGTTTAGAAAATATTACTTATAAATTGCGAAAAATCACTCTATAAATCTTATTCTTTTTATTATCAGATTCAGAATCAGACTCACATTACGAGTCGGAGGAACGTAATGCCTTTTTCTGCGTTCCCTAGATGGTACTTTCCTCTATATTTATTATAAATTATATTTAAAAAATACTCCCTCCGTCCTGAGCAAACTTCCCACTTTTCTTTTCGATCGTCCCCCAGTAAATTTTTCATTCCATAAATGACAAAAATAACACTTCACTATATATAAATTTTAACCTTCAAATTCACAGAAATATTACCAAAAATATTACTCTTTCAATTCACTTTTCAACACTATTCATTACTTTATCTCAAAAATCAACATCATATATATTAATAAACAAATACACTTTCTTAAACCATTCAACAAAAAGAAATAAGAAACTTACTCATGGATAGAGTATATCTAAATATTTTGTAGACAATTATTTATCAATATTTATAATAAAATATATTTTAAAGATATTTATCAAAGATTTAAAATGAATATTACTTAATTTAACAATAGTTTTGACGGATTTCAAAATCTACCGCGAATTTTTTCTTTTATCAGCCTAAGATACTATTCCAAGAGCAGCTTTAAGTGTTTCCAGCTGACTTTCCTTCAATGCAGCTATCCGATGGGTTTGCGTCCTTGAAACCCTGATCATATACACAAAGATATTGAGTCACAAATAATGCAAAACTTAAAATCTCAATATACAAAAACCAAGGGTACTCAATATCTGTCAATCTGTTGTATTTGAAGCAAACAAAATTAAGGAACGCTTGGTTAACAAAATTGGGGCATGGCACTAGCAATGGTGTCACCGTTGGAACACTTCTCCCCCTAACATATCATTTTTTTATGAGGACATAGATGAAAATAAATTTTCATTCTCATTACCATTGAAGAATTGTTAATCAAGCGCCCCCTAAAACCTTGCATCTACTCACCAAATAAGGTAATGGCTATTTCACTTATTGAGTTAAGGTTACTCAATTGAGAACAAGGATGAAAATATCCAAAAATTTCCACGATATATCAATTTTTCGTGGTCACGAATATAGATATTGGGGGTAAAAAATCGACAAATATCAGTATATAAAATCAATTTCGACAGATATCAATATATGAAATCAATTTTGACTATGCAAATTGAGCATAAAATCGGTAAAAATCGAAAAAAGTATAGTGAAAATATCCATAATTTTATTAAATATCACAAATATAAAATATGATCAAATTCTACTGTAAGCTTTATGAGTTTATATATTAAAAGTTTGTTATTAAATTTTTATATTTTTTTAAATTTACGGATGTCTATATCTATTCGATATAAATATATGCATCGATATTTCCACAAATTTAAAATTCAGATATATTTATTGGTATCGATATTTTCAACCTTAATTGAGAATAATACAGAGACGGAAGTAAAAAAAATCGACAGAGAAGCACCGCAATAAAAAATATGTATAATTACAGTCCCCACAACCAAAATCTGAGACAAACACCATGAAAAGGAGATTGAGAAAATAAAATAAAATAAATTAGCAATGACTTAAATCTGCATAAATACGTACTTCTCCGATGTAATGTTTCCTCCATCTTCGTTCTCCAAATCCTTTGCCTCAAGTGACTTCCTTGCTTGATCAAGCTTCTCGGCAATCTCGGCAGGAGTATATCCTTGGTCAATCAGCTTCTCCTCCAACACAAGCAGCTTGAGCTCAACCTGACGCTTGCGATCGTGTTCCAATATGGCTTGGTTGGCTTTTCCGGTGGTTCCTAGGCCCGATTCGAAGCCCTTACTCGAATCGGTGACAACTTTGTTCGTCTTCGGCCTCACGAAGAACTTATTCGACTCGATGTGACCATTCGTTCCGGATCCCCGAGGGGTCTGTAAACCTGTTCCGTTGTACATGGTTGCAGAAGGGAAGGGAATTGACTGAGAAAGGGGAAATCTGGAGAAATTTGGGGAGATTATAGATTAAGAGGGAGAATTGGAAATTAGGGAAGGAGAGAGTGAATTTGGGGAAATAATTTCTGATTGCTTTATTTTTTCGTTCTTCTTCTATTTAAACCTTACAAAAGAACACTATAAAATAAAATGAATGGGCCAAAACAACTAAATAAGATAAGGCCCAGCTTATTTGCACTAGCCTCTTAGTTAAAGACACTACCTGGATGAATACACTACTTGTTGTTTGAAAAAAAAATCGAAATTCTTTAATTTTTTCGAATAATTTTTTCGAACATAATGGAAAATACAATATTTCGAATGTTTTTTTCGATTTTTTTGTTATTTTTCGGAATTTTTTTTCCGAAAATGTTTCAATTTTTCGGAAAATTGGATAGTGTATTCATCCTGGTAGTGTATTTAACAAAAAGGTTAGTGCTAATAACCGTGGTCATAAGATAAAGCCCAAAACTAAGTAAATAAAGAGTACGAATATTTTCATCCAGAATTTCACTCCTCTAAATTTTTGTTCGATTTTTTTTAGAACATTTGTCATTTGTTCGAAAAAATAATTAGAACATTATTCACCCCCCACAAAAATATCCAAAATTGAATAATGTTCTAATCGTTTTCTCGAACAAATGACAAATGTTCTAAATAAAAGTTTCAAACAAAAATTAGGGGATGAAAATATTTGTACCCGTAAATAAAATATAGGCCCGGGTTAAATACAATCTCATGTTTTGTGAATACACCTCACTCAAAAAATTGTTCGGAAATTTTTTCCGAAAAATGTAATAATTTTCGGAATTTTTTTTCAAAAATTCATAAGTGTTTTTTTTTTTTGTATTTTTGGAAAAAAAAAATCGAAAATTGTTAAAATTTTCAAAAATAAATTCCGAACACTTTTTAGTGGAGTTGTATTAATAAAAGATAGGACTATATATAACCTTGGCCTAAAATAAAATGGCCCAAGCCCAACTAATAATTTTGCAACACTATGGGCTTTCTTGTTTTGGGATTCACCCGAATAGGACTAGGACTTTCCGACCCCCGCCTCATTCTAGTTAGAGATGTACTAGCATCCAATTTTTACATCTCATTCTTCATCCACACCTATAAATATCTATTATTATTCATCCCAATACAATTCACTTTATATTATTTTTCTCTCACTCAATCATTGCCCCACATATCACTTTTCTCTCATTTACACTCTTTTTCCTACTTCTCTCTTACACATCTTACTTCACTCTTACACATGATTTGACATAAAGTTAAACATCACCCTACTAAAATCTCAAAACAAACACATACTTTTATTATCATCCAAGACTTTACATCTTCTGGATGTACAGTTATGACTTCACACGTCCACCTAAATCCCGAAAAATCTCGAAACAAACAAGCCATATGGGTACTTCAAATGCTTGCTTCTATCCCATGCTCATGAGATTTGTAGGCCTCATTATTATTCACATCCAAAATTTTGGGCCGGGCTTGACCCACTAACTAGATTTTTCTCTTAACTACTAATTAGATCAAGACCAAGGTTATATACAGTCCTATCTTTTGTGAAAACACTCCACCAAAGAGTGTTAGGAAAAAAATTCAAAATTTTTGTCAATTTTCGGAAAAAAAATTCGAAAATGTCAAAATAAAAACACTAAACATATGAATTTTTGGGAAAAATTCTAAAAATTGTTACATTTTTCGGAAATTTTTTTTATTTTTTTTTGGATGGGGTGTATTCACAAAACATAGGACTGTATATAACCTTGACCTTAGATCAATATCCAATGTTTTTCTTTGGAAGAATATGTAATTAACTTCCCACAATTTCAATTTGGTTCTTTTTTTTAATTTTTTAATTTTATTTGGACAGATAATGAAATGCAAAAAATCAAAATCTCATCTGGATAGAGTCAACTTAAATTAAACAATTCTCTTTATGTAGAAGGAGATAATAAAAGAGGAAACGAAAAGCAATGTGTAATCGATTAATTAAGTAGTGTATTTAAAGAGGTTTTATCTCACTAATCTCAACTAATTAAAGACAAATTAATTGGAAACTTTTATAATGAATCATCTTCGGTGTATTACTCGATATCAATTACAGTATCATACAAGGGGTGGGATATTTAGGCACGCCTCCAATTATATCGATGTCTTTTTAATTATTATTATGTACAACTGTATACACTTGATTTTAAATTGTGTACTATTTTTTTTCTATCACCATCCCACGATGATAGTCCATTTTTATTTTTACACATACTAATAAAATATTATTTATTGCGCTTAAAATTCGTGAAATATATCTAATTTTTTAAAAAATAATCCCTTATTTATTGAATAAAAAAACTATTTTTTAATCCCAGTATATACTAAATAGGAGTATTTTAAAAAATTCCACAAATTTAATGTAGTAAGGGGCTATAATTTGAAACCAACCAAAAAGGAAAATACGACTATTTTATGAGACAAATGGAGTAATTTATTAATATAACCTTACATAGAAGGTGTGTTAAATATATTTTGAAAGTATAACACTTAGTTATAATACAAATTTTATTTATCTAATATTTGTTTCTAAAAAAATTAAATTAGCTTATATAATTGAGACGAAAGGAGTACAACAATAGCTGAAGGCTTCGGGTACATTAAATAGTCTCAACATACATCATCTAAATGGATGACCTTGATTTTGAGTCATTCGTGTGATGTTAAAAGATTAAAAAAAAATGTCTAGACTATTATATAATTTTGAGTCATGTTTAGATTAAGCTTACGTGTCAAATTATTATCGGATCAGACAAAATAACGACACAACTCACATTATATGACATTATTTCCATTTAGAGGTGTGTGTCAGTCCAAAACCTCCATACCTGGAACATAACCATTAAAAAATCAACTTATGTTCGGATTTCAAATCAGCAGTTTCGATCGCAAAAATCGATCTTGCCTAATTTCCGAAACTTTATCTCAACCCTCAATCGTAATCTAGCTGGATAAGATAAGATTTCGATTACAGTTTCTAACAGATTCAACTAAACCTAATTTTTCAAAATGACAGTTTCGATCATTCGACACAAGTTACAATCCACAAATCTGGCACCCCTTCCATTTAAAGGAATGCAATGGTTTGAAACAGATGGGGGTTTGATAATCCAAGCCCCCCAAACCGAAACCTAACCAAAAAAAAATCAATCTATGTCCAGGTTTCCAAATCGACAGTTCCGGTCTCAAACCGCCGACCCCACTCCAATTTTCCAAACTCCATCCCATCTCCCAATCGCAATCTAGACAGATGAGAAGATGAGATTTCAAAAATCGTCTCATCCCTCAATCGCAATCTAGCCAGACGAGACAAGATTTCGATTACAATCACGGTCCCAAACCGCCGATCTGACCCTAATTTTCCAAACTCTATCCCATCTCCCAATCATAATCTAGCCGGACGAGATAAGATTTCGATTACCATTTCTTACCCGTTCAGACAAACCTATAGTATTTCGATTACAATCCCGATCTCAAACTGCCGACCTGACCCTAATTTTCCAAACTCTATCCCATCTCCCAATCATAATCTAGCCAGACGAGATAAGATTTCGATTACCATTTATTACCGTTTCAGATAAACCTAAAATTTCCAATTATATCCAAAAAAAAAAAAAAAATGTGTAGTTTTTTTGCCCATGCTGTGGCGACTCCACCCCCCCCTTCCCTGCCTCCTTCTACGTATATATACACACAAATACACGCATTTCATTTGTACATTACAAAATCGCATACAATATTTCCCCACAAAATACTCTTTCTCTCTCTCTCAGACTAGGTAAACGAAAACGTTCGAATCATTTCTCTTCAAATCTCTCTATCTCTCTCGCTCGCTTGCTCTCTGTATACATATAGATATAGGTACATATATACGTATATAATGCACAACCACTGCCCCTTTCCTAGCTAAAAGATCTCTTGCTGTGAAAAGTTCGAAACTTTTCAATCGCTATGCTTTTCGTATAATTCAAGTTATCTGAATTGAGCGGTTCGCAATTTTTGTTTATTTTCAGGATTTCCTTCTTCTCGACGATACGATCAGTTGATGTCATTTTGTTCGAGCTGTGATTAAGGTTGAGTATTACAGTTTTTTCGATTAATAGATCTAATTATGAGTGTATCAATGCAATTAAGCTTGTTGATTTGGTAATTACTTGCTTAGGTTTATTTGAAAAACTGCGATGCACGTTAGAAGATTGGACGATGAAGAGGTCTAGAGATGATGCGTTTTTGACTGCTCAACCCAAAGGTTCAGGTCCAGCCATTCATTCACCGGTTGAAACGTAAGTTTTTATTTATTTATTTAATTTTGGCCGATTGGGTAAATTTTGTAGAAAAGATTTAATTTGCTTAAACAATTGATGTATGCAGTAGTCTGCAAGTTTGATGCTTTGCATTATATGTACTTCTGATATATGCAGAATTTTTGTTTTCAAAATCAATTATCACTGTAAAATTTAGTTAAGTTAATTTGGTAAAATTGCATTTTGGGGGCAATGAAGGTCTAGGCAAGCCCAAATGTCGGCTGCTAGCAGTGCAGCGAGGCTGACGACGACCGATGCATTGTCGTATCTGAAAGTTGTGAAGGAAAGGTTTCAGGATAAAGGGGATAAATACAAAGATTTTCTTGATATCATGAAGGATTTCAAGTCTCAAAGGTAAGTCTGCACTCTTTTTTTTTAAAGTAATAAGAACTTTGTACAGATTTGTAATATAATGTATATGTTTCTGCATGTAGAATCAATACATCTGGTGTTGTAGTGAAAGTGAAGGAGTTGTTTAGAGATGACCCCGACCTAATTATGGGGTTCAATGCCTTTTTACCGAAGGGATACGAAACTGTCCACCCACCTGAGGATGAACCACTTCTAAAAAAGAAGCCAGTAGATTATGACGAAGCAATCAATTTTGTAAACAAACTTAAGGTGCAGCTCTTAAAGCATTACGCCATCACATTTTTTTGATCTCTATTTATTCGTTGGAGTTTATTATCTGAATCGTTTGAAATCTAATTGCAGGCTAGGTTTCAGGGAGATGATCATGTATATAACACATTTCTTGACATCTTGAATATATACAAGAAAGATAGTATGTCAATAAAAGAAGTCTATGATGAGGTATTTGCTCTGGGTCATATTCATAAAGCTTATTTAATGATTTAGACTTATCGTTTTTTTAATGTTTGTTTGTAGGTGTCAATCCTGTTTCAGGATCATGCCGACCTACTCGTGGAGTTCACTCATTTTCTGCCTGATGCTTCTGGTGCTGGCTCTGTTCATTTTTCTCATCCTCGTAAAAATAACACCGTTCAGCAGAATGGTAGAGGTTCTCCCATGGCGAGGCCCAATAATGTTGAGAAGGTCTTTTTCTCATTACTGATTTTTTTTTTTAAAATTGTTTTTGTTCATAAAATTAATATTTTTTCTGTGTTCTTGATTTAGAAGCCTGCTGTTCGTGATCAGGTTGTTGATTACCCTGGTTCAGAGAGGAAACTTACTGAGAAAGAAGAGGAGAAAAGAGATGGAAGAGATAAAAAAGTTGAGTTGGATTGTGATGATAATTTGGACCTCAAAAGAAAACCTGCTGACAGGGATGATTTTGTGACTGATCAGTTTCAGCAAGGTAGGCTGCATAAATAAATCAGATTGTGTTCCTTAAAAGAGCTCCCTTTCAATCAAAATTATTAATCATAAAATTATTATGTTTTGTAATCATTCTTGATTTAAATTGTTGAACTTGCTCTAATTTATCTGAAGTCAGTGTTAACCTTTTTTTTCTAATTTTGTTTGTTTTAAAAAATCAAACAAAATAATATTTTAAAAGGGGTTACAAAAAACTAACAGATATGCAACTGCTTATATAACTTATTTAAAATACTATTTTGTTAGTTGATATCCTTAACTTTCTACTCTTGAGTTTCTGTTGCAGGATGTTTAGAAGTTAGTTTGTCCATTTACAGTTAGTAATATCAACATTTTTTGCTCAGGAGCACAGGACCCGATGTCAATTTTCATTGGGAAAGTTAAGGATAGATTGCAGGATGCCGAAAATTACAAGAAATTTTTGGATTGTCTTCGTTCCTATAGAAGCAAGATTGTCACGGGGCCCCAATTTCAACATCTGGTGAACTTTTTCTCTGTTGATCCTTGTCTCCATCTGTTACTTCCAATCTATATCAGTCCTCTGGTTTTATTTAATTACGGTTTAAAAGGTAGCGTCTTCATGTTTTTATTGTTGCATTTTGTCTCTACGCTTTGCCTTTTGAGTTTTGAGGTATATGAACTGTGCCTTGTGCACGACGTTACAAAATTTGCACTATGCTTCTGTACGAATGGCTTAAATGAATTTTGATCAGGTAACATGCATCTAAATTTGGACGCGTATATTCATGATTCTGACACCTTAAACCCTATGAGAGGAAGGTTCTTGATTGATTTCGTCTGAAAACCTTTTTAACTTTGGCTTCCTTCCTGTTATCAAGATTTTAAAGATGTTGAGGAAAATTGTACAATTTGATGGTTTTTAAGTGGATAAGTAATCAAAATACGAGGTAAAGCTTGTTGTAGCTTGGTTTCATTTTCTGATATATACATACATGTATTGACATGCCAAATGCCCTTTACCAAAATTGTAAAGCGATCATATATTCATCATTCTAATATATCTCCAGAGGTTTTTACTGATGATAAAACCTGAAAACATAGAATAACATGATTAAATCTTCAAAAATTAGAAAAACATATTCCAGACAATTACTTGCCACTTTTCATATATATATATTTATATATATATATTCTTTTTTTTTTTCTTTCACATCTTTGGTAGAATCAATAATCAGGCCTATTTATCTTGTCAGGTGGCTACTTTACTGGGATCACATTCAGACCTTAAGGAAGAGTGTCAAGATTTCATGACTTATATTGAGAAGACTGGTATGCAAAGAACGTAGGCTTTTTATGTTTTTTTTGCTTAATCATATATTTGTCAATTTGTGCATATTTGAAATAGATTTCCGATATGACATTGTTTCTCTAATGTTTTATGAAGTTATAGTAAAATAGTTTTATTTGCCATGCTGGTATTTTGTTTCTTGTGCTGAATGACTTGTTGGATAATTTGATACTTTTCACAAATAATGATGTCACAAATTGTAACCAATTTAGCACATTTCAGGATTCTTGCAGAACAATAAGCAAAGTTCCAGATCTTTAAAAGTAGAGGAACCCCAAGGCGATGATCACAATAGGGAGGACAATGATAAAAATAAAGATCACGATAACAGAGAGAGGGATAGATGTGACAGGTTCAACTCTAAAGATGCCCAAGGACTGAAGCTGTCTACGATAAAAGACAAGTTTGCAGCTAAACCCATTCACGAACTTGATCTCTCTAACTGTGAGAGCTGTACTCCAAGTTATCGACTTCTTCCTGACAATGTAAGCTTTCTGATTTAGTTTACACTATCTAAAATATTTAGATCTTTTCTCTTTAAAAAAATGAATATTTAGATCTTTTGCTCATTCCATTGCAATTCCACAAGACAGTATCCAATTCCGTCAGTGAGCCGCAGAACGAAGATTGGTGCTGAAGTGTTGAATGATGAGTGGGTGTCGGTTACTTCAGGGAGTGAGGATTACTCGTTCAAACATATGCGCAAAAACCAATATGAAGAAAGCTTGTTTCGTTGTGAGGATGATAGGTAAGAATCCTCTAAATAATTGGCCAGATTCTGGTTAATTCAAGAATCGACTATTGTAAACAATAGAAAGATTTCATTTTTTAAGGTAAAGCGTAAAACTTTTCAAAAAAAGTACGTAAATTGTATCATTTTAAGGATTTTTTTTTTTTTTGAAATTTTACCTTGGAAAGTGATATTTTTTCTATTTTAAAGTGAAGTTTTTGCCAAGCATTGACTATTGTAAGTGAGTTATCTATTTCGATTCCAGGTATGAACTCGACATGTTGTTGGGATCTGTGAATGCAACAGCACAGCGTGTTGAAAAACTGTTGGACAGTTTTAATACTCATACAGACAAGGCAGATAGCTCATTTCATATCGAAGATCATTTGACTGGTATGTGGCAATGAGCTCCTGATGATTTCTCAGAATAAGTTTATGCTGTTGAGTTGAAAGTACGTAAACGTCCCTCTCTTTTGTTCAGCTCTTGACCTTCGCTGCATTGAGCGCTTATATGGTGACCATGGGCTTGACGTAAGGGATGTTTTGAGGAAGAATGGACCCCTTGCCCTCCCAATAATATTAACGCGATTGAAGCAGAAACAGGAAGAATGGACTAGATGCCGTTCTGATTTTAATAAGATATGGGCTGAAATTTATGCTAAGAACTACCACAAATCACTCGATCACAGGAGCTTCTATTTTAAGCAGCAGGATACAAAGAACTTGAGTGCTAAAGGTAATTTAGGATTATACATATGTACTAGGCACAAGTTATTTATGCTGATATAATGCCATGATGCACGAATTTGCAAATTAAGAAAACACATAAGTATGAAGATTTTCATTCACATGATTATAAATTTTTAGTTCATGTATATACAGAGTATACCTGTAATGGAACGTTCTATCATATGTTTTCTCAGACATCTATCTTTCTTTCTTTTAGTATTATTTCCACTGACAAATATCTTTGCTTTATCAATTCTCTCCATTCAGCATTCTTAGCTGAAATCAAAGAAATTAGCGAAAAGGATCAGAATGAAGACGAAAAAGTTTTCTCGATCGGTGCTGGATATAGACAACCCATCAGATCACATATGAAATTCGAGTATCATGATCCTGACGTACAAGAAGATTTATATCAACTCATGAAATACGCTTGTGGCGAAGTTTGTACACCCGAGCAGCGTGACAAAGTCATGAAAGTTTGGACAACCTTCATCGAGCCTGTGTTTGGTGTTCCTTCCCATCCTAGTGCAGATGACATCAACGATCTTGTAAAGGTTACCAGTCATTCAGCCAAGACATTGGCCAATATTGGCGAGAGGAACGGCAATTCTGTTGCTTCAGACAGCAAGCCTTCAGAATCCAAAATTGGAGGTAAAATATATATCAACTGAATGGTCTTCTTCCGGAAGAATGCTTGTGGGACATGGCAATATAAAAAATGATGGTTATCCCGATGCAGGTACTGCTACTACTAGTGAGAATGATAAACTAAGTAATGCTACCCAAAATGGAACGATGCAGACTGATGCCACTGTGATGCCTGTTAGCAAACAAGCTAGTGCTCCAGGTCCAGGTGGGACCAACGGTGATTGTGGGATAATGGCAATCTCAAGCAACAAACCACAGGTACATTACAGTTTGATTTGTTCCTTATTAGAATCCTGTGTGCCTTTCATTCTTCGCTGTTAGTTTTATCATGCTTCTATTTACTCTTAAGGGTGCACCTCCTTATAGCCTTCATTTGGCCGTAGATGTATCTTGTATTGAAATGAAATAACCGTACAAAAAAACTTGTCAGTTTATTCAGATCTGCTTAGAAACTGCTTCTAGATGACCATATACTTGGATTCAAATCGTGCGATGTACGTTATTGTGGAAAATAGAATGAGCATTTCAAATTCTTAAAAATCACTGCTATAAATCTGAAAACTGAAAAAAATGTGATTTCATTCTGTGTAGCAAGAAATCCAGTCTCAATAGTAAGCTTTCTTATGTATGACGTTTGAGCCACTGTGCACCTTTTGCTAAGTGTTGCTGCGTCACGATTTACATCACAATCTTGATATGGTAGTAATTTTACGAATTTTTATTTTTTTTATCTTATAAAATGAGGAACATTATGATTGTCCTGTCCATTGTATTTCTGGATACTCTGGTAAAGTTCCAATTATTTCTGTTTGCTTCAAAATTCGATTGCATTTTCTATATCTGAATGATATTTTTTAGTATTTATCTTTTTTCAAATATTAAGGCAGTGAGTGTTGTCACATTCAATCAATAAAACACTAATTTCTTTCTTTTTTCTTTTTTTTTTAATCGTTGTGAATATGATGATGCAGGTTAGTGATTCTAAGAAAGAAACTTCAACTGAAGAGATCCAAACTCAGAAATGCCATGAAACCCAAGGTTGCAACAAAAACGAACGGGAAGATGGGGAACTATCTCCTAATAAGGATTTCGAAGGCGAGGAAAGTAATCAGGGATCGTCAGACAGTGAGAACGCCTACGAAAATGGGGACGCTTCTTTAACCGAATCAGCTGATAGAGAAGACCACGACGAGAAGGCTGAGAGCGAGGGAGTCTATGCTGAGGGTAACGAAGGAAATACGTCTTTTTCTGGTCATCGCCTGCACACTGTGAAACCTATAATGGTAAAAGCGCCCGTGTCATTACCTGTCAAAGTGAAGAGCTCCGAGATTTTTTACGGGAACGATTCCTTCTATTTGCTTTTCAGGCTTCACCAGGTAAAGTTTTCTACGTCCTACAAAATGCCTCGTTTTTCATCTCTCTTCTTAACTGACTGTCCTCATTCGACAGATTCTGTATGAAAGGTTGCACGGAGCTAAGGTGCATTCTAAGTCTCCTGAAAATAAGTGGAGGAGTTTGAATAATTCGAATCCAGCAGATTCGTATTCTAGGTAGTTCGTCTGGATTTTTTCTCGTCTCTTTTTTCTTAGCCACGAAGAGACGACTGATAAAGTTGAGAACTTGTTACTAGGTTTAAAGATGCTCTACACAGTTTGCTCGATGGATCGTCTGATAATGCAAAATTCGAGGATGATTGCCGAACTATAATTGGTGCTCAATCTTACATCCTGTTTTCATTGGATAAACTAATACATAAACTCATCAAACAGGTAATAATAAAAAAAGAATGATTTTTTTCTTTATTTTGTGAATTTTGTGACGTATACGTGTGTCCTTATTATATCTACAGCTACAAACAATTGCAAGTGAGGAGACGGAGAACAAACTCATTCTGCTATACGCATATGAAAAATTAAGAAACCCCGGAAAATTTTCTGATGCAATTTATCATGAAAATGCTCGTTTTCTTGTTCCTGAAGATAACTTGTATCGAATAGAATGTGTAAGTTTATTGCCTTTTTTATCACTTTTTTTCTTTCTAAAAATAGAATTCATGATGTGTTCCTTCACTGTATTGAATATGAAAACCTACTGCAGGTACCTTCTCCAACGCGACTGACCATACAACTCATGAAAAATGAGCACGATAAACCTGAAGAATCCGCAATCTACATGGACCCCACTTTTGCTGCGTATTTAAATGGCGAGCTCCTCTCAGTCGTCCCCGAAAGGAAGGGAAAATCCAGGATATTCTTGAAGAGGTATGATTTAACATACTCCCAACTCCCGACTTTTCAACAGTTGTGTTAATTCCGTTACAATTTGCAGAAACAAAAGAGAATTGGCTGCTCAAGACGAAGCTCCAGAACTCGCAACTTATAACGGCCTGGAAATTAAGATTGCTTGCAATACATTGAAGGTGGTGAATCTTTGATAAATCTCTGTATATCTTCTATTAAATGTGATGATTATAGAATAAAAATAAATATTTGGTTTGTGTCCAACAGGCCTCTTATGTTATAGACACAGAAGACGTCCTGTACCGCAGAAGAAAAAGGAGGAGACCTTCGCTACAAAACGGGGCTTCCAAAAACATGAAACGGGTTTGCAAATTGATGTCTAATACTCATATTACCAGCATTGAAGGATTTCATTAATTTGTTGAAATCTCGGGCTCGTACCGCAGTTTTGAGTAGTATTTAACGAAGAAGTTGGATACGAGCGCTCATAACTTGTCGTACGTGTTTTGAGACGAGACGTATATTTATAGAGCCACAGCTCTAGACTAGCCAGACTACATGGAACATTTTTTTTTTTGATCATGTGTCTACATTCTTACATGTTATTTATAATGGACTCATTTTAATAATTGGCTCTTGTTTTGTTCATCCTTTTATAAAGCAGTTGCTCATTTTGTCTAGGGTAATGCCTATATGGAGAATTACCAACATATGTGTCATTTTCGGTCCTATAACTTAGGTTGATTCCATTTTGGTCCTGTATCTTTTCGCTTTTTCAATTTTAGTCCTGAAGTCATCAATTTCAGTCATTTTTCGTTGGAAATTGTTAATTTTCACTTGGATCATCATATTTGGCACTCGTGACCACTTTCAGATCGAAGATTTTTTATTTTTTTGTGCCCACATGGAGTGCCACGGGGATCCACATTACACTATCCGACTGAGTTTTAGTGGGTGGGATTTTAATTGGAGCGGGTCGAATAGTGTGACGTGGATCCCGTGGCATTCATTGTGTGCCCCAATCTGAAAGTGGTCACGAACGTCACATATGATGATTCTCATTTCCATTGAAAAAGTAAAAAGATACCGGATAAAAAATGGAATAAGCCCGAAAATGAAAATTCTACAATGCATTTGTGTGCAAATAGAATAATAGATATTGACATAGTGTTGGTATATATTCACCAGATGTAGCTTTGGTTAATTTCAATTTTAAATAGTTTCCAAAATCAAGATCATTTTTACTATGAAAATTTCAAGATTGTATTCGTATATCATCAGCGGATATGGAGTTTTTTTTTTTTTTTTTTTTAGAAATGGCCGATATGGAGTTTTAGTTGCACAGTCAACTTTTTTCAATTAAATAAAAACTTTAAAGAAATATAACACACACGCTCATTTGATAAACTTCTACCCTCCCATTTTTCTTTGATCGTGTCCTCATACTTTTATTTATAAATGATAAATTAAATAATTGTTCTCACCTTTTTTTTTTCTTGTAGTTGGATTACATTTTTATATTTAAATATTGAGTCCTTAAAATTTGCAGTCAGTATAATGTAATCTATATCCAAACGAGAGTACGTATGATAGTATAGTGGTGAAATAAAAAAAAAAAAAAAAAAAAACCTCTATAAAATTTTCCAACAATTTTTTTTGTAACATTGGATTACCTGGCTACTGTTCCCCAACAGCTACAACTTGTCAACATTTAAAAAAAAATTCATATAGATATTTACAATCCTTAATCTGCAACAATTTTCTTAGAAAATACATTTATTTATGAAATGAAATATTTAGATTATTAACAATCAAGTAATTTGACTACAAAAATTTATCTACCAACATAAATGCCTATAAAAAAATTATTTATAGATAATAAATGAAGATGCCTATAATTAAAAAAAATTGTAGGCAAGTTGTAGATTCCATTATGATTTTTTTTGTTGGAAATTTTGTAGTCACAAATTTCTTAGACAATTTTTTATTTCTTTTTTAGTGTTTTAATGATGATAAAAGCCCAATAAATCAATTCTTATTTTAATCCAAAATTAAATGTACATAAAAAAAAAATACACGGACTCAATATTCAAATAAATAAGAGAAAAACCACAAATAAACATTTTTTTTTTAAAGAGACATGAGTATGTATAGAGTGAAATTGGTTTATACATGAATCATTGAAGGGTATTAGTTGTTTTCACTGAAGAGTATTACTAGTTTACACTGAAGAGTCTTAGTTCATTTTCATCGAACAACTAAGACTCTTTAATGTAAATCAGCAATACCCTTCAGTAAAAACAACTAATACCCTTCAGTGAAAACAACTAATACCCTTCACGAATTTATGTATAAACTAGTTTCACTCTATACTTTGTCAAGAGAAATATAATAGTTTCCCAACAACAACAAATTTGCAACTTGGACATATAAAAACAAGACAAAGACAACGACTGAAGAGGGCGCTTGTGCCAACTATTATTCCTAATTATCCAGTTTGAGAGAGAAAGAAAGTCACATAGATTTCGAAAAATAAATGGTGCCCGACAAACGACACCGTCTGACATTGTTCCTAAAATATTTCTACAAAACATTATAAGGAAGTACTTGTTTCAGTAAATGGGCCCAATTGCAGTTTACACAAACCCGTGGGGTCATTCGTAAATTAATAACAAATGTGTATTTATTTATTTATAGGGAATCCAATGGACTGCACCAAACTTAACAAATATGCACTTGTTGCTCTTCCCAATTTCCAGCCATCTGATTCTCTTTATCCCATCTAATATGGCAACTCTTATGTACCCTAGATGCCAATGAAATAATCTATTATTTATCCATAAGGGTTTTTTTTTTTTGAAAAAATTGAAAATGGATATTATATATATATATATATATATATATATATATATATATATATATATATATATATATATATATATATATATATATATTTCAACTGTATTGGCAAATATTTATTGAATTATTATATTTGCGCCAGTTGCACAGTATAACTGGGAAATGGGATAATCGTTTTAGAATAAGGTTAAACTAATATTGATTTGTTACATTAACTGATAAATTAATGTCATGTTTTATTTTATACTTATAATATTATAAGTAAAAAGACATTAAAACATATTTTGTGGTTATATTGTTTTGTTACATTAGTACTAACATGTTTTAATTAAATTAATGTCACTTTTCATTGTACACTATTAATACTTTTAGTTGGACCGAGTTGCGGATTGGATGAACGAAAAATTTTGAATTTGTGAACCTGGTGTATATGAGATCTGATGATATTGTGAATTGGTTTTTTTGTGCATCATTACACATTTTATCCTAAGGAAGAAAAAAAAACAATGATGAAGAAAAAATATAATGAAAAAATAAAAAAAAAATGTGAAAAAGAAAAGAAATGGAGCGATTTTGTGCAAATTGCACGTAAATTTATCCCTAATATAAAAACTTGCAAAGGAAATACTTCGTCCCGCGATTATTCGCACACTTGTCTTATTTGTTCATTTCAAAATTATTTGTACACTAAAAAAATATTAATTTGTGTATATATTCACGAAAATATACACATTTTCAATAAATGTATTATTGTAAGTGTGCAAATAATTTTGAGTGTGTATAGAGTGAAATTGGTTTATATATGAATCATTGAAGGGTATTAGTTGTTTTCACTAAAAAGTATTAATTGTTTTTACTAAAGTGTATTAATGGTTTACACTGAAGAGTCTTGGTTCATTTTCACTGAACAACTAAGACTTTTTAGTGTAAATCAGTAATACTCTTTAATAAATACAATTAATATTCTTCAATGAAAACAACTAATATTCTTCACTGATTTATGTATAAATCAGTTTTACTCTATACTTTGTCAATAATTTTAGAATCAAGAGAGTATAAACTGTGTGAGAAAGAAGAAGTCCACCTCTTTTTAAAAAAAAAAAAAAAAAAAATAGAAGTCCACCTCAATGACTCTACACAAATAATAATCTTTAAAAAAAATTAAAAGAATTAATTAAAAAAACCTAATTAATGAATAATTGCATAGAAATATTAAGGTTAGGCATAAGGCAGGAGGTAGTCCATGACACAACACAACTAGCGTAGTGTTTGGCGAAGGATTGCGTGGGAAAATTGGATTTTGGAAATAAAAAAACAAAGGTGGAGGGAGGTTTGATAAAAGTGCACGTGGTCACGTGTCGGCGGCGTATTGCGCCAGGCTCAGCCGTCCCCATCACAAGCCCAAGCTAAGCTAAGCCCTCGCTTTCCTACCTCTTCCAGCTGGATCCTCTCAATCAATATTCATCCAAACTATTATCTCCGTAAATGACACATTAAAAAAAAAAAACATATATATATATATATATAAATAAAAAATGTAAGTTGAATAAAATAATACTCCCTCCGATTCAAAATGTTTGATGTTTTAGGGTGTTTTTCTTATTTCAAAATATTTGATATTTTAGGGTATTTTGCACCTTATTTTCCTATTATGCCCCTATTTAAATCCCCCTAAAATATCACTCATATTTTCTCCTTACCTTATAATAATTTTACACCATAAATAAATTAGTTGACTTTCTATCAATCTCTATTCAATCAATATATCATAGGAGTATAATAGTCACTATACACCACTTATTAATTTTCAAAATAAATCCTAAAACATCAAACATTTTGAATCGGAGGGAGTAATAATTTTATATTTTATTAATTTTTGTGAAAGATAATTATATATTTTTTAAGGTGTGAAAGTAATCGCGGAACTTTCATATAAAACACATGTGAAAGTAATCTACAATTATTTGTTTCTCCAAGTCTCCCCTCTTTTACTCTCTTTGTCCTTATTTCATATGCTACACAACAATGCAATTTTACTCTTTTTTTCTCTTCATCCACTATAAGAAAATATAAAATTATCTACGGAAATTGTCAATATGGTTACAAAATTTTTAACAAAAAATTTGTAGTGAATATTACCTACGAATTGCCTACAAATTTTTTTAATTGTATTAGTATTTTCTTTCCACACCTACAAAAAAATTTGCCTACGGAAATTTCGTAGGAAAATTGTGATGTATGTAAATTTTTGTAGGCAAATGACTTGTAGTTAATTATACCTAGAGATTTTATTTCGTAGGCAAATTAATTCCGCATGCAAAGTTGTTTCTAGGTTGAGAAATGTAGATACTTTCATAATTAGAAAATTTGTAGGCAAATAGTAGACAATTCTTACTACAAACTTTTTTGTTGGAAAATTTAATAGGCAATTATAATTTTGTAGACAATTCTTTATTTTCTTGTAGTGATCTTTCATCAGTAATTATAGAATAAGATATTATATTTCTTAAAATATTTGCGGACGGGATCTCCTGTTACACAATGGTGTAACATCTCATGCTACACCGTTGATAACCGACATGTGTCACACTTAACTTAATTAAAATAACTATGATTAGATAAATTATTTGTCTTTATATCGCAAGTAGCAGGATCCCGCAACACGATCAAGGCCAAGGTGAAGAAAAACTCGTCACTCAATGCTGGTTGTCCCCACCTCGCAGCTCTGGGTCCTGCAAAACAACAAAGAGACAAAAATTAAAATTAGTCCTCAACGCGATCCCAAAAGAAAAACAAGGATGCCTACGTTTCATTTTCCCAAAACACTCGGGAGTATTAATGCGCGCCTGGCCGCCAGAAAAATCCGCCGATGCTCGCCAGTCTCCACCAATGAAGAAGAATTGGTTATGCCAACTCTTAACTTTGTTGGCAACCCCAGTGATGAGTGACTTGAAGCGACTACACTAGCTTCTACTAGTAGCTACCCCGCAAGAGTACGGGTTCACTGTAGCATGGGCAAGTATAGGGACCAAGTATTATCGAACCCAAGGAATGGTATGTATGCGAATAGATCCCTGAAGATCTACGCGTCGTAGTTAATATGAGTGTACTGTTTTTTTGGGTTTTTGGAAAGATTAATTAAGCTAACTAAATTATCCTACGAATGCAAAAAGAAAATTAAACTAAGTATCTAAGGTGTCTATGCAAGTATGAGATGGTGATGCTCAGGATAGGAATCCCTACGTATACTAACGGAGCAGGTACATAATCAAAGTAATCGTGACAAACAAGAATTAACCTAAGTAAAAGATCGTAGAATGAAAGCTCAAGATTTTTCACCCTAATACTTTATCCTAGCAATCGACTTCACTAATCCGCTAACAAGTTAATAGATAGCGCTTAATTAATGAGACCCTAATTTAACTAAGGTGATGCGGTCGTCCTCCTTCGCTAAACCGGTAGATGAATTAACATTTCCTAAACCCTCTCGTTAAGACTACTAATTGTTATCGAGTGATGCGGTCGTCCTCTCTCTAACACTTTCGTACGAAATTCAAAGGTAGAGTTAAGATTAATTATATGAATTCATTAATTAAGAGAATTAAAACTAACGTCACCAATTACTCTAATTACGTACCCACATCCTACTTCTACGAGTTCATCCTAACCCAAGCATGCAAGGGTTTTAGCCGGACATGGTTATACCAAAAATAAAAGCAATAAAAGAAACAACGAACAAAAACATAATGAATTGAACGAAGAAACTAAGAAACATGAACTAGGGTTTATAAAGAAAATAAATACGAAGAACTGAAATTGAATTAACTAAAACGAAATTAAAAGCGTTTAAAGTAACGAACTAATGAAAAGAAACTAAGAATTCGTATGCAAAACCTCAACAAAACATAAATAAAGCTTGCTCGTCTCCTTCCTCTCCAAAACTAAGTCTAAAATTATTTCTAAAAGTTGGGGATCCTTCAAAACGTGTTTGGAAGAGGTATATATAGGCACCGGGTCGAAACGGGAGTTAATGGGCCGAAAATACGCATCCGGAGGCAAAAGTATATGGGCGCTCGAGCAAAACGCTCGAGCGGTCCCGCTCGAGCTGTGTAGCTCGAATGATGCATTCGCTCGAGCGGTCGCGCTCGAGCTGCTCGAGCGCTGAATCTTCTCTGTATGTTTTGGGCGCTCGAGCAATTCGCTCGAGCGGTGGCGCTCGAGCTGCTCGAGCGCAAGAATTGTTCTGTACATTTGCGCGCTCGAGTAAGGCGCTCGAGCGGTGGCGCTCGAGCAATGCGCTCGAGTGATCTCTAATCCTTCCAAATGATACTTTTCCTCGTCCGCACTAATACCAATCGTATTTCTTCAATATCTTCTCATCCGGGCATCCGTTTGAGTCGATTCAAAGTCCTACGAACTCCGTTTTTCGTCCTCTATTCACCTATGAGCACAAAAGAGACAAATTTATCAATGTATAGAAATAATGCTCATTTGACTCCAAGCACTCATCGAAAACCTTCAAAACATGAGTAATTTGGGCACCAAAACATAACAATTTCACGCCTAATCAATGAGCTTCACCCCGGTCCTCGCCTTTACATAGTACCAGCCTTCACCTTCTTCGCTACAGGCTGAAATAACTAAGGCATAGTGGATCTCCGCCGTGCTAAGCTTGTTCTTATACCCTTCAAGGCCAAAAAGGGTCATCAATGCAAGCAAGTTACTCCACCCAATGGGAGTAATCTGGGTAATGGCTAGATTGATGTCCTCCAAAAAGCGACCAATGAGGGGATGGAGCGGCAATGGGAACCCCGTGTTAAGTATGTCCAGGTTGATCGCTGTACAGCCTGGAGGGGGGCGATCAGCAGTTTCTCCTTCCTTGGGGGCATAGATAAAAATATCGTATGGGATCTTATAATAAGATCTGAAACCCTCCAAGTCGTCCTCAACAACTAGGCTCGAAATCCTGCTCGCCGCGTAAGTGTTGATATTCCTATGAGCGGGTATGATTGCACGGGGGCAAATAGGGAAAGCACGAGAATAGCGAGCATCATACTCCTCCCACTCATCTTGGCGAACAACGCCTTCAGGAATTTGAGATTCGGGAGCCACTCTGGAGGTGGGAAAACCAATCTCTTCGAGGAATTCCCAAGTCACTGCCAGTGGTGGTCGCTCCACTTCAGGCTGGTCGCCCTCCGCATCAATCTCAGCGGCCACTTCCTCTGAATCTTCCCCCAAGTCAGAGGAAATTGCTCCTCCAGTATCATGGCGACCAGCAGAATTCTGGACCTCATCGTCGCCAGAATTCTCAGAGGCGTGGGCTTCAACTGAGCGAACAACAGAGGACACCTCAGAACCCGTCTCTTCGTCGAGCAGTAACGTCCTCGGATTTTGGGCCAAAGCCTGTCGAATCGATCGGCGAGGAGCAGGGGAAGCGTTTTCTTCCATGGGACGTTTCCCTGGGTTTCGTTCAAAAATCTCGATCGAAGCACCCTCACTCGAAGAGGACATTGTGGGGATTAAAAGAGAAAAGAAAGGAAAATGAAATGGTAGAAATATATAGTGATGCCGGGAGACTGACGGCGGCGCTGGAAAACGGGTGGCGGCGGCGCAAATTTTTTTTCAATAAAATGGAAATCAAATATGAAATCGAAAGCAAAATTAAAGAAAGAGATAAGTTTAGGAAATAGTAATCAAGGATTACCTGGAGATCACACGTGAATTCGATCGGGAACTCGACAGAAATGAACGACGAAAAGCTTGAAGGGGCACTTTAATGGCGGATGAGATGAAGAATTTCGAAAGAATGAAAGGAGGGAGAGAATGAAGTATTTATAGGGGTTGAAAACGGGGGCCAAAATAGAATTTCCAAGAAATTCTATAGGCCCCTACCTGCAAAAGTAGCATAGACGTGGGCGGCAATGATGTCACCTGCCGCCCACGACGCTTCGAGTCCCGAGACCTTTGGGAATCCAACCGTCGCATGTACGCCTAATACCCTCATGTTCGCCCAGGTGACCGGATGTTCGCTTAAGAGTTCCCCACCTAATGAAATTTGAAACATGTTGCCCGCCTAATGGATACAAGAGGCAGTCTATCAAAAGTTGTGCCTTGCTCCTCATTAGTCAAATATTTTCCTAATAAAGAACAAGTCAGGGGGCAATGTTGATGAGTGACCAGGCGAGCAACAGTGATTGAAGAATTAAAGAACTAAAACTAAAACCAAGAAACAGGCGACCAGGAGAGTACAAAGGAGAATGAAGCTGTTGGCGACCAGGAGCGTAGTCAGGCGTATCTCGGCGACCAACATAGCAAAGGACAAAGAAAATGAATTAACATAAAGAGAAAAGACAAGGGGCGACCATCAGGTCCGTGATACCCCACAAGGATGTACAAGCGAGCAAGAGGCCACCAGAGAAAGCAATTGAGTTATCTCAAAGACCAAGTACAACATTGAGAACTCCAAGAGTCACTAGTCTAGATATGGTCCAAGTGTCTTAACACTTGGCATAAATCTAATGAACAATAGTTTAGATGTTGTACAAGTGTCTCAATACATGGCAAAAATCCAATGGTTAAACCATTAGGATAATGACACATAGCCTCCTTGTGTATCTATAAATACCCCTTCATTTGTATGAAAAAGGGGAGATTTTCCCCATAATTAAAAATACATGCAAAACTCTTGCAAATTTCATTCTTGAACATTATCTATGATCATGATTCTTGTTTGATGATCTTAATTAGCATAAATAACCACTAATCGTCATTGATTACAAAAAGGTCATCAACAATTGGCGCTAGAAGAAGGGTCCGAACCTCCGTTTCATAAAAAAATCGAAGAAAGGTTGAAGATCTTCACCGGAATCTGCAAAATTCGGCCGGAATCCGGGAGGAAGCCATCGGAAATCAAGTGTACACACTATTTGAAGCAAAATCATCCATACATACATCACTTTGAGAGTTTGAATGCATGTGTGTATGAACTAGGATTTTCAAACCACCATATTCATACAAACAAAGCTAGTAACTCTTAAGAAAGGTGTTTGTTGGAGACAAAATCACCCCATTCATTTGTTTACCACTTGTACTTCGGTAACCAAAATGGTTCGATCACAAGAAGAACGACATTTGAGCACATCTCCAAGTCGTAGGTCAAGAAGTAGGGTTTCGTCTACTGAAGGACATGCACGTACATTAAAAGCAACTTCGCAAAGAAACGTCCAAGTTACCATCAATACAATTCCGCCGGAAGTGGAAGCTCTTGCTCAAAATCCCGAAGAGCTAGCAAAAACGATTGCTGTTTTACAAGCATTGCAAAAGTGACAAACGGTCGGGCCATCAGGAGCGCAGGCGGCGACCAACAGGGTGGGCGAGCAGCGAAGTAAAGAAAGAAAAGACGCACGAAATGACGAGGTTGACAGCGAAGAAGTCCGTAGGAATAAAGGGAAAGCTCCTTTAAGCGAGCGACTGGGAAGCAGAGGAGAATCTTCACCAAGTCGGGTAGATGAATCAAGCAGAAGTACGTCCCGAACGAGCGCTTTGGAGAGGCTAGGGACAAGGAATGCAAACAGGAGGAAATCATCCAGGAAGAGCGAGGAACGTTCACACCCCGCTGCTCGCCAACCGGTACATGATCGAATCCGGAGATCAGCTTTTGGTCGGTTAGGGCCAAACGGGGCTAGCAACGCTGCAAGGAAGACAACTCAGGAGAAACGTCCCGTTGGTGAGGGACTGCATCGTGAAGAAGTCACCGAACTCAACCACGATGAACAGCCTTCCAACGGGAGGACTCCTCCGAGCGAGTTGCAAGAAATGAAGAAAGCAATTGAGGAATTACAAAAACAACTGGATTCTCAGAGAGGTGTTGGGTCAACGGTTCTCCCGTCTTCACCGCTATCTCCGTCAATTCTCAACACACCGATCCAGAAGAAAATATAATTTCCGGCCATTAATCTATATGAAGGGACTTCAGACCCCCGTATTCATGTGACAAAGTATTCTGACTTCATGATTTCAATGGGGGCAACGGATGCCACACAATGTCGAAATTTCCCACTTACCCTGGGAGATGGTCCACACCGATGGTTTGCAGCATTGACTCCCGGCTCCATCAGTTCTTTTGCCCAAATGAGCAAGGAATTTCTGTCTCATTTCTTAACAGTCGGGACATACTTGACCCATCGACATCGATTGGCGGATATTAGACAGGGAGATGAGGAGTCAGATAAGCAATTTTTAGAAAGATTTGATAAAGTCCTACTGGAGGGCGAAATGGTGAGCGAGGACACGAAAATAGTAGCTGTGATGGCCGGATTGAAGAAAGGAACGGAGTTGTGGAAAGAAATGCATTTGACCTGCCCAAAGACATATGCGGAGTTTAGGCATCGGGCAGGTATACACGTATCCATGCAAGAAGCATTACAGAAAGAGTTGGGTGATAAGAATGATCCCAGGAAAGCTGGAAAGAAACCCATGGGAAGTGACTACAAGGCTCCGAAAAACATGAAAGCTTTCAACGAGGGAGCGGAAGTGAAAGACAGGTTAAATCAGGTGCTTGCTACATCAATAGAGGATGTGTACAACAACGTCAAAGACAGAGACATGTTGTCGGAACCAAGGAAAATCCGACAAGAACGCGGAAAGTTGAATCCGAACAAATACTGCGCTTACCACCAGAACATCGGGCATTTCACTAGTGAATGCCGTGATCTGTTGAAACAATTGTGGAGGTTTTATAAGGAAGGTAAACTGTCCGAATTCGTGAAGAGGGAACCCGGAAAGAGACCTAGGGAGGTCAATCTGCCTAGTTCGGATGACGAAGACAGTGATGACCAACCAACCAAAACAACCAAGAAGGGAAAGAGAGTCTCAACAACACCAGCCGATGCGGGAAGTTTTCATGCTTGAGTCAAGCGGACACATTGGGGGATGTTCAGATGGAAGACCTCTGACGTCAAAAAGGAAGAGGAAAGCGGAGCTGAGGGCGGTAGCCCAAGTGAAAGAGGTAGGAGTCAACCAGGCCACCAAGAAGACGGGGGACCTAGTATTTTCAGAAAAAGATTTAGACGGTGTGCTCACTCTGCACAATGACTCGCTAATCATATGTGCTAACATCATGGGGACCCGAGTCCACCGACTGCTCGTGGACACTGGGTCGTACACAAACATTCTGTTCAAAAGTACATTAGATCAGATAGGAGACTGTGAGGAGTATGTGAAACAGTGTAATCATAAGATAGTGGGATTCGGTGATGTTGTAACCGATCCCCTAGGAGTAGTTACGTTATCAGTCGAGCTTGTATCGACCGAGAATCCTGACAGGAGGATGACTAGAATGCTAGAGTTCTTAGTAGTAGATCAGCAGTCTTCCTATAACGGATTTCTCGGTCGACCTTTTATCAATTAATTCAAAACGGCTGTTTCAACGTATTACTATTGTGTTAAGTTTCCGACATCAAAGGGATCAGATACAGTTAAAGGCGATCAAAAAAGAGCCCGTGAATGCCTCTTGCAGATGCAGCCTAAAGACAACCAGGTGTCAATGGTGGACGAACAGTCGAGCAGGAGCGCTGGAGAGGAACCTTCGGTACTCAACGATGTTATGGAATCCATCGATACAGAGATGATGGAGATAGACGACCAATAGGGCGACGATCAAGAAATCCGGGGCGAGCATAAGGAACAAGAAATTGCATCTTGTTCAAACAAAAATGAAGACATCGAACCACGGTTAGGAGCGGAGCCGATGATAGTTGAAGATGAACTCAACTTGGATGGACCCATCATCGACCCTCGATGGAAAGATAAAAAAAGAAGAGCAACACCGGTTGAAGAGTTGAAAGCAATCAGAGTTGACCCGAACCGAGAAGACTTAGAACTCTTCATCGGATCCGAGCTCCCAGAGCCTTACAGATCCAAGATGGAAGAATTCTTAAAGTCCAATCTCGATGTATTCGCATGGTCACATGCAGATATGAGAGGCATCAGCCCTGAGCATGCCAGTCATAAGCTGAATATTGACCCAACTAGAAAACCGGTGAAGCAGAAGAGGAGGAAGTTTGGACCCGATAAATACGAAGCATTAGATGTGGAGGTAAAGAAGCTATTAATCAACGACCTTATCAAAGAGGCGCTATGTCCCAGATGGGTGGAAAATCCCGTATTGGTGAAAAAATCAAATAGTGCGTGGAGACTGTGTATCGACTTCACGGATTTGAACGCTGCGTGCCCAAAAGATAATTTCCCATTGCCACACATAGACCAACTGGTGGACAACACGGCGGGACATGAACTCCTCACATTCATGGATGCATTTGCGGGCTACCATCAGATATCCATGCACCCGGACGACCAGGAGAGTACAGCTTTTTACACCAACAAAAATTTGCTATGTTGGAAGAGAATGCCGTTCGGGTTAATCAATGCAGGTGCCACGTATCAGCGACTCGTCAACAAAATGTTCAATGAACACATTGGCAAAACAATGGAAGTATACGTGGACGACATAGTCGTGAAAAGTCCGAGAAAGGAAGATCATCTGGAACACTTAACACAAACGTTCGAGATACTCTGAGCATATAACATGAAGCTGAATCCTAAAAAAGCAGCTTCGGAGTCCATTCAGGCAAGTTCCTCGGACATCTTGTTAGCCAGTGAGGCATTGAAGCAAACCCATCAAAGGTGAAAGCTATTCTGGACATGCAGCCACCAAGATCCGTCAAGGAAGTGCAGCGACTTACAGGATGTCTGGCAGCTCTGAATAGATTCATATCAAGGTCCGGTGACAAGTGTCGACCTTTCTTCGATGCTATAAAGAAAGACGGATTCCAGTGGACAGATCATTGTCAGCAGGCATTTGAACAGTTGAAAGGATATCTTGGCGATACCAAAATCCTATCCAAACCTGTCCCGGGAGAAAAACTATACCTCTACTTGGCAGCTTCAGAGGTGGCCATCAGCTCGGTTTTGGTTCATGCAGAAGGAAAGTTTCACCTGCCCATATACTATGTAAGCCAGGCGTTACATGAAGCCGAAGTCAAATATTCCCCGATGGAGAAACTGGCATACGCGTTGGTGATGAGCGTCAGAAAATTACGGCCATATTTTTTCGACCACCAAGTAGAAGTCCTAACGACTTTCCCGTTAAGGCAAATCCTGCAGCGACCAGACACTGCTGGTCGCCTCCTCAAGTGGTCCCTCGAAATAAGCCAATTTGGAATATCATATGCACCTCGAACAGCGATCAAAGGGCAAGCGTTGGCCGACTTTATAGTAGAACTAACCTTTCCTCAAGATCCGACGAGAGGTCATAATCATCCGTGGCATATGTACGTCGATGGATCATCCACCAACATGGCATCAGGAGCCGGAATAGTGCTAATCAGCCCAGACAGACAAATTTTTACCTCAGCAGTGCGATTTGATTTTATGGCAACAAATAACGAGGCCGAATATGAAGCACTGATAGCCGGACTCCGTCTAGCATTAGCAGTCGGGGTGAGGAGGTTACAAATATACGGAGATTCACAATTGATAGTTAACCAAGTCCGAGGAGAGTATGAAGCTAGAGATGAATGCATGGCACTATATCAGAAAATCGTAGCCTATCTAGCTTCCATGTTTGAACAAATATACATTGAACAGGTACCCAGGGAAAACAATGCTCAAGCGGATGCGTTGGCTCGCCTGGCCACCAGCACGGGTCCAGCAGAGTTGTCAGAAATCACCATCACAAAAATATGTCGTCCATCAACATTTGACTACAAAGTAAATCAAGTAAACGAAGAAAGCGAAGAGGATGATTGGAGGACACTTATTATCAAATATCTTCATGATGGTGAAGTCTCGGGGGATCCTCAGGAAGCAGCCAAAATGGCCAGTCGAGCAGCAAGATTCACAATCATGGACGATCAGTTATACAAAAGAGGATTCTCACTCCCGCTATTGAAATGTCTAACAAGAAGGCAAGGCCAGGAAGTTTTGCAGGAAATTCATCAAGGCGTCTGCGGAAATCACGCTGGGGGGCGTGCATTGGCCTACAAGACAGTCAGACAAGGGTATTACTGTCCAACATTACTGCAAGATGCTATCAAAGTTGCAAGAACTTGTCACATATGTCAAATATTCGCACCCAACATCCACAAGCCACCAACAGAAATGATAGCAGTTAATAGCCCATGGCCATTCGCAAAATGGGGGATTGATATCATTGGGCCTTTCCCGACTGGAAAAGGAAATGTGAAGTTCGACGTGGTAGCCGTGGATTATTACACAAAATGGGCTGAAGCGGAGGCACTCGTGACAATCACACAAGAAAAGATGATAAGTTTCATATGGAAAAGCATCGTGTGTCGGTTTGGAGTCCCACATGCAATCCTGACAGATAACAAACGACAATTCGAGGGCAAGAAAATAAGAATTTTTTGCGAAAAATGGGGAATTAAAAAGCATTTTTCAACCCCATATCATCCGCAGTCCAACGGCCAGGTGGAAGCAGTCAACAAAATAATCAAACATATACTGAAGATCCGGTTGGTGGATAAAAAGGAAAGTGGTCAGAAGAACAACCAGAGGTGCTATGGGCATATCGAATATCCCACAGGACAAGTACGGGAGAGACCCCTTTCACCATGGCGTTCGGAATTGAAGCAGTGATACCTGTAGAATTGAAGGTCCCAACGGAACGAACAACAACATTCAATGAACAAACAAACGACGAGACTTTAGCTGCAGCGATGGATTTGGTTGATGAAAAAAGAATTTCGGCGGAAATAAAAAACGCAGTATACAAGAGAAGGATCGCAAAGTATTACAATTCACAGGTAAAGGTCAGAGAATTCAAAATTGGAGACCTCGTGCTCAAAAAGATTTTGGGGACGTCACCAGGAGTATTTGGACCGACTTGGGAGGGCCCATACAAGATAACTCAGAAATGGGACAACGACACTTATGATCTAGAAGACATGAAAGGCAACCCGGCCCAATACTCCTGGAATGCAGCTTTGCTGAAGAAGTATTATCAATAGATAGGAAGTTGCAAGGAAAATTTAGAATTTTAATTCAAAATTCCATGTCGTTTCGTATTCATCTGAAAACACAGTTGTAAATATTATGGAAAATATTCAGGATCTTGTATATTATGAATATATATGTTGTATTGCAAAAAATAGTTTGTCAAAATTATTCGCTTGATAAAGTAAGTTGTTCGCTCAAGACAGTCATGCAGGAGGCGAGCAACAATGCCAAAAGCGACCAAGACCCAAGGCCAAATCCACACGAGGATAACAAGGCCCCGATTCATGGGCGACTAAGAGAGAAACATTCAATTCAAGGCCAAGTCCATGAAAGGACCAAGAGGCCCAGTTATTTGAGGCAAGTCTTTTTAAAAGACCATGAGCCCATGAAAGCCAGTTAGGCGATCATAAAGCACAAGAGTATCTATTCAAAAAGGAAATAATGACGTCATACGAAAGATTTGAAGCGAGCAACAAAGTATGCGGCGAATAAACGAGAAGAGAAGATGCATAATGAAATAAAACAAGTTATCTTCAAATTCATAATTCATTAAGGGCAAAATAGTACAAGGAAGGAAGCAAAAAATACAAAGTTGCCCTAACATCTACACAAACAAAAAAGGGATAAAAAACTTCAAGCTTCAGGAGCTGGAGGGGTGTTCGTGGTCGCCAAGACGGTTGATGCTGCACCAAGGGTGGTTGTCGCTGCCGTGGTCGCCGCATCCGAGGTACCCGCCCCATCAATAAGAGTTAGGGGAAGAGAGTGGAGGCCGTCAAAAACATTTCCCTCTCTGCTCGCCTCCACACTCTGCTCCTCGCCAGAAAACCGGGGGGCCGTAATGTGAACACCTTCCCCAAAGATGTCCAAGGGGACACCCAACTCCCCAAGATCGGCCAAGGGAAGAGTGAACCCAGCACCAAGAGGGTTCTCTTTGGCAAAATCAACAAAGTCTTTCTTGGAGGCGGCCAAGACATCCAAGCTGTGATCCAGAGAGAACTTCACTGGCCTAATGCTCTCAGCATAGGCACAGATATACCCCAGATTGGTGTTGTCGGCCACATCTTGGGCATAGATGTCATAGGCGACCATTCCAGTTTTCTCTTCAGTAAGGCGAGCAACCTCAGCTTGCAGCTCTTCAACACGGGCGACCAGAGTAGTCTTCTCACCCTCCAGCACCTTTATCCTGTCATCAGCGACCCCCAGGGAGAGAGAGAGCTTCTCAGACTGGTTTAGAGCAAATTGCTCGCTGGCCACAGAAGCATCATACATTTGCTCCAAGTGCGCCACAGCTTTGGCATGCTCAGTCTTTTCATGAGCAAGCTCCTCTTCCTTGTTCCTTAGGGCGGCCGCCTTCTCCGCCTCAAAGCCTTCAATCTTACGGCCAAGACTACGGTTGGTCCTCTCCAGTAGGATAATTTGGTCAAGGAGTCTCTGGGCCGACACAGCTTGATGGCTGGCATTGTAGGCGATCAAGCGAGCATTGTCGCTAGCAGTTTGGTCCTGCACGATCTCCTCGGCAGTTCTAGTCCAGGCACGAGGAACTATCTCGGTTGCCCGGCGAACATGGGAGTCTGGTATATCCAAGTAAGGAGGGGGAGATTTAACGCAGCTGACACTGTGGAGCACCTCTGGTCGCCCAGGATACTCTTCAGGTTTATACCTAGAAAGAAAGTGAAATAATAAGTAAAATGAAAAATACCTTAACAGGCGATCATCAGAGAAAAATTTGAAAACTTACTCCCTCAGTTTTACGGAATCATATCCCAGATACGTGCAATCATTAGATGCTCGCTTCTTCACCAATATAGCAGACACGGCCTGCTGCTCGCTTACGACCTCAACGGAAGAAGAAGGCTTTGAAGTTGGAGAATACGGGTCTCGGATGCTCGCCTCAACCATGGTTTTAGAGAGCTTCGATGTTCGCTCAGTAGCCTCCTTTTCGCCACGAGAATCTCGGGAAGTTTTCTTCGGAGCCTTTTCTTTTTCCTTCCCCCCACCTCGAGAGGAGGTAGCACCTTTGGGGGCTCCTTTAGGTTGGCCAGCAGGGGCGCGTTGGCGACCAGGAGCGCCTGGCTTTTCCCCAGCCCGGAGGCGCATGAGAGAGAGGGGTGGATCCTATCTCTTTCTAGTCGGCGCTTCAGCAGCCATCTATTTTACTCGAGCGGCCAACAGGTGATAAGACTGGGGGATAGTTGGGATGGCAACAGTCACTCGCCGATCTGTTTTTAAAATCAAGATGGAATTAATCGTGACGACCAGGCGAGCAAGCGAACAAAGAGGTTAAGTAACTTACCTTCAGGGACTTCTGCTTGAGCCTCCAGGTGGCGAGGACTCGTAAAGAGCTGAGCAATCTTCCGATGACTAGCTTTCAAGAGATAGTTTATATCGCAAGTAGCAGGATCCCGCAACACGATCAAGGCCAAGGTGAAGAAAAACTCGTCACTCAATGCTGGTTGTCCCCACCTCGCAGCTCTGGGTCCTGCAAAACAACAAAGAGACAAAAATTAAAATTAGTCCTCAACGCGATCCCAAAAGAAAAACAAGGATGCCTACGTTTCATTTTCCCAAAACACTCGGGAGTATTAATGCGCGCCTGGCCGCCAGAAAAATCCGCCGATGCTCGCCAGTCTCCACCAATGAAGAAGAATTGGTTATGCCAACTCTTAACTTTGTTGGCAACCCCAGTGATGAGCTTCACCCCGGTCCTCGCCTTTACATAGTACCAGCCTTCACCTTCTTCGCTACAGGCTGAAATAACTAAGGCATAGTGGATCTCCGCCATGCTAAGCTTGTTCTTATACCCTTCAAGGCCAAAAAGGGTCATCAATGCAAGCAAGTTACTCCACCCAATGGGAGTAATCTGGGTAATGGCTAGATTGATGTCCTCCAAAAAGCGACCAATGAGGGGATGGAGCGGCAATGGGAACCCCGTGTTAAGTATGTCCAGGTTGATCGCTGTACAGCCTGGAGGGGGGCGATCAGCAGTTTCTCCTTCCTTGGGGGCATAGATAAAAATATCGTATGGGATCTTATAATAAGATCTGAAACCCTCCAAGTCGTCCTCAACAACTAGGCTCGAAATCCTGCTCGCCGCGTAAGTGTTGATATTCCTATGAGCGGGTATGATTGCACGGGGGCAAATAGGGAAAGCACGAGAATAGCGAGCATCATACTCCTCCCACTCATCTTGGCGAACAACGCCTTCAGGAATTTGAGATTCGGGAGCCACTCTGGAGGTGGGAAAACCAATCTCTTCGAGGAATTCCCAAGTCACTGCCAGTGGTGGTCGCTCCACTTCAGGCTGGTCGCCCTCCGCATCAATCTCAGCGGCCACTTCCTCTGAATCTTCCCCCAAGTCAGAGGAAATTGCTCCTCCAGTATCATGGCGACCAGCAGAATTCTGGACCTCATCGTCGCCAGAATTCTCAGAGGCGTGGGCTTCAACTGAGCGAACAACAGAGGACACCTCAGAACCCGTCTCTTCGTCGAGCAGTAACGTCCTCGGATTTTGGGCCAAAGCCTGTCGAATCGATCGGCGAGGAGCAGGGGAAGCGTTTTCTTCCATGGGACGTTTCCCTGGGTTTCGTTCAAAAATCTCGATCGAAGCACCCTCACTCGAAGAGGACATTGTGGGGATTAAAAGAGAAAAGAAAGGAAAATGAAATGGTAGAAATATATAGTGATGCCGGGAGACTGACGGCGGCGCTGGAAAACGGGTGGCGGCGGCGCAAATTTTTTTTCAATAAAATGGAAATCAAATATGAAATCGAAAGCAAAATTAAAGAAAGAGATAAGTTTAGGAAATAGTAATCAAGGATTACCTGGAGATCACACGTGAATTCGATCGGGAACTCGACAGAAATGAACGACGAAAAGCTTGAAGGGGCACTTTAATGGCGGATGAGATGAAGAATTTCGAAAGAATGAAAGGAGGGAGAGAATGAAGTATTTATAGGGGTTGAAAACGGGGGCCAAAATAGAATTTCCAAGAAATTCTATAGGCCCCTACCTGCAAAAGTAGCATAGACGTGGGCGGCAATGATGTCACCTGCCGCCCACGACGCTTCGAGTCCCGAGACCTTTGGGAATCCAACCGTCGCATGTACGCCTAATACCCTCATGTTCGCCCAGGTGACCGGATGTTCGCTTAAGAGTTCCCCACCTAATGAAATTTGAAACCTGTTGCCCGCCTAATGGATACAAGAGGCAGTCTATCAAAAGTTGTGCCTTGCTCCTCATTAGTCAAATATTTTCCTAATAAAGAACAAGTCAGGGGGCAATGCTGATGAGTGACCAGGCGAGCAACAGTGATTGAAGAATTAAAGAACTAAAACTAAAACCAAGAAACAGGCGACCAGGAGAGTACAAAGGAGAATGAAGCTGTTGGCGACCAGGAGCGTAGTCAGGCGTATCTCGGCGACCAACATAGCAAAGGACAAAGAAAATGAATTAACATAAAGAGAAAAGACAAGGGGCGACCAGCAGGTCCGTGATACCCCACAAGGATGTACAAGCGAGCAAGAGGCCACCAGAGAAAGCAATTGAGTTATCTCAAAGACCAAGTACAACATTGAGAACTCCAAGAGTCACTAGTCTAGATATGATCCAAGTGTCTTAACACTTGGCATAAATCTAATGAACAATAGTTTAGATGTTGTACAAGTGTCTCAATACATGGCAAAAATCCAATGGTTAAACCATTAGGATAATGACACATAGCCTCCTTGTGTATCTATAAATACCCCTTCATTTGTATGAAAAAAGGGGAGATTTTCCCCATAATTAAAAATACATGCAAAACTCTTGCAAATTTCATTCTTGAACATTATCTATGATCATGATTCTTGTTTGATGATCTTAATTAGCATAAACAGCCACTAATCGTCATTGATTACAAAAAGGTCATCAACAAGCATGCCACGTAGAACATAAGTGACACATAAGCATTTGACACGTAGGCAGAATCAACCACAAGACGACACATATGCAAAATTAACCACATAACGACACATATGCAAAACCAACTCCCTATTAGTATAATAGAGGATTTTTCTCCTCCAAATTAAATATGTATATTAATTAATTGCATATTTAGTACATTAAAAATTTATATGTTTTGTATCTTTTATTTTCATAATTAATTTGGATTTGTTGGGATAATTATGTTAAACTTTTTACAAAATTATATTATAAGAAATCTTGATTATTTAAAAAAAGAAAATTAATAATCCAAACAAATCATAATATTTGTTTGGAAAAGAGAAAAATTGGAAAGATTTGAAGGAGAGAATATAAAAGTTTTCCTTAATCATAATTATTGTAATTAAATTAAGTGTGACACATGTCACTAATCTAATAATGTAAAAAGAAATGTTACACCACATAATACCCTATCCCAAACATTTGTCACCACAAATCTATAATATATAATATGACTACCTTTTCTATATATAGTTTTGGAGGGAAACATTTAAAACCGTTGATCAACTTTTTAATCTTTGATCATAGCCGTCCATTTTTTAGCTAATTACGGTATGTTTGACAATTATTTATCATTAAATTCTTCATTTCATCCTACTTCATAATGACCGTTTATTTTTTGCGATGGAATGTGGACCGTTGGATTAATAGCATAATTTTAGGACCATATTTAATTTTTTTAGGCTATATATACCAACCTTTTCATCATCTTTCATATCCATTTTTTGTCTGATTTTTATGGATTTTGATTTTTTTTTAAATTTCAGATCTATTATTTTAAAAGGTCTAGGTAGAGCGTATAGTCGTAACAAAATATGTATTGTATTTTAAGATTTTGGAATATAATTTGTGTTGATTTTGTGAATATGTTGTATATGCTTTGAAGATTTGTTGAAGACACTTTTAAGAATTGAAGACACTTTTAGTTTTAATTTTTAGATATAAGAATTTTCATCATCATTAATTGATCCGCAATTGAAATTATCTGTCAAATTTTGCATTCGGATTTATTAGAGGATGTTGCATTTAGAAGAAGGAATTCGATTCAATGTGTTTCTTCATTTTTTATTGGGCGTTCTTATCGGATTATATATATATATATATATATATATATATGGGAATTCATGTGTAATATATTTAGGTGGATGTAAATTGTTTTCGTGCACTAGAATCAATATTTTAATGTATTGAATTTTGGTAGATTAGTTTTGAATTCATATATATATATATATATATTTTACGGTTTTGAATTCATATATTTTCATCAAGGTTTGTATGTGTTTTTTTTAAGATTTATCATAGTTCAAGATGTTTGAAGATACAAGATATTCACAGGTAATTTGAAGCTTCCTCGAGAAATTCATGAAGGACTTGAAGATTTATTGTAATTGAGGAGAATTTGTATAAATTTTGAAGATGTTATTTAGATTTATATATATACAAACACATGTTTTACACTTTATCAAATAAGTGATTACCTCTTTCTGCAATTTAATTGTAATTATCAATTTTTTTCGGCATACATTTTAGTTTTGCAAAAGTGTATAGTAAAGGAGTGATCGACCAAATTCAAAGAGAAGAGAGAAAAAAAACAAATCCAACATCTATTAGCAAATTAATTTAGAGAAATATATTCAAAATGTGGTAAGTGACCTAGAGGAGGTTAAAGAGTAAAAATGAAGAGCAAAATCATGATTTTAAATTTTTTAAGCTTATGTTAAAAATATGTGTGTATACAATTATAAACGTAAATGTATCCTTTATAAATATACTAAAATATGTTTATATAAAGAGAGAACAATTGTTAACTATAGAAAATGAATTGATTAGTCAAACATACTATTTAAAATTTGTTGAAAATATTAAAGGATCTGAAATTATTTTTTATAATACTAATTTAGATTAATTATTAAAGAAAATGATGAAGTGCAGCGTGTTTTCAGTTTTTAATTTAAATATTTTATTTCTTTCTTTTCTTAAAGCTAGATATTAATTTCAATTGTCAATTTTTTTCATTTTTACTTAGTTTAACTTAATTTTTTAATTAATTTTAATTGCCAGTTTCCCACTACCGCAAAAGATGAAAATAATTTAATCTCCATGACTCCAGAAGTTATGGAATCTGTTTAAGTTCCCACCCGTTATATTAAATTTTGTTTTAACTGTTTTTTTCTAAATGTAAAGTATAAACCATAAATTTGATGACCATGGTTCATAAAGTATTAGTTCAATATAAGTAATAATTAAGATAATAATCTAATTTAAGTTTAATTTTATCATTTTTATAAAATATAGCAAACGGTTCGATTTATATTTTTATTAAATGAAAAAATATCCCTGTTGAAAAAAAAACCGAAAGAGTAGGAGTTTTTTTTTCTACTTAACATATTTAATCACATTTTGTCGTGTGTATCCATTTTTTTTAAAGCCCTCCCTGAATTTATGGAATTGAGGTGAAAATGACCACTAATTTACCGAGATTCGTGGAATGTAACATTAAATGAGATTTTATAGGGATTAAGCTTAATTACTTTTAGAAGAAAACTATTGGGCGTGATTTACACAATTCACGCAAAAAAATGAGTAAATTTCTAAATGGTTAATAATGTAAATAATCGCATAATTAAGTTATGATTTATATTAATATTGCATAGCAATTATTTTTAAACTGTTTTTCCTCTAAATATATAATCATTAATTAAAAATTATACAGAAATATCAATTTGTGTAATCCAACCTGATCATGTTAAATTTGGAATTATTTTTCGGTGAAAATATCAATATTTTTTCACTCTATATTTTATCTCTATTATATTTAGGTATATTTGTGTGTTAGTTTTCACTATTAATATACAGTTGATTTTTTTAAAGTGTAAAAATATCAATGATAATATTATATAATATTTTTAAAATAAGAAACTTTTTTTAATTAAAAATTAATATGAATTTGTTTATAGATAATTTGTTATTAGTCGTCTCTATCTACACCCAATATTTAACTAAGTTCATTCACTTTATTTATAATTTTAATAAATATATTCACTATAAAATATATATTATCCAACATACAAAAGTTATACCACAACCTATTAAATATTCATCCATTAATCTCATTCAATATTAATAAAACCATCAAGTACGCACACTTTCCCGCTATGAAAAATATCATCGTGTCTTTGCACAAAAGCGTCTATTACGCGGAGGGGTTGAGAATTGAGATGGAAAGAAACCTAAAAAAAATATTTATTGATATTTTTCTTTCTGTTAATGTGATACACTTTTTCGTTTGTATTATACTATATATTCCCCTGTTTCAAAATAAGTGTCGTACTAGAGGTTAATTTTTGTTGCAAAATAAGCGTTGTTTTAACTATTTTTTCACATTTTTTCTTAATTTACCCCAAATTCAAATTTAAAATATAAGAGATCTTTTAGAAATTATATTAAATATAACATATTTATTAGGGATTAGATCTGTTAAAGATTTATATAGGTATATATGTCAAAAAATTATTATTTTTTATTTAATACAAAATCTATAGAACAACATTTATTTTGAAACAAAGGGAGTATTTTTTAATTTTTTTTTTCAAATAGTGATTATATGGATATATATGTCAAAAAAATTATTATTCTTAATTTGACATAAAATCTCTATAACAGTATTTATTTTGAAACGAATAAAGTATTTTTAATACCTTTTTTTTCTAAATAGTGATGGAAATTCTAACAGACCATTTGTAGGTAATTTAATTTTTTCTGCAAAACTGAGAGTTAAATTGATTATAGAAATGTTGAAATTCTTAATTCTTAATAAAATTAAATAAGAATAATTTGTGGATATATTTAATATATCCAGAATTATCTATGCCCACTATTTTATTTAGTGCCCCCGCCTAATTTTACTTTTTTTTAATTATATAATCCACTTTAAAATTATAATTTTATTCGACATATAATATTTACTCACGCATCCCTAAAAATGTTCATCAATCAATCTCATTCAATTTCAATACAACCACAAAACATATCCTCCATCACCCAAAACATGGTTAACATTTTTGCACAAGAGAGTTGAAACAAAGAATTGAGTCTGAAAACCCAAATCAAAGTTAATTTTTTATATGCATTTTCTTTTTAATGTTATTTTAATAGTCTTTTTTCTTTATATTATATTAATTTTTTTTTATAATATTTTTCTACTTGAATAGCGATGAATTATGTTACCAGACCATTTATTGATAATTTATTTTTTCTGCCAAATGTTTCTGTTTGAATCAAATTGATCCGTTTCAATATGATGTTGAAGAAAATCAAACAAGTGAATGTTGATGAAATCATTGAGTTTTTTGAAAAATAAAATAATGTTTAATTTAAACGTCATTCGATAAATTTATAATTTTTGGACGAATGTCTATTTTTCTTTAATTTCTTATTAAAACTATAAGTATAATATTTTTTTTTTCATATTTTTTAAGCACATACTGATGACAAGTGTAAACTTTTTTGGATTTTTTTTTTTTTACTTAACTATATAGGAATATGCTAAAACTAAAGAGTTGTTCCCAGTTTATTATAAATCCATGCTTATTAGAGACACATATTGTTGCATGCTCCATCTCACTAAAGTTTGGTATAAACTTATTAAATGTGTTGGATTGGGTTAAAATGATAAAATTGTTTTATCTTTTTATACTCACATCCCTAAAAATTATCACTCATCGATCTCATTCATTTATAATACAACTAATAAACATACTCACTACCTCATTTCTCTAATTCGGTGACGAAGAACATGACTAACATCTTAGAACAAGAGAGTTTATTAGACATAGAAAGTGAGAATTGAGTGTGAAAAAATAATGAACTTAGACATTGTTTTTGTGAAAGTTATTATCACTACAAAATTATAATTTTATCCAACACATAATACTTACTCATCCACCAATTATATTCAATTTAAATACAACCACAAAATATGCACACTCCGCAAGATTATTAACTTATTTACGAAAGATTATCTATCACCAACAAAATAATGCAATTTATTGGTGACATGAATCGTTGCATATTTATTATCACTATAGCGTGATACTCCATCCATCCACAAAAAATGGTCCTGTTTTTTGCACGTGGTCTAATGCAATATGTCGGAGGGTATTACGGAGTATCCCGAGGTTCATTTTTTAATATGATCTTTATGGAAAGTAAAAAAACGAACCTCGCAATACCCCGTAATACTCTCTGATCGCATTAAACCACGTTCAAAAGAGGAGGACTACATTTTATGGACGGAGGGAGTATAAATTAGTTAGAGTATTAGATTGCGTAAAAATGATAAAATTATTTTTAAAAAGTATAATTGTATTAATGTCGGAGAAATAATTATTTTTGTTGTTATTGTACCAAGGTTGAGTACTTGATATTGATTTTTTTTAAATCATGTTTCTTTGTTGATATTTTGTTTGTATTGCTTAATTTCACCAACAACTATCTACTACACTAATTCACTCAATTCTACATTCACCACCTTTTATAATATTTACAGAATATACCACTATAAAACAAATTTTTTTATCTAACATACAATATTTACATCCACATCTCTAGGATTACTCATCATTAATCTCATTCAATTTCAATACAATCACCAAACATACTTACTCACCACCTTTATTGTTATTATTCATGATATTATTGCTACTATTGTTAATTGTATTTATCCTAATTTCAAATATTGGATGTATGATTACAATTTTTTGCAGGACTGAGTTATTTGTGCATCAACACTTGATTATGTTAAATCTATAAATGACTACATGATTCAATTAAATGAGAAAAAACCACTTAAGTATTTCAGTTCCGATATTGTTTGCAGGCTTGATTCGAATTTGATGTTCTTGCTTATGTGCATACTCCTGAAATTCTCAACACTTTAAAGTTTTAATGTGTGTATGACCATGTTGGAACACCGATTATGTTGTTGAGAAATAAAAATTATTCAAGGGAATTTTGTAATAGAATTAAATTACTTTATTGCTTATATTTATTTGATATTTATTAGTCACTAACTTCTTTTTTACAAATGATTTTTAAAAATATTTATAGTTTAATTTTTTAAAAATAATATATATATATATATATATATATATATATATATATATATATACACACACACACACACAAATTCTAGCATGCACTTGGATTTTAAACTCAATTTTGATTTTTCCAAAACACACACAAACACACCAAACTGTATTTTTTTTAAGTTGGTGTATTATTGATTACTTCTTGGGTATTACTGATACCTTCTTAGGATATCACTGATTATTTCTTGGGGTATTACTGATTTCTGCTTGAAGTATTTTTTTTTTTCAAAATCTAAGTGCACACTAGATCACTCATTTATATACATATATATGTGTATATATATATTAAATAATATTTTGTCATTGGTGTAATATTATTAGTAATTATTTAATTATGATGTGTTGTAATTGTTTTATTAATTATAGAAGAGACGTGTACTTACACACTATGTGTCTACCCAATACTCTCTCTATACCCGTTTAATTGCAAGACTTGATGAATGTCACACGTTTTAAAAGATATAAAAAAAAAAATGAAGAGAGTATGTACTGTATATATAATTTATATTAAGATTTTTTTTTTAAATGTTAATCTTAAAAAGAGTGTCTGTTTTGGTAGAATTTAGTTAAAAAGGGGATGAAGAGAGTATTATATTGTAATTGTTTATAAATTGCACAAATTTATATTACATGTACAATTTATATATGAGAATTCATTTTAATAAAAATAATTTATAATGATTTTTTTTTACTGATGTGTATGTTATAATTTAAAAAAAAAGAAAAATTATGTTTCAATTATATTAATTTAGAAAAGCTTATATAATATTTTTTTAAAGCACAAATGATGAATAAAATACATAATTAATATGAAGACTAAAATATAAAAAAAAATAAAATATAAATCATTAAATATTTAGTAATGAACACGATTTTCGTATTTTTTTAAACATGAATCTGAATTTATAAATTATAAAAATCATAAATATATTTAAGCAACAATAAAAAATGCATATATATATGTATAAGATTTATTTATAATTATATTAAATTATAAAAAAAGTAAATTTAAAACAAAAATTGAAAAGGGCACGGCTATTAACACCCACGATAATACTTTATTCACCCACTACTAAATTAACCCATCATGTATATTGCTTATTTTTTTATTTTTTCTTAATACACCCCTTTAAAATTTACAACTATAACCTTAATATAATATTTACATCATTTATTATATACCCATCGATTTGAAATTAAAAAAAATAGCACATCAACAATTATTTTTTATTTTAATTGAACCACCGCTTCCTGCCGTTTAAAAAAACCACATTTTCTTTTATTTTTATGGTGTACCAATTTATAGATAAACAAAAATATTTTAATCTCATTTAAATTGTGTCTTTATAATTTATACTTTTAGGATTATACTTTTTTTTCTTTTCTTTTAATGGTGCAACTGTGTGTGAAAGAATAAAAAATTTTACGTGAATTATGAGATTTTGGGGATGATGTTGAAAGAATGAGTGTTTAATAAGTATAATGTTTATTTTTTATAAATGGTATATTAGTATTTTTATTAAACATATTTTTTTTAAAAAAAAGAGGTGGGTGAACAAAGAATTTACATGTGGGTGAATAGCAGCGCCCAATTGAAAATTCACGTCCATATTACGTTAAACCAAATTTCAGTCACTAGAATCATATTTTTTAATCTCAAATCCTATTCAATAGATTGTAATCCTATACAGAAAGTCTCCACCAAATTCAGTTTGCAGGGCGGAGAAGGTGGGTTACATGCGTTCGCGGGGGAGTGTGAGAGAAGAATAAAGTTTTGCCCTACAAAGAGAATTTTCCTTAATAGCGGGGTTCTCCCCTACTGGTGGTCGTTGTTGGTGAACGAATCTAATCGTAAGGATTAGTGGCTGTTTTAATCCGTTTTTACGTCACCAATCAATAACGTGTGATTGATTACCACCGTAAATGGTAAATCGGGGTTTGGATTTATCGAATTTGTAAATTCGGTAGTCGAAATTGGACTTATTTCGTGTATGTGTAAATTTGGGTGTATTTGTGTGTATTTTTAGTCTGAAATTCGAATTAATTCTATAAGTAAACTGGAGAACAACTATTTATAGAGACTAGCAAGCATGAGGTGTCCAAGACTCTTGGTCTCCCTAGCCTGCATGCTTGACATGTGTCCCTTTGATCTTATCTAAGCTGAATCTTAGTTACAAAGTCTTCTTTGGTCTTATCTCGGACTCATTGTTGTTCGCCTAAGTCGGCTTGATTGATCTTGTTGATTCTCCAACTGAAAGTTGTTCGCCTCTTGAGATTGTACTTTGGAAGTTGCTCGCCTTATGGCTTTGTTCAGCTTGGCTTTGGGATCTTTGTCCTTTGTTCACTTGTACATACCTCATTGACTGTTTGTTGTATCATAGTTTGACCAAGTTGTTCGTCATTGATGACTTCACAGTTGGCTCATTCTTGGTCTCGGGCATAAATTCCTGTTCGCCCATTAGTTGTTCGTCGGGGAGTTGTTCGTCACTTTATACACCTCTAAAATTGGTAGATGCACCCCAACTTGATTTTCTTTGTTGATTACCCTTGATTTGAGGTTGGTTCTTCATAATCTTTTGAGAGGTGTTATCTCTAAATCTGGTAAATATCTTTCTAATCATATGAAAGTGTGAAGTTTGAAGATCCGTTCTTGAACCCTAACAGCTGGAAAAGCAAAGAGAGTTGACAGTTATTCGGTTACGAATGGCAGTTACGCAAAGTTGTTACAGTTACAAGTGTCATCTGGTGCCAACTTCAAGAGGTCATAACTTCCTAACTGCTTGGAGGTTATAACTGACTCGAGTTGCAAGATTAAGAGCACGTGGCAGGCTATCACTCTCAACTCATAACTGCTCAAGGGTGTCTCAGTTGCTGATATATAAACTAGCTCATTGTTAGGTGAAAGAAGATTTCAACTTGTTAGCTAGAGTGATATTTTGAGTGCTAGATTCTATTTTCTTAGCTTATACTCTGGAGGATATCATTGTAGTTCTGTAATCTCTTCTTCAACATAGTGAAAGGCCTCACAAAGTGGATGTAGATCTATTGGATCGAACCACTATAAATTTCGGAGTCTTGTGCTTTTAAACTCTACTGAAATTCTCATCAGTTGAGTTGCTTTCGTTTTTGAACTCGTCTGATAGCTCTTAAGGTCTACTGATCTTAAGGTCTACTGATCTTAAAGTCTACTGATTCCAAAGTCTGCTGATCTTGTTTAATTCAACCCTATTCAAGAGTGTATTCTAGCTCGCGAAACCTGACAAATTGGCGCCGTCTGTGGGAAGAAGCTAAACAAGGCAAGAAGCAAGGATGAGTAGCTCCACAAAGTTTGACATTGAAAAGTTCTCTGGGAAATCTGACTTTGGGCTTTGGAGAATCAAGATGAAGGCCCTTCTGGTTCAGCAAGGATTGGCTGAAGCCATTGAAGAACCTGGAAAACCCGAGGAAGAAGAAACGAGTAAGAAAGTGGCAGAAAGGGCCAAGATCAGAGAAAAGGCACACAGTACTATCATTCTGTGCCTTGGTGATAAAGTTCTGAGGGAGGTTGCTAAGGAGAAAACTGCAAAGGAGGTCTGGGACAAGCTTTCAAGCTTGTACATGGTGAAGACCTTGGCTAACAGGTTGTACATGAAGCAGAAACTCTATGCATTCAAGATGGCAGATGACAAACCCATCCTGGAGCAGTTGGATGATTTCAATAAAATTCGGGATGACTTAGAGAATATTGAAATCATGCTGGAAGAGGAGGATAAGGCCCTTATCCTGTTAAGTGCTTTACCAAAGTCTTATGAAAACCTGAAGGACACTATACTATTTGGAAGGCAAGATACAATTAGCCTTGAAGATGTGCAGTTGGCCCTTAAGTCTAAGGAACTGCAGAAAACATCTGAAGCTAGTAGTAGTTCCAAGGTGAATGAGAGTCTGACAGTGAAGGAAAACCATTCAAAGAAGAACTTCAAGAAGTGGCCTAAAGATAAAGGCAAGAAACCTGAGAAGAAATCATCAGAAACCTCTAATGATGGAGAAGGAAGGAAGTGTTATCACTGCCATGAGACAGGACATTTCAAGAGAAACTGCCCTAAGTGGAAGAAGTCATCAAAGTTTAAAGGAGTTGCTGAATCGGGGAAGGACAAGAAACAAGCAAATCAAGCAGTAGAAACTGAAGACTCCACAAGCTTTGAACTAGCTGAAGTACTTTCCATCACCACATCAGAGGAGAAGAATGAGTGGATTCTGGATTCAGGTTGTTCATTTCACATGTGCCCTGTGAAGGAATGGTTCACTGAGTTCAAACACCAGAATGGTGGATCAGTCTTACTTGGAAATGACCACACCTGTAAAGTAAGAGGAACTGGCTCTGTAAACTTGAAGATGTTTGATGGAGCTGTCAGAACTCTGAGAAATGTGAGGTATGTACCTGATCTTAGAAGGAATCTCATATCTCTTGGCATGTTAGATAACATGGGGTACAAGTTTACTTCTGAAAATGGGGAATTAGTAGTTACCAGAGATAATCATACTGTTATGAAAGGAACTAGAAGGAATGATCTCTATTTCTTACTGGGAAAGACTGTTACTGGTGGTACTAATTCTGTAAATGAAAAGGACAACACACTGTTGTGGCACAACAGGCTAGCTCATGTGAGTGAAAAGGGCTTGCAAGAGTTAGCCAAACAAGATCTCCTAGGTGGAGACAGAATCTCAAAGATAAATATATGTGAACACTGCATATATGGGAAGTCTAAGAGGATGAAATTCAACACTGCTTCTCATACCACAAAAGGAATCCTTGACTATGTACACTCAGACTTGTGGGGACCATCAAAGAATCCCACAAGGAATGGAGGAAGATACTTCATTACCTTCATAGATGATTACTCGAGGAAGGTATGGATATCTGTATTGAAAACTAAATCTGAAGCATTCAGTAGTTTCAAGAATTGGTTAGCTGAGGTGGAGAACATCAGTGGTAAGAAGTTAAAAGTTCTAAGAACTGACAACGGGTTGGAGTATCTATCTGAAGAATTCACAACTTTCTGCAAGGAGAGAGGCATTGTAAGGCACAGAACTGTACCTGGAACTCCTCAACAAAATGGAGTTGCTGAAAGGATGAATCAAACCTTGCTAGAAAGAGTGAGGTGTATGTTGAGTAGCTCTGGATTACCCAAGTCTTTCTGGGGAGAAGTGGTAACTACAGCAGCTTATCTCATAAATAGAAGTCCATCTACTCCACTGAAGTTCAAGACACCAGAGGAAGCCTGGTCAGGACATAAACCTGACTTCTCCAACTTAAGAGTCTATGGATGCAAGGCCTTTGCTCATATAAGGCAAGACAAGCTGGAACCAAGAGCTCTCAAGTGTGTACTGATTGGATATCCAACAGGGGTAAAGGGATACAAACTGTGGTGTATTGAGAAGGGAAGTGAAAGGTGTATCATAAGCAGAGATGTAACCTTTGATGAAAACAGTTTACCTCTTAAGGTGACTGAAAATGCAGGCTCTGGAGAGAATCAAGATAGTACTACACATCTTGAGGTGGAGCCACAGGATATAAGAAACTATGCTCATGAGAATCAAGGTGATCATGACAGTGATCAAGGCAGTGAGACTGAATACCAGGATTATCAATTAGCAAGGGACAGGGTCAGGAGACAGACTCATCCACCACAGAGATTTGGACATGCTGATGTAATCTCATATGCACTGTATGTTGCTCAAGATGTGGAGCAACAGGAACCTAAGACTTATACACAGGCTATTAGCTGCAGTGAAAGAGATAAATGGATTGTAGCTATGGAGCAGGAGTTACTTTCTCTTGAGAAGAACCAAACTTGGGAGATAGTGGATAAACCTGTGAATAAGAAACTAGTTGGGTGCAAATGGATATACAGAAAGAAAGTGGAAGCTATGAAAGGGGGATCCATAAGATACAAAGCAAGGCTTGTAGCAAAGGGCTTTACTCAGAGAGAAGGGGTGGATTTTAATGAGATATTTTCCCCAGTAGTGAAGCATTGCAGCATAAGGATTCTTTTGGCCTTAGTAGCTCAATACAATCTGGAGTTACACCAGATGGATGTCACCACAGCCTTTCTTCATGGAAAGATAGATAAACCCATCCATATGAAAATTCCTGAGGGAGTGAACATACCTGATTCTGCTAACAAGGTTTGTTTGATTAAGAAGTCACTATATGGACTTAAGCAAAGTCCAAGACAGTGGTATCTCAGGTTTGATGAGTTTATCACATCGGTAGGGTTCACAAGGAGCAAGTATGACAGCTGTGTTTATTTCAAGGATGGTCTCAGATTGAAGACTTACTTACTGCTCTATGTGGATGATATGCTTATAGCAAGTGAAGATGAAGAAGGAATCAACAAGGTAAAAGAACTGCTCAAATCAGAGTTTGAAATGAAAGACCTTGGGATAGCAAAGATGATTCTGGGAATGGAAATAAAGAGGGACATGAATACCATTCATCTCAGTCAAAGCTCATACTTGAAGAAGGTGCTTGACAGGTTCAGAATGAATCAAGCTAAACCAGTAACAACTCCCCTTGGACAGCATATAAAGCTGTCAATTCAGCAAAGACCAAAGGATATCAAAGAAAGATCTCATATGAGTAAGGTTCCTTATGCAAACTCAGTGGGAAGCCTAATGTATTCCATGGTATGCTGCAGACCTGATCTTACTCACTCCATGAGTGTAATTAGTAGATACATGAGTGATCCTGGAATAGGACACTGGGAAGCTGTGAAGTGGATTATGAGGTACATTGTTAGCTCTGTTGACAAGGGATTGAAGTTTCAGAAGTGCACAGGAAATGTAGAAGCATTAGTTGGATATGTTGACTCAGATTATGCAGCTAATGTTGATACTAGGAAGTCCTTAACTGGATGTGTGTTCACTTTGTTTGGAACAGCAGTGTCTTGGAGATCAACACACCAGTCAAATGTTGCTCTATCCACTACGGAAGCTGAGTTTGTAGCACTTACAGAGGCTGTTAAAGAAAGTCTTTGGTTAAAAGGGATTCTGAAGGAGTTGGGAATTTATCAGAGAAAGGTCACAGTGTACTGTGACAATCAGAGTGCCATACATTTGGCAAAACATCAAGGCTACCATGAAAGAACAAAACACATTGACGTAAAGTACTACTTTGTACGGGATATGGTAGAGAAAGAGATGGTGCATGTAGCTAAAATAGCTACTGAAGACAATCCTGCAGATGGATTCACAAAGGCATTGCCCAAGGCAAAGTTTGAACTTTGTCTCAGGCTTATTGGAATGCATTAAAGCATTGGATGGTGCTGCTCTTGAGGGAGCAGTGGTGAGGGTCTTTTGTTAAAGGTGCTATTGTTGATTTAGAGCTAAAGGTGGAGATTTGAGAGGTGTTATCTCTAAATCTGGTAAATATCTTTCTAATCATATGAAAGTGTGAAGTTTGAAGATCCGTTCTTGAACCCTAACAGCTGGAAAAGCAAAGAGAGTTGACAGTTATTCGGTTACGAATGGCAGTTACGCAAAGCTGTTACAGTTACAAGTGTCATCTGGTGCCAACTTCAAGAGGTCATAACTTCCTAACTGCTTGGAGGTTATAACTGACTCGAGTTGCAAGATGAAGAGCACGTGGCAGGCTATCACTCTCAACTCATAACTGCTCAAGGGTGTCTCAGTTGCTGATATATAAACTAGCTCATTGTTAGGTGAAAGAAGATTTCAACTTGTTAGCTAGAGTGATATTTTGAGTGCTAGATTCTATTTTCTTAGCTTATACTCTGGAGGATATCATTGTAGTTCTGTAATCTCTTCTTCAACATAGTGAAAGGCCTCACAAAGTGGATGTAGATCTATTGGATCGAACCACTATAAATTTCTGAGTCTTGTGCTTTTAAACTCTACTGAAATTCTCATCAGTTGAGTTGCTTTCGTTTTTGAACTCGTCTGATAGCTCTTAAGGTCTACTGATCTTAAGGTCTACTGATCTTAAAGTCTACTGATTCCAAAGTCTGCTGATCTTGTTTAATTCAACCCTATTCAAGAGTGTATTCTAGCTCGCGAAACCTGACATCTTTGATGTAGCTTTAATCCTTGTTCGCCATTTATTGACTTATGTTCGCCTATCAACAATTGCCCCCTATCCTGGCTATATGTTGCCCCAGACGAGCAACTTTGTGGCGAGCAACTATAGTTAGGATATCAAAATGACGAGGGTTGGGGCGAACATCATTGGCTTGGGCGAGCAACATATGGTCTGTCGTTTCGTCTTCCCAAGGTCTGGGGGTTGTACGAAGATGACGTGGGCGGCATGGCTGTGCGCCGCCCACGCGCGAGCAATCCCGAGGCCACGCGCCTCTATAATTACATATAGGTCCCTGAATTTTTGAACTTATACGGAAATTACCCCGTTTTCTCTCAATTTGGCCCCAGGGCTTTTGGGAAATTTCGTCTGGGACCCCGCCTTTGCTTGGGGTATAAATAGTGGGAAAACTGAAATTTTTCCCACTTTTCCCCCTCTTGCAATAGTGCTCCGGCGAATCCTTCCTTCCTCCGGCGATTTCGAGCTTTCCGGCGTCCGTTCCACCGTATTTGGCCTCAAAATTCAACTCCCAGGTAGTTACTCTTCTTCTCCTATCTTCTTCTTTACTTTTTCTCTCGAAAACGCCATCGCCGCCGTGTGGGTTCAAGCTCCACCGTCTTCTCCGGGATAGCGCCACCGTCTGCAATTCTTTCTACCACCGTTCGGATTTTTCTTCCTCTTCTATGTCTTCGCAATCGAGCAATAAAGCTGAGGAGACCCTAGATCCCCTTTTTCCCGTCGCGGTCCCCATCGATCAACCTCCCCTCGAGATTTCTTCGGCGTCGGATCATCACGTGGATTCAGTTGTTCGCTCTGTGGAGGACACCGGTGCGGGCCCATCTGGGAGAGAATTAGTAGTTGCGGCGAACAACAATTTGGACGTTAGCTCTTCGTCTTCTGCCGAATCTAGAGATCCAGACCTTAACGAACTCACTCGCGAGTTCTTGGAGAGCATTAACTTCCCATCCCCAAGGATGCGGGAAAATGAGATCCCAGCAGGGGTTGCTCGTCTATTTGAATGGCGAGCATATACTGAACGATATGCGAAAAGCTTTCCCCGTCCCCAGAGACAAATAATGGATAAGGTGAAAACTGGATTCCAGGCGAGCAAGATAAAAAGTGTTGTTCGCGAAGATGAACTGGACTCCATCCGAAAGGAATATAAAATCCCATTTGATGTTCACATGTGGGCTCCTCAGAGGAGGGAAAGAGCTGATCGCCCACCTCCAGGATGCACGGCGATCAACATTCACACTTTAATTGCTGGACTAAAGTTGCCTCTTCCACCCGTTGTTGGTCGATTCTTGGAGGTGACCAACTTGGCCATCACCCAAATTACTCCAATTGGGTGGATGAACCTTTTGGGCTCCATGTGTTTGTTCGCCCTGGAGGGTTATGTTGATCGGATTACTGCGGAAGAGATCAATTATTTGATGACAATTACAAGCTGCCCCTTGGGAGAAGAAGGCTATTACTATCTCAAGGCCAGGACTGGGTTGAAAATGGTAGAAGAAGTGCCGAACAAGATTCGTGACTGGAAGCAACACTTCTTCTGGATTGGGGGTGACTGGCGAGCATCTTCTGGTCCACACGGCGGCCCTGGATGAATAAATTCTCCAGCAGCCTATGGAAAACTGAAACGTAAGTTTGTTTCTTGCTCGCCTTTGGGCTAAGTAGTTCTAATTTAACTTTTCTTGTTTGTTCGCAGGCCCTCGTCTACCCAAGTGGGATTCGAAAGAGGAGGAGTTGAGCTCGGAGTTCCTATTTACTTCGTGCTTGGTCGGCCTTCGTAATAAAGCAGATAGAACTATAGACTATCTCTGCCGAACAAGGTGTCAAAAAGCTGCTCGCCTTTTGACTTACCCACACCATCTGGAGGCTCAAGCTGAGGTGCCCCCAGGTATGAAAATTTCTAACTCCTTGCTCAAGTCTTGTTCGTCGTTAACTCGTATAACTTGCTCGTCTAATTCTGACTTTTTTTTTTTTTTTTTTAGCCGAACAAGTTACAGTTGCCATCCCTCCTTCATACACCCTCCTGGAGCAAAGGGTTCTCGAAATGGCACCGACTCGAGGGAAGAAAAGGAGAGGAGACCCTCCACAAAAGATGCTCGAGATGACGAACAAGCCCGAGGGGGCTAAGGTTCCAAGGCAGGCTGCTCCCCCCATTCAAATCCGTTCTCCTCCTGTCTCTCCCCCCCATGGGGGGAAACGTTTAAAGAAAGCCGACGGGACTTCCTTGTCCCATGATGTCCCTGGCAAGGGGAAAGAGAAGGTGGGTTCGAGCCATGCTCGCCCAGAAGGGGACGTTGTTCGCCGTTCATCCGCCGAGCTCACCGAGAGGTTCGGCAAGGCGAGCAAAGATATAGGTTCCCCCAGAGGCCCCGAGGACATCACATACTTAGGCCGGGATGAGCGAAAATTTTCTGAGTAAGTTTCTGCTTCCTTGTCGAACAAGTTTTTTATTTGCCAAATCTTTCAAGTGTTGACCTTCTTTTTGTTCGCAGATACCGGCCCAACGATTATCCTGGGCGAGCAGATCTGATTCATCAGTTTGCCTGCTCTAGGACGCCGATGAGCTTCCGTGATATTATGGACGATCATGTTCGCCGAGCAACTGAAATTGTTGCTCGTGCCTGGTCACGGCCGTTGAACAAAGTGGTCCTCGCCCAGGGCCCCATTGATAATTTCCACTTATCAATGGTCCAAGCTGCAAACTCCCTTGTCTCAGCTCAAAGGGGAATGGCTCAAGTAGCCGAGCTAGAGGAGACAGCTCGTCATCATGCCGCCTCCATTCGCCAGCTCACTGAGGAAAAAGACAAAATGGCGAACAACTTCAATGGCCAGATTGCTCGCCTAAAGGATCAATTGAAGTTGGCTGATGACTTGGAGAAGAAGCGCATTGAGGACTATCAGCTTGTCTCCGGCGAGCTTAAAGATACAAAGGCTGAGCTGCTCTCCTCAAAGACTGCGCTGGATGAAGAGAGGAAGAGGAGAGAAGGAGCAGAAGAAGAAGTTGCTCGGCTAAAGAAGCAAATGTCTGAGATGCTCTCAAGGGAAGAAGCCGAGCAAGAATTTCAAGCTCGGAGTGGGCCCATCTCAAACTTGGGTTATATATGCGCCTATGCGGACAGCATTCGCACGGCGGATGCTTATGACTTCAAGGATATGGTGGAGGAGATGTGCAAGGATCTGAATGAATTTCTAGAGAGCTATCCTCCGCCGAACAATATCGAGATTCAGCTGGCGGATTTGGCAGTACTTGGGGTCAAACTAGACAAACTCGACCCTAGTATTTCCATCACTCATCCTCCACCAATTGTTGATGATGGCGAGCAAGAAGATGAGCCGGCTGCCACGGACGAGCAAATTGCTAAAGAGGCGGAGGATAAGGCAGCTGAAGACCTTGCTCGAGACATGATTGTCGACCCTTCTGCCGAGCAACCTCAAGATCCTCCTCCCGCCGAACAGCAGTAGTTTTAGGACTTAGCTTTTTTCTGTTTTCTTTGTAATAGTTGTTCGCTCCTTTTTGTAGTACTTGTAATGGCTGCTTCCAGCTTGTACTATTTTTGAGGCTTAATGCCTTTGATTAATGGAACGTCTTTCTCATGTTCGCTCATTTTCTTATATATGTTAATTGCCTTTACATTTCTGTCAATGCCTTTACAATTATAACATATAATGTTGGGCTTTTGTTCGAATTGAACTTGCCTTTAGTGGAATCAGGGTTCAGCCTTAGGTTCTGTTCATTTTAAGAAACGAACAACCTTTAAGTGGCTTTGGTCCTTAGGTTCTGTTCATTTGTAAAACGAACAACCTTTGAATGGACTTGTACCTCGAGCTTTTGGACTTTTCCTTTTTTGACGAACAACTATTATATTTACATTGCAAAATAATTACAAGTGTAGCAAGACTGTCCATCACTATCATATACAATCTGACGAACAGCTTTAAACACAAACTAAAACTTGCTCGCTTATAATATTTTTTGCCGAGCAACTCTATCTATAAAATCAAAAGCACTAGCACCAGACTATACAATGTGCCGAGCAACTTTTGAATCTATACTTAAGAAAATTTAAAAAATTAGGCAAGTTTTTAACCTTCTTAGCCTTCCTTCAGCTCATACGCATCCCTTGCCCCCCAAGACATTTGTTCGCCCAACTTTATTGATAGTACTTCTTTAGATGTACAACATTCCAGGAGTATTGGGCCGGCTTGCCTTCCATGTCCTCAATATCGTATACGCCATTGATGTATTTTTCTGTTATACGATACGGGCCCTCCCAAGTTGGTCCCAATTCGATCCCTTCTTCTAGCGCCAAATTGTTGGTGAAGGAATCTAATCGTAAGGATTAGTGGCTGTTTTAATCCGTTTTTACGTCACCAATCAATAACGTGTGATTGATTACCACCGTAAATGGTAAATCGGGGTTTGGATTTATCGAATTTGTAAATTCGGTAGTCGAAATTGGACTTATTTCGTGTATGTGTAAATTTGGGTGTATTTGTGTGTATTTTTAGTCTGAAATTCGAATTAATTCTATAAGTAAACTGGAGAACAACTATTTATAGAGACTAGCAAGCATGAGGTGTCCAAGACTCTTGGTCTCCCTAGCCTGCATGCTTGACATGTGTCCCTTTGATCTTATCTAAGCTGAATCTTAGTTACAAAGTCTTCTTTGGTCTTATCTCGGACTCATTGTTGTTCGCCTAAGTCGGCTTGATTGATCTTGTTGATTCTCCAACTGAAAGTTGTTCGCCTCTTGAGATTGTACTTTGGAAGTTGCTCGCCTTATGGCTTTGTTCAGCTTGGCTTTGGGATCTTTGTCCTTTGTTCACTTGTACATACCTCCTTGGCTGTTTGTTGTATCATAGTTTGACCAAGTTGTTCGTCATTGATGACTTCACAGTTGGCTCATTCTTGGTCTCGGGCATAAATTCCTGTTCGCCCATTAGTTGTTCGTCGGGGAGTTGTTCGTCACTTTATACACCTCTAAAATTGGTAGATGCACCCCAACTTGATTTTCTTTGTTGATTACCCTTGATTTGAGGTTGGTTCTTCATAATCTTTGATGTAGCTTTAATCCTTGTTCGCCATTTGTTGACTTATGTTCGCCTATCAACAGTCGTAGCGTAACATAAAGTCGAGAAAGAAGGGATTAATATTTCTATATGTTATAATTGAAGGTTCAATAAATCATCCATCAAATTAAGATGGGGACGAAATTGGATTTAGGAATCTCTAACCTAATTTCTTAGGTTAGCAGAATTACGTTTTTGTTTTAGGCATGATAAATGAATTGTATTTTCATTTATCTTTAGAATTTAATCTAAAAGTTGAAAATATATGTGTCTCCACCACTAGAGCAGCATCATCACCTGGGTCTTGCTAAAAAATTTGGGTCTTCATAGTTAGGGTTCAATTCCTTTGTAAGTCAATTATCTTTTGAGTGTCTTCATTCATCATTTTTTTATGAAAATAAACTACAACCCTAATTTTTTCCCCAGAATTAAGATATTGTATATACGTGACAATGCTCTTCAAGATTGTTTATGGTTGAGTTCAACTTGATTTTGAGAATGAATCTGAGAAGAATTTGGAAATGTAAAATGGATTATGGGTTTTAAGGAAGGGTTTGAACGATTTTGATCAAGAATAAGATGAACAATAATTAGGGAGGGGAAATGAACGAAGATGAATAATAATTGTGGGAGAAGAACCCAAGTTGAACCATTATTTTTCTTTTGTAATTTCAGAAAGAAAAAATCAAATGTTACTATAAACAAAATTCATTTAGGGATGACCGGGAAGGTAACTTACTAATGCTGGTAAAAGGATTGAAAAAATATTTTATAACTTTCATAACAAAAATCAAAATGGGTAATTGATTGGAACTAAAATCAATTTGTTGCCAAGTTATATGATGTACAATAATTTAATTTCATTATATTGAAGTAAAATTAAAACCAGTGAATGTTGGTGAAATCATCGAGCTTTCTGTGAAATGTAATAATGTGTATTGAAGTATACATTTATTTCTTATTGGAATTGTTGATTTAATATTTTTTTAGCATATACCAGTGTCGGATGTAAAAAAAATAGTGAAGAATCATACTTTATTTTATTGAAGTATTTCAAACTGAAGAATTTTTCCCAGTTTATTGGTGACCCAGATTGTTGTATGCTTCATCTCAATAAAACTTAATTTAAATTTGTTATAAGTGTTGTATTATGTAAAAAAAATTGATTTAAAGAAAATTATAATGGTATTAATATCAAAGCAAGAATAATTTTCCTTGACAATGAATTTTTGTTTAAGAACTAAAACTTGGGGGGTGGTGACAAAATTAAGAATTTAAATCTTTGCATCAATAATTTAAGGACAATATATAACTTATAAAAATCATGAATTGAAGCTAAATCAGCCTGAATTCAGCCCAAACCGAGTCATTTAGCATATCTCGATTCGGGTTGGCTTGGACTGGTTTGGCCTCAATTTGTAAAAAAAAAAAGGTTAGAAAGTGTAAAATTAGGATGAACGAATTTTGTTTATATTATGCATAGTAGTTTGTCCATAGAAATTATGATATATTGTGAGAATTTTTATTGAAAAGTATACAAAAATAAAATAAAATAAAATAAATACGTATATAGTTCAGTTAATACAGTATAACAAATGGCTAAAATTTCTATAATATACCGATAAAACTAGCTTCCGTGCAACGCACGGGTGGTCGAGTCACTAGTATTAAACTGAAAAAGGGCGAAAGAGTATTATATAATCCCCGCCCATTCATAATTTATCACAATGGCAGTCCCAACCAAAGTTACATATTACCTTAAATGGAAAATGTGTGTCTCTATATTTATCTATCTCTTTTTATCTTAATTAATTTATCTCTCGTTAATTCTTTTAACAACAATTTAACACCCTATTAAATAATTTTTACTCTCCCCGCCCTATAAAGATAAACTTACATGTATTTTTTCATACAAATTAAAAAATAGAAATTATTATAATTATAATATTAATTTTTTGCTTTTATTTTTTTCACATGTAGTTCCTATGATTACTCATTTTACAAGTCAACTATCACTACTGAGAGATATTAAGTAGGGATAAAGATGACATTTCAAATTTAATGATATTTTGAAAATAATAAGTGACTTATTTTTGTAGAACATATGAAAATAGAAAACAAGTCTATTTTTGTGGGACAATGTATTTTGTAAAACCTGTGTAAAAAAACAAATTCTTTAACTTATGACGGCTATGGGATCATTCTTAAGATTATTTAGATACTCGTCCGGTCCTGCCCCATTGTCTTTCCTAATATTTCCTCCATCCATGAAATACAGTTCTGGTTGCCTTATTTGGCTGTCCACGAAAAATAGTCATGTTGCTTAAAATGAAAATAATAAACTTTATCTACATTTTTCAACATGCACACATAATATTTTTAAAATAGTTTATTTTGTACTTGATGTGATACAATATTCTTACTTTTTACATATTATATCAATTTTCTTAATAACCGTGCATAAAACAACATGACTATATTTCATGGACGGAGGGAGTAGTATATTACTGCACTATATACACGCAAATTGACATGGTATTAAGTAAATGATTTTATATTGAAGTGATTCTTATTTGTATTCAAGTTTATAGCATGTGTTTGAATTTTAAATCAATTTTAACTTTTCAAATTTCAATTTAATTGTGCGTACAAAAAATTGTGTTCATATTATTACACAATATATGTATTTATAGTCGCATACTTTCGTACAAAAATTACAAAGTCAATAAATATTGCTGTCCATGTATTTTGTCCGAAATTATAGTTTCCATAAATATGCCAAATCACGAAATCTCCTCCCATCCTTACAAAAGAATAAGCAATAAATTATAAATTTTTAAATAACTTAAACTCCCTTAGAATAAAAATAATAAATATAATTCCTTCTTAAAATAATAAGTAAATAAATAAACTCTACAAAAGAATAACCAACCACCAAAAGCTTTTACCAACTAGGCAACAGAAATTCGTTGCCCTTTTTTGTGAAGATCCTCCACGTATTTAGTGATTGATTTTTTTATTTACTCTTCTAAAAAAATGGCAAGCGGCAACTACCAACCGCTATAACATAAGTAATAGTATTATAATAATTACTCCTTTTCACTTTTTAAACCCACTATTTTTGGTTTAGATCATCCCTATTTCGTTTAGTATTTTATTTTACAATACATATCACTAGCAATTAATAATCGTATTTGTGACACGTAATATTTGATAGGAGAATTAGAGTAGAATATTTCAAACCCTCTTTGGGCACGTAATTTCCACCCCATTCCTAATTATTGAATGTAATTACACAATGCCAACTCATCACATGTCAACAAAATTACATATCTGCCCTTGAATTTTTTGTACTCCATCCCTCTAACTCTTAATAATTTATTAAAGAGTGCACTTTATTATTCAATGAATGAAAAATATTTTAAAATAAAATGGGTATTTCAAGAGTATTTTAGAATAAAAATGGTTCATACATGAACCATTAAATAATATTAGCCATTTTCGCTAAATAGTATTCCCCGTCCCTAAAAAAATGGTTCTGGTTATCTTATTAGACCGTCCAAAAAATGATCATGTTGCCTAAAATGAAAATAATAAATTTTATTTGAAATTTTCAACCTACACACATGATATTTTTAAAATAATTTATTTTGTATCAATTTTTTACATATTATATCAACTTACTTTTTATATATCATATCAATTTTCTTAATGATTGTGCAAAAAACAATAAGACCAAAATTCGGGGATGGATGAAGTATAAGTTGTTTTCGCTGGGTATGCTTTGTTTTCATTAAAAAATATTAATTGTTTTAGTGAAAACAAATTAATACTTCAATAAAAATTACTTATATATTTTAGTAAAAACAACTAAAATACTTCAATAATTAATGTATAAACAATTTTCGCTCTATAAATACTCTTTTAATTTTATTTATGTAGTGTGAAATATACTAAAAAATAAAAATAATTTTTTTAAGGAATACTCTAATTGGATAAACGATAAACTGACAATAAAAAAATACAAATGAAATCAAACATTCAAATTCACCAAATTTACTTGCACAATCAATACCGATATTGAAAATCATTTTGTTGTGTGATCAAATCCTGCAAAAAATATAGAAGATCATCAATTCATTTCACAGAATCTACGACGAATAAACCAAAACAAATAAGTGGGGAAAATAAAAAAAAAAAATTAGAAAAAAATCCCAACACAAATAAAGAAAAAAATTCGTCTTAGACCCATTAATTTACAATATTTCAATTATTGATTAAGTTAATAAATAAATTACAGAACCTCCCACACTTTTCTTCCTTAAAATATTAGAAAAAAGAATTGAAAAAGACAGTAAATGAGTAGTGGTGATATTATATACATAATTATTAACTGAATAATTATGGTAATAAAATTTCTTACATTATTGGTTTACTGATTCTAAGCGCAGAAAATATTTTGTTCCTCTCCTACTTATTGCAATCTGTAAACCGCGTTTCGTTCAAAATTTACCGTGTTTTACAATCCGCGTTATTATACATACACACTGTTGTTGGAAATATGTATGTATATATCGCCGTTGGGTCCTTGATTGGACATTCTCGGTAATAACATTACCAGATTTTCTCTCTCTACAACTCTTCCCCCAAATGTATCTTCTCTAGTCCAAAATTTCACACAATGGTTCTTTCTAGAATTCGCGGTGTCTTCGGCGTATTTTTCCTCCTCCTGATCTCGACGCCGCTAATGTGCGCCGGAATCCGTTCGTTCCCGAATAATATCCTGTTCGGATTCTCCGAGGCGCCGGAGTACCGAAACGGCGTCGGTTGCCGGTCGAGGAACGAGAAAACCGAACCGGTGACGTCATGCGACCCCTCATTGGTCCACGTGGCGATGACCATCGATTCGGAGTACCTCCGTGGTTCAATGGCGGCAGTACACTCGGTCCTGCGCCACGCGTCGTGCCCGGAGCAAATCTTCTTCCATTTCGTCGCCGCTGAGTTTGACTCAGCGAGTCCGCGCGATTTGACCCGACTCGTCCGATCCATTTTCCCCTCGCTTAACTTCAAAGTCTACATTTTCCGCGAGGACGCGGTTATAAACCTAATCTCGTCCTCGATCCGGTCCGCTTTGGAAAACCCGTTAAACTACGCCCGAAACTACTTAGGCGACATGCTCGACCCGTGTGTGAAACGGGTCATATATCTGGATTCGGATCTCGTCCTCGTCGACGATATTATAAAGCTCTGGGAAGTCAAAATGCCCGCGGGTAAAGTAATCGGAGCCCCGGAATATTGCCACGCGAATTTTACTAAGTATTTCACGGATAATTTCTGGTCCGACCCGCTTTTATCCCGGGCGGCGTTCGGGTCGAAAAGCCCGTGCTATTTCAACACGGGCGTGATGGTGATGGATTTGGAGAAATGGAGAGAAGGGCATTTTCGGGAGAAGATAGAGAATTGGATGAAACTGCAGCGAACGAAACGGATATACGAGTTGGGTTCTTTGCCCCCGTTTTTGTTGGTATTCGGGGGAAATGTGGTCCCCATCGATCACAGATGGAACCAGCACGGATTGGGGGGGGATAACGTGGCGGGATCCTGTAGGTCATTGCACCCCGGTCCAGTGAGCCTGCTGCACTGGAGCGGAAAGGGGAAGCCGTGGGCGAGATTAGATGAGAAGCGGCCGTGTCCGTTGGATCATCTCTGGGAGCCGTACGATTTGTACAATGGGAAAGTCAAGGTACAACATGATCAGCGCCTGGAACAACAGCTTGGGTATTCCAGTAATTTCTTTTGATTTTTGGTTTTTTTACGGAATTCTTGTAGCGGTGATTCTTTGATTAGATCGATTTGTACAGAGTAAGAACAAGAAAGGACCGAATTTGTTGCTCATTTACATTTGATTGGTTAAAGTGTGGGGGTTCCTTTGATTAAAGGAACAAATTTTGGGTTTGATATTCTCATTGTACTCTATAATTTCATGAATAACATTTGGTTGTTCTTTCATTGTTTTTCTACCATAATTAGTATCATTTTCTCATTTCGTATTTAAGTTTTGTATTTTAGTGAAATTGATGGTAAATTATTGTTTGAGTGATTGATTTGTGTCATATGAGGCCCGCTTTGAGTGGTTGATTAGGTAATATACAATTTTTTTGTATTTTATTATTATATGATGTACACCCTACCCTAGTATGTTATTTTTCACGGGATTTAATGTTATTTGTGGGATTTTCCGAGGTCATTTTAATAAAATGATAATTTATGAAAAATATGTGAAATGAACTTTCTATTAATGATCGTTCTATTAAAAAATAAATCTCAGAAAATTCCGTAATACCCTCCGTCACATCGCATTAAACCACAGAGACGGAAATAGTATACATTTGTAAGTCTTTTATTAATGATATTATTGTAAATTTTCAATATTTAAGTTGAGGCAAAGTTTTATATGAAGCATGTTCATAATAAAATTTTAGAGTATTTCTACAAATGAAAAAAGTTTTAGAGTATCAATCTTGATCATTGGTATTTTATTGTTGATTTTTTAATCCTAACTTTTGATACATCTACTCTTAAGTTGGTTATGATAAATTCGAGCCTTGCTTTGGGTATACACTACAAAAAAATAAGGAATTGCCTACAAAAATTTTCCAATAAAAATGTTTGTAAGTAAGAATTGTCTACGATTTGTCTATGAAATTTTGTAATTATGAAAACTTCTACATTTCTCAACCTAGAAACAACTTGCCTACGGAATTAATTTGCCTACGAAATAAAATCAATAGGTATAATTACCTACTATAAAAAAAAAATTGGAAATTTTGTAACCATATTGACAAATTCTATAGGCAATTTAATATTTTCTTGCTGTGGTAGTTGATTTGCTAATTTAATTTATTTTTAGTATTATTAGCCCTTTTTTTTATTTTTTTGGCGATGAAAGTTATGGTGGTTAGGCACTTTAGGATGATGGAATGGGGCATTAAGTAGTTGACAATGATTTAAAGTTTGAGATAAGAAAAAGGGCAAGTAAAGTGTTAGAAATATGGCTGGCCTCATGAATCTTCTACAGATTCCTTAATTATTAAGTCAACTATTTTTGAACCATCTTATGGTCTATACTTGGTTTAGGATACGTTTCACTCTTATGAATATATTTTATTAAATGAAATTAGAATGTAAAATATTCACCACACATTATTAAAATTATTGTTTAAATGAAAGGGATCTTTAACAACAATTTTAGTTTTATTTTTGGCTACCGACACCGTGGTAGATATTTATAATTATATTAAAGATTTTCATATTTGTGCCCAATTTAAATGAGTACGCAATTGGGAAAGATATTGCAATAAATAGACTATTTGATGGACTATTGTAAATGACTCGAGTTGTTTTATTATGATTAACATTTTGTTCATGGTTTACGTATTTGCCTTGTTCTTTTGTAATTATTTAGACTTTGAAAATTTAGTTCCACGTTGACTATTTGAAAATTCAATTATATGGTGTGAAATTATTTTGTAGCCACCACGTATATATTTGAGCGTGTGATTTAAGTTCTAGAAATATTGATAATTCAATATTTATGCAAAGCAGCATGAGAATTCAGATTTGAGTTTTATTTCTTTAATATTAAAAAAAAAAATCGAAGATTAATATTTTTTATATTATTACTTGTATTCCCACCGTTTCTAATCTTTTCATTGATAAATAAAAAATTACAAAAATTAAAATTTAGATAATTTTTTTAAGGCAAAGTTTTAAATGAAAACAATTCATAATAAGTTTATCATGAAATTATTTTAAAATATTAAATATTTGATCAGAAAAATAAATTAAAAAGAAAAAAAATAGGTAAAGAAAAGATTCAAGAAATCCATGAGGATGGAGTATCTATAGTTTCATCAGGAGTATCACCTCTAGTGATGAGATTATATATACTCATGATCTAATATTCGATATTTGAAGGAAGTGTAGTATAGGACTTTTGTAAAAAATACTTATTGATTTTTTGCTATATTCTTAACTAGTGCTAGACCCGCGGTCTCGCGAACTTGTAATTATTTTATTTTTTATCTTCAGAGTTTTAATATTTGAACATATAATACGGATTTATATTTCAAACGCATCATGTTATCAAAGTCTTTGAGTGTGATAGTTTTTAGGTTTCATACTAAAAACTCATCGCCTTTTGAGAAAGAAAAAAAAACAATACAGGTGGAAACATTGTTGATCTCTATTTCAATAAAATGAAGAAATTAAAAAATCATAAACCCATTACACGTTTGTTTAATTGCAATGTAACTTATTTGGAAGAAGAAAACCACAAGAACAACTGCAAACGATGTTTTTTTATAATTCAATCCAAATGAAAAAAAATATTACACATTACGAAATATTTCTTTATAAACCATATTTGTTGTGCTTTTTGATGGTTTACCGCCTGAATCCAAACACAAGATCTTTAAACCGTTCCTGCTCGTAACTCTAGAAACTGTAACATACAATTGTCCATGAGTGAACACCGGCTTAGGAAGATAGAGTCCAACCGTAGACAAAGACTGCCCCTGACTCTTATTTATCGTCATAACAAAATAGAGTAGGATTGGAAATTGTCTCCTTGTAAAATTCACAGGCATTGTGTGGTCCGTATTAGTCAAATTCATTCTCATAATATAGACCCTGTTCCCAATATTTCTTCCTGAAAATTATCCCAGCTTCGAGTGCATGACTTCCAAGCCTGGTGATTACCAATCTTGTGACATTGCACAATCTGGATTTCTGATCAATATTTCTCAAAAGAACCACCAATCTAGTGATCGTACAACCCATGCTTCACAAGGAAAGAATTTATTACATTGTTTAAATTATAATAGTTATAATCACCAATACTATAAGTTATAATCACCAATACCACAAGAATTACTCAACAATACATTGATCAACGATATTTCCAAAAATTATTCAGTAGTACCCGAAGACTTAATCACCAATACCCCAAGTAATAATTATCAATACCCCAAGAATTACTCAACAATAAATTGTACAGTGATATTCCCAATAATTATTCAGTAGTATACCAAGACTTAATCAACAATATCCCAAGCAACAATACTCCAATAAACAAATAACCAATACTGCAAGTAATCAATAATAATCAAAGTAATAAAATTTAGTATTTGAATAAATTTGGGGGTTATGATACTGAGAGGGAGAAAAATTAATTATGTTGCAATGATAATTTGGGGATTGAATAATGAGACTGAGAAGGGAAAAAAAAAGAAAAGAAAACAGTGTTCACCACCCTTTTTTAAACTCATGCATTTAATTGAGAATAATATTTGTAATGATCTTTACATCCTCCTTGATAAAACTAGCTCAGTAATTCATGAAGGATTTTGTGGAAGGCTTCCAGAAATTCTGGGTAAGAGAGTATCTCTATGTACCCAAATCCAGGAACTTCAAAAACTCATGCAGTTAACAAAGAGGATATTTGTAATGAGCCATGCATCCCTCCTGATGAAATAAGCTCAATTGATGCACATTTTCCAAAAAAAAAAAAAAAAAATCTTTTACATATTGACTTCAAATATATTTTAACTACAGTCAGTCAACAAAGAAAGATGATTTGAATGGGCAAGTCTTGTATTAAACGGTCTCATACATGTGACGCAATATTTTTGTAATATTCTATTTTTAAAGGTATTATAAAATGTGTAATGTAATATAACATCTCATGCATGAGACCGTTTCATTTAAGTTTTTGTGGATTTGAAATGTTTATTTAGGATAGCATTGATAGTGGTGAGTGAATATAACTCCAAATTAGTGTATTGTGAATGATGCTATGACAATGCAAACCAAGAAGTTGTGTGAGTTCAAGCACCTTGAGTATGTATACAGTGAAATTGGTTTATATATGAATTATTGAAGGGTATTAGTTGTTTTCACTGAAGAATATTAGTTGTTTTTATTGAAGAGGATTACCGGTTTACACTGAAGAGTCTTAGTTCATTTTCACTGAACAACTAAAACTCTTTAGTATAAATCAGTAACACTCTTCAGTAAATACAACTAATACTCTTCAATGATTTGCAATTCCAACTTTCGGGCAGATTGACTCTTGTGCGTTTAAGTGATTTTTACTTTTTTAGGTTGTAAATATTTATAACATGAGTAATAATACGGAGACCGGTGGTAGTTTTCTTACTCTTACAGAGCTCAATATCAATAACAGTACTGATACCATGATACAATGTACAATACAAGTAATTTATGCTGATATTAGACTTCACAAAAAACCCATTATCAAGCTCCATATATATAATTGATCTTAGTACAATGATAAATAATAATACAAGAAAGAAGGAATTCACCATTTGAATTGAAAAGTAGAAATTTGTTTCAGCAGGAGAAGACCAATGCGTAAGAAACCAAAATCTGGACTTCCAATGAAAAATTTGGCACAAAAAAATGGGCTTAATCCTCTTTACTTTGAGCTGCCCTTGCACGATGTCTGAGCTCGGCCCTTTTCCATCTTACCATCAGATAACACAGTGAAAACAAGGTATTCACCTGCTTGTGGAATGCAGAAATTAGGCCAACAAATCATCACAAAAAAGAGAATCAATACGAGCGATCACTTACCAAGATTATGATAGAAATCACCAAAAGGGGCCCGGACCAAAGTACAGAGAGAAACAGTCCGTTAGTGTCGAAGTAGTTCTGTCCAGCAAAGCTTTCCCAGTTTGCAGCTAATACACGATTCAACCTCTCAGCAAGATACACTCCTCCAACTGCATAATTTCGTTGAATCAGTTAGGGGGTGTTTCTTTGACTATTAAATTTCAAAACCCAAATCCGGGTTTTAAAAAACCTAAAAGGAACACTACCTTAGATTGCTTCTGCAATGTACTATATTCTTAATTATTAATTATGCTTCCCCTTAATTTCAATTTGATGTTTCTCAATAAAATTACTAATTTACAACAAATTAACACTTTGATGGGGTCACATCACCGTTGATGTTCGGTTAAAATACATGTTCTCATCTACATTCTTAGCACGACATTTATGTTTACATAGCTTCTTAACAAGTTTTCTCCTTCCCCTCCTATGTATATATCCAAACCTTTTGAAGCACATTTTTCTCATCTATTGGGGCTACCCAAGCTTCCTTTCTAATGGATTAATAACTTATTCTATCTAATCTCAACATTCTTAATTCTGACCTGTACACACGGTTCAAAATTAAAAATCTTTTTTTTTTTTTATATAGGGAATATTTTAAATCAAAATACACTTTTCCAAATTTACTACTTATCATATGTAGGTCCAGCATTATCAATGAGAAAAATTCACTAGGCAGTAGCACACATAATAGAAAGGAATCTTACGTGCAAGAAGAAACAAACACATCTGGAAATTGATATTCTTCCTTGATACGAAAGTTACTAATAGCAACAACACATGGAAGGAAACGAGACATATCAACCAAGGTTCCTGCAAACAAGATATAAAGATCAGACTCAATAACAATTAAAAGTGTGTCCAGAAATACGTCACACAGTATAACGATAGCTGAAACGCAAAGAGATTAAATTTGAAGACTGAAAAAACTTTAAACAATGTGCGAGTAAATGACTTAAGCCCTGGTGCCTGGTGGTGGCCAACACAATGTGGTGAGAGAAGAGACTTATCTCAACTTATTTTATTAAATGCATTATTGAATATCACATAGCAAGTCGATAGTATATTAGTCTTCGATATAATTCGTGTGGTCATCAAGTGAATGGGCACACAAAACCATTGAAGGCCCTTCAAAGCTGATACCAAAGTGGTTATGTTGAGCTCATTCGCTCATAAACACAGGCAAAAACAGTGTTAACCACATTAATCTTCATAGTTTATAATGCTACATTATAAATCGCATTCCAGCTATTATTTAACCAAAACAAATTTTAGCTCCAATTCATATTTCCTACTCTCTTTCGCAATTCTCATTTTTCTCAAGGATGTGAATCGACATCTGGAAATGGGCTAGTTCTTTAAAGAAATTAAGCTACTGAATCAAACCCACAAACGAAAAACCGCACAAAAAGGATTTTTTTTTTTCAGCGTAGATGCAACTACTATGTACAGAAGTTACAGAATCTTGGCCAATCCATCAAAATCCTTCTACTCGATCTCAATCAAATCGCAATTACCTCAACAAACAACACAATTTAACCAAAACCCACAATAACCCATAGAAGAAAAGATGTATGACAAAATGCCTAAGAGAGCATGTGAAATTACCTTCCAATCAATGGCATGGAAAAATCCCAAGAAATTTTCGTAAGCGGGTTTGAGGCCAGAGCGTAGCTCCGCTGAGAGCTTTTCCACCAGATCTCCCACTTGATCCACATGAGCATTAAGGGCAGATTTCAGTTCATCCATCCTAGTTTCTTGAATTTACCACAAAATATCCAGACTGAATTTACCAATTGCCAAAGAGGCAAGTGAAGATTGACGGTAAGGAGAGCTCGAGGATTGACGGGAAGGAGAGGTTTAATCACGTTCCAGGCTGGGAGTGGATGGTCGGTCGGCGTTGCAGCGGCGGCTTCTAGGGCTCGCGACACAACCTAGGGCACACGAATCGTGGTCGATCCACGTTCCAACCTTCGCGCGTGGATGGCTGATGATGCCGGCGTGCGCTCCACGGCGTCCGGTGGTGGCTGGCGTGGTGGCCGGTGGGTATGGGGGTGGCTAGGGCTGAGGTGGGCTGGTGTGTGTGAGATTTTGGAATTGTTGAATTAGCGATTTAGGATTGTAATATGTAAAAATAGTATTTGAACCCCTAACTTATATAATATCTATAAAATAACCCCTAATTTTCAAGTATACTCGATAAGTTTGCGAGCCGAGCTCGACTCGTTAAGCAATTGAGCCTAACAAATACTCGAGCTCGGCTCGTTTATTAGTCTTCACGAGCCAAGTTCGAGCCTTCGAGCTGCTTGTTTCATATAACAGCTCTAGGCCCTTGTGTAATAGAGTTCCTTATGGACTTCTTAACGGGTCTTGACAAATATTTTTTGGGTTCTGTTGATAGTACACCCACCCTATAATATAATTATTAATAACATATAAAATGACAAACATATCCCTTATGACAAACTGCCCGCTCACCATAGAAACCAGTTGCTCTTATTTCCATTCTCCAATTACCACCCATTAAAAATAGAACACGTAAAAAAAAAGGATGAACAAAAATTCGAAAATAAATTTTCAATAATTCCGAATATTTATACAAAATAACTCGAAAAAGTTGCAAATTACAAAAATAAATATCCAAAAAAATTCATAAATTTCAGCAATACATTCGGAAAAAAAGTAAAATTTACAGCGGATAAATGATCAGATTCAACTTAATAGCTAATACATTGATATATACCGAATGAAAATGTTCCCAACAATTACTATGGTTCAAAAAGCGGACCTATAATCTTAGACAATAGTCTAGATTTTCCCTTTTTGTTGCATAACACTGAGTGAAAATTTAGGAATAAGACACTCAAAAGGATGTACTCCCTCCGTCCCGGACTAAATGTCCCACTTCTTTTGGTTGAATGGTTTAAGAAAGTGTATTTGTTTATTAATATATGGTGGAAAAGTAATGAATAGTGTTGAAAAGTAATGAATAGTGTTTAATAAAGTAATGAATAGTGTTGAAAAGTGGATTGAATGAGTGGCATTTTTTGTAATATTGTGTGAATTTGAAGGTTAAAGTTTATATGTAGTAGAGTGTTGTTTTTTCCATTTATGGAATGGGACATTTAGTGTGGGACAACCAAAAAAGGAAAGTGGGACGGAGGGAGTACTTGAGAGTTCAAACACATCACAAACTGCTACATCAACTGCCCTCAGATTTCTCCAAAGCTGCCACTTGAAGCTGTTCGGTTTGACATTCATTAGTATCCTAACTCCAGTTGTTCGGCGCAATAGTTGCTCGTTTCCTCCCTCATGAAGCTAGGATAAGGGGCAATTGTTGATAGACGAACAACAAACCTGATTAGGCGAACATGTATTAAGATAAAATCAAAGATTATGAAGCAAAACCGCAAAACCAGAGGTAATTAGCCAGAATTACCATAAAGGGGTGCATTGACTGAAAAAGATTGTGCATTCCATGACGAACAACAAGTCAGACGACCAATATATAGACGAACAGGACTTGTGCCATAACTTAACACTGACAATTTGCTAAGGCACTATTGACGAACAACTTCCATAGAAAGTAGTATGATAAACTATCTTAGGGAGTGCATGACGCCCATCTACCTACAATGACGAACAGGTGCAAGACGAACAACCCCAAAAATAAAGATCCAGTAGCTAACTTATGGAGAGCACACAGGCGAACAAGTCATAAGTCATCTACCCAATGAGTGAATAACTAATAAGCTATGATCAACATGAAGAACCGCCTCATAATTAAGGGCGAACAACTTTGAAGACGATCCAAGACCAAAATCAAGACTTTGTAACTAAGTTTCAGCTTAGATAAGGTTAAGATTAGTCAAAAGGACACATGTCAAGCATGCATGTGCTACACCCGATATTTACTACCCGATCCATCGGGTATCAGACATGGACCTACTACTGTAGCGGGCTCGGGTAAGAGTAGTCCGCCGACCGGTCAGACAAACGGACGGGGACATAGAGGCTACCCGACGCGAGCCTCTGGGAGCTGCCGGGCAGGATACTTAGTTACCCACAAGCCCGGGTATCGGGCGGCCAGCGGCGAGCTCCGGGGCAGGTGCTCTACCCGCCTACCCGCAGATGAACAACCAGGGTACTCTCGTCCGGACTCGTTTCCCGGTACCCGAGTACCCGTCTGCCCGACCCCAGGCCGCGCCAGCTGTGAGAGGACGACGGGTGCCATCAGTCCAGAGGATGTGACAGGGTCAAAGAGGGCAGTTGGGGCCAAGTCCAATCACCTCAGGGATGACAGCGCCACGTGGAGTCTCCTCATTGGCTCGTAGGGGAGACTATAGCCACTTATTACCTTCCAGCTAGGAGTAGGGGGGACCCACAAGTCCACATACCAAGCATGGGGAACCCCCACCTTGTACACTATAAATAGGGCTTTAAATGCCCATTTGTAACACACATCACATTTATTGCAAATACACTCTTGAGAGCTCATTTACTCACACATTGATTGCTTCTTGTTATCATTAATATCAAATCCTACCCGCTAGGAACCCGGCAGCGAGATCCGTTATAAATCGCTGTCAACATTTTGGCGCTAGAAGGAGGGTGACTAATATCGAAGTACACTCGGTTTCGTTTATCTAGTCACCTCGAACAAAACCCCATCCACCTTCACTCAAAGAAAAAAAATGACCACTTCAAAGGCCACAAGAACCCAGCACCAAGCCGAGGACATCGGCGAAACCGCCACCCCGGCTCCAGCCACGGCGGAAACCCTCCAGGGTCCCTTCGAGTTCTTGTCAGCCATAAGAACTCCGGAAGACCTCCAGGCCGCCAAGGCCATGATCGAACGCCGTCAGGCCGAGATCAACGCCGCTCCTATCCGCACTCATAGACCTGGAAAGGAGCCAGCCCGGTCCAGGGCCACCGGCCAGCCACAGCAGGAGCAGGAAACGGCCAGGAGGGCCGCTAGTAACCCGCGACCTCAGAACCTAAAAAGGCGCCTCGACGAGGAGGCCGACTCGCAACGGGTTTCACGCCGACCTGCGGGGTCAGTTTTCTCTCGGTTGGGTTCCCAGGCTCGGGGAGCTGCCCGACACTGCGAGTCCAACGCCAGCTCCAGACCCCGGGAGCGAGAGCGGGCACGATCCCCCAGGCGTCACAACGACACGGCCCCAAGGCCGTCTGTCTGTGACCGCTTGGGGGACAACCCTCGTCCCCGCTCTCCACCCGTGGCCGACAGCGCTATGGCCGCTATCCTAAAGAAGGTCACGGACCTCGAGGCCAAGCTCGAAAGGCGGGACGGGCAACATCATGTCCCCTACATGCCCAACTCGCCCCTCGCAGACATCCTGGTGCGGGCCCCAGCCCAACCAAAAATCAACGTGGCCGCTGTGGGCCAATATGACGGGGAGACGGTGTTGGAGTTATACGTGAAAGTATGCTTTTACTTTGTATAACTCGTGTATCAAACACTCGATTTATGAGAATAATTCTTTTATCACATTTGCTTTAGATATAATTGAATGTTGAATTTCTATTGCAAACCGTTCAATATATAGTACATGTTACATTGTAGTTAATGTGGTGATACCCGATCACGGAAGACAACATTAACAGTTTACTTGTAACTAAACGTACAATTCACGACCCAGGTGGAATTGAACAATCCGCCGTGAAAGGTCGATGTGTAAGGCTCAGATTGGTCTGTCTTGACTAAGAGATTGCACTAGCACATTTAGTATGTGTTGAAGAGGTCCTACAGCGAGGATAAATTCTTCTGTTCTGAAAGGTGAAGAATTAGACCTCAGTGGTTGTTGATTTCTTAATCTCCGTCACTTAAATAGGACCGTGTGTGTTTAATAGTTACTGCTTTGATTCATGTTGGGTGAGTATCATTGTGACTTCGAACTTTGTGTCTTGGGCAGTAATATTAATCATACGACGGTTGCTAAGATTTAATACGGAGAAACGCGTGCGAGTACGGCTCGTGTGATTAGTCCCCTTGGTGGGCTCAGAAGTTTTATTGTACCAAATCTTGCAAGTGAAGAATTAGTTTCTTCGGTACGAATAATAATTTTGAGCTGTCTTTACTCCAAGGTGAAATATATTAATTAATTTAGAGCTATTCAGAAGCTTAATTAATTAATGGACTTGATAATCTTAAACGCGGGAAATAATAACCGGGAGCCCATATTATCGTAATATGGATTAAGATGGATAGTGCAATATTAATTTATTAGTGGTAATAATTAATATTAATGGGCTGAACTATATTGGGGCTCAATATTGAAATTCAGAAGTCCATTAGGAGGTCCAATCTTAATTCTCCTTAAAGCCCCTCAAGTAGCCCATTAAGTAGCCCAATAATGATAAGGTGATTAAAATAAAAAGAAAATAATTATGCTGATTTTTCAAGTATTATTTTCGAAAATTGCATGATAAGGAGGAAAAAGATTTTGTTGATTTTCTTGGAAAGATATTATGCAAGATATGTATTCTAGGAATACAAGAATATCTCATATATTCAAGAAGATCCAAATCTTGGATTTCTTCTATGTAATTTTCGAGAGTTTCATATTTATTAGGAGAGTGAGATTTTTGTGGAATATTTTATTATGGAGAAAAGAATATATGAGATATATTCAAGATTTCTTAGAGATTAAGAAAAGATTTTCTCCATGCCCATAAAATCTCTACGAATTTCGGTCACTACTCTTATAAATAGGGGATGATTATTTCATCCCCAAGTACATAATTCCATGTGTTGGAAAAATCAAGAAGCATAGATATTTTTCTTTTTCCTTAGTTTATTAAATTGCTTGAAAACGTCTCCCACCGGCGATCAAGTGAGGTGAAAAGGGAAATACTTGAGAAGGCTTTGGGTTGATAGTGCGAGATTACAAGTGTCCCGTATATCCAAAGGCCATTACTACGAGAGGTACGTTAATCGCATATTTACTTGTTTAATTCCGCCTAGTTAAATATGTGAAATTAATTTAACATGCATGATGATAATTAGTTGTTGGAATTATTATTTGAATTAATTAGGATTAATTCATGCTAGTGATAATTGTATTTAAATTTGTATTTAAAATTCATCCCGAATAGATTCCGGGCACCCCTATTTTCCCAACAACTGGTATCAGAGCCACGGTTTCGGGCTCTGAATTTTAAATTGGAATTTAAATTGTTAAGACATTAAATTGAAATTGGATAGTAGAATTGTTAGATCTTTTTTGCAGGTATCCAATTGTCATGATTTTTAATGTTGTTAATTTCATGCGTGTGAATTAATTGTTTTTTAATTCGATTCGTTCGAATTCGTTTTTCTCGTGAGAAAATCCACGAGTAGATTAGTTGTTTTTATTTTGATTCGATCATTGTAATAGACTAGTCTAGATCTAGTATTTATTTTTTTTGTAAAAATAAATTGTAACCGGATCGTGACGAAGAACGAAGAATTAAAAACGGCATACCCGGACGACGCATACAAGCGTGGCGCGTGTATGGAGGTAAAATCATGCAAGGGGTGAAGAAAACGAGGACGAACGGCGAAAAAAACTGCGCACGGGGGTGCACGGCGCACGCCGTGCGCAGGCGTGCGCGCGCCTCGGGCGCGGGCTGCAGCGCCTCGGGTGCGCCTCGGCGCGCCTCCGTGCAGCGCCTCGGGTGCGCCTCGGCCGCGCCTCGGGGCTGCGCTTCGGTGCGCCTCGGGGCTGCGCTTCGGCGCGCCTCGGGCAGTTTTTCTGCGCTTCTCGGGTCGGGAAGCGCGCGGGCCCACTTCGTGGGCCGACGCGCGCTGTATCTCAGGCCGTGGAATTTTTTCGGTTCGTGTTTTTTTTCCGTGTGTTTTTAAACGTCGTCCCGAACCCCAAACGATGCTGTTTTTGAAGAAGTGTTGCTGTTCGAGTGGGAGCACGTCGAGACGAACGTCGGAAAGCAACAAGGACGATTTTTCGCATCAAGACGTGAAGAAATTAAACCGTGACAATTGGAATTGAGTGCTCCAATGTGTTTAATTTTGTTTTGATGGATGTTTTATTTCGTGCAATTTTTATTATTTGTTAATATGTGTTTGCATGAATTTAATTGTCCAAGAAAAACCTTACTTTCGAAAATTACTAAGTATGTTTTTATAATCGCAATTTTATTCCGGATATTAAAATTGGATTATTTTGGCCTCCATAATTTATTTATTTGTGAAGTTTTTTTGGAATACATTTCCCCCTCGGATCGGCCAAAAGAACGGATTTCACATGAATAAATTCCGAAAGGATGATTGTGGATTATTACTAGTGGCGGTATTGACCCTCACCACGAGTGGCTTGCTCAAAGCGAAATAATAATCCTGTATTTAATTATGGTTATTACTTAGGCATAGGAAATTGATATTAACTTACTCCCCTCGGAGTCCCTGTCAATTTCTATGTGGTCAAAGTGGGAGCCAACTATTAATTTTGAATTAAGGATTTGTAACTTTTAAGTTTGTGATCCGCTTGAATGTATTTAAATGTATAGACCACCCCTCGTGGCGCATTTAAATTGTTTCGAGATGTTGGCTGATGCATGATTATATTGTTTTAAGGTTTCAATATAATTGATGTGATCGAATTATGTGATAATTTCGTATTTTTCTAGATATTGATATGAATGTATGTTTTATTCTCATTTCATCATGTCGCAACCTTTTAATCCACTGTTTAATATACTTAAAGTTAATAAACCTTTTGGAGTGAATTATATCGATTGGAAATATTTTTTTAAATTTGTCCTTACTGCACGAAAACACAATTGGGTTATTTATGTTAATATACCCGGCAAACCTAATGATAAGTCAAGCAATGGGAAGAGGCAGTTTATGATCAGAAGCGTGACAATGAATGAAGTGCACTGTCTGAGGATTTGAGGCGCGTTCATGAAGACATTGTATCCGCTGTTGAAATCATGGAACACCTTGAAGAGATGTTTTCACATCAGAATCCCGTGACTAATCAGTTCACCAAACATGACACGGTCAAGTTGGAAATGGTGGAAGGAACGCCCGTGAGGGAGCACGTTCTCGAGATAATGGCATACCTTAACAAGTTGGAAGTACTTGGTGCGGATTTTGATTGATTTCATATACCATTCCCTACCGAGAAACTTTGAGTAGTTTCATCTGAACTGTCAGATGAATGAACGGACAAGTCGTTTGCCCGAGCTCTTGCAAGCTTTAGTTTCGGTGGAGGTGATAATGGAGCACCAGTCTAGTGCTATAGTGGCTAATGGTTCGTCTACCTCTTTTGGTCCCAAGGGAGGGAAAAAGAGGAAGAGAACCAGAGGCCGGATCCAAGCAAATCCAATTGTTGCGAAAGGCAAATGCAAAGGCAAGCACCGAAGGGGAAGTGTTTTAGTTGCGGTGAGAGAGGACAATGGAGGTCTGCCTGTTCCAAGCCTAAGAGGCTAGGAAAGTTAGGTAATTCACACACCTTAGTCGTCGAAACTTGTGAAGTGGCGTATGCTGTCTATTCGTGGATAGTGGATACGAGAGCTACTGATCACATTTGTTTCATGGGTTTAAGCTAACCCGACGACTTAACGGAAGTGAGATCCCCATCACATCGGGCAATGCTACGAGAGTGGCAGCTGAAGCAGTGGGAGAAGTGCGCCTATCTTGTGAAGATAGAGTTATGGTCTTGAGAGACGTTCCTCATGTTCCTAGTTTAGAAAGAACTCAACCTTCAGTTTCTAAACTGTTTTGAATAGATACTCAGTTTCTTTTAATAAGGATGTTATTATTGCTTGAAACGATGAGTTTATCTGTTCCGGAACTTCAATGGATGATCTTTATACCATTATTTGGGCACACCACTTACAAAATTGAATCTAATAACACATCGATTATTTCGAGTAATAAAAGAAAGCGTTCTTCGGAAATGAACGAAACACTTCTATGGCATCTTAAACTAGGTCATATTAATCTAAAGTGGATAGAGAGATTGGTGAAAGACGGATCCTTGGAATCATTCCAAGTCGAACCGTTTCCAACTTGTGAATCCTGTTTAGAGGGTAAAATGACCGAGAGGGCATTTGGAGCCAAGGGGAATAGAACCACGGAAGTGTTAGAACTTGTTCATACCGATATGTGTGGTTCAATGACGATCATAGCAAGAAGGGGTATGAGTAAATTGTCTTTTTCAATGATTACTCGAGATATGGATACATCTACCTTATGATGCATAGGGAAAGAAGTATCAAGTCTCTACGATTTGTTCGTGGAGGCGAATACCTTAGCAATGAATTCTTGAACTACCTATCGGAAGAAGGGATTGTATCCCTGTTGACCACATCGGGAACCCCTCAATAGAACGGTGTGGCGGAACGAATGAGCCAGACTCTTTTAGAAATAGTCAGATCCATGATGAGTTATTCGGATTTACCCAAGTCGTTTTAGGGTAACTGTTGATGACCTTTTCTAATCTATGATGATTAGTGGCTGTTTTTACTAAGTAAGATCATCAAACAAATACTAAGATCATGGTATATAGTGCAAGAAATAAATTTGCAGGAGTTGGGCAACTTTTTTATTATGGGAAAAAACCTCTCCCCTTCATGCAAATGAAGGAGTATTTATAGGCATACAAAGAGGCTAGGTGTCACCATCTTGATGGCTTAGCCATTGGGATTTTGCCAAGTGTTATGACTTTTGTACAACAACTAACCTATTGCCCAATGCAATGGGTGCCAAGTGTAAAGAAACATTGACTATTTCTAAAGTTGGTGACTCTTGACATTCCCAATGTTGTATTTGGTCTTTGAAATCACTCAGCTACTCTCCTTGGTGCCCAGCTACTCGTCTGTATGTCTTCATTGGGTGTTGGAAACCCTTATAACCCCAGTTGCTCGCCTGCTCGCCTCTTGTTGAGACTTTGGGTCTTCTTGTTCTTGTTGTTTGCTATCTCGCAATGGCCTTTATGACCGGTTGCTCGCCGCCTTCAGATGGGTATTTGTCCCTGCTGCTCGCCTCCTTCATTAGGACATGGTCCCTGTTGCTCGCCTCCTATATCATGCAGTCCCTGTTGCTCGTCCTCTTCTATATTATTGCTTTTGATGACTTCTTAATCTTATTAGATCAATATTTTTTATGCTAATATTATGTCTCTGTTGGTCGCCTATCAACAATGCCCCCTAGTTTGGCATATAAGGATGAATTTTTATTCCTTTATGTCAAACTATAGGATAGGCTGTGTTATCCAATAGGAGGCGAGCAACGGGGAAAGTGAGTTACTTCTATATAGGGAGCGGGCAGCAAGTTTTCAAACATTTAGGCGGGAACTCTGGGAGGCGATCAGCGAGGGACTTCCAGGGGCGAGCAGCGTGGAACGTCCTTTGGACTTGCGTTGTTTCGCTTCCCGAGGCACGGAATACGAAGCAACGCAGTCTGCCCACGCGTGCGCTCCTATATTTGCAACTAGGGGCCTCAATTTTTCACTTTCTTTACTTCTGCCCCCGAATCCATATCTATAAATAGCTCCCCCCTTCCATTTTCTTTCTTTTTCGTTCTTTCACAAGCAAACCGCCATTGAAGAGTTTTCGAGCTTTTCTTTTCGTTGTTTTCTTCGATTCTACAGTCGATTTTATCCAAATCAAAGGTGAATCCTTTGATCTTTCTTGTTTGTTCTTGTTATTGCTTGCATTTTACTTTTCAATTTCGCCATTTTCGTTCTTCATTTTCCTTATCCGCCATCGCCGCCGCCGTATCGCCGCCGCGTCGCCGCCGTGTCGCCGTCGTAATTGCTCCCTCCTTCGTCTGATTTCATCGTTTGATTTGTACGAGGAATTTTCGAAAATTTTCAAAGATGACGTCACCATCCTCAAGCAATACGCCATCTGTTGAATTTGTTGGGCGAAATCTGGGAAAAAGGCCCATGGAAGACGAACCGACAGTCCCTCCTCCTCGCCGCTCGCTCCGGCGAACAACTGGCCAAAACCCAAGAACTTTGCTCGTTGATGAAGAGACGGGCTCTGAAGCGAGCTCTGTTGCTCGCTCCGTTGACTCCTTCTACGCTGTAGAAAGTTCGGGCGAGCAGGACGTCCAAGGCCCTGTTGCTCGCTCCTCGGCTCGAGAGGGGACTAACTCGAACTTGGGTGAAGATTCTTCCGAGGTCGCTGCTGAAATAGAAGGGATGAGTCTTCATGAAGAAACGGGAGCGAGCAGCGAGCATCAGGCGAAGGGCGAGCAGCGAGCAACTGGATCAGGAGGCGAGCAAGTGGGAGTTACATGGGAATTTCTCCGAGAGATAAACTTTCCCGTTTCAAGGCCAATGCCCGAATCTCTTATTCCTAAAGCCGTAGTTCGAAGACAAGATTGGATCGACTATGCGAATAAGTACCACAAGGCTTTCCTACTCCCGCTCGACCTATTATGGAGACTCGTCCATCAACGTATACAGCGAGTAAGGTAGCCAGTGCAGTTCTAGAGGAGGATTTAGTTCGGATACGATCTCATTATCGTATCCCGTACGACATCCATTTATACGCCCCCCAACCAGGAGAGAGAGCTGACGACCCACCTCCAGGTTGCACTGCCATCAACCTTGACATACTCAATACGGGGTTCCCTCTCCCTCTACATCCAGTAATCGGGCGATTCTTGAAGGATATAAACCTGGCAATCACCCAGATTACTCCGAACGGTTGGAGTAGTTTGTTGGCTTTTATGACCCTTTTCGGGTTGGAGGGATATCGGAATAAGATCAGCACGGCGGAGATACATTACGCCCTGACCATCTCTTCGGCCGTTAATGAAGATGGGCTTGGTTGGTATTACATCAAAGCCCGTAGCGGCGTTAAATTAATTGAAGGAGTGCCCAATAAAGTCAAAGGTTGGCATAGGCAATTTCTTTATATCGGCGGTGATTGGCGGGCATCCTCCGATTTTTCGGGAGGGCCAGGACGTATAGACTCCCCTACGCATTTCGGCGAAATTCGGCGTAGGTCTTGATTCTTAGTTCATCAAACTTTTAGGTGAACTAATTTTAATCTTTTTCTTGTTTTTGCAGGTCCGCGTATCTTGAGGTGGGGGCATTCGGATTTGAGCGAAGAGTTTTTGTACGTCCTTGCGCTGATTTCTCTGCGGGACGCCAAAGATCGGAGTGTTGAGCATCTTTCTCAAGCACACTGCCGCAAGCACGCTCAGCTCACTACTAGTGCTCATCACTTGGAAGCGCAGGCGGAAATCCCTGAAGGTAACTTTACATAATTCTTGATTTTTTCTTGCTACTTGATTTGTACTTGTTGCTCGCCCCCACCCCTGTTGCTCGCCTGAGCCCGGCTGCTCGCCGTTATCATGCATGTTTTAACCTTGTGTTTTTGTTTTGTTTCAGCTCAAAAGGTAACGATTGCCGTTCCTCCTATTCCCGAAAGTTACCACCTGCTCGTACGCCGGGTTAAACAAATGGCAGCTAATCAACCATCAAGGAAGAAGAAGTTTGATCCTTGCACTTCCTTGATCAGAATTAGAGCTGAAGCAGACGAGGATGAAGAAGAAGCTCCCCAGGACCCTCTCCCTGTTCCTCAGGCCCCTGTTCCTGCTCCCCGCCCTCCTGCTCGTTCTTCGCCGCCTCCCCAAGACACGAGGGGCAAGAAACGACTTGCCAAGGAAACTGCTCCTCGTAGGGGAGATGACCGTGCTAAGCGGACAAAAGGGCAAGGCTCTTCCCAAGTGGGTAAATCTACTGCCCGATCCTTGCTGGTGGAGGAGGTGACCGAGCAGCAAGTTGTGGGCGCGATAATCACCGGTCAAGGCAGGAGCTCATCTCCTGACAACTCGTACTTAGGCTACGACCCCGTAAAAATGAGGGAGTGAGTATTTTCCTATCCAACTTGATTGTTTATTATTTTGACTTTGTTTTCTGACGGTTTTTTTCTTTGAACAGGTACCGGAAGAACGACTATCCTGGTCGCTCAAAGGTACTCCACCAGTTTAGCTGTGTGAAGTCCCCTCCTGCACCCCAAGAGATTAAGGACTCCCACGTCCGCAGAGCCATGGAGTATGTCCCTCGCTCGTGGACCAAGACTGGCGAAGAAATCATTCAGAGCCAGAGCCTTAGCGACAACGCTCGTTTATTGAGCTATAACGCGAGCCATCAATCAATCTCAACTCAACGAGTCTTGGATCAAGCCATCGAGTTGGAGCGAACAAATCGCGGTTTAGGGCGACAGATTGAGCAAGTTGAAGCAGATCGTGATGCTCAACTTGTTCAATTGAAGAAGAAAGACGAGGAGCTGAAGAAGAAAGATGAGGCGTTGGCTAAGATGAAGGCTGACTTCGAGAGAGCCAAGCTCACATGGACGCGGGAGGTAAAGGCTGCTGAGGACCGGGAGATGGTGGCGTCTAATGCTTCAGAGAAGCTTAGACTGGATTTAGGCGTCGCCACTGATCGTTTACAAGTCCTGGAGACCAAGCGGGTGGGTCTGGTGGAAAGAGTGGAGTCGTTGAAGGTCCATGTCGACCAACTGGAAAAGAAGAACAAGCGTGCCATTTCTTACACCACTTATGTGCAGGACGTTACCGATAATACCAATCTTGGGTATATCTGTGCGTATGCTGATAGTGTAAGGAACGTGAAGTACGCTTTGGATAACGGTCTAGACGTGATGACTTCGACCATAAAGGACTTCACGGATTACGTCACTGAAAACCCTCCAGCACCCGGCTTTGAGATCCCGGTAGCCGACCTAGGAGAGATGGGGGTTAACTTAGATATCTTCAAAGACGATGTTCGTGTTGTTGCCCCCAGGGAGAGAGTGGAGGCGGACAAGGACATGAATATCTTTGAAGCTCTGGGTCCCCTTCTCCCTAATCCTCTTGGTGAAACAAGCTCTTCTGCAGCAGTAGGCGAACAGCAGGTCCCCGGGGTCACTGTGCAAGATGTTCCACCTCCTCCTTCTTCCCAAGATCCTTCGGTGCCACCTGCTCCGCCAGCTCCCGAGACTTAGGCTTAGTTTCTTTTTTGTCTAGCTGATGTAGTAGGATGATGGTTGTATGTTCATCTCTTGTAATTTTTTGGTGCTAATGAATGAGAATTGCACTTTTATTTTATTGTTCGCTTCTTATTTGCCCTTTAATTATTTTTTTGCTTAAGTATTTCTTTCTTAAGTTGAAAGTAAAATACTTTTCCTTGCAAATTTATGCATGTTGTTCATGTATGGGTTTATTTTGTTCTTTAAGAACTTAACCCTTTATCATGCTTCTTTCTATGCCTTGTTGCTCGCCACTTGTCGTATTTGTACCTAAGTGCATTCAGCTTCGGGACGAGCAATTATGCTTTGGCATGTGCCCTGTTGCTCGCCTCTACCATATTTGTGTTTTATGCACTTAGTATCTTTGGCGAGCAACTTTCTTGTGAGGGGGCGATTAGGTGGGCCTTTTGGTCTCATGGACCCTGCTGCTCGCCTCCACTGTACTTGTGCTTTTATGCATATAGTATCTTCGGCGAGCAGCTTTTCTGTTTGGCGAACAGTTGGGTTTTAACACCTTTTGCTTTCTTATGTACACAATTCACTGAACCATCATTCATCCACATACAAGTTTTGCCAAAAAAGTGTGAAGATTTCATCGATCTCACACCTTACAAAAATATAAACGACACGATAGTCTATAAAAAACTTTACATTGGTTTCCTAATCATTGATAATATTTCTTCAATAAAGCCGCGTTCCAGGTGTATTGGGCCGAGTTGCCTTCCATGTCTTCAAGGTCATACGTGCCGTTGTGCCACTTTTGAGTTATCTTGAATGGGCCCTCCCAAGTCGGTCCAAATACACCTGGAGGTTTGCTAGAATTTTTCGAAGCACCAGATCGCCGACTTCAAATTCTCTGACTTTTACTTGTGAGTTGTAATACCTTGCAATCCTTCTTTTGTATATCTCGTTTTTTATTTCTGCTGAGATTCTTTTTTCGTCGATCAAATCCATCTCTGCAGCTAGTGCCTTGTTGTTTTCCTGTTCATTGAACTCGGCTACCCTCTCAGTCGGTATTTTGAGCTCTATAGGTATGACTGCTTCTGTACCGAATGCCATAGCAAATGGTGTTTCTCCAGTGCTTGTTCTATGTGATACCCTATATTCCCAAAGTACCTCGGGCAGTTCTTCCGACCACTTGCCTTTCTTGTCTACCAGACGGATTTTGAGGATATGCTTGATTATCTTGTTAACTGCTTCGACTTGGCCGTTAGACTGAGGATGATACGGTGTTGAAAAATGCTTCTTGATACCCCACTTTTTGCAGAAATCTCTTATCTTCTTTCCTTCGAATTGCTTTCCATTGTCTGTCACTATCGCTTGTGGGACCCCGAACCGGCAAACTATATTTTTCCAGATAAAGCTAATCATTTTCTCTTGTGTTATCGTTACCAGTGCTTCAGCTTCGGCCCATTTCGTGTAATAGTCCACAGCTACCACTGCAAATCTGACATTCCCTTTTCCCGTTGGGAAGGGTCCTATGATGTCTATTCCCCACTTTGCGAACGGCCATGGACTATTTACCGAAATCAACTCCGTTGGCGGCTTATGGATGTTGGGAGCGAACAGCTGGCACCTGTGACATGTTTTTGCAATTCTGATTGCGTCTTGTAACAAGGTTGGCCAGTAGTATCCTTGTCTTACTGTTTTATATGCCAATGCTCGCCCCCCTGTGTGATTTCCGCATACTCCTTCGTGTATTTCTTTCAGAACTTCCTGACCTTGCCCCCTTGCTAGGCATTTTAGTAGGGGCAGTGAAAATCCTCTCTTGTAAAGTTGGTTATCCATGATTGTGAACCTTGCTGCTCGCTTGGCTACCTTTGTTGCTTCTTGGGGATCTTCAGGCACTGTGTTATCTTTGAGGTATCTATATATCGGTGCTCTCCAGTCATCCTCTGTCAGTTCTTCTTCGATCTGATTGATCTTGTAGTCACTGGTGGATGGGTTGGAGATTCTTGTGATGATGACCTCTGAAAGTTTTGCTGGTCCTGTACTAGTAGCCAAGCGAGCAAGTGCATCTGCTTGCGCATTGTTATCTCTTGGCACTTGTTCGATGTAAATTTGCTCGAAAAGTGAAGCCAGGTGAGCAACAATCTTTTGGTATAAGGCCATATTTTCATCCTTGGCTTCGTATTCCCCACGGACTTGGTTGACTATCAGCTGAGAATCTCCATAAATTTGAACTTTTCTTACTCCCACGGCTAAAGCTAGTCGTAATCCGGCTATCAATGCTTCGTACTCAGCCTCGTTGTTTGTTGCCATGAACTCAAACCTTACGGCTGAGGTGAATACTTGTTCGTCTGGACTGATCAACACTATCCCGGCTCCTGCTGCTGTGTTATTCGATGATCCGTCTACATACATGTGCCATGGGTGATTATGACCTCTCGTCGGATCTTGAGGGAATGTTAATTCGACAATAAAGTCGGCTAACGCTTGTCCCTTGATCGCTGTTCGAGGTGCATAAGTTATTCCAAATTGGCTTACTTCGAGCGACCACTTGAGGAGGCGACCAGCTGTGTCAGGCCTTTGTAAGATTTGCCTTAATGAAAAAGTTGTTAAGACCTCCACCTGATGATCGAAGAAGTACGGCCTTAGCTTTCTCACACTCATCACCAGTGCGTAGGCTAACTTTTCCATGGGCGAATACTTAATCTCCGCCTCATGCAAGGCCTGACTCACGTAGTAGATTGGCAAGTGAAATTTCCCTTCTGCTCGAACTAAGACCGAGCTGATGGCCACTTCCGATGCGGCTAGATACAGGTACAGTTTCTCTCCAGAGACGGGTTTCGATAGAATCTTGGTATCACTCAGATACTCTTTCAACTGCTCAAATGCTTGTTGGCAATTATTCGTCCACTGGAATTGTCCTTTCCTGATGGCGTCAAAGAAGGGTCGGCACTTGTCTCCCGATCTGGAAATGAATCTGTTCAGGGCCGCCAGACATCCGGTTAGTCGTTGAACTTCCTTAACAGACCTTGGCGGTTGCATATCCATAATTGCTTTGACTTTTGATGGATTCGCCTCAATACCCCGTTGACTGACCAGGTGCCCAAGAAATTTTCCCGAGTGTACCCCGAAGCTACTTTTATTTGGGTTCAGCTTCATGTTATACGCTCGAAGTATCTCAAACGTTTGTGCGAGGTGTTCTAAATGATCTTCTTTTCTTGAGCTTTTTACGACTATGTCGTCTACGTACACTTCCATAGTCTTGCCGATGTGCTCTTCAAACATCTTATTAACAAGTCTTTGGTACGTGGCTCCTGCGTTGATTAATCCGAACGGCATTCTTTTCCAACATAACAAGTTTTTATTGGTGTAGAACGCTGTGTGCTCTTGGTCATCTGGGTGCATTGGTATTTGATGATACCCAGCAAATGCGTCCATGAAGGTAAGGAGCTCGTGTCCCGCCGTGTTGTCCACTAGCTGGTCGATGTGAGGTAACGGGAAGTTATCCTTAGGACAAGCGGCATTCAGATCAGTGAAATCAATACATAACCTCCATGTACCATTTGATTTCTTCACTAACACCGGGTTTGCTACCCATCTAGGACATAAGGCTTCTTTGATAAGATCATTATCGAGTAACTTCTTCACTTCTATGTCCAATGCTTCATATTTGTCGGGCCCAAATTTTCTTCTTTTCTGCCTCACCGGTCTCTTAGTTGGATAAATATTTAGCTTATGACAGGCATGCTCAGGGCTAATGCCTACCATATCAGCATGTGACCATGCGAATACATCGAGATTGGACTTGAGAAACTCTTCCATTCTGGATCTGTATGGCTCAGGGAGCTCAGATCCAATGAATAATTCCAAGTCTTCTCGATTTTGGTCAACTCTTATTGCCTCCAACTCCTCTACCGGGGTTGCTCTCCTTTTTTGGTCTTTCCATCGAGGATCGATAATGGGTCCTTCAAGGTTGATCTCATCCTTGATCATTGGTTCTGCCCCCAGTCTTGGCTCCAAATCTTCCACCTGATTTAAATCGGGTACAACCTCTCTTCCCTGTTGCTCGCCAATGCCCTCCTGCTCGTCCACGCCCTGCTGGTCGTCCACCTCCATCATTTCAGTGTCGACAGACTCCATGATTTCATCTAGGATGGGGGATTCACCTTCGTCCCTGCTGCTCGGCTGTTCGTCCATCATGGATATTCTGTTGTCAGTGGGTTGAAGTTGCAGGAGGCATTCTCGGGCTTTCCTTTGATCACCTTTAACCGTACCTGACCCTTTTGGAGTTGGAAATTTAAGACAATAGTAGTACGTTGAAACAGCCTCTTTGAATTCATTTATAAAAGGTCGACCAAGAAACCCGTTGTAGGCAGACTGCTGATCTACGACTAAGAATTCAACCATTCTAGTCAGTCTCCTTTCGGGATTCTCGACCGATACAAGTTCGACTGACAACGTTACTAAGCCTAAAGGAACGGTTACAGCGTCTCCGAATCCCACTATCTTATGATCACATCCCTTTACATATCCCTCACAATCATCTATTTGATCAAGTGTGCTTTTGAATAAGATGTTTGTGTAGGAGCCTGTGTCCACAAGCAAACGGTGAACTCGGGCCCCCATGATGTTAGCACAGATGATCAGTGAGTCATTGTGCGGGGTGAGTATCCCGTCCAAGTCCTTCTCAGAAAACACCAACTCGCCTGTCTTTTTAGTAGCCTGATTTACCCCAACTTCCCTGACTTGAGCTACCGCCCTCAGCTCTGCTTTCCTTTTTATCCTAGACATCGGTGGCCTACCATCAGAACAGCCCCCTACCGGTCTGGATGGTTCAAGCATTAGGATTTCTCGGACGGGTTCGGCTGGGGCTGTCATCGTTTTCTTCCTTTTTTGATCCCTCCTGCTCGGCTGTTCGTCGCTCTCGTCATCTTCCGAGCCGGAGGATATCGCCACCCTTGGTTTCTTTCCCGGCTGTCGCTTCACAAACTCTGACAACTTTCCTTCTTCGTAAAATCTCCACAACTGTTTTAAGAGATCTCGGCATTCGCTTGTGAAGTGACCTATAGTCTGATGGTATGCACAGAATTTGTTGGGGTTCATCTTTCCTCGTTCTTGTCGTATCTTGCGGGGTTCAGACAACATATCCTTATCTTTCACGTTGTTGTACACAGCCTCAATTGATGCGGATAAGACATGGTTCAATTTCTCCTTCAATTCGGACCCTTCACTGAAAGCTTTCATGTTCCTAGGGGCCTTGTATTCCCCTCCTGACTTCTTTCCCGATTTCTTGGTATCAGCCTTGTCTCCTAGCTCTCTCTGTAGAGTTTCTTGCATCGAAATGTACACTCCAGCCTTGTGCCTGAATTCGGAATAAGTTTTAGGGAAAGCGAGGTGCATTTCCTTCCATAGGTCTGTCCCTTTCCTAAGCCCTGCCATAACTGCCACTATCTTGGTGTCCTCACTCACTGGTTCTCCTTCCAATAGGACTTTATCGAATCTCTCAAGGAAGGCTCTATCAGTCTCCTCATCTCCTTGTCTCAGATCTGCCAACCTGTGTCTCTGTGTAAGGTAAGACCCGACCGTGGAGAAGTGTGAGAGAAATTCCTTACTGAGTTGCATGAACGAACTGATGGAGCCTGGAGCTAGTGCAGAAAACCATCTGTGAGGACCGTCACCAAGAGTCAACGGAAAATTCCGACATTGAGTTGCATCAGACGCCTTTACCGATATCATGTAATCGGTATATTTGGACAGGTGTACTTTTGGGTCTGAATTTCCTTCGTACAAATTAATGGCCGGGAATTGTACTTTCTTTTGTACCGGCGCATTAAGGATATCCGGGGACAAGGGTGATGATGGCAACATCGTCGACCCGTCACCTTTCTTCTCCTCCAACTGTTTTTGCATCTCTTCCACCGCTTTCTTCAAAGCTTGCCACTCATCTGGAGACGTTTTTCCGCTAGAAGGTTGTTCGTCATGATTGGGTTCAATGACCTCTTCATAACGCAGTCCCTTGCTAACGGGACGTTTCTCTTGAGTGGTGTGCCTAGCGATGTTACTGGCTCCATTGGGACCTAATCGCCCAAAGGCTGATCTTCTCAGTCTTTCGTGTACTGAGCGGCGAGCAACATGGTGCGTTTGCCCTGTTGCTCGCTCCTCGCCTCTCTGTTGATCCTCCCTATGCATTCCGTGATATCTTGCCCTTCTTGTGTGATAGTGGCTTATACTTCTTGTGTCCCCGCTGCTCGACTCCTCACCTGTCCCCGGAGTAGACTCTCCTCGACTTCCAAGTCTTTCACTTAGAGGAGCTTTCCCTTTATTCCGACGGATTTCTTCGCTGTCAACCTCGTCATTTCGTGCGTCTTTTCTTCTTTCGCTTCGCTGCTCGCTCGCCCTGTTGGTCGCCGCCTGCGTCCCTGATGGCCCGACCATTTGTCGCCTTTGCAATGCTTGTAAAACAGCAATCGTTTTTGCTAGCTCTTCGGGATTTTGAGCAAGAGCTTCCACTTCCGGCGGGATTGTATCAATGGTAACTTGGACGTTTCTTTGCGAAGTTGCTTTTACTGTACGTGCATGTCCTTCCGTAGACGAAACCCTAGTTTTTGACCTACGACTTGGAGACGTGCTCAAATGTCGTTCTTCTTGTGATCGAACCATTTTGGTTATCGAAGTACAAGTGGTAAGCAAATGAATGGAGTGATTTTGTCTCCAACAAACACCTTTCTTAAGAGTTACTAGCTTTGTTTGTATGAATATGGTGGTTTGAAAACCCTAGTTCATACACACATGCATTTAAACTCCCAAAGTAATATATAGATGGATGATTTTGCTTCAAATAATGTGTACACTTGATTTCCGATGGCTTCCTCCCGGATTCCGGCCGGATTTTGCAGATTCCGGTGGAGTTCTTCAACCTTCCTTCGACTTTTTGTGAAACGGAGGTTCGAACCCTCCTTCTAGCGCCAATTGTTGATGACCTTTTCTAATCTATGATGATTAGTGGCTGTTTTTACTAAGTAAGATCATCAAACAAATACTAAGATCATGGTATATAGTGCAAGAAATAAATTTGCAAGAGTTGGGCAACTTTTTTATTATGGGAAAAAACCTCTCCCCTTCATGCAAATGAAGGAGTATTTATAGGCATACAAAGAGGCTAGGTGTCACCATCTTGATGGCTTAGCCATTGGGATTTTGCCAAGTGTTATGACTTTTGTACAACAACTAACCTATTGCCCAATGCATGGGTGCCAAGTGTAAAGAAACATTGACTATTTCTAAAGTTGGTGACTCTTGACATTCCCAATGTTGTATTTGGTCTTTGAAATCACTCAGCTACTCTCCTTAGTGCCCAGCTACTCGTCTGTATGTCTTCATTGGGTGTTGGAAACCCTTATAACCCCAGTTGCTCGCCTGCTCGCCTCTTGTTGAGACTTTGGGTCTTCTTGTTCTTGTTGTTTGCTATCTCGCAATGGCCTTTATGACCGGTTGCTCGCCGCCTTCAGATGGGTATTTGTCCCTGCTGCTCGCCTCCTTCATTAGGACATGGTCCCTGTTGCTCGCCTCCTATATCATGCAGTCCCTATTGCTCGTCCTCTTCTATATTATTGCTTTTGATGACTTCTTAATCTTATTAGATCAATATTTTTTATGCTAATATTATGTCTCTGTTGGTCGCCTATCAACAGTAACGCCTTGGAAACAATGACTTATATTCTAAACTTGGTGCCATCCAAATCGGTTCCTAAAACCCCAATGGAATTGTGGACCGGGGCGCAAGCCCAGTCTAAGACACTTGCAGATTTGGGGTTGTCCGGCATACGTGCTAGATAAGGAAGCCGGTAAATTCGATCCATGTTCGGAATTAAGGTTGTTTATAGGATATCCCATGGGAACGAAAGGGTGTATGTTCTATAGTCTCAAGGATTGAAAGACCATGATTAGTTCGCACTTTAAATTCTTGGAGAAAGACTATATGAACAAAAGAAAGCCCAGAAGTGAGATTACCTTAGACGAGTTAAGAGGGCAAACTCCTATACCAAGTATACAAGATGATATACCACACGTCATACCTTCACAACCAGAACCCCGTCGTAGTGGGAGGATTGCAAGGCAACCCGAGAGATTCATGGGAATTGGAGAATCTTCGGATTTGATTCCCGGCGATGAATCAGACCCATGAACGTACGACGAGGCAATCCAAGACAAAGACGCGGAAGTGTGGCAAACCGCAATGGAAACCGAGGTGGGTTCGATGGATTATAATCAAGTGTGGGAGTTGTTTGATCCACCTAATGGGGTAGAGCCCATTGGATGCAAGTGGGTGTACAAGAGGAAAAGAGGACCGGACGGAAGGGTAGAGACCTTCAAAGCAAGGCTTGTGGCCTGTGGCCTGTAGCTATGCTTAAGTCCATCCGTATTCTCTTGTCGATCGCTGCGCACTTAGATTACGATATCTGGCAAATGGATGTTAAGACAGCTTTCCTTAACGGAAGTCTTGATGGGATCTATATGCAACAACCCAAAGGTTTCGTTGAAAAAGGCCAAGAGCACCTCGTATGCAAGCTTAAGAGATCCATTTTATGGACTTAAGCAAGCGTCGCGTACTTGGAACCAGTGTTTTGATCAAGTTATTAAGTCTTATGGGTTTGTGATCAAAACAAGTTCGAAAGTTGTGTGTATAAAAGGTGTGACGGAACTGCGGTGGTATTCTTAGTATTATACGTAGACGATATTCTGCTCATTGGAAACAATGTAAAGGTATTGTCAGACGTAAGGGTATGGCTGTCAAATCAATTTGATATGAAGGACTTAGGGAAAGCCGGTCACATCCTTGGGATCAAGTTCACTCGAGATCCAAGAGGAGGATGTTGGGTTTATCGCAAGTTTCATACAAATCCACTGTTTTGAAGCATTTCAGCATGCAAGATTCCAAGAAAGGTTTTGTACCTTTAGGCACGGAATCCATCTATCTAAAGAAATATGCCCTAAGACGCAAGTGGAGATAGATGACATGAAAGACGTTCTGTACGTTTCGGACGTAGGAAGTCTTATGTATGCAATGTTGTGTACGAGACCGGATATCTGCTTTGCCGTGGGCATGATGGCAAGATATCAAAGTAACCCCGGGAAAGCACATTAGATTGCAATTAAATGCGTTCTTTAGTTTCTGAAAAGAACTTAGTATGGAATGCTGATTTAACAATTAGACAATCTAATTCCCATGGGATACACAGACTCAAATTTCTAATCAGACATAGACTCCAAAATACCTACCTCGGGTAGTGTGTTTTGCATGGGAGAAGGAGCCATGACATGGAGAAGCGATTTGCAGAAATGCATCGCAGATTCGACCATGGAAACCGAATAAGTAGTTGCTTGTGAAGTAGCGAAAGAAGCGGTTTGGCTCAAGTACTTCTTAGTGGACTTGGACGTTGTTCCGAATTTGCCCGACAAGATAACTGTCTTTTGTGACAATGCCGGAGCAGTTGCAAATTCAAGGGAACCGAGAGCCCACAAGGCCAGCAAACACATTGAAAGAAAACACCATCTTATACGAGAAATCGTTAAGAGATGAGATAAAGAGGTGGCAAAGATATGCGTCGGGGACAACCTAGTAAATCCATTCACAAAGGGTCTGCCTCTGAATACATTCGAGAGACATGTGGATGGAATGGGAGTCAAGACTATTGCCAATCTGCTTTAAGTATAAGTGGGAGGAATTATTAGGTTAGTGTAGGTTGACATGAGATGTCACGTAGAGCTACTACACTAAGACATGCGTGATGTATACTAAAAGCAGACTTTAAGTATAAGTGGGAGATTGTTGGAGTTATACGTGAAAGTATGCTTTTACTTTGTATAACTCGTGTATCAAACACTCGATTTATGAGAATAATTCTTTTATCACATTTGCTTTAGATATAATTGAATGTTGAATTTCTATTGCAAACCGTTCAATATATAGTACATGTTACATTGTAGTTAATGTGGTGATACCCGATCACGGAAGACAACATTAACAGTTTACTTGTAACTAAACGTACAATTCACGACCCAGGTGGAATTGAACAATCCGCCGTGAAAGGTCGATGTGTAAGGCTCAGATTGGTCTGTCTTGACTAAGAGATTGCACTAGCACATTAAGTATGTGTTGAAGAGGTCCTACAGCGAGGATAAATTCTTCTGTTCTGAAAGGTGAAGAATTAGACCTCAGTGGTTGTTGATTTCTTAATCTCCGTCACTTAAATAGGACCGTGTGTGTTTAATAGTTACTGCTTTGATTCATGTTGGGTGAGAATCATTGTGACTTCGAACTTTGTGTCTTGGGCAGTAATATTAATCATACGACGGTTGCTAAGATTTAATACGGAGGAACGCGTGCGAGTACGGCTCGTGTGATTAGTCCCCTTGGTGGGCTCAGAAGTTTTATTGTACCAAATCTTGCAAGTGAAGAATTAGTTTCTTCGGTACGAATAATAATTTTGAGCTGTCTTTACTCCAAGGTGAAATATATTAATTAATTTAGAGCTATTCAGAAGCTTAATTAATTAATGGACTTGATAATCTTAAACGCGGGAAATAATAACCGGGAGCCCATATTATCGTAATATGGATTAAGATGGATAGTGCAATATTAATTTATTAGTGGTAATAATTAATATTAATGGGCTGAATTATATTGGGGCTCAATATTGAAATTCAGAAGTCCATTAGGAGGTCCAATCTTAATTCTCCTTAAGGCCCCTCAAGTAGCCCAATAATGATAAGGTGATTAAAATAAAAAGAAAATAATTATGCTGATTTTTCAAGTATTATTTTCGAAAATTGCATGATAAGGAGGAAAAAGATTTTGTTGATTTTCTTGGAAAGATATTATGCAAGATATGTATTCTAGGAATACAAGAATATCTCATATATTCAAGAAGATCCAAATCTTGGATATCTTCTATGTAATTTTCGAGAGTTTCATATTTATTAGGAGAGTGAGATTTTTGTGGAATATTTTACTATGGAGAAAAGAATATATGAGATATATTCAAGATTTCTTAGAGATTAAGAAAAGATTTTCTCCATGCCCATAAAATCTCTACAAATTTCGGTCACTACTCTTATAAATAGGGGATGATTATTTCATCCCCAAGTACATAATTCCATGTGTTGGAAAAATCAAGAAGCATAGATATTTTTCTTTTTCCTTAGTTTATTAAATTGCTTGAAAGCGTCTCCCACCGGCGATCAAGTGAGGTGAAAAGGGAAATACTTGAGAAGGCTTTGGGTTGATAGTGCGAGATTACAAGTGTCCCGTATATCCAAAGGCCATTACTACGAGAGGTACGTTAATCGCATATTTACTTGTTTAATTCCGCCTAGTTAAATATGTGAAATTAATTTAACATGCATGATGATAATTAGTTATTGGAATTATTATTTGAATTAATTAGGATTAATTCATGCTAGTGATAATTGTATTTAAATTTGTATTTAAAATTCATCCCGAATAGATTCCGGGCACCCCTATTTTCCCAACAGACGGACCCCATCACCCACCTGAGCAAGTACTCTACTTATATGATCTCCATGGGAGCTACAGACGCAACCCAATGCCGGATGTTTCCATTAACCCTCGGTGACCGGGCACACCGTTGGTACTCCTCGCTGCCCGCGGGGAAGGTGGTTTCATTCCACCAATTGGGAGAGCTGTTCCTGGAACATTTCTCCTCGATGGCTCCACGACTGGCCGGCGCCAATCGCATGGCCAACTTAGCTCAGGGGAAGGACGAGACGGACCGGGCGTACATCGACCGGGTCGACCAGATCATCATGGAAGGCGAGCCCGTCGGGGACGAGGTCAAGCTCGTCGGCGTCATAGGCGGGCTCCGCCTAAGAACAAAATTATGGAGGTCCATGAACAAGGACTATCCAAAGTCCTATTCGGAGTTCAGGCAGCGGGCAGGGAAGATCATCTACAACGCCGACATTTTGGCGCAGCGGCTGGACGAAAGCACGCCGACGGAGAAGGAGAAGCCTCGCGGCACGCCGTCCCGAAGGAGCTTTTCCTATCGGGCCTCCCAACCATTCAAACCCTTCGACTCCATCGAAGTGAAACTGGCCGAAAGATTGTCGGCCACCCCGGAATACGTCTATGTACAGATCCGGGATAAAAACATGATGCCCAAGACACGACCTTGGGTCCACAAACTGGGGGTACAGATCAACCCCAACAAGTACTGCCACTACCACCAAACCGCCGGGCACAACACAAGCGAATGCCGCGACCTCCTAAAACAACTCTGGCGACTCTTCGAGGAGGGGAAGCTGGAGGAGTTCGTGAAGAGACCGGCGGCCAGACCGGAAGCTCAAGCCGCTGCCCGCCCCGCAGAGCCAAACCGGGAGGCGGCACTCGTATGCCCGCCGATTCCAGAAAACCATGCCCGTCGGGCCGTCAACATGCTCTCCCCGATGGGGGGCTTCGCGCCCACCACCTCGTTGTCCAACCGCAGGCAGAAGAGCGAGCTGCGGGCAATGGACAACGTCCACCAGATCACAATGTCGGTCAACATGACGGCAAGGGAGACAGACCTCCTCGCCTTCAAGGAGGAGGATCGCACCGGGGTCATCTACCCGAACCACGACGCCCTGGTCGTATCCGTCAACATCATGGGCGTCACCGTCCATCGCATGCTTATCGACAACGGAGCCTACTGCAACATCCTCTTCAAAGCCGCATTCGACCAGCTGGACAGCTCCTTCGAGAAGTATGTGGAGCCATGCAACCAGGTTATCAAAGGTTTCGGCGACGCCACAGTGAAACCCTACGGGATAGTTAGACTAGCCGTAGAATTAGTTTCTAGCATAGACGTTGAGGCTAAGGCTTCGAAACAGCTCGACTTTATCATTGTCGACCAGCCGTCAACCTATAACGGGTTTCTCGGCAGGCCATTCGAGCACGAGTTCGGAGCCGCCGCCTCAGTATTCTATTATTGTATCAAGTTCCCAACCCCCTCCGGGAAGGTTGGGACTCTTAAGGGAAATCAGAAAATGGCACGCGGATGTTTGGCGTATATCGATGTTATTTCAAATTTTGCAAATCTAGATTATGTCTGCACAATTGGGGAGGGAGACATGGAAATAGACGAAGAAATCCCACCCACTGCCCTTCCAATGGAAGAAGATTCACAAACTTTTGAGAACATCCAAGTCGACCTGGAGCCAAGGCTCGGGTACGAACCTATGGAGATTGACAAAACCCTAACAGGGCAGATCGACGATCCACGCTACGGCGAGCGGGGAGCCAGCCCGATCGAGGAATTAATTTCTGTCACAATGATGAATCGGCCAGAAGTAAGTGTTCAACTCGGTTCATCAATGTCAGGCGAGATGCGGGCAAAAATGACCGCATTTTTAGAACAGAATTTAGACGTGTTCGCCTGGTCCCATGAGGACATGGTCGGGATCGATCCAGCCGTATGTTCACACCAACTGCACATCGATCCATCCCGCAAGCCAATCTCAAAGAAAAGAAGGAAATTCGGCCCAGACAAATACGCGGTCATTGCCACTGAAGTCAAAAAGCTGCTCGACAACAAACTTATCGGAATGGTCGACCCCGACGACAAGCCTCAATGGGTATCCAATGTTGTACTCGTCAAAAAGAGCAACAACACCTGGCGACTATGCATCGACTTCACAGACCTGAACAAAGCTTGCCCAAAAGATCACTTTCCGATGCCACACATCGACCACCTGGTGGACAGCACGGCCGGGCACGAGATGCTCACTTTCATGGACGCATTTGCCGGCTACCACCAGATTCCGATGGCTGCAGACGACCAGAAACACACCACTTTCCTCACCGAGAAGAACATGTATTTCTGGAAGCGGATGCCATTCGGGCTCATGAACGCGGGGGCAACCTACCAAAGGCTGGTCAACCACATGTTTCACGACCAAATCGGGGCGACCATGGAAGTATATATCGACGACATCGTCGTCAAGAGCGAGAAGAAAGAAGACCACCTCGCACACATAGCTGAAACGTTCGAAATCTTGAGAAAATATCGGATGAGGCTCAACCCGAAAAAGTGCAGTTTCGGCGTCGAGTCGGGCAAGTTCTTGGGGCACATGGTTAGCCGACGAGGAATCGAGGCAAACCCGACCAAGGTACAGGCGATCCTCGACATGAGCCCTCCCCGCACGGTGAAGGAGGTACAAAGGATGACGGGCAGCTTGGCCACTCTCAGCCGTTTCATCTCCCGCATGGGGGACCGATGCAAGCCTTTATTCGACATCATGCGGAAGGGGAAACTAAACTGGACTCCCCAGAGTCAGCTCGCTTTCGATAACTTGAAAGCATACCTGTCAAACGCCCAGGTGCTGGCCAAACCCATCCCCGGCGAGAAGCTTTTCCTATACTTGGCGGCTTCGCACTCAGCTCTCAGCGCCGTGCTAGTGTGGGCTGAGGGGCAGGCACATCTGCCAATCTACTATGTCAGCCAGACACTTCACGACGCCGAGCTACGGTACCCACCTCTGGAAAAATTAGCATACGCTCTGGTAATGAGCGTACGCAAGTTACGCCCATACTTTTTCGATCACCAAGTAGAGGTACTGACAACAATGCCACTTCGCCAAGTACTACATCGGCCGGACACGGCGGGCAGGTGCCTCAAGTGGGCTGTTGAGATCGGGCAATTCGGAGTCACATACTGTTGGTCCCACTTGATAGATTAATTGCGGAAGCTTATGTAATAATGTCTTTCCAAAATCTTTTATAAGAGAGCAGTAAACAAGAATTAAAATAAAGCGATAAATGACACACGATATATAGTGGTTCGGATAAATATCCTACGTCCACTCTCCCTTATCACCAAGGGGTCTCACTATCAACCAACTCACAAACTTACTCACTGGAATTTCTGAAGTACCAGCACCTTCTTACAAATTCTTTAGATCTAACTTCGATCTAAAGATAGACTTACTCCAACCTTGTCTAACAAGATGAACAGGTTGAGTATATGAACTCCTTACGAGTAGATAAGTAATTAAGAACAAAGTGTGTGTGCAATATGCGTAGTGATCACAAGCTTAGTATGGCTATATGCGCGTGAATGATTCTAGAGCTTTTTCTTGATCTGCACTCAAGTATATATAGAGGGGATTAGGGACATAGCCGTTGGGAGGCTAATCCAATCAGATCCTCTATATATGGAAGCTTCAATCAATCAATTCCCTAATTGATTGATTGGGTTGGTGAGATCTTGAATGATTGTCTTCATATCTTCTCAATCCAATCTTGTTTTGACTTGTTTTGAATCACCAACGGTCAATGCTTCCAATTGCCTAACTCTGATTCTCTCCAGAGAAGGCAGGACCAGACACCAGGCAACCTCGGTGTCTTCTGGTCCTTATCTGGTGAACAACCAGAATACTCAGTAGAATAAGGGGATCAAACTGAGCATCTTTTGTTCCACCAGACTCGTCTGGTCCTGACTCGTCTGGTCTGGGGAAGGTCCTCTGCCTCTGGTCTGATCTCCTCTGGTGAAGTCCTCTGGTGAAGTCCTCTGGTGGGGTCTTCTGGTGACTCTTCTGGTGAGGTCTTCTGGTCTGGCAGTTCCCCCTAGACAAAGTCCTAACTAATCCTCATCTGGCTAACAGGTCCAGATGGTCCTATTACATCTTCTGGTTTGTTTTAACTCATCAAAACTAACAATTTTTATCCTAACAATTTCCCCCTTTTTGATGGAGTTAAAACACTACCAGAACTGATCAAAAGTAAAACTTAAGCAAGAAAACAATAAAGGGATGAGACCTTAGAATAGATCTCATCAGGCAAATAATAAGACAACAAGGAGTTGTCTTTAGAACAGAGAAGATATGTATTTTTCATTAATAATCAGAGGACAAAATAATTACAGATTACATTGAAGTTCATTGTCCTATTCTAGGCATATCTTCTGTTCTCTTTAGGGACAAGAAACAAGTCAAGGAACCTATCCTGGACGGCCTTCAACTCTGCAGAAGATGTTGGGGTGAAATTCACCAACACCTTGGTCTTGTAAAGCTTCTTCAGTTCTGCCCAATCCACCTGGTTCCCAATCATGGGAGTGTTAAGATAAGTAAATTCAGGAGCAGTCACCTCCAGGTTGAACTCAATGGTTGAATCCATCAGCTGCTTGTACAAGTCTGCATCATAGGCTTGCATCCAAGAATGGAAGGTTCTGTTGATCAGCTCATCATCTTCTGGTGCTGGCCTCTGGATATAATGCTGAATGAACCAGAGGGTCTTGGCTTCTCTCCATCTCTCAATCAGAGGATACGGCACAGTAGAGTCAAAAGACCCTTCTGTCCTTAGTGGCAAGATGTTCATAACTTCCACTGGAGCTTTCCTCTTCTGACCTGAGCCACCTGCACCAGAAGGAATACCAGCTTCTCTGGCCTTCTTGTTCTGTCTCCTAACATATCTGAGCCTCTGCTCTTCATCTATGTTCTTCCTGATTCTGGCTTGCCTCTCCTCTGGAGTCTCTTCCTTGTATCTCTTCTCTGCTTCTTCGACAACAGATTCAAGGAAACTCTTCTTTACTTTTCTAATCTTCCTCTTAGCAGGACCAGGAATGGTAGAGGGATCCTGCTCAGCTTCAGATGACTCTTCTTCTGCAGCAAGCTGTTTAGCCATAGATAGAGATTTCAACTCTTCTTTCTTCTTCTTCTGCAACTCAGCCTGGGCCAATGTGTTCTCCAGCAGGTCCAGACGAGCTCCATGGCTAAAAAGAGTCTCATTTGTGGTCTTCGCCAGATCAGTTCTGGCCTTCTCTTCCCCCTTTTTAACTTCATCAAGGAGGGGCTCCACTACCTGCCTTATGAGATCAGGCAAGGCAGTGTTGGAGGAAGAGTGAAGATCACGAAGCTGCTTGGCCTCCTCCAGGTAAGCCTTAGACTCTGCAACAAGTCTTTCTTGCTTCTCCAACATCTCCTGGAGGGAGTCCTTCAGTCTAGCAGTTTGAATCATCTGGCTGGCCATTTCCACTTTGAGTACAGAAACTGGCCTCAACTGCTCCATCACGTGCTCCTGGAGCTGCTTCTGGCTGTGCATTACATCTAATTTGATAAACAATCCATTAGCCTTGAATGAAGCTTTAACCTCTGCCAGAGTGGATTTGATCTGCTTCAGGAAGATTCTCCTTTCTTGCTTGATCTGATGCTCTATCATAGCAGGGGCCATATGTTGGATTGCTTTGGAAAAGTGCCCTATCTGCATGATCTGCTCGTTGAAGAAAATCTTCATCTTCTGGAGCACAGCAGGAGACATCTCAAAGTCCTCCTCGTCTGAATAAAGCTCTGGAGGGAAGACAAAGTGAGGACCAAACTTGTAAGTGGGGCCCTCTGGAGTGAGCATTACTCCTCTTTGGATGAGCAGGGTGCGAATCAAGACTTTAGCTGCACCAGGAGTCTCCAGCTCTGCTGGGTTCTGAATGTTCATCTTCTGCTTCAGCTCAATCTCCCAAGCAGTGAAGTTAGAGGCACCCATTTCCTCAAGCAATAGCATCAGGTCCTCCACATCTTCGAGTCTGGCCTTGCTCCAGACCTTGGCATCAGTAAGCTCTGCCAGAAGTGGTAAGTGCTCCAGAAGAACTGGAAAATGCTCTCTTAGCCAGAGCTGAGCACTTACACTCATACTCTGCCTAATGGGACCCATTTCTGCAGATGAGAAAGTGAAGGGTTTGGGCCCAGAGGCAGAGGAGGAAGGGGCTAAGTCAACAGGCTCAAGTGAAGCTTCCTCATCTTCACTATCATCGCTGGATAAACAGGTTGGGGAGGGAGGAGGGCCAGCGAATCCCAGAGCCATAGAAATGGTTGGGTCCTGGTCTGTATGGGTTTGGGGAGGGTTTGAATTTTGTGAAGTAGAGGTGGTAGGGATTGGTTGCTCTGCACCAGAAGAGGAAGGAATATCTGGTATAGAATGTGTAGGAGGGATTTGGGAGGTGGAAGTGTTTGAAGGGGGGACTTCTGCACCAGAGGAGGTTGAGGGAACCTCTGATACAGAAGGTGGGGGAGAGGGGTTAGTGGGAATATGTGTTTGGGAAATTTGGGGAGAAGGTGTTTGTGTAGGAATAGTAGAGGGAGTATAGATGGGGGTATCTGGGATAGTCTGCCTTGGTGGAAGAATGGGGTTACCAGAGGCAGATGGGGTTTGGGGAATGTTATCTGGGGGAGAGATGGAAGGGGAAACAAGATTTATGGGGGAGGAAGAGGGAAAGGAAGGGTTTACCTCTGCTGGGTCAACACCAGCAGACACAACAGGCTCTGGAGCATCCACCATCATTTGGGTGGCATCCTCAATGGCCTTCTCCAAAGCCTCTCCAAGATCAGATCCAGAGTCTGAATCTTGAAGAAGGGCTCTCTTGGCCTTGGATTTCCTCACAAGAGGCACTTCATCTTCTTCCTCTTCCTCTTCTGATGGCTCATCCACCAGAAGGGTTTTCTTGGGAGCTCCTCTGCCAGTCCTCCTCTTCTTAGCAGAATGTCTCCTGGCCTCGTCTGGCTGCTTCCTCTTAGAAGCTCCTGCCTTCTTGGCAACCTCACTCTTCTTCTTCAGTACATCAAGAAGAGGGATCTGGTCCTCCTCAGAGGAACCAGAGAAAGCAACATTTGAAGAACCAGTTGCTCCAGCAGCTTTCTTCTGAGTCTTCTGTTGCTGCTTCTGCCCCTTAGCAGGTGAGGGAATGGCTTGAAGGGGAGGAGCAGGGATGGCTTGCTCACCATCAGAATCAGGATGGCCATGGAGAGGACCATCCTTGGAGAACATAATCTTGGACTTATGGAAGCCCTTACACTAGGATTGTCTCCATTTCTTCTCTGGAAGAATCGAATCCAGAATTAGGGTGAGTTTTGTGCCCAATGATACATTAGCATTGAACACAAATTGTTGCTCTCCTGGCAACTGGGGGCATTCTTCCTTCTGAATTTTCACCTTGTTCTTCCTCAGCACCCCCCAGAAGAACTCAGCCCAGTTACATTGAACACCATCCAGAATGGCCCTCATAACACAGAGCCTGCCAACGAAGATGGCATCTGTGCTATGGCTCTCACACATGAGAATCTTCACCACAATGTCAAATAGCACCTTATACTTCTGCCTAAGATGCTTGTCCAAGAAACCCTTAGTAATATTCTGGCATGAATTTCTGGCAAACATCTTGAAGGATTCCAACGCCTCTCCTTCTCTGTACTTCAGTGGGTATGCAGGAGGAATTGAAATTGGATTGTGGCTATGCAGGAGGAATTGAATCAATTCACCAGACAGGATGTTTGGGAGCTGGTAGACAGACCAAGACATCAAAAGGTGATAGGCACTAAGTGGGTTTTCAAAAATAAGAAAGATAAGAATGATGTCATTACTAGGAACAAGGCAAGGCTAGTGGCCCAGGGCTATTCTCAGTCTGAAGGAATAGACTATGATGAGACTTTTGCTCCTGTTGCCAGACTAGAAGCTATCAGATTGTTCTTAGCATATGCTGTTCACATGAAGTTCAAAGTATACCAGATGGATGTGAAATCTGCCTTTCTTAATGGGATTCTCATTGAGGAAGTGTATGTTGAACAACCTCCTGGTTTTGAACAAGGTGACAATGTGTTTAAGCTTAAGAAAGCTCTTTATGGGCTGAAGCAGGCACCCAGAGCATGGTATGACACTCTTTCTCAATTTCTTCTGGACAATGGTTTTACTAAAGGTAAAATTGATAGGACCTTGTTTAGGAAAGAAGAAGGAAAGGACATCCTTCTGGTCCAAATATATGTTGATGACATCATATTTGGATCCCCTAACAAGAAGCTGTGTGAGAAGTTTGGTGAGCTCATGCAGGGACAGTTTGAGATGTCCATGATAGGAGAATTGAATTACTTTTTGGGTTTGCAGGTTAAGCAATCAGAGAAGGGAATTTTTATTAATCAAGCTAAGTACATCAGAAACATGTTAGAGAAATTTGGAATAGGATCTAGCAAGGCAGCCAAGATCCCTATGATGACAAATTTCAACATGGATCCAGATGAGTCTGGAGAGAGTGTGGACCAGACTCAGTACAGAGCACTTATTGGTTCTCTTTTGTATCTGACTGCAAGCAGACCAGATATTACTTTTGCTGTAGGAGTTTGTGCCAGATTTCAAGCTAACCCCAAGAAGAGTCACTTGGAAGCAGCTAAGAAAATATTGAAATATCTTAAGGGAACTGTGAATTTAGGATTATGGTATCCTGCAGATGACAATTTAGAATTAAGTGGTTATTCAGATTCAGACTATGGTGGGTGCAGAATAGATAGGAAATCTACAAGTGGTACATGCCAATTTTTAGGGAATAAATTGGTATCCTGGTTTTCCAAGAAGCAGACTTCAGTTGCTACATCAACAACAGAAGCAGAGTACATGGCTGCAGGGAGTTGTTGTTCTCAACTTCTCTGGATTAGTCAACAGCTTAGGGATTACCAGATTAGAGCTAAGGATATTCCTATTTTCTGTGATAGTAATAGTGCCATTGCAATCACCCAGAATCCAGTTCTTCATACCAGATGCAAACATGTTGATATAAGGCATCATTTTATCAGAGATCATGTTGAGAAGGGAGACATAAGGATGGAAAAGATTGCAACAGAGAGGCAGAGAGCAGATATTTTAACCAAGCCTTTGGCTGAGACCAGATTCAGAGAGTTAGCTTTTGAGTTAGGATTGTTGGATCCAGAGACAGATTTGATTTAGGGGGAACATCAGAGAAGTATCCTTACTTTATAAATTTTCTTCATAAATTTTCCTTATGATAACATACCTGCATATTAGATATATCAGAGAGGGTATACCTCCAGATGAGGTATACACTAGGTGACACTTATCCCAGATGAGGTGCTGAGTCAGAGATATGTCCAAAGTCTTTACTGACCAGGACTAGATAAGCTCCATCAGAGGAGAAGTATCACCAGACTAGTTGTGGTTTCATCTGGTTACAATATCAGGTGACAGGTATGTCTTTTCTACTCTGGCCTCTGATCATTGGGATACACTTTTCAAATTAGTAAGTACACTCAAAACCTTTCAACTTCGGAGTGTATTTAAGACTAGGGTATAGGACCTAGGCAATCATTTTGCTTTTTCTCTTGACTACCACAAAACCCCTTTATGCCCAGTCCCAATGACTATGCCAACGCACCAGATTAAATCTGTATTTCGCCTTTCATCATGGCCATCGGATTTAATCACTGTGCAAAATGTCAATCAATGCTAAAATTGATTTTGTTTCCTAAATTGAATTTGAAACAACACGCGTTCACACTTCATTTAATTTTCAAGCCACGCGTATTACTCTATTTAAACCAATTTTGTTTTCAATCTGTCCTTTCACGTTTCCATACTATTCGAACCCTAACCTCTCTCTGCAAAGCATTCTCTCTCTCTCTCTCTCTCTCTCTTTCACAGTTATGGCACCCAAGTGCAATTTCGATCCAGACTATGTCTGCAAGAAACTCAAGACAGAGATGGTGGTGGACTTCTATTCCACTAAGAATCCGACCGCTTTGGAGATTTTGGAACTTCTCCGACGTTCTGGACTGGAGGAGTTGATCTCAAAGGTTCCCAAGGATCTGCGTACCTTGGATGGATATGCTGCACAGTTTCTTATCCGGATGAAGATTCACGAGGACTATGTTTCATCCAAGATTGATTCAGAGGATCTTGTTTTCTCTAAGGCAGACTTCTGTGGTCTTTTTGGTAACCTTTCTGCGGAAGGTGTGGACCCACTGAAGTACAGAGAAGGAGAGACGTTGGAATCCTTCAAGATGTTTGCCAGAAATTCATGCCAGAATATTACTAAGGGTTTCTTGGACAAGCATCTTAGGCAGAAGTATAAGGTGCTATTTGACATTGTGGTGAAGATTCTCATGTGTGAGAACCATAGCACAGATGCCATCTTCGTTGGCAGGCTCTGTGTTATGAGGGCCATTCTGGATGGTGTTCAATGTAACTGGGCTGAGTTCTTCTGGGGGGTGCTGAGGAAGAACAAGGTGAAAATTCAGAAGGAAGAATGCCCCCAGTTGCCAGGAGAGCAACAATTTGTGTTCAATGCTAATGTATCATTGGGCACAAAACTCACCCTAATTCTGGATTCGATTCTTCCAGAGAAGAAATGGAGACAATCCTGGTGTAAGGGCTTCCATAAGTCCAAGATTAAGTTCTCCAAGGATGGTCCTCTCCATGGCCATCCTGATTCTGATGGTGAGCAAGCCATCCCTGCTCCTCCCCTTCAAGCCATTCCCTCACCTGCTAAGGGGCAGAAGCAGCAGCAGCAGCAGAAGACTCAGAAGAAAGCTGCTGGAGCAACTGGTTCTTCAAATGTTGCTTTCTCTGGTTCCTCTGAGGAGGACCAGATCCCTCTTCTTGATGTACTGAAGAAGAAGAGTGAGGTTGCCAAGAAGGCAGGAGCTTATAAGAGGAAGCAGCCAGACGAGGCCAGGAGACATTCTGCTAAGAAGAGGAGGACTGGCAGAGGAGCTCCCAAGAAAACCCTTCTGGTGGATGAGCCATCAGAAGAAGAAGAGGAAGAAGATGAAGTGCCTCTTGTGAGGAAATCCAAGGCCAAGAGAGCCCTTCTTCAAGATTCAGACTCTGGATCTGATCTTGGAGAGGCCTTGGAGAAGGCCATTGAGGATGCCGCCCAGATGATGGTGGATGCTCCAGAGCCTGCTGTGCCTGCTGGTGTTGACCCAGCAGAGGTAAACCCTTCCTTTCCCTCTTCCTCCCCCATAAATCTTGTTTCCCCTTCCATCTCTCCCCCAGATAACATTCCCCAAACCCCATCTGCCTCTGGTAACCCCATTCTTCCACCAGGGCAGACTATCCCAGATACCCCCGTCTATACTCCCTCTACTATTCCTACACAAACACCTTCTCCCCAAATTTCCCAAACACATATTCCCACTAACCCCTCTCCCCCACCTTCTGTATCAGAGGTTCCCTCAACCTCCTCTGGTGCAGAAGTCCCCCCTTCAAACACTTCCACCTCCCAAATCCCTCCTACACATTCTGTACCAGATATTCCTTCCTCTTCTGGTGCAGAGCAACCAATCCCTACCACCTCTACTTCACAAAATCCAAACCCTCCCCAAACCCATACAGACCAGGACCCAACCATTTCTATGGCTCTGGGATTCGCTGGCCCTCCTCCCTCCCCAACCTATTTATCCAGCGATGATAGTGAAGATGAGGAAGCTTCACTTGAGCCTGTTGACTTAGCCCCTTCCTCCTCTGCCTCTGGGCCCAAACCCTTCACTTTCTCATCTGCAGAAATGGGTCCCATTAGGCAGAGTATGAGTGTAAGTGCTCAGCTCTGGCTAAGAGAGCATTTTCCAGTTCTTCTGGAGCACTTACCACTTCTGGCAGAGCTTACTGATGCCAAGGTCTGGAGCAAGGCCAGACTTGAAGATGTGGAGGACCTGGTGCTATTGCTTGAGGAAATGGGTGCCTCCAACTTCACTGCTTGGGAGATTGAGCTGAAGCAGAAGATGAACATTCAGAACCAAGCAGAGCTGGAGACTCCTGGTGCAGCTAAAGTCTTGATTCGCACCCTGCTCATCCAAAGAGGAGTAATACTCACTCCAGAGGGCCCCACTTACAAGTTTGGTCTTCACTTTGTCTTCCCTCCAGAGCTTTATTCAGACGAGGAGGACTTTGAGATGTCTCCTGCTGTGCTCCAGAAGATGAAGATTTTCTTCAACGAGCAGATCATGCAGATAGGGCGCTTTTCCAAAGCAATCCAACATATGGCCCCTGCTATGATAGAGCATCAGATCAAGCAAGAAAGGAGAATCTTCCTGAAGCAGATCAAATCCACTCTGGCAGAGGTTAAAGCTTCATTCAAGGCTAATGGCTTGTTTGTCAAATTAGATGTAATGCACAGCCAGAAGCAGCTCCAGGAGCACGTGATAGAGCAGTTGAGGCCAGTTTCTGTACTCAAAGTGGAAATGGCCAGCCAGATGATTCAAACTGCTAGACTGAAGGACTCCCTCCAGGAGATGTTGGAGAAGCAAGAGAGACTTGTTGCAGAGTCTAAGGCTTACCTGGAGGAGGCCAAGCAGCTTCGTGATCTTCACTCTTCCTCCAACACTGCCTTGCCTGATCTCATAAGGCAGGTAGTGGAGCCCCTCCTTGATGAAGTTAAAAAGGGGGAAGAGAAGGCCAGAACTGATCTGGCGAAGACCACAAATGAGACTCTTTTTAGCCATGGAGCTCGTCTGGACCTGCTGGAGAACACATTGGCCCAGGCTGAGTTGCAAAAGAAGAAGAAAGAAGAGTTGAAATCTCTATCTATGGCTAAACAGCTTGCTGCAGAAGAAGAGTCATCTGAAGCTGAGCAGGATCCCTCTACCATTCCTGGTCCTGCTAAGAGGAAGATTAGAAAAGTAAAGAAGAGTTTCCTTGAATCTGTTGTCGAAGAAGCAGAGAAGAGATACAAGGAAGAGACTCCAGAGGAGAGGCAAACCAGAATCAGGAAGAACATAGATGAAGAGCAGAGGCTCAGATATGTTAGGAGACAGAACAAGAAGGCCAGAGAAGCTGGTATTCCTTCTGGTGCAGGTGGCTCAGGTCAGAAGAGGAAAGCTCCAGTGGAAGTTATGAACATCTTGCCACTAAGGACAGAAGGGTCTTTTGACTCTACTGTGCCGTATCCTCTGATTGAGAGATGGAGAGAAGCCAAGACCCTCTGGTTCATTCAGCATTATATCCAGAGGCCAGCACCAGAAGATGATGAGCTGATCAACAGAACCTTCCATTCTTGGATGCAAGCCTATGATGCAGACTTGTACAAGCAGCTGATGGATTCAACCATTGAGTTCAACCTGGAGGTGACTGCTCCTGAATTTACTTATCTTAACACTCCCATGATTGGGAACCAGGTGGATTGGGCAGAACTGAAGAAGCTTTACAAGACCAAGGTGTTGGTGAATTTCACCCCAACATCTTCTGCAGAGTTGAAGGCCGTCCAGGATAGGTTCCTTGACTTGTTTCTTGTCCCTAAAGAGAACAGAAGATATGCCTAGAATAGGACAATGAACTTCAATGTAATCTGTAATTATTTTGTCCTCTGATTATTAATGAAAAATACATATCTTCTCTGTTCTAAAGACAACTCCTTGTTGTCTTATTATTTGCCTGATGAGATCTATTCTAAGGTCTCATCCCTTTATTGTTTTCTTGCTTAAGTTTTACTTTTGATCAGTTCTGGTAGTGTTTTAACTCCATCAAAAAGGGGGAAATTGTTAGGATAAAAATTGTTAGTTTTGATGAGTTAAAACAAACCAGAAGATGTAATAGGACCATCTGGACCTGTTAGCCAGATGAGGATTAGTTAGGACTTTGTCTAGGGGGAACTGCCAGACCAGAAGACCTCACCAGAAGAGTCACCAGAAGACCCCACCAGAGGACTTCACCAGAGGACTTCACCAGAGGACTTCACCAGAGGAGATCAGACCAGAGGCAGAGGACCTTCCCCAGACCAGACGAGTCCGGACCAGACGAGTCTGGTGGAACAAAAGATGCTCAGTTTGATCCCCTTATTCTACTGAGTATTCTGGTTGTTCACCAGATAAGGACCAGAAGACACCGAGGTTGCCTGGTGTCTGGTCCTGCCTTCTCTGGAGAGAATCAGAGTTAGGCAATTGGAAGCATTGACCGTTGGTGATTCAAAACAAGTCAAAACAAGATTGGATTGAGAAGATATGAAGACAATCATTCAAGATCTCACCAACCCAATCAATCAATTAGGGAATTGATTGATTGAAGCTTCCATATATAGAGGATCTGATTGGATTAGCCTCCCAATGGCTATGTCCCTAATCCCCTCTATATATACTTGAGTGCAGATCAAGAAAAAGCTCTAGAATCATTCACGCGCATATAGCCATACTAAGCTTGTGATCACTACGCATATTGCACACACACTTTGTTCTTAATTACTTATCTACTCGTAAGGAGTTCATATACTCAACCTGTTCATCTTGTTAGACAAGGTTGGAGTAAGTCTATCTTTAGATCGAAGTTAGATCTAAAGAATTTGTAAGAAGGTGCTGGTACTTCAGAAATTCCAGTGAGTAAGTTTGTGAGTTGGTTGACAGTGAGACCCCTTGGTGATAAGGGAGAGTGGACGTAGGATATTTTTCCGAACCACTATATATCGTGTGTCATTTATCGCTTTATTTTAATTCTTGTTTACTGCTCTCTTATAAAAGATTTTGGAAAGATATTATTACATAAGCTTCCGCAATTAATCTATCAAGTGGGACCAACAAGAAGTGTGAACGCGTGTTGTTTCAAATTCAATTTAGGAAACAAAATCAATTTTAGCATTGATTGACATTTTGCACAGTGATTAAATCCGATGGCCATGATGAAAGGCGAAATACAGATTTAATCTGGTGCGTTGGCATAGTCATTGGGACTGGGCATAAAGGGGTTTTGTGGCAGTCAAGAGAAAAAGCAAAATGATTGCCTAGGTCCTATACCCTAGTCTTAAATACACTCCGAAGTTGAAAGGTTTTGAGTGTACTTACTAATTTGAAAAGTGTATCCCAATGATCAGAGGCCAGAGTAGAAAAGACATACCTGTCACCTGATATTGTAACCAGATGAAACCACAACTAGTCTGGTGATACTTCTCCTCTGATGGAGCTTATCTGGTCCTGGTCAGTAAAGACTTTGGACATATCTCTGACTCAGCACCTCATCTGGGATAAGTGTCACCTGGTGTATACCTCATCTGGAGGTATACCCTCTCTGATATATCTAATATGCAGGTATGTTATCATAAGGAAAAGTTATGAAGAAAATTTATAAAGTAAGGATACTTCTCTGATGTTCCCCCTAAATCAAATCTGTCTCTGGATCCAACAATCCTAACTCAAAAGCTAACTCTCTGAATCTGGTCTCAGCCAAAGGCTTGGTTAAAATATCTGCTCTCTGCCTCTCTGTTGCAATCTTTTCCATCCTTATGTCTCCCTTCTCAACATGATCTCTGATAAAATGATGCCTTATATCAACATGTTTGCATCTGGTATGAAGAACTGGATTCTGGGTGATTGCAATGGCACTATTACTATCACAGAAAATAGGAATATCCTTAGCTCTAATCTGGTAATCCCTAAGCTGTTGACTAATCCAGAGAAGTTGAGAACAACAACTCCCTGCAGCCATGTACTCTGCTTCTGTTGTTGATGTAGCAACTGAAGTCTGCTTCTTGGAAAACCAGGATACCAATTTATTCCCTAAAAATTGGCATGTACCACTTGTAGATTTCCTATCTATTCTGCACCCACCATAGTCTGAATCTGAATAACCACTTAATTCTAAATTGTCATCTGCAGGATACCATAATCCTAAATTCACAGTTCCCTTAAGATATTTCAATATTTTCTTAGCTGCTTCCAAGTGACTCTTCTTGGGGTTAGCTTGAAATCTGGCACAAACTCCTACAGCAAAAGTAATATCTGGTCTGCTTGCAGTCAGATACAAAAGAGAACCAATAAGTGCTCTGTACTGAGTCTGGTCCACACTCTCTCCAGACTCATCTGGATCCATGTTGAAATTTGTCATCATAGGGATCTTGGCTGCCTTGCTAGATCCTATTCCAAATTTCTCTAACATGTTTCTGATGTACTTAGCTTGATTAATAAAAATTCCCTTCTCTGATTGCTTAACCTGCAAACCCAAAAAGTAATTCAATTCTCCCATCATGGACATCTCAAACTGTCCCTGCATGAGCTCACCAAACTTCTCACACAGCTTCTTGTTAGGGGATCCAAATATGATGTCATCAACATATATTTGGACCAGAAGGATGTCCTTTCCTTCTTCTTTCCTAAACAAGGTCCTATCAATTTTACCTTTAGTAAAACCATTGTCCAGAAGAAATTGAGAAAGAGTGTCATACCATGCTCTGGGTGCCTGCTTCAGCCCATAAAGAGCTTTCTTAAGCTTAAACACCTTGTCACCTTGTTCAAAACCAGGAGGTTGTTCAACATACACTTCCTCAATGAGAATCCCATTAAGAAAGGCAGATTTCACATCCATCTGGTATACTTTGAACTTCATGTGAGCAGCATATGCTAAGAACAATCTGATGGCTTCTAGTCTGGCAACAGGAGCAAAAGTCTCATCATAGTCTATTCCTTCAGACTGAGAATAGCCCTGGGCCACTAGCCTTGCCTTGTTCCTAGTAATGACATCATTCTCATCTTTCTTATTTTTGAAAACCCACTTAGTGCCTATCACCTTTTGATGACTTGGTCTGTCTACCAGCTCCCAAACATCCTGTCTGGTGAATTGATTCAATTCCTCCTGCATAGCCACAATCCAATTTGAATCTTTCAGTGCCTCCTTGATGTTCTTGGGCTCAATCAAGGACACATAGCAACTGAATAAGGCAGCTAAATTAAGGGTTCTCCTAGTCTGGACACCCTTAGTTGGATCTCCTAAGATCAGGTCATTGGGGTGATCAACCAGGGTCCTCCTTCCCGTGGTCTTGCCTGGGTGATCATCTTCTGCAGTACCTTGGTGATTATCACCACCTGCAGAAGAGCTTCCCCCTACAGGAGTTCCAACCTCTTCTGGTTCTGCTCCTTGTGAAGGCTGCTGCTTCAGAGAACCAGGAGAAGGGTCATCATCTGAATCTGAATCTGAATCAAGAATAGGTGGATTGATCTTGATAACTCTGGGTGTAGTCTGATTCTGGGTCTCATCAGGAGACTTAGAATCCACCTTGTACTCAAAAGTAGATTCATCAAAAACAACATGAGGTGTTTCCTCCACACAAAGTGAATTCTTATTAAAAACTCTAAAAGCTTTACTGGTGCTGGAATATCCCAAAAATATTCCATCAGCCACTTTAGCATCAAAGGTTCTTAATTTAGATTTCCCATTGTCATGGATGAAACACTTACATCCAAAAACATGAAAATATGAAACAGATGGGGTTTTACCTTTCCATACCTCATATGGGGTCTTATTGTGTCTCTGGGCAATCAGGCACCTGTTCTGAGTGTAACAAGCTGTATTGATGGCCTCTGCCCAAAATCTCTGTGGAGTGCTGTACTCTGCCAGAAGTGTTCTTGCAGCTTCTTTGAGAGTCCTATTCCTCCTTTCTGCAACTCCATTTTGTTGAGGTGTTCTGGCAGCAGATGTCTCATGAAAAATCCCATGATCCTTGCAGTAATCTGCAATATGTGAATTCAAAAACTCTGTTCCTTTGTCACTTCTGATCCTGACAATGCTCTGGTTCTGCTCATTCTGAATCTGCTTGAAGAACTCTGGCAGCTTAGTTATAGTTTCATTTTTCTTAAACAAGAACACTACCCAAGTGTATCTTGAAAAGTCATCTACTATTACTAAGGTGTACTTCCTTCCACTGAAACTAAGAGGAGAAACAGGTCCATGTGAAGTAGTTGAAGTACTCTGGTTGTGGTTGTGCTCTGGACATCCTTAAAGGAAGTCTTGGGTTGTTTACCCTTCTGGCATGAACCACAAACCTGATCCTTCTTAAACACTTCATTTGGAAGACCTCGAATGAGACCCTTTCTGGCAATCTTGTTCAATGTTTTGAAGTTAAGATGACACAATCTCTTGTGCCAAATCCAGCTGTTCTCTGCAGATCCTTTAGCAACCAGGCAAGCATTCCTTGGGCAACTGCTAAAATCTGCAAGATAAATGTTACCCTTCCTCAAGCCTATTAGCAAGATATCATTATAATCAGAAGAGAAAACAGTGCATGAATCACTAGAAAATTTCACTGAGTATCCCTTGTCACAGAATTGGGATACTGAAAGCAGATTATGATTGAGTCCTTCTACGTAGTAGACTTCATCTACATATACACCATTGAAGGTCAACTTTCCAACTCCTCTGGTGACTCCATAGTTGTTGTCACCAAACATCACTCTTGGTCCATTTAATGGCTTGAAATCTTGGAGATTATCCTTCTGGAATGTCATGTGCTTGGAACATCCACTATCAATGTACCAGACATGGTTGCTTGAAAATCCTTTCTCCAATGGACTCTTATCTACCTGCAGAGAGATCAATTAGGTCCCCTACTAGTGCTGGGTCCTGATTGGTTAGTTGCAGGTTTTGTAGGAATCCATAGATAAAGATCATCCCTTGATGGATGAGGAGATCTTATCTTCCTTCCAAATCTATCTACCAGTACATGTCCTCTTACTATGACATATTGAGCTACTGGTCTGAGAAGGACACCTTTCCTATAAACAGGTCTGGTGTACCTTTTCTCAAATCTGGCCTTTGGAATGGCCTGCCTCAAAGACATGGTCTTAAAGGTCTGGTTATAAGGGTACATCCTAGAAGAACCATCTCTGGTGTCATAACTTCCCAGATCAGTTGGTTTTCTAGAGATGGGTCTGGAAAACCTCCTCTGGTTCTGATAATTAGACCTGTTCTGGTGATTATAGTTCCTTTGAGTATACCTATTCTGGAATTGATTCTTCTGAGAAAAATGTCTCTGGGGTACCTGGTTCTGTTGAACATTGTTCCTTCTCTGGTAGTTGTTACTCTGATTGGTATTCCCCCTTTTTGAGTGTTTCCTTTGAGGTCCCCTAATCTGTTTAGGTTCCCTTTGAGGATTTCTCTGGGGTCCTCCAATTTGAGTAATATCTACTCCTTGGGACTCATTGTTCACAGAACCATCAATCTTTAATGGTTCCCCTTGTTGACACTTATTCTCTAACATCTTCTCTTCCAGAACAGTCAGCTCTTCTGGACCATTAGTTAAGTGATTAACAGAGTGATTCCTTTTCCAATCAGGATTGTGAATCACCTTGTAACCATTACCAGTTAAGTCTTTATCATTCCAGATTTCTACCAATTTTACCAGCTCTTACAGACTTGTCTTTGTTATAAAGGTATTTGTGAGTTTTAGTGGTAATTCCAGAATATCCTAAACCACTCTTATCACAAATGCGCTGAGAAGACTCTGATATGATAGATACAACAGATGGTATCTTAGGAGCTTCTCTGGGCATAGGTATCTCCTCTATGTTGTGAACAACTTGTTTTCCCTTGATAAGAGTTTGGTATTTGGCTCTGAGTTCAGTGATCTCATCCTCTTGAGAGTTCCTTTCTTTCATGAGTTGATCTACCAGAGTATCTCTTTCTGTGATCTTTTCCTGAAGTTCAGAAACTTCTTTGGAATGATCTTTCATGAGTTCTCTGGTGGATTTATGCTCATGAGAGAGAGATTGAACTTCAGCTCTGAGCCTACCATTCTCTTTCTCAAGTTTTTGACAGAGTTGGACACAATTTTAGAGATCTGATAGCATCTGTTGCATATCAGACTCTCTGGAGTTACCAGATGAATTAGAGGATTCAGTACATTTGGAATTAGATAAAACAAGAGTAGTTTCATTTACCTCAGTGATGTCTGCCATGAGACACACATCATCATCTGATCCAAAGTCAGAAGAAGAAGAACTGGAACTAGTATCCTCCTCCTCTGCTTCTGCCAGCAGTGCTCTCTTATCTGCATACCTCCTATCTCTCTTGATTCTTTTCTCTTCTCTTTCTCTAGGAGTAAGCTGAGGACAATCATAACTGTAGTGACCAGTCTTGTCGCATGTGTAGCAAGCATTGTCTCCTCTGGGACTAGGACTTGGCTCTCTCCTCCTCTGGTTGTATTCTGATCTGGCAGGGCTACTTTCTCTCCTCTGGTAGTCAGGTCTGCCAGAGCTACCATCCCTCCTCTGATGATCTGATCTCCCAGAGCTGCTAGGGTTGTCATCTCTCCTCCTCTCTGGAGTTCTGAATCTGGTCTCCCTTGAGTCTCCAGGTGTCTTCTCCTTCTCTGCAGGCTTGAAAGAACTCTTCCTGCTTCTGGTAGACTCCTTCCAATGCCTTTTGTACCTGCCATATTTTGAACTCATTTTGTCTAATTTATGAGTTAGAAGTGCTACCTGCTCCTTGAGGCTCAAGTCATCTGTAGTAGACTCCTTTGGCTTGGCATCAGATTTGAGAGTTGAGGAGAATGCAACTCCTTTCTGGCCAGAAGAGGAAACCTCTTCTGTTTGATCCTCCTCTTGAAGATCATATTCGTAAGCTTTGAGATCAGACAACAGAAGATGGTGATCCAGAGTGTTGAGATCCTTGTTGTCCTTGATCACAGTGACTTTAATTCTCCACCTGCTTGTTAGTGAACGTAATATTTTACTATTAATCTCTTTTTCAGAATAGGTCTTACCTAAGGCACTAGCCTTGTTTAAGAGATTCGTGAGACGCATGTCCAGCTGGTCAATGGTCTCGTCTGGTTTCATCTTAAATGTGTCAAAAGAGTGTTGAACAGCTTGGAGCTTGTTATCTTTAATCTTCTCTGTTCCTTCACAGAGCAGAGCTAACTTGTCCCACATCTCTTTTGCAGTGGTGCACGTCCTGACCTTTTCAATTACTTCTTTAGTAAGAGTGTTGATAATCTCAGTCCTCGCCACCTGGTCCAGGTTATGTAGCTTTCTCTCCTCATTGTCAAGTTCGTCTTTCTTTTTTAGGATTCGTTGTCTGGGAACTCTATCCTCTGCATCGTCGCTAGTTTCTTCTCTGGACTCAGACCTGCCACTATCAATAGGAGTCCAGTAAAATTTAATGGGGCCACTTTCAACCACATCTAATATGCGGTGGTGAATAGCTCCGAGATGATTACTCATCATGAAGCTCCAGTGGCTATAATCCTCGAACGAGAATTCTGGCAGTTTGCAACTCTTATAAGAAGATTTCGAAGACATATTGATAAGAAATTTAGGGAAATAACAAGAACTTGAATAAAAGCACTAAAGAGCAATGGATCTGCCCGGTGACCACCAAAAGCTTTTCAAAGCAGTGGTCGTGGACACACTGCTCTGATACCACTTGTTGGTCCCACTTGATAGATTAATTGCGGAAGCTTATGTAATAATGTCTTTCCAAAATCTTTTATAAGAGAGCAGTAAACAAGAATTAAAATAAAGCGATAAATGACACACGATATATAGTGGTTCGGATAAATATCCTACGTCTACTCTCCCTTATCACCAAGGGGTCTCACTATCAACCAACTCACAAACTTACTCACTGGAATTTCTGAAGTACCAGCACCTTCTTACAAATTCTTTAGATCTAACTTCGATCTAAAGATAGACTTACTCCAACCTTGTCTAACAAGATGAACAGGTTGAGTATATGAACTCCTTACGAGTAGATAAGTAATTAAGAACAAAGTGTGAGTGCAATATGCGTAGTGATCAAAAGCTTAGTATGGCTATATGCGCGTGAATGATTCTAGAGCTTTTTCTTGATCTGCACTCAAGTATATATAGAGGGGATTAGGGACATAGCCGTTGGGAGGCTAATCCAATCAGATCCTCTATATTTGGAAGCTTCAATCAATCAATTCCCTAATTGATTGATTGGGTTGGTGAGATCTTGAATGATTGTCTTCATATCTTCTCAATCCAATCTTGTTTTGACTTGTTTTGAATCACCAACGGTCAATGCTTCCAATTGCCTAACTCTGATTCTCTCCAGAGAAGGCAGGACCAGACACCAGGCAACCTCGGTGTCTTCTGGTCCTTATCTGGTGAACAACCAGAATACTCAGTAGAATAAGGGGATCAAACTGAGCATCTTTTGTTCCACCAGACTCGTCTGGTCCGGACTCGTCTGGTCTGGGGAAGGTCCTCTGCCTCTGGTCTGATCTCCTCTGGTGAAGTCCTCTGGTGGAGTCCACTGGTGAAGTCCTCTGGTGAAGTCCTCTGGTGGGGTCTTCTGGTGACTCTTCTGGTGAGGTCTTCTGGTCTGGCAGTTCCCCCTAGACAAAGTCCTAACTAATCCTCATCTGGCTAACAGGTCCAGATGGTCCTATTACATCTTCTGGTTTGTTTTAACTCATCAAAACTAACAAATTTTATCCTAACACATACGCTCCCCGAACATCCATCAAAGGCCAAGCCATGGCCGACTTCATAGTCGAGCTCACTTACCCGGAGGCGATGTCCAAGATCGAGCAGCCACCATGGAAAATGTACGTTGACGGATCCTCCACAACGACGCGGGCAGGCGCGGGAATTGTCCTTCTCAGCCCGTCCGACCAGTCATTCACGACAGCCATAAGATTCGGTTTCCACGCGACCAACAATGAGGCCGAGTACGAAGCATTAATTAACGGCCTGGAAATGGCCATGGCCATGGGAGTGAAGAGACTCCAGGTCTACAGCGACTCACAGCTCGTTACATATCAAATCTCGGGAGAATACGAGGCGCGCAGCGATAGGATGTTGGCCTACCAGGGATTAGCCAAGAACCTGCTCGAAAAATTCGATCAAGTTTGCATAGAGGTGGTACCCCGACTCGACAATACTCAAGCAGACGCACTTGCCCGCCTCGCAACATCCGAAGGGGCAGCCGACATGTCCCAGATCACAGTTACTTACCTGACCGCCCCCACGAGCTCGAACCAGTGGGTGAATAACCTGGGGCAGGAGGAGGACAGCTGGATGACCCCCATCCTAAAGTACCTCCGTGACGGCCAACTCCCAGTCGACCGGGTAGCGGCAAGACAGTTGCAGCTCCGGGCGGCCCGGTACACGATCATCGGGGACCAGTTGTACAAGCGAGGCTTCGCCCTGCCCCTCCTAAAATGCGTAACGCCGGGGCAGGGAAGGAAGATCTTGGTAGAAGTCCACGAAGGACGCTGCGGGAACCACGCCGGCGGCCAGGTGCTCGCCCAGAAGGTTATCCGACAGGGATATTTCTGGCCCACCCTAAAGAAGGACGCAATCAACTACGCACGGGCATGCCACAAGTGTCAAGTCTATTCGCCGGCAATCCACCAGGCTCCAACCGAGCTCACCTCGATCCTGAGCCCGTGGCCGTTCGCAAAGTGGGGGATCGATCTCATTGGCCCTTTACCTACGGCCCCGGGCAGCGTCAAGTACGCAATTGTCGCCGTGGATTACTTCACCAAATGGGCAGAGGCGGAATCACTGAAAACGATCGATCAGGAACATGTTATCAGGTTCATCTGGCGCAACATAATCTGTCGATTCGGCCTCCCTCAGATAATCATTTCGGATAACGGGAAACAATTCGATGGGATAGAGATGAAAAGATTCTGCCAGAAGCACAAGATCAAGAGGCTGTTCTCGTCACCCTACCACCCCCAGTCGAACGGGCAGGTCGAGGCAGTAAACAAGATAATCAAACACACGTTGAAGGCGAGGCTGGAGGAAAGTAAGGGAACATGGGCAAGCAAACTGCCCGAAGTGTTATGGTCGTACAGAACAACCTGTCGAACAACAACCAGAGAGACTCCTTTCGCTCTAGCTTTCGGAACAGAGGCAGTCATCCCGGCCGAGGTCATTATCCCAAGCCTCCGCACCTCACAACCCGTGGGGACCGAGAACGACCAAGCCATGCTAAACGAGTTGGACCTGCTGGAGGAGAGAAGGCTATCCGTCGAGCAAAGAAATATTGCTTACAAACGACGGGCTGAAAAATACTTCAATACGAAAATCAAAGTCAGGGAATTCGAAGCCGGGGACCTAGTGCTTCGATGGACGGTCGGACAACCCAAAGGGGCATTTGGCCCGAATTGGGAGGGACCCCTAAGGATATCTAAGCGCCTAGCCAACGGTGCCTACGAGCTAGAAAGCCTTGAGGGCAACCCGGCCCAATACCCTTGGAACGCCTCCCTACTTAAAAAATACTACCAATAGGGGCTCATTGTAATCGCTACTCGAAGCGCAAATTTGTAAAAATTAATAAGCGGTTGTTAAATCAATCCCATCTTCATGGAGTCGCTGCCCGACATTCGGCTATAGCACTTCATTAATTAATCTGTTGGTTAATTCTTTAAGCGATTGTTAAGTCAATCCCATCTTCGTGAACTCGCTGCCCGACATTCGGCTATAACACTTCATTAATTAATCTGTTGGTTAATTCTTTAAGCGATTGTTAAATCAATCCCATCTTCATGGAGTCGCTGCCCGACTTTCGACTATAGCACTTCATTAATTAATCTGTTGGTTAATTCTTTAAGCGATTGTTAAATCAATCCCATCTTCGTGAAGTCGCTGCCCGACATTCGGCTATAACACTTCATTAATTAATCTGTTGGTTAATTCTTTAAGCGATTGTTAAATCAATCTCATCTTCGTGAAGTCGCTGCCCGACATTCGGCTATAGCACTTCATTAATTAATCTGTTAGTTAATTCTTTAAGCGATTGTTAAATCAATCCCATCTTCGTGAAGTCGCTGCCCGACATTCGGCTATAGCACTTCATTAATTAATATGTTGGTTAATTCTTTAAGCGATTGTTAAATCAATCCCATCTTCGTGAAGTCGCTGCCCGACATTCGGCTATAGCACTTCATTAATTAATCTGTTGGTTAATTCTTTAAGCGATTGTTAAAACAATCCCATCTTCGTGAAGTCGCTGCCCGACATTCGGCTATAGCACTTCATTAATTAATCTGTTGGTTAAATTTTACAGTTTTATTATCTGATCACGTTAATAACCCGATCGTTGGACTAAGTGCAAAGAAACAAGAACAGAAGCGAAATGAAGAGCAAAAGAGATTTCATTAAAAAGAAGATTCACTGGAAAGAAAGTACAAAAGGCCTGCGGCCAGAAAACTTAAACAAAACAACAAAGAAAGTCCCCCACGGCTGCCTAGTCCACCACTCCCGGGTCCTCGTTCGCCTCCTCATCAGCCAGCGGGTAGATGAAGGTCGCCGGGTCGCCAAGAAATGACAGATCCAGCCCGCGGTCGACCAAATCCTTCAATGTGATGTCATAGTCCGGGGAGGGAGGATTGGACTCGACATAACTCCTCATATCAGCCAGAGGCCCGGAGTAGTCAGCCTTGGGATTCCGACGGAGTAGAGAGCGGATAGAGTCGGCGTAAGCATTAATGTACACCATGGATCCAGCTGACTCGTTCTCGGCGGCCAATCGGGCACGCTCGAACTCCAAGCGTGCTTCCGCCTCTGCAACAAGAGCTTCCCTGGCTTGGCGGACTTCTTCAGCCATCCTCGCCTCGACCTCGGTGCGCGCCTTCCTCTCCTCCTCGAGGACGCCCTCAATTTCTACCCGACTCGCTCGGCCGGCCTCCAGCTCCTCCCGGAGCTTTTTGTTCTCCTCTTCCAGGCGGGTAGCTTCGTCCCGCTTCGTTTGGAAGGCTGCCCTGTAGGAGGAGGCAGTCTGCATCTCCCGCTCGAACTCGAGCATGATGCCCTCCATGGCAATAGCATTGCGGGAGGTACGGATGGCCGCCGCCCTCATCCGGTCGGCAAGCGAGACGGTCCTCGTGGCCTTCTAGCAGTTGAGGGTCCAGGACCGGGGAAGATTCAGCACGGCGCGGCGTAGGTCTTCCGGCCAAGACTCCGGCACGGCCTCCGAGTACGGAGGATCCTGCGAGCGCAGGAATTGAAGGACCTCGGGCGGGGGCAGAGGCTCAGGCCTGCATGACCACGGGAAGAAAAGTTGTGTTAAAAACCTACATCGCAAAATCGACCAGGAAACTTGGAAAAGGAAAACGAAATACTTACGTGAGGTGATTGCCCCAACCCAAGAAGGAGAAGTCGCTGCGATCGCGAGCAGGGGAGGCCGGGCTCCCTATAGTCGCCTCGACGGTGCCGGCCACAAGCCCGCCCGTCGCTGGGTTCAGGTTGACCGTCACCATGGCCGGGTCGACAGATGTCTGGCCTTCAACCCGGGCCTGCTTCGACGGACGCTGCCCGTCCGCCGGGGAGGAGGATGTCGGGGGCACCGGGATCACAGGAGGACTGTGGATCGTCGCCCCAGTGGCGCGGACGGCTCCCCGCTTCGCCAGCTTTGCCAGGGCGTTCCTCTTAGGAGCCATGTCGACAGTCTCCTCGGATGATTCTACGTTGACGACCGGGATGGCTGCCTGGCCGGCCTCAGGTGCGGCCCTTGGGGAGGCTTCTGGGGAAGATGATGGCGTGGAGGATTCGGCCGGGAAACGTTGCGCTGCAAGAGGAGTGACAAGGTTAAAAATCGAGAAGCGAGAACGAGGATAAGAAGGGTCGGGCAGGAAAGAGCCTTACCACCGAAATTTAAATGGCGCGGGAAGGTCTGAAGTCCGGAGAGCCTTATACTCGTCGTCGTTGAGAAGGTCGACATCGCGATTGTCCACGCTCTCGGATCTCACCAGGGCAAGCGCCTGCCTGAAGTCGTCGGTCAGGTCGGCCTAGTTTGGGACCGTGCAGCCTGCACAATGAAAGAAGAATTAGATCAGTACTAAGAGATGAGAAAAAATTCAGTGTCTACCTCGACGGTCGCGCTCCCGATACTCCCGGGGAACCGGGATGGTGTGCCCGTCAACACCAACGCTCTCCCAGGCGCCGCCGACCCACCACCATTTCTCCTGCCAGTGCGTCACCTTCGTCGAGATGCTGAAGACAATGGCATCTCCGCCCCGGGGCTTCACGGAGTAATAACCGTGGTTCATCCGCCCGACCGAAGCTACGGTGTAATAAAGATAGTTGATCTCGGACGGAGTAGGCATACGATGCAGCCCACGCCGACCGAGCGCAACCATTGCCCCCAGAATGTAGCTCCACCCGTTCGGGGTGATCTGGGTGATCGACAGGTTCCATGCAGCGAGCAACTTGGAGATCGCCGGGTGAAGTGGGAAGCGGAGCCCGGCATGAAGTGTGTCCGAGTTAATGGCGATTAGGCCTTCCGGAGGTTGGTCAGCCCGTTCATTCTCCCGGGGGGCATAAAAGAAGACGTCGGAGGGCGTCTGGAATGTACAATACAACTCATTTACGTCGGCATCCGGGGGAAGGCAGCTGGGGCGGCGAGAGGCCCCAAAGTCGGTGTCCCGGACCTCGAGATATGCGCGGGGAGAGCGCTTTCGCACGAACCGGCTCATATATTTCGAGTAGTCGAACCCGATTAGCCGGATGTCCGCATAGTTTATTTGGTCGGGCACAGCTTCCCGATCGAACAAAAAATCTTCGGCCCTGGGCGGGTAGGCTGAGACCGGGGAAACACTTAGGGCCTCCCCCTCACGATGGGGGCTCATCCCCTCCAAATCTTCAGCAAAGGCATCCACGTCCGTGGAATTGCCCTCGCCCTCTCTGGCGGCGGCAGCGCGGGACGTCCCTTCCCCGGCCGGATGGAGAGGCCTCTCGGCGTTGGCGGCAGCACGACGGCAGAAATAATAGGCGTCGGCGGGCCCAATACTCTCAACGGAGTCACTCATGGCGAAAAGAGAATAGAAAGAAGAAAAGTTTCGATGAAGAAAACAAGAAATTACCTTGGGATTCGGGAAAGATCGCCGGAATCTGGGAAATTTGCCGGAAAATTTGAATCTCCTTAAGGGGGGCACGAGTTTGCAAGGGAGTGAAAATGAGAAAATGGGCTGAAAGCCCCTATTTATAGAAGAAGGAGGAGGGACTAAACTGCAAAAAACGGGGTCAAAAATGGAATAAAACAAATTTCAGGGGCGCGCGTGGGGGCCACGCGCGCAACGGTTGGGGAGTAGGTTCGGCGGACGTGACCCCTGGACTTCTGCACATCAGTCACGCCATCCCGTGACGTCAGCAGGCGCGGCATACGAGGCATCGTCTCGAAAACCGAAACGTCATCCCCAAAATTCAAATTCAAATTCAAAATGGTCTGCAGTTCGACCAGCCCGCCACCCGACGACTGCGACCCCCCGATGTCGGGCTGGTGGGGCAATTGTTACACCCGATATTTACTACCCGATCCATCGGGTATTAGACATGGACCTACTACTGTAGCGGGCTCGGGTAAGAGTAGTCCGCCGACCGGTCAGACAGACGGGCGGGGACATAGAGGCTACCCGACGCGAGCCTCTGGGAGCTGCCGGGCAGGATACTTAGTTACCCACAGGCCCGGGTATCGGGCGGCCAGCGGCGAGCTCCGGGGCAGGTGCTCTACCCGCCTACCCGCAGATGAACAACCAGGGTACTCTCGTCCGGACTCGTTTCCCGGTACCCGAGTACCCGTCTGCCCGACCCCAGGCCGCGCCAGCTGTGAGAGGACGACGGGTGCCATCAGTCCAGAGGATGTGACAGGGTCAAAGAGGGCAGTTGGGGCCAAGTCCAATCACCTCAGGGATGACAGCGCCACGTGGCGTCTCCTCATTGGCTCGTAGGGGAGGCTATAGCCACTTATTACCTTCCAGCTAGGAGTAGGGGGGACCCACAAGTCCACCTACCAAGCATGGGGAACCCCCACCTTGTACACTATAAATAGGGCTTTAAATGCCCATTTGTAACACACATCACATTTATTGCAAATAAACTCTTGAGAGCTCATTTACTCACACATTGATTGCTTCTTGTTATCATTAATATCAAATCCTACCCGCTAGGAACCCGGCAGCGAGATCCGTTATAAATCGCTGTCAATAGCATGCTTGAAAGTCCAAAGGTTTAGTCCACCGCCTACTTTATAGAACATATAAATAAGCTGCTCTCCAGTAATAAAAATTAAGTTCAAATACACATATACTCTCCTACACATACTCACACATTTCAAAATACACATATACGAAACAAATACGAATTCAATACTCGTATTTAGGAATTTTAATCCCCGATTTTTCGTATTTACTAATTAACGGTAGTAAACAATCACACGATCTTGTTTGCTGGTCCCAACACCGATTAAAACAACCACTAATCCACGAGATTAGAATCGATCATCAACAGTAAAATCTAACGCCCATATTTATTGGACAACCCAAAATATAAACCGGACTAATTTTATTGCAATGATTGGATACCTTCTATTTTTTTTTTCAATTGTGCATTTCAGAACGATTATATTTTTATTATATAAATTTTATCAAACTAATATTTTTTAATGAAATAATTAATATTTTTTAAAAGTATACATAAAATTCTAACAAATTTTTATCGTAAAATCTATATGTATTTTTTGTGTGTAATTTTTAAGAGTGTTAGTTTTATTAAAGAATAATAATTTAATAGTAACACTTATGATAAAAACAAGCAATATCTTTTAAAATTATATCTTTTTTATAAGAGATCTACTCATTCTAAATGCTTATATTGTGGATTAAAATATGAGACAATGAGTAAAGTCACATGATGAGTTTATTAATGCCAGAAACAAGAATTAAGATGTTCGTATATGATTTAATAACATTATAATTTAAGTAAGAAATAAAAAAGACAAAAAAACAAAAGACACAGCCCATACTTCAACTTGAGAAATTTCGATTATTTTAGAGAGAAATTTGGAGAAAAAGATAAAAATAGCACATGCCACAACCTGCTCTTCAAGTTGTTGCTTAATTAAATTGGGCAACTAGTATTTTTTCTTTTCCCATTTTATTATTTAAAATTGTTTTGAATTCCACAATCTGAGTTTCATCACATGCTTTCCCGAATATCTTCTTGAATTTTGAAAAAAATATCAAAAGCAGAAATTAATAATACCACAAGAAGTAATTAGTAATAGCTCAATTGAAAAAAATACGTAATAGGTATATTAGTGTATATTTTGAAAAAATTAAATTGAAATCAAACTTGAGCAGAAATCCAAATGCATACCATGCAGTTGCGATTGCAATTTGGGTTGGATTTGTTCTTCCAAAATTAGAGTAGTTCTAGTCTACACTTCAGTGTACAATATTCACTTGAATTTTAAAAAAAATGTTCTAAGTTGAAATCAATAATACCCAAAAAAGTAATTAATAATATTCCAAGAGGTAATCAGTATTCAGTAATACCCTAATTGTAAAAAATGTTACATAATTCAGTGTGTTCGTGTTTTTTTTTTTTTTTTTTTTTAAAGTTTAAGTTTAAAATTAAGTGCATGCTAGAATTTGTGCCAAATTATATTTCATCTTTCACAAAATCTCTCATGCACAACTTTCACGGTTTTAAATTTATATCATTACATATATTCATTGATACCATTATATGCATTTACTGATATCACATTATAAAATATTATGATATCAATAAATACATATTATGATATCAATAAGTACATGTAATGATAATAATTTTATAATATGAACAAATTTCACGTGAGAACCTATATTCATCTTTTAATCTCAGTTTCAACAATAGGTACACATACATACTTATCTTTTAATCTCAATTCCAACAATAGGTACACATACATATTTATTCCAAATGCTATTTTATAATGGATAATTTAAATTAGAATAAATAATTGCAACTGTACAAGCCTTGAGGCATGAGAGTTTTATTGAAGTACAGTAGTATTTTTTTGTCTTGAAGAAAGGAACATGTCCCTTTGCTGCATTTAGACTTTTCCTTGGGTCCTTAATTGTTAATACTGTACTATTTTATTTACTACTAAATCTTACCACATCCTCCGATTCGATTTTGATTGTCCATAAAAAAATGACACGAGTTTTAATAAAAATAGTTGTTTATTAGTATTTGTAGGTATAAAGTAGATTTTTAAAAAGGGTAAGTGTTGTTTATTAATTAGTAATTGTGGATATAATGTTGATAAACTAGTGGCATGAGTGTAAATAAATTATATTTTTAAGTGGTAAGTTAAAATGGAGTAGTTTTTGTTTTTTGCTATTTTGAGTAAGTGAAAAAAAAGACACCTTTATTTTATGATAAAACGGATAATAAAAAATGAATCGGAGTGAGTCTTATTCTGCAGAACCAAGACTCGAACTGTCCAAAATAGTTGAAGATGTGCCCTCGATAATCTAATTATTATTATAAAAGTTTCATTTTGGTCATCCAATGAAAGACCTTTATTTTATTTTAAAAGTAATCATTTTTGCCAACTGATTAATTATTTGCCAATTTAATGTAATGCCACACCGCGACATGTAGTTTATGTATAGGCTTATTACTAATCCATAAACATACTCCCCTCCCATCATTATTTGCACACTAACTTTATTTTCATATTTTAGCGAGCGAGTTATTTATTAGTATTCAAAATGATAAAGTAACTTTTAAGGTAGGATTTGATAAATCTATCTCTCCTCTATTATAAAATGACTTAAAAATGAGTTTATCATTATAAATACTAATAAAATACTTGCTCGCTAAAACACGAGAAAACAGTAAAAGTGCGAATAATGGTGGGAGAGAATATTATTTTCTTTGAATTTTTAAGTTGAAATATATGCCTGTAAAAAAATATTGAAATATATGTATCATAGACTCATAGTTTATTAAAATATACTCAAATCTAACTCTCTATCAATATCGATAATTAGTTGTACTTGTTTTGATATGTTCAATATGCAGTAATACTTATTAACAATACAAAGTATTACTACTATTAGTAATTTGAGAAAAATAACATTTCATATAATAAACTATTTTTTTAAATAGTGATTAGTCTTTCACTATTTTATGCATGCCAAGTATCTAGAATGGTCAAATCAAATTGCAATAAATTTATGGAGAAGACACAATAATGCATATAAATATCATGCAAAACTATAAGAATAAATTAACACGTTTTCTTCGGAATAAAGGAAAATAGGAGAAAGACCTAAAATTTATATTGTAATTTAAATTTTACATTTGAAAGTCTTAATTAATAATAATTCAAGGTCTTCAACAACCGAAGTCACCATTCATAATAGCAGCCAAGACCCAAAATCCATGTATTTGGAATGGCTAAAGAAATCCAAAAAAATATATATATATATAGATATATATACACACAAAAAAGAAAAAAGAAAAGTAACCGTTGGTATGTCCATTTATGTGCCCACCTAAATCGTATTCAATTCGTCTACTTACTCTAACCAAACTTGAATATCCTAGAATAAATAACTCAAGAGCAAGTAGAAAAATCAAATAAAAACAAAATGTTGTATCTCAATCAAAAGTCATCAACATATATTTTATCCTCCTAATCCAAGTGACATCTTCACCATTTACCATGACTTGTTTCCTAGAAAATGCACTTGTGCAAGGGAAGGAAGGTTTGATGCGAATGTGCCAAGAGATGACATTTGGGTGCCCGGATTCTGACTATTTAGTCCTGAAATAACCAAAGCTTTCTTATTCGAATCTAAATTAAAAAGAAAATGAATAAGACCTTTTGGAAATACGAAACAGTCACCAGAACGAAGTTGTTGTCTATATAAGCGATTCGAAGTGTCCACGAAACCCACCAAGAGTGATCCCTCGAGCACAATCACTAGCTCGGAGGCCCTTGGGTGAGAGTGGGGTGACACCAGACCATTCGTTGCTATGTCTATTCGTGCCATGACCAAGCCGAGAGTGTTGAGTCCTGGAAAATTATCTGCATTAGTAAGAGTAATATTGAAGTTGAATGGACTGACATTATCAGAATTGGACAATGCAGATGTAGCAAAATGAGAGGCAAATGTGTTGTTTGGATTGATGCATGCCACCCCGTTCATGAAAATATTGTGTGAATTTTCAGTATCGGCAACACAATAATCAAAGATCGGATCTGGGTCGGATTTTACTATGCTAAAAACAAAAATGAGATGGATCAAGAAGACATATGTGGTATGCATGATGGAATTATAGAACTTAAATATAAGGAGGAACCTAGGAAATTGATATTGTTAAGTGACTTAGCAAACAAAGGCACATTTTATATCCACTTGAAAATGTTTGAGTAAATTTAGAGCATCGTAGGATGAGGAAAAGACAAGGCAAATTATTGTGGTTTTAATTAACAAACACAAAAGGATGATATGTTTCACAATTTTAGTGGTTGTTTACTAAGAAAGGTGATTTTGACTTATATTTGGTTAGCTTTTGCCACTTTAAAGATTATTGGGCTATGGCCCATTAGCTTTGTAGTTGATAACTGATCTTTGAAGTTAATCTTGGACCATATGGGAAAGTTAGTGGCTGAAAGTATAATTCTACAAAATAAACTAAAAAAAAAAAAAACCCTCTTTTTTGTTGTTGACGAGGCTATTTAATTCATATGATTAGTGAGGTGTTGATGAAATTGTGTTCATCATTTTACAATGAAATTAGGATTATAATCCATTTTACTTTGTAATCATGCACACAATATAATAAGATATGGTACTAAAATAATAATAATAATAATAATAAAATGGACAATTTTATGACTAATAAATAATAGTGTGATGAAAAGTGGAAGTCAAAGATGACTGATATATCCGTGAGGGAAAATCACATGAAAATGGACGCCTCAACAACTATTATCATCATGAATTGAAATGCAATGATCCATTAAATAAATACTAAATTAATCCAAGCTAAAGAAATTGTGAACAATAAAAAAAGAAAAAGTCCCGTTCTGTCTAGATGTTTTTTTCTTTTACTTCAGCATATCACATTTCTCTCATTCTGTTCTGTATCCCACTAAAAATATATAGGGCACTAGGAAAAATACACATGGTCTTAATTTTATGTTATTTTTCAAAAGCCAATTTATATTGTATTTAAGTGTTATATTTTGTTTATATATGATATTTGTATAATCTATATATATATATATATATATATATATATAAATAGAAGTGAGGAGAGAGAAAAAATTATTATTATTGGAGCAAGTGAAGTCCACTTGCTTTGTGGTGCAATAGTGAAGTTCACTCTCCATTAAAGAGAGTAGATTAATTTAACTTTTTTTTTTAAATTTTACTTTACACCAATAATCTCAAAATTCTTTTAGTTTTTAATTTTAAATCTATTTTTAGCACACTATATATCAAATTAATTATCTTTTGAACACTTTTAATTTTTAACATATATGTTGCACATATAAAAAGAAAAATCATGTTTAAAATATTTGTTTATTATTTTTAAAGTGTTTTTATTGACTTTAACTATATGATTGATCGAATTTAAATAATTTTTATTTAGACTATATAAGTATTGTTAAATATTAAAATTATTTTTGTGGATTTTAGTATTTGTTGTGAATTTAGTACTTAACTAAAAATTGTATGATTAATTAAATAATTGTAATACTCACATATATATAATATAATCTTTACATATTAATTGGTTTATGGATCAAATAAATTTAATATAAACTTTTTTATAATTAGTTCATTATTCAATCTCGCGATTAAAAATAATAATATTCAATCCGTGCATCGAACGGAAGAAACACTAGTGTGTAATTAAATCGAATTGAGTAAATATAATGTCACACTAGAGCTAGATGGAAAAACTTAGAGCTCGAATACAACCGAACTTAATTTCCCGAATTGAAGTTTAGTTAAATCGAATTGAGTAAATATATGTCACACTAGGGCTAGATGGAAAAACTTAGGGCTCGAATACAATCGAACTTAATTTCTCGAATTGAAGTTTATTTGACCGTAAATTAGTTATATATGTTGGACAAAGTAGTATGTGAATCACTATTACTATAGAAATTTGTATTTTGTATGTATTTTTTTAACAATATTAATTAATTTATTATGAGTGAAGAGGTAATTACGATGGATGTGAATGCTCAGAAAACTTTTACTCATTTGTGGAAATGCTACGCCTCAAGGAGAGTACAAACAATTGCGTGGAAGCTTCTTGAGGAAAGAATGCCTACCAAAGACAATCTACTTAGAAGAAGGGGCGATTATGTCTCAGGCGACTTATCTTGGGTTCTATGTGGTGATAAAGAGGAAACTTAGTCACACTTATTCTTTGGTTGCAACTTTACTCTTGAGACATGATGTTCTTGTTATAGATGGCTTAGTATTGAAATGATCTCATAAGGACCTGATCATTCATTTCCCACAACATGGAAATATGTTTGACAAAGAAAAGAAATCAAGAGTGGTGACTACACTTTGGGCGGGCATCACTTGGTCTATTTGGAAGGCGAGAAACGATCTAATCTTCAATGGAACTGTTTCAAACCTTGTGAAACTAAAAGACACAATTAAAGGGAAAGTTTGGTCTTGGTGTAATATCCATGTTCCCAAGTTAAGGTGATATTCTTAAAGAAATTGAATTGGAGATCCCAAATATGTGTTTGTTGTTATTTAGTTAAAGAAGGATTGTTAAGATGGAGTGGTAATTCGAATTTTTTGTATTTTATGTAATCGAATAACGTTATAAGGGTTGTAGTACTCCTTGTACCTTTTTTTTTTCTTTTAAATATATTTCTTTTCTAATAAAGAAAAAGTATTAATTAGTTTATTACAATATGAAAACAACTAATATCAGTTTGAGATGTACAATAAAACCGATTTACAATAAATGCATATTGTGATTATATATTTAAGATAAACAATACTAAAATATTTTACATTTGTAAAGATTTTTTTTTTCGATCTTTCAAGTCAGATGTTTTAAAATAGAATTCGAGATCACCTCGTATTAATTTGAATAATTATTTGGTCGCAAATTATTTCATGTTCATCGATTAGATACCAATTTATATGTTCACTATCAATATAATAATAATACATAAAAAGTAATTCGTTTATGTTTATCGATGAATATGTGATCATCCCATTGCATTTGGTTCTATACACCTTATTAGTAACATAAGGAAATTTCCAATTCGAATACAAATTCAAAGAAAAAAAAGAACATGAAAAAAATGTGAATATAACATGCAATGGCCATGCTTTAATTACATTTGATAAAATCCTCTTGGACTAAATTTTCAAACAAGTCTTCAACGAGCGTTTTTTCTTTGATAGAAAACGGAAAAGGGAGCCTTTTCTTGAAATTAATTTCATCAAATTTAATTCCAAAGGCTCCACACGTGCCCCACCTCCCGCTCTATTATTGAGCCAAAGATGTCTCACGTGCCACTTCCTCTCCATTTCACTCTTATCTTCAATCTTTCCAAATTACTACCAGTTTTCTTAAGTCTGATCATCAATTTAACTAACCCATTTTCTAAATTTAGTAACGACCCTTTTGCTCAAATTTTCAGATAATCACAAAGCTGTCCCCCCTTTTTCATCTTTTGATCATTTGAGCAAGTGGGCTCGCTCCGAAACAATCCAAAAGGCAAAAAGAACACATTTTGGAACATCTGATTCGAGTATTATGTTCATCTTTTGCCTTATTTTCTAATCCTGTTTTCAGTGTCGATGATCAAGGTATTTCTTGAAAGTACAGCACATGGGTTTGTTTTAATTGGCTTTCTTTGTCTTGATTATGACCTTTTTCTTGATTTTGGTTAGGTTATATATACGTGTTGATGCTTAGTTGCCTCAATATTTGGTAGCTTTGTGATTAAAATTCAGTGATATTGGAGAATCAATGGGTGAATCTTTAGTTGAGAGACCATCTCTGGAAAAGAAGGTACACAAATTCTTTAATCTTCCTATTATAATAGTTGAGCTTGGCCCATGTGATTAGTTTTTGCTCCAAATTGATTTTGTTCCTTTAATATGTTATCATGATTCTTGAAAGAGTATGTATAGAGTGAAATTGGTTCATACATGAATCATGGAAGATATTAGTCGTTTTCATTGAAAAATATCAGTTGTTTGCACTGAAAGTTATTATTTATTTTCATTCAGCGTAAACCAGTAATTCTCTCCAGTAAAAACAACTAATTCTCTTCAATGATTCATGTATGTACCATTTTCACTCTATACTTTGTCTTCTTGAAAACTTACTCATAATTGCTGCATTCCTGTTTTTTTCTGTTGTGATTTGGTTATGCTTTTCAATCAATTATTAAGTATTGAATAAAGTGAAATAAACAGATGGATGAGTTAGTTGGATATGGTGCTAGGCTAGAAGTGTCTGTTTCATTTGGTAGATTTGAGAATGATGCTCTTTGTTGGGAGAAATGGTCATCGTTTTCTCCGAATAAGTATTTGGAGGAAGTAGGAAGTTTATCAACTCCGGGATCAGTAGCCCAGAAGAAGGCATATTTTGAGGCTCATTATAAGAGAATTGCTGCTAAGAAAGCTGATGAAATTGAGCAGGAGAAGACGATGAATGAGTTAAGAAACGATGATCATGTGGGAAATTGTTCGGGGATTGATGGAGTATTTGCGTTGTCCAATGGAGTATTTGGGTCTAATGAAGGGATTGATCAAGATTTTACCATTAATGTGGAAACTAAGGATGAGTTGGACAGTAATGATGTTGATTTTGAACCGAATGTTAGAGTAGATATGTCGAGAATAGATGATCACGTGGGAAATTGTTCGGTGATTGACGAAGTATTTACGTTGTCCAATGGTGAGAGATTACATAAAAAGGTTAAAGAGGCGAAAAATGACGAAGGGATTGATCAAGATTTTACGATTAATGGTTTAGTGGATGCAATCGAGGGTGGTGCTATTGGAGTGGAAAGTAAGGATGAGTTGGAAGATAATGAAGTTGATTTTGAACCAAATGTTAGAGTAGAAGCTTCTTTGGTTGGGGTGGAGACTCGGAAAGACTCTCGTCCAATCACGGAAAAGCCTCTGGAGAGAAAAAACGGCACGAGGCAATTGAAAAAGTCGAATTCTAAGATGAATGCACGGGATGTAGCTCAAAAGGTAGATAGTAAAACTTGCTTGCACTTTTGTGTTAATCCTGAGTGTTTTTTCTGTTTGACATTATTTCGTGTTTTTAGGTAATTCCGACTAAAAAGGAAAGAAATCCGGGTGTGACCAAGACGAAAGCCGAATCCCCTGCAATTAAGACAGCTTCACGTGCGTCAAATTCCTCGACGAAGAAGGCAAGTGGGCCGCCACTGCCAAGGAGTCGTGTAGCGAGAGAAATCAAGCCTACGTCTTTGCACATGTCGTATAATTTGGGGGGTCCTGCGAATTCTTCGTGTATGACTAGGAAGTCGTTGATAATGGAGAAAACGGGGGATAACGACATTGTTAGGCAAGCATTCAAGACTCCAAAACCGGCTCCTCGAAAGGGGAACGAAGGGTAATCCTTTTTCTCACACATCATATAATGAAAGTAAATAAAATGTGGGTAATTCTAAGAGAATTGTTGAGTAATATTGGGTAGTAATATTCAAATTAAAATTGACTTATTTTGTATGTGAAAAGTTGTATAATATTGCTTTGCCTTTTTATGGGGTTGAGTTTCTTGTTTTATGCTTCAAATGATCCATCATTAGAGATAAAATGTTGAACCTCATTATATCAAATGATGGACTTGCTAAGTAACAAAATACTTTGATTATTTTGGGTGTAGATTGAAGAAGGATGGTGAGAAAATATCAAGTCAATTGACTCAATCGGGAACTAGATTGACCCAATTGCCTTCAAGGTGAGTTGTGATATTGTAGTTGTTACGATTAAGTTTTATTAGTCAAACACTTTAGCGACCTATAAGTTACTTAAAAGTTACATCTTATAAGCGAGAAAATATCAAAATAGTCTTGTAACTTTGTCCAAGTCCAAATTTAGTCCTTTATCTTTTTAATTTCTCAGTTATAGTCCTTTTGTTATTAGAAAAGATATTTTCCGATGGAAATTTTTGTAAAAACGTCAGAAATTTACACGTGCTCCGGCATTAGTGCTCGCATGACACTCCAAGTCAATAAATGAGGTCCACGTCACACTCTATTTGAATTAAATTGGCTAAAAAAGGAATTTCTCATCATTGAGGTGGACCTAATTTATTCCAAATGGAGTGCGACATGTACCTAATTTATTTACCTAGAACACCACGTGAGCACTACCACTGTAGCACGAGTAAATTCCGGACGATTTTTTAAAATTCCGTCGAAAATGACCTTTTTTTATAACAAAAGGATCATAATTGAGAAAAAGGATCATAATTGAGAAATTAAAAGATAAAGGACCAAACTTGGACTTTGGCAAAATTACAGGACCATTTGTGATATTTTCTCTTATAAGATGTTTAAGATAAGCTTACCCAAACGGGCCGTTATTTGTTTGCGTTTCTGATCTTTTTATCGTATTTATCATGATAAAAAATTTCTATATTTGGATCCCATTGGTTTAACTCTCGAGTTTGTAACAGATCGCATACGAGTTCAGTGGTCGATAGGAAGAACACGGTCGTCTCACCAACTATGAGAAGCGATGAAAGAGCCGAAAAGCGGAAAGAGGTTACACTTTTACCAGAAACCCAACTCTTATTCTTGTTTCCTTTAAATCTTGTTTCCATTTCTTATTTAAGTAACTAAGTAGTGAATTTGGATTCCAGTTTTTAAAGAAATTGGAGGCGAAATCGATTGCAAGAGAGGCACAAAATGCTCAACTTAGTGCAAAATCAAAGGTGCATAATATTTGATACTCAATAAATTGATGTTGATTTATGTAAAAACACACATGAATCATTAGTGAAATAAAGAGATATTTGGTGCAGGAGGAAAAGGAGTGTGAGATTAAAATGCTGAGAAAAAATCTCAACTTCAAGGCCAAACCTTTACCCTCTTTTTATAAGGCACAAAAAAAGGCTCATGTGGAAAAGGTACACAACCCTTGTTTTACGACATATTAGGGGGCGATCGGTTAGTAATTGGGTGAATTGCACGAAACCCCCTCATAGTTTAGAAATTGCACGGAACTCCCTTGTGGTTTACTAAATGAAGCGATTTCTCCCTTTTTAAGAAAATGAGCACGGGTTTAACTATTTTCTCTATTTTCCTTGTGTTACTTTTCCAAATATTGAAATTTTAAGACTATACTATAAAGAACATAACGAGAAACAGAGAAAAACGTTAACTCGTTTTTGGAAAAAATTGAAATTCGCTTTATTTAGTAAACCACAGGAGAATTTCGTGCAGCACGAGGGGATTTTGTGCAACATTTTCAAGCCATGAGAGAGAATCGTGCAATTAACACGCTAATAATTCTTCAATGTGAATAAAAGACTATCATCTCGCCTTCATTATACTTTGAATGAGCTAATGAGACTCAAACTAAGTTAATTTTTATCCCATTATTATTCTCATTACTATCCCTATTGAAGAATTTGAACCAAACACACCTTTTAATTTTTAGTGTTTTATATGAATTTGAAATCCACTCTAATTTGAAATTTACTCATTCAAAATCGCCACTCTATTAATTTAAATGAAATTGCAGGAGGTTGGCACCACATAAATTCATTAATGAGCAAAATGCATGGGATGGTTAATGAAGAAAATTACAGCTTTACAGGGTCGTTGAAATTATACATATGTACAAAGAATGGCTTGTCGATTGAAGTAAAATATTGCAAGCATTTTTCACATCTAGGTTAAAAAGAAAAGGTTATTCTAATTTATGCTAGAAGAGCTTATGATGTAGTAGTAGAAGTAATGTAAAATTCATAGATGGAGTGATTTTTTTTATTTTTTGCAAATAATATTTATTGTATATAAAATGTTTAACTTATTGTATCATGTATGGAAATGAGCTTGTATTGTTTTGTACTATCCAAAATATTTTATTACTCCCCCCATCCCAAACTCAAGTTCCCGTTTACTGTTTGCACGGTTATTAAGAAAAGAATTGTTTATTAGTATTTAAAGTGATGATAAAGTGATAAAGTAGATGTTTTGGTTATTAGTGTATGGAGAATATAATAATATTAAAAAGTATTGTTACTTTTTTGCCAAAAGTAGATGTAGCAAATGAGTATGAGACGGACCTTTTTGGCAATGTAGCAAACGAGTTTGGGACGGAGGGAGTACTATATATACACGTACATTGATTCTCATATTCATTCGGTGCACGTATTTAACACTCAACCACATTTAAGCTATTTTAATTACCTAAATCATCTATATAAGTCTGCACGTTTTGTTTAAATTTTTCAATCAAATTTAGTCGGCATATATTGATTATAGTGATTAGTACGTTTCAATCATATTTGTCTGCAAGTAACCAGCATGCATGACTCTATTTAATCGTCAAATTTTTATTAATCAAAAGGTATCATTTTAATGATATTATTATCATTATTTTATTTTCGACTTCAGCTTCAGGCTAACATTACATTAATGGCTGGAAATTTAATTTTCGTAATTGCGGTTGGTGGATGGTACAATTTTGGCTCTTAACTTCAGCTGTTATATAGTGATTTTAATAGAAAATCAATAAATAAATAAATAATTTCAAATAAAAGAAAAAAAAAAGTCGGCGTGGAAAGCAAATTTTTTCACTTAATATCCAATTGACGTAGAAGTTTGCTATTTATGTACAAAATGAAATAAAATAATAATACGAAATAAAATTAACATCAGAATCAGGGAAGGGAAATACATCAAATCGGAATCCAATATTCAATTCTCCAGCCATAAAAAAAAAGGTAAAAATGTCCACTCTAATAAAATAAAAAGTTTTTTGCCCATCACTCAAAAAAATAAAGTTTTTTGCCCACCTAAGAAAGATGTAAATTCTTTTCTTTTTAAGTGTGGTAAAATTTAGGTGTTTTGGTTTTACTCTTTTTTTTTATTAAAAAAAATACCATTTAATAAAAAAATTACAAAATTTTAAAAATAACTAAAATTATTACATTAATATATATTAAAAATTATAAGAACTAATTGGGGGTAGGGGTAGAATTTTTGTTATTAAGGATGTGTATGTATTTTTTATTTTTTTTATCAAAATGGGTATAAAACTTTTTTTAAAAAGATTGTGGGCAAAAAACTTTTAATATTATAAGAATGGACATTTTTCTTTTTATCCCAAAAAATAGTACTTCCTCTATCCAATATGTTACAGCAGGAAATATCCTCGCCTGACAGAGGGTCAGATTCCTAAAGATACACTGACCCGACAAGATCGAGAGTCTACATCAGAAAAGAGTATTTAATGTATTATAGGTCTACTGTTGATCTTTATATTAATAATTGTAATAAATCCCTAAATAAAGGGTTGAGACGAATTTAGGGCCACTTTGGGGCCTTTGGGGGTGAACCTCTATAAATAGGGGGTCACCCCCTCATTGTAAAGGATTCACTTTTCTCTCATTTCTCATATATCCAAGAAGCTCTCATATTCGTGGGAAGAACGAAAGTTCTTCCCCAACCGTTTGTGTTCGTTTATATTTATTGTTCGTCGGGCATACCCTAAATAGCCACATACATCTATCCGTACAAAAATGTCTGTCAACAATTTGGCGCTAGAAGGAGGGTCGGATTCGATTCGTGTTCATCTCGGTGGATGAACACGAAGATCTTCTCCTAAAAAAAAAATCCTACAAGCAAAAAAATCAACAATCTTGTTCAATCAAAATCACCACACAAAAATCCCATGAATCCTGTTATCCTTACAACAGCAGAAGGTTTCGTACCACACAAACACCTTCATCCCTTCACTAATCCTATCATCCCAACAAAAAAAAATCCCCAAAACAAAGAAGCTCATCTCCGCAAATCCACGCATGAAAAGTGGAAAAAGAAGAAGAAGGGAGTGTCGCTGCAATTTCCGGCCGTACTGCGGCCGTTTTCGGCGACGGGGCTCGCATGGCTTTCCGGCATCGTCGCGGCCGGAGCCCAGCCGCACCATCACCGCCGTGAATCCTCCAGACCGTGTGGAGAAATATTTCAAGCAAGGCAACTATTCTGTGCTCTGAATCCCCCTTTGTTTGCCTCGATTTGCGCACCACTTATCTACAACACTAGTGCAGTGCTTTGCTTTCGGCGGCACACCTCCCAATACACCTGCTATGCACAGTAAGTCAACAATTTACTGACAACATCGATTCGAGCGCTGCCGTGGCCGGCCGCGGGCTCCGATCGAGAGGCTACCCGTGCGCCGCCCGTACACCGCCACCACAGCCTCCTCGCACCGCCATGGCGCCCAGCGCTGGCTACTCGCGTCGCCCGGTGCGTCCCCCACCGCCGTCAATGGCAGCCTGCCGCCGCACAAGCCCGATGCCCGTTCTCGTCGACGCTAGCCGACCCGCACCTCCACCCGGGGTCCTTCCCGCTGCTCCCCGCAGCCCGCAACCGTCGCCTCCCTCCCGCTGCCCGCAACCGTCGCCTCCCTCCCGCTGCCCGCAACCGTCGCCTCCCTCCCGCTGCTCTCCGCAGCCCGATGCCCGTTCTCGCCGTCCGACGCTTCTCTGTGCCGCCTCCGTGGCCACCCGCGTCGCCGATGGCCTGCCCCGCACCGTCTATCGCTCGGACTCTCCCCGACTCCAGCCGCCCGCTGATTAGGCGTGAAATTGTCATGATTCATAGCTTGAAATACCCCAATCTTGGTCGAGTTTATAGAGTATTTAGAGTCAATTGAGCATTATTTCTACACGTTGGTGAATTTGTCTCTTTGATGCTCATAGGTGAATAGAGGACGAAAAACGGAGTTAGTAGGACTTTGAATCGACTCAAACGGATGCCCGGATGAGAAGATATTGAAGAAATACGATTAGTATTAGTGCGGACGAGGAAAAGTATCAGTTGGGAGGAGTTGTAAGTCACTCGAGTGACTAGGTCGAGCGCCACCGCTCGAGCGCATTGCTCGAGCGCCTAAACGTACAGAACTTTTCTTGCGCTCGAGCAGCTCGAGCGCCACCGCTCGAGTGAATTGCTCGAGCGCCCAAAACATACAGTGTGATTTCAGCGCTCGACCGGCTCGAGCGAAACCGCTCGAGCGATTGTGTCATTCGAGCTACACTGCTCGAGCGGGACCGCTCGAGCATTTTGCTCGAGCAATCTTTGATTTTTGCCTCCGGATGCGTATTTTCGGCCCATTAACTCCCGTTTCGACCCGTGCCTATATATACCTCTTCCAAACATGTTTTGAAGGATCCCCGACTTTTAGAAATCACTTTAGACTTAATTTTTAGAGAGAGGAAGAGGAGAAGAACGAACAAGCTTTACTTTTACGTTGTTGAGGTTTTGCATACGAATTCTTAGTTTCTTTTCGTTTCTTAATTCCTTTTCATTAGTTTGATTTCTTTAAACACTTTGAAACTTCGTTTTAGTTAATTGAATTTCAGTTCTCAGTATTTATTTCTTTAAACCCTAGTTCATGTTTCATATTTTCGTTCTTCAATTCATTATGTTTATATATGTTGTTTCTTCTTTTGCTTTTATGTTTGTTAAAACCATGTCTAGCTAAAACCCTTGCATGCTTAGGGTAGGATGAACTCGTAGAAGTAGGTTGTGGGTACGTAATTAGGGTAATTCGTGACGTTAGTTTTAATTCTCTTAATTAATGAATTCTTATAATTAATCTGAATTTTACCTTTAAATTTAGTACGAAAGTGTTAGAGAGAGGACGATCGCATCACTCAATAACAATTAGTAGTCTTAACGAGAAAGTTTAGGAAAAGTTAATTCATCTACCGGTTTAGCGAAGGAGGACGACCGCATCACCTTAGTTAAATTAGGGTCTCATTAATTAAGCACAATCTAGTAACTTGTTAGTAGATTCGTGAAGTCGAGTGTTAGGGTAAAGTATTAGGGTTTAGAATCTTGAGCTTTCACCTTGCATTCTTAGACTTAGGTTAATTCTTGTGTGTCACAGTTATTTTGATTATGTACCTGCTCCGTTAGTATACGTAGGGATTCCTATCCTCAGCATCACCATCTCTTATTTGAATTCAACCCTTAGTTAATTCGTCTGCTTTAGTGTTTTAGTTTAATTAGTTTATTTTAGTTTTAATTAATCTTTCTAAAAAATTCAAAAACATACACTCATATTAACTACGACGCGTAGATCTTCAGGGATCTATTCGCATAAACACCATCCCTTGGGTTCGATAATACTTGGTCATTATACGTACTTATACTACAGTGAACTCGTCCGCTTGCGGGTGAGCGACTAGTAGAAGTTAGTAAAATCGCTTCAAGTCAATGGCGCCGTTGCCGGGGATGGCGTTGTATGCTTTTGAATAGGACTTGTAGATAGCTTAGTAGTTAGTAGTGGGTGATTTATTTTCTGTTTTTATTTTTTATTTGTATTCAATCAGAAGTTGCGTTTTGACCCTTCTGCTAGTGTGTCAGGTTTATGAAAACACGCTCACAAGGCAATACGAGCAAAGAGAGAATACCGTTGGACCCTGAGACAATAGCCAGAAGGAACCGAGCCTTCTTGAGAAGGATGAACGCTGCCGACTTAGGAAAGGAACCAATGGATATCAATAATGAGTTGGACGATGCTGCCAACGATTTTAATCAGGCAGTAGACCGAGTTGAAGGCACTGGAGTTAGTGGTAGCCAGAATCAAATTCCATTAGGGGATAGCCAGAGCCTAAACCCGGATACACAAAACGTAGGGAATCCAGCTCAGAACCTTGTCCATAATCCTCATAACAACCCTGCTTACCCACAAAACCGAAATAACCCTTTTAACAACCCAGTATACCAACATTACCCATACCCACCTTATCCTTACCCACCATATCCATATCATCCACCTCCTGTCTACAACCAACCACCTGTTTACCAACCACCACCCCAACAAGTACCCGTACCAGCTGCTAATCCTCGACACGTTCCTCAGAACGTAGATCACAATATGGCTATTCGAGGGAGGTTTGCAGCACAGCCACAACGGTACTATGATGGAGTGGCTTTACCTCCTGTTGAGGCAAACAACTTCTCGATATCCCCGGGGATTTTAAAACTGCTTACCGAGAATCAATTCAAAGGGGTGATCGGGAAGGAGAATCCTCATACACATCTGAGGAGTTTTCTCATGATAGCCTCCACATTTAATTATAATGGCATGTCTGAAGATGCCAAGAGGCTTAGGCTGTTCCCATTCTCATTGACGGGAATAGCCAAGGAGTAGTACGATAATACGCTTCCGCGGGGAGGTATTACCACTTGGGCCGAGCTCGAGCGTCTGTTCCTCGAGCGATTCTACCCTCCATCTAGGACGATCAAGGCTAGAATTGAGATCTCGTCCTTTCGCCAGAAGTCTGGAGAAGATTTACGCCAAGCGTGGGAGAGATACTCAAACATACTGATTGAGTGCCCGCAGCACGGGTACAACGAGGGAGACATTATGGCATTCTTCTATAGTGGTGCCAACAAGGCGGGGCAAGACCATTTAGACGCCTGTGCGGGAGGAGCATTCCTGAATTAAGACATAGAGAGGTGTAGAGAGATCGTGGACAACATTGTCACGAATGCCGGTGCTTGGGGTGTGGATGCAGATTTTCAGAAGGTGCATTAGGTTGAAGAGGGAGAAGGAACGAGAAGGCTGCTGATGGCCATGATGGAGAAGATCAACAACCTCGAGTTGGGGAAGAGTTTGGGTGGAGAGCATGCAGTAGAGAATGAGAGGGTAGACCAGCCCAGCGGACAACAAGAGGTAGCCAATTATATGGGAGGTCCGTATTACAATCAGCATGGCTACCAAGGTGGAAATCAGTATGAAAGACCTTCTTATGGTCAACCATTTGTACCTCCAGGCCCTCAGCCACTTCAAAATCAATGGAGGAACACACAAGGAGTTCAAGGAGGCCAGCAGCCTCCTCAAAACACATGGAGGAAGAATGAGAACTTTTCTTATGCTAACCCAAAAGCTGGTGTTACTGTTCCTACAGGTGTTGATCCGGGGTCGAAACCTCCTGGTGGAGAAGGCGGTGCATCAACCGAGGAGATGTTGAGAGCGATCCTTCAGAAGGTGGAGGAAGGGAGCAAGCGGTTGTCATCCTTGGAGTACGATGTGAAGGAGTTGCACAAGAAGGGTGATCATCGTGATCAAGAGCTCCAAAAGATGAATGTTGAGTGGACTAGAACTCAACAAGAGAACAATCGAAGGTTCACTTCTCTTGAGTTCCAAATGAGCCAGATTGCAAAGTCAGTGAATAGAATGCCGGAGGGGAACCCGAAAGAGCAGTGCAAGGCGATCCAGCTGAGAAGTGGAACCAACTATGAAGGTCCTCAGATGCCTGCTGATTCTGAGACGCCCCAAGTTGAGAAGGGGATTGAAAGTGAAGGAATTGAGAAGCATGAAGATATGGATGAGTCCCAGAAGGGCAAGGAAAGTGAGGAGGTTGAGAGAGTTCCAAAGTGGAAGAAAGCAAAGGAAGCAAGGGAGAAAGTGAAAGAAACAGAAAGAGATGAATGGGGGGTACCCAAATCTGTGATACCCGTTCCGTATCCACAGCGCTTCATGAAAACGAAGCTTGATGAAAAATTTGCAAAATTTCTTGATGTTTTTAAACAACTTCACATTAACATTCCTTTTTATGATGCTTTGGAACAGATGCCGCACTATGCGAAGTTTTTGAAGGACTTGATCGTGAAAAGACAGCGAGTGGATGAGCCGAAGTTGGTGCAGCTGAACCACGAGGTGAGTGCATTAGTGCACAAGGCGCTTCCACCGAAGCTGAAGGATCCCGGGAGCTTCACGATCCTATGTGATATTGGGAACGGGATCAAGAAGGGAGCGTTGTGCGACCTCGGGGCGAGCATTAATTTGATGCCACTGTCGCTTTTCAAGAAGTTGGAAGGTGTTGAACTTCAACCCACAATGATGACGCTTCAACTTGCCGACCGGTCTATTACTAGACCTCAAGGTGTGGTTGAAGACGTCCTAGTGAGAGTTGGAGATCACATTTTTTCAGCCGACTTTGTAGTGCTAGAGATGGAGGAAGATGAGCACGTGCCCCTGATCTTGGGAAGACCGTTCTTAGCTACGGCGGGGATGGTGCTAGATGTGGCAAACGGGAAGATTACGCTGAAGGTTGATGATCAAGAAGTGAAGATCTCCCTATATGAAGTCATGAAGCACCCGAAGGAGGATGAGAGCTTGTATTGCATGGATGCCATTGATCCTCGTGTTCAAGACACACCTTCTATCCCTAATCCTTCTCATATTCATGAATTTTATACTCCTTCACTCAATAATTTAACCCATGAGCATTATGTTCTTGATTATGTTGATAGGGATAAAGTGAGGAAGTTGAAGGATGAAGAGGTGAAGAAAGTGGACGTGGTCCAGCTAGAGGGAAAAGAAGGAGTTAAGAAGAAGAAGTCCAAACTCAAGAAACTGTTTAGTAAGACTCCTCCAGATAAAGGTGAGAAGGAGTTGAGACCTATACCACTTGAGGTGGGGGAGGAAGCAAAGGACTTCATGATGGAAGGGCATCAAGGAAAGGAGTTCAAACACCACTCTTATGAGAGTAAGGGAGGTAAATTTGAGTATGATTTCCCATAAGCTCCTTTGAGCTAGGTCCGACATGAGGACCTTAAAAATAGCGCTGAATGGGAGGCAACCCATTTTTTATTTGCTTTTGAGTGTTTTTAGTTATTTACCTTTTATGTTACTAGGATGTTGTTGAGTCGTATGTTTAACCTCGTATTTGAGTAAGTTGCTTGTAGACTTGTCTCTAAAAGAGTAAAGGTATCAAAGAAGTGGAGATTGAAGGAACCAACTTGAGACAAGGGAATGTGCAAAGCTATTGAGAGAAATTGAATTATTTGGTTGAGGTAACCCACAACCCCAAACTTAGACCTCTAGCAAGGTCGAAGTTTGGGGGGGTGGAGTTTTTTTATTTGTTTTATGATTACATTGCACATGCATGCACGCCCTTATCTTTGAGTTGAGTTTGATTGGTTATTGGTTAGTTGAGATACTCCTTGGGGTGATTTTGATTTGACTCGCTATTGCATATTTCATGCCTATCAATCATCTTATGCTTGTCGATTGCTATCTTTGAGTATGATTTGATGAGTAGAGTGAGTTGTAAGGGTGAGTTAGAAATTCTCTTGTGTGAGTGTTTGAGTTTGAACTGATTAGAGAGAGAACTTGTATGCTTATGAGTTTTTCTTTTGAGTACTTGTGTGATGAGAGTGAGAATGCACTAGGACTAGCATGGATGTGAAAGCCGTGAGCTTTTGAGCCTTACGAGATTTAAATGCATAATTTGATCTCTTCGTTTGTGAGTGAATCGTCACCTTAGAGGATGCCAGAACTTGTGTGTGCTCTTGCTTCTTGATTGTGTCTAGTTTGAAATGCCGAATGTGATCTTAGGCCATCTTTGTTTTTATTGAGTCACTTAGCCAAAAAATTTCCTTACCAATGACATTGAATCCCTTGTTAGCCCCTTTGAGCCTAAAGCCTATTTTATTTGCTAGCACATATGAACACTATTCCAATTCCTAAGCCTTTTTGTCCCAATTTGAGTGGAGAATAGGAAAGTGTGAATATGAAGGGAGTGAATTGAGTTGGAAAAAGGAAAATGTTGTTTGTTGAGTGAATATGAGAAGAATGTGTGATGAAGTTTTGAGATGTGGGAAAAAGAGAAAGAAAATTGAGAATGAGCAAAAAGAAAAAAATGAGCTCATGTGTTTGTGCGAAAAAAAAAAGAGAAAAAAAAGTGATTGGATAAAAGTGAAAAGAGTGAGAAAGAAAAGATTGAAGTGTTGAGAGACGTGAAATTGAAAGAGTGTTGATTGAAAATGTTTGAAGTATTCTGTTCCTAATCTCGAAGTGCCAAAGTTTGACTTTCTATTCTCCATTCACTTGAGTCACTTACCCATGTTGTTATCCCACCCGTCCAAAGAGCCTACATTACAACCTTGAGAAAAGCCCTTTTTGATTCGGCATTGATTTCTAGAGTATGGTCGAAGTTAAGAGCACTTACAAGCTTATGGCTGCCAATTTGTGTGACTGATTGTTTGAGTGAGTCCCTTGATCATTGTTATACACTTGTGAGGGAGCGAAACACATCGTTGAGTGCACATCCATGCTTGATCTTGGTGTTTCTTGTCATTGTTGCATGAGTACGATAAAAGAAAGTGAGTGAGTATACGGGTGATTGACTTTTGAAGTTTGAGTTCATTAGCTTGCATGATTGATTTTTTTACTCATTCCTAACAATTTCACTCGACTTATTATTTCATTGCTTGAGGACAAGCAATATGGTAAGTTTGAGGGGGCTGATTAGGCGTGAAATTGTCATGATTCGTAGCTTGAAATACCCCAATCTTGGTCGAGTTTATAGAGTATTTAGAGTCAATTGAGCATTATTTCTACACGTTGATGAATTTGTCTCTTTGATGCTCATAGGTGAATAGAGGACGAAAAATGGAGTTCGTGGGACTTTGAATCGACTCAAACGGATGCCCGGATGAGAAGATATTGAAGAAATACGATTAGTATTAGTGCGGACGAGGAAAAGTATCAGTTGGGAGGAGTTGTAAGTCACTCGAGTGACTAGGTCGAGCGCCACCGCTCGAGCGCATTGCTCGAGCGCCTAAACGTACATAACTTTTCTTGCGCTCGAGCAGCTCGAGCGCCACCGCTCGAGCGCCACCGCTCGAGCGCCCAAAACATACAGTGTGATTTCAGCGCTCGACCGGCTCGAGCGGAACCGCTCGAGCGATTGTGTCATTCGAGCTACACTGCTCGAGCGGGACCGCTCGAGCGTTTTGCTCGAGCAACCTTGGATTTTTGCCTCCGGATGCGTATTTTCGGCCCATTAACTCCCGTTTCGACCCGTGCCTATATATACCTCTTCCAAACATGTTTTGAAGGATCCCCGACTTTTAGAAATCACTTTAGACTTAATTTTTAGAGAGAGGAAGAGGAGAAGAACGAACAAGCTTTACTTTTACGTTGTTGAGGTTTTGCATACGAATTCTTAGTTTCTTTTTGTTTCTTAATTCCTTTTCATTAGTTTGATTTCTTTAAACACTTTGAAACTTCGTTTTAGTTAATTGAATTTCAGTTCTCAGTATTTATTTCTTTAAACCCTAGTTCATGTTTCATATTTTCGTTCTTCAATTCATTATGTTTATATATGTTGTTTCTTCTTTTGCTTTTATGTTTGTTAAAACCATGTCTAGCTAAAACCCTTGCATGCTTAGGGTAGGATGAACTCGTAGAAGTAGGTTGTGGGTACGTAATTAGGGTAATTCGTGACGTTAGTTTTAATTCTCTTAATTAATGAATTCTTATAATTAATCTGAACTTTACCTTTAAATTTAGTACGAAAGTGTTAGAGAGAGGACGACCGCATCACTCAATAACAATTAGTAGTCTTAACGAGAAGGTTTAGGAAAGGTTAATTCATCTACCGGTTTAGCGAAGGAGGACGACCGCATCACCTTAGTTAAATTAGGGTCTCATTAATTAAGCACAATCTAGTAACTTGTTAGTAAGTCGAGTGTTAGGGTAAAGTATTAGGGTTTAGAATCTTGAGCTTTCACCTTGCATTCTTAGACTTAGGTTAATTCTTGTGTGTCACAGTTATTTTGATTATGTACCTGCTCCGTTAGTATACGTAGGGATTCCTATCCTCAGCATCACCATCTCTTATTTGAATCCAACCCTTAGTTAATTCGTCTGCTTTAGTGTTTTAGTTTAATTAGTTTATTTTAGTTTTAATTAATCTTTCTAAAAAATTCAAAAACATACACTCATATTAACTACGACGCGTAGATCTTCAGGGATCTATTCGCATAAACACCATCCCTTGGGTTCGATAATACTTGGTCATTATACGTACTTATACTACAGTGAACCCGTCCGCTTGCGGGTGAGCGACTAGTAGAAGTTAGTAAAATCGCTTCAAGTCAACCGCAGCTACCCGCGGCCCGGGAGCACACGACGCCGGCCTCCGCACGCCCTCCTGTGATGCCAAGATACGGCTTCGGCCCGCAAACCACCCACCGCGCCGAATCGCCGCCTCCCCGCGCGGCCTCCCCGCGCCGAATCGCCGCCGCCTCCACTCTCTGCTCGCCGCCTGCCCGCGCCTCCTCGCGCCGCCCAGGGTTCCGCAACCCGCAGCCGCACTCCGACCACAACTCGCGGCCCGCGCCCGCCTCACTGCCCGCGCCTCCCCACGACGCCAGCTCGCCTCCAAGGTGCGCCCCCTCGTCACCGCCTATCGCAGCCTAGCCGCCACCACCGCACCGGCCGCCTCGACTCGAACCAGCGGCCCGATCTCCGGAAACCGCCCTTCGCGGCCAACCTTCCAGCGAGAAGCTGCCACGGTTTGGAGATTCCAGAAGCCTCCCGAGGACACCGACCTGGGAATTTCCATCTTAGGGCCTAAGTTATTTCATGTTTTGGGCCAAGGTAAATATGGATTCATAGATATTGGGCCTATATTATATATTATTAGGCATGATTTTATTTGATTTTGTTGGGCCGTATATTAAATTATAGTATTAGGCCACATTTATATATTCTGGTAGGCCTGTTGTATACTTAGAAGGATTGGACCACTATTCAAACTAGGCCCTGGTGCTAAAAAAAAATATATTTGGGCAGCAAGTAGCTTCTGAGACGAGCATCCGGAGCCTCTTCATCAACGAAAAATCTACGGGCAGTCCTTTGCCCACTCGCATCAGGTTTATTTCGACAATTTCCTTTTAATATATATTACAACTCGCAAATTTCATATAGATTAAAAGCGGGGGCATATACTCGTATTTCGAAAATTCAAAGTGGGACAATTTTTGAAATACAATTTTCCTTTGATACTTCCTTTTAATATATATCCTAACTCGTAAGTTTTCATATAAATTAAAAACGGGGGCAATTTTTGAAATATAATTTTCATTTGACACTTCCTTTTAATATATATCTTAACTCGTAAGTTTTCATATTTATTAAAAGCGGGGGCATATATTCATATTTCAAAAATTCAAAGCGAGACAATTTTTGAAATTCAATTTTCATTTGATATTTCCTTTTAATATATATCGCAACTCGTAAGTTTTCATATATATTAAAAGCGGGGGCACGAATATACACATCCTAAGATCATTTTGTGATATCAAAAATAAATTATTTGACTTTGAGTATTATTAAATACAATCAGTTATTTAAAACTTCGAATATAATTTCAAAAATCATTAAGGTTGCTCACTTGGTACACAACTCAATCTTTAAAAATGGTCACAACTTTCGACTACAAACATTTGTCCGCCTTCATAGGCGTTGATCGATCCGCCTCTTAGGCGTCGACATTCCGCCTAAATTGGCGAAGTAATCCATCTTCTCGACGTCGATTAGTCCGCCTTTCAGGCATTGACGTATTGATTAGTTCGCCTTCACAGGCGTCAACTAATCTACTCGAGTTAATCCGTCTTTTAGGCGTCGACAATCCGCCTAGAGTGGCGAAGTAATCCGTCTCCTCGACGTTGATTAGTCCGCCTTTCAGGCGTAGACGTATTGATTAGTTCGCCTTCACAGGCGTCAACTAATCTACTCGAGTTAATCCGCCTCTTAGGCGTCGACAATCCGTCTGGAGTGGCGAAGTAATCCGTCTCCTCGACGTTGATTAGTCCGCCTTTCAGGCGTAGACGTATTGATTAGTTCGCCTTCACAGGCGTCAACTAATCTACTCGAGTTAATCCGCCTTTTAGGCATCGACAATCCGCCTAGAGTGGCGAAGTAATCCGTCTCCTCGACGTTGATTAGTCCGCCTTTCAGGCGTAGACATATTGATTAGTTCGCCTTCACAGGCGTCAACTAATCTACTCGAGTTAATCCGCCTTTTAGGCATCGATAATCCACCTAGAGTGGCGAAGTAATCCGTCTCCTCGACGTTGATTAGTCCGCCTTTCAGGCGTAGACGTATTAATTAGTTCGCCTTCACAGGCGTCAACTAATCTACTCGAGTTAATCCGCCTCTTAGGCGTCGACAATCCGCCTGGAGTGGTGAAGTAATCCGTCTCCTCGACGTTGATTAGTCCGCCTTTCAGGTGTAGACGTATTGATTAGTTCGCCTTCACAGGCGTCAACTAATCTACTCGAGTTAATCCGCCTTTTAGGCGTCGACAATCCGCCTAGAGTGGCGAAGTAATCTGTCTCCTCGACGTTGATTAGTCCGCCTTTCAGGCGTAGACGTATTGATTAGTTCGCCTTCACAGGCGTCAACTAATCTACTCGAGTTAATCCGCCTCTTAGGCGTCGACAATCCGCCTGGAGTGGCGAAGTAATCCGTCTCCTCGACGTTGATTAGTCCGCCTTTCAGGCGTAGACGTATTGATTAGTTCGCCTTCACAGGCGTCAACTAATCTACTCGAGTTAATCCGCCTCTTAGGCGTCGACAATCTGCCTGGAGTGGCGAAGTAATCCGCCTCCTCGACGTTGATTAGTCCGCCTTTCAGGCGTAGACGTATTGATTAGTTCACCTTCACAGGCGTCAACTAATCTACTCGAGTTAATCAGTCTTTTAGGCGTCGATAATCCGCCTGGAGTGGCGAAGTAATCCGTCTCCTCGACGTTGATTAGTCCGCCTTTCAGGCGTAGACGTATTGATTAGTTCGCCTTCACATGCGTCAACTAATCTACTCGAGTTAATCCGCCTCTTAGGCGTCGACAATCCGCCTGGAGTGGCGAAGTAATCCGCCTCCTCGACGTTGATTAGTCCGCCTTTCAGGCGTAGATGTATTGATTAGTTCGCCTTCACATGCGTCAACTAATCTACTCGAGTTAATCTGCCTCTTAGGCGTCGACAATCCGCCTGGAGTGGCGAAGTAATCCGCCTCCTCGACGTTGATTAGTCCGCCTTTCAGGCATAGACGTATTGATCAGTTCGCCTTCACAGGCGTCAACTAATATACTCGAGTTAATCCGCCTTTTAGGCGTCGACAATCCGCCTAGAGTGGCGAAATAATCCGTCTCATCGACGTTGATTAGTCCGCCTTTCAGGCGTAGACATATTGATTAGTTCTGTTGGGAAAATAGGGGTGCCCGGAATCTATTCGGGATGAATTTTAAATACGAATTTAAATACAATTATTACTAGCATGAATTAATCCTAATTAATTCAAATAATAATTCCAACAACTAATTATCATCATGCATGTTGAATTAATTTCACATATTTAATTAAGCGGAATAAACAATTAAATATGCGATTAACGTACCTCTTGTAGAATTGGCCTTTGAATAAACGGGACAATCACGATCTCGCTTTATCAACCCAAAAACCTTCTCAAGTATTTCCCTTTCGCCTTACTTGATCACCGGTGGGAGATGCTTTCAAGTAATTTAATAAACTAAGGAAAAAGAAAAATATCTATGCTCTTGATTTTTCCAACACATGGAATTATGTACTTGGGGATGAAATAATCATCCCCTATTTATAAGAGTAGTGACCGAAATTCGTAGAGATTTTATGGGCATGGAGAAAATCTTTTCTTAATCTCTAAGAAATCTTGAATATATCTCATATATTCTTTTCTCCATAATAAAATATTCCACAAAAATCTCACTCTCCTAATAAATATGAAACTCTCGAAAATTACATAGAAGAAATCCAAGATTTGGATCTTCTTGAATATATGAGATATTCTTGTGTTCCTAGAATACATATCTTGCATAATATCTTTCCAAGAAAATCAACAAAATCTTTTTCCCCCTTATCATGCAATTTTCGAAAATAATACTTGAAAAATCAGCATAATTATTTTCTTTTTATTTTAATCACCTCATCATTATTGGGCTACTTAATGGGCTACTTGAGGGGCCTTAAGGAGAATTAAGATTGGACCTCCTAATGGACTTCTGAATTTCAATATTGAGCCCCAATATAATTCAGCCCATTAATATTAATTATTACCACTAATAAATTAATATTGCACTATCCATCTTAATCCATATTACGATAATATGGGCTCCCGGTTATTATTTCCCGCGTTTAAGATTATCAAGTCCATTAATTAATTAAGCTTCTGAATAGCTCTAAATTAATTAATATATTTCACCTTGGAGTAAAGACAGCTCAACATTATTATTCGTACCGAAGAAACTAATTCTTCACTTGCAAGATTTGGTACAATAAAACTTCTGAGCCCACCAAGGGGACTAATCACACGAGCCGTACTCGCACGCGTTTCTCCGTATTAAATCTTAGCAACCGTCGTATGATTAATATTACTGCCCAAGACACAAAGTTCGAAGTCACAATGATTCTCACCCAACATGAATCAAAGCAGTAACTATTAAACACACACGGTCCTATTTAAGTGACGGAGATTAAGAAATCAACAACCACTGAGGTCTAATTCTTCACCTTTCAGAACAGAAGAATTTATCCTCGCTGTAGGACCTCTCCAACACATACTAAATGTGCTAGTGCAATCTCTTAGTCAAGACAGACCAATCTGAGCCTTACACATCGACCTTTCACGGCGGATTGTTCAATTCCACCTGGGTCGTGAATTATACGTTTAGTTACAAGTAAACTGTTAATGTTGTCTTCCGTGATCGGGTATCACCACATTAACTACAATGTAACATGTACTATATATTGAACGGTTTGCAATAGAAATTCAACATTCAATTATATCTAAAGCAAATGTGATAAAAGAATTATTCTCATAAATCGAGTGTTTGATACACGAGTTATACAAAGTAAAAGCATACTTTCACGTATAACTCCAACAATCTCCCACTTATACTTAAAGTCTGCTTTTAGTATACATCACGCATGTCTTAGTGTAGTAGCTCTACGTGACATCTCATGTCAACCTACATTAACCTAATAATTCCTCCCACTTATACTTAAAGCAGATTGGCAATAGTCTTGACTCCCATTCCATCCACATGTCTCTCGAATGTATTCAGAGGCAGACCCTTTGTGAATGGATTTACTAGGTTGTCCCCGACGCATATCTTTGCCACCTCTTTATCTCCTCTCTTAACGATTTCTCGTATAAGATGGTGTTTTCTTTCAATGTGTTTGCTGGCCTTGTGGGCTCTCGGTTCCCTTGAATTTGCAACTGCTCCGGCATTGTCACAAAAGACAGTTATCTTGTCGGGCAAATTCGGAACAACGTCCAAGTCCACTAAGAAGTACTTGAGCCAAACCGCTTCTTTCGCTACTTCACAAGCAACTACTTATTCGGTTTCCATGGTCGAATCTGCGATGCATTTCTGCAAATCGCTTCTCCATGTCATGGCTCCTTCTCCCATGCAAAACACACTACCCGAGATAGGTATTTTGGAGTCTATGTCTGATTGGAAATTTGAGTCCGTGTATCCCATGGGAATTAGATTGTCTGATTGTTAAATCAGCATTCCATACTAAGTTCTTTTCAGAAACTAAAGAACGCATTTAATTGCAATCTAATGTGCTTTCCCGGGGTTACTTTGATATCTTGTCATCATGCCCACGGCAAAGCAGATATCCGGTCTCGTACACAACATTGCATACATAAGACTTCCTACGTCCGAAACGTACAGAACGTCTTTCATGTCATCTATCTCCACTTGCGTCTTAGGGCATATTTCTTTAGATAGATGGATTCCGTGCCTAAAAGGTACAAAACCTTTCTTGGAATCTTGCATGCTGAAATGCTTCAAAACAGTGGCTTTGTATGAAACTTGCGATAAACCCAACATCCTCCTCTTGGATCTCGAGTGAACTTGATCCCAAGGATGTGACCGGCTTTCCCTAAGTCCTTCATATCAAACTGATTTGACAGCCATACCCTTACGTCTGACAATACCTTTACATTGTTTCCAATGAGCAGAATATCGTCTACGTATAATACTAAGAATACCACCGCAGTTCCGTCACACCTTTTATACACACAACTTTCGAACTTGTTTTGATCACAAACCCATAAGACTTAATAACTTGATCAAAACACTGGTTCCAAGTACGCGATGCTTGCTTAAGTCCATAAAATAGATCTCTTAAGCTTGCATACGAGGTGCTCTTGGCCTTTTTCAACGAAACCTTTGGGTTGTTGCATATAGATCCCATCAAGACTTCCGTTAAGGAAAGCTGTCTTGACATCCATTTGCCAGATCTCGTAATCTAAGTGTGCAGCGATTGACAAGAGAATACAGATGGACTTAAGCATAGCTACAGGCCACAGGCCACAAGCCTTGCTTTGAAGGTCTCTACCCTTCCGTCCGGTCCTCTTTTCCTCTTGTACACCCACTTGCATCCAATGGGCTCTACCCCATTAGGTGGATCAACCAACTCCCACACTTGATTATAATCCATCGAACCCACCTCGGTTTCCATTGCGGTTTGCCACACTTCCGCGTCTTTGTCTTGGATTGCCTCGTCGTACGTTCATGGGTCTGATTCATCACCGGGAATCAAATCCGAAGATTCTCCAATTCCCATGAATCTCTCGGGTTGCCTTGCAATCCTCCTACTACGACGGGGTTCCGGTTGTGAAGGTATGACGTGTGGTATATCATCTTGTATACTTGGTATAGGAGTTTGCCCTCTTAACTCGTCTAAGGTAATCTCACTTCTGGGCTTTCTTTTGTTCATATAGTCTTCCTCCAAGAATTTAAAGTGCGAACTAATCACGGTCTTTCAATCCTTGAGACTATAGAACATACACCCTTTCGTTCCCATGGGATATCCTATAAACAACCTTAATTCCGAACATGGATCGAATTTACCGGCTTCCTTGTCTAGCACGTATGCCGGACAACCCCAAATCTGCAAGTGTCTTAGACTGGGCTTGCGCCCCGGTCCACAATTCCATTGGGGTTTTAGGAACCGATTTGGATGGCACCAAGTTTAGAATATAAGTCATTGTTTCCAAGGCGTTACCCCAAAACGACTTGGGTAAATCCGAATAACTCATCATGGATCTGACTATTTCTAAAAGAATCTGGCTCCTTCGTTCCGCCACACCGTTCTATTGAGGGGTTCCCGATGTGGTCAACAGGGATACAATCCCTTCTTCCGATAGGTAGTTCAAGAATTCATTGCTAAGGTATTCGCCTCCACGAACAAATCGTAGAGACTTGATACTTCTTTCCCTATGCATCATAAGGTAGATGTATCCATATCTCGAGTAATCATTGAAAAAGACAATTTACTCATACCCCTTCTTGCTATGATCGTCATTGAACCACACATATAGGTATGAACAAGTTCTAACACTTCCGTGGTTCTATTCCCCTTGGCTCCAAATGCTCTCTCGGTCATTTTACCCTCTAAACAGGATTCACAAGTTGGAAACGGTTCGACTTGAAATGATTCCAAGGATCCGTCTTTCACCAATCTCTCTATCCACTTTAGATTAATATGACCTAGTTTAAGATGCCATAGAAGTGTTTCGTTCATCTCCGAAGAACGCTTTCTTTTATTACTCGAAATAATCGATGTGTTATTAGATTCAATTTTGTAAGTGGTGTGCCCAAATAATGGTATAAAGATCATCCATTGAAGTTCCGGAACAGATAAACTCATCGTTTCAAGCAATAATAACATCCTTATTAAAAGAAACTGAGTATCTATTCAAAACAGTTTAGAAACTGAAGGTTGAGTTCTTTCTAAACTAGGAACATGAGGAACGTCTCTCAAGACCATAACTCTATCTTCACAAGATAGGCGCACTTCTCCCACTGCTTCAGCTGCCACTCTCGTAGCATTGCCCGATGTGATGGGGATCTCACTTCCGTTAAGTCGTCGGGTTAGCTTAAACCCATGAAACAAATGTGATCAGTAGCTCTCGTATCCACTATCCACGAATAGACAGCATACGCCACTTCACAAGTTTCGACGACTAAGGTGTGTGAATTACCTAACTTTCCTAACCTCTTAGGCTTGGAACAGGCAGACCTCCATTGTCCTCTCTCACCGCAACTAAAACACTTCCCCTTCGATGCTTGCCTTTGCATTTGCCTTTCGCAACAATTGGATTTACTTGGATCCGGCCTTTGGTTCTCTTCCTCTTTTTCCCTCCATTGGGACCAAAAGAGGTAGACGAACCATTAGCCACCATAGCACTAGACTGGTGCTCCATTATCACCTCCACCGAAACTAAAGCTTACAAGAGCTCGGGCAAACGACTTGTCCGTTCATTCATCTGACAGTTCAGATGAAACTACTCAAAGCTTCTCGGTAGGGAATGGTATATGAAATCAATCAAAATCCGCACCAAGTACTTCCAACTTGTTAAGGTATGCCATTATCTCGAGAACGTGCTCCCTCACGGGCGTTCCTTCCACCATTTCCAACTTGACCGAGTCATGTTTGGTGAACTGATTAGTCATGGGATTCTGATGTGAAAATATCTCTTCAAGGTGTTCCATGATTTCAACAGCGGATACAATGTCTTCATGAACGTGCCTCAAATCCTCAGGCAGAAATGTCAAGATGATGCACTTCATTCATTGTCACGCTTCCGATCATAAACTGCCTCTTCCCATTGCTTGACTTATCATTAGGCTTGCCGGGTATATTAACATAAATAACCCAATTGTGTTTTCGTGCAGTAAGGACAAATTTAAAAAAATTCCAATCGATATAATTCACTCCAAAAGGTTTATTAACTTTAAGTATATTAAACAGTGGATTAAAAGGTTGCGACATGATGAAATGAGAATAAAACATACATTCATATCAATATCTAGAAAAATACGAAATTATCACATAATTCGATCACATCAATTATATTGAAACCTTAAAACAATATAATTATGCATCAGCCAACATCTCGAAACAATTTAAATGCGCCACGAGGGGTGGTCTATACATTTAAATACATTCAAGCAGATCACAAACTTAAAAGTTACAAATCCTTAATTCAAAATTAATAGTTGGCTCCCACTTTGACCACATAGAAATTGACAGGGACTCCGAGGGGAGTAAGTTAATATCAATTTCCTATGCCTAAGTAATAACCATAATTAAATACAGGATTATTATTTCGCTTTGAGCAAGCCACTCGTGGTGAGGGTCAATACCGCCACTAGTAATAATCCACAATCATCCTTTCGGAATTTATTCATGTGAAATCCGTTCTTTTGGCCGATCCGAGGGGGAAATGTATTCCAAAAGAACTTCACAAATAAATAAATTATGGAGGCCAAAATAATCCAATTTTAATATCCGGAATAAAATTGCGATTATAAAAACATACTTAGTAATTTTCGAAAGTAAGGTTTTTCTTGGACAATTAAATTCATGCAAATACATATTAACAAATAATAAAAATTGCACGAAATAAAACATCCATCAAAACAAAATTAAACACATTGGAGCACTCAATTCCAATTGTCACGGTTTAATTTCTTCACGTCTTGATGTGAAAAATCGTCCTTGTTGCTTTCCGACGTTCGTCTCGACGTGCTCCCACTCGAACAGCAACACTTCTTCAAAAACAGCATCGTTTGGGGTTCGGGACGACGTTTAAAAACACACGGAAAAAAAACACGAACCGAAAAAATTCCACGGCCTGAGATACAGCGCGCGTCGGCCCACGAAGTGGGCGAGCGCGCTTCCCGGCCCGAGAAGCGCTGAAAAACTACCCGAGGCGCGCCGAAGCGCGGCCGCGGCGCACCCGAGGCGCTGCACGGAGGCGCGCCGAGGCGCACCCGAGGCGCCGTCCGGAGCGCCCCGAGGCGCTGCAGCCCGCGCCCGAGGCGCGCGCACGCCTGCGCGCGGCGCCGTGCGCCCGTTGCGCACGGCGTGCGCCGTGCACCCCCGTGCGCCATTTTTTTCGCCGTTCGTCCTCGTTTTCTTCACCCCTTGCATGATTTTACCTCCATACACACGCCACGCTTGTATGCGTCGTCCGGGTACGCCGTTTTTAATTCTTCGTTCTTCGTCACGATCCGGTTACAATTTATTTTTACAAAAAAAATAAATACTAGATCTAGACTAGTCTATTACAATGATCGAATCAAAATAAAAACAACTAATCTACTCGTGGATTTTCTCACGAGAAAAATGAATTCGAACGAATCGAATTAAAAAACAATTAATTCACACGCATGAAATTAACAACATTAAAAACCATGACAATTGGATACCTGCAAAAAAGATCTAACAATTCTACTATCCAATTTCAATTTAATGTTTTAACAATTTAAATTCCAATTTAAAATTCAGAGCCCGAAACCGTGGCTCTGATACCAGTTGTTGGGAAAATAGGGGTGCCCGGAATCTATTCGGGATGAATTTTAAATACGAATTTAAATACAATTATTAGTAGCATGAATTAATCCTAATTAATTCAAATAATAATTCCAACAACTAATTATCATCATGCATGTTGAATTAATTTCACATATTTAATTAAGCGGAATAAACAATTAAATATGCGATTAACGTACCTCTTGTAGAATTGGCCTTTGAATAAACGGGACAATCACGATCTCGCTTTATCAACCCAAAAACCTTCTCAAGTATTTCCCTTTCGCCTTACTTGATCACCGGTGGGAGATGCTTTCAAGTAATTTAATAAACTAAGGAAAAAGAAAAATATCTATGCTCTTGATTTTTCCAACACATGGAATTATGTACTTGGGGATGAAATAATCATCCCCTATTTATAAGAGTAGTGACCGAAATTCGTAGAGATTTTATGGGCATGGAGAAAATCTTTTCTTAATCTCTAAGAAATCTTGAATATATCTCATATATTCTTTTCTCCATAATAAAATATTCCACAAAAATCTCACTCTCCTAATAAATATGAAACTCTCGAAAATTACATAGAAGAAATCCAAGATTTGGATCTTCTTGAATATATGAGATATTCTTGTGTTCCTAGAATACATATCTTGCATAATATCTTTCCAAGAAAATCAACAAAATCTTTTTCCTCCTTATCATGCAATTTTCGAAAATAATACTTGAAAAATCAGCATAATTATTTTCTTTTTATTTTAATCACCTCATCATTATTGGGCTACTTAATGGGCTACTTGAGGGGCCTTAAGGAGAATTAAGATTGGACCTCCTAATGGACTTCTGAATTTCAATATTGAGCCCCAATATAATTCAGCCCATTAATATTAATTATTACCACTAATAAATTAATATTGCACTATCCATCTTAATCCATATTACGATAATATGGGCTCCCGGTTATTATTTTCCGCGTTTAAGATTATCAAGTCCATTAATTAATTAAGCTTCTGAATAGCTCTAAATTAATTAATATATTTCACCTTGGAGTAAAGACAGCTCAACATTATTATTCGTACCGAAGAAACTAATTCTTCACTTGCAAGATTTGGTACAATAAAACTTCTGAGCCCACCAAGGGGACTAATCACACGAGCCGTACTCGCACGCGTTTCTCCGTATTAAATCTTAGCAACCGTCGTATGATTAATATTACTGCCCAAGACACAAAGTTCGAAGTCACAATGATTCTCACCCAACATGAATCAAAGCAGTAACTATTAAACACACACGGTCCTATTTAAGTGACGGAGATTAAGAAATCAACAACCACTGAGGTCTAATTCTTCACCTTTCAGAACAGAAGAATTTATCCTCGCTGTAGGACCTCTCCAACACATACTAAATGTGCTAGTGCAATCTCTTAGTCAAGACAGACCAATCTGAGCCTTACACATCGACCTTTCACGGCGGATTGTTCAATTCCACCTGGGTCGTGAATTATACGTTTAGTTACAAGTAAACTGTTAATGTTGTCTTCCGTGATCGGGTATCACCACATTAACTACAATGTAACATGTACTATATATTGAACGGTTTGCAATAGAAATTCAACATTCAATTATATCTAAAGCAAATGTGATAAAAGAATTATTCTCATAAATCGAGTGTTTGATACACGAGTTATACAAAGTAAAAGCATACTTTCACGTATAACTCCAACAAGTTCGCCTTCACCGGCGTCAACTAATCTCTTTCTCGAGTTAATCCGCCTTCTCGGCGTCGATTAGTCCGCCTTTTACGCGTTGACATATTGATTAGTTCGCCTTCACCGGCGTCAACTAATGCGCCTCTCAAGACGATCCGTCACTCGGCCTTGATAAGTTCGCCTTCACCGGCGTCAACTAATCCGCCTCTCGGCGTGGATCCAGTCCGCGTTTTAAGCGTTGACTTTCCGCCTTAATGGGCGAGGTGTTGTTTAGTTCGTCTTCACCGGCGTTAACTAATTTATTCTCTGCTTTGGTTTATCCATGTTAACGGCATCGACCAGTCCGCCTTCACCGGCATCGACTGACCCGCGTCGCTTTCGCCCACTTGTGGCCGTAATATATCGCGTCCTCGACGTTTTGATTAATCTTTTAAGCGGTTGTTAATTCAATCTCATCATCGTGAAGTCGCTGCCCGTCAATCGGCTAAAGTACTTCACTCATTAACCTGTTGGTTAATCTTTTAAGCGGTTGTTAATTCAATCACATCATCGTGAAGTCGCTGCCCGTCAATCGGCTAAAGCACTTCACTCATTAACCTGTTGGTTAATCTTTTAAGCGGTTGTTAACTCAATCTCATCATCGTGAAGTCGCTGCCCGTCAACCGGCTAAAGCACTTCACTCATTAATCTATTGGTTAATCGTTTAAGCGGTTGTTAACTCAATCCCATCATCGTGAAGTCGCTGCCCGTCAATCGGCTAAAGCACTTCACTCATTAACCTGTTGGTTAATCTTTTAAGCGGTTGTTAACTCAATCCCATCATCGTGAAGTCGCTGCCCGTCAATCGGCTAAAGCACTTCACTCATTAACCTGTTGGTTAATCTTTTAAGCGGTTGTTAATTCAATCCCATCATCGTGAAGTCGCTGCCCGTCAATCGGCTAAAGCACTTCACTTATTAATCGGTTGATTAATCTTTTAAGCGGTTGTTAATTCAATCCCATCATCGTGAAGTCGCTGCCCGTCTATCGGCTAAAGCACTTCACTCATTAATCTGTTGATTAATCTTTTAAGCGGTTGTTAATTCAATCTCATCGTCGTGAAGTCGCTGCCCGTCTATCGGCTAAAGCACTTCACTCATTAATCTGTTGATGTATCTTTTAATTGATTGTTAAGTTAATCTGTTGTCCGTGAAGTCGCTACCCGCAAGCGGCCTAAGCACTTCATTAATTTATCATCGCGGTCCTTACCGCCCTATTACTAAAATCAATGCCGGCCAGCGGCAAGAACTCTTTATTAACTGAACGTCACGGTTCTCGACTCGGGGGCACGACGAAAGATCGTACCCCACCTAACCCGACCAATTTCAAAAAAGTTTGACTATTCGAAGGTTACACTGAAGATTCGCCCATCACGGACCCTGTTGTCGAAGACTCCTCAGGGGCATCCGAGCTATCCTGTTTTCAGGCTCGGGGGCAAAACCTATTTGAAGCACAGATCAAGATCGAACTCTGGCCGCAATCAGAGCCCAATCTTGGGGGCAATTGTTACAGCAGGAAATATCCTCGCCTGACAGAGGGTCAGATTCCTAAAGATATACTGACCCGACAAGATCGAGAGTCTACATCAGAAAAAAATATTTAATGTATTATAGGTCTACTGTTGATCTTTATATTAATAATTGTAATAAATCCCTAAATAAAGGGTTGAGACGAATTTAGGGCCACTTTGGGGCCTTTGGGGGTGAACCTCTATAAATAGGGGGTCACCCCCTCATTGTAAAGGATTCACTTTTCTCTCATTTCTCATATATCCAAGAAGCTCTCATATTCGTGGGAAGAACGAAAGTTCTTCCCCAACCGTTTGTGTTCGTTTATATTTATTGTTCGTCGGACATACCCTAAATAGCCACATACATCTATCCGTACAAAAATATCTGTCAACACAATATTAGTAGGCCTACTTTTTAGACTGTTATTTTTTGTCGTAAGTTGGAGGGTATTATGAGGTATTGTGAGGTTCATTTATCAATAAAATTATTGTTTATGAAAAATATGATACTTATATTTTCCATAAACAATAACTTTATTGATAAATGAACCTCACAATATCTCATAATACCCTTCAACTTATGATAAAAAATAACTGTCCAAAAAATAATCCTACTAATATTGAACGGAGGGAGTACTGTAAACTAACAAATATATCAGAATCAAATCAATCAACATGTCCCCAAAATTAATTCCTTCAAAACAAACTTACCAACTGATGAAATTAATTCATCACTATTTATAACTTTTAACGACATTCTACCTAGAAGTAACTAATAGTTTTAATTTCACAATTTTTTTTAAAGAAAAATTGTTCATACATTAGAACTCATACCATTAACAACTTCAGATATATAATCTAAAATGCAAAAGTCATAAAAAGGTGTCTTCCAAGTGAAATCAAACAAAATAATATTAATATTAATTTCACAATGTTAACAAACCAAGTACGAATTATAATTAGGAAATGGACGACTGAGATGAATTTGATAAGGCCTCGTTTGGCAAAACATCATAGGTTTCCTTTAATATCCTCTCGTTCAAATCTCTATTTTTTTCACCAAATATGCATGTCTTCAATTTCTTTACGTCGGATAATTTCACCGGCTTTACTATAAAGTCTTGAGCGCCTTCTTCCAAACATCTAAAGATTAAATTAAATAATTATAATCCAATATTATATATGGAGTGATTATATATAGAGTAAAAAATATAAATGCAATCGAGTTTGATTACAATTATAACCTGTGGATCCGAGCTATAACATTTTCGGAGGACATGATCACAACTGGAATTTCTCTAAAATTAGAAGAACCCTGTTTGAACAACACATGCTTGAAAATTAATTTTGAGCTAATAACATTAAAAAATGGTCCTATTTTTTTAGAACTTGGTTTATTGCGATATGTCAGAGGGTATTACAGAGTTTTCTAATGTCCGTTTTTAATAAAACGACCGTTTATGGAAAGTATGTCAAACGAATTTTCTATTAGCGGTCATTTTATTCTAAAATAACTGATATATCACATTAAACCACATGCAAAAAAAATAAGACAAATTTTCAGAAATGGAGGTAGTAATAATCAATTTCGTGCTCATTTTTTTCAATCTTTTGAAATCAAATCAAGATTGAAACACAGTAAATATGCACAAAATCTCCAATGAACAAATTCCATAGTATAAAATTTAGGGATTAAAGTTTTTGCAGTCCTGTAACTTGATACAAATTTGATTTTGGTCCTGATCTTTTACACATTTTGATTTTGGTCCTATAAGTTAGAAAACATTTTGAATCCAGTCCTTTAACCGGCTGCAAGAGGTGACATAACCGGTTTGACTTTTCTTGTACACGTGTGAGCCTCTAATTGGGTTTTAAAGCCCACGTGGTATTATTTAAATTAATGATTCATTTAATAGTAAAACAATTCAAATAATTCTGGAAATAAATTATTTTATAATATTTCAAATTAATAATCATCCGTTAACAATAAAAAAATTAGAAATCAATCGTATCCAAAACATAGATTCTCACAAATAGAAAAAAACCTATCCCCAACGACCAAGGCAACGAGGAGCGACTGAGGTTTGGGGACAGTGACAATGATTTCAATTTTCAGATTTTACTGTTTGTCTATGGCCGACGACAAGGGCGGCGACGAAGAGATTGCAGTGGCGTCACTATGTATCGATTTGCCAATCTGAGTTCAGAAATTTTTGCACGACCTCTTCCATTAAATTTTCTGGGATTTTTGCCCTAAATTTTTGTGAATTCTTACTGTAAATTAGTATTTGATTTTTCAATCCTTGAACGAGTTTCCCCGTTACCGCCGATCAAACCTTGCGATTAAATATATATTTGGGTTCGTAGGAACGGGGATTTGGGTGGAAGATTCAAAAGATCTTAACTCTGCCATTTTTGTTTTTCTTCCCGAAAGCCATTGATTTGAGTTCTTGGAGAGAATGATTAGGGTGGAAGATTTCATTTAGGATTAGAATTACGCTTTAGATTCTTAATTTTATAAAAATTATTGGGGTTTAAATAAGATCTGAAAAATAATTTATAAAAATATTATTGTGTTTTGTAAAATATTTTTCAATATCCTCGCCACTTTTAGATTTAATATTATAATTAATGTGTTATTTTTAATATATTAAAAATATTTTAGATTAATTATAAATATTTTTAATTTTATTAAATTTTAATGTTATAAATTATATTATTATGATTAATAAATATAATTAAGTCTTTAATTGATAAAAAATAAAAAAAGAAAAGAAAAGGCCACATATAATACATAAAAGAAAAATTAAACTAATATGCCACGCCGGCAATGATCGGGTAAGTAACCCACTATAACCGGTATATGGACTAATTTCAAAATATTTTCAAACTTATAGGACCAAAATCAAAATGAGTAATTCATATGGACCAAATTCAAAATAGAGTGAAGTTACTGGACGTATGAAACTTTAATCCCTAAAATTTATGTCATTATATGTATTCAGTGATATTATTACATACATTCAATGATACCATTAGACTTATATACTGAAATCACTTGATAAAATATAATAGTATCAGCAAATGTATGTAATGGTAAACCTAGCTACACATAAATATAACATTTGCATCAATCAAGATTTAGTCATAAGAGAATATAGAAGATTTGTAACTAACCTTGATCTTTTTTAGCAACTCATAGCCAGACATTCCAGGCATGCAATAATCCGTAATAATCAGATCTACATTTATATCCTGAAAACCAAATTAATCAATGATCAAACTTAACCAAGAAATTAATTAAATTAAACCACAACAAAATTTATCAAATTATACTTTCACTCACATCAAAAGCAACGGAGCTTTTTTCCTCCTCATCTAAACCTAAAATCTTCAAAGCCTTCCTCCCACTATCCACCGTCGTTACTGAAATAATAATCTCAATATTATTATTGAAATTAATTCAAACATAAATTTTCTATATATAAAAAAAGACCCATTAATTAATTGATTATTACCTTTGCAAGAAGTGATCATTTTGAGCAATCTTTCAATGACTTTCCGATCAACAACACTATCATCCACGGCAAGGACATGAATCTCTCTTAATCTCGAAAAAACACAATTTTTCTCCATTGTTTTTTATGAAAAATATAATAAAAGTAATCTTATATTTCAACAAAGAAACTTCAGCTCATACATATATATAAAGCGTGTTGGAAAATATATATAATGGTCAATACATATATATACACAAATGAAAATGTATAGTACATATTTGAAATATATATCACGTAGTTTCCTTTCTCTCTCTGTCCTACAATCCTACTCGTAGAATATTATTAGGAGTATAATAATTATGAGTAGTTCGGAATTCGAATTCACGTGATTTTTTTTAATATCATTGTTATGTATATATTTTCTATCACTGTCTAAATACTTGACTTTTAAAAAGTAATAACGTGTATGTATAATAGTGATAATCAATGTGCAAACGAGTGATAATGTGTATATATAATAGTGATATTTGAAGAATACGAGTTCACATAAACTCGAGTTCAATAATAATTATTACACAAGTTTTAGCATGCACTCAAGTGCATAACGTGTATTTGAATTTTAAAACAAACACTAATACACCGAACTGTATATATATATATTTTTTTTTTTTTTGCAATTGGGGTATTACTGATTACTTTTTAGGTTATTACTGGTTTCTGCTCGGGTATTTTTTTTTAAAAATTCCTAGTGCATATCATGCACACTAGAATTACTCTGATTATTACTACCTCTGTCTCTAAAAAATAGTTATGTTTTTTTTCACGTGGTTTAAAACGATGTGTCGGAGAGTATTACGAGGTTTGAGGTCCATTTTTAATAAAATAATCGTTAATGGAAAGTATGCAAAATGAACTTTTCATTATATAACAAACATTTTATTAAAAAAAAAAAAAGAACTTCAGAAAACCCCGTAATACTCTCCGACATACCGCATTAAACCATGTACGTGCAAAAAAACAGGACTATTTTTCAGGGACGGAGGATGTATTATTATTAGGGAAAATTATTTTTTTTGTCCCGTAACTTTATCTCATTTTGATTTCCGTCCTGCTGACTTTCAAATTTTGATTTTAGTCCTATAACTTTACCTAGTTTTGATTTTTGTCCTGTTGACTTTCAAGTTTTGATTTTGGTCCTGTAACTTACATATTATTTTGATTTTGGTCCTACAACAGTACAACCTACCAACCCTTACAGGACGAAAATAAAAAAGAGGTAAAGTTACAGGACTAAAATCAAAATTTGAAAGTCAACTGGACGAAAATAAAAAAAAGGTAAAATTACAGAACTAAAATCAAAATTTGAAAGTCAGCAAGACGAAAATCAAAAAGTGATAAAGTTATAGGACGAAAAAGATCATTTTCCCTTATTATTATTAGGGATTATATATTTGTAAGTCCCGTAACTTTGCACTATTTTGAATTTGGTCCACATGAATTACACGTTTTGATTTTAGTCCCGTAGGTTTGAGATTATTTTGATTTTAGTCCTTTTACCTTGATTTTTTTATATTGGTCCTGTAAGTTTGAATTTTTTCTAAAAGAAATTGAATTATACGTTTTGATTTTGATCCTATAAGTTTTAAAAGGACTAAAATAAAAAAAAATTCCAAACTTATAGGACCAATATCAAAACCTGTAAATCATGTGGACCAAATTCAAAATAGTTCAAAGTTACGGGACTTACGAATATACAATCCCTTATTATTATTAGAAATTTGAATATCAAATCTGGTGACATCAAGATTCTGAAATTAGTGATGCTATTACTATTGCAACTGTAATATCTTTTCGTGGGATTTTGAGGTAACGGATTGTAACTGACGTCGTCACAATTAATGGGTTGAGATTCGGAGTATTTATTAACGGGCGTTACGGAATTTGCCGGTAACAGTTGATGCATCACACATGTCTTAGTTAATTCCGCAGATTTATTTATTGATTGATTACTACCTCCATTTTTGTTGCTTAAGAGTTAAAGATTCTTTTTAAAAAAATTAAAGAAATTTTAATTAGTTATATATCCAGTAATTAAAATTATATTATCCTTTTTTTTTTAGAAAAAAGAAGAAGAATATAGTGAATTATTCGAAAATCATGTATATAAAGGATAAAGTTGAAAATGACGTTTTAAAATGTATTGGTAATTTATAGAGTTGTTTTTATTTTTTTGGTAAATTGACAATTGAGAGAGCAAAAAAAAGGGGAAAATATGTGTATAGTGAGAAACTTGTTTAATAAAACACATAATATTTTTCTAGTGAAAATAATAGGCAAAAAATTGAGTTAAACAGTCTTATAGCATGAAACAACAAATATTCAAAGGAGCTAACCCTTAACTAAACCTTGGAAATCTTAATGCCATAATGTCTTTCAAATCTTTCCTAGTCATTATCCTACTGCAATAATTCTTGCTAAAAAGAACAATTCCACCCGGAAGGTAATGGGTTACTCCTACATTGTGTCCTTGTACAATAAGGCTCTCGGCTAAGTAGCAGGAGCAACTTTTAATTTATTATGAGCCCAAACGACGGATTCAATAAATTCTTGTCAATAACCATGTTCACAGAATAGAAATATTAAACTAAAAGTCCATACAAAATGAGCACCTAGAAAAAAAGTCATATGCCAATAATAAAGAACCATAAAACTGAATGACCTGGACTCATATCAAAGTATTAATACTTCATGTTCAATTAATACTACATTCCACTGTTTTATGGTATGAGACGGCCTAATATACATAGCAAAGGTAAGTGGTTTGTCCGAGTGATTCTTGTGTGCACCCAAGTACGTACTTGGATGTATACAAGAATCTGTGACAGATTAAAATTCGAGATGTAAGTTTACAAATAAAATTAATTAGTATTTTTAAAACTCAATGTATCTCACCAATCTAATACCAATTAATTTAATTTGCTTTTAACCACACTTATCTTTATAGGCAATCTTTACTGCATGAGATCTAGTTTGCGTGCTACGAGTGTATTAGTGTACTTTGATGAAAGAGATTTGGTCCTAAATCCCAATTAAGGAGTATCTAGTCATTATTTGCCTATTAGCATATATGCATGCTATTTTTTCTAACTTTTGATCATTTGTCTTTTTCCTATCTCTTTACAAAACATTGAGCATTAAACAGATTTGGTTGACAACTTATTATTATCCTAGTTTCATTACTTAAGATCTTTGGAGATATCGAATCGAAGAAAAAGATTTTATTTATTAATTTGCCTAAGATTATGTAGATTTAAGTGGGATGGAAATAGATTTATTTGGTTACATTTATACTTCGAGTCCTAGTGGCTACATCGTACGAAGGAAAGAAATCACTCCTGTATTAGTAAGTCTACTTAGGTATATAGGTTCATGTGTTGGCTTTTGATTAATTTAATTTATGTGTTGATTTTTGTAAATTTAAATTTTATGTATGTGATAAATACATTGAGGTAGAAAATTTAATATTTTGAGATATCGTTTTTCAATTGAATTGTGTGTTAACATGTGTCGTTATATTTGTGTATTAATATTGAGTCGAATAAAAAAAAAATACAATCGCATGAATTTGAATTTTCAGCTCATTCTTACCAATTAAGTCGATCAATAAATCTATAAATAAGAAACTACTCCTGCTGTCTCACTATATACTTCTCCTTTCTTTTTGTTGTTTTGTTTAAAAAATTGTAATATACATTGTTTATTAATATATAGTGGGTCGCATATTAATTTATGTGTGTAAAGTAATAGAGAGTTGTGAAAAGTAAAATGTATTACCTTCGTCCCTCCCCTAAAAATTGGCCTTGTTTTTTTGCACGTAGGTTAATGCAATATGTTGGAGGGTATTATAGAATTTGTTGAGGTTCGTTTTTGAATAAAATGATCATTAATGGAAAGTTCATTTCGCATACTTTTCATAAACGATCATTTTATTAAAAAAAAACGGAGCTCAGAAAGCTCCGTAACACTCTCTGACGTAACGCATTAAACCACGTACAAGAAGAAGGACCAATATTAAAAAATGATGGGAGTAATTATTTTAGAAAGTATTATTTACTAATATATGAAGAGTTCGTTTTTTATTTTTAAGGAATAGAAAATTTATTCTGAAACATTTAAAAAAGAAAAAGTAAAAATGGTAGAGTGAGACAAACGTAGTATACGAAATGAATTTTCCATTGTTGTAGTTCCTACTTTGCCATACAAGTAATGATGTGTCACCAAATGTCGTTGGCCTTAATTCATCAGGTACTACTGCTTAATTAATTAAATAATTAATGCATCCATAATAATGAATCAAAAAGAAGGCCCGGTGGTCCAAGCGACGTGAGGTGACTATTGCGGCGGCGCCGCCCTTCCTCAGCGGCTCTGCTTCCTCCCAAAAGGTTTGCCACCAATTATACAGGTAGGCTTTTTTTTTTTTGCCATAATATAAAATAATATTCTCCAGATAGAAATTGCGTGTAATAGAACCAATTATAACCTTTGTAATAGAACCTAAAAAAAAAAAAAGTAATGGAAATTGTATTACATGGTATGTAATAAAAATAATGAAAGTCATAATGCAAAAAATAAAAACCACTAAACTATCAACTTTTGTTTCGAAAGATCCCTGAGCTATTTTTTGTTTCAAAAAAACCTTGAACTATCAACTTTTTTTTCCAAAGGCCTTCAAACTTTTTTTTTCGGTTTAAAAAAGCCCTTAAAGTATTTTTTTTTTTTCGCTTCTTGAGGCTCTATTTTTGACAATTCATTATGACACATTTTTTTTATTGAAATTCGATCTTAACAGAATCGAAATTGGTTGATTCATCATATTCTAATGAAATGCATTAAACTAACTTAGTAAAATCCGTGAATTTTCGTTGTCAAGGGCCTCATGAAATAAAAATTAATAATTTAAGGGTCTTTTAAAATAAAAAATAGTTCAGGGTCTTTTGAAACAAAATTAGATAGTTTAGGGGTCTATTAATGAATTATGCCAATAATGGAATACAAAATAAAACGTTAAAGTGGAATAGCCAACATGAAAAGTGTGCAACATTGCGTCGAGGTAAAAATTCAAGAATGCCAGAAAAATCTTCGTGGCAGCTTATTAAGTCACATATGACATAACCAACTAAATTGAAATTTCTGGAAGAAAAAAAATATGCCAAATGTATTACAAGACATCTTATTAATCTCTAAATAACAAGAAACAAAAGAATGAAGCAAGCAAAAGATTTACACTAGATACACATTATACTTATACTGATATAATGACACATTAATACTTGTACAACAAGAGATCACATAATAGTAGATTCATACAAATGCGAAATTAAATAACCCGAAAAGCTTAGAGCTTACAAAATCAGGTTTGAGCAGAAGCAGCCGAGTTGGTACCCGGAAGTGATGGTAGACCGCTGCCATCTACAGCATGGTTCTCTTCACTGGCATGTCGTATAAATTCTTCCGGAGACATGTGAGAGCCATGACAGGCACAAACGATCCGTATCTGGGTGGGACTAAACCTGTACGTCACGCCGGAAATTGTCCTGCCATTGGGACCTGGGCCCTTAGTGGACACCCATGGTAGGTTTGGGTAGGACCCACAACCTCCAAATTTGAGGTCTGCTGCGATACCGGGTCTTATAGCCGGGAATTCCGAAGGAATTGGTTCTGACCTAGATGGACCAGATGTGTCATGAATTGCACGGTTTTCCTTCGGATCACCTTCTGCGTGAGAAGACGACCCTTCTTCACCGACTTGCTGCTTTCCGTAACTTTTTCCATGTTCAGTAGCTCTTCCTTCATATTGAATAGATTCGGGGGGTGACTTGTGTGAAATCACTGTCAAATGTGCCAAAATCAACAGCCTTAACATCATAATTTGAAAAGCCCAATCTTAATGGTTTCTTTCTGAACCATAAGCAAACTACCACACCACAATAATGTATGAATACACAAACACTCGTGCATGATAAAGATGTACATCGCCATATCACCGGTAGATGAGCGCAAACAATAAATCGGCCCGTACAAGAGAACATATTTTAGTTGAGAAAACTATTCTGCAGCAAGTAATTCTGGGATTTTAGAAACTTTTATGACAAATAACTGGACTACTGGAGTACATTAAGTCAGTGTATGTGTATCAAGAACATCATTCTGTTCCCCTAATAAACACAATATGGAACAAATCAAGAACCCAGTTTCTCATAAAAATTCTTATTTTAGAACCATCCGAAAGAATAGCTTTTAAAAACTTCATTATTGCAGGCTGACAGATACCAATGTGTAGTTAATGGGTAATGAGAAGCCTCTAAAAGTAAATAGACGAGGAATCTCCACAACTGTACTTGGATTTGCACAGCTCTAGATTCCTAAGATGTCGGCTCTAAAACTGAAATGATAAGATAAAGGGAGGTTAAATGTTACAAGCTGGTTAAACTTAAAGTTCTTGTGGAGCCAAGTAATGAGTAGGAAAATCTTTTGGCTGGTAAACAGAAATTCGGTCATCAGATATGATCCATGATGCAAATAGTAGTGCAGCAATACAATGGGAGGAGACCAAAATCTTATGAGACGTTCAAGTCATGACCAATGGTCACCAACCCCCACTTAGTCGATGCAGTACATTGTTCTAGCAAACAGGCAAAGAGCTAATACAACTCTCATGCTCTTGAAGCAAAAGTACATAGTTTATTCCTTATATTACTTGCATAGGATATAACAGATTACTTAATAAATGTATAGAGGAGAAACTTGAAAGCTTTAGGTTTTCATTGATAATAAAATACTATATAAACAGATAGATCAAAAGGAAACCTTGAGGTAGCTTCCGGCTGTCGTTTTGAGTGTCTGCATTCATCGTATTCCTTCCAGAATAAGTAGGGTGAATCTGTTGCTGATGATGAGAAACAATGCCTCGAGAATTATCTCTGTCCAGCACTGGAAGCTGGACATTGCTGTACCCATACATTAACGGGAAATTAGCAGGCATGACTGAATGGACGCCCGACCTTTCACCATTCGCAGAAGCCATTGCATGCATCACACTAGGCATCGGATAGCCAGAGAGACCAGGCATACCACCAGAGTTAGAATCCTTTCCGGGTTGCGCGTAAGAAACACTCATGTTCACTTGTTGACCAGCTGAGAACGAAACGCCGTAAGGCATGGAAGTATTCATCAGACCGAATTCCTTTTCCGACGAGGAGATCGTAAACCTCTTTTGTCCCAAAATTTCTACACCACTAGAATGGCCCCCACTCGACCCAACACGTTTCGACACATCATCATGCTGAACATGCCTAGAAGTCGAGCCATCCACTTCGGAATCCGCCACATCTTCATTGTCCGCAGTCGACCCTTCATCCGTGGTGATCGAAATGTGTGACACCTTGGGCTTATCGCTCAAATCGCTATCTCTCTCGTGCTTTTTCTGTTGCTGATTCGCCTCGACAGACAAGTTTTTCCGCTTTTCACCGACACTCGAGGACTTCTCCTCTATCTCAATAGACCTACTATCCCCAGGCAACCATATTCCCCCACCGGCATTGGAATTCTTAGAAGACTCTACATCTTTACCAAAGTTATTAGAGAAATTCTCCCCAATTATCAATGGATGTTGTTGGTTTCCACCTTCTAGAAAGTTCTTAAACTCATTGATCAACTTGCTACCCCTATCACCGTCCTCTGACCTAACATCAGATGAGCTACCGTATTTAGCTTTATCTTTATTATTATTCGACGAATTACTCCCAAGACCCAAGCTTAAATCAAGACCTTTCTCATCTTCCATTATTAGAACTCCCAATTTTTTTTAGAAACTTCCCGGATCTTTCACCATCCAACTACAGAGAGTAATAATCAAACGGTCATAAAACTGAAATATCTAAATTCAATCTACTTTAGCCTGGAACATTAATTCATGCTACAAAACATTAATTGAGAAGGTAAAAAAGGAAATATAAGAATCTGATATGGTATATAACTTTGCAAGGCGGAAATTGAGATAAAACTAGAAATTACCTTCAAATTGGCGCGCAGTTTGCCATCGATTCTCGCCCTAGTTTTTGGGGATGCCAAAAGAAGGAATCCGTACGAAGTAAGATCGGAGTTAGCTTCGAGCAGAGTTCGCCCTAATTTTTGTGCATTAATTATTCGATTTTGGGGGTTGGGGGACACACAGCAGATGGGCTTTTAACTTTTCAGGAAAACTATTGGGCCGTGCTCATAATTAAGAAAAGAAGGCCCAAAACACGTAATATTAATTTTATTTATTTATTTATTACAAGATGTAATATTACTCGTTCCACTATAAATTTTTCTAATTTTCTATCTTGGTATGTCCCTGTATAAATTTTATATTCTACTTTTGATTTTCTTTTTATAAATTTATACGAATCTTCATCACATTATTTGTGTTGTATCTATTATTTTACTATTTTTTTAATTATTGTGAAAAAATCAAACAAAAAGTAAATAGAGGGAAAGGGGAAGTAATTAACTAGGGGTATACTGCGTATCTACCCTTTTTATGGGTTTTTTTCTTTTGCAAATTTGCATTAAAACACCCCAAGGAAAAAAATGAAGGCAACATCCTCTAATATTTGGAAGATTGATGAATTCGATTTCTGCAAAATCGAATATTCTAGGTATTTCCAATCCTAGGCGGTTCGTAGTTGGCCCTAAGTGGCCTAAAAATTAAAAAATTGTGATTTACAAAAGGAAAAAAATTATTTGGGGCACCTAGGCGCTAGGCTGTCAAAAAACGTTCAGTAAAAAGTTTCTGACTTTCACATATTTTGCAATTGTGATAAAATTTTTAATATACCCAATATATCGTTTTCTTCAATTAGTTTAATAGGTAAATGTTTAATGTAAATATTTGATTCATGTGTTCAATAATCGAAAATATGTATATAGGGATGAATTCGTCCAAGACAAAAGGATGGAGAAATCGATCAATAAAGTTACAAAAAATGTGGTTTAGTAATTAAGTTGATTAATTTGAATCTTTTATTTAATTTTGGGGGCCTTACACATGGATATAGTTAGGGTTGAATTTTTTTTTAGTGTATTATTTTAAAAAATATATATATATATTAAAAAGAAACTTCTACTTTCAATAGTTAAAAGTAATCATCTCACAAGAGAAGACGAAAAATCGTCTTCTATATTCTTTTCTTTTGTGAGGAATAAAGGAGAATTGGAATCAATGAGAGGAAAGATAAAAAGAAAGGAATGAGTAATGACTAGGAGAAAATGATGCATAGGAAATCGTTATTTATCATTTTATTTCTTATCTATATAGTGAATAAAATTATTGATAATATTAGAACATTCGTAAGACAATTCTAAACGAAATAAAAAACATAAAAAAAGAAAAGAAAAAGGAATCCAATTGAAGGAAGGAACAAGACAAGAGGAGGCATTCAAAGATTCCAATATCTAACCGCAAAAGTTCATCAAAAAATAAATAAAAAATCTACATAAATGAAAAATTGCATGTAAAATCAAACCAATCAATTAAACGAATGTTTCTACTCTACGCATAATTGAAAATAAAGATTACACTAATACTTTGAAACATGAATAACAACACGGAAGACAAATATGAACATGACTAAAATGAAACAATTAAACAAAAAAACACATATATGTCCAAATCAACACAATATTTTCTAGTTCTTGTTTGTTGTCTTGTGATACTTATGCTTGATCCAATGGATTCCGGCGGTGGCTCCCGCCTTGACCTTCTTGACTCCGGTGTTGGCGACGGCCTTCGTTTTATCGGAGAATTTAGACGGCGAATTTTTCGAATTATGGCCGTTGGGATAAGAGTAGAGCGGCTCCGGATCCCATTGATCGGCCCATGAAGTCTCGTAAGAAGAATTGGATGCCATGAGGATTAATGCAAAGAGAGAGTTTTAAGAGAGTGAAAGATAGGTTATATAATTTGGTTGTTAATTTTGAGACGAGGTTATGGATATGATGGTCAATTTATATGTAGAAACTAAAAAGGGTAGGGGGGTAGGGGGTAGGGGTAGGGGTAGGGGTAGGGGTGGGGGTCGGATATTGTGTGCTGTGGTTGGCGCTAACCTACTTCCTAACTAAAAGGGTGTATACTTAGGTTGCCACCTATGACTATAGTCGAATTAATTAAAGACAAAGTATTGAGTGAAACTGGTTTATACATAAATTACTGAAGGGTATTAGTTATTTTCATTGAAAAGTATTAGTTGTATTTATTGAAGAATATTACTGATTTGCACGTCTTAGTTGTTCAATGAAAATGAACTAAGACTCTTCAGTATAAACCAGTAATACTCTTCAGTAAAAACAACTAATACTCTTTAGTGAAAACAACTAATACCATTCAGTAATTCATATATAAACCAATTTCACTCTATACATACTCTTAATTAAAACTTTATTTTTTATTGGAAATGATTTTTTTATGATACACCCACTCAGCAATTGACATTGTTTATATCGAAAAGTATTATTTTATTACACTGAAAAGTTATAATCCCTCCATTTTTTTATTAAATGTCACTTTGGCTTTTTCTTACAAATTAAGATTATAAATTTTTGCCAATAATGCCCTTAATTTTTTAAATAAAATGAATCCCTAAATTTGTGGGAATAAAAGATTTGTGGGAGATTATATTTTTATCTAGATATTAATAGGGGTAGAATTGGAATATTTGGGTAAAATACATCAGAATGACATATATTAAAAAAATAGTTAAAAAATCAAAATGATATTTATAAAAAAATGGAGGGAGTATTACACTGAAAATAGATTTAACCACACTTTTAAGTATAATCAGCCTATATTTTTCGATTTAATAACTTTAACTGTTAAGTGAGAGCACCGTACATCAAGTGCATATGAGAGCATGCCTTCAAATGTAATACTCTCATGTTTCAAAATAAGTGTCGTTCAATAGAATTTATGTCAAATTAAAATCTATAATTTTTTTTATAATATTATAATAACTCCTAAAATTAACTTATATTATATTTTAACAATCACTAAATAATCTCTTATAATTTATATTAAAATTCAGGTAAATTAGGAAAAAATATAAAAAATTAATTATATTGACACTTATTTTAAGATAAAAATTAAATTCTAAAACGACACTTATGAAAAGAAGGATATACATATGGATATGGATGATGTTGTTTAATTATTAAGTGTGTTTACTCATAAGCGTGTTTTCTTTGTTTTTAAATAGAAATAGGAATGGAGGCTTCAACGTTTCTACACTCTGCCTATTTGACTTTGTTATGGGTCAAATTAAAGCTCCTCTAAGAGGAAACGGTGAATATTGTAAACATATATTTTCAAAAAAAAAAAAAAAAGAATTTAAAAATTCGAGTATAAAAAATTATACAAAATAAAGAAATTGATTTTGATTTAATTCAACACATAGGCCACATATAGGAGCGTGTTTCAATTTTTGGTGGCTTGATAATTAATGGCCTATGGCTACGAGGCTATAATTTATGAGTAAGTTTATATGAAAATGTTTCACAATAAGCTTAACATGAAATTGTTTTAGAGTATCATTAATCTCATCGGGAGTATTTTTAAACCTGTCGGGGGTATCATTAAAACAATTTTCTTGAATTCAGACTAATGATACCCCTGATGAGATTAATGATACATCCGATGAGATTAATGATATTTTAAATTTTTTCCATGATAAGCTTATCATCAACTATTTTCATATAATACTTTACCATAATTTATTTATTTTTATTAAATCCCATATTTTCCATGCCTGCCTTTACAAGTATTCATAAAAAGGGTGCACTTGATCATACACGTCATCTAATATTCTAGAAGAACTCTTATTTAATTCCAAGACCAAAATATAGTTGTTTCTAGACTAATCTAGAATGACCATGTGCCTGAGATAATTTCACGTCTAAAGTCTTGGGGAATCATATTAAAAGTGGTAGAATTCTAAGCTTCTAGAATGATGATCATGAGATTGGCAATGAGTCCAAGTATGGGTTTCAAAATTCAAGTGTATAATTGGATACTTGGATTTAGATGAAATTAAAAATTGGCTCTACTTTATCTAGATTTTAAGAGAAGGTGCACTTATTTTAATTGGAGTTTCAAGTTGTAAAAGATTCAAGAATGAATGTAGGATTTGCTTCAAATGAGGCAAGTTGTAAAAGATTCAAGAATGAATGTAGGATTTGCTTCAAATGAGGCAAAATTATTTATGTTATAATAAAATATAGTTCATCTAAGAGAGTGAATTCCTTTAAATTGAAAGTGTAAATATAAAATAAATGAAAGTTTTATTATTAAAAAGAAAATTTTCTTCAAAAAAAGAAAAGAAAAGAAAAATGAAAAGTCGGAGGGACACAAACCCAGCTCAAAGCATTGGAAAATGAAAGGACAAATGGTTAATAAAACCCATACCCAAAGTAAGGCCAAGGTTATATACAGTCTTATCTTTTATGAATACAACCCCACCAAAAAGTGTTCGAAAAAAAATTCGAAAATACTGACAATTTTTGGAAAAAAATTCCGAAAATGTAAAAAAAAAAAAAGCATTGAAAATATGAAATTTCGGAATTTTTTCCGAAAAGTGTTACATTTTTCGGAAAAAATTTCCAAACACTTTTTTTAGTGGGGTTGTATTCATAAATCATGAGACTGTATTTAACCTTGGCCCAAAGTAACCCATACAAAAATTTAAAAAAGCCCAAAAGAAGCATTTCATAAGCTAATCACAATGGCCATTGTTGAATACAATCCCATATTTTGTTAATACATTTCACTAAAAAAATGTGGGATTTTTTTCCCATAAATGTAAAAATATTCAGAAAAAAATTCCGAAAATTTATATTCTTAGTTTTTTTTGTATTTTTGAATTTTTTTTCCGAACACTTTTTGGTAGGGTGTATGAATAAAAGATAGGACTCTATATAAACTTGGCCAATCACAATACCTATCTATAAAGACACAAAAGGCCCAACCTAGCTTAAAAAAAAGGCAACTAAAAGCCCAAAAACAATCCTTTACCTAAACTTATTTTCAACATCTTATAAAAATATAAGCTGGTTTAAAAAGTTATAAGATATTATCTTTTTAAGTAAATTATAAGTTATTAAATTGTTTGGCTAGTATAACTTAAAAGATATTTGATAATTTTTATTTTAATTATAATATTAAAAATAATTATTTTTGTATTATTTATGCTAATGTAAAGGTGAGTGGGAGTGGGGGTGGGGTGGGTGGATTGGGATGTACCAACTTATTTTTTTACAGTTTAAGAAACTTATTTTAAAATTTTATAAAGTGTTAAATACTATTTTATTTTACTTAAAACTTTAAAAGTGCTTATAAACTCCTAAACAACTTATATGATGGTTTAAAGAATGACCAAGGTTATTTACAGTCCTATCTTTTGGTAGTACACTCCATCCAAAAAATGTTCAGAAAAAAATTCTAAAAATTGAATTTTTTTTTCCCGAAAATGCAAAAGGACACACACAAAACATATGGATTTTTAGAAAAAAATTTCGAACATTTTTTTGGGTGGAGTATATTGACAAAACATGGGACTGTATTTAACCTGTGCCTTAGAGAATGGACAGGGTTAAATACAGTCCTATGATTTATGAATACAACCCCACCAAAAAAATGTTCGGAAATTTTTTCCAAAAAATGTACCAATTTTCGAAAAAAAAAATCCGAAATTTCATATGTTAAGTGGTTTTTTTTTTTTACATTTTCGATTTTTTTTCCGAAAAATGTCAAAATTTTCGGAATTCTTTTCCGAACACTTTTTTGGGGGTTGTATTAATAAAAGATAGGACTGTATATAACCTTGGCCTAAAGAATTTATAAACTCATTTGCGTTTGGTGCTACTAAAAATCCGGGCCACCCAGAAAGGCCCATATCATTGGGCTGCTTTTCTTGCTCGGTTATGTATGCTTGGTTGGCCCACCAAGAGTCCATCGAAATTTAAAATCAAATTTTAATTTTTTTTATTTGTAAACATTTATTTGAATAGTAAAGTCAAAGTTTATCCAACTTTCTTTAGGTACATTACATGAGCTATTAAACTCATATCTGAATAAGGTAATGTTTAAGACCATTTTCCCTTCATTCGATTTGGTGGGTTTAGATACCTCTTTCGTTATTGATGAGAAGTGATAACTTTACTTAAATTCCCCAAATGAAGAGCTTTAATATGTTGAAAAATATCATACTTTAAGGACATCCAAAAATGGCAATTATTATGATCCATACTCTTGTGACATTAAATAAATGAAAAGGAATATCTTGACAGATTATAATTATTTTTTCTAGGAGTAGTGTGGTGAAGATGTGCATAAATAAATTTATTAATAGCTCAACTTGCTCACATGCTGATCCAAAATATCTCACTCGTCTTTTAAATTCTTCCATTTCCTTCCATTACCTAATTGTCCCCACTTAGCAATGACAATTATATTTTCAAAATTATATAGTTCAAATGGGATTGCAAAAATCCATATTTTACTCATGGTCATGTTAGTTTTTTTTATTATTACATCCAACATCCCCATGTAATCTTCTCATTTCTTTCTGTTGAATAGTTTTAAAAAATATATTAATGTTGACTTTTAGGATAAAATAATGAATAGTGTTGAAAAATGAATTGAATGGGTGACACTTTGGTAATATTGTATGAATTTGAAAGTTAAAGTTTATATGTAGTAGAGTGTTGTTTTTTCCATTTATGGAATTGAAAGTTTATTGTGGGACGACCCGAAAAGAAAAGTGGAAAATTTACTCACGGACGGAGGGAGTACTATATATATATAATTTCCTTAGATTTATTTATTTATATATTTTTTTCGAAAGAAACTTATTTATATTTATTTTGGATTCCATAATTTATATTTATGTGTTTGTTAATTTGTTAACTGTATTATTTATATATATAATTCATTAGTGAAATTGATGAGAAATGCTATGTGTTAAAGCCACATTTTGTACGAGACAAAATTTATTTATTGTATTATTATGATCAACGGGCTAATTGAGCTCCTATGTTTTAAAAGTTAAATGTAATTCAAATAGTAAGATGGAGATCCTTACAAACAAAACTACAAGACTATCTCCTACATTAATATCACAAAATAAATTCGGGCGCTTGGTTAGCCATTTTTCAATGGTAATGAGAATGTAAATTTATTTTCATCTATGCCCTTATAATAAAAATGATATGTTAGGGGAAAAAGTGTTCTAATGGTGACATCATTGCTAGTGTCATGCCCCAATTTTGGAATAGAAGTAAACAACAAATGGTTGTTGGTGGAGAAAGAGGGGAGTGATTGAGGAGAATGATCGTAGGAAGAGAATAATGTAATCAAAATGGAGTAGTGATTACCTTATTTAGGAGCAGTGGCGGATCTACATAGACATAAGGGTATGCAAGTGCATACCCTTATTTTTGTCAAATGACCATGTTATATGTATTAATATATATATATATATATATATAGTTTACATTTGCATTTTTAAACTATTATTCATTATAGATAAATAACTTCTTTATTTATTATTCTTAATATAGGTGAAATTTATTAAAAATTATTAGTTGTTTTTACTATAAAGTGATAATAGTTTTGAATGATATTAATTTTTTCATAAAAAAATATTAGTTGTTTTACTACTCCCCCCATCCCACCTTTACTTTCACATATAGGAGTTGCACATTTTTTTAAGAAAAAAAGAAGTATGTGAGTATGAAATTGAATAAAACAGTAGTAACTTTATACTTTATTGACTTTTGTGAGAGAGATATATTTATTTTTTAGTGTAAAAGTAATTGTGGGATGTCCATATAATGCAAATGTGAAAATAATTGCAGGATGGAGGGAGTATACTTGTAAATCAATTTCGTTGTGATATTGATCAGACAAGACCAACTTGTTAAAATTATAAGATATACGGCAAGATATTAATTATAAATCAATTTCATTATGAAATTCGTAGAATAATTAAAATCAAAGCAATTCAAGGGTGCAAATATTTACTCATGTATCACTATATTTTTTTTTTCTTAATTCATGTGTTGTGCAATTTCAAGGGTGTAAATACCTTTAGAACAAAGGGAGTATAAATTTTATAATTGTGCATACCATATTTAAAAGTTTTGGATCCGCCACTGTTTGAAGGAGAGGTAGTGATTTTGTTTTCATGAACCAGTCTTTTGTATGTCTCCATTTGGCGAAAAATAATTGGTGGATAAATTTATAGTCCAAAAGAGTTGAAAAAAATTAACCCGTCCTTGCCCCTCACTTCGGCAGATATTTTACAATTAATTAATAACTAAATGATTGCCTAAATTCCAAAACACTGGATCGATTATTCCAACTTAATAAAAAAAGGTTTGACCTTTAAGCATGAACTTTTCATGCAACGTCATGCTCCATATTGCAAACTTCAGAACTGCGAAAAGTAAAGTCCAGGTCAAACATCGTAAATACATACTGGAAATTTCAGAGTTCAACACACCATAAAATCCTCCAAGATTTTATCTTGTTTCTCAAATTTCAAATACAATAAAAACATGTCACACATGAAATGCATTTTTAAATAATTCTACCCCGTCCCTAAAAATAGTCATATTTCCTACACGTGGTTAAATACAATATGTTGGAGGGTATTACGTTGTTTCCTTTTATGTCCGTTTTTAAATTAAATGATCGTTAATGGAAAGTTCGCTGCGTATACTTTCCATAAACGATTATTTTATTGAAAAACGGATCTCGAAAAACTCCACAATATCTTCCGAGTTCCGACATATCGCATTCACCACGTTGAAAGAAAAAGGATCAATTTTCCGGGAACTGTAGATATTTATACTGAACAATTACAATTATCTTTTGAGGCTGTTTATTAAAACAGAACAATTGTTACTATTTAAAAATGTAGTAGAACTGTTAACAAAATTTATAGTACTCCCTCCGTCCCGGAGGAACTTGCCAACTTTCTTTTTTAGTCCGTTCCAAAGGAACTTGTACACCCTTTAAAAGGAAACATTGATTTGCGTACACACTAAAAAAATATATATATTTATTCATATGTCACTACTTTATTAAAAAAATGTTTTTTTCTTAAAAGGTGTGCAAGTTCCTCCGGGATGAAGGTAGTAAAATATTAAAGAAAGGGAGTACTGATTAAAAATGCACTTGAATTGCAAGAACGCAATATTTATCAAACTAAAATATTGGAGAGAGATAGAGGAATTAGAGAGAGAGTGGGGTAAAAACTTGCATGGAATCATTCTCTGAGTGTGACCTTAATGTCACCAAGTCTTTTCTTCAATGTTCCAAGAAACATTCATCAATGCCGTCCAATAATAAACACTGAAACCCCCAATTTAAACCTTCATTTCTCCATTCTTCTCTCTCATTACTCATAACCAAAATGAAATCCCCATTATCTACATTCTTCGTGCTCATACCTTTCCTGCTAATCTCCGTTTATCCATATTCATCCTCCGCCAATTTCTTCCCTAACATTTCTTCAATCCCATCTTCCCTAATCCCCAACACCACAATCTGGGAAGCATTCAACACCCTAGTCGATTGCCGGAAAGGCGTGACCGCCGACGGATTAGCCAAGCTGAAGAAATATTTTCAGTATTTTGGCTATCTAAACTCTTCGTACGCCGATTTCACCGACGAATTCGACGATTTCCTCGAATCCGCAGTCAAAACGTACCAAATCAATTTCAACCTAAACGTCACCGGCGAATTGGATGTACAAACACTGAAGCACATAGTACAACCCCGATGCGGAAACCCTGACATTATCAACGGCACTTCCGCGATGAATTCCGGCAACCCTAACGGCGGCCACGGCGCGAATTCCACGATTCACACGGTGGCGCACTACTCCTTCTTCCCCAACCGGCCGCGCTGGCCGCCGAGTAAAAGCGAACTCACCTACGCGTTCCTGCCGGAGAACCAGATCTCAGATCTGGTCAGGGGCGTGTTCTCACGCGCGTTCGAGCGGTGGTCGGAGGTAACATCGCTAACGTTCGCCGAGATCCCGTCGTACAGAGGCGCGGATATTAAAATCGGATTCTTCAGCGAGGCTCACGGCGACGGCGAGCCGTTTGACGGCGTTATGGGGACGTTAGCGCACGCGTTCTCGCCGCCGGCGGGGTTGTTACACTTGGACGGCGACGAGAATTGGGTACTCGACGGGGATTTTCTGAACGGGTCGCCCCGATCCGCGGTGGATCTGGAGTCGGTTGCGGTTCATGAAATCGGGCATATACTCGGGTTGGGTCATAGCTCGGTTGGGGAGGCGATTATGTACCCGAGTATCTCGTCGGGTACCCGGAAAGTGGAGCTCGCGAATGACGATATTATGGGGATCCAGGAGCTATATGGGTCGAACCCGAATTATAATGGGTCGAATCCGAATTTGACTCCGAGAGGGGAGAGAGATACGAGTTGGGCTTATCATGTGGAGTATTCATTTGGATGGACTATTGTCCTTTGTATTGTGTCGTTATATTTTGCGTAGATTATTCATTTTCTTTTCTTAAATATCTTATAGAAAAACACACATATTGGTTTTTTTATTGATCAAAACATATTACTGAAGTCACTGAATTAGAAACCAAGAGATAGTATTGGACAACATTTGTAGACGTGAATATTGTTTGAACTAGAATTGGCATTGAGTTTGTGTTTCACTAGCCTCTTTGTTGAAGAAACCACTCGAATGAATATGCTGCTTGTTGTTCGAAAATTATTTTCGAAATAATTTCAATTTTTCGAATATCATGGAATTCACAATATTTCAATTTTTTTTCTCCAAATTTTATGTTTATTTTTGAATTTTTCCAAAAATATTTCTATATTTTGAAAAAAATAGGTAATGCATTCATCCGGATAGTGTCTTTACCAAAGAAGTTAGTGTCAATAATCATGGCCTTAATATATTTATTCTACTGGACTATGACCGAGAGAATAAGAAGAGATGGGCAGAACCCAAGCACCACACAAACACACAAGAAAAAAAAATTGACATATATAGTTCACCCTCCCTAACTCTTGTTCGGAATTTTTTTCCGAACAATTATCGTTTGGTTGGAATCCATTTTGAACATTGTTTAGTTCTAGACATTTTTGTGGGGACTGAATTGAAAATCTTGGATGGTAAATAGGAAGAATGTCATGATATATTGATAATTGAGGTATCGTTATACATTAGCCCCTATCAACATGTAACCTTATCAACGCCAAATAAATTCTTTTTAAATGATTATGAAAATTATTAAACCGCGTGAGATTCTCTCTCAAAATAAGAGGACAACTAAATCTATGGTGAGGGTGAATATTGGAAAACTACTGAATTAGTTTCACCTATTTCTATAATTTTGAATTTTAATATACGGTGAAATTCTTTAATTGTGTCAGGGGAATATTGGAAAGGAAAAAGTTACAATCAAAACTTTAAAATATTGCTCTAAATACAATTAGGACTTGTTATTATTATTTTTTTAAACTCAAATAGGCCATTAAGCTGTATTTTTTTGGGCAATTTTTTTTAATATTGTAATTTTCGAATCTTATTGTAAAAATAATGTTATTTAAATGAGGTCTACTTCTTTCGCATATAAACGTGCAAGTGAAGTGTGGAACTAAAATTCATTCATCTATGTTAGTAGATACTCCCTCAGTTCCCAAAATATAGTCTTGTTACTTTTTGCATGGTTATTAAAAAATTTGATATAATAATATAAAAAGTAAGAATATTGTATAACATCAAATACAAAATAAATTATTTTAAAAATGTTATTTGTTTATATTAAAAATTATAGATAAAATTTATTATTTTCATTTTAGGCAACAAGACTGTTTTTTTTTTTTTGGACAACCTAATATGACAACCAGGACTATTTTCCAGGGACGGAGGTAGTGCATGTTAGAGAAGAAAGATGAGGCCTCATCCCGCTAATAATTTTCGTCATGAATTTCCGGCAACATTTGTAACATATCATTTGAGCACAATCTTTTTATCAATATTCAATTGATTAGTTGGCCTGAGAATTAATATCCACCCAAAAATATTGTCTAAACATCAATATTTATTTATTTTTGTCCAACTCATTTCCTTTTTGTTGACTAAAATTGAGCATCGACCAATTATGAAACAATTAAAAATCTCAAATTTCTGAAATTAAAACCAGAAATGGTTTAGACTAAAGCAAAAATAATTATAAACTTCTCACACATATAAAAAGTCTAAAGATCTCAAAACTAATTCACATGTCAAAGTTTAAACAAGTAGTAATCACACGTCAATCTTCTCCATCGTTTTAACTCCTCCTACTTTCTTACCTTTCACCTTCTTACTTCCATGCTCGTTTTTTGGACACCTTTTTTCCATTTAGCACGTGTTATTTCTTCTGTATTCGCAATTAGTGGTGCAGGAGCAGAATCAGCAACTACAGCAAGAGCAACACAGCATTAGCAAATGTTAGCAAATACGTACATCTAACTAGGGGGTCCATTTAGGCATCAAATCGAACTAAGCAACTTACATTTTTCAAAGTGAAAAATACGTTCAAGAAAGCTTCAAAAGAGTGAATACCTTCATTACGGAAATGGGAATCAAAGACGACAGTATTAAGATGCTGTTTTAAGAAAACCTGCATTCAATCAATTAGCAATAAATTCATTAGCTGAAATCGTGACATTATTACTCCTGTAATGAACAATAAAATTCAAAATATAATCTCATAGAAGCGATCGATGATACAAGAAAATAAAAAATTATTGTTCACTGAACAAAACCATGTAATTATTTTACAGAGTATGTACAGATGCCAAAATTTTGAAAATAAATGCAGATTCCCTTACAATTAGTTATATAAACATACCGCGGAGAGAAGTTGTCGGGAGTGTATGTCCCAAATGCGCAAATAGCTGTCAAGTCCTGATACAAAGGTCATGTCTTTAGGTCAGCAATTATTCCACCACAATATAAACGATTATTTTGCTGAAATTTTGTACCCTACACATAATTTAGATCAATGATACAAAAGAAAGATAGTAGAATCGAGTAAAGAGTGAGGCATCGGGCTATGGTTTGAGCAGAGTATAAGAGAAACCAACATATGAGTTGAATTTCTATGGCGCTCTACACACTAGGTTTATACACCTAAAACAGAGGTGAAGTAAAACTTAGCTTCTACACAATTAGACGTGTTTGTACTATATGCTACTGATACAACACTATATACTCGAACAAAATCCGAGGTACCTTTTAATCTTTAACAAAAAAGTAATAGTCTAATTAAGATACTCACCACACGAGGCAATCACAGGAAGTTCAGGGTGCCTGACTATGGATCTTATACTTCCAGAACATTTTCCTAGAAAGCATCCCAAGATTTTCCCTACAATACATTAGCACAGAATAGTATTAAATCAAGAATATAAGATAATTATGCAAGACATAAGAGATTTAGGAGGAACGAAACAAAGTCAAGCGATGATTCGAAAATGAAATATTTGAGAAGTTCTGGGTACAGACTCCAATATACTCAAATACCTGTGCGTGTGTCAATGGAAGCAAGGTCCCCCGAGCCATTTCCAATATAAATTGTATACCCATCAATATCTTCTGAAACAACCTTAATGGGGGTTTCTCCATAATCAATTGACATGACAGGCCTTCTCTGAGCAGAAATATCATAGAGATGAACCTGCCAGATTTTATGGTCAGTTCACATTACAACATAAGCTCCATCTCTTTCTCAGTTTCTCGCATATCAAAGTGGATAAAACTAGGGGTTGACATCAAATGATGTATTTCGGGTCCAAACAAAATTATACTCCCTTCCTCCCCTAAAAGTAAGCTCTCTTGCCTTATCCTTACGTTCCCTAAAAGTGTGTTCATTCCCCTTTTTTTAACACAATCACTTTATCTTTACACTCACGGACAATTATATTATTAAAAACCGGACCCCACATTACACTACAATAACCTTTACTATATCTATTTTTCCTTAAAACTTGTGTCCAACCATCTAGGCACACTTTTTGGGGACGGAGTATAATTTATTAAGGTGCATGACATATATTTTCTCAGCAACAAATTATCATTATCCAGATATAAAATTCTATGCAGTCTCAAAATGCAATTACTCAAATCAAAGATAAAATTCTAGGCTGTTTGAAAAAAGAAAAAAAGTTTTTGAATAGGTGATTTAATTTAGTGATTGTCAAAAATATTGCTTAATAGTAAAAGGTAAAATATAGAGGTTGGGTGTCTGAGATTTTATTAAAGTAGAATATTAGGGAGAAACATAAAACTGGTAGAAGCATTCCTCTCCCAGCTTTTAGATTGGATTCTCGATGATTAGCTTAAGTAGAAGCATTCCTTTTGAAATCATTTAAAACTCACAAAGACAGAGATTATAATTTCTTATAGGCTTCTGCAAACACCTTCTAAGCATCAAATCAAAGTTGTAGGGAAAAAAATGCAGCATATTACCTGATGGGAGTTGGTCCCTGCAGCGAATTTCCTGTGATCGTCTTTACTCAAAAATGTTGCTGAAGTGAACCAAGTTGGGGTGAATATACCTAGATTGTTTTTAGGGGGCTACACAAAGATAAATACAGATAATTATACACTTAAGAGAGCTGTGCACAAACATGCAGATATTAATTGCTTACGTATTTTGCCGTCCAAATCTTAACGCACTTGTGAAGATCCCATACATTTACTTCAACACCCTTCCTGTGTTAAAACAACAGAGATTGCTCTTAGTAAAGACAACATAAAATCAATTTCAATTCCAAAAACGTGCAGAACTTACCCTCCAAACAAGGCATAATTCTCATTTTCATCCACTTTCGAACATAAGATATTACCCGATCCACATATATTCCACACTGTTGGAGAAGGATCACGAATAAAGTCTGATAGAGTTCTGCCGAACCCCATAGACTCCAAGCTAGCATGACCTTTTGTCGTGGTAGTAAGCAGTGCACATGACCTAAAATAAGGAAGTATTTAAGTAAGGAAGAGAAGCAGAGGAAATATTTCCAATGTAAAATTCTTTAGTGTAACAACAACTATAATGAAATCTTCATGGGAATATTGACCTTACACAGTAATAAAGAATCAAACAAAATTAGAGAATAAGCACGTAAATAGAGAATTGTTGTGATTACAATAATGTAAACTATTTTAGCTAGACCACTCTACAGATTGCCAGCCACTCGTTAATCTGTATAACTTAAGTTGCAGACAGTAGGGGTCTTTCTTCAGAATTCATCTTCAACTGCACAATCACATTGCTGATTTTCAATCCCATCCCTACTTACTTTATTTTTATCATAAAATCTACTTAAAAGCTTGCAAGTGCATAGCTCTAATGACTTAAAAACTAAAGAGTTATTTCAACGGTATAGATTAGAAGGGTTCATCCATTTTCACTAAAAGCATGCCGCCTCATGTTTGAAGGCATACCCAACACCAAATAATCATTCAATACATGGTGATAGCACAGAAAAACGTTGATAAAGTATACAGTCCAAAATGACAAAATACAGGAAGTGAAATTAGAGAAGTACAAGCAAAGCAAAGGAAACCAACACAATGCAGCAATAAAATACCAAATAATCCTACTATTAGCATTTGCACAATACTAATATATTGGCAAAAAGAATGTGTGATCGGTGTAATTTGAAACTGGTTGTAATATGTATTTAAAATAACACACATAATATGATTTTAATCAAAAACAAAAAACAAAAAATCATACTTTAGATCTGAAATTTCATTTTTAACTATGTTACATGAACGCCAAATTAAAGATTGCAAAAAATCTTTAACTTGATATAACGGACTTGGAATGATAAAGTTATTACAATTCAAAATTCTGGGTGGATAAAGCTAAAAGACAAAAAACAAGTGTCAAATTTTTTATTTTTAGAAATGCAATTTTGGTTGGGAAAATGAGAACTATTTTGGACGACTGTCCTTTTCTCTAATATGTGTGTATATATATATAGATTGATAAGAATTAAAAGCATAGGTCAACACAATTCCTTTCGAGGGTAATTCACTTCTATGAATTGACCTCTCATCCTATACTTCTTTGATTTGAAACTTCTAGTATGACTAACATGTTATATACAAAAAAAAAATCATATTCCCTCTCTTAAAGTGCATGACAGTTTATTTTAACTAAATAAATTGACAACCACTCCTTACAACCAAACAGAATTCAAAAAAGCAATAACAATATTTTGCACTATTCCTGAACAAGGAAAATTTGTAATTACAATTTGATCAAATACTTCTACTGATATTAGAGGCCATTGAAAACAGAAAAGAGATTTAGCTAATTAAATCTCAAAAAAGTAAAGGATAACTGGATCCATTAGCATTTACTAAATTGCTACCATACCCGAAATCGGAAGGCGACTCTGATCGATGTTTTTGCAACAAATGCACCCCAATGATGGAATCATCCTCGGGACTCCCTGAAGCTTGACATATATCCGGAATATGAGCAAGAAGATTCCCATCAATAGCACTTATTACATCAACCTGATGACACATATTAGAATTCCATAATGTTGTCAACACATAAAATTCAGTATGCAACAGAAAATGTATACACAATACTCAAGAAAAAGGACTTACCGAGCCACATTTTCTTGCAATACCAACCAGCTGCATCAATTCCACATTGTAATACAACACAAGAAACAAACATGTTAAATCACAATATACCAAAAATATTAAAGAGATACTGGTGAAACAATATTCAGAACTCGTAAAAAGAACTTGGTAAAATGATACACATGACTTTCTAATCCACACATACTTTCAATAAACGATCATTTATACAAAAAAGGACATCAGAAAACCCCGTAATACCTTCAGTCCTTCAGACATCGTATTAAACCACTTGCAAAAAACAAAACAAAAAAAACAAAAAAACAAAGACCAATTTTCATAGACATCATCATTACTTCAACTAAGCATACCAATTAACAAACACCAAAACTAAAAGAGCAGGTAAATTAGCTTCACTTGCAAATAATACCAGCACAGACATAAAGGTGCTCTAAATAAATACCGGGTAGGATTCTCGGTCAATAATAGAAGCTGAAAGCACGCATTTTGTGGCATCCGGGTCGCCCCATCTGTCCACCATCTTTGCAGCACCCCCATTCTGTCCATCACGCGCCTCAATAACTATATGAATTTTTTTGCCAAATTATTAAAATTCCAGAAAGAAAAGACAGAAAAAGAAAAACTTCTGAATATATTGATAATTGTGCTCATAACTGATATGAATAACTCTTAATTATCTTCAATTTTACCTTTGACAAGGCCGAGTGCATCGAAGGTTAAGGCTCGGAGTGGAGCGCAACCAGGGCTCTCCAAAGTCGTTGTCCACGGCATCACTTTTCATTGAATTAAACCAAGTATATGAGTTGAAATATACCAGTATGTATGTGTATATATTGGAGAGAGAGAAAGAGAGAGGTGGAGGGAGGAGGACAGCCGCCGCACTAAAGCAGGAGAAGATGGTGATTCAGTAGTTCGTTAGTTTTAATGGGTTGTTTCTTGGCCCATGGGCTACTGGGCTAAATATATTGTTTTGGTCCAAATGTCATTGGTAGGGGTGAGCATCGGTTAGGGTTTTTTGGATTCGGGACCCAAAGTTAGGGTACCCGAAATTTCGGGTTCAATATTCATATACCCGAATTCGGATACCCATTTTTTTGGTTTCTTTTTTTTTTTTGTTTAATTAAAATAATTTATATTTAAATAATTGAATAAAGAATCCAACATCTACTTATCAATTATCATCTAGCTAAATATTAGGACAAGGTACAAGCAAAAATAATATTATTTAGGCATGTCTATATGTGGCTAATATCACAGACTAGAAAATAATTTCTCAATACATTGAAAAACATAATCAACCCTAAAATATTAACATGTCATAATCAATTCAATACTAATGACTAATGCAATAATTTCAAGTGTATATATCTCATACTTCATAAAATTCCATAATTCATATCAATATAAAAAAAATTCATAATTCATATTAATACTATAAATTTAAAATATAATATATCAATATTAAAAAAAATAAATAAAAACTTTTGGTGCCCCCGATCGGAAAAATCGGTACGATTATGATACTCGATTCCGAACCCGATTTTTAAGTTTTTTTAAGTTTTGGGTTCGGGTTACCCGAAACCGAAAATTTAACAAAAATTCCCGACACGATCAGGAATTTTTTCGGGTTCGGTTCGGGTACCCAAACCCATTGCCCACCCTAGACTCATTGGGCTCGACTCTGTTTCTTTTTCAGTTAATTAAGAAGCATGAATGTCAAATGAGCAGTGTTTTTTATAGGATGAGGTTAAATGCCCCCACTTCTGTTGATAGTACACCCACTCCTAATTTCATTTTTGCTCTCCCTTCTAAAGTGGCTCGCACGTCTGCCGGCGACACGCCCACCCATTTCTCTCCCTGAAAACTGCCCGCTTGCTACAGAAATCAGTTGCCCTACTTCCATCCCCCAATCCTCACCCATTATAAATAGATAATAATACGTGAAAAAAAACTGCAGAAAGGATGAACAAAAATTCGAAAAAAAAAAATTAAAAAATTCTATGAATATTTAGACAAAATAACTCGAACAAGTTGCAAATTACAAAAATAAATATCGGAAAAAAGCCAGAAATTTCAGCAATACAATTCGAAAAAAGCAAAATTTACAGATTCCGAAAATGAAATTTAAAAAAAAAAAAAAACCAGTAATTTAATTCGAAAAGATGCAAAAGCCACAAATTTTGATCATAACTTTTTGAAAAATACACAAATTTCAGTAGAAAGGAAAAAAGAAAAAAATTATCAGATTGGAAGAGGAGGTCGAAGTAAAAAGGAGGGAAGAGAGATGCGAATGATTACCTGACAGAGTACGGAACGGTGGTGGAGGGGATATGTTGAACAACCGGAAAAAGGAGAATTAGAAGCGAGGCGTGGCGTGGCGTGCCGTGCCGTGGCGGCGCAGGACTTGAGACGGTGATGTGGAGGAGGCGGCGATCGGTGGTGCTGAGGAGACAGAGCGGTGAGGGCGGGCGGCAGGGCTAGGACCCGTATAGTGAGAGATAAAGAGGAGACAGGAAGGAAAAGGGGGAGGGGTGCGCAGCCAAAGAAATTGGAGGACTAAGGTAATTAGGGTTTGTTTGTTTTTAGACATTTTTCGGATTTGCACATCCCATCCCCCATCTATATACACATCTATCCCTATTATACACCTACACCCCTATTTTCACATAACTCAATATCTATCAACATGTATATGATAAAGTAAGATAGTTTAAACTATGATTTATTAGACAGTCAATTGTATATATATGTTGTTTGGTATGCCAAATTCAATAATTTATAGTTCATTTGGTTATATGTTTTAATATATTGATAAGATTGAAAAAGTCATTTTTACCCTTAATAATGAAACATAATTTACATTATTGTCATTACTAATAATTATCTTTATCTTAAAAAAAAGTAAAAGGAAAGTTGATTAAGTCAAACTTATTCAAAAAAAAATAGGAACGTCAAAAAGAAATCCAGCGTCTTCCACACGCAGCCTCTCGCGGTGGTGGCGGCGGCGACTGCAGTTTCGTCTCGCGGTGGTGGCGGCGACTGCAGTTTCCGCACCGTTCACCATCGGAAAAGACCGCCGCGCAGTGCTCCAAGGCTGCCACCGTCGCACGCAGTGCTTCCTGGCTGCCGCGCCGCTGCACCGCCGCACGCAGCATTCCCTTGCCGCCGTCGCACGAACGCAATCCTCCATTCCCAGTTTCTCACGCCTGGTAAGTGGTCAGATCACTTTTCTCAAATTGTAGATTATAGTTTGTATTGTAATTTATTATTATTATTGAATATTATATTTAATATTACTAATTATACTATGGTGGTCTATCATCTATGTAAGATTCTAGTATTCTACTCATCTACTGCAGTACAATAGTATACTATATATGTCGGCCATAAAGAAAAAATTGGTTGGGTGGATGATTAATTTAATGTATTATTAATTATTTAATTTTATTAAATATTAATTATTTTCTTTATTTAGGTGGTTTCGACTAATCCCGACTAGTCCTCGACTAATCACTCTAGTCGCTAGTCCCCGATAGATAGATCGACCGACTAACGACTTTTAGAACACTGGTTCTAGTTATGAATCATGATCTTCTGGACAAAATTTAGCATTGTACAACTCATATTTCTACTGATATATTATCATTCTCGTCTTTTCAACATTGCCCGACACATATTTCTTCTGATATTTTACCATTGTTCAACTTCCTCCTGCTCCTCCCTTTTACAAAGGAATGAAAATGGTTGACAAAATCTGAAACCTCTTATTAATCAAATGCCTTTTGCTTTAGTAACTAATATTCGATCTGTGTGTATCACTAATTTAGTGGCGACATTCCAGAAATGTCGTGTTTGCATTTTACTAGTTAATTTCTTTGTCAAATTTGTTATCTCTATTTTGTTCTTATGATGACTATGGTGAAATAGAGTGGCTATAACTGAATAAGGGTTGCATCACTTTGCTGTTAGAAGCTACATGTTCTATTCAAAAGCCGTTGCACCTTGATGAATGTTCCAAAGAATAATTAGATATGTTGGCTAATAATTAGAGCACATATAAATGTATGGTACTTAGATTACAGAAATGAACTATAGGGACTTTAACATCTATATATGTTCCATCTAATGCTCCAAGGCAACCCTGTATAAAGAAAAAAATTAAATCATGTTATAGAGTGTAGTTGGTAATATATAGAGTAATTAATTTCATTGTAAAGTTAATGGAAATACCTCAAAACATTTCCATCTGGGATCTGTACAATCTTCAGGTACAGGTGAAGGTTCAACCAATAATAAATGATGGAGTTTCAAGACGGCTTTCAAAACAGAATGAAAGTGTTTCGACACAGTTTCTCCCGATCTGTTGAACTTCTCTTTCACAATTCTGTTTTTCTTGTGATGGGCAAGAATAGATAAAAACAATGCAACTTGTTCATGAACACTAACGTACTTACAGGCCGTTAAACCTCCTACAGTTGTCAATAACTCACAGAAGCGATTAAAGGCATTTCGGTCCATTCGAAGTTGATCTTTACAAGTTACATCATCTAACTCTACTAAATTTTTCATATTTATCACCTGAGCAGGGATCCGATTTAGCATGTTATATCTTCTTGGTTGCCTCCGCCTATGAGTTTCACTTTCATTTGACAGAATGAAGACAACTACGCCAAATATGACTAACATAGTTTCAACCATGATGCATTCCAAAACCAAATAAATCTCATCATTTGTCTGTGGATTTGAATTCATCTCGACCCTTTAAAAAAACACCTTATGCAAAAATAACAATTTCCAAGTGTCAGAAATGATATTGTTGTATTTGATATAAAAAGTTTTACAAAATTAAAATCAAGACAGGATTTACATAGGGGATTTTCACAAAATTAGGATCAAGACAGGTTGTTAAATATTTTCACCGTTTAGTTGCATAGCTTTAAGATGCCCATCTTTAAGTAGTACCAAAAATGGCAGAAAAGTATATCAAAAATAGTGCATCCTCATAATATCATAATATCTTCAACACATACACTGTTGCTTTCTCTTGAAAAACATAGTCCACAAATTACTCTGGAATACTTAATTAGTGTATAAAGTAATTGCTATCATATGAAAAATACCTCTGTATCTGGCGATGTAATACTCGTATATATCCCTGATCTCAGTCGCTCTCAAAGGCCCTCTCCTCGGGTCGATGCAATCAACTTGGCATGTGAGTAGACTTTAAACTCGACGACAACCACTAACAATGATTCAAAAGGGTAAGTGAAGACTGGGTCTAGCCCTGCAATTTAACTACAAAAAAAAAAAAAAAACAACCGTCTACATTATGAACAGTATTCCAAAACACAAGTATGTCAATTCCGGTCATTTGACAAAATTGGGGATGACAAAATCACTCTTGATGAAGAGAATTATAATTTCATAAAAGAGTCGAACATAATAGGTAAACTTTGATATTCAATTTCTGAAACCTAATTTGATAATCAATTTCTGAAAACTTAGATAACCCATTTTTTTAAAATCAATTTCTGAATTTTGATGAACAACCTTGAATCTGAAATCTTACCTGGATACAAATTGACGGAGATGGATAAACTTTCAATTACAATGGAGATGGATTTCACTGTATATGATTACTTCAATTCTCTGTTTCATTTTTGTCGATGCATAACCGTTCGTTCCTTTTTAGAAAAATGAATGGAGGTTTTCGTATCTCATTTCTTCCCAGGGAAACAATGAAATGTGGTTTGGAACATGAAATTTTTAATCGGATGAATGAGGGTAATTTTGGGAAAAATAGATTCTAAGAATTCATAGTTTTATAAATACCACCTATGAGCGAGGGATCCACTGTCATACGAATTTGGTTTAGTAGAAACCGGGCCCTTGCTTTATAAAGGGCCGAAAAGACAGTGCATAATACCTACCAAACTGAATATTATGGGTGTTAGTGTATCTAACACTCCCTAATACCCCTTACCAAACGGGTCCTAAATATATATTTTATTAATCTCTATCTTCTACTTTATAATACACCATCAATTAAATTAGTACAATATTTATTTTAAATTGTTTACAAAAAATTCAATGAAAACATATTAATATTAAATATCCATGAAATTAATTGTTATTTTCATTAATTATGCCTACCTATTAAATAAATGCATCTTATAAAAAAATTTGTATTGATTATATATTCATTAAAACATTGGTTATTTATTTTATTTTATAATTCATTTTTAGACATAAAATTTAACAATAAATAAAAATAATATTATGAATCTTTCAAAAAAAAAAAAGAATAAAAATGATATTATGAATCTTTCTAAGACGGCAGACAAGTTAAAATGATTTTATAATTCATTATGAATCTTTTATTAATTCAATTTTTTTGTATTTTAATTCAATTCAATTCAAATAATATAATATAATTAAATAATTATATAATTATACATAATAATATTAATTATTTTATATTACAATTCAACACAATCATTTAATCATTACCTCTTTAATAAATAATAATATAATAATACATCATCATTATTGATTTGACATAAAACCCCATCCACCCTACTACATCCAACCCAAAACAAACAAATGATTACTATTCACAGGATTTCGTCCATCCACTTTTTTTCCCCATCCGGATTTCCCCCATCCACCTCAAGATGAAAACAAACGTGACCTTAGGGTTTTTAAAAGCGGTGAAAACGACATTTTGTGGGTAGGTGTACTAATTTTACCAAGTGTGTACTCATCCAGTGGGTTTACTACCAAGAAAAGTGGATGCATATAACCTGGGCTTTTTTTATATCTGAATATGCCTTCAGTTCGTTGATCGATTGATTCGGTGGATCCACAACTTACCGTTCACTAGCGAGGAACCCAATGTCACGATTTAGTCGCATCTTTTGGTTTCAAACTTGAGATCTAAAATTGAGCATACTCATAAATATCAAACTCTCACCACTATGATTATACGGATTTCTTATTTAATTTATTTATTTATACACCCATCATTTATTTTTGTTTGATTTGAAAAAATAAAAACAGATTTTAAATTTTGAAATCTAAATAGGATTTTATATAGAATTTGATTTTATAAACACAATACATTCACTCCTTATAGGACCTTTAAAATCTTATATAGATTTATGTTTTCCTCCATCACAATTTCATTGATGACTCATTAATATAAATATGGGGTGTAAAGCAAAATGTGTTGAACTTGAGTTGGCCTTGATTAGAAAACTACAAACTCAACTCAAACTCGATTGAACTCAATCTGACACAAAACACTCGATTTCAACTTGGCTCGACTCGATAACATACATTATTTATAACATACATAAATAATTAATATTTTATTTTATTTATAATTAGAATATATTAACATTTAAGGAGTAAAAGAATAAAATTATGAGAGTTCCATTAAGCTCAATAAGCCTCACCGCTTAACAAGCCTAATATCGTTGAGTTTAAACTTGAGCTCGAGTCGATTTAACATTTTTTACCAATCGAGCACAAGTAGCTCATGAACTAGGTTTGTTGGTTATATGTGAAAGTATGCTTTTACTTTGTATAACTCATGTATTAAACACTTAGTTGTGAGAATAATTCTTTTATCATATTCGCTTTAGATATGATTGAATGCTGAATATTTATTGCAAATTGTTCAATATATAATACGAGTTACATTGTAGTTAATGTGGTGATACCAGATCACAGAAGATCACATTAACGGTTTTCCTTGTAACTAAACGTACAAATTCACGACCCAGGTGGAATTGAACAATCCGCCGTGAAAGGTCGATGTGTATATCTCGGATTGGTCTGTCTTGACCAAGAGATTGCACTAGCACATTTAGTATGTGTTGAAGAGGACCTACAATGAGGATAAATTCTTCTGTTCTGATATGTGAAGAATTAGACCTCAGTGGTTATTGATTTCTTAATCTCTATCATTTAAATAGGATCGTGTGTGTTTAATGGTTACTGCTTTGATTCATGTTGGGTGCGAATCATCGTGACTTCAAACCTTGTGCTTTGGGCAGTAATATTAATCATACGACGGTTGCTAAAATTTAATACGGAGAAACGCACGCGAGTACGGCTCGTGTGATTTGTCCCCTTGGTGGGCTCAGAAGTTTTATCGTACTAAATCTTGCAAGTGAAGAATTAGTTTCTTCGGTACGAATAATAATATTGAGTTGTCATTACTCCAAGGTGAAATATGTTAATTAATTTAGAGCTATTCAGAAGCTCAATTAATTAATGGACTATATATTCTTAAACGCGGGAAATAATAATCGGAAGCCTATATTATCGTAATATGGATTAAGATGGATAGTGCAATATTAATTTATTAGTGGTACTAATTAATATTAATGGGTTGAATTATATTGGGGCTCAATATTGAAATTCAGAAGCCCATTGGAGGTCCAATCTTAATTCTCCTAAAGTTTTCTCAAGTAGCCAAATAAGTAGCCCGATAATAATAAGGTGATTAAAATAAAAGAAAATTATTATTGCTGATTTTTTGCTTATAATTTTCGAAATTTATAGATATGGTAGATAAAAGATTTGTTGATTTTCTTGGAAAGATATTATGGAAGATATGTATTCTTGGAATACAAGATTATCTCATAAATTCAAGAAGATTCAAATCTAGTTTATTTCTCCCATGAATTTCGAAAATCTCATATATTAGGGAGGTGAGATTTTTATGGAATATTTTATTATGGAGAAAAGAATGTATGAAATATATTCAAGATTTCTTGGAGGCCAAGAAAAAGATTTTCTCTCCCCTATTCCATATGCAAATTTCGAAATTCCTATTTCTATATATAGGAGATGATTATTTCATCTCCAATTTACAGTTTCACAGTGTTGAAAAAAAATCAGCAACAATATTTTTTCTTTCTTCCTTGCTATTCTGAATTGCTTGTGAGCACTTTCCATCGGTGAACAAGCAAGGCGAAAGGGACATACTTGAGAAGGTCTTTTGGTTGATAGCACGATCGTGATAGTCTCGTTGTTATCAAAGGTCATATCTACAAGAGGTACGAATCACGAGAACTCCTAGTTATTCCGCTTTAGGTTTTCATGTGAATTAATTCTACATGCATGATGATAAATTTGTTGTTGAAATTATTATTTGAATTAATTAAGATTAATTCATGCTAGTAATAATTAAATTTGAATTCATATTTAAATTTAATTCCGAATAGTTTCCGGGCACCTTTATTTTTCTCCAACAAGGTTGACTCAATTGCACCCATAGTAATCCACATGATTATAGATGTTGAGGTTCGAACTTCATATATCATCAACCCCAAATTCTTAAAATATTTCACTGTGACACCCTAATTGGGGGTTGAAAGTGAAAATTTTACTTGCCTTTTACTGCAATCCGAAAACAGGATGAAATATTTGGAGACATTGTCCCCCCAAAAGAAAACTTAAGAAAAATAAGTTTGAAATGGAAATCCAATACATAAAGAGTAATGTAAAATAATATCTTATCTTATATCTACAATTTGGGAATCAACCCCTACCTCTATTTCATAATACTAAAATTCTACGAGTTTTGGTATTTATGGTAACTTCTATATATATTCAATCTATTTTATATAATTGTATATTACCTCTTATTTACTAATTAATATAAGCCATATTTTAATTTTTTAAATTTGTATGAGTTTGAATTATTTATAGTGTTCAATTGTTCATTACAGTTGTAAATTAATTTTTTTTATTGCAACTGATTGATTAATCATTTATTTTAAGTAATTTAAAAACTATTAATTGAGATTGATTTGTAAAATTTATTTAATTAATTGCAATAGGTTAATTGACTAGGCATATCTTAGGTCATTTAAATATTATTAAAATCGATTAGCTATAATTAAAAAAAATTATAAGTTCTTTATTATTATATTAAATTGATAAAAAAAAATCAATACATCAAGAGTAAATTTTCAAAAATATTTTGAATTTTTATGCCCTTTGTATTTATTCTCATTCATATTATTTCAATATAATTTATTGAGTACGATATACATGATGTTTTTGGAATAGAAAATTAAAGAAAATATATGCATTCTATTTGAAAATTTTAACTAAATAAAAATGAAACTCTTTTTATATCTACTTAAATATTTGATTAGAGAAATTAATTACACTTATAATTATTGGAATGGATAGTACACCTCTTCAAATTAAACTTACACCTTTAATTTATGTTTGGAATAAACTTGCTATAAATTAAACTATACAAATAATATTCATCATGTTTTAATATATTTGAAAAGAAATACATTATGCACAAATACAGAATATTTTAAAAAATAATTATATTTGAATTGAATTGACAAACTAAAATAAAATAAATATTAAAAGTATTTAAATTTTTTTGTTACAACCCGCGTAATACGCGGGGTTCTACTCTAGTTACTCAGAAATTGGAGCTGAATAACATAAACCTAGTTATGGAGAATGTCATTCATCAACTACAAAAAATCATCACTTTTTTTTTCTTTGAAATAAGACATTGTCAAATTCACTAGCATCTACTTTAGATGTCTCCCTCTTGGTTCCACATGTATTTTCATTTTGTTTAGCCTACAGTACTCAACACAAAGCCAACATTAGACGAGGGGAGAAGCTAAATGATAAATATTATAGCAGCATAAAGAAAATCAAGAGCTGGAAAAGAAGAAATTGTTGTATAATATGTGGGTAATGGAGTTAATGATATGTTAGTCACACGGATTTATCTTTAAAGATATTAATTCCTCCCACATCGGTGTAAATGGTTCACAAGGAATTGACCTTACAGGATACAAAACCTATCACACGGAAATTCGATAGTTACACTCTAACGAATTTCAAAAGCAGAAATCACAAGTGTTTTAATAAAACTCAAAATACAAGACTCGATATTATATATAGAGAGAGAGACTCGACTTTTCAGTGTATTGAGAAACTCAACTTCTCAATTTAATTTAAGTGATTTCAATACTTCATGAAATGCCCACACCATAGGGTATTTATAATTACTCAAGAGTTGCATCGAAAGGTTGCGACTCTACTCAAAGGTTGAGTGAACCTAAGAGTTGCAACTCTTACACATCAAATGTGTCACTTTCACTGAATATTCATGTTGAACCAAATGGTTACAACTATTCACTAAAATTATGTCCATTCACGAAGAGTTCTATCAAATAATTATATTATGTAAATATACTAATATACAACAGAAATGTCCAATTTCAATCTATGTCAAATCAGGACACGCAGATACATTCGTGTATAACAGAAGTAGACAGAGAGAGTGACATTCATATACTCAGATACCTCGTCAGAAATTAATAAAGATTTGGAGGTAACATAATTTTAACATGACCAAACGCTTCTCCTGCTAATATTTTCATCCATCACTTGACCACTGTAACAAACACCCTTCAACACATCTACCTTTTCTACTTCTCCATTTAGTCAACCTCCATCTACTATGAGCTTTGCATGTTTCAGTTTAGAAATTAGACTCGGTCATTTTAGTCAACCTCTATTAATTTTAGGCATAATAGAGTTAACACCAGCCATTTGTTCATTTTATATAAATTTTTTCATATTTCATCTCCACAATCTAGATCTTAAGCTGGGGCTTGAAATCACAACCTTGTTCAGGGCCCAAATTCTGGGGAAAATGGTTGTGATTTAATGAAGCCACTGCTAGAGATGATGAGTCAAAATCAGTTTGTGGCTGGATCAATGGCAATAGAAAATAGAAAAGAAAGGAAGAATATGAGGAAGATGGAAAAGATAGGAACAAAATTGAAAAGGAGTGAAAAATATGAAATAACATATTATAACAAGCACTTGGAAAGACAAACTACCCTCCAACTGCAGAATGAGGCCTTGGTTAGGTCAACCAAGCATGATTAAATACAATTTGAAGAGTATCATCCAAGAAAAAAAAAAGGACAAATTGCCCTTTTCCTGGGGGTTCTACAATCCCTTAGCTAAACCAAAATCAACAAGTTACAAGCTCCAGATTTGAAAGACTTATGATTGATATATGAAGACAAGATGATGTTACATTTTTGTAGCATTTAAAAGGGTTAATTAAACAATTATTCAGAAGCAAAACTTATATTTAGGCAATATATCTATCATATAACTACAACATTTAAATTTTAAATTTTCAAGACTTAAATTCTTACCCCCAAAATAATTCTCTCATTTTCTTTCGGGCCTCTGTAACAGGAATGTCCTCTGAATTTCTCACATAAACAGATCCTCTCTGAAACGGCAAAGGTTCAGTTTCACGCCAACCATTCAACGTCTCCCTATCCTTGAGTGAAGGCATCATTCTTTCTTCTAAAGGCCCCTTCGGTGAGTGGATCTCCGTCATTGATGGTGCATCATAAGGAACCCCGTGGCTGCCTCTACGTAGAACCAACTCATTTCCGTCATCAGCTCTCGTCTCACCTCAGCCTCTAACTCACGCCTTCTCATGATCTCAGACATGATTATCTCCTCCCTGATCTTCTCCTTTTCAATCTCTCTCTGTATAGCCGCATCATGTCATAAGCATAAGGAGAAGGGTGGTGGTGAGGGTAGGTGTGGGGGTTGGGGTAGGGGTGGGAGTGAGACTTGCTGATGATGATAACCATGAAAGGGCTGAGGCGGGTTCAGTCCTAGTTCTTCTCGTCCCACTGAACTGCCTAAAACAGTTTACACATATTGAAATAAGCTAAAGTTAGCAGATTAGGGAATCGTGGACCAACATAACCCAAAACTAGTCTATCTCTTTTTTTTATAACAAACAAGTTATATACAATTTTTAAAACCTTCTTGTGGTTGCATGATTGCCACCAAAAATTTCAAGAGTCACCACCATACGTGAAAAATTAGGGAAAAGTTGAAGTTGACGTCGCAACACGAGCATTAATTGAAAACCTTCTTGTGGTTGCATGATTGCCACTTTTTGTTAAGCACAAAATCAGACTCACTCACGAGTGTACAATGTCATTGTGATAGTAAGGCAATTTGACCAAGTTGTAAAATTATCGAATCCTAGGAAGAAAATGACTAGCTAAATCGGTTCATGTTGACATGCATTGAAAATGAACAAGTTTCGGTTTTGTGTACACTACTCAACAACGAAATCAAAATACACAAAAAGTGAAAGTCTACCTAACTCCGTAGTACGAAGTGCAAAGGGTGGGGGTATGTTCCGGGTATCATCATCTATGTAACTCTCGATTATTACTTAACCTAGGTTTTCATCTACTTAGAATCATATTGGAATTAGACATATTATCTCAATTCACCAACAAACTCTCGTTCCGAAGTTGAATTGACTTGCTAGGAATGTTCTATTTCACTAAGCATTTCTCAATAACCTAGAGAATTAATCTTAGTCTTAGATTCTAACAATTCAACTTAGCTAAACCAACACTATGTAAATCCAACTCAATTTTCATATGTTGTTAGATAAACCAATCATGTGAATTTAACAAAGTAAACTCATGGAATCTCAATTCAAATCCAATTACAAGTAATTTCAATACTCATCTTCATAGATTCAACCTTAAGCTAAGCAATTCATCAATGACTACATAGACTTCAATACCCAAAGCATAAGAAGTTTAACCTATGAGAATCATAGCTTAACAAATAAATTCAACAAAGGAATCTATATTGTATTAAAAAGTGACAAGTTTGTGAGAAATATTTTTAGACGTTTATGCCCTTGTCTTTTTCCCCCTCAGTCTGTTTTGCCCTTGCCCAGGGGCGGACGTACGGTCATACTTGGGGTGGCCATGCCCCCCCCCCCCAACTTTTTTTTATTAACTACCATTATATATATAATTAATTATTTATATGTAATTTTCTTATTAAATATATTAATAGTTGATTGGGCTTTCATCCACTTCCGTAACAAAGCAGCGGCCCATTATATCTTCTGGTCTAGATTTTCTTTAATGTTGTTTACATATATTATATATAATATACCCTAATTGATATTATATCATATTAATATTAGGGTTTAAGCAAGATTTTAATATTTGGAGGTGCATATCATTCCGCAGCAGGCAGCAGCTCGGCGGTCATCAAGTTCTTCCAGCCTTCCAGGTTTAACCATTAAATTTTGGATTATTTTATTTTATTTTATTTCTTCTTAAATATTAATTAGTATCTAACTTTTATTTATTTTCAGTTTCAGATGATTATAAATTTTAGGGTTTGATAGATTTGAACAATATTCCAGCACCATAATATTTTTCCATTGCCCTCAGTTAGACGTACGATCTCTCTTTCTTTTTATTTGAATGAGCAAATTATATATCGTTATATATTGTTTAAATTATTAATTATTATGGTTTCAATTTAGTTACTTGATTTTATTAAATCTCATTTAATTTATATAATAAATATTTGATTAGTAATTTAATAATATTTATTTTTTAAATAAACTATGTTTCATTCTCTGTTTTTTTTAGATGAAAAAGTCACAAATAATTGATTCATTTTTTCAAAAAAAGAATGTTAAAAGCTCGACATCTCAGTCAATTCCACCAATTGAAAACGACTCTCCAAATCCTGAAATTCGGCCTACAAAATTACCCAGAGTCGAAATTAGTGAAAATTTTGATACTCAATCATTAGTACGTGATCCAGGATTACGACCACCAATATGGGAGTATCATATTGAAAAGCGTGATGAAGTGAGGAGAGCTTATATTAAAGCTGGGCCATTTCAATGTGTAGTTGCCAAATACCCAAAATCTGGAGAAAAACATTCTCGGAGTTTTCAGGCGTCATGGTTTAAGTTATTTCCATCGTGGTTGGAATACTCTCCTCATGCAGATGCTGCATTTTGCCTACCATGCGATCTCTTTCATACTAAAGATGGACCTTCTGGGTCAGACGCATTTACAATCAATGGATTTCGAACTTGGAAGAAGGTACGTGACGGAAAAAATTGTTCATTTCTAGCACATATTGGAAAAGATCTTTCCTCGCCTCATCGCAATGCTGAGAAAGCATGTGCAAATCTCATGAACCAACAATCACATATTATTCACAGTTTTGTAAAGTTCACATCTCAGGAAGTTGCAGAGAATAGACTTCGTTTGAAAACTTCAATTGAGGCTACTAGGTGGCTTGCATTTCAAGGATGTTCATTTAGAGGTCATGATGAGTCCATTAACTCAACTAATCGTGGCAATTTTTTAGAGTTGTTGAGTTTCATAGGCTCTTTTAATGATAGAGTAGCAGAAGTTTTGGATAAAGCCCCACGAAATGCATCATACACATCACCAACAACCCAAAAACAAATATTACATGTTTTGGCAACTAAAGTTAAGAAAGCCATTAGAGAAGAAATTGGTGATGCAAAATTTTGTATCATAGTTGACGAAGCATGAGATAAATCTAAAAATGAGCAAATGTCAATTGTCCTGCGATTTGTTGATAAGAGTGGTTATGTACAAGAGCGTTTCTTTGGGCTTGTCCATGTTAAGGACACTACTGCATCAACATTGAAAGAAGGTATTTTTTCTATTCTGTCTAATCATTCTCTTGATGTTCAAAATATTCGGGGACAAGGTTATGATGGTGCAAGTAACATGCGTGGGGAGTGGAATGGATTGCAAGCTTTAATTATGGGTGAATGTCGTTATGCTTATTACGTTCATTGTTTTGCACATCGCTTGCAATTGGCATTAGTTGCTGCATCAAAAGAAGTTATTCCCGTCCATCAGTTTTTCACCAAGTTGAACTCTATTATTAACATTGTTAGTGCCTCCTGTAAACGTAATGATCAATTAAAAGATGCTCATGCATCAAATGTTGCTCACTTGCTTGAAATGGATGAGCTTGAAAGTGGGAGAGGGCTTAATCAAATTGGTTCATTGCAAAGAGCTGGTGATACACGTTGGAGTTCTCATTTGAAGTCTATAAGCAGTTTGATGAATATGTATAGTGCAGCATGTGAAGTTTTATTGAAAATTATTGAGGATGGAACTACTTCTACTCAACGAGGAGATGCAGATGCAGCTTATGAGGTCTTGACTTCATTTGAATTTGTCTTTATTTTGCATCTCATGAAAAAGGTTTTGGAGATTTCAAATATGCTTTGTCAAGCTTTGCAACTCAAGTCTCAAGACATTTCAAATGCAATGCATCTTGTATCCTCTACTAAGTTCCTCCTTCAAAAATTGAGAGATGATGGATGGGATGAGTTAGTTTCCGAAGTGAAATCATTTTGTCAAAGAGTGAATCTTCTTGTGCCTGATTTTAATGTTCAATATGTTGCAAGAAGGGGAAGAGCTCGCCATCAACAAGATGAAATTACCATTGGACATCATTACAAATTAAATATTTTTTATGTAGTGATAGATACTCAATGGCAAGAGTTGAACAATAAATTCAGTGACACCACAATGGAGTTGATTACTCTGAGCATGGCATTAGATCCAAGAGAGATGCGTTTATCATTCAGAATTGATGCCATTTGCAGCTTGATAGAAAAGTTTTATCCTGGAGATTTTGAACCATATGAGATGCTACAGTTAAAAATGCAGTTTAAGCATTTTGATCATGTGCGAAAGCTTCCTGATTTTGAAACATTGACCACGATTTCTGATCTATGTCAATGGTTGGTGAAGACTAGAAATTCAGACACCTTTCCTTTGTTGTTTAGAGTAGTAACTCTTGTTCTTACACTTCCAGTCTCTACGGCTACTACGGAGCGATCGTTTTCTGCTATGAATTTAGTCAAGACTACACTTTGTAACAAAATGGAAGATGGATTTCTTACGGACTGCTTGTTAGTGTATATTGAGAAGCAAATTGCAAAAACATTTTGTATAGATTCAATTGTAGATGATTTTCGTGATATGCAAGAGAGACGTTCTAAGTTTTAATATTAGGACATATTTATGTGTTTTGACATTTTTAATAATATATATTGATATATTTTGTTGCAAATATGAAATACCTATATTTTATTATCGAACATATACTTAGAGTTGAATTGTATGTAACGGCCCCCCCAATCCACATTCCTGGCTCCGCCTTGCCTACAATTAGTGTTTATTATTGCCGCAATAGCGCTCATCAAACTGTCTTTTCCTCTTCCCCACTTTTGCATCTACCCACACTCCGGCTTCCCTTCTTCTCTGTGAGAATGGATGTGCCTGTTATTTCACACCATCAACTTTACCTTTCCATGGTGACATTCACCTCAATTGAAATCAAATTCGCGTCACCCACACCGGAGTTGCCGGAATAACAATATTGATTGGAGAGAATGGGGTTTAGACAGAAGACGGTTTTGATGGGAGAGACACGCCTCCAGAATTTACAGTTAAATGGCAAGCTTTGTCATCTAAACTATATTCTACTTTCATATCAATATTGACATGTTAATATTTTAAATTTGGTTTTCCTTGGTTTAAAAGATCTTTGACAATCAAGAAATCTCACTTTGCTTCCGGTGATTTAGGTCTGATGGGAGATCGCCAATCTTCATACGGATTCTGCAATTCTCCATTGCCTCGTCAGATGTTCAAAGGTTTGGTTTCATTTGTTTGCAATCATTATTTTCCAACATGTTAGATTCACAACACTTTTTGTTTGATTTTTTGTTCAATGTGGAAATAGTTTGGCGACTTCGCAGATCAATTTTAATTTTGCTTTGGCGAATGCCTCATCAGATTTTCAATGGTTTTGGTTTATGTATATGATATCTTTGGATTTTCCACCGACTTTTCCATCTCATGTGAATTTTTCCAGCTAGCTGATAATTTCTAATCATCTTTAATTAATTCATTGATATTGGTCAAACTAGGTTCACTGCTATATATAAATTACTAATTTGATTTGTTGTATATAGTTTTATTTTATACCTCTTTGATTGTTTAATTTTACCACCTCGATTGATAACGAAGGTGCAATGAATCCATCGATCCGATTAACAGTTTCAATGTTTGCTCTGGCTTCAAGTGTTATCGTTAAATTAATACTCCGCCAAATTTTTGTTTTTGTTTCTGTTTCTGCAATTGATCACTGCATCTAGGTGAATTTCTATTCAGCCGAATTTTGGTGTTTGTTTATGCAATTGATCACTGCGGTGGCTTCTATTTTGTTTCATATTCATGAGTTTGCATTTTGCATTTGGTTACCAAATGGATTCCGATCGCTTTGTGTTAGTTAGGTACGTCCCTTTAGCTCTTTTATATCTAAATATTGTTGATGCTAGTATTTTTAGATTTGGGTATATATATACATATATCTTAAAACAAATATAATTGACATGATAGTTTTCTTCTTGGACAAATCAAGTGATATATCTTGATCATATTGGGCATGAGCTTTGTAACAACTCTGATCAGATATAGTTTTTAGGATTCTTATTCAATTGCCTTGTCCATTTTGTGTTTCCATATAAGAGTTGGTAAATGTTACTGTTGTCTTTTAATTTTCTGTTATTATTTTATTTTCTACTAACCTAATTGCCCTACTCTCCCCAGTTGTTGGCATATGTGGGCCCTGCTTCAAATGCTTGAATTAAGTATGCTTCACAAGATTGTTTAGGCGGTGATGATGCAACTTCAGCAATGATCGTCCGCAGAAGGTCAGTGACTTAATTATTATATCCAACACACTTAAAATAGGACTTTTCTTTTGCGGAATTGACAATTTGTGTTATCGACTTCCCTCTCATCTAACATTTGCATCAGATGGCTAATAAATTTTACTTAAATTATTCAATCTAAAGGGGATTATGGCTTTGCTTGGCTTGGCTCTTCAACTTCAAGCATTAGCTTTAAACCATCCATCACCTAAAATAATTTGTATTTGAAAGAATTCTATGTTTGGTATATGCACAATCACTATTATGCATATACCACACAATTATACACAAAGGTAATTGAAAAAAAGATCTAATGATAATAGATAATGGTCCTCTAACTATTTGATTTATACCACTTCGTCACCTTCTCTTCTCTCTATATCTAAGTGGTGTTCTCTCTGTATCTAAGTGGTGGATCATTTCCTACTTAAAAAAATTGTCCTATTCAATACAACTGTATATATTTGTTGACATAAATGTCGATGCATTCTCAACTTAGGTATATAGTCAGTAACTTTTTAAGTGAAGGTAAGAGAATGTTTATATCAGATGATATATTGGAAAAATGAAAATAATTTCTCGCTATTAATAAATTTACTATTCCTCACATTTAGATGAGATATGAGTTTCATTCCTTTCAGATTTCATATATCATATCCATACCTTTTATCATTCCTTTATCATTTACCAAATGACCTCTTTAACATGTAATCCAACTATATACTTTGATATAAATGAATGTTAGTTGTTAGAATGTTAAAACATTGTTTTGAGAGCAATTTGCCTACGAAAATCAATTGAGAAATAAAATGCATTAGTCAAATTTGTAAACAATGGAGTTGGAGTTGATGGTATGACTAATAAAAAGAGTAACGCTCTTATACACTTGGTGTATGGTGCACTCACTTAATAATTGATAATATTTATTGTTCCAAATAATAGGTTGAACGAAAGAATGCACTGAGAAGTGAGAAGAGCAAGTTTTACAATTTCGGTCACAAGATAATAGGATAAATTGCAGTTTTGATCCCAAAAGAATGGATCTAATTTGCAGATTTGGTCGTGAAAATTAATGGATGAGATCAAAATTGCAAAAAAAAAAAAAAAATCACTTCCGCACATAAGTACTAAAAGTATTTTACATCTACTCTCTTGGGACCAAAAGTGCAATTTCCTCTGGATAATCCACTAGAGAAGTGGTTTATTAACGATTTGTAACTTCATGCGTTACACTTTGATATTTTTTAGAAATAATTAATGTGTTGTAGTTTATAATAAGATTTTTTTTAAATCTTTGCTCTTACTCTACTCTGCATGACTTTTAAAAAATTCTCTACATATACGATGTCACTTGATAATTCTCTACATATAACGTGCAGCGCACATGGTTACACCTAGTTCATAGAAAAGAACAGATTCAAGCTTAAAATAAGAAAATTAGAGAGATATCACCTAGTTGTATGTAAATGTAGAAGTAACCTTCATCCAATACTTCAAAGCTTAGTCAAAACTTCAATTACAACTATCTTCAAGATCAATTCCAGCTAAAAACGAAATCTATGGAAGGTATTTGAGTAATTTGTAAATAATCTAAAGAAATCTCAGAAATTCTCATGAAAAGTGGAAGAAGCTCTCTAATCTAAGTGTGAAAGTCTAAATGTGTTGGAAACTGCCTTCTAAGATCTGAAATCGCCCTTTTTTATGTGTTCCAAAATGCCCCAAGCTCGGATTTTGCATTTAAGTCCTCGAAAATCCCGAAAATCTCATTTTTTAAACATGCCAACATTTCACTCGGTCAAAAATAGAGTCACTCGGCCAAGTGTAATGTCCACTCGGCCGAGTGACCTCTTACTCAGCCAAGTGATATGCTAGCCCGAGTGATTTCTCCAAATCATCTCACGCGGCCACTCCACAATATCACTCGGCCGAGTGACTTTGTGTTTTGGCCGAGTGATTTATCCAGAGAATTCCAATCGGCCTTTTTCATTTCACTAGGCCGAGTGGCCCTTTTTGTCTTGGCATTTACTCCGTGTCCCTCCAATTTCTTTCATCATGTGGTCATGCTAGAGACATAAATAGTCGTGGATAATTATGAGATGAGATCCTTCCGAATGGGCTAAGAGAATGCCTAGAATTATTATTTATTTTCTTTCATTTTCCTAATTGAAGAAATAATTGGAAAATAAAACAGCAAAAACGATTCAATTAAAATTTTTGTTCATTTGGGTTTGATTGTGTCATATCTCTATAATTCGGAATTAGGGTTATCGTTGGATGAACTGCATTGCTAATATTGACCCAAAAAAAAGACGGTAAGTACAGCTAGGCCGTGAACAACCAACCAGCGTACTGTAAAAATTGGATAGAATCGACTTGAATTCGGGCCCGCTATTGAAATCTTAGTGAAACATTGAATTTCTTATCTCATGTCTGCTTTTCGTGAAAAAATGCCAATTGAAGTGGTGGGTTTCTTCAAACAACAAAGGGTTGGGTCAACTTACAATCAAATGATATTGAGCATGTTTCCTATCTACTCTCGAGAAATAAACGGGCTATTTCTTTGCAAAATTGTGCTCAATTTCATATGTGGCAATTTCGCCAAGATCTCTTCGTTGGTTGGGGGAAGAATCCACACGAATCGGATTTTTTTTAGGAATATATCGAGAGAGAATTGGATTTGGTTAGACAATGTGTGGTTGGTAAACAAGGATCGGTTTTTTAGAAACGTACGGAATGTATCGTCAAATATTCAATATGATTCCACAAGATCCAGTTTCGTTCGATTCTTTATCATTTTTGAACCAAATCCAATCCAATCCCTGCGTAGAAAGTGAGTAATCGAGCAAAATAAAATATCGAGAAACGAGACACTAAACATACTAAAATCGAGCTCAATCATGCACAAAACAACTATAAATCACACAAATTTAGATGCAATTACACGGCTAATCACCCCCCAAACTTGAAATATTGCTTGTCCCCAAGCAATGAAAAGAAAAGAACAAGGAAGGTAATTGCATCAAGTTGTGTTCTCAAAAGCACATCAAAGATGAACAACTCAATCCTATCAAAATGAAGAATTTCTTGAGCAAGTGTGTTCAACTCTTTAAATATCCATCAAATATCAATTCACAAGAAAATAAATCACTTACCACAATCCTCTCGGGTAAGTGTGCATCACTTCTCACTCATAGTGTATCAATGTATCACTCAAACGTCAACATAAAGACATGCCCCTCATTAGCTTGCCAATCATCTAAGCACTTACCTCAAACTTGCATTTAGTACTAAATCAAAAAGGACTTTTCATTTGGTTGTAATGTTGGCTCTTTGGTCAAGGTGGATAATTTTGGACAAAGTGACTCGTAAACTAGTGGAGCGAGAAGTCCTGTTATCTCTCTATCTCACAAGAGAATGTTGCAATCATACAATTTGCACCCCTAAATCCCAATCTCCAATAATTCACTCATCCCATACTTTCAAGCAACTTTTCCCTTCATCACACCAAACATGTTTGAATTCTAAACCTCGCCAACATCTTATACATAGGAGAGCTTTTCTTCAACTTTCACTTTTTTTATACAACTCTTTCTTTTGCTTGCACAACCTTCTACTCATATTTTCTGTTTTTCACTTCTTTTTTACTTTTTCACAAAATCATCCACCTAATTCACCTTTTAGCCCAATTCAACTTCTCTACCCTCATTCAAGCTCCACTTGTTGCATGGACAAATGAGCTAAAAAAGAAGGATAATTTGGCTAAAATCGTAGGTTGCCAATGAATAAGTCAAAAAGGCTCAAAGTGGCTAACTATGGAAAAATGTCATTTGGTATGGATAACTTTGGCGAAGTGACTTTTCGAAACAATCAGATGGCCTAATATCATTTTTAGCACTTTATGCAAGGAGAGGTCTAGAGATAGACTAGAGGCAAGTTCTCGAGCACAATGACTATACATGACCACACAAACAATGAAGAACCAAAAAAAAAATCTGGCTTAAAAGCTCACAGGTTCATTATGATTATGGTTCATTCTTTCATTTCAAGCTCACTTCTCTCCAACTTCAAATCTACAAGTTTTTCACACTTACTCAAAATTCATCCAACAATTATCAAAGATCAAATCACCAAATTCAATACACAAAAGGTACACAATCTTAACTAATCACATCCAATTGTTCACCAACATTAAGCATTCAAGCAATCTATATTCCACAACAAAATTAAAATGCACCGGTGTTAATGAGAATGTAAACAACGACTACCCTCCCCCCAAACTTTATTTAAATTAATTAATTATCCAGTCATGAAGTGGATAAGAATGAGAAAGGTTACAGGAAAAGGAGAAATAATGATATCCTGACTTCATATGATTCTCTCTCCAAGAACTCTCTCTCCAAAATGTTAGAATATGCAGGAATGAAGAATTCTCCAAGAGAATTCTTTCTCACACATAAAATATACATATTATGTAAGCTAGATTTCAATATCCAACATAATCCAAACTCATATATACCTATATTCTCTTATATTATATTTGATATTATCTATTTTCACAATATAACACCTTTATTTTTCATAATATACTAATCCCACTATCACTTACTCCTTCAACATATTTTTCTCATTCCTACCCTGTCACCTCTTATCAACCAAGCATACACAAAAAGTCAAATTCGCCTTCGGCTATTCCAAAATTTCTCAACCATGATTTTTCGAAGCCAGTCTTTTTTACATCGAATGACCAAGCTTTTGATTTTTCCATTTTTTTCTCTTGGTATGTCTAATGTTGAAAGGGGCTTTGATCGGTCAAAGATCACATTTTGGTATACACATCTGTTGGTCCCACTAGATTGATAAATTGCGGAAGCTTTAAAGTAAATGCCTTAGGCAAAGTTCTTTTCACAAGAGCACACCAAAATAAACAAGAAAGTAAATGAAGAAAACAGTAAATAAGACCGGATATATAGTGGTTCGGATCTGAATATCCTACGTCCACTCTCCCTTGATCAAAGGGGTCTCACTATCCAACCAACAACCAACTTACTTACTGGAATTGAGAAGTATCAGTTTCTTCTTACAAACTCTTTAGATCTAGCTTCGATCTAAAGACAACAGCCTTCAACCTTATCTTGTAGATGAACAGGTTGAGGTCCAACTACTCCTTAAGAGTGAATATGTAAGTATGAACAGAATGAGAGTGCTGTGTGCTTGAAAAAAACTAGAGCTTTGAATGTATCTTCGTGCGCGTATGTATCTCTAGCCCTTTTTCTTGAGATTGCACTATGTATATATAGAGGTGATTTAGGATATAGCCGTTGGAGAGCTAATCCAATCAGATCCTCTATTTAGGGAAGCTTCAATCAATCAATTCCCTAATTGATTGATTGGGTTGGTGAAATCCTTGGATTGATTGACTTCAAAACTTTCCAATCCTGATCTTGTTGACTTGATTTGAATCACCAACGGTCAAATGCTTCCAATGCCAAACTCCGATTCTCTCCAGAGAAGGCAATACCAGACACCAGGCATGTTGGTGATCAATTTTTATCGGATGGATTAGTGACTGTTTAAGTTCGGTTTAAAGATCATCAAACAATTACGTGTGATTGGTTACCATCGTAAATGGTAAATCGAGGGTTCGGGTTATGAACTTGTAAATGTTAAAGTCGAAATCGTAATAATTTCGTATGTGTGCACGTCTAGGTGTTTAAGTGTGTGTTTTTGGAGCATTTGTGAATTTGAACTTGTATTTCTTAAGCTGGAGAACAACAATTTATAGAGACTAGCAAGCATGAGGTGTCTATGACTCTTGGTCTCCCTAGCCTGCATGCTTGACAAGTGTCCTTTGACCACCATTTGACCTTATCTAAGTTGAATCTTAGTTACAAAGTCTTCTTTGGTCTTATCACGGACTTCATTGTTGTTCGTCCATGTCGGCTTAGTGTGTCCAGAATGGTTTTTTCACCAAAGTTGTTCGCCTTTTGAGTGCATGGCTCAGAAGTTGTTCGCCTTTGTGTTTTACACAGTTTGGCTTTGGGATCTTGATCCTTTGTTCATCGACATGCCCTCTTAGGTTGGTAGATGCACCACCTTTTGTCAAGGTTGTTCGTCATTCAGTGACTTAGCAGAAGGTTCATATCTGGTCTTGGGTCTTAATACTTGTTCGCCAGTATGTTGTTCGTCGATAGAGTTGTTCGTCAGTTTATACACTCCCTGTATTGATTTATGCACCCCGACTTGATTTTCTTTGTTGATCATCTTTGATTTGGGGTCGATTCCTCGTAATCCTTATTAAGGCTTTAATTCTTGTTCGCCAATCATTGATTTATGTTCGCCTATCAACAATTGCCCCCTATCCTGACTACATGTTGTCTCAGAAGAGCAACTTTGTGGCGAGCAACTGTAGTTAGGATATTATTCTAGTGAGGGTTGGGACGAACATCATTGGTCTTGGCGAGCAACAAATGGTCCGTCGTTCCGTCTCCCCAAGGTCTGGGGGTTGTACGAAGATGACGTGAGCGTCATGATTGCGCGCCGTCTACGCGCGATCAATCCCGAGGCTACGCGCCCCTATATTTGCATATAGGTCCTCCAACTTTCACACTTGCTCGAGAAAGACCCCATTTTCTCTCAACTTAGCCCATATTTTGTTGTAAATTGTACCTTGTACCCCGTTTTTTGCTTGGGGTATAAATAGAAGGGGAAACAAATATTTTCCCACTTTTTCACTCCTAGCTACAGTGCTCCGGCGACTTCTTCCATTTCCGGCGATCTCGAGCTCTTTCCGACGAAATTTTTCTTCAATTTCTTACTTCCGGCACAGATTCAAGGTAGTTCTTTTGTTTTATTCACTTGATTTTACTTTTATTTCTCTTTTGGACCCCATCGCCACCGTGTGTGACCTTGCGCCACCATCTTCCTCGGGAAATCACCGCCGTCTGTTACCTTCATCACCGTCGTTTGGTTTTTTCTCGTTTTTCTTCCATGTCTTCTCACTCGAGTAACAAATCCGAAGAAACTCTCGATCCACTTTTCCCAATCACGGCTCCCGTCGATCAACCTCCCTTTGAGATTTCCTTGACGTCAAATCCCCACGTTGATTCGGTTGTTCGTTCAGTTGAGGATACTGGTGCTCGCCCATCTGGGAGGGAAATAGTGGTTGTTGCGAACAGAGATTCTGGGGAAGGCTCCTCGTTTAGCGCTGAATCGGAAGATCCCCAATTTGACGAATTGACCCACAAATTTCTGGAAGGGATAGGGTTCCCATCTCCAAAAATGATGGAAAACGAGATCATAGTTGGAATTGCTCGTCTTTTCGATTGGCGAGCATATACTGAGGAACATGCGAACAACTTTGCTCGCCCACAAAGAGAATTGATGGATTTGGTGAAGTCCGAATTCCAGGCGAGCAAAATTAAAAGTGTTGTTAACGAAGATGAGTTGGACTCGATCCGGGAGACCTACAAGATTCCCTATGATATTTATATGTGGGCTCCTCGGAGGAAAGAAAGTGTTGATCGCCCCCCTCTAGGATGCACGGCGATCAATATTCACACTTTGATCGCCTGATTAAAATTGCCTCTTCCACCGGTTGTTGGTCGTTTTCTAGAGGTGACCAACCTTGCCATCACCCAAATTACTCCAATTGGGTGGATGAATTTGCTGGGGTCGATGTGTTTGTTCGCCCTGGAGGGGTACATTGACCGCATCACCGCTGAGGATATCAACTATCTCATGACCATCACAAAGTGCCCCCTTGGAGAGGAAGGTTACTATTACCTTAAAGCCAGAACTGGATTGAAAATGGTGGAAGGGGTGCCGAACAAAATCTGTGACTGGAAGCAGCACTTCTTTTTCATCGGGGGTGATTGGCGAGCATCTTCTGGTCCACATGGTGGTGATGGGCGAATAAACTCCCCCGCCGCTTATGGAAAATTTAAGCGTAAGTTTACTTCTTGCTCATCCTCGGACTGTATTATTCTAATTTAACTTTTCTTGTTTGTCTGCAGGTCCTCGACTACCAAAGTGGAACTCGGAGGAAGAAGAGATCGGCTCAGAGTTCCTGTTCACTTCCTGCTTGGTTGGCCTCCGCAATAGAGCGAAAAGGACCACTGAGTATCTGCGTGAGGGAAAGTGCTTGAGAGCTGCTCGCCTGCTCACATATCCCCATCACTTGGAAGCTCAAGCTGAGGTGCCCTTAGGTATATAAATTTCTTACTTCTCATTTAGACTTTGCTCGTCATTGACTTTCCCAACTTGCTCGTCTAACTTTTTTAACTTAACTTCCCTTTTTTTTTTTAGCCGAGCAAGTTACTGTTGCTGTTCCCCCCTGCTTTGCTCTCCTCGAACAAAGAGTCTTTGAGATGGCACCTCCGAAAGGTCAAAAAAAGAAAGGTGACCCGCCCACCAAAGTACTGGGAATGACGAACAAGGCTGAAGGAGCCAAAGTTCCTCGGTCTGCGGCACCTTCTGGCCATGCTCGGCCAGCTTCTCCGATTTCTCCTCCCCATAGGGGGAAACATTTAAGGAAAGCCGATGGGACCCTCTTGGCCCAGGATGTCCCATGTGGTGGCAAGGGGAAAGAAAAGGTGGGCACAAATCTTGCTCGCCCAGAAGAAGTAGCTGTCCATCACCCCTCCTCTGAGCCTGCTGATCGGTCGGGCAAAGCCAGTAAAGATGTGACCCCAACTCGTGGCCCTGAGGATATCACTATACTGGGTTGGGATGAACGAAAGTTCCATGAGTAAGCATATCTAGCTTTGTGGCCGGCGAACAACTTTTAAGAACATCTTGTAACTTGGGTTTTTGTTCTCAGGTATCGGCCTAATGATCATCCTGGGCGAGCAGCCGCGGTCCACCAATACGCCTGCTCAAAAACTCCGGTGAACATCCGAGAGATCCCGGGCGAACATGTTCGCCGGGCAACTGAATTGATCGCCCGATCGTGGACCCGACCTCTAGAGACGACCGTTTCTGCTCAAAGCATTGCAGACAACTTCCACTTTTCTCTGATGCATCATGCAAACGGCCTTGCTATTACCCAGAAAGGAATGATCCAGCTCGCCGAGCTTGAAGATGCTGTTCGTCGTTATGCCGGTACAGCTCGGCAACTGACCGAAGAGAAGGACGGCCTGGTCAGCCAGTATGAGGCCAAAGTTGCCCGTCTCAACAATCAAGTCAATGTTTACATTGATTCTGAAAAGAAATACCTTGAAGAAATTCAAGGTTTGTCCAGCGAATTGAGAGGTAAAGAAGCCATGCTCGGCGAGGGGGAGAAGAAGTTGTCCGCGGCTGAACAAGAAATCGCCGAGCTCAAAGCAGAAATTGCTCGTCTTCGAGAGACGGAAGCCAACCTCTTCACAAGCGAGCAACTCGAAGCTGAAGTTCAGGCTCGAACTGCCCCCATTTCAAACCTTGGGTATATTTGCGCCTACGCGGATAGCATCCGCACGGCCGATACTTATGATTACAAGGATATGGTGGAAGAAATGAGCAAAGACTTGAATGAATTCATCGAGCACTATCCACCGCCGAACAACATTGAGATTCAGCTGGCGGACTTGACTGTACTAGGGGTTAAATTTGACAAACTTGACCCCAATATCGTCATCACTCATCCTCCGCCTCCAGTTGAAGAAGGCGAAACAAGAGGAAGATGCGGCTGTGGCTGACGAGCAAAATGCTAAAGAACAGGAGCAGAAAATCGCCGAGGACATGGTCAGAGATATGATTGTCGATCCTTCTGCCGAACAAACTCAAGATCCTCCTCCAGCCGAGCAGCAATAGTTCTTAGGACTTAGCTTTTTTCTTTTCATCTTCTTTGAAATAGTTGTTCGCTCATTTTGTAGTACTTGACTTGTACTATTTTTGAGGTTTTAAACCTTTTATTTTATGGAATTGTTGGTGATCAATTTTTATCGGATGAATTAGTGACTGTTTAAGTTCGGTTTAAAGATCATCAATCAATTACGTGTGATTGGTTACCACCGTAAATGGTAAATCGAGGGTCGGGTTATGAACTTGTAAATATGAAAGTCGAAATCGTAATAATTTCGTATGTATGTACGTTTAGGTGTATTAGTGTGTGTTTTGGGAGTGTTTATGAATTTGAACTTGTATTTCTTAAGCTGGAGAACAACTATTTATAGAGACTAGCAAGCATGAGGTGTTCCTGACTCTTGGTCTCCCTAGCCTGCATGCTTGACATGTGTCCCTTGACCACCATTTGACCTTATCTAAGCTGAATCTTAGTTACAAAGTCTTCTTTGGTCTTATCTCAGACTTCATTGTTGTTCGTCCAGGTCGGCTTAGTGTATCCAGAATGATTTTTTCATCAAAGTTGTTCGCCTTTTGAGTGCATGGCTCAGAAGTTGTTCGCCTTTGTGTTTTACACAGTTTGGCTTTGGGATCTTGATCCTTTGTTCGTCGACATGCACTTCTTAGGCTGGTAGATTCACCACCTTTTATCAATGTTGCTCGTCATCAGTGACTTAGCAGAATGTTCATCTCTGGTCTTGGGCCTTCAAACTTGTTCGCCGATAAGCTGTTCGTCGTTATAGTTGTTCGCCACTTTTTACACTCCTTGGATTAGTTTTTGCACCCAGGCTTGATTTTCTTTATTGATCATCTTTAATTTGGGGTTGATTCCTCGTAATCCTTATTAAGGCTTTAATCCTTGTTCGCCAATCATTGATTTATGTTCGCCTGTCAACAATTGCCCCCTATCCTGACTAGATGTTGCTATTGAAGAGCAACTTTGTGGCGAGCAACTATAGTTAGGATATTATACTGGTGTGGATATGGACGAACATCTTTGACCTGGGCGAGCAATTTCGGATCTGCCTCTTCACCTTCCCACGATCTGGGGGATGTACGAGGATGACGTGGGCGGTATGATTGCGCGCCGCCCACGCGCGAGCATTCCCGAGGTCACGCGTCCCTATAATTGCATATAGGTCCCTTGATTTTCAGCCTTGCTCGAAAGTAACCCCGTTTTCCTCCAATTGGGTCCATATTTTGGGGTAAATTACACTTTGAACCCCGTTTTTTCTTGGGGTATAAAGGTGAGTGGGAAATGAAATTTTTCCCACTCTTCTTCATTTGCTACAGAGGACTCCGGCGAATCCACCATTTCCGGCGATTTTTTATCTTTCCGGCGTCCATTTCTTCAATATTCAACTTCAAATCTTATTTTCCAGGTAGTTATTCTTCTTTCTCTCGTTCTTTTCTTCTTTCTTTCCTAAATTCGTACCATCGCCGCCGTGGAAGGATTTGCGCCGCCGTCGCCTGCCCAGAACCGTCATCGGAGACTACAAATCCCTTGCCAAAACTCATAATCTTTATTTTTAAAATGATGTCCTCCCATTCGAGCAACAAAGGATCAGAGGAAGGATTGGACCCCCTATTCCCAATCGTGCCGTTTGTCGAACAGCCGCCGTTTGAAATTTCCTCAGAAGCGTAACCTGACGTGGATTCGGTGGTTCGATCATTGGAGGATTCTGGCGCTCGTCAATCTGGCGAAGTAGATAAGGAGGCCACGAGCAGCTCCGCCGACGAGCAATCTTCCTCTAGCTCTGAATCTGAGGAAGATCCGGAGTTTGACGAGCTTACCCCTGAATTTTTTGAAGGGATAGGGTTTCCAGGCCCTAAGATGCTCGAAAATGAGATCCCCACAGGTGTTGCTCGCCCATTTAATTGGCGAGCATACTCCGACGAACATGCGAACAACTTTCCCCGCCCCCTGCGCCAAGTTTTGGATCTGGTAAGAACCGAGTACCAGGCAAGCAGAATTAAAAGCGTGTTCGCAAGGATGAGCTCAACCTTATACGGGAAGCAGACCAGATTCCCAAAAGGAAGGAAAGAGCTGATCGGCCTCCACCCGGGTGTACGACGATCAACATTGACACCCTAATTGCTGGGTTGAGGCTGTCGTTGCCCCCGGTTGTTGGTCATTTTCTGGAGGCGACCAACTTAGCCATCACCCAAATAACTCCTATTGGGTGGATGAACTTGCTCAGCATCATGGGCCTGTTCGCCCTGGAGGGATACGTCGATCGTATAACTGCCGAAGAGGTCAACTACTTGATCACCATCACCAAATGTCCGAGGGGCGAGGAAGGATATTATTACTTAAAGGCCCGGACTGGACTGAAACTGGTGGAGGGGGTGCCGAACAAGATTCGGGATTGGAAGGAGCACTTCTTCTTTATTGGGGGCGACTGGCGAGCATCTTCTGGCCCTCACGGCGGTGCCGGGCGTATATTTGAACCCACCACTTATGGGCAAATCAAACGTAAGGTCATTTTTGTTCGCTCTTGCATAAAGTTCTAATTTAACTTTTTTTGTTTGCTCGCAGGCCCCCGGTTGCTCAAGTGGAATTCCGAGGAAGAGGAAATTGGCTCTGAATTCCTCTTCACTTCGTGTTTGGTCGCTCTTCGGGATAAAGCCGAAAGGACCATCAAATACGTGAACAAGGAGAAGTGTAAAAAAGTTGCTCGCCTGTTTACATATCCCCATCACTTGGAGGCTCAAGCTGAGGTACACCCAGGTACAAAAATTTCTAACTTTCAAAATAAACTTTGCTCGCCATCACTCTCTGAACTTGCTCGTCTAAATTGAATTTAATTAACCTCTTCTTCTCTTTTTTTTTTTAGCCGAGCAAGTCACCATTGCTGTCCCTCCCAGTTTTGCTCTCCTAGAACAGAGTGTATTTGAAATGGCGCCACCCAAGGGACGAAAGAAGAAGGGTGATCCGTCTTCCAAGGTGTTGGCGATGACCAATAAAGCTTCCGCCGCCGAGCACGCCCACCGATCGTCCGTTCCACCGAGCACATCGCCCAAACCGGCCCCCGCCTCTCCTCATGGTCTGAAAAGACTGAAAAAGAGTGATGGCTCATACGCCACCCAGACGCCCCCCATGACTGATAAAGGAAAATCCAAGGTGGGAGGATCTGGTCGCCTGCCCTCCTCTGAAGCTGCTCGCCCTCCTACAACCGATGAAAGAGGAAAGGCGAGCAAAGATAGGCATACACCTCCCCGTGGGCCTGACGACATCACCTATCTAGGGTGGGACGGAGCCAAATTTGCCGAGTAAGGATTCCTCCTTGAACTCTTCCAAGAGTTGAGTAAGTTGAAAAATTTACTAAGTGTTAAAGCTTCTTTGTTCGCAGGTACCGGCCTAATGACCATCCGGGGCGAATAGACATTCTTCACCAATACGCCTGCTCGAAGACCCCGGCGAACATCTGTGATATCTCGGATGACCATGTTCGTCGGGCAACTGAAATTGTTGCTCGCGCCTGGTCAAAACCGCTGAACAAGGCCGTGCTCGCTCAAGGGGCCATTGATAACTTTCATTTGTCAATGGTACAAGCTGCCAACTCCCTTGTATCCGCCCAAAGGGGAATGGCTCAAGTGGTGGAGCTGGAAGAAGCTGCTCGCCAACATGCTGCCACTGTTCGCCACCTTTCAGAGGAGAAGGATACAATGGCGAACAATTTGAATGGCCAAATTGCTCGGCTTAACAACCAGATCTCCATCTATATCGACAATGAGCAGAAATACCTTGAAAAAATTCAAGGTTTATCCAACGAATTGGGAGGCAAAGAAGCCATGCTCGGCGAAGAGAAGAGCAAACTGTCAGCGGCTGAGCAGAAAATCGCCGATCTTGAGGCGGAAGTTGCTCGCTTGAGAGAAGTGGAGGCCAGCACCTTCACCCGCGATCAACTCGAGGCAGAGCTCCAGGCTCGGTCTGCCCCCATCTCGTGTTGGGAAAATAGGGGTGCCCGGAATCTATTCGGGATGAATTTTAAATACAAATTTAAATACAATTATTACTAGCATGAATTAATCCTAATTAATTCAAAAAATAATATCAACAACTAATTATCATCATGCATGTTGAATTAATTTCACATATTTAACTAGGCGGAAAAAACAAGTAAATATGCGATTAACGTACCTCTTGTAGAATTGTCCTTTGAATATACGGGACAATTATAATCTCGCTTCATCAACCCAAAGCCTTCTCAAGTATTTCCCTTTTCACCTCACTTGATCGCCGGTGGGAGACGCTTTCAAGCAATTTAATAAACTAAGGAAAAAGAAAAATATCTATGCTTCTTGATTTTTCCAACACATGGAATTATGTTCTTGGGGATGAAATAATCATCCCCTATTTATAATATGTAGGGGCCGAAAATTTAAGTGTATTTGGGCTTGGAGAAAATCTTTTCTTAGACTCTAAGAAATCTTGAATATATCTCATATATTCTTTTCTCCAAAATATAAAAATTCCACAAAAATCTCACCCTACATATTAAGGCTTGAAATTTTCGAAAATTAATAAGATTGACTCCAAGATTTGGATCTTCTTGAATATATGAGATAATCTTGTATTCCAAGAATACTTATCCTCCATAATATCTTTCCAAGAAAATCAACAAAATCTAATCTTTCTTAATATCTTAATTTTCGAAATTTTAATGAAAAAATCAGCAATATAATTTTCTTTTTATTTTAATCACCTAATCATTATTGGGCTACTTAATGGGCTACTTGAGGGGCCTTAAGGAGAATTAAGATTGGACCTCCTAATGGACTTCTGAATTTCAATATTGAGCCCCAATATAATTCAATCCATTAATATTAATTATTACCACTAATAAATTAATATTGCACTATCCATCTTAATCCATATTACGATAATATGGGCTCCCGGTTATTATTTCCCGCGTTTAAGATTATCAAGTCCATTAATTAATTAAGCTTCTGAATAGCTCTAAATTAATTAACATCTTTCACCTTGGAGTAAAGACAGCTCAACATTATTATTCGTACCGAAGAAACTAATTCTTCACTTGCAAGATTTGGTACAATAAAACTTCTGAGCCCACCAAGGGGACTAATCACACGAGCCGTACTCGCACGCGTTTCTCTGTATTAAATCTTAGCAACCGTCGTATGATTAATATTACTGCCCAAGACACAAAGTTCGAAGTCGCAATGATTCTCACCCAACATGAATCAAAGCAGTAACTATTAAGCACACACGGTCCTATTTAAGTGACGGAGATTAAGAAATCAATAACCACTGAGGTCTAATTCTTCACCTTTCAGAACAGAAGAATTTATCCTCGCTGTAGGACCTCTTCAACACATACTAAATGTGCTAGTGCAATCTCTTAGTCAAGACAGACCAATCTGAGCCTTACACATCGACCTTTCACGGCGGATTGTTCAATTCCACCTAGGTCGTGAAAATGTACGTTTAGTTACAAGTAAACCGTTAATGTTGTCTTCCGTGATCGGGTATCACCACATTAACTACTATGTAACACGTACTATATATTGAACGGTTTGCAATAGAAATTCCACATTCAATCATAACTAAAGCAAATGCGATAAAAGAATTATTCTCATAAAACGAGTGTTTGATACACGAGTTATACAAAGTAAAAGCATACTTTCACGTATAACTCCAACAATCTCCCACTTATACTTAAAGTCTGCTTTTAGTATACATCACACATGTCTTAGTGTAGTAGCTCTCCGTGACATCTCATGTCAACCTACACTAACCTAATAATTCCTCCCACTTATACTTAAAGCAGATTGGCAATAGTCTTGACTCCCATTCCATCCACATGTCTCTCGAATGTATTCAGAGGCAGACCCTTTGTGAATGGATTTACTAGGTTGTCCCCGACGCATATCTTTGCCACCTCTTTATCTCCTCTCTTAACGATTTCTCGTATAAGATGGTGTTTTCTTTCAATGTGTTTGCTGGCCTTGTGGGCTCTCGGTTCCCTTTGAATTTGCAACTGCTCCGGCATTGTCACAAAAGACAGTTATCTTGTCGGGCAAATTCGGAACAACGTCCAAGTCCACTAAGAAGTACTTGAGCCAAACCGCTTCTTTCGCTACTTCACAAGCAACTACTTATTCGGCTTCCATGGTCGAATCTGCGATGCATTTCTGCAAATCGCTTCTCCATGTCATGGCTCCGTCTCCCATGCAAAACACACTACCCGAGGTAGATATTTTGGAGTCTATGTCTGATTGGAAATTTGAGTCCGTGTATCCCATGGGAATTAGATTGTCTGATTGTTAAATCAGCATTCCATACCAAGTTCTTTTTCAGAAACTAAAGAACGCATTTAATTGCAATCTAATGTGCTTTCCCGGGGTTACTTTGATATCTTGCCATCATACCCACGGCAAAGCAGATATCCGGTCTCGTACACAACATTGCATACATAAGACTTCCTACGTCCGAAACGTATGGAACGTCTTTCATGTCATCTATCTTCACTTGGTCTTAGGGCATATTTCTTTAGATAGATGGATTCCGTGCCTAAAAGGTACAAAACCTTTCTTGGAATCTTGCATGCTGAAATGCTTCAAAACAGTGGCTTTGTATGAAACTTGCGATAAACCCAACATCCTCCTCTTGGATCTCGAGTGAACTTGATCCCAAGGACGTGACCGGCTTTCCCTAAGTCCTTCATATCAAATTGATTTGACAGCCATACCCTTTCGTCTGACAATACCTTTACATTGTTTCCAATGAGCAGAATATCGTCTACGTATAATACTAAGAATACCACCGCAGTTCCGTCACACCTTTTACACCCACAACTTTCGAACTTGTTTTGATCACAAACCCGTAAGACTTAATAACTTGATCAAAACACTGGTTCCAAGTACGCGACGCTTGCTTAAGTCCATAAATGGATCTCTTAAGCTTGCATACGAGGTGCTCTTGGCCTTTTTCAACGAAACCTTTGGGCTGTTGCATATAGATCCCATCAAGACTTCCGTTAAGGAAAGCTGCCTTGACATCCATTTGCCAGATCTCGTAATCTAAGTGCGCAGCGATCGACAAGAGAATACGGATGGACTCAAGCATAGCTACAGGCCACAGGCAACAAGCCTTGCTTTGAAGGTCTCTACCCTTCCGTCCGGTCCTTTTTTCCTCTTGTACACCCACTTACATCCAATGGGTTCTACCTCATTAGGTGGATCAACCAACTCCCACACTTGATTATAATCCATCGAACCCACCTCGGTTTCCATTGCGGTTTGCCACACTTCCGCGTCTTTGTCTTGGATTGCCTCGTTGTACGTTCATGGGTCTGATTCATCGCCGGGAATCAAATCCGAAGATTCTCCAATTCCCATGAATCTCTCGGGTTGCCTTGCAATCCTCCCACTACGACGGGGTTCCGGTTGTGAAGGTATGACGTGTGGTATATCATCTTGTATACTTGGTATAGGAGTTTGCCCTCTTAACTCGTCTAAGGTAATCTCACTTCTGGGCTTTCTTTTGTTCATATAGTCTTTCTCCAAAAATTTAAAGTGCGAACTAATCACGGTCTTTTAATCCTTGAGACTATAGAACATACACCCTTTCGTTCCCATGGGATATCCTATAAACAACCTTAATTCCGAACATGGATCCAATTTACCGGCTTCCTTGTCTAGCACGTATGCCGGACAACCCCAAATCTGCAAGTGTCTTAGACTGGGCTTGCGCCCCGGTCCACAATTCCATTGGGGTTTTAGGAACCGATTTGGATGTCACCAAGTTTAGAATATAAGTCATTGTTTCCAAGGCGTTACCCCAAAACGACTTGGGTAAATCCGAATAACTCATCATGGATCTGACTATTTCTAAAAGAGTCTGGCTCCTTCGTTCCGCCACACCGTTCTATTGAGGGGTTCCCGATGTGGTCAACAGGGATACAATCCCTTCTTCCGATAGGTAGTTCAAGAATTCATTGCTAAGGTATTCGCCTCCACGAACAAATCGTAGAGACTTGATACTTCTTTACCTATGCATCATAAGGTAGATGTATCCGTATCTTGAGTAATCATCAAATTACTCATACCTCTTCTTGCTATGATCGTCATTGAACCACACATATCGGTATGAACGAGTTCTAACACTTCCGTAGTTCTATTCCCCTTGGCTCCAAATGCCCTCTTGGTCATTTTACCCTCTAAACAGGATTCACAAGTTGGAAACGGTTCGACTTGGAATGATTCCAAGGATCCGTCTTTCACCAATCTCTCTATCCACTTTAGATTAATATGACCTAGTCTAAGATGCCATAGAAGTGTTTCGTTCATCTCCGAAGAACGCTTTCTTTTATTACTCGAAATAATCGATGTGTTATTAGATTCAATTTTGTGAGTGGTGTGCCCAAATAATGGTATAAAGATCATCCATTAAAGTTCCGGAACGGATAAACTCATCGTTTCAAGCAATAATAACATCCTTATTAAAAGAAACTGAGTATCTATTCAAACAGTTTAGAAACTGAAGGTTGAGTTCTTTCTAAACTAGGAACATGAGGAACGTCTCTCAAGACCATAACTCTATCTTCACAAGATAGGCGCACTTCTCCCACTGCTTCAGCTGCCACTCTCGTAGCATTGCCCGATGTGATGGGGATCTCACTTCCGTTAAGTCATCAGGTTAGCTTAAACCCATGAAACAAATGTGATCAGTAGCTCTCGTATCCACTATCCACGAATAGACAGCATACGCCACCTTCACAAGTTTCGACGACTAAGGTGTGTGAATTACCTAACTTTCTTAGCCTCTTAGGCTTGGAACAGGCAGACCTCCATTGTCCTCTCTCACCGCAACTAAAACACTTCCCCTTCGATGCTTGCCTTTGCATTTGCCTTTCGCAACAATTGGATTTGCTTGGATCCGGCCTTTGGTTCTCTTCCTCTTTTTCCCTCCCTTGGGACCAAAAGAGGTAGACGAACCATTAGCCACCATAGCACTAGACTGGTGCTCCATTATCACCTCCACCGAAACTAAAGCTTGCAAGAGCTCGGGCAAACGACTTGTCCGTTCATTCATCTGACAGTTCAGATGAAACTACTCAAAGCTTCTCGGTAGGGAATGGTATATGAAATCAATCAAAATCCGCACCAAGTACTTCCAACTTGTTAAGGTATGCCATTATCTCGAGAACGTGCTCCCTCACGGGCGTTCCTTCAACCATTTCCAACTTGACCGAGTCATGTTTGGTGAACTGATTAGTCATGGGATTCTGATGTGAAAACATCTCTTCAAGGTGTTCCATGATTTCAACAGCGGATACAATGTCTTCATGAACGCGCCTCAAATCCTCAGACAGAAATGTCAAGATGATGCACTTCATTCATTGTCACGCTTCCGATCATAAACTGCCTCTTCCCATTGCTTGAATTATCATTAGGCTTGCCGGGTATATTAACATAAATAACCCAATTGTGTTTTCATGCAGTAAGGACAAATTTAAAAAAACATTTCCAATCGATATAATTCTCTCCAAAAAGTTTATTAACTTTAAGTATATTAAACAGTGGATTAAAAGGTTGCGACATGATGAAATGAGAATAAAACATACATTCATATCAATATCTAGAAAAATATGAAATTATCACATAATTCGATCACATCAATTATATTGAAACCTTAAAACAATATAATCATGCATCAGCCAACATCTCGAAACAATTTAAATGCGCCACGAGGGGTGGTCTATACATTTAAATACATTCAAGCGGATCACAAACTTAAAAGTTACAAATCCTTAATTCAAAATTAATAGTTGGCTCCCACTTTGACCACATAGAAATTGACAGGGACTCCGAGGGGAGTAAGTTAATATCAATTTCCTATGCCTAAGTAATAACCATAATTAAATACAGGATTATTATTTCGCTTTGAGCAAGCCACTCGTGGTGAGGGTCAATACCGCCACTAGTAATAATCCACAATCATCCTTTCGGAATTTATTCATGTGAAATCCGTTCTTTTGGCCGATCCGAAGGGAAAATGTATTCCAAAAGAACTTCACAAATAAATAAATTATGGAGGCCAAAATAATCCAATTTTAATATCCAGAATAAAATTGCGATTATAAAAACATACTTAGTAATTTTCGAAAGTAAGGTTTTTCTTGGACAATTAAATTCATGCAAACACATATTAACAAATAATAAAAATTGCACGAAATAAAACATCCATCAAAACAAAATTAAACACATTGGAGCACTCAATTCCAATTGTCACGGTTTAATTTCTTCACGTCTTGATGCGAAAAATCGTCCTTGTTGCTTTCCGACGTTCGTCTCGACGTGCTCCCACTCGAACAGCAACACTTCTTCAAAAACAACATCGTTTGGGGTTCGGGACGACGTTTAAAATCACACGGAAAAAAAACACGAACCGAAAAAAATTCCACGGCCTGAGATACAGCGCGCGTCGGCCCACGAAGTGGGCCCGCGCGCTTCCCGGCCCGAGAAGCGTTGGAAAACAGCCCGAGGCACGCCGAAGCGCAGCCCCGAGGCGCTGCAGGCCCTCGCCGAGGCGCGCGCGCGCGGTGCGCGCGGCGCCGTGCGCCCGTTGCGCACGGCGTGCGCCGTGCACCCCCGTGCGCCGTTTTTTCGCCGTTCGTCCTCGTTTTCTTCACCCCTTGCATGATTTTACCTCCATACACGCGCCACGCTTGTATGCGTCGTCCGGGTACGCCGTTTTTAATTCTTCGTTCTTCGTCACGATCCGGTTACAATTTATTTTTACAAAAAAAATAAATACTAGATCTAGACTAGTCTATTACAATGATCGAATCAAAATAAAAACAACTAATCTACTCGTGGATTTTCTCACGAGAAAAACGAATTCGAACGAATCGAATTAAAAACCAAATTAATTCACACGCATGAAATTAACAACATTAAAAACCATGACAATTTGATACCTGCAAAAAAGATCTAACAATTCTACTATCCAATTTCAATTTAATGTTCAACAATTTAAATTCCAATTTAAAATTCAGAGCCCGAAACCGTGGCTCTGATACCAGTTGTTGGGAAAATAGGGGTGCCCGGAATCTATTCGGGATGAATTTTAAATACAAATTTAAATACAATTATTACTAGCATGAATTAATCCTAATTAATTCAAATAATAATTCCAACAACTAATTATCATCATGCATGTTGAATTAATTTCACATATTTAACTAGGCGGAAAAAACAAGTAAATATGCGATTAACGTACCTCTTGTAGAATTGACCTTTGAATATACGGGACAATTATAATCTCGCTTTATCAACCCAAAGCCTTCTCAAGTATTTCCCTTTTCACCTCACTTGATCGCCGGTGGGAGACGCTTTCAAGCAATTTAATAAACTAAGGAAAAAGAAAAATATCTATGCTTCTTGATTTTTCCAACACATGGAATTATGTTCTTGGGGATGAAATAATCATCCCCTATTTATAATATGTAGGGGCCGAAAATTTAAGTGTATTTGGGCTTGGAGAAAATCTTTTCTTAGACTCTAAGAAATCTTGAATATATCTCATATATTCTTTTCTCCAAAATAAAATATTCCACAAAAATCTCACCCTACATATTAAGGCTTGAAATTTTCGAAAATTAATAAGATTGACTCCAAGATTTGGATCTTCTTGAATATATGAGATAATCTTGTATTCCAAGAATACTTATCCTCCATAATATCTTTCCAAGAAAATCAACAAAATCTAATCTTTCTTAATATCTTAATTTTCGAAATCTTAATGAAAAAATCAGCAATATAATTTTCTTTTTTTAATCACCTTATCATTATTGGGCTACTTAATGGGCTACTTGAGGGGCCTTAAGGAGAATTAAGATTGGACCTCCTAATGGACTTCTGAATTTCAATATTGAGCCCCAATATAATTCAATCCATTAATATTAATTATTACCACTAATAAATTAATATTGCACTATCCATCTTAATCCATATTACGATAATATGGGCTCCCGGTTATTATTTCCCGTGTTTAAGATTATCAAGTCCATTAATTAATTAAGCTTCTGAATAGCTCTAAATTAATTAACATCTTTCACTTTGGAGTAAAGACAGCTCAACATTATTATTCGTACCGAAGAAACTAATTCTTCACTTGCAAGATTTGGTACAATAAAACTTCTGAGCCCACCAAGGGGACTAATCACACGAGCCGTACTCGCACGCGTTTCTCTGTATTAAATCTTAGCAACCGTCGTATGATTAATATTACTGCCCAAGACACAAAGTTCGAAGTCGCAATGATTCTCACCCAACATGAATCAAAGCAGTAACTATTAAGCACACACGGTCATATTTAAGTGACGGAGATTAAGAAATCAACAACCACTGAGGTCTAATTCTTCACCTTTCAGAACAGAAGAATTTATCCTCGCTGTAGGACCTCTTCAACACATACTAAATGTGCTAGTGCAATCTCTTAGTCAAGACAGACCAATCTGAGCCTTACACATCGACCTTTCACGGCGGATTGTTCAATTCCACCTAGGTCGTGAAAATGTACGTTTAGTTACAAGTAAACCGTTAATGTTGTCTTCCGTGATCGGGTATCACCACATTAACTACTATGTAACACGTACTATATATTGAACGGTTTGCAATAGAAATTCAACATTCAATCATAACTAAAGCAAATGCGATAAAAGAATTATTCTCATAAAACGAGTGTTTGATACACGAGTTATACAAAGTAAAGCATACTTTCACGTATAACTCCAACATCTCGAACTTAGGATATATCTGCGCCTACGCGGACAGCATCCGCTCGGCCGATGCTTATGACTACAAGGACTTGGTGGAAGAAATGAGCAAAGACTTGAATGAATTCATCGAGCACTATCCACCGCCGAACAATATTGAAATTCAGCTAGCGGATTTGGTCGTACATGGGGTTAAACTTGACAAACTTGACTCCAGTATTGTCATTACTCATCCTCCGCCTCTAGGTGATGAAGGCGAACAAGAGGAAGAGGCGGCCGTGGCTGCATTGACTTGGTCGGAGTTTTTCGAAAAATATTTTCCTACTCCCCCGCAAGAGTACGGGATCGTCGTAGTAGTGAAAGTAGACTTTGACCAAGTAGTTATCGAACCCAAAGGATTTAGGAATGCAGTGGAGCCCCAAAGTTATGCGTTGGCATGGTACAATAGTGACGAACAAGTTGGCATTTGAAAATTAAACTAAGCAAAAATTAAATCTAAAAAGCAATTAAACAATTAAACTAACTTTCAATTAAGAAAGTGCAAGAGAGAACAATGCTTCGAGTGTCTTCACAATGTAATCCATTAGTGTGCGTGATAAATTCACAACCTATCATTGCCTTTTTCTAAATGTTCGCTAAGAGCGATCACGAAAGTGTGTAGACCAATCCCTTTTGAGGCCTAGGTGAACAACGTGGACTAACTAGCAACTCCTAATTATGCCCCATAAGCTCCTAAGATCGTGAATATCTAAAAACACGCGATGCATTTCTAGAATTCCCCCTTCACTAAGTACCCGAATATTCAAATTAAGATACCTAATGTCTAATGATGGGGGATCTAGCAACCGACCCCTCTCGGGCAACCGATTACTATTTAACTCAAATTAATTAGTCAAAACTTTCACCTAAATACCAATCATGCATACCCAACTCTCGTTGCAATACACAAAATTAAATACCTAAGCTAATAAAATCAACTAATTAATTGAGACAAACAAAGCCCATCAATAGAAACATTCACATCAAGAAATAAGCATTATCAAAGCTATAAATCCATCAACACACTAATTTCATACATTGATTCAACACTCAAAGCAAAGAGAATTAGCTCATGGTTCTAGAAGAGACACCCATGACTAACAAGCTAAAATAACAAATAAAAATAAAATTACTCATCAAAGCATGAAATAAAAGAAAGATATCACCTCTTGTGATGAAATTTGGAAATACAAATCTTCAATAGCTTCAATCCTTGCTAGAAATGTAAACACTACTAATGAAATATTAATCTAATCTATTCTAGAAATTAAAAGAAAAAAAATGCAAAAGAAAAAATAAAAGAAAACTATCTAGGGGATTAGGGTTTTAGGGCTTGTGTTGGTTGTGTGTTCTAGAAAATCTAAGAAGAAAGGTATTTAAAGTGTGGAATGAGGGCTTGAGGAGGAAATTGCAATTAAATCCCTGAAAAATGGTGAATTTTCGGATTTTTAAGCCTTGGACGAGTAACTCACGATATCTCGCGATATCTCGCGAGATTTTCAATATCTCGCGAGAAATTGAAATGCTTGAAAAATGATTTGAACTTCCTCTGCACATTTCATACCGGTTTGCTTCTCTTTGTATCGGCCGGTATGCTTAGGCGTTAACCGGTATTCAAGGGCCGTAGCCATTGTACCGGTTTGGGCATATTGGTATCGGTTTGGCTATTTTCTTGTATCGGCCGATATGGGCTGAGCCTTTATCTTCCTTTTCAATTTCTGCAATTTCTGACACAGATCGAAGCTTGAGGTGGTGTTTTGGTGGTGAGAGCTCCAGTTCCGGTGATGGCGGCTTTGCTTCGAACTCCGGCGACGAATTCCAGGCGTCCATGGCTGCTGTAATTTTCCGGCGTCGAGTGTGGCTGCTGCTTCGACGTGAGGCTGCGAAGCGACTCCTGTTTTCGGCTTCGAGCTTTCCGGCGATGGCTTGAACTTCTGGCTATGGTGCGTGGGTCTCTGCTGCGGCGGCAAAGCTTTCCGGCGTCGATGATGGTGTTATATTAAATTTCTGGCATCGAGCTTGCGTGAATTCCGGCGAAAAAACGGCGACGAGCAATGACTTTCAGGCGTGAGGAGCTTCTCCTTCAATTGCTTTCTCTCTCTCTCTCTCGGCTGCAAATGGTAGACATGGGCTTCCAAGACCAAGAAGCAGCTTTGACCTTCCTAATTTTAGAAATGTGGGGCCCAGCATTCTTTAATTGCTTCTTTCCTCTATTTCAATTTCACGTGAGTTCCTCAGCTAATGGGTCTTCTTGGGCCTTTTTTTTTTTTTTTAAATAAATGGCCTTAACAATTTAATTGTTGGCCCAAATGCTTGTGTAATTCCTTCTCGTTTAGACTCGCTTCTTCGACTAACTTTACAAAATCAAAGATACGTGTTTGCTTCTAAAAATTACATTTTTTCCTGCAAAAATAGCAAAACACACATTTCTCGACTATTAAGCACAAATGGTTAAATTAATGTAAATAAATGCAAGAAACTATATAAAATTAGACGAATTAAATGCACGAATTTCAAGCAATTTTTACACTAATCAACGAGCAAAATGCTAAAGAGGCTGAGGATAAGGCTGCTGAAGACTTGGCTCGAGATATGATTGTTGAACCTCCTGTCGATCAAACTCAAAACCCTACTCCATCCGAGCAACAGTAGATATAGGACAGTTTTTTTCTTCACCTTCTGTGTAATAGTTGTTCGCTCCTTTTGTAGTACTTGACTTCTAGAATCATTGTACTATTTTAGAGGCTTAATGCCTTTTAATTAATGGAATGTCTTTCTTTGTTCACTCATTTTCTTTATATGTTAATTGCCTTTACATTTTTATCAATGCCTTTGCAATTATAACATATAGTGTTGGGTTTTTGTTCGAATTGAACTTTGCCTTTAGTGGAATCAGGGTTCAGCCTTAGGTTCTGTTCATTTTAAAAAACGAACAACCTTTAAGTGGCTTTGGTCCTCAAAATGGACTTGTACCTCGAGCTTTTGGACTTTTCCTCTCGACGAACAACTACTATATTTACATAATAAAATTTACAAGTGTTGTGAGACTGCTCGTCACTAACATATATAATCTGACGAACAACTTTGAACACTAACTAAAAAACATGCTCGCTTATAATATTTTTTGCCGAGCAACTCTGTCAATAAATAAAAGATGAAACAACACTAAACTATACAATGTGCCGAACAACTTTAAATTCTATACTTAGCAAAATTTTCAAAAAATTAGGAAAGTTTTTGGTTTGGCTTACTTGGTTCACCACCTGCCCCCCAAGACATTTGTTCGCCCAATTAGGAACTTGTTCGTCTCATTGATAGTACTTCTTCAGATGTACAACATTCCGGGAGTATTGGGCCGGCTTGCCTTCCATATCTTCGATATCGTATACGCCATTAACGAATTTTTCCGTATACGATACGGGCCCTCCCAAGTTGGTCCCAATACACCTGGAGGTTGGGCGAGCAACTTTCTTAGAACCATATCTCCAACTCTGAATTCCCTAATTTTAACATGGGAATTATAATAGTGTTCTGCTCGTTGCTTATAGGTAGCATTTTTTAGCTCGGCATTCAGTCTTTTTTCTTCGAGCAAATCCATTTCAGTAGCTAGAGCAGAGTTGTTCGCCTGCTCATCAAAGTTGGTCGTCCGGTATGTGTTGGTCTTTAACTCGATTGGTATTACAGCCTCTGTTCCGAAAGCCATTGCAAAAGGTGTTTCTCCGGTGCTTGACCTGGGAGAAACTCTGTATGCCCATAGGACCTCCGGAAGCTCTGTAGACCAACTGCTTTTGCTCTCCGCTAGCCGTACTTTTAACATATGTTTGATAATTTTGTTTACGGCTTCGACTTGTCCATTTGACTGGGGATGATAGGGCGTAGAGTAATGTTTCTTGATCCACCACTTTGTACAGAAATCTCTCAACTCTTTTCCATCAAACTGCGGACCATTGTCTGTCACGATGGTTTGTGGGATTCCAAAACGACAGACAATGTTCTTCCAAATGAAGTTGATCATTTTATGTTGCGTGATTTTCAACATGGCCTCTGCTTCTGCCCATTTTGTATAGTAGTCGACTGCCACAACAACAAATTGAACTCCTCCAACTCCCGCCGGGAAGGGACCAATAATGTCCATCCCCCATCTTGCAAATGGCCACGGGCTATAAACTGATATGAGCTGCTGAGCCGGGGTATGAATGTTTGGTGCAAAAATCTGGCACTGGTGGCAAGTCTTTGCTCTCTTGATTGCATCCTGACGTAAAGTTGGCCAATAATAGCCTTGTCTGATAGTCTTGTATGCCAAGGCTTGCCCCCCAGTATGATTTCCGCATACTCCGGCATGTATTTCTTCGAGTATTGCTCGTCCTTGCCTCCTAGTCAAACATTTGAGAAGTGGGATTGATATTCCCCTTTTGTAAAGCTGCTCGCCCACCAGAGTATATCTGGCGGCTTGCTTTGTTAGCTTGGCAGCTTCAAAAGGGTTGTTTGGTTTTTCTCTACTTTTCAAATATTTGACTATATTTGTTCTCCAGTCTTCTTCTTCACTTGTTTGTTCATCAAGTTGGTTGACATTATAACTTCTTGTTGACGGATCATTCATCTTTGTAATTATAATGTCTGCCAACTCTGCTGGTCCCTCACTTGTTGCTAGTCGGGCCAACGTATCTACTTGTGTGTGACAAGCATATTTTGGATCTATCCCCACCATATCTACATGAGACCAAGCAAAAACATCTAGATTTTTGCTGAGGAACTCTTTCATTCGGGATCTGTAAGGCTCAGGGAGCTCAGATTCTATGTATAATTCGAGATCCGGGTTTTCAGGATTAACTTTGAACGCCTCCAGCTCTTCAACTGGAGTTGCTCGTCGTTTTTGTCCTTTCCACCGAGGATCAAGTATTGGTCCCTCAAAGTTGAAATCATTTTCGATGTTCATTGGCTCTGCCCCCATGCGGGGATCTAGATCATCTGTTGGCCCTGATTCGTTATTGTTAGTCAACACCTGGCCCTCCATGCCTTTAGATGAATGTTGCTCGTCACCACCCTCTTGTTGTTCGTTAGGATGATGTTCCTCATGGGTGGTGAGGAGTTGTTCGTCCAATGCCTGCTCATCATGATATTGTTCGTCAGTATTCATGTGGTCTTCCTCTATGTCCATTATATTCTCCAGTATTGATGGTTCATCAGTAGGATAGCTAGTTGTGGCCTCCATCATGGATACTGATACGTATTTGGCCTGTAACTGAAGGAGACATTCTCTGGCCTTTCTTTGATCTCCTTTGATAGTACCTGTTCCACTTGCCGTTGGGAATTTCAAACAATAATGATAAGTGGAACATGCAGCTTTGAATTCATTTAAAAAGGGTCGACCAAGAAACCCGTTATAAGTCGAATCCTGGTCTACAACCAAGAAGTCAACCATTCTCGTAATATTTTTCTCGGGTTCGTTGGCCGTTACAAGTTGTACTGCTAAAGTAACTATTCCCACTGGGTCCGTTATAGCGTTCCCGAAGCCTATTATTCTGTGAGTCGTATCCCGGATATAGCCCGAATAATCTCCAAGATGATCGAGCGTCTTTTTGAATAGGATGTTGGTGTAGGCTCCGGTGTCCACCAACAATCTGTGGACTCGTGTTCCCATAATCTTTGCGCAGATTACGAGCAAATCATTGTGCGGGGTTAATATTCCTTCTAAGTTATTTTCGGTGAAGGTCAGTTTTGCTGTCTGCATGATAGATGGTTTAACCCCCATTTCTTGGACTTGATCGATTGCTCGTAATTCAGCCTTTCTTTTCCGGTTGAAGATTGGTGGTCGTCCATCGGAACATCCTCCAGCGGGGCCTGCAGGTTCCATCATATATAAATCTTCCAATGGACGAGTTGGAATGGCAGGAATTGGTCGCGCCGGTTTATTGTTCTTCTGAGGTTGATCATCTTCGTCCTCAGAGTTGTTCTCCCGGACTCTCTTCCCGGGTTGTCTTTTAACAAAGTCGGAGAGCTTTCCGTCCTCGTAGAAACGCCAGAGCTGGTTAAGCAAATCTCTACATTCACTTGTAAAGTGCCCCACGCTTTGATGGTAGGCACAATACTTGTTAGGGTTGAGTTTGCCAGTGTCTTGGCGAATTTTCCGGGGAGGGGAGAGCAACTCCTTATCCTTCACATTTTCATAAACAGTATCGACTGACACTGTTAGCACCTGATTCAACTTTTCTTTGAGTTCTGTCCCTTCAGTGAACGCCTTCATGTTTTTAGGGACTCGGTAGCTTGTCGCACCAGGTTTCTTGTTGTTCTCCTTGGGATCGGTTTTGTTCTCCCCCAAGTTTGATTGCAAAGCCTCATGCATGGAAACGAATATGCCGACTTGATTCCTGAATTCGGCATAACTTCTTGGGCACTTCAGACGTACCTCTTTCCATAACTTTGATCCTTTCTTCAAACCGGCCATAACGGCAACGATTTTCGTATCCTCACTTACGGGTTCACCTTCTAACAACACCTTATCAAACCTTTCCATGAATGCCCGATCTGACTCGTCGTCGTTCTATTTTAGGTCAGACAATCGGTGTTTCTGGGACAAGTATGACCCCGCCGTAGAGAAATGAGAAAGGAATTCTCGACTCAGTTGAGTGAACGAGTGGATAGATGCTGGTGGCATTGCTGAAAACCACTTGTGCACCTGATCCCCCAAGGTTAGGGGGAAATTTCGGCATTGAGTGGCGTCGCTGGCTCCCACCGATACCATATAATCCGAATACTTTGTAAGATGAACTCTGGGATCAGCAACACCGTCATACTGTATGCTTGCCGGAAACTGGACCTTTTTCTGAATTGGTGCTTTCAGAATGGCAGGTGATAATGGTGAGGATGGCAAGCTGGTCGTCCCCACTCCTCTTTGTTGGTCTAACTGTCCTTGCATATTCTCTACTGCCCTTCTTAAACTTGATAGCTCATCCAAAGATGCCCCCTGACTTGGAGGCTGTTCGGCGAGCAAAGGTACCAACCTTTCTGCTCGTCGCAGTCCCTCACTTGGAGTGGGCAACTCCTGGAGCTGTTTTCTAGGGTTGTTCGCCGCATTTGGCCCTAGACGCCTGAAGGCAGATTGAGAAAGTCTCTCATGAACTGACTGGCGTGGTTGCTCAAATGTTGCTCGCCCGTGCTCAGCTTCCTGGCGAGCAACTTTCTCTTGTTGCTGGGGTTGGACAAGTCTGTCCTGGGCACTGGAGCGGGTTGTCCCGTGGCTCGACATTGTTGTTCGCCCGCGAGCAGATTCAACTTGGCCCTCTCTTGGTTCGACCATCTTTGCTTTGCCTTTTTCCCGCCTAACCTGGGCACTGTTCACCTCGTGCTGTTCGCCCCTGGTAGACCTAGCCCTAACAACTTCTACGGCTCTGTCTTTAGGCCTCACTAGTGAAGGCCTATTCTGATCTTGCTGTCTCTGTAGAGCTTGGAGAGAAGCAATGGTTTTGGCTAATTCGTTAGGGTTGTTCGCCAGGGCCTCCATTTCAGGTGGGAGGTTATGGGTTATGGCCGTGTGTTGTGATCTATTCACATGTCGGGGATTACGATCTTGGTGGTCGGCCGACGAGGCTCGGGTAGGAGATGGTCTCCTTGACAAACGTGATGCTTGGGTTTTCTTGGATTGAGGCATTCCGAATTAATTTATCTTAATTCTTATGATGAAGAACACCAAGAACACTCTTGTTTGAATCTTCAAGTATTTCTTGAGGTTTCCTTTGAATCTTCAAGTTTTCAACTTGAAGTTCTTGAGTAATCACACTAAACCGAAGGTTCGAATCCTCCTTCTAGCGCCAAAATTATTGGTGATCAATTTTTATCGGATGGATTAGTGACTGTTTAAGTTCGGTTTAAAGATCATAAATCAATTACGTGTGATTGGTTACCACCGTAAATGGTAAATCGAGGGTCGGGTTATGAACTTGTAAATATGAAAGTCGAAATCGTAATAATTTCGTATGTGTGTATGTTTAGGTGTATTAGTGTGTGTTTTGGGAGTGTTTATGAATTTAAACTTGTATTTCTTAAGCTGGAGAACAACTATTTATAGAGACTAGCAAGCATGAGGTGTTCCTGACTCTTGGTCTCCCTAGCCTGAATGCTTGACATGTGTCCCTTGACCACCATTTGACCTTATCTAAGCTGAATCTTAGTTACAAAGTCTTCTTTGGTCTTATCTCGGACTTCATTGTTGTTCGTCCAGGTCGGCTTAGTGTATCCAGAATGGTTTTTTCATCAAAGTTGTTCGCCTTTTGAGTGTATGGCTCAGAAGTTGTTCGCCTTTGTGTTTTACATAGATTGACTTTGGGATCTTGATCCTTTGTTCGTCGACATGCACTTCTTAGGCTGGTAGATTCACCACCTTTTATCAATGTTGCTCGTCATCAGTGACTTAGCAGAATGTTCATCTCTGGTCTTGGGCCTTCAAACCTGTTCGCCGATAAGCTGTTCGTCGTTATAGTTCTTCGCCACTTTTTACACTCCTTGGATTAGTTTTTGCACCCCGGCTTGATTTTCTTTATTGATCATCTTTAATTTGGGGTTGATTCCTCGTAATCCTTATTAAGGCTTTAATCCTTGTTCGCCAATCATTGATTTATGTTCGCCTGTCAACAGGAATGTCTTTCTTTTGTTCGCTCATTTTCTTTATATGTTAATTGCCTTTACATTTTTGTCAATGACTTTGCAATTATAACATATAGTAGGGGTGGGCATTGGGTCGGGTTTTGCGGGTTCGAATTTTTCGATTCGGGTACCCGAAATTTCGGGTTGGAAATTACATTATCCGAACCCGACCCAAATTGTTTGGGTTACCCGAAATTCGGGTTACCCGATTTTTCGGGTACCCAATGCGGGTAACCCGAATTTTTTTGTTCCTTTTTCCTGTTTAAACGTTCAAACATAATATACTACTTCACAAAGTCATTTCATTCATCAAACATAACAAATGATCCTATTTCACCAAACAATAACATAAACAACTTTAAAAAGTTACTAAATAGGTTTTCAATACCAATTAACAAAGTCGAGCAAATACAACTAAAAAAGTGAATATTTCATACTTAATACAAATAGTCTATTAAGCATCAACTCCAACTAAAATTGTAGCAAACTTCTTTCTTCACTCATCGAGGCATCAAGGCATGAATGAACGAGCAAACATAACAACACTTGAACTCATCCTCCACTCATCAAATATTGAAATTGCAACCATGAAACACCAATACTTGATAATTGATAATTAGAATATTTGATAAGATTTACTTTTAAATTATTATTTAGTATATAAATTGACCGATTCAAATTTCTATAAATATATAAATTAACATTTGATCTCATTATAATATATAAATTGCAGGTTTTTTGAAATTATTATAATTAACATAAATAAATATATTAAATTATATGTGTAATTTCGGGTAACCCGATCGGATTTTTTGGGTAGATATTTAATACCCGAATCCGATTATATATATCGGGTTCGGGTAACCCGAAATTCGGGTTTTATAATTAAAAAATCCGAACTGATCGGTTTTTTTTTTTCGGATTCGGATCGGGTACCCAAAACCCGAACCCGAATGCCCACCCCTAACATATAGTGTTGGACTTTTGTTCGAATTGAACTTTGCCTTTAATGGAATCAGGGTTTAGCCTTAGGTTCTGTTCATTTTAAAAAACGAACAACCTTTAAGTGGCTTTGGTCCTCAAAATGGACTTGTACCTCGAGCTTTTGGACTTTTCCTCTTTGACGAACAACTACTATATTTACATTGAAAAATTACAAGTGTTGTAAGACTGCTCGTCACTAACATATACATCCTGACGAACAACTTTGAACACTAACTAAGCATGCTCGCTTATAATATTTTTGCCGAGCAACTTTTCATCCTAAACTTAGCCAAAATTTTCAAAAAATTAGGCAAGTTTTTGGTTTGCCTTACTTGTCCCTTACTTGGTTCACTAGCCCCCCAAGTAATTTGTTCGCCCAATTAAGAACTTGTTCGTCTCATTGATAGTACTTCTTCAGATGTACAACATTCCAGGAGTATTGGGTCGGCTTGCCTTCCATATCTTCGATATCGTATACACCATTAACGAATTTTTCCGTTATACGATACGGGCCCTCCCAAGTCGGTCCCAATACACCTGGGGGTTGGGCGAGCAACTTTCTTAGAACCATATCTCCAACTCTGAATTCCCTGATTTTAACATGGGAATTATAATAGCGTTCTGCTCGCTGCTTATAGGTAGCATTTTTAGCTCGGCATTCAGTCTTTTTTCTTCGAGCAAATCCATTTCAGTGGCTAGAGCAGAGTTGTTCGCCTACTCGTCAAAGTTGGTCGTCCGATATGTGTTGGTCTTTAACTCGATTGGTATTACAGCCTCTGTTCCGAAAGCCATTGCAAAAGGTGTTTCTCCGGTGCTTGACCTGGGAGAAACTCTGTATGCCCATAGGACTTCCGGAAGCTCTGTAGACCAACTGCTTTTGCTCTCCGCTAGCCGTACTTTTAATGTATGCTTGATAATTTTGTTTACGGCTTCGACTTGTCCATTCGACTGGGGATGATAGGGCGTAGAATAATGTTTCTTGATCCCCCACTTTGTACAGAAATCTCTCAACTATTTTCCATCAAACTGCGGACCATTGTCTGTCACGATGGTTTGTGGAACTCCAAAACGATAGACAATGTTCTTCCAAATGAAGTTGATCATTTTCTGTTGCGTGATTTTCAACATGGCCTCTGCTTCTGCCCATTTTGTATAATAGTCGACTGCCACAACGGCAAATCAAACTCCTCCAACCCCCACCGGGAAGGGACCAATAATATCCATCCCCCATCTTGCAAATGGCCACGGGCTATAAACTGATACGAGTTGTTGAGCCGGGGTATGAATGTTTGGTGCAAAAATCTGGCACTGGTGGCAAGTCTTTGTTTTCTTGATTGCATCCTGACGTAAAGTTGGCCAATAATAGCCTTGTCTGATAGTCTTGTATGCCAAGGCTTGCCCCCCAGTATAATTTCCGCATACTCCGACATGTATTTCTTCGAGTATTGCTCGTCCTTACCCCCTAGTCAAACATTTGAGAAGTGGGATTGATATTCCCCTTTTGTAAAGCTGCTCGCCCACCAGAGTATATCTGGCGGCTTGCTTTGTTAGCTTGTCAGCTTCAAAAGGGTTGTTTGGTTTTTCTCCACTTTTCAAATATTTGACTATATTTGTTCTCCAGTCTTCTTCTTCACTTGTTTGTTCATCAAGTTGGTTGACATTATAACTTCTTGTTGATGGATCATTCATCTTTGTAATTATAATGTCTGCCAACTCTGCTGGTCCCTCACTTGTTGCTAGTCGGGCCAACGCATCTGCTTGTGTGTTGCTTGTCCTTGGAATTTGTTCAATGAAGACTTGTTCTAACAAGGACATCAGGTAAGCCACAATTCGTTGATACTCGATCATATGATCGTCTTTCGCCTCGTATTCACCTCGGACTTGGTTCACAATCAATTGCGAGTCGCCGAATATTTGTAACCGTCTAACACCTACTGCAAGGGATAGGTGGAGACCAGCAATGAGAGCTTCATATTCAGCTTCGTTGTTGGTGGTCATGAAACCAAATTTGATTGCCGAGGTGAATACTTGTCTGTCTGGACTAATTAGAACCACTTCTGCCCCCGAGGCTATGTTGGTTGAAGATCCGTCAATGTAAAGATGCCAGGGGTGGTCAAGTCCTCTCGTCGGATCTGGTGGGAAGGTTAGTTCGACAATAAAGTCGGCTAACACTTGCCCTTTGATCGCTGTTCGAGGAGCATAAGTTACCCCGAATTGGCTAATCTCTAGTGACCACTTTAATAGACGACCAGCTGTGTCGGGGCGATGGAGAATTTGTCTGAGTGGGAAAGTTGTTAGCACTTCAACTTGATGATAAAAAAAGTATGGTCGTAACTTCCTCACACTCATGACAAGTGCGTACGCCAGTTTCTCAGCTGGAGAGTATTTGATCTCCGCGTCGTGTAAAGCTTGACTGACGTAGTAAATTGGTTGATGAAATTTACCGTCTTCTCGCACCAGAACAGAACTGATGGCTACTTCTGGTGCTGCTAAGTATAAATATAGCTTCTCTCCCGGGACAGGTTTTGATAGGATTTTAACATCTCCCAGATATTCTTTGAGTTGGTCGAACGTCTTTTGACAGTTGTTAGTCCATGTGAACTGTCCTTTCTTGATGGCTTCAAAGAATGGACGTCATTTGTCCCCCGATCTGGATATGAATCGATTCAATGCTGCTAGGCATCCCGTAAGCCTTTGCACTTCTTTTATTGAACGTGGAGGTTGCATATCCACGATTGCTTTAACTTTTGTTGGATTGGCTTCAATCCCTCGTTGACTAACAAGATGGCCCAGGAATTTTTCTGAATGAACTCCAAAACTGCTCTTCTTCGGATTCAACTTCATGTTGTAGCGTCGAAGGATTTCGAACACCTGGGTTAAATGTTGAAGATGGTCTTCCCTTCGGGGGCTTTTGACTACGACATCGTCTACATAGACTTCTACCGTATCTCCGATTTGTTTGTCGAACATCTTATTTACCAACCTCTGGTAAGTTGCTCCGGCGTTGATGAGGCCGAAGGGCATTCTTTTCCAACACAACAAGTTTTTGTTTGTATAAAATGCTGTGTTCTCTTGATCGTCTGGATGCATTGGAATTTGATGGTACCCGGCAAAAGCATCCATGAATGTTAGCTTTTGATGACCTGCAGTGCTGTCCACCAACTGGTCAATGTGAGGGAGTGGAAAGTTGTCCTTCGGGCATGCTGCATTCAGATCTGTAAAGTCTATGCATAGCCTCCAGGTCCCGTTTGGTTTCCTCACAAGGACTGGGTTTGCTACCCATTGTGGACAGAGTGCTTGTCGAATTAAGTCGTTGTCTAACAACTTCTTTACTTCTTCATTCAAAGCCTGATATTTGTCTGGGCCATATTTTCTTCGTTTTTGATGGATTGACCTTTTTGCTTGATTGATATTGAGCTTGTGACAAGCAAATTTTGGATCTATCCCCACCATGTCTACATGAGACCAAGCAAAAACATCTAGATTTTTGCTGAGGAACTCTTTCATTCGGGATCTGTAAGGCTCAGGGAGCTCAGATCCTATGTATAATTTGAGATCCGGGTTTTCAGGATTAACTTTGAACGCCTCCAGCTCTTCAACTGGAGTTGCTCGTCGTTTTTGTCCTTTCCACCGAGGATCAAGTATTGGTCCCTCAGAGTTGAAATCAATTTCGATGTTCATTGGCTCTGCCCCCAGGCGGGGATCTAGATCGTATGTTGGCCTTGATCAGTTGTTGTTAGTCAATACCTGGCCCTCCAAGCCATCAGATGAATGTTGCTTGTCACCACCCATTTGTTGTTCATCAGGATAATGTTCCTCATGGGTGGTGAGGAGTTGTTCGTCCAACACCTGCTCGTCAAGATGTTGTTCGTCAGTATCCATGTGGTCTTCCTCTATGTCCATCATGTTCTCCAGTATTGATGGTTCATCAGCAGGATAGCTAGTTGTGGCTTCCATCATGGATATTAATACATGTTTGGCCTGTAACTGTAAGAGACATTCCCTGGCCTTTCTTTGATCTCCTTTGATAGTACCTGCTCCACTTGTTGTTGGGAATTTCAAACAATAATGATAAGTGGAACATGCAGCTTTGAATTCATTTAAAAAGGGTCGACCAAGAAACCCGTTATAAGTTGAATCCTGGTCTACAACCAAGAAGTCAACCATTCTTGTAATATTTTTCTCGGGTTCGTTGGCCGTTACAAGTTGTACTGCTAAAGTAACTATTCCCAATGGGTCCGTTACAGCGTTCCTGAAGCCTATTATTATGTGAGTCGTATCCCGGATATAGCCCGAATAATCTCCAAGATGATCGAGTGTCTTTTTAAATAGGATGTTGGTGTAGGCTCCGGTGTCCACCAACAATCTGTGGACTCGTGTTCCCATAATCTTTGTGCAGATTACGAGCGGGGTTAATATTACTTCCAAGTCATTTTCGGTGAAGGTCAATTCTGTTGTTTGCATGATTGATGGTCTAACCCCCATTTCTTGGACTTGATCGATTGCTCGTAACTCAGCCTTCATCTTTCGGTTGGAGATCGGTGGTCGTCCATCAGAACATCCTCCTGCGGGACCTGCAGGTTCCATCATATATAAATCTTCCAATGGACGAGTAGGAATGGTAGGAACTGGTCGCGCCGGTTTATTGTTCTTCTGAGGTTGATCATCTTTGTCCTCAGAGTTGTTCTCCCGGACTCTCTTCCCGGGTTGTCTTTTAACAAAGTCAGAGAGCTTTCCGTCCTCGTAGAAACGCCAAAGCTGTTTGAGCAAATCTCTACATTCACTCGTAAAGTGCCCCACGCTTTGATGGTAGGCACAATACTTGTTAGGGTTGAGTTTGCCAGTATCTTAGCGAATTTTCCGGGGAGGGGAGAGCAACTCCTTATCCTTCACATTTTCATAAACAGTATCGACTGACACTGTTAGCACTTGATTCAACTTTTCCTTGAGCTCCGTCCCTTCAGTAAATGCCTTCATGTTTTTAGGGACTCGATAGCTTGTTGCGCCGGGTTTCTTCTTATTTTCCTTGGGATCAGTTTTTTTCTCCCCCAAGTTTGATTGCAAGGCCTCGTGCATGGAAACGAATATGCCGGCTTGATTTCAAAATCCGGCATAACTTCTTGGGCACTTCAGACGTACCCCTTTCCATAGCTTTGATCCTTTTTTCAGCTCGGCCATAACGACAACAATTTTCGTGTCCTCACTGACGGGTTCACCTTCCAATAGCACCTTGTCGAACCTTTCCATGAATGCTCGATCCGACTCGTCGTCATTCGGCTTTAGGTCCGACAATCGATATTTTTGGGATAAATATGACCCCGCCGTTGAGAAATGAGAAAGGAACTCTCGACTTAGTTGAACGAACGAATGGATAGATGCTGGTGGCAGTGCCGAAAACCATTTGTGCACCCGGTCCCCCAAAGTTAATGGGAAATTTCGGCATTGGGTGGCATCGCTGGCTCCCACCGAGACCATCTAATCTGAATACTTTGTTAGATGAACCCTGGGATCAGCAAGACCGTCATACTGGATACTTGCTGGAAATTGGACCTTCTTCTGAATCGGGACTTTTAGAATGAGGGATAATAACGGTGAGGATGGCAAGCTGGTCGTCCCTACCCCTCTTTGTTGGTCCAATTATCCCTGCATGTTCTCCACTGCTCTTCTCAGACTTGATAGCTCATCCAAAGATGCCCCCTGACTTGGAGGCTGTTCGGCGAGCAAAGGTACAAACCTTTCTGCTCGTCGCAGTCCCTCGCTCGGAGCGGGCAAATCCTGGAGCTGCTTTTTAGGGTTGCTCGCCGCATTTGGCCCTAAACGCCTGAAGGCAGATTGAGAGAGTCTCTCATGAACTGATGGGCGCGGTTGCTCAAATGTTGCTCGCCCATGCTCAACTTCCTGGCGAGCAACTTTCTCCTGCAGTTGGGGTTGGCCAAGTCTGTCCTGGGCACTAGAACGGGTAGTTCCATGGCTTGACATAGTTTGTTGGGATATGTTTAGTTTTGATGATTTTCCAAAACAACATGTAATAGGGTTGAAAGCAGTCAGGATAGTATCCTTTAGATCAGGTCAGGCTAGGTTAGCTCTCAATAGAATAGGTTGCTCAGTTGAGGGAGGAACTCAGCGAGGGGGAACTTCTCAACACAGCCTGAAGATATCAAAGATGACAACCAGAAGAGCTGACTGAAAACATGCCATCAACCTGAACCAATGGAAAAGCCTGAAGGAAGTCCCACTGAGTGCAAGTCAGGCTGATCTAAGCCAAGTCTGATGGACCACTCAGTGAAGAGCCTGATCAGGTGGATCAGTGCTGCACCAAGTAGGCCCTGAAGGAGTCAGGCTACTGTGGTCAGGGAAGTTTGTCATTCAGCCTTATGACAAACTTCTTGGAATGATCTTCAAACAGTCCCTGAAGGACAACTACACTGAGGACGAGTCAGTCCACTGAAGATCGTCAGAGTCAGTGGAGGATATGTTAACTGAAGTCAGTGCGCCCTGATCAAGCACACTGAGTCAAAGATCCGTTGGATTCAGTCCACGTGGACCAATCAAGTCAAGTCAAACATGTCTGACACTGACAAGGCCGCATTCCAAGAAAAGTGGTTGAAACCATTTAATGCTGGATTCAAATGTATTTTCCTCTCCAACGGATACATTTGAATCCCCATTATAAATACAAGCTCATAGCTTGTTGATAGAGTGTGTTGTGTTGTGTTGTTGTATCATTGTAAGAAAATCAAAAGAAAACCAACACCTACGAGCTGAGAGTGTGAGTAGTAGCATACGTGCATGGGAGATATAAGGAGATTCTACTCACATCTTATACACTGATATTGAGAGTTCACAAATATATACATAAAGAGTGCTCAGCTTGTAACTCTAGGCTTAGAGAGGTTTTCCCTATCTTAGCTATTGGCTAACACATTGTAAAGGGAAAACCTCACCTAGTTGGAGAAAACCAAACCGAAACCAAAACCCTCTAGTTAGGCTTGTTGGGAGTAAGTTGTTAGAAGGAGAAGGGCAGCCCAGGGAGTGGCGTGAGTCCAGTTGTAAGTGCACCTTGGCACGTTAAAAACAAGAATCCTGAGATAGTGGATTTCCTGTTAAATCAGGCCGTGGATGTAAGAGTATTGAGACTCTGAACCACGTTAAACTTGCGTTGTTTATTGTTCAAGTATTTACCAAAGTGTAGTGAAAATCAGCTCACTGAGAGTTTTGTTAAAGGAAACTTTGGTTAAGCATTTCAGTCAGGGAGATTCCATCTCACTGACTAAATCAGGCTAGGCACTCGAGAGTTCAGTCTCTCGAGTCACTGCCTTGTTGAGAGCCTGAGCTTTCAAGTCTCATCACTGACTTGATAGCTCTGACTCTCAGCAACGCAGTGACTTGAGTATTCCGCCACTGAACTTGTTCAGGGTGCAACGCGTAAGGTTTAAAAAAAAAAAAATTCTTTGCTCCTGAATTCCCATTTTGCCCTTCGAAAACGGGACCATCAATTGGTATCAGAGCGGGTTGTTCACATGACCACTGATCCAGTTTTGTTAAGAAAAATGGTCTACCGAGCAGATCTTAAATGTTTTAAAACTATGGGAATTCCTGCATATTTCAAACTATTACTTATGTTCTGACATTATTCTTGTAATAGAAAATCATTTGGTTAGAAGTTTTGGAATCATCAAAAAGGGGGAAATTGTTGGGATATGTTTAGTTTTGATGATTTTCCAAAACAACATGTAATAGGGTTGAAAGCAGTCAGGATAGTATCCTTTAGATCAGGTCAGGCTAGGTTAGCTCTCAATAGAATAGGTTGCTCAGTTGAGGGAGGAACTCAGCGAGGGGGAACTTCTCAACACAGCCTGAAGATATCAAAGATGACAACCAGAAGAGCTGACTGAAAACATGCCATCAACCTGAACCAATGGAAAAGCCTGAAGGAAGTCCCACTGAGTGCAAGTCAGGCTGATCTAAGCCAAGTCTGATGGACCACTCAGTGAAGAGCCTGATCAGGTGGATCAGTGCTGCACCAAGTAGGCCCTGAAGGAGTCAGGCTACTGTGGTCAGGGAAGTTTGTCATTCAGCCTTATGACAAACTTCTTGGAATGATCTTCAAACAGTCCCTGAAGGACAACTACACTGAGGACGAGTCAGTCCACTGAAGATCGTCAGAGTCAGTGGAGGATATGTTAACTGAAGTCAGTGCGCCCTGATCAAGCACACTGAGTCAAAGATCCGTTGGATTCAGTCCACGTGGACCAATCAAGTCAAGTCAAACATGTCTGACACTGACAAGGCCGCATTCCAAGAAAAGTGGTTGAAACCATTTAATGCTGGATTCAAATGTATTTTCCTCTCCAACGGATACATTTGAATCCCCATTATAAATACAAGCTCATAGCTTGTTGATAGAGTGTGTTGTGTTGTGTTGTTGTATCATTGTAAGAAAATCAAAAGAAAACCAACACCTACGAGCTGAGAGTGTGAGTAGTAGCATACGTGCATGGGAGATATAAGGAGATTCTACTCACATCTTATACACTGATATTGAGAGTTCACAAATATATACATAAAGAGTGCTCAGCTTGTAACTCTAGGCTTAGAGAGGTTTTCCCTATCTTAGCTATTGGCTAACACATTGTAAAGGGAAAACCTCACCTAGTTGGAGAAAACCAAACCGAAACCAAAACCCTCTAGTTAGGCTTGTTGGGAGTAAGTTGTTAGAAGGAGAAGGGCAGCCCAGGGAGTGGCGTGAGTCCAGTTGTAAGTGCACCTTGGCACGTTAAAAACAAGAATCCTGAGATAGTGGATTTCCTGTTAAATCAGGCCGTGGATGTAAGAGTATTGAGACTCTGAACCACGTTAAACTTGCGTTGTTTATTGTTCAAGTATTTACCAAAGTGTAGTGAAAATCAGCTCACTGAGAGTTTTGTTAAAGGAAACTTTGGTTAAGCATTTCAGTCAGGGAGATTCCATCTCACTGACTAAATCAGGCTAGGCACTCGAGAGTTCAGTCTCTCGAGTCACTGCCTTGTTGAGAGCCTGAGCTTTCAAGTCTCATCACTGACTTGATAGCTCTGACTCTCAGCAACGCAGTGACTTGAGTATTCCGCCACTGAACTTGTTCAGGGTGCAACGCGTAAGGTTTAAAAAAAAAAAATTCTTTGCTCCTGAATTCCCATTTTGCCCTTCGAAAATGGGACCATCATAGTTGTTCGCCCGCGAGCAGATTCAGCCTGGCCCTCTCTCGGTTCGACCATCTTTGCTTTGCCTTTATCCCGCCTGACCTGGGCACTGTTCACCTCGTGCTGTTCGCCCCTGGTTAACCTAGCCTTAACAACTTCTACGGCTCTATCTTTAGGCCTCACCTGTGAAGGCCTATTTTGATCTTGCTATTTCTGTAGTGCCTGGAGAGCAGCAATGGTTTTGGCTAATTCGTTAGGGTTGTTCGCCAGGGCTTCCATTTCAGGTGGGAGATTATGGGTTACGGCCGTATGCTGCGATCTGTTCGCATGTCTGGGATTACGATCTTGGTGGTCGGCTGACGAAGCTCGAGTAGGAGATGGTCTCCTTGACAAACGTGATGCTTGGGTTTCCTTCGATTGAGGCATTTTGATTAGATTGTTCTTTAATTTTTATATTGAAGAACACCAAGAACACCTTTGCTTGAATCTTCAAATATTTCTTGAGGTTTCCTTTGAATCTTCAAGTTTTCAACTTGAAGTTCTTGAGTAATCACACTAAATCGAAGGTTCGAACCCTCCTTCTAGCGCCAAAAATTATTGGTGATCAATTTTTATCGGATGGATTAGTGACTGTTTAAGTTCGGTTTAAAGATCATCAAACAATTACGTGTGATCGGTTACCATCGTAAATGGTAAATCGAGGGTTCGGGTTATGAACTTGTAAATGTTAAAGTCGAAATCGTAATAATTTCGTATGTGTGCACGTCTAGGTGTTTAAGTGTGTGTGTTTGGAGCATTTGTGAATTTGAACTTGTATTTCTTAAGCTGGAGAACAACAATTTATAGAGACTAGCAAGCATGAGGTGTCTATGACTCTTGGTCTCCCTAGCCTGCATGCTTGACAAGTGTCCTTTGACCACCATTTGACCTTATCTAAGCTGAATCTTAGTTACAAAGTCTTCTTTGGTCTTATCACGGACTTCATTGTTGTTCGTCCAGGTCGGCTTAGTGTGTCCAGAATGGTTTTTTCATCAAAGTTGTTCGCCTTTTGAGTGCATGGCTCAGAAGTTGTTCGCCTTTGTGTTTTACACAGTTTGGCTTTGAGATCTTGATCCTTTGTTCGTCGATATGCATCTCTTAGGTTGGTAGATGCACCACCTTTTGTCAATGTTGTTCGTCATTCAGTGACTTAGCAGAAGGTTCATATCTTGTCTTGGGTCTTAATACTTGTTCGCCAGTATGTTGTTCGTCGGTAGAGTTGTTCGTCAGTTTATACACTCCCAGTATTGATTTATGCACCCCAACTTGATTTTCTTTGTTGATCATCTTTGATTTGGGGTCGATTCCTCGTAATCCTTATTAAGGCTTTAATTCTTGTTCGCCAATCATTGATTTATGTTCGCCTATCAACAAGGCAACCTTGATGTCTTCTGGTCCTGATCTGGTTAGGAAACAGAATGCTCATCAGAATCAGGAGATGATTCTGAGCATCTTTTGTTTCACCAGACTCGTCTGGTTCAGACTCGTCTGGTCTGGGGAAAGGTTCTCTGCCTCTGGTCAGTCTCCTCTGATGAAGTCCTCTGGTGAAGTCCTCTGGAAGGTCTTCTGGTGACTCTTCTGGTGAGTCTTCTGGTCTGGCCGTTCCCCCTAGACTAAGTCCTAATCTAGATCATCATCTGGCTAACAGGTCTAGATGGTCCTATTACATCTTCTGGTTTATTTTAACTCATCAAAACTATACAATATTTATCCTAACAATTTCCCCCTTTTTGATGGAGTTAAAACAACAACCAGAACTGATAAAAAAAAAACTTAAGCATAAAAACAGTAAAGGATAAGACCTTAGAATAGATCTTATCAGGCAAACAAGAAGACAACAAGGAGTTGTCTTTTGAACAGAGAAGATATGATACTTTCATTAATAATAAGGACAAGGATTACATGTTACAAAGAATTTCAGAGTCCTAACTAAGCATATCTTCTATTATCTTTAGGCACCAGGAACCAGTCAAGAAACCTGTCTTGAATGGCCTTCAACTCTACAGAAGATGTTGGAGTGAAATTCACCAACACCTTGGTCTTGAATAACTTTTTCAGTTCAGTCCAATCAACCTGGTCCCCTATCATTGGAGTGTTGAGATAATGAAACTCAGGGGCAGTGACCTCCAGGTTGAACTCTATAGTTGAATCCATCAGCTGCTTGTAAAGCTCTTCATCATAGGCTTGCATCCAAGAATGGAAGGTTCTGTTGATGAGAGCATCATCCTCTGGTGGAGGCCTCTGGATATAATGTTGAATGAACCATAAGGTCTTGGCTTCTCTTCACTTCTCTATCAGAGGAACAGGCACAGTAGAGTCAAAAGACCCTTCTGTCCTAAGAGGCAAGATGTTCATTACCTCAACAGGTGCCTTCTTCTTTTGACTGGATCCACTGGCACCAGGAGTGATACCAGCTTCTCTGCTCTTCTTATTTTGCTTCCTAACATATCGGAGCCTCTGCTCTTCATCTATGTTCTTCCTTATTCTGGCTTGCCTCTCTTCAGGCGTCTCTTCCTTGAATCTCTTCTCTGCTTCCTCCACAACTTCTTCTAGGAAGCTCTTCTTGACTTTCCTTATCTTCTTCTTAGCAGGTCCAGAGATAGAGATAGGATCCTGCTCTGCTTCTGATGATTTCTCTTCTGCAGCAAGTTGCTTAGCCATAGTAAGGGATTTGAGCTCCTCTTTCTTCTTCTTCTGCAGCTCTGCCTGGGCCAAGGTGTTCTCCAGTAGATCCAGACGAGCACCATGGCTAAAGAGAGTCTCATTCGTGGTCTTTGCCAGATCAGTTCTGGCCTTCTCTTCCCCCTTTTTAACTTCATCAATAAGGGGCTCCACTACCTGCCTAATGAGATCAGGCAAGGCAGTGTTGGAGGAAGAGTGAAGATCACGTAGCTGCTTTGCTTCCTCCAGGTAAGCTTTTGATTCTGCAACCAGCTTCTCCTGCTTATCTAACATCTCCTGGAGGGAGTCTTTAAGCTTAGCAGTTTGCAGCATCTGGGTAGCCATCTCAACCTTCAGTACAGACACTGGCCTTAGCTGCTCCAACACATGCTCCTGGAGCTGCTTCTGGCTGTGCATCACATCTAGTTTGACAAGAAGTCCATTGGCCTTGAAGGAAGCCTTGACTGCTGCAAAAGTGGATTTAATCTGCTTTAAGAAAATCCTCCTCTCCTGCCGGATCTGGTGCTCAATCATAGCAGGGGCCATGTGTTGGATTGCCTTAGAGAAGCGCCCAATCTGCATGATCTGCTCATTGAAGAAAGACTTCATCTTTTGCAGCACGGCAGGAGTGATATCAAAATCTTCCTCATCTGAATAGAGCTCTGGAGGAAAGACGAAGTGAGGGCCAAATTTGTAGGAGGGGCCCTCTGGAGTGATCATAACCCCTCTTTGGATGAGCAGAGTGCGAATCAAGACCTTCGCTGCTACAGGGGTCTCCAGCTCAGCTGGGTTCTAGATGTTCAGCCTCTGTTTGAGATCAATCTCCCAGGCCGTGAAGTTGGAGGGACCCATTTCCTCAAGCAATAACATGAGGTCATCCACATCTTCAAGTCTGGCCTTGCTCCAGACTTTGGCATCAGTAAGATCTGCCAAAAGTGGTAAGTGCTCCAACAGAATAGGGAAATGCTCTCTTAGCCAGAGCTGAGCACTTACACTCATACTCTGCCTGATGGGACCCATTTCTACAGATGAGAAAGTGAAGGGTTTGGGCCCAGAGGCAGAGGAGGAAGGAGCTAAGTTAACAGGCTCAAGTGAAGCTTCCTCATCTTCACTATCATCGCTGGTTAAACAGGTGGGAGAGGGAGGGGCAGGGAAACCCAGAGCCATAGAGATGGTTGGGTCCTGTTCTGTATGTGATTGGGGAGGGGTAGGATTTTGAGAGGTGGAGGTGGAGGGAAGGGGTTGTTCTTCACCAGAAGAAGTAGATGAGACATCTGGTACAGAAACATGAATAGTAGTTTGAGAGATGGGAGAGGGAGGTAGGGGGGGGTTCAGCACCAGAAGTGGAGGGTACCTCTGGTACAGGGGCTGAGGGAGATGGGTTTGTGGTAAGAGGTGTTTGGGAAGGTGGGGGAGAAGGTGTTTGGGTAGGTATGGTGGAGGGAGTGAATATATGGGTATCTGGGAGGGTCTGCTCTGGTGAGGCAACGGGGGCACTAGAGACAGTGGGGGGATTTTGGGTAGGGTTCTCAGGGGGAGAGGTTGAGGGGGTAACAAGGTTTATGGGGGATGAGGTAGGGATAGGTGGAATTACCTCATTAGATGGGACCAGAGCAGAGGAGTCCTGCATGATTCTGGCAGCTTCATCAATGGCTTGCTCCAGTGCATCTCCAAGATCAGAGCCAGAGTCTGAATCTTGAAGAATGGCCTTCTTGGCCTTAGACTTCTTCTTAAGAGGCTCAACCTCTTCTTCCTCCTCCTCTTCTGATGGCTCATCCACCAGAAGTGTCCTTGGAACTCTTCTGCCAGTCCTTGGTTTCTTGGCAGACACCTTCTTGGCCTCCCCTGGCCTCTTTCTCTTTGGAGCTCCTGCCTTCTTGGCAGTCTCTGCACCTTCACCCTTCTTCTTCAAGATATTCAGAAGGGGAATCTGGTCCTCCTCTGAGGAACCAGAGAAAACAACGGTTGAGGAACCAGATGCTTCGGCAGCCTTCTTCTGGCCCTTCTGCTTCTGCTGCTGCTTCTGCCCCTTTGCAGGAGAGGGAATTGCTTGAAGGGGAGGGGCAGGAATTGCTTGCTCACCATCAGAATCAGGATGGCCATGGAGAGGGCCATCCTTAGAAAACAAAATCTTGGACTTGTGAAACCCTCTGCACCAAGATTCTCTCCATCTCTTTTCTGGAAGCAAAGTATCCAGAATCAGAGTCAGTTTCGTTCCCAACGAAACATTGGCAGTGAAATAGTACTGCAACTCCCCTGGCTTGGAAGGACAAGCCTCCTTCTTCACCTTCAATCTATTCTTCCTCAAAACATCCCAAAAGAATTCCGTCCAGTTGCATTGCACTCCATCATACAGTGCCCTCATCACACACATCCGTCCATTGAAAATTGCATCCGTGCTGTGATTTTCACACATCAACACTTTCACCACTATGTCAAAGAGTACCTTGTATTTCTGCCTCAAATGCTTGTCCAGAAAGCCCTTCGTCAAATTCTGGCACGAGGATCTGGCAAATAACTTAAAAGATTCAACAATTTCATTCTCTTTGTAAGTCAAAGGATCCACCCCTTCTACCGAGATATTCTCAAACAAAGCACATAAATCTTGCTTGGAAAACACCAAATCACCCTTGTCTATCTTGGAAGAAATATGATCTTCATGGATCTTCATACGAACCAGAAACTGGGCCGCATAACCATCCAAAGTGCGAAAATCTCGAGGGACTGTGGAAATCAACTTCTCTACGCCGGATCTTCTTAATAACTCCAAAATAGCCAACGCAGATGAGTTCTTGGTGGTGTAGAAGTCAACCACCATCTCTGTCTTCAATTTCTTCATCATCAAATCATGATCGAAGTTGCACGGAGGGGCCATTGCTGTGAAAGAGAGAGAGAAAACTTTGCAGAAAGAGGTTAGGAATTTGAAAGTAAGGAAACGTGAAAGGACAGATTGAAAAGAAATTTGATTTAAATAGGGCAAGACGCGTGGTGAGATCAATAAATGAAGTGTGAACGCGTGTAATTTCCAAATTAATTGAGGGAACAAAATCAATTTTTGAATTGATTGACATATTGCACATTGATTAAATCTAATGGCCAAGATTAAAAGGCAAAATACAGATTTAATCTGGTGCGTAGGCGTGAACATTGGGACTGGGTATAAAGGGGTTTTGTGGCAGTCAAGAGAAAAAGCGAAATGATTACCTAGGCCTTATACCCTAGTCTTAAATACACTCTAAAGTTGAAACGTTTTGGGTGTATTAAGTAATTTGAAAAGTGTATCCCAATGATCAGAGGCCAGAGAAGTAAATGCATACTTGTCACATGGTATTGTAACCAGATGATACCACAGCTAGTCTGGTGTTACATCTCATCTGGATCTGGTCAGAGAAGACTCCAGACTTCTCTGGAACTTATTCAGCACCTCATCTGGGAAGTATCTCATCTGGTACAAGCCTCAACTGGTGCTTATCTCATCTGGAGATGTAACTTCTCTGATATATCTAATCTGCAGGCATGTTAGATTTAAAGAACAAGGAATATGTGACAAAATATAAACAAAGAATACTTCTTTGATGTTCCCCCTAAATCAAATCTGTCTTTGGATCCAATAATCCTAATTCAAATGCCAACTCTCTGGTTTCAGCCAAAGGCTTAGTCAGAATATCTGCTCTCTGCTTCTCTGTTGCAATCTTTTCCATCCTTATATCTCCCTTCTCAACATGATCCCTGATAAAATGATGCCTTATATCAACATGTTTGCATCTGGTATGAAGAACTGGATTCTGGGTGATTACAATTGCACTATTACTATCACAGAAGATTGGGATATCCTTGGCTCTAATCTGGTAGTCTCTAAGCAGTTGACTAATCCAGAGTAGTTGTGAACAACAGCTCCCTGCAGCCATGTATTCTGCTTCTGTTGTAGATGTTGCAACTGAAGTCTGCTTCTTAGAAAACCAAGATACCATTTTGTTTCCCAAAAACTGACATGTTCCACTTGTAGACTTTCTATCTATTCTGCATCCACCATTGTTGGTGATCAATTTTTATCGGATGGATTAGTGACTGTTTAAGTTCGGTTTAAAGATCATCAATCAATTACGTGTGATTGGTTACCACCGTAAATGGTAAATCGAGGGTCGGGTTATGAACTTGTAAATATGAAAGTCGAAATCGTAATAATTTCGTATGTGTGTACGTTTAGGTGTATTAGTGTGTGTTTTGGGAGTGTTTATGAATTTGAACTTGTATTTCTTAAGCTGGAGAACAACTATTTATAGAGACTAGCAAGCATGAGGTGTTCCTGACTCTTGGTCTCCCTAGCCTGCATGCTTGACATGTGTCCTTTGACTTTAGTTTGACCTTATCTAAGCTAAATCTTAGTTACAAAGTCTTCTTTGGTCTTATCTCGGACTTCATTGTTGTTCGTCCATGTCGGTTTAAATCGATCCAGGATGGTTCTTTTATAAAAGTTGTTCGCCGTTTGGGTGTATGGCTCAGAAGTTGTTCGTCTTTGTGTCTTGCACAGATTGGCTTTGGGATCTTGGTCCTTTGCTCGTCAGCGTACACCTCTTAGGCTGATAACTGTAACACTTTTACCAATGTTGTTCGTCATTATTGACTTGGTGGTGGATCCATATTTGGTCTTTGGCCTTTAAACCTGTTCGCCAATATCTTGTTCGTCGGTATAGTTGTTCGTCACTTTATACTCTCCTTGGATTAGTTTATGCACCCCGTCTTGAGTTTCTTTATTGATCATCTTTGATTTGGGGTTGATTTCTCGTAATCCTTCTTATGGCTTTAATCCTTGTTCGCCCATCATTGATTTATGTTCGCCTGTCAACAATTGCCCCCTATCCTGGCTATATGTTGCCCCAGACGAGCAACTTTGTGGCGAGCAACTATAGTTAGGATACTATACTGGCGTGGATTTGGACGAACATCATTGGCCCTGGCGAGCAATAAATGGTACGTCGTTCCGTCTCCCCAAGGTCTGGGGGTTGTACGAAGATGACATGAGCGTCATGATTGCGCGCCGTCCACGCGCAATCAATCCCGAGGCTACGCACCTCCATATTTACATATAGGTCCTCCAACTTCCACACTTGCTCGAAAAAGACCCCGTTTTCTTTCAACTTAGTCCATATTTTGTTGTAAATTATACTTCGAACCCCGTTTTTTGCTTGGGGTATAAATAGATGGGGAAACAAATTTTTTCCCACTTTTTCATTTCTTGCTACAGTGCTCCGGCGATTTCATCCTTCTCCGGCGATCTTGAGCTCTCCGGCGTCCGTTTCTCTTGCATTTGGCCTCAAATTCCATCTCCAAGGTAGTTATTTTCTTATCTCCTCTTCTTTCTCTTTTTTTCTTCCACATTTCTCCATCGCCGCCGTGTGGGACCTTGTGCCATCATCTTCTCCGATGAAGCGCCGCCGTCTGCAATACTCTCTACTGTCGTCTGGGTTTTCTCCTTTTCTCTTCCCATGTCTTCGCATTCGAGTAACAAATCTGAAGAAACTCTTGATCCACTTTTCCCAATCGCGGCCCCCGTCGATCAACCTCCCTTTGAGATTTCCTCGGCGTCAGATCCTCACGTTGATTCGGTGGTTCGTTCAGTTGAGGATACTGGTGCTCGCCCATCCGGGAGGGAAATAGTGGTGGTCGCTGCGAACAGAAACTCCGACGAGGGCTCCTCGACTAGCGCTAAATCGGAAGATCCCCAATTTGACGAGTTGACTCGTGAATTTTTGGAAGGGATAGGGTTCCCATCTCCAAAGATGATGGAAAATGAGATCCCAACTGGAGTTGCTCGGCCCTTCGAATGGCGAGCATATGCTGAAGAACACGCGAACAACTTTGCTCGCCCACAGAGAGAAGTGTTGGATTTGGTGAAGTCCGAATTCCAGGCGAGCAAGATTAAAAGTGTTGTTCGCGAATATGAGTTGGACTCGATCCGGGAGACTTACAAGATTCCCTATGATATCCATATGTGGGTCCCCAAGAGAAAAGAGAGAGCTGATCGCCCACCCCCAGGATGCACGGCGATCAACATTCATACTCTGATCGCTGGATTGAGACTGCCTCTTCCACCTATTGTTGGTCGCTTTCTAGAGGCGACCAACCTTGCAATCACTCAAATTACTCCGATTGGGTGGATGAACCTATTGGGGACAATGTGTCTGTTCGCACTGGAGGGGTATGTTGATCGTATAACTGGAGAAGAGATCAACTACCTTATGACGATCACAAGATGTCCCCCTGGAGAGGAAGGTTACTACTACCTCAAGGCCAGGACAGGATTGAAGATGGTAGAGGGGGTGCCGAACAAAATCCGCGATTGGAAACAACATTTTTTCTTCATCGGGGGTGATTGGCGAGCATCTTCTGGTCCACACGGTGGTGATGGACGAATAAATTCCCCAGCCTCCTATGGCAAATTTAAACGTAAGATTATTTTCTTGCTCGTCCTCGAACTGTATTGTTCTAATTTAACTTTTCTTGTTTGTTCGCAGGCCCTCGTTTGCCCAAGTGGAACTCGGAGGAAGAAAAGACCGGCTCAGAGTTCTTATTCACCTCCTGCTTGGTCGGCCTTCGCAATAGAGCGGAAAAGACCACTGAGTACTTGCGTGAGGGAAAGTGTTTGAGAGCTGCTCGCTTGTTTCCCTATCCTCATCACTTGGAAGCACAAGCTGAGGTGCCCCCAGGTATGAAAAATTTCTAACTCCTTATACCAACTTTGCTCGTCATTTGACTTCCACAACTTGCTCGTCTAACTCTTCTTTTTTTTTAGCCGAGCAAGTCACTGTTGCAGTTCCCCCTTGTTTTGCTCTCCTCGAACAAAGAGTTTTCGAGATGGCGCCTCCGAAGGGACGAAAGAGGAGAGATGACTCGCCTACCAAGGTACTGGGGATGACGAACAAGGCTGAAGGAGCCAGAGTTCAGCGACCAGCTGCTCCCCCTGGTCCTGCTCATCCATCTTCTCCAATTTCTCCTCCTCGCGGGGGGAAACGTTTGAAAAAAGCCGATGGGACTCCGTTGGCCCAAGATATCCCCGGTGGTGGCAAAGGGAATGAGAAGGTGGGCCACAGTCATGTTCGCCCTGAGGGGGATGCTGTTTGGCATTCCTCCATCGAGCCCGTGGAGACGACGGGCAAAGCGGGTAAAAGTGTTACCCCAACTCGTAGCCCTGAGGATATCACCATACTGGGTTGGGACGAACGAAAGTTCCAAGAGTAAGCATATCTAGCTTTGTGGCCGGCGAACAACTTTTAAGAACATCTTGTAACTTGGGTTTTTGTTCGCAGGTATCGGCCTAATGATCATCCTGGGCGAGCAGCTGCGGTCCACCAATACGTCTGCTCAAAAACTCCGGTGAACATCCGAGAGATCCCGAGCGAACATGTTCGTCGGGCAACTGAGTTGATCGCCCGATCATGGACCCGGTCTCTGGAGACGACCGTTTCTACTCAAAGCATTGCGGACAACTTCTACTTTTCTTTGATGCATCATGCAAACGGCCTTGCCATCGCCCAGAAAGGAATGATCCAGCTCGCCGAGCTCGAAGATGCTGTTCGTCGTTACGCCAGTACTGCTCGGCAGCTGACCGAAGAGAAGGACGGCCTGGTCGGCCAGTATGAGGCCAAAGTTGCTCATCTTAATAATCAAATCAATGTTTACATTGATTCTGAAAAGAAATACCTTGACCAAATTCAAGGTTTGTCAAGTGAATTGAGAGGCAAAAATGCCCTGCTCGGCGAGGGGGGGAAGAAGTTGTCCGCGACTGAATAAGAGATCGCCGAGCTCAAGGCGGAAATTGCTCGTCTTCGGGAGACGGAGGCCAACCTCTTTACATGCGAGCAACTTGAAGAGAAAGTTCAGGCTCGGACTGGCCCCATTTCTAACCTTGGGTATATCTGCGCCTACGCGGACAGCATCCGCACGACCGATGCTTATGATTACAAGGACCTGGTAGAAGAGATGGGAAAGGACCTCTCCGAGTTTATCAAACATTATCCACCGCTGAACAACATTGAAATTCAGCTGGCGGACGTGGCTGAGTTGGGGGTCAAGATTAACAAACTTGACCCTAGCATCGTTGCTACTCACCCTCCTCCCCAAGTAAATGAGGACGAGCAAGAAAAAGAGTCGGCCGCTGTCGATGAGTAAGCTGCTAAAGAGGCGGAGGATAAGGCAGCTGAAGACCTGGCCCGAGATCTGATCGTTGAACCTCCCGTCGATCAAACTCAAGACCCTCCTCCCGCCGAGCAACAATAGTTCTTAGGACTTAGCTTTTTTCTTTTCATCTTCTTTGTAATAGTTGTTCGCTCCTTTTGTAGTACTTGACTTCTAGAATCACTGTACTGTTTTTGAGGCTTTATGCCTTTTGATTAATGGAATGTCTTTCTCATGTTCGCTCATTTTCTTTATATGTTAATTGCCTTTACATTTTTATCAATGCCTTTGCAATTATAACATATAGTGTTGGGCTTTTGTTCGAATTGAACTTTGCCTTTAGTGGAATCAGGGTTCAGCCTTAGGTTCTGTTCATTTTAAAAAACGAACAACCTTTAAGTGGCTTTGGTCCTCAAAATGGACTTGTACCTCGAGCTTTTGGACTTTTCCTTATTGACGAACAACTACTATATTTACATTATGAAAAATTTACAAGTGTTGTAAGACTGCTCGTCACTAACACATACAACCTGACGAACAACTTTGAACACTAACTAACAAACATGCTCGCTTATAATATTTTTGCCGAGCAACTCTGTCTAAAATTAAAAGATGAAACATCACTCAAACTATACAATATGCCGAACAACTTTAAATTTTATACTTAGCAAAATTTCAAAAAATTAGGCAAGTTTTTGGTTTGCCTTACTTGGTGCACTAGCCCCCCAAGAAATTTGTTCGCCCAATTAGGAACTTGTTCGTCTCATTGATAGTACTTCTTCAGATGTACAGCATTCCAGGAGTATTGGGCCGGCTTGCCTTCCATATCTTCAATATCGTATACACCATTAACAAATTTTTCCGTTATACGATACGGGCCCTCCCAAGTTGGTCCTAATACACCTGGAGGTTGGGCGAGCAACTTTCTTAGAACCATATCTCCAACTCTGAATTCCCTGATTTTAACATGGGAATTATAATAGCGTTCTGCTCACTGCTTATAGGTAGCATTTTTTAGCTCGGCATTTAATCTTTTTTCTTCGAGCAAATCCATTTCAGTAGCTAGAGCAGAGTTGTTCGCCTGCTCATCAAAGTTGGTCGTCCTGAATGTGTTGGTCTTTAGCTCGATTGGTATTACAGCTTCTGTTCCGAAAGCCATCGCAAAAGGTGTTTCTCCGGTGCTTGATCTGGGAGAAACTCTGTATGCCCATAAAACTTCTGGGAGCTCTTCAGACCAACTACTTTTGCTCTCCGCCAGCCATACTTTCAACGTATGCTTGATTATCTTGTTTACGGCCTCAACTTGTCCGTTCGACTGGGGATGATAGGGCGTAGAGTAATGTTTTTTGATCCCCCACTTTGTACAGAAATCTCTCAACTCTTTCCCATCAAACTGCGGACCATTGTCTGTCACGATGGTTTGTAGAACTCCAAAACGACAGACAATGTTCTTCCAAATGAAGTTGATCATTTTCTGTTGCGTGATTTTCAACATGGCCTCTGCTTCTGCCCATTTTGTATAATAGTCGACCGCCACAACGGCAAATCGAACTCCTCCAACTCCTGCCGGGAAGGGACCAATAATGTCCATCCCCCATCTTACAAATGGCCATGGATAAACTGATACGAGTTGTTGGGCTGGGGTATGAATGTTTGGGGCAAAAATTTGACATTGATGGCAAGTCTTTGCTTTCTTGATTGCATCCTGACGTAAAGTCGGCCAATAGTAGCCTTGTCTGATAGTTTTGTATGCCAAGGCTTGCCCCCCAGTATGATTTCCGCATACTCCGGTATGTATTTCTTCGAGTATTGCTCGTCCTTGCCCCCTAGTCAAACATTTGAGAAGTGGGATTGATATTCCCCTTTTGTAAAGTTGCTCGCCCACTAGAGTATATCTGGCGGCTTGCTTTGTTAGCTTGGCAGCTTCAAAAGGGTTGTTTGGTTTTTCTCCACTTTTCAAATATTTGACTATATTTGTTCTCCAATCTTCTTCTTCACTTGCTTGTTCATCAAGTTGATTGACATTATAACTTCTTGTTGATGGATCATTCATCTTTTTAATTATAATGTCTGCCAATTATGCTGGTCCCTCACTTGTTGCTAGTCGGGCCAACGCATCTGCTTGTGTGTTGCTTGTCCTTGGAATTTGTTCAATGAAGACTTGTTCAAACAAGGACATCAGGTAAGCAACAATTCGCTGATACTCGATCATGTGATCGTCTTTTGCTTCGTATTCACCTCGGACTTGGTTCACAATCAATTACGAGTCGCCAAATATTTGTAACCGTCTAACGCCTACTGCAAGAGATATGTGGAGTGACTTGAAGCGATTTTACTAACTTCTACTAGTCGCTCACCCGCAAGCGGACGGGTTCACTGTAGTATAAGTACGTATAATGACCAAGTATTATCGAACCCAAGGGATGGTGTATATGCGAATAGATCCCTGAAGATCTACGCGTCGTAATTAATATGAGTGTATTGTTTTTGGATTTTTGAAAGATTAATTAAACTAAACTCAATTATCCTACGAATGCAAAAGGAAAATTAAACTAAGTAACAAAAGGTGTGTTCTCAAATATGAGGTGGTGATGCTTAAGATAGGAATCCCTACGTATACTAACGGAGCAGGTACATAATCAAAGTAATCGTGACAACCAAGAATTAACCTAAGTAAAAGATCGTAGAATGAAAGCTCAAGATTTTATACCCTAATACTTTACCCTATCAATCGACTTCACTAATCCACTAACAAGTTAATAGATAGTGCTTAATTAAAGAGACCCTAATTTAACTAATGGTGATGCGGCCGTCCTCCTTCGCTAAACCGGTAGATGAATTAACCTCTTCTAAACCCTCTCGTTAAGACTAGTAATTGTTATTGAGTGATGCGGTCGTCCTCTCTCTAACACTTTCGTACGAAATTCAAAGGTAGAGTTAAGATTAATTATATGAATTTATTAATTAAGAGAATTAAAACTAACGTCACTAATTACCCTAATTACGTACCCATATCCTACTTCTACGAGTTCATCCTACCCTAAGCATGCAAGGGTTTTAGCCGGACATGGTTTTAACAAAAATAAAAGCAATAGAAGAAACAACGAACATAAACATAATGAATTGAACGAAGAAAATAAGAAACATGAACTAGGGTTTTAAAAGAAAATAATTCTAAGAACTGAAATTTAATTAACTAAAACGACGTTCAAAGCGTTTAAAGTAATCAAGCTAATGAAAAACCTCAACAACGTAAAAGTAAAGCTTGCTCGTTCTTCTCCTCTTCCTCTCTTTAAAAACTAAGTCTAAAGTGATTTCTAAAGTTCGGCCTCTCTTTCAAAACGTGTTTGGAAGAGGTATATATAGGCACGGGTCGAAACGGGAGTTAATGGGCCGAAAATACGCATCCGGAGGCAAAAATCCAAAGTTGCTCGAGCAAAACGCTCGAGCGGTCCCGCTCGAGTAGTGTAGCTCGAATGACACAATCGCTCGAGCGGTTCCGCTCGAGCCGGTCGTGCGCTAAAATTACACTGTATGTTTTGGGCGCTCGAGCAATTCGCTCGAGCGGTGGCGCTCGAGCTGCTCGAGCGCAAGAAAAGTTCTGTAAGCTTAGGCGCTTGAGCAATGCGCTCGAGCGGTGGCGCTCGACCTAGTCACTCGAGTGACTTCCAACTCATCCAACTAATACTTTTCCTCGTCCGCACTAATACCAATCATATTTCTTCAATATCTTCTCATCCGGGCATCCGTTTGAGTCGATTCAAAATCCTATGAACTCCGGTTTTCGTCCTCTATTCACCTACGAGCATCAAAGAGACAAATTCATCAATGTGTAGAAATAATGCTCAATTGACTCTAAATACTCGATAAACTCGACCAAGATTTGGGTATTTCAAGCTACGAATCATGACAAGTTCACGCCTAATCAACCCCCCCAAACTTACCATATTGCTTGTCCCCAAGCAATGAAATAATAAGTCAAGTGAAATTGTTAGGAATTAGTAAAAAAATCAATCATGCAAGCTAATGAACTCAAGCTTCAAAAGTCAATCACACGTATACTCACTCAACTTCCTTCATCATACTCATGCAATAACAACAAGAAACACCAAGATCAAACATGGACGTGCACTCAACGATGTGTTTCACTCCCTCACGAGTGTATAACAGTGTTTAAGGGACTCACTCAATCAATCAATCACACATATTGGCAGCCATAGACTTGTAAGCACTCTCAACTCCGACCATACTCTAGAAATCAATGCCGAATCAAAAAGGGCTTTTCTCAAGGTTGTAATGTAGGCTCTTTGGACGGGTGGGATAACAATATGGGTAAGTGACTCAAGTGAATGGAGAATAGAAAGTCAAACTTTGGCACTTCGAGATTAGAAACAGAATACTTCAAACATTTTCAATCAACACTCTTTCAATTCCACTTCTCTCAACACTTCAATCTTTTCTTTCTCACTCTTTTCACTTTTTTTTTAATCACTTTTTTTTTTCGCACATCACATGAGCTCATTTTTTCTCTTTTTCCCACATCTCATAACTTCATCACACCTTCTTCTCATATTCACTCAACAAACAACCTTTTCCTTTTTCAACTCAATTCACTCCCTTCACATTCACACTTTCCTATTCTCCACTCAAATTGGGATAAAAAGACTCAGGAATTGGAGTAGTGTTCATATGTGCTAGCAAATAAAATAGGCTTTAGGCTCAAAGGGGCTAACAAGGGATCAATGTCATTGGTAAGGAAAATTTTGGCTAAGTGACTCAATAAAATAAAAAATGGCCTAAGATCCTATTCGGCATATCAAACTGGACACAATCAAGAAGCAAGAGCACACACAAGTTCTACCATCCTCTAAGGTGACGATCCACTCACAAACGAAGAGATTAATTAATGCATCAAAATCTCATAAGGCTCAAAAGCTCACGGCTTTCACATCCATGCTAGTCCTAGTGAATTCTCACTCTCATCACACAAATACTCAAAAAGAAAACTTGCAAGCATACTAGTTCTCTCTCAAATCAACTCTAACTCAAACACTCACACAATAAAACTCCTAACTCAACCTCACAATTCACCCTACTCATCAAATCATACCCAAAGATAGCAATCAACAAGCATAAGATGGTTGATAGGCATAAAATATTGAGTAACAAAACAAATCAAAATCAACCCAAGGAGTATCTCAACAAACCAATAATCAATCAAACTCAACTCAAAGATAAGGGGTGTGCATGCATGTGCAATGTAACAAGAAACATAAAAAAAAACTCCACCCCCCAAACTTCGACCTTGCTAGAGGTCTAAGTTTGGGGTTGTGGGTTACCTCAACCAAATAATTCCGTTTCTCTCACTAGCTTTGCACACTTCCTTGTCTCAAGTTGGTTCCTTCAATCTGAGTAACTCCATGATACCTTTACTCCTTTAGAGACAAGCCTACAAGCAACTCACTCAAATACGAGGTTAAACATACGACTCAAAATAACTCCCTAATGACTAAAAAATACTCAAAGCAAATAAATAAAAAAATAATGGGTTGCCTCCCATTCAGCGTTATTTTTAAGGTCCTCATGCCGGACCAAGCTCAAAGGAGCTTATGGGACATCATACTCAAATTTACCTCCCTTACTCTCATAAGAGTGGTGTTTGAACTCCTTTCCTTGATGTCCCTCCATCATGAGTTACTTTCCTCTTTTCTCATTCCCAAGTGTTATGGGTCTCAACTCCTTCTTTCCTTTATCTAGAGGAGTCTTACTAAACAGTTTCTTGAGTTTGGACTTCTTCTTCTTAACTCCTTCTTTTCCCTCTAGCTGGACCACGTCCACACTTTTCACCTCTTCATCCTTCAACTTCTTCACTTCATCCCTATCAAAAGAGTCAAGATCATAATGCCCATGGGTTAAATAATCACGTGAAGGACTAACAAAATCATGAGTATGAGAAAGATTAGGGATAGAAGGTGTGTCTTCAACACGAGGATCAATTGCATCCATGCAATACAAGCTCTCATCCTCCTTCGGGTGCTTCATGGCTTCATATAGGGAGATCTTCACTTCTTGATCATCAACCTTCAGCGTAATCTTCCCGTTTGCCACATCTAGCACCATTCCCGCCGTAGCTAAGAACGGTCTTCCCAAGATCAGGGGCACGTGCTCATCTTCCTCCATCTCTAGCACTACAAAGTCGGCTGGAAAAATGTGATCTCCAACTCTCACTAGGACGTCTTCAACCACACCTTGAGGTCTAGTAATAGACCGGTCGGCAAGTTGAAGCGTCATCATTGTGGGTTGAAGTTCAACACCTTCCAACTTCTTGAAAAGCGACAGTGACATCAAATTAATGCTCGCCCCGAGGTCGCACAACGCTCCCTTCTTGATCCCGTTCCCAATATCACATAGGATCGTGAAGCTTCCGGGATCCTTCAGCTTCGGTGGAAGCACCTTGTGCACTAATGCACTCACCTCGTGGTTCAGCTGCACCAACTTCGGCTCATCCACTCGCCGTCTTTTCGCGATCAAGTCCTTCAAAAACTTCGCATAGTGCGGCATCTGTTCCAAAGCATCATAAAAAGGAATGTTAATGTGAAGTTGTTTAAAAACATCAAGAAATTTTGCAAATTTTTCATCAAGCTTCTTTTTCATGAAGCGCTGTGGATATGGGACGGGTATCACAGATTTGGGTACCCCCATTCATCTCTTTCTGTTTCTTTCACTTTCTCCCTTGCTTCCTTTGCTTTCTTCCACTTTGGAACTCTCTCAACCTCCTCCTTTTCCTTGCCCTTCTGGGACTCATCCATATCTTCATGCCTCTCAGTCCCTTCACTTTCAATCCCTGTCTCAACTTGGGGCGTCTCAGAATCAGCAGGCATCTGAGGCCCTTCGTAGTTGGTTCCACTTCTTAACTGGATAGCCTTGCAATGCTCCTTCGGGTTCCCCTCCGGCATTCTATTCACTGACTTTGCAATCTGGCTCATCTGGAACTCTAAAGAAGTGAACCTTCGATTGTTCTCTTGTTGAGTTCTAGTCCACTCAACGTTCATCTTCTGGAGCTCTTGATCACGATGATCACCCTTCTTGTGCAACTCCTTCACATCGTACTCCAAGGACGACAACCGCTTGCTCCTTTCCTCCACCTTCTGAAGGATCGCTCTCAATATCTCCTCGGTTGATGCACCGCCTTCTCCACCAGGAGGTTTAGACCCCGGATCAATACCTGCAGGAACAGTAACACCAGCTTTTGGGTTAGCATAAGAAAAGTTCTCATTTTTTCGCCATGTGTTTTGAGGAGGCTGCTGGCCTCCTTGAACTCCTTGTGTGTTCCTCCATTGATTTTGAAGTGGCTGTGGGCCTGGAGGTACAAATGGTTGGCCATAAGAAGGCCTTCCATACTGGTTTCCACCTTGGTAGCCATTCTGGTTGTAATACGGACCTCCCATGTAATTGGCTACCTCTTGCTGCCCCCTTGGTTGGTCTACTCTCTCATTCTCTACTGCATGCTCTCCAACCAAATTCTTCCCCAACTCGAGGTTGTTTATCTTCTCCATCATGGTCATCAATAGCCTTCTCGTTCCTTCTCCCTCTTCAACCTGATGCACTCTCTGAAAATCTGCATCTCCACTCCAAGCACCGGCATTCGTGACAATGTTGTCCACGATCTCCCTACACCTCTTTATGCCTTGATTCAGGAATGCTCCACCCGCACAGGCGTCTAAATGGTCTTGCCCCGCCTTGTTGGCACCACTATAGAAGAATGCCATAATGTCTCCCTCGTTGTACCCGTGCTGCGGGCACTCTATCAGCATGTTTGAGTATCTCTCCCACGCTTGGCGTAAATCTTCTCCAGACTTCTGGCGAAAGGACGAGGTCTCAATTCTAGCCTTGATCGTCCTAGATGGAGGGTAGAATCGCTCGAGGAACAAACGCTCGAGCTCGGCCCAAGTGGTAATACCTCCCCGCGGAAGCGTATTATCGTACCACTCCTTAGCTATTCCCGTCAATGAGAATGGGAACAGCCTAAGCCTCTTGGCATCTTCAGACATGCCATTGTAATTAAATGTTGAGGCTATCATGAGAAAACTCCTCAAGTGAGTGTGAGGATTCTCCTTCCCGATCACCCCCTTGAACTGATTCTCGGTAAGCAGCTTTAAAATCCCCGGGGATATCGAGAAGTTGTTCGCCTCAATAGGAGGTAAAGCCACTCCATCATAGTACCGCTGTGGCTGTGCTGCAAACCTCCCTCGAATAGCCATATTGTGATCTACGTTCTGAGGAACGTGTTGAGGATTAGCAGCTGGTACGGGTACTTGTTGGGGTGGTGGTTGGTTGTAGACAGGAGGTGGATGATATGGATATGGTGGGTAAGGATAAGGTGGGTATGGGTAATGTTGGTATACTGGGTTGTTAAAAGGGTTATTTGGGTTTTGTGGGTAAGCAGGGTTGTTATGAGGATTATGGACAAGGTTCTGAGCTGGATTCCCTACGTTTTGTGTATCCGGGTTCAGGCTCTGGCTATCCCCTAATGGAATTTGATTCTGGCTACCACTAACTCCAGTGCCTTCAACTCGGTCTACTGCCTGATTGAAATCGTTGGCAGCATCGTCCAACTCATTATTGATATCCATTGGTTCCTTTCCTAAGTCGGCAGCGTTCATCCTTCTCAAGAAGGCTCGATTCCTTCTGGCTATTGTCTCAGGGTCCAACGGTATTCTCACTTCGCTCGTATTGCCTTGTGAGCGTGTTTTCATAAACCTGACACACTAGCAGAAGGATCAAAACGCAACTGCCCAATGAATGGAAATAAAATTAAAAACAGAAAATAAATCACCCACTACTAACTACTAAGCTATCTACAAGTCCTATTCAAAAGGCATACAACGCCATCCCCGGCAACGGCGCCATTGACTTGAAGCGATTTTACTAACTTCTACTAGTCGCTCACCCGCAAGCGGACGGGTTCACTGTAGTATAAGTACGTATAATGACCAAGTATTATCGAAACCAAGGGATGGTGTATATGCGAATAGATCCCTGAAGATCTACGCGTCGTAATTAATATGAGTGTATTATTTTTGGATTTTTGAAAGATTAATTAAACTAAACTCAATTATCCTACGAATGCAAAAGGAAAATTAAACTAAGTAACAAAATGTGTGTTTTCAAATATGAGGTGGTGATGCTTAAGATAGGAATCCCTACGTATACTAACGGAGCAGGTACATAATCAAAGTAATCGTGACAACTAAGAATTAACCTAAGTAAAAGATCGTAGAATGAAAGCTCAAGATTTTATACCCTAATACTTTACCCTATCAATCGACTTTACTAATCCACTAACAAGTTAATAGATAGTGCTTAATTAAAGAGACCCTAATTTAACTAATGGTGATGCGGCCGTCCTCCTTCGCTAAACCGGTAGATGAATTAACCTCTTCTAAACCCTCTCGTTAAGACTACTAATTGTTATTGAGTGATGCGGTCGTCCTCTCTCTAACACTTTCGTACGAAATTCAAAGGTAGAGTTAAGATTAATTATATGAATTCATTAATTAAGAGAATTAAAACTAACATCACAAATTACCCTAATTACGTACCCACATCCTACTTCTACGAGTTCATCCTACCCTAAGCATGCAAGGGTTTTAGCCGGACATGGTTTTAACAAAAATAAAAGCAATAGAAGAAACAACGAACATAAACATAATGAATTGAACGAAGAAAATAAGAAACATGAACTAGGGTTTTAAAAGAAAATAATTCTAAGAACTGAAATTTAATTAACTAAAACGACGTTCAAAGCGTTTAAAGTAATCAAGCTAATGAAAAGAAACTAAGAAACGAAAAGAAACTAAGAATTCGTATGAAAAACCTCAACAACGTAAAAGTAAAGCTTGCTCGTTCTTCTCCTCTTCCTCTCTTTAAAAACTAAGTCTAAAGTGATTTCTAAAGTTCGGCCTCTCTTTCAAAACGTGTTTGGAAGAGGTATATATAGGCACGGGTCGAAACGGGAGTTAATGGGCCGAAAATACGCATCCGGAGGCAAAAATCCGAAGTTGCTCGAGCAAAACGCTCGAGTAGTGTAGCTCGAATGACACAATCGCTCGAGCGGTTCCGCTCGAGCCGGTCGTGCGCTAAAATTACACTGTATGTTTTGGGCGCTCGAGCAATTCGCTCGAGCGGTGGCGCTCGAGTTGCTCGAGCGCAAGAAAAGTTCTGTAAGCTTAGGCGCTCGAGCGGTGGCGCTCGACCTAGTCACTCGAGTGACTTCCAACTCATCCAACTAATACTTTTCCTCGTTCGCACTAATACCAATCATATTTCTTCAATATCTTCTCATCCGGGCATCCGTTTGAGTCGATTCAGAGTCCTATGAACTCCGTTTTTCATCCTCTATTCACCTACGAGCATCAAAGAGACAAATTCATCAATGTGTAGAAATAATGCTCAATTGACTCTAAATACTCGATAAACTCGACCAAGATTGGGGTATTTTAAGCTACGAATCATGACAAGTTCACGCCTAATCATGGAGACCAGCAATGAGAGCTTCATATTAGGCTTCGTTGTTGGTGGCCATGAAACCAAATTTGATTGCCGAGGTGAATACTTGTCTATCTGGACTGATTAGAACCACACCTGCCCCCGAGGCTATGTTGGTCGAAGACCCGTCAACGTAAAGATGCCAGGGGTGATCAAGTCCTCTCGTCGGATCTGGTGGGAAGGTTAGTTCGACAATAAAGTTAGCTAACACTTGCCATTTGATCGCTATTCGAGGAGCATAGGTCACCCCAAATTGGCTAATCTCCCGTGACCATTTTAATAGGCGACCAGCTGTGTCGGGGCGATGGAGAATTTGTCGGAGTGGGAAAGTTGTTAGCACTTCGACCTGATGATCAAAGATGTATGGTCGTAACTTCCTCACACTCATAACAAGTGCATACGCCAGTTTCTCAGTTGGAGAATATTTGATCTCCGCGTCGTGTAAAGCTTGACTGACGTAGTAAATAGGTTGATGAAATTTGCCATCTTCTCGTACCAAAACGGAGCTGATAGCCACTTCTGACGCTGCTAAGTATAAATATAGCTTCTCTCCTGGGATAGGTTTTGATAGGATTTTTACATCTCCTAGGTAATCTTTGAGTTGGTCGAACGCCTTTTGGCAGTTGTTAGTCCATGTGAACTGTCCTTTCTTGATGGCTTCAAAGAATGGACGACATTTATCCCCTGATCTGGATATGAACCGATTCAATGCTGCTAGGCATCCCGTAAGCCTTTGCACTTCTTTTATCGAACGTGGAGGTTGCATATCCACGATTGTTTTAACTTTTGTTGGATTGGCTTCAATCCCTCGTTGACTAACAAGATGGCCCAGGAATTTTCCTGAATGAACTCCAAAACTGCTCTTCTTTGGATTCAGCTTCATGTTGTAGTGTCGAAGGATTTCGAACACCTGGGTCAAATGTTGAAGATGGTCTTCCCTTTGGGGGCTTTTGACTACAATATCGTCTACATAGACTTCTACCGTATCTCCGATTTGTTCGTCGAACATCTTGTTCACCAACCTCTGGTATGTTGCTCCAGCGTTGATGAGGCTGAAGGGCATTCTTTTCCAACACAACAAGTTTTTGTTTGTATAAAATGCTGTGTTCTCTTGATCGTCTGGATGCATTGGAATTTGATGGTACCCGGTAAAGACATCCATGAATGTTAGCATTTCATGACCTGCAGTACTGTCCACCAACTGGTCAATGTGAGGGAGTGGAAAGTTGTCCTTCGGGCATGCTGCATTCAGATCTGTGAAGTCTATGCATAGCCTCCAGGTCCCGTTTGGTTTCCTCACAAGGACTGGGTTTGCTACCCATTGTGGACAGAGCGCTTGTCGGATTAGGTCGTTGTCTAACAACTTCTTTACTTTTTCGTTCAAAGCTTGATACTTGTCTGGGCCATATTTTCTTCGTTTTTGGTGGATAGGCCTTTTTATTTGATTGATATTGAGCTTGTGACAAGCATGTTTTGGATCTATCCCCACCATGTCTGCATGAGACCAAGCAAAAACATCTAGATTTTTGCTGAGGAACTCTTTCATTCGGGATCTGTAAGGCTCAGGGAGCTCAGATCCTATGTATAATTCGAGATCCGGGTTTTCAGGATTAACTTTGAACGCCTCCAGCTCTTCAACTGGAGTTGCTCGTCGTTTTTGTCCTTTCCACCGAGGATCAAGTATTGGTCCCTCAGAGTTGAAATCATTTTCGATGTTCATTGGCTCTGCCCCCAGGCGGGGATCTAGATCGTCTGTTGGCCCTGATCCGTTGTTGTTAGTCAATACCTGGCTCTCCAAGCCATCATATGAATGTTGCTCGTCACCACCCCTTTGTTGTTCGTCAGGATGATGCTCCTCGTGGGTGGTGAGGAGTTGTTCGTCCAACAGCTGCTCGTCATGATGTTGTTCATCAGTATCCATGTGGTCTTCCTCTATATCCATCATATTTGCCAGTACTGATGGTTCATCAGCAGGATAGCTAGTTGTGGCTTCCATCATGGATACTGATACATGTTTGGCCTGCAACTGTAAGAGACATTCCCTGGCCTTTCTTTGATCTCCTTTGATAGTTTCTGCTCCACTTGCTGTTGGGAATTTTAAACAATAATGATAAGTGGAACATGCAGCTTTGAATTCATTTAAGAAGGGTCGACCAAGAAACTCGTTGTAAGTTGAATCCTGGTCTACAACCAAGAAGTCAACCATCCTTGTAATATTTTTCTCGGGTTCGTTGGCCGTTACAAGTTGTACTGCTAAAGTAACTATTCCCAATGGATCCGTTACAGCATTCCCGAAGCCTATTATTCTGTGAGTCGTATCCCGGATATAGCCCGAATAATCTCCAAGATGATCGAGCGTCTTTTTGAATAGGATGTTAGTGTAGGCTCCGGTGTCCACCAACAATCTGTGAACTCGTGTTCCCATAATTTTTGCGCAAATTACGAGCGAATCGTTATATGGAGTCAATATTCCTTCCAAGTCATTTTCGGTGAAGGTCAATTCTGCTGTCTGCATGATAGATGGTTTGACCCCCATTTCTTGGACTTGATCGATCGCTCGTAACTCGGCTTTTCTTTTCCGGTTGGAGATTGGCGGTCGTCCATCAGAACACCCTCCCGCGGGGCCTGCAGGTTCCATCATGTATAAGTCCTCCAACGGACGAGCAGGAATGGTAGGAACTGGTCGTGCTGGTTTATTGTTCTTCTGAGGTTGATCATCCTCGTCCTCAGAGTTGTTCTCCCGAACTCTCTTCCCGGGTTGTCTTTTGACAAAGTCGGAGAGCTTTCCGTCCTCGTAGAAACGCCATAGCTGTCTGAGCAAATCTCTACATTCACTTGTAAAGTGCCCCACGCTTTGATGGTATGCACAATACTTGTTAGGGTTTAGTTTGCCAGTGTCTTGGCGAATTTTCCGGGGAGGGGAGAGCAACTCCTTATCCTTCACATTTTTATAAACAGTATCGACTGACACTGTTAGCACTTGGTTCAACTTTTCTTTGAGTTCTGTCCCTTCAGTGAACGGCTTCATGTTTTTAGGGACTCGATAGCTTGTTGCACCAGGTTTCTTGTTGTTCTCCTTGGGATCAGTTTTGTTCTCCCCCAAGTTTGATTGCAAAGCCTCATGCATGGAAACGAATATGCCGGCTTGATTCCTGAATTCGGCATAACTTCTTGGGCACTTCAGACGTACCTCTTTCCATAGCTTTGATCCTTTCTTCAACCCAGCCATAACGGCAACGATTTTCGTGTCCTCACTGACGGGTTCACCTTCTAACAACACCTTGTCGAACCTTTCCATGAATGCCCGATCTGACTCATCGTCGTTTTGTTTTAGGTCAGATAATCGGTGTTTCTGGGACAAGTATGACCCCGTCGTAGAGAAATGAGAAAGGAATTCTCGACTCAGTTGAGTGAAAGAGTGAATAGATGCTGGTGGCATCGCCGAAAACCACTTGTACACCCGATCCCCCAAAGTTAAGGGGAAATTTCGGCATTGAGTGGCGTCGCTGGCTCCCACCGAGACCATATAATCTGAATACTTCGTAAGATGAACTCTGGGATCAGCAACACCGTCATACTGTATGCTTGCCGGGAACTGGACCTTCTTCTGAATCGGAGCTTTAAGAATGACAGGTGATAGTGGTGAGGATGGCAAACTGGTTGTTCCCACACCTCTTTGTTGGTCCAACTGTCCCTGCATGTTCTCCACTGGCCTTCTTAAACTTGATAGCTCATCCAAAGATGCCCCCTGACTTGGAGGCTGTTCGGCGAGCAAAGGTACCAACCTTTCTGCTCGTCGCAGTCCCTCACTTGGAGTGGGCAACTCCTGGAGCTGTTTTCTAGGGTTGCTCGCCGCATTTGGCCCTAGTCGCCTGAAGGCAGATTGAGAGAGTCTCTCATGAATTGATGGGCGTGGTTGCTCAAATGTTGCTCGCCCGTGCTCAGCTTCCTGGCGAGCAACTTTCTCCTGTTGCTGGGGTTGGCCAAGTCTGTCCTGGGCACTGGAGCGGGTTGTTCCGTGGCTCGACATTGTTGTTCGCCCGCGAGCAGATTCAGCCTGGCCCTCTCTTGGTTCGACCATCTTTGCTTTGCCCTTATCCCGCCTGACCTGGGCACTGTTCACCTCGTGTTGTTCGCCCCTGGTTGACCTAGCCCTAACAACTTCTACGGCTCTATCTTTAGGCCTCACTTGTGAAGGCCTATTTTGATCTTGCTGTCTCTGTAGAGCCTGGAGAGCAGCAATAGTTTTGGCCAATTCGTTAGGGTTGTTCGCCAGGGCTTCCATTTCAGGTGGGAGATTATGGGTTACGGTCGTATGTTGCGATCTGTTCGCATGTCTGGGATTACGATCTTGGTGGTCGGCCGACGAGGCTCGGGTGGGAGATGCTCTCCTTGACAAACGTGATGCTTGGGTTTCCTTCGATTGAGGCATTTTGACTAGATTGTTCTTTAATTTTTATATTGAAGAACACCAAGAACACCAAGAACACCTTTGCTTAAATCTTCAAATATTTCTTGAAGTTTCCTTTGAATCTTCAAGTTTTCAACTTGAAGTTCTTGAGTAATCACACTAAACCGAAGGTTCGAACACCCTTTTTCTAGCGCCAAAATTGTTGGTGATCAATTTTTATCGGATGGAATAGTGACTGTTTAAGTTCGGTTTAAAGATCATCAATCAATTACGTGTGATTGGTTACCACCGTAAATGGTAAATCGAGGGTCGGGTTATGAACTTGTAAATATGAAAGTCGAAATCGTAATAATTTCGTATGTGTGTATGTTTAGGTGTATTAGTGTGTGTTTTGAGAGTGTTTATGAATTTGAACTTGTATTTCTTAAGCTGGAGAACAACTATTTATAGAGACTAGCAAGCATGAGGTGTTCCTGACTCTTGGTCTCCCTAGCCTGCATGCTTGACATGTGTCCTTTGACTTTAGTTTGACCTTATCTAAGCTAAATCTTAGTTACAAAGTCTTCTTTGGTCTTATCTCGGACTTCATTGTTGTTCGTCCATGTCGGTTTAAATCGATCCAGGATGGTTCTTTCATAAAAGTTGTTCGCCGTTTGGGTGTATGGCTCAGAAGTTGTTCGCCTTTGTGTCTTGCACAGATTGGCTTTGGGATCTTGGTCCTTTGCTCGTTAGCGTACACCTCTTAGGCTGATAACTGTAACACTTTTACCAATGTTGTTCGTCATTATTGACTTGGTGGTGGGTCCATATTTGGTCTTTGGTCTTTAAACCTGTTCGCCAATATCTTGTTCGTCGGTATAGTTGTTCGTCACTTTATACTCTCCTTGGATTAGTTTATGCACCCCGTCTTAAGTTTCTTTATTGATCATCTTTGATTTGGAGTTGATTTCTCATAATCCTTCTTATGGCTTTAATCCTTGTTCGTCCATCATTGATTTATGTTCGCCTGTCAACAACCATAGTCTGAATCCGAATAACCACTCAACTCTAAGTTGTCATCTGCAGGATACCATAACCCCAAATTCACTGTACCTTTAAGGTATTTTAATATCTTCCTAGCTGCTTCCAAATGACTTTTCTTAGGATTTGCTTGAAATCTGGCACACACACCTACAACAAAAGTAATATCTGGTCTACTAGCAGTCAGGTACAGAAGAGAACCAATGAGAGCTCTGTACTGAGTCTGGTCCACACTTTCTCCAGACTCATCTGGATCCATTTCGAAATTTGTCATCATAGGAATCTTGGCTGCCTTGCTAGATCCTATTCCAAATTTCTCTAACATGTTTCTGATGTACTTTGCCTGATTTATGAAGATTCCCTTCTCTGTTTGCTTTACCTGCAGACCTAAAAAGTAATTCATTTCACCCATCATGGACATCTCAAACTGACTCTGCATGAGTTCACCAAACTTCTCACACAGCTTCTTATTAGGGGATCCAAATATAATGTCATCAACATATATTTGGACCAGAAGGATGTCCTTTCCTTCTTCTTTCCTAAACAAGGTCCTATCAATCTTACCCTTAGTAAAACCATTATCCAGAAGAAACTGAGATAAAGTGTCATACCATGCTCTGGGTGCCTGCTTCAGCCCATAAAGAGCTTTCTTAAGCTTAAACACCTTGTCACCTTGTTCAAAACCAGGAGGTTGTTCCACATACACTTCCTCAATGAGAATCCCATTAAGAAAGGCATATTTCACATCCATCTGGTATACTTTGAACTTCATGTGAGCAGCATATGCTAAGAACAATCTGATGGCTTCTAGTCTGGCTACAGGAGCAAATGTCTCATCATAGTCTATTCCTTCAGACTGAGAATAGCCCTGAGCCACTAGCCTTGCCTTGCCTTGTTCCTAGTAATGACATCATTCTCATCTTTCTTATTCCTGAAAACCCACTTAGTGCCTATCACCTTTTGATGTCTTGGTCTGTCAACCAGCTCCCAAACATCCTGTCTGGTGAATTGATTCAACTCCTCTTGCATAGCAACAATCCAATTTGAATCTTTCAGTGCTTCCTTGATGTTCTTGGGCTCAATTAAGGACACATAGCAACTGAATAAGGCAGCTAAGTTCAGAGTTCTCCTAGTCTGAACACCCTTAGTTGGATCTCCAATTATAAGGTCATTGGGGTGATCAACCAGGGTCCTCCTTCCCGTGGCCTTACCTGATTGATCATCCTCTGCAGGACCTTGGTGAATATCACCACCTGCAGAAGAGCTTCCCCCTATAGGAGTTCCAACCTCCTCTGATTCTGCTCCTTGTGAAGACTTCTTCTTCAGAGAACCAGAAGATGGGTCACCATCTGAATCTGGATCTGAGTCTGAATCAAGAATAGGTGGATTGACCTTGATTACTCTGGGAGTAGTCTGATTCTGGGTCTCTCCATAAGACTTTAATTCCACCTTGCACTCAACAGCAGATTCATAAAAAACAACATGTGGTGTTTTCTCCACACAAAGTGAATTCTTATTAAAGACTCTAAATGCTTTACTGGTGCTGGAATATCCTAAAAATATTCCATCTGCCACTTTAGCATCAAAGGTTTTTAATTTAGATTTCCCATTGTCATGGATGAAACACTTACATCCAAAAACATGAAAATATAAAACAGATGGGGTTTTACCTTTCCATACCTCATATGGAGTCTTGCTATGTCTCTGGGCAATTAGGCATCTGTTCTGAGTATAACAAGCTGTATTAATGGCCTCTGCCCAAAACCTTTGTGGTGTGTCGTACTCTGCCAGAAGAGTTCTTGCAGCCTCTTTTAGGGTTCTATTCCTCCTTTCTGCTACTCCATTTTGTTGGGGTGTTCTGGCAGCAGATGTCTCATGAAAAATCCCATTTTCTTTGCAATACTCTGCAATGTGTGAATTCAGAAACTTTGTCCCCTTGTCACTTCTGATCCTGACTATGCTCTGGTTCTGCTCATTCTGAATCTGCTTGAAGAATTCTGGCAGCTTAGTGATAGTTTCATTTTTCTTAAATAAGAACACTACCCAAGTGTATCTTGAAAAGTCATCTACTATCACCAAGGTGTACTTCCTTCCACTGAAACTAAGAGGAGAAACAGGTCCATGTGAAGTAGTTGAAGTACTCTGGTTGTGGTTGTGCTCTGGACATCCTTAAAGGAGGTCTTGGGTTGTTTACCCTTTTGGCATGAACCACAAACCTGATCATTTTTAAACACTTCATTAGGAAGACCTCGAATAAGACCTTTTCTGACAATCTTATTCAGTGTTTTGAAGTTAAGGTGGCTCAATCTCTTGTGCCATAACCAGCTGTCTTCTGCAGATCCTTTAGCAACCAGGCAAGCATTCCTTGGGCAACTGCTAAAATCTGCAAGATAGATGTTACCCTTCCTCAAGCCTATAAGCAAAATATCATTATAATCAGAAAAAAAAACAGTGCATGAATCACTAGAAAACTTCACTGAGTATCCCCTGTCACAAAATTGGGATACTGAAAGCAGATTATGCTTGAGTCCTTCAACATAGTAGACTTCATCTACAGATACTCCATTAAAGGTCAACTTTCCAACTCCTCTGGTGACTCCATAGTTGTTGTCACCAAACATCACTCTTGGCCCATTCAATGGCTTGAAATCCTGGATATGATCTTTCTAAAATGTCATCTGCTTGGAACATCCACTATCAATGTACCACACATGTTTGCTTGAAAGTCATTTCTCCAATGGGCTTTTATCATCCTGCAGAGAAATCAATTAGGTCCCCTACTAGAGCTGGGTCCTGATTGGTTAGTTGCAGATTTTGTAGGAATCCAAAGATAAAGATCATCCCTTGCTGGATGAGGAGATCTTATCTTTCTTCCAAATCTATCTACCAGCACATGTCCTCTTACAATGACATATTGAGCTACTGGTCTGATCAGAACACCTTTCCTATAAACAGGTCTGGTGTATCTTTTCTCAAATCTGGCCTTTGGAATGACATGCCTTAAAGACATGGTCTTAAAGGTCTGGTTGTAAGGGTACATCCTAGAAGAACCATCTCTGGTGTCATAACTTCCCAGATCAGTTGGTTTTCTATAGATGGGTCTGGAAGACCTTCTCTGGTTCTGAAAATTTGATCTATTCTGATGATAGAATTCCTTCTGAGTTTTCCTGTTCTGGAATCTTCTTGGAGCATTCCATCTTTGAGATCCCTGATTCTGATTGAGGTTCTCTGGTTCAGTATACCTCCTCTGGTATCTCCTATTCTGATTAGATTTCCTCTTAGAGTCTCCTTTTTGAGGTCCCCTAATCTGCTTAGGTTCCACTCTTTTAGGATTCCCCTGAGGTTCCCTAATCAGGCTAGGCATCTGAACAGAACCATCAATCTTCATAGGTTCTCTTTTCTGGCTTGTATGCTCTAGAATTTTCTCTTCCAGAACATTCACCTCTTCTGGACTATATTCTGAATGATTAGCAGGGGGGTCCCATTTCCAACCAGGTCTGTGAACCACCATGCGATCATTACCAGAAGGATCCTCTTCATTCCAGAGTTCCACAAATTCACCAGCTCTTACAGACTTGTCTTTGGTAAAGCAATATTTATGGGATCTTTTAATCATTCCAGGATATCCTAAACCACTCTTATCATTTATGCGTTGAGAAGATCCTGATATAATAGATACAACATCTGGTTTCATGGAATCTTCTCTGGGCATAGGTATCTCAATAGTTTGCTCAACTTGTTTTCCCTTGATAAGAGTCTGATATTTGGCTCTAAGCTCATTGAACTCTTCTATTTGAGAGTTCTTTTCCTTCATGAGTTGATCTACCAGAGTATCTCTTTCTGTGATCTTATCCTGAAGTTCAGAAACTTCTTTGGAATGATCTTTCATGAGTTCTCTGGTGGATTTTTGCTCATGAGATAAGGATTGAACTTCAGTTCTGAGCCTACCATTCTCTTTCCAAGTTTTTGACATAATTGAACACAATTTTGGAGATCTGATAGCATTTTCTGCATATCAGACTCTCTGGAGTTACCAGATGAATTAGAGGATTCAGTATATTTGGAATTTGATAATCATAAGGTAGTTTCATTTACCTCAGTGATGTCTGCCATAAGACACACATCATCATCTGATCCGAAATCAGAAGAAGAAGAAGAACTGGAACTTGTATCTTCCTCTTCTGCTTCTGCCAGTAGTGCTCTCTTGTCAGCATATCTCCTATGTCTCTTGAGTCTTTTCTCTTCTCTTTCTCTAGGAGTCAATTGAGGACAATCATAGCTGTAGTGACCAGGCTTGTTGCATGTGTAACAGGTGTTATCTCCTCTGGGACTGGAACTTGGATCTCTCCTCCTCTGGTTGTACTCTACTCTGGCTAGACTACTCTCTCTCCTCTGGTAGTCTGATCTGCCAGAACTGCCAGAACTGTCATCCCTCCTCTGGTAATCTGATCTCCCAGAGCTGCTATCTATTCTCCTCTCTGGAGTTCTGAATCTGGTCTCCCTTGAGTCTCCATATTTTCTCTCTTTATCTGCAGCTTTGAAGGAACTCTTCCTGTCTCTGGTAGAATCCTTCCAGTGTTTTTTGTACCTGCCATATTTTGAACTCATTTTATCCAGTTTACGAGTTAGGAGAGCTACCTGTTCCTTGAGACTCAGATCATCTGCAGGAGACTCCTTTGGTTTGTCATCTATCTTGATGGTAGAGGAGAAGACAACTCCATTCTGACCAGAAGAGGAAACCTCTTCTGTTTGATCCTCCTCTTGAAGATCAAATTCGTATGCTTTAAGACCAGATAGCAGAAGATGATGATCCAGAGTGTTTAGATCCTTGTTATCTTTAATCACAGTCACTTTGATTCTCCACCTGTTGGTTAGTGAACGTAATATTTTACTATTTATTTCCTTTTCAGGGTAGGTCTTACCTAAGGCACTAGCCTTGTTGAGGAGATTTGTGAGACGCATATCCAGCTGGTCAATGGTCTCGTCTGGTTTCATTTTGGTATCAAACGAGTGTTGAACAGCTTGAAGTTTGTTATCCTTGATCAAGCTTATCCCACATCTCCTTGGCAGTGGCACAGGTTCTGACTTTCTCTATCACCTCCTTAGTGAGTGTGTTGATGATCTCAGTTCGTGCCACCTGGTCCAGATTGTAGAGTTTTCTTTCATCGTTGTCAAGCTCATCTTTTTTCTTGAGGATTCTTTGCCTAGGGACTCTATCCTCTGCAGCTTTTTGAGCAGTTTCACTTGTTTCTTCCCTGGACTCTGACCTGCCACTATCAATAGGAGTCCAGTAAAATTTGATTGGGCAACTCTCTACCACATCCAACATGCGGTGATGAATAGCTCCAAGATGATTACTCATCATGAAACTCCAGTGGCTGTAATCCTCAAATGAGAATTCTGGTAACTTACGACTCTTGTAAGAAGATTTTGCAGACATTTTTACTAAAGAGGTTTAATTTTTTTTTTAACCAAACACAATAAAGAGCAATAGATCTGCCCGATGACCACCAAAAGCTTTACAAAGCAGTGGTCTATGGACACACTGCTCTGATACCACTTGTTGGTCCCACTAGATTGATAAGCATTTTCGCCGCCAGCGTGGTTGTTACACTTGGACGGCGACGAGAATTGGATACTCGATGGGGATTTTCTGAACGGGTCGCCCCGGTCGGCGGTGGATCTGGAGTCGGTTGCGGTTCATGAAATCGGGCATATACTCGGGTTGGGTCATAGCTCGGTTGGGGAGGCGATTATGTACCCGAGTATATCGTCGGGTACCCGAAAAGTGGAGCTCGCGAATAACGATATTATGGGGATCCAGGAGCTATATGGGTCGAACCCGAATTATAATGGGTCGAGCCCGAATTTGACTCCGAGAGGGGAGAGAGATACAAGTTGGGCTCATAACGTGGACTATTCATTTGGATGGACTATTGTCCTTTGTATCGTGTCATTATTATATTTTGTGTAGATTATTCATTTTCTTCGAGTTTTGGCAGCCGAATGGGAGAGTTTTATCCCTCCAATGTGGGGGATAGCTCCTTGTGGGCACCAAACACTAGCCCTCCCACCTAATGGACCGCTGAGTCACCATGATTTACCACCTCCACAATTCCTGTCGGGCCAGGAGGTGGGGGCCCTGGAGACGAGGGCTTCGCCTTTTGCTACAAGATTATTCATTTTCTTAACCATCTTATAGATATACACACATATTTTTTGTGATCAAAACATATATTATTGAAGTCGTCGTGAATATTGTTTGAACTTGAACTGGCATTGAGTTTGTTATATTATTTAGTTTTATAAATTTTGTGTTTACACAATTAATATACTTATTCTGCTGGACTATAAAAACTTGTCTGCCTAGAAATATGAATTTCGTGTTTACACAATTAATATACTTATTCTGTTGGACTACAAAAACTTGCTTGCCTAGTAAGTGACCGACAGATATAAGCAGTGATACAGAAATCGAGTTAGGCGGTCTTCTCTCGATCCAATTTCTATTAAATTGGGGGTTCTTTGCGTTTTTGGGTTTAAGCACTGTCTAGGTGGCCGTAGTCTGCCCTAGGCGGCCTTATTATACGAAAAAATTTCTCTTGGTGTCGCCTAGATGCTATGCGGCCAAAAAAAAGTTCAATTATCAAGTTTCGACTTATACACCTTTAAATATAAGAAGTGATGGGCAGAGTCCAAGTTCACAAAAATAAAAAGGAAAAATGCAGATATAGTTCACCCTCACTAACTCTTGTTCGATTTTTTTTTTCGAACAATTATCGTTTGGTCAGAACCCTTTTCACGAACATTGTTTGGTTTTAAACATTTTTGTGGGGGCTGAATTGAAAAGTTTGAATAGTAAACTGAATAGTATAGTGAACAACTTAATTAAGGGGAAAGGCTCAGATTAATACCGACCCATATTTTGTTATTACACCCACCCAAAAACATGTCCAAAATTCCGAAAATTGTAATAATTTGCGGAATTTTTGTTTCCGAAAATTCATATATTTAGTGTTTTTTTTTATATTTTCGGGATTTTTTTTCCAAAAATTATCAAAAATTTCGAATTTTATTTTCGAACACTTTTTTGGTGGAGTGTATTAACAAAAGATGGGAATGTATATAAGTTTGGCCCAAAAAAATCTAAAAAGCCCATCGTCAGACATTGTCACATTGAAATGGAATTGGGTTTTTCCAACCAACAGGCCCAAAACAGTAAGAAATGGTGGCAACCTCATTCCTTTGGGGCATTTCTCATAACTCATAACTCATAACTCATAAGTCTTTGATTTCAAATAAAATTATTATTATTTCTTACTAATTATTGAAATTGATGGAAGGGGACCATGACAAGATTGTGCCAGTTTTGTGATCAAAGTCAAGGTGTGTATGCCCAAAAAAATCAAATTTCCAGAATAACGGAAAGAGTAGGCCCAACCCAAATGCTTAGCAGTAGATCCAACTTGGAGTCTACATCCCAAATGTTTTGGTCCACTTGAGAAATGTCCTAAAAGTAAGATACAACTTGCACATTCTTTTGGAGTCTACGTCTTTGGTTCTATGCCCTTGTCTTTCTTGTAAATAATATTGTGGGGCCCTATAATACTATGGAATTTTCATTTCCATTACTCAACATCAACTTTTTTGTTCATTGAAAAGAGAATTTGTAATTGGAGAAACTCAGATTGACAAGATTTTCCATTACCCAACATCAACTTTTTGTTCATTAAAAAGATAATTTGTAATTGGAGAAACTCATATTGGCAAGATTTGGTTTTGTACTATGGTTGATGTCAAAGTCAGTTCCGAAGTACCACTGAAATCCATATTATTTTTTGGGATTTATAAAAAAAAAAAAGAAAAAGAAATAAGGGTATTGTAAAAGTATTATGAACTTCATTTATGAATGAAGTAGTAATTGTTTGTAAGAGTGATAATAAATTGACGATTTACCTAAAAAAAAATAAGTATACTTTTGATAGACAGATAAATAAGATATGCTCGGGAGTATTTATAAAAAAAATTCTTTTACTAATCAATATATTATTTATGTGAGGCTTCAGGCTTGACAACCAATTACTAGAAAATTTATTTTTATAAAAAAGAGTTCAATTTTTACAAAGAATAAAGTATAGAGTGAAAATATGCATACATGAACCATTGAAAGATATTACTCTCCCAATCCCGCAATTATTTTCACACTTATCTTATTTGGATATTCCACAATTACTTACACACCCCAAAACATAAAATTATCACTCACAAAAGTCAATAAAACATTAAATTATCATTATTTTATTCAACTTCATACTCACATACTCCATTTTTTCTTAAAAAATGTGCAACTTCCATATGTGAAAGTAAAAGTCGGACGGAGGGAGTAGTTTTTTTTAATAATGAGTATAAGTTGTTTTCACTGAAGAACATTAGTTGTTTATTGAAAACAAACTACTACTTTTCAATGGAAAAAAAATAATTCTTTTCAATGAAAACAACTACTATACTTTAGCGAAAATTATTAATATCCTTCAATAATTCGTATATAAACCAATTTCACTCTATACAAACTCAATAAAAGAACACCACGAAACAATTTCCATATATCACAAGCAACCACCTCCCAAAAACTACAACAAACTTTAGGATTCAAAAACTATATGATGTAGAGTGATTTCTCATAAAAAAAATTCTTTACATTAGCCACTAAAAATGTAATCATTCTATACTTTCAAATGGTCCACACGATTATTGAAAAATTAGCTTAGTATGACAAGTCTCATTTTATTAGAGGAAAAATTAAGTGATGGTTAAATTAACTTAAATAGTAGATTTTTTGTTTTTTGTTACCGACTTAAATGGTACATTACGGACCACGGACGCACAACTTCAATTACAAAACAAACGAAATTTATACAATCTGATAATTGTTTCCACTATTGACTCTTCTTGGTTTTATAATTGAAAATTAGTGCCTTTATTTTCATTTTATTATTTATTCTTGTTTAATCTATTTTAACTTTATGTAAGATATATTCACTATTTTACTAAACTTCAGGAAACCCGTTTCATAATAATTCAATCATTTTTAATGATCAATTTGACGGATAAGATGTGGCGAAAGCAAGATATCTATTACTATATATTTCATATATAATTAAAAAAATAGAAAAAGAGATATATATTATAGCTTACTTATAAAGATATGTGACTATGACTCGTGAGATATTTTAATTAGAGTAAGAGAAAACTACATTACAAATGACGAAACAAATCTCATTATATTTTTCTCCCAGAACTGTTTGTAGTTTCAATTGCTGGATTTTCAGAACTACAAAGAGCCAATGTAATTGGTAATTTGATATATAAACATGAAATAATATTGGGATTTTTTTTCTTTTTTTTAAAGAGACTGTCTCATCTCTATCCACTCATTTTCCCTTTAAATTAAACTAGATTACATGTGTTGTCACCTTACCAATTTGCTCAAACATTACATCACAAAAATGAACAGAAATTAACTCACAAACACAATTAACAATTGTTTACAATAATTAAGTTACTTACCATGGTATCAATCGTGCAAAATATGGTAATTAAATATTCTTGAAAATGTAAATCCCAGCGTGAATCTCATATTCTTTGTCGACATTTTACGTAACATTTTATTGCATTCATTAATACACGTTACGCGTATTATATTATATAATAGACATCTAAATATATGCATTAATATAATAGAATGCAAAATAAATATAAAATTGAAATTGGAGGACACCTAATATATTTGTGCTTTATTTCATTAGTATGAAACCATACGTATGGTCTCAGTTCCAAAATCACCTTTAACTTTAACTTTATCTAGAATTTACATAAGAGTTCTCAAACAATCTTGAGTATAACTGGCCAGATTACTATAATTATAAACGAGAAGTAACTAGTAATGGTAGGGTTACATAAGTAAAATGGGTGAGTCGTTTGCGATATGGATTGTTTCATTATACAATATTATATTCAATAATGTTTATTAAAATAATTATTAATATTAAAAATATACACCAAATATGAATAAGTTCATGATCAAATAATTTTGCCAAATAATTAAGGGGTTAATATCAAATTGAAACCTGTACTATATATTGACCTTTTATCAATTTGCAACATGTACAATTTTTTTTCCTTTTCAAATTACAATCTATAGTATAAAAATTATCAATTTGCAACTTAAACGTTTTTTCTCTAGTATTTTTTGGCCACACTAGTATCATAATTGTCAATTCTTATTATATATAATTGTCACTAGTATTGTTATTATTAACATTTACAATTTTTTTTAATATAAATGTTACATATTATATTTATTGTCCAATTTAATCATTAAATTTAACATTTTTTATTGTATCAAATTAAAGTGTTTAAATAATCACATTTGAACCCTAAAATATAAATAGACCATTATAGCCTTGGTATGGCCCGAAAAATACTAGAGAATGAGGTTTAGATTTGCAAATAATCATTTTTTTTATAATATAGGTTGCAAACTGATAATTTTTTATAGTACAAGTTGCAATTTGATAAAAAAAAAATTGTACAGGTTGCAAATTGATAAAAGGTACTGAATGACAAAGTATAGAGTGAAACTGGTTTATACATTAATCATTGAAGGGTATTAGTTGTTTTCATTGAAGAGTATTAATTGTATTTACTGAAGAGTATTACTGATTTACACTAAAGAGTCTTAGTTGTTCAGTGAAAATGAACTAAGACTCTTTAGTGTAAACCAGTAATACTCTTCAGTAAAAAACAACTAATAATCTTCAGTGAAAACAACTAATACCCTTTGTTGACAGGCATTTTCGTACGGGTAGATTTATGTGGCTATTTGGGTTATGCCCGACAAACAATAAATATAAACGAACATGAACGGTTGGGGAAGAATTTTCGTTCTTCCCACGAATATGAGAGCTTCTTGGATATATGAGAAATGAGAGAAAAGTCGATCCCTTACAATGAGGGGGTGACCCCCTATTTATAGAGGTTCACCCCCAAAGGCCCAAAAGTGGCCCTGAACTCGTCACAACCCTTTATTTGGGGATTTATTACAATTATTAATATAAAGATCAACAGTAGACCTATAATACATTAAATACTCTTTTCTGATGTAGACCCTCGATCCTGTCGGGTCAGGGTATCTTCAGGAATCTGACCTCCTGTCAGGGGAGGATATTTCCTGCTGTAACAATTGCCCCCAAGATTGGGCTCTGATTGCGGCCAGAGTTCGATCTTGATCTGTGCTTCAAATAGGTTTTGCCCCCGAGCCTGAAAATAGGATAGCTCGGATGCCCCGGGGGAATCTTCAACGACAGGGTCCGTGATGGACGAATCTTTTGAGTCATCTTTGAATAGTCAAACTTTTTTGAAATTGGTCGGGTTAGGGGGGGTACGACCTTCCGTCGTGCCCCCGAGTCGAGAACTGTGACGTTCAATTAATAAAGAGTTCTTGCCACTGGCCGACATTGATTTTAGTAATAGGGCGGTAAGGACCGCGATGATAAATTAATGAAGTGCTTAGGCCGCTTGCGGGTAGCGACTTCACGGACAACAGATTGACTTAACAATCAATTAAAAGATAAATCAACAGAGTAACGAGTGAAGTGCTTTAGCCGATAGACGGGCAGCGACTTCACGAAGATGGGATTGAATTAACAACCGCTTAAAAGATTAACCAACAGGTTAATGAGTGAAGTGTTTTAGCCGATTGACGGGCAGCGACTTCACGATGATGGGATTGAGTTAACAACCGCTTAAAAGATTAACCAACAGGTTAATGAGTGAAGTGCTTTAGCCGATTGACGGGCAGCGACTTCACGATGATGGGATTGAGTTAACAACCGCTTAAAAGATTAACCAACAGGTTAATGAGTGAAGTGTTTTAGCCGATTGACGGGCAGCGACTTCACGATGATGGGATTGAGTTAACAACCGCTTAAAAGATTAACCAACAGGTTAATGAGTGAAGTGCTTTAGCCGATTGACGGACAGCAACTTCACGATGATGGGATTGAGTTAATAACCACTTAAAAGATTAACCAACAGGTTAATGAGTGAAGTGCTTTAGCCGATTGACGGGCAGCGACTTCACGATGATGGGATTGAGTTAACAACCGCTTAAAAGATTAATCAAAACGTCTAGGACGCGATATATTACGGCCACAAGTGGGCGAAAGCGACGCGGGTCAGTCGATGCCGGTGAAGGCGGGCTGGTCGATGCCGTTAACATGGATAAACCAAAGCAGAGAATAGATTAGTTAACGCCGGTGAAGACGAACTAAACAACACCTCGCCCATTAAGGCGGAAAGTCAACGCTTAAAATGCGGACTGGATCCACGCCGAGAGGCGGATTAGTTGACGCCGGTGAAGGCGAACTTATCAAGGCCGAGTGACGGATCGTCTTGAGAGGCAGATTAGTTGACGTCGGTAAAGGCGAACTAATCAATATGTCAACGCATAAAAGGCGGACTAATCAACGCCGAGAAGGCGGATTAACTCGAGAAAGAGATTAGTTGACGCCGGTGAAGGCGAACTAATCAATACGTCTACACCTGAAAGATGGACTAATCAACGTCGAGGAGACGGATTACTTCGCCACTCCAGGCGGATTGTCGACGCCTAAGAGGCGGATTAACTCGAGTAGATTAGTTGACTCCTGTGAAGGCGAACTAATCAATACGTCTACGCCTGAAAGGCGGACTAATCAACGCCTAAAAGGCGGATTACTTCGCCACTCCAGGCGGACCGTCAACGCCTAACAGGCGGACTAATCAACGCCTAAAAAGGCGGATTACTTTGCCACTCCAGGCGGACCGTTAACGCCTGACAGGCGGACTAATCAACGCCTAAAAGGCGGATTACTTCGCCACTCCAGGCGAATTACCTCGCCACTCCAGGCGGACCGTCAACGCCTAACAGGCGGACTAATCAACGCCTAAAAGGCGGATTACTTCGCCACTCCAGGCGGATCGTCAACGCCTGACAGGCGGACTAATCAACGCCTAAAAGGCGGATTACTTCGCCACTCCAGGCGGATTACCTCGCCACTCCAGGCGGACCGTCAATGCCTAACAGGCGGACTAATCAACGCCTAAAAGGCGGATTACTTCGCCACTCCAGGCGGATTACCTCGCCACTCCAGGCGGACCGTCAACGCCTAACAGGCGGACTAATCAACGCCTAAAAGGCGGATTACTTCGCCACTCCAAGCGGATTACCCCGCCACTCCAGGCGGACCGTCAACGCCTAACAAGCGGATTAATCAACGCCTAAAAGGCGGATTACTTCGCCAATCTAGGCGGAATATCGACGCCTAAAAGGCGGATAAACTCGAGTGGATTAGTTGACGCCTGTGAAGGCGAACTAATCAATACGTCAACGCCTGAAACGGCGGACTAATCGACGTCGAGAAGATGGATTACTTCGCCAATTTAGGCGGAATGTCGACGCCTAAAAGATGGATAAACTCGAGTGGATTAGTTGACGCCTGTGAAGGCGAACTAATCAATACGTCAACGCCTGAAACGGCGGACTAATCGACGTCGAGAAGACGGATTACTTCGCCAATCTAGGCGGAATATCGACGCCTAAAAGGCGAATAAATGTTTGTAGTCGAAAGGTGTGACCATGTTTTAAATATTGAGTTATTTATTCGGTGAGCAACCTCAATAATTTTTCGAAATTATATTCGAAGTTTCAAATAACCGACTGTATTTAGTTGAATTCAGCGTCAAAAAATTTGTTTTTGATGTCACAAAATGATCTTAGGATATGTATATCCATGCCCCCGCTTTTAATATACATGACAACTTACGAGTTGCGATATATATTAAAAGGAAATATCAAATGAAAACTGCATTTCAAAAATTGCCCCCGATTTTAATTTTCGAAATATGAGTATATGCCCCCGCTTTTACTATATATGAAATTTGCGAGTTGCGATATATATTAAAAGGAAATTGCCGAAATAAACCTGATTCAAGTGGGCAAAGGACTGCCCGTAGAATTTCCCGTTGATGAAGAGGTCCCGAATACTCGTCTCTCAAACCGCTGCCTTTTTTTTTTTTTTTTACAGATGTACAAATTAAATCAGGCCCCACAATTAAAATAAAAGAGGCCCAACAGACTAAATAAAAAAGGGGGCCAATATGTTAAGTAAAAAAGGGGGGCCAATGGAGTAAGTAAAAAAGGCCCAACATCAATAAACCAACAAGGGCCCAAGAACGCACACATCAGGTCCAGCCCAAAACATTAGCATAAGGGGCGTGGAATCTTCTTTACGGGGAACCAAAATTCCAGAGCAGTGTGCGCAGATCGGAGAGCGGAACGCGCGGGGTGGAGACGATCGGGCAGCGATCTGAGACTGCCTTGGGCGGCTAGTCGTCGTCGACCTGAAGAGGATGGGATCACGCCGGGGAGGAGTGGCTGGAGGCGGTGCGGGCATACCGGGGGGTCGCGCGGGCAGGCGGCGATGTGCAGAGGACAGCGGCCCCGCGTGCGGGCAGACGGTACAGGCAGGAGCCCGAGACGTACGGCGAAGCGGGGAGAAACCAGCGTTTGGCGGCGGCGCGGGCCGGAAGCCCGCGATGGGCGGCGAAGCTGGAGAAGCTCGCACTGGGCGGCGGCGCGGGCAGCAAGCCCGCGATGGGCGGTGAAGCGGGAGAAGCCCGCACTAGGCAGCGACGCGGGCAGCAAGTCCGCGATGGGCGGCGGCGCGGAAAGATGGCCGTACGATGGGCTGTGCGGGGAAGTCTCGGGAGGCAGCGGCCACGCGGGTAGACGTGAGATGCGGGTAGGCAAGACCGGGTGGGCGCCGTGGGCGACGTCGGTTGAGGGTTGTGGTCGACGTCGGGTTGCGGGTAACCGCTGGGCGGTGAGCGACGGTTGGAGGCCGTCCGTCGGGGAGCGGGGATGACACGGGGTGACGGGTATCGACTTCGGCGGTGCGCGGATCGAGGCCGGAATCTTTGACTTTTCAACGTGTGTTGAGAAGTGTGCCAAAAGAAGACTGACCACAGAAAAATTGGCACATCAATCGAGCCGGTTGTTGGGGGATCTGAAAACGAAAACAGTACGCCCCTTTATTTTTATTTTGCTTGAACGTTCGAATGGCACCAGGCTGTACTCCTGTCGGCGATGGAGGGCGGTGGAGGTTGCCGGAAAAGGTGTATTTTGACAGAATTTTCGGAGGTGGACTGTTGGGGTGGTGGAGTGACGGATCCTGGCGGAGCCTGGTGGGCGAGGGGAAAACGACGGCGAGCTTGGCAGTGGCGACTTCGGCGGCCGAAAGCTTTGCGAGCCCCGTCGCCGGCAACGACGCTTACCATCGGCCTTCTTCTTTTTTGGTTAGCTCCGTGGGCTTTCTTCCTTTGTAGGTAGAATGAGATTAGTTGATGGATTCTTGGCTTGAAGCCTTCTGGTAATATTGTAATGAAATTGAGATTCCTGAAAATTTTTGTTTTGCTAGCTGCGTGCGTGAGAGCTGTTGTAGGAAAAAGGATTTGTTTGAATTTTTCTTGATGATAATGGTTGAACCGCTGATTTTCTGTTTATACGGATCGAAAAGGCTCATGGTGTGAGGAATTTGATTTTGATTTTTGAGGGGAAGATCTTCGTGTTCATCTATCGAGATGAACACGAATTCTCCCTTCTTCTAGCGCCAAATTGTTGACAGACATTTTCGTACGGGTAGATTTATGTGGCTATTTGGGTTATGCCCGACAAACAATAAATATAAACGAACACGAACGGTTGGGGAAGAACTTTCATTCTTCCCACGAATATGAGAGCTTCTTGGATATATGAGAAATGAGAGAAAAGTCGATCCCTTACAATGAGGGGGTGACCCCCTATTTATAAAGGTTCACCCCCAAAGGCCCAAAAGTGGCCCTGAACTCGTCACAACCCTTTATTTGGGGATTTATTACAATTATTAATATAAAGATCAATAGTAGACCTATAATACATTAAATACTCTTTTCTGATGTAGACCCTCGATCCTGTCGGGTCAGGGTATCTTCAGGAATCTGACCTCCTGTCAGGCGAGAATATTTCCTGCTGTAACACCCTTCAATGATTTATATATAAACCAATTTCACTCTATACATACTCAAGGTGAATAACACATCAACAATTGTCAAATCGTGAGTATATAAATGTATACCTATATAATTTAAATTTATATATATCCTTCCATCACAATATTTTACGTTTAATACAATACCATATATATTATCATGCAAACAAGAACTCGTCAAAATTAATAAAAGACAAAGTATAGAGTGAAAGTGGTTTATACATAAATCACTGAAGGGTAATAGTTGTTTTCATTGAAGAGTATTAACTGTATTTACTGAAGAGTATTACTGATTTGAGAAAAATAGTTTTTTGGTCCCGCAACTTGTCTAGTGTCCAATTTTGGTCCCAAAAATATTAACTTTTCAATTTTGGTCCCATAACTTATTGAATCGTCCAAATTTGGTCCCAAATGGGACCAAAATTGGACAATTCAATAAGTTACGGGACCAAAATTGAATAATTAAAATTTTTGGGACCAAAATTGAATAATTAAAAATTTTGGGACCAAAATTGGACACCAAACAAGTTAGGGACAAAAAATTATTTTTTCGTATTCATTAATTTTTTTCTTTTCTCACCTTATATGTGTGTGTATATATATATACATACATACACACACATACACATATATCAAACACTATTTAATTAATTATACTCTAAAATAATCTTTGTAATAATCATGTATATATTATTGGTGGAGACGAGATCACGATAGCAATTTGGAATTATTTTACGAAGATATGGAGAATCGAAATTTATATGAAAATTATTAATTTATTATTTTATTTACTCTATCGCAATTTAAATTCTTAGTTAGTAATTAAAATTTCATTATTAGTATTTTATGGGAGCTTTGTAATTCATCTTAAATAATAATTATTGGAATTGAAAAATAATGGGTTTTTATTTTTCATGTTTTATAGATGTTTTTCAAATATTTGTATTTATATTCATGAAAAATAAATCCAATGATGTGTGTATATATATATATATATATATATATATATATATATATATATATATATATATATATATATATAAGGTGAGAAAAGAAAAAAAAATTAATGAATACGAAAAAATAATTTTTTGTCCCTAACTTGTTTGGTGTCCAATTTTGGTCCCAAAAATTTTAATTATTCAATTTTGGTCCCGTAACTTATTGAATTGTCCAATTTTGGTCCCATTTGGGACCAAATTTGGACGATTCAATAAGTTATGGGACCAAAATTGAAAAGTTAATATTTTTGGGACCAAAATTGGACACTAGACAAGTTGCGGGACCAAAAAACTATTTATCTCTTACTGATTTACATTAAAAAGTCTTAATTGTTCAGTGAAAATCAACTATATGACTCTTTAATGTAAACCAATAATACTTTTCAGTATAAATAACTAATACTCTTCAGTAAAAATAACTAATACTCTTCAATATTTCATATATAAACCAATTTCACTCCATACATACTCTTAATAAAATTACATGTTGGATGTGTACATGCATCACCAATATCATAAAACCAAAAAGGGAAATTAATTAGGGTAAAGGTTCAATCCGGGGCATTATTGGAATTAATTGGAAGTGTCTGGTTTGATCTCCCGATCAAGCAGGTATATGAGTGGTTTTTAAAAATTATTTTAAAATGTACCAAAGGATATGAGTTGTATGACGAATGCTAATTTGTATTTGCCATGCAAAAGGTGATGGCGGCCCTAATACAGAACAGTCCCATTTTTGGTCCCATTGACTTTAATATCCATACTTGCACTTTATCTTTTTAATTCTTAAAGGTACCTAGTGTTACAAAATACCCAAACCAACCCTGATAATCAGGAATATGTATTTTTAAACCACATTTACATATTTGTGAATGAATTTTCTTTATAAGAATCTGCCCCCGCTAAGGGCTACTGATTTTTGTAATTACCATGGAAAAATTCCACACTTTTAAAAACTCGAATTGGTAATGAGTTGTGAAATTATTACTCCCTCCGTCCCAAAGTTAAGTTCTCGTTTACTGTTTGCACGATTATTAAGAAAAGAATTGTTTATTAGTATTTAAAGTGATAAAATGATGATAAAGTGATAAAGTAGATGTTTTGGTTATTAGTGTATGAAGAATATAATATTAAAAAGTATTGTTACTTTTTTTGCCAAAAGTAGATGTAGCAAATGAGTATGAGACGGACATTTTTTACAAACGGGAACTTAAGTTTGGGACGTAGGAAGTATTTTTATTAATTATTTTCATAGTATGTATAATGATATGGAATATAGTGGGGATAATTATTTGGGAGAGTTATCCTAAGATACAATATGGAAGTAATGATTATTGAAAACTATAACCAAAATATTTTATTAGTAAATACTACAAAATGGGTATCACATTGACCAAAATATCCATAACCAAATTTATTCCATCTAAATTGAAAATATCTTCCCCAAATTACGCCCTTAGTTATGTAAACAACAATGACTTATGTGTTTCCTTTTGTTTGGGAGGAGTCAACGACTTAATGATTTTGTTCTCCTTTCTTAGTTGTCCATACACAATTCAATTTCCAGTAACATTCCTTTCCATAAACAATCTTAAAAAATATAGTAGATATGCAATGCTTAAACAAAAAAAAAAAAAATGTTCATGTATAATGATATAGATCTAGGAAAAAAATGTACAAAGTAAGTATCTGTAAAAAATATTCCACATGTGTAATATTAATTACGTGAAAATTGAATGTCTCATTTTTTTTAATATAAACACTACGTACATGTGTTGAATTGTGTGCACATATACAAGATATATCACATATTCATACTATAAAAGTAGCGTTATATACTATAAATCTTGTGTACATTCAATGATGTAGAATTTATATATTAGACATATTCATTAAATTTTCCATAGCTAATGAAAATCTGCAATTTCAATTTAAAATATTGTACATGTGTAATATTATTCACATAACCATTGAACATGTGCAATATTTATTACTGTAAACACTGCACATGTGTTGAAAATGGTACATATACTTTTAATTTTAAACCTTACATTTGTAAATGAAATTGTTTTTACATATTACACGTGTTCACAGAAATTATCATAAAAAAATGATTATATGCAATTTCAATTTAGAAAATGATGCACATGTTCAATTATAGATCTTTAAATATTGCACATATCCATTGAATATAGATAATCTTGCAATATCAATTTAAAAATATTGCACATATATATGAACACCGCTGCACTAAATTAATGATGCTTCAAATAACAAAAAATTGATACAAATAAAAATAAAAATTATCTAATGATATAATCGGAGAAAATTTTCTCGATTTGTTTTTTTCTCAAAGCATTCAGATCATGAACAGAGCAATAATCAATAGACTATCCACCTATGATATCAATAACCACAACACCATGAAAGCTTCGACAAAAGATTAGATAATTTGGTGAAAATACCAAGTCATTAATTTGTAGCATTACAAACAAACATAGAATTAATAGAAATAATTTTCCATAAAAATATGGCGGTTACAAAACCAATTACAAAAGGGCAAAAATGACATATAACTATGTTAACTGTTTCAAATAGTAACTCAAATAATTTGTAGTACTAATTAATGATTGGAACTAAAATATAATAGTAAATATTAATTTCCCCTAATTATTTTTTCAGGACCATAATTTAAGGTTAACAAAATAAAACCGTAACTTATCGAGCTGGCAAAATGAGGATAATAACTTTAAAATCTGACAAATTATATAAGGATAAATCAGCCATAATCAATGCAAATCGGGCTAATTTGACCGATTTGAGCTAGAATTCGGGCCCAAATGAAGCCTATTTGGCATGAATTTGCAACTTATAAAAATTATGGTCCTTAAATTGTCAATTTTAAAAGTTACAATCCTCATTTTATCAACGCGTAAAGTTACAGCTCTCATTTTTTCACCACCTTAAGTTACGGTCCGAAATAACAATTTTTTCAATATAGTGGATTTCTTTTTGGGAAAATTTGTAATTCTTCTATAAATCAATATTATTAACTTCTTTATGTTCTGTTGATCAATACTTTAATTCCATTTTATAAGTCACATCCCATCAAAATAATGACATGATCATTATGTATTTATGGTCGTATGTATACTTATAACTAAGATCATGAAGAGAGTTAAATAAATAATACAATAAAAGATCCCATTGACATTTAAAAAGAAAAACCCTTGTGTTTTCAAAATTAAAAAAATTGTACTACCTCCCACACTGAAAATTGGTCCTATTTTTTTTGGTGGTTTAATGCAATATGTCAAAGGATATTATGAAATTTTCTAGAAAGGTTCGTTTATTAATAAAATAATATGAAAAGTTCGTTTCGCATTTGTAAACATACTTTTTACAAACGATAATTTTATTTAAAACAAACCTAAAAGAATTCCGTAATATTCTTTGATAGACCACGTTAAGCTATGTGCGAAACAACCGGACCAATTTTTAGAGACGGAAGGAGTACTTTGCTACAAGGCGCCGCCAGTGCTAACTTGAGCCTTCCTATAATAACCCCACCACCCGATTGGGGCGCCTGATTCTCTTTATAAACATGCTAATTTCGTTGTTCGTATTTCAGCAGACATTCCACCATAGTTGTTAAACTCCCCCTCACTTTCTCTCTCTGAAAAATGGGAAGATTTCTCCCATGTCCTCTCCATTGCCATTCCGAACATCACGAAGAATCCGATCACCATTCTCAAACCAGTAATCATCTCACCTCTGAATCATCATCTTCTCACTCATCGCTTACTTCACAACAAAGCCTACCTTCCGTACCTTCCCTAACACATTCCCAATCCCTCGAACACGCCACCACCGCCGCCGCCGACGCCAGCTACGGCTGCCTAGCCACTCTCAATGGCCACTCATCCTACGTATTCTCCATCGCTCTGGCCGGGAAACACCTCTACAGCGGCGCTTCCAACGGCGAAATCCGCGTATGGGATCGCAACCCTAATTCGTCGTACAACGACGTCGTTTCGCGAAGCCACGGCGCCGTGAAGTCAATTATCGTGTTAGGGGATAGGATTTTCACGGCGCACAGCGATCACAGAATCAGAGTGTGGAAAATCGATGTTACCTCTGTTAATTACCCGAAGCACAAGCTAATTACGACTTTGCCGACGGTGAACGACCGGTGCATTAGCCTTTTCTCGGCGAAGAAATACGTCGAGATCCGGCGTCACAAGCGGCGCACGTGGGTGCACCACGTGGACACCGTTTCCTCCCTCGCGTCGTCAAACGACGCCGCTTTGATCTACTCCGTCTCCTGGGACAGATCGCTCAAAATCTGGAGGACTTCCGATTTCAAATGCGTCGAATCGGTCCAAAACGCGCACGACGACGCCGTAAACGACGTCGTCGCGTCAGTCGATGGACACGTTTACACCGCCTCCGCGGATAAATTGATTAAAGTCTGGAAAAAATTCGAAGGAGAGAAGAAACATTCGCTCGTTTCCACATTGGAAAAACACAGATCTGCGGTGAACGCGTTGGCTCTGAGCGGCGACGGGGATGTTTTGTACTCCGGCGCCTGCGATAGATCGATTATAGTGTGGAAAAAGGACGGCGGCGCCGCCCATATGGCGGTCGCCGGCGCGCTGAGAGGCCATAAGAAGTCGATACTGTGTTTGGCTGTGGTGGCGGATTTGCTGTGCAGTGGATCGGCTGATAAAACGGTGAGGATTTGGAGGGGAGGGAGTGGAAATAGCTATTCTTGCCTGGCGGTATTTGAGGGGCATAAAAGTCCAGTGAAATGTTTGACGGCAGCTTTGGATAATACTAACAGAAGTTATAATGATTTGAGGAATTCTTATTTGGTTTATAGTGGTGGTTTGGATTTTGATATTAAGGTTTGGCAAATATTTGTGCCGTTTTAAGTTTTTTTTTTTTTTTTTTGCTTGATAATTTGTAAATAGAGAAATGATTTTCCCTTTTTGGGAGTTTTGTTTTTTTAATTTACTTTAAATCTCATTACTCAAATTTGAGAGTGTTATTGGTTTTATTTCGGTATATGAACTTTCCAATTCGCGCGAGTTTTTAAAATTGTGTATTATTTACTCTTTCTGAAAAAAAGAAAAGAACGAATACCTAAAATTTGGTTATTTTTTTATATAGAGCCTTACTTTTCAAATTATTATTTAAATAATAAAAACTGTATACCTTAAACACGCTATATAATTAATTTTATAACATGGACTCACTTAATTAATTAATATGCTTTGGTTAGTATGAAACACATGTGCACTTTTTTTTTTAGATATAGGATTTTTTTGTATGAGATAAATAATTATATGAATTAAATTCACATCTCCTATAAGTTAGAATTTTTAAATAATATGATTTTTTTCATAATTTTAGTATAAAAAATAAATTAAATTAATTAATTTTACACATCTGAACTTTTAAAATAAGGGGAAAATCTTTCAGTTTGTGTTCAAACTATACAATATTAATCGTGTTGGTATATATAAGAAAACATTTGCATTAGAAGGTCATGAGAACTTAAGAGGAAATGGGGGCTATTTTAGTTACGGCCATTATACAATTTCATTATCAAGTTGTCTCATGTTATTAATAGAATAGGAAATGATTAAAAATCCCAAATTTCATTTTAAAAAATGTTTTTAATCCAATCCATTTTTTTTTTTATCTAAGAAAACGTATAATATCCTAAATACCCCTAACCTCTCATTTGAGATATATAATGCTTCTACTCCAAAATGAAATTTCTCTCTTTTTTTAAGACACAGCATTTTTAAAATAATTTTTCTTTTTCTTATTTGAGACTGAATTTTTCACTTATTCGAGACGAAGCATCTTCACCAATTCCACAGAATTTAAAGAGCGTCGAATTCAAATCACAAAATTAAATAAAAGATTAAACTCAAAATTAAACCTAAAAAAAAACTATATGAATAGCATAGCAAACATAATTTGTTTTCATGGTCTAACATTAATTAACTAGCAAATATTAAACACGTACGAATGTATAGAGAAACATCCCCATGAGATTTTTTTTTAACTAAGCTGTCGAATGTATAGTGTATGAAAGGATGGGTTGAATAAATCAATTATGAGAATGTTTGTCTGTCTTTTTATGTTGAAAATAAGTAAAAAAACTACATAAGTTAAAACATAAATGATTAGGGTAGAAAACTCAGGGTCCCTACGCGGTCTTTTCTCAATGTGGATTCTTGAATTTTCAGTGTGGATTCTTGAATTTTCAAGCTTAATTAATGGTTCTCCCATTTTCCACCAAGGAAAAAAAAAAAAAACTCCTATTGCAATTATTGACGTAAATGAGTCGAGCCGATTCGAACGCATTTGTGTTCAAACTTGTTGGAAAAGTTATCGAGCTTTTGATATTCATGTTTGAGTTTGTTTGATAACTAATCGAATCAAGCTCAAACGAGCTTTAATCCAGCTGAAGTAGTTTGATATTTTATACTACTACATGTTTTATCTTTTTTTAGTTATCAAGTTCGAGTTCGAAACCGAGCTTTAGACTATTTCGAACATAAATTTTATGTTCAACCTTGTTTGATTTCTATTTCAAATTGAACTCAAACAAATTTTTACCGAACGATCTTAAATATCGAGTATTGAATAGCTTGGTTTGATTTTCGTCCCCAATCGCCATTGATTTTATGCAGCTCCTTAATTTGCTTAGTACCCTAATTAAGATTAATGAAGTCAACATGACTCGTATTAAATCAATTTTGCTTAGGAAAGAAAATAATAAATTAAGTCGAGTAGGTTGGCAAGTATGCATGCTGACCGGTGACCACCTTTCAATTCTAGACTAGTAGTCTAGTATCCCCCCATTCCGGCATTCCCCACACAACCTAATTTGCATGTATAATAATATCATATTGTGTATTATTGTGTGTGTATTAGTATATTGATAAATTTAAATATTATAAATTATGGAGAGTAGTACGTTAAACCAATATATATTAATACTCCCTGCCTCCACAAAAAATAGTCATCTTTCTTTCACGTAGCTTACTGCGATATGTCAGAGGGTATTACGAGATATTTTGAGGTCCGTTTTTTAACAAAATGATTATTTATGAAAATTATGTTTTGTTCTTTTCATTAACGGTCATTTTATTAAAAAATGAATCTCAGAATACCTCGTAATAACCTCTTACATATCGTATTAAATTACGTGTAAAAGAGCAAAACCATTTTTTGTGGAAGGAGGTAAATTCTTAATTTTTTTCTCTAAACAGAATAAGTTTATAAATTAAAAAAATGCATTAATAAAAGCTATCAAGAAGGTCGTCTACAATAGTTGGAGGTCCGGCCCAATAATAAAGGCTTGAAAAATGATTCAAACCCCCTAACAAAATGATGAGCTAGATCATTGACGTTTCTATGAACAATACAAGTCATATAATCCCCATGGTGCATTGATAAAACTTTAAAAATCATTGGAGGAGTAGAAATAGAATTTTTATTTATTATATCTTCACTATCATCACTGTTGATAGGCGAACATCAATTATTGATAGGTGATTAGGCGTGAAATTGTCATGATTCGTAGCTAGAAACGCCCTAATTTTGGTCGAGTTTATAGAGTATTTAGAGTCAATTGAGCATTATTTCTATACATTGATAAATTTGTCTCTTTGATGCTCATAGGTGAATAGAGGACGAAAAACGGAGTTCGTAGGACTTTGAATCGACTCAAACGGATGCCCGGATGAGAAGATATTGAAGAAATACGATTGGTATTAGTGCGGACGAGGAAAAGTATCACTTGGGAGGAGTTAGATGTCACTCGAGTGACTAGGTCGAGCGCCACCGCTCGAGCGCATTGCTCGAGCGCCTAAACGTACAGAAACTTTCTTGCGCTCGAGCAGCTCGAGCGCCCAAAAACATACAATGTGATTACACCGCTCGACCGGCTCGAGCGGAACCGCTCGAGCGATTGTGTCATTCGAGCTACACTGCTCGAGCGGGACCGCTCGAGCGTTTTGCTCGAGCGCCCATGGATTTTTGCCTCCGGATGCGTATTTTCGGCCCATTAACTCCCGTTTCGACCTGTGCCTATATATACCTCTTCCAAACACGTTTTGAAGGATTCCCGACTTTTAGAAATCACTTTAGACTTAATTTTTAGAGAGAGGAAGAGGAGAAGAACGAGCAAGCTTTACTTTTACGTTGTTGAGGTTTTTCATACGAATTCTTAGTTTTCTTTTCGTTTCTTAGTTTCTTTTCATTAGCTTGATTACTTTAAACGTTTTAAACTTCGTTTTAGTTAATTAAATTTCAGTTCTTAGAATTATTTTATTTTAAAACCCTAGTTCATGTTTCTTATTTTCTTCGTTCAATTCATTATGTTTTTGTTCGTTGTTTCTTCTATTGCTTTTATTTTTGTTATAACCATGTCCGGCTAAAACCCTTGCATGCTTGGGTTAGGATGAACTCGTAGAAGTAGGATGTGGGTACGTAATTAAGGTAATTGGTGACGTTAGTTTTAATTCTCTTAATTAATGAATTCATATAATTAATCTTAACTCTACATTTGAATTTCGTACGAAAGTGTTAGAGAGAGGACGACCGCATCACTCAATAACAATTAGTAGTCTTAACGAGAGGGTTTAGGAAAGGTTAATTCATCTACCGGTTTAGCGAAGGAGGACGACCGCATCACCTTAGTTAAATTAGGGTCTCATTAATTAAGCGCTATCTATTAACTTGTTAGTGGATTAGTGAAGTCGATTGCTAGGATAAAGTATTAGGGTGAGAAATCTTGAGCTTTCATTCTACGATCTTTTACTTAGGTTAATTCTTGTTTGTCACGATTACTTTGATTATGTACCTGCTCCGTTAGTATACGTAGGGATTCCTATCCTGAGCATCACCATCTCATACTTGCATACACACCTTAGATACTTAGTTTAATTTTCCTTTTGCATTCGTAGAGTAATTTAGTTTAGACTTAATTATTTTAATTTCCAATTCCCAAACAATACACGCATATTAACTACGACGCGTAGATCTTCAGGGATCTATTCGCATATACACCATCCCTTGGGTTCGATAATACTTGGTCCCTATACTTGCCCATACTACAGTGAACCCGTACTCTTGCGGGGTAGCTACTAGTAGAAAGCTAGTATAATCTCTTCAAGTCAATAGGCGAACATCAATTATTGCTAGGCGAACAAAGATTAAAACCTTAAAAAGGATTATGAAGAGTCAACACCAAGTAAAAGATGATCGACAAAGAAAATCAAGTCGGGGTGCATAAATCAATCCAGGGAGTGTATAAACTGACGAACAACTCTACCGACGAACAACATACTGGCGAACAAGTATTAAGACCCAAGACCAGATATGAACATTCTGCTAAGTCACTGAATGACGAACAACATTGTCAAAAGGTGGTACATCTACCAGCCCAAGAGGTGCATGTCGACGAACAAAGGACCAAGATCCCAGAGCCAATCTGTGTAAAACACAAAGACGAACAACTTTGATGAAAAAACCATTCTGGATACACTAAGCCGACCTGGACGAACAACAATGAAGTCCGAGATAAGACCAAAGAAGACTTTGTAACTAAGATTCAGCTTAGATAAGGTCAAACAAAGGTCAAATGACACTTGTCAAGCATGCAGGCTAGGGAGACCAAAAGTCGTAGACACCTCATGCTTGCTAGTTTCTATAAATAGTTGTTCTCCAGCTTAAGAAATACAAGTTCAAATTCATAAACACTCCCAAAACACACACTAATACACCTAAACGTACACGCATACGAAATTATTACGGTTTCGACTTTCACATTTACAAGTTCATAACCCGAACCCTCGATTTACCATTTACGGTGGTAATCAATCACACGTTATTGATTGGTGATCTTAAACCGAACTAAAACAGTCACTAATCCACCCGATTAAATTTGATCACCAACAATCACACTTATCGATCCACTACTCTCACTATAAGATAAAATCAAAGTTTCCCAACTTAAGAAAAGAAATTAATGACTATCAATTTGGAGGAGAGATCGAGGTTTTCATTCGGAATGAAATTAGAGGCTCTCAATTTAGAAGATAATTCAGAAGCTGAACGATTTGAAAAGACGACAAACAACGACAAACTGATATAATTCTTCTAGGCAGTGGCCACGTAAACGCGACAATCTAAAATTTACGAAAATTAATTAAAAATGATCGAAAACCTACAAAATTAAAATTAATAAATTACTCTGTTGATTGACACAATCTAACATAATATACAAAATAAAATAATGAAATTCCATATCGCTTTATCCTTACTTTTCCCAATTCCTTTCCAAACAAAGAAAAATTCCACTTTCACTCAATTAATAAATATATAAATCCCACTACTATAATTTTACATTCGTCATTCTTCTGAAGTAGCTATTGGAGACATGAGACAATATTCATTAAACTATACAAATATTTTAATTAATTAATTAGCATAATAATCTACCTATTACTAACCCGTGGGGTGCGTGGTGTGGTGTAAATGTGCCACGTGAAAAAGAAATAATGGTAGTTAAAAAGTCCATTAAATTAAAATTTACTAAATTTGACTTCCAATATTCTATTAAAAGTAATCCCAAAGATATTGCTGCCTAATTTAGCAGCACGTAATTATATTTCTTTAAGGCCCAATTGCATCATCAATTTGGACCTTAGATATTTTATCCAATTATAAATTTTGATGTCACACTGATTATGGACTCACTTTTTATGGAACAAGTGCACCACTTACAAATTCAAAATCATTATTAAAAATCTTGCCAGATTTTAAGCTATAAGACACTTTTATTAGGGCAAATCATATCTGCATTGTATACGTGTGTGATTGTAATTGTTCACTTTATATTTTTACCAATAATCAGAATCATGTAAAATAAAATTAATTGTCAGTAGGATTAAAATTAATTAAACCAAATATTTAATTCGGGATCGACTTATAAAAGCTCGTTCAATTATAAACTTGTATCTTGATAAAAATTTATTGGCGCCTATGCTCAACGAGTATAAAAAAATATAAAAGATTAAGGGGCATTTACGTATTAGTTCAAAAAAGTGAACCTATTTACAAATAGGTTCAAAACATTTGCACAGATGCATAAAAATAATTAAAGTTCTCGTGTTTGTTTCGGTTGAAGTTTGTTTGTATGTGACATAATTAATTATCAAAAAAATTTAAAAATAAAAAAATATTAAATAAATTTAAATAATACTTCCTCCGATTTATTTTAGATTATTCATTATCTTTATTACAAAACAACTTTATACACATAAATAATTATTTTATTAAAATTCGTACCTTTTGTTTGGATCAATTTAAAATGAATTGGAGAAAATAATGTGTTAGACCCTACTCAATTCAATTATCTTTTATGTGCTTAATCTAGTATTGGGTCGGATCTATCCAATCATGGCCGTCCGAAATAAAAAATAAAATAAAATCAAACCAGGTGAATAAGGTTGTAAGCAACCTTTTACCCAAGGACAAGGTTATATACTACCCTATCTTTTATTAATACAATTCCACTAAAAAGTGTTCAGAAAAAAATTCGAACATTTTAACAATTTTTGGAAAAAAAAATCGAAAATGCAAAAAACAAAACACTAAACATATGAATTTTCGGAAAACATTTCCGAACATTTTTTTCGGTGAGGTGTATTCACAAAACATGGGACTGTATTTAACTTGGGCCTTTACCCAAATTGCTGCACCGTGTCCAACTATAAATATTTTAATTTGGGCCCAGGTTATTTGCACCAGCCTCTTTGGTAAAGATACTATCCGGATGAATACGTTATTTTTATTGTTTGGAAGTTTTTTTTTAAATTGATTCAATTTTCCGGATATTTTTTACGAACATAATGGAATGCACAATATTTCGAAAACCAAAAAAAATGATTTTTATGTATATTTTCGAATTTCTTTTCCAAAATTGGTTCAATTTTTTTAAAAAACAGGCCGTATATTAATTCGGGTAGTGTCTTTACCAAAGAGGTTAGTGCAAGTAACGGTGGCCTTTAATTTTTTCGAAGCGTAACTCGTTGGGCCTTTTGGGCTTACTGTTGTAGATAAAAAAAAATAGCTTAGATATCGACAAATCCATTCAAAAAAAAATAAAAAAAATACAAATAAGTTGAGGAGAAAACAAAAGTGTGAATGATGTAGAAAATTAATCTGGTAAAAAGGAAAAAAAATAAAAAACCATATATGTTTGATAAATAATAAATGTGTAAGATATTTGTGAGTTCCATTAAATGCATAAAACCCCCTATGTGAATAGGGGTGGAAATAGGTCGAGCCGAGCTAGGCTTCTCGTTGGACGGCCTGGGCCTGCTATTTAATCTTTGGGCCTAAGTCTGACCTGTTATCTGTCATAGGCTTTTTTCAGAGCCTTGGTCTGACCTTTTTAATAAATAGGTCTGGCCTGAAAGCCTTCTAGGGGTCTTTTTAATCATATTTACAAAATTATATTCAATAATTATATTATTATTAAATCATAACAATTAACTCTTTAAATCTTAAAATGAAGATTAAAAATTATTTACCAAAGAATTATCAAATAATAGCAAAATAAAAAAAATCAAATAATATTTAGCAATATTTTTACACACATATATATATTAAATATTTATTATATTATATTTTATTATTATATATTACATTATATTATATATATATATATATATATATATATATATATATATATATATATATTTAGTATAGTTAAATAGGCCGGCCTGTTGGGCTTAAAAGACTTACAGAAAAGTTCAAGTTTGGCCTATTTAAATAAATAGACTTTTAAAAAAGTCTGAGTCTGGCTCATTTGTTAAACGAACCGAGCCGAGCTAGGCTTTAGGTAGGCCGAGCCGTAGGCCCCTGTCGGGTAGTCTGGCCTATTCCCACCCCATAGGTGATAAAAAAATATGTACAAAGATTTCTCCACTAATCATTTTCGTTCAAAAAACACTCACGTCATAAAATTGAAACGTGAATTCATATAAGTTCTAATTTAACTAATCCACAAAACAAGTTTGCATCTAAACCACAAAAATATGTTGTCTCTAGGGAGAAGGGAGGGGGGTGGAGGAGAAATGAAAAAGAAAGGTTGGGGGATGGGGGATGGGGGAAGTGGAGCACGTGAAAGAAATTCCTGTGAAAAATTTCAACATATTTCCAGAACTTTTTCATTGAATTTTACCCTTTCAGTTCGTTGGAGCTCTATACGCTACGGTGATGCTCTTGTAGAGACGAAGTTGTTTTATATACCTTTGAAAACGTCACGTCATTCCATGAACACTAGCTGAGATGTGATTGTTTTGCGGACAAAAGTTTCATCCTTGACTCGACTTCTTGTTCTTCCGTTAGTGTGTGTATTTTTTGCCGCTTTTGTAAAAGCTAAAAAAATTTCAGTGTAATCTCTTATTTTTCGCTTTTTAATTTATTTTCATCACTCTGTAAAGTATAGTTGGTGCTCAGTAAACCAACAAACTTTACACTAAACTTCAATTTAGGTTCCTATTTTAAAAACACCCCCCAATTCTCAATTCATTATATATTTTTGTATTATTGGTATATATCCATTGATAATATAAAATAATAAAATTCAATTTGAATTTGACAACTATAAAAAAAAAAAAAAAAGACACAATTTATTAATTAAATATGGAATTCATTCACCTCAAACACACACTTTTGGGATATTAAGCGATAGGCTTTGCCAATAAGAAGATATGCTAAGATATGGTTAAAGACCTTTCTACTGGTATATTTAATTGCTTATATCATTGCCCCACATCAATCTTAATTACTAGTACTTTAGCAACTAATCTCCCTAATTATCATTTCTTATTGCATCCCAAAAGCTTGGTTAAGCTTAAAATATTTTATAAAAAGGGTAGGTCTTCTGCTAAATGTGTTTATAGTATGAATTGATATTATTACATAGGGATTAAAACTGTTTTCGTCCTGTAACTTTTTTACTTTTTCTTTTTTGTCTCATATTTATTTACTTTTTCGATTTAGTCCCACTATAATTCAAATTTACCCAAATTAGTCCCAAGTGGCCAGAAAATGTGTTTTGGTCATGAAACGAAATTGTTTCGTTCATCCTACTCCGCCGGAAAATAGAAGCATGTGACCGACACGTGACCAAAACTACGTCGTTTCATGCGTTTTCTAGTCATTTGAGATTGATTTGGATAAATTTGAATTGTTATGGAACTAAATCGAAAAGATAAATAGGTATGAGACCAAAAAGTAAGAGTTAAAAAGTTACGGGACGAAAACGGTTTTAATTCCTTATTATATAAATGCACGGATATCATTATGTGCATTTACTGATACTATATCATTTGATATAATTTCAATTTATGTATAATGATACAATGAATACATGTAATAGCATATATTCATACTGTAAAATTTGTTCGTAGGCGATTTTATGTTTTAATAATTCTTTACTTTTTTAATAATTAATTAATGTGAGCTTTGAATATATAATTACGGCGAACCTTCTTCCAAGTGCTGAATAATCAGAAATATATATATATATATATGTCAAAAGATTGTATGAACAAGATGGGACTTTAAATGCACCTAGATATACTTGTTTATTTATATAAATCCACAATATATGTTGGTTGTTTAAAATAAAATAATTTTATTATTATTTAATATTTAAAGAATTTTAAAGAGAAGTCTAGTAAGATCTATTTTAATGCTAATGTGTAATCACCTTCCTTCTAGGTGATACACCCCCTTTTTATCACTTGACTTTTATCATTACCATGATTATACTATTAATATTATATTCGTATTTATCAATTACCATGATCTATTTAAAATTATTCTTTTATCTTCTAACCAATTAAGATAAGAATAATTAGGATTCCCCCTCTTTTATATGTAACAACTCTAGAGACTAACTTTTATTTCGTCTACTACATTATCTATGAGAAAAAATCTCCTTATGAAAATTATAGAATTTCCATTTTTCCACACCATCCGAACGAAGCATAACCAAATAGCAATTGCAGCACGAATGCCTTTCTTGCCTCTAAGTACTCGCTTATACCCAATCAAGTTTAAAAGAGGATGAGAGTGAGTTGAGACACACAATCATCTAAAACAATTCATCCATATCTTATGAGAAATTTCACATTTAAAGAGAAAACGTAGAGTAAGTTTTGTGTGAGACCGTCTCATAGTATGAGACCAATAATATTTGATCCACTTTTAATTTAAAACGTGTCACTTATTAATTAAAAAGTTGTCACTTTTAAAAAGTGATAAAGTTTAAACAAAAAGTGATAATATATATGTTAAAAGTGACTTATCACTTTTCTTTAAAAATACTGTCACATTTAATTATAATCCTATCACTTTTTTTAATTTGATCGGTCTCATATTATGAGACGGTCTCATACAAGTTTTTGCCGAAAACGTATTTCCTTCTCTTCAAACGAACCGTAAAGACACACAATTCACGACTATGAATCTCATCATATGAGCCCCATTTAACCAATATCATTAATAAACAAATAATTAATTTGGATCAACTTTTATGGGTCAGATATAGATCCATTTTACGAAATAAAAATCCTCTTACACAATCTCACGCCAAACCACCTTATTAATTAATTGTTAATTTCATCTCTCTATTATCATTAGGCATCATATACATAATGTTGATTTTTTTCACCATCATATATATTTAATTGTGATGTTAAAAAATTTAAAATAAATATTATATTTAGAATAGAATTAGATGTCGATCATACTCATGAGTCATGAAGTGTACCAAAATCATTTCATTTCCAATTGTGTTTCTTTTTCTAATTGTACACCCAATATTATTGCTACACGTACTAAAAAAATAAAATATATATAAAACTGGTGTGAGAGGATAAGATTGTGGCGTGCATATTGTATTGTATTTCTCCATATGGTGTTGAATTTTTTTATTTTTTTGTTTTTAAAGAAGCAACACTGCATGAGACTATTTCCTTTTATATCTTTTTTATGTTGACCGACGTAACATTTATGCTATTTTTGGATATTAATGATCAATTAATCATATAATAATGCAATTCTTCTTATCACAAGATGGAATGCATGGTCAAAAACCACTAGGATTCTCTATATAAGCAGAGGCAAAACATAAATCAATGCATCACTTAGAAATATAAAATTCAAAATTCCAATTTAATTATGGAAATAATAAGTTGTAGTATTTCTTCCACTGAAAAATCAAGCATGAAGAAAGCCAAGGTTAGACTATTCGGGGTCGAGCTCAATCCGTCTCGAAAAATCGAGACAGATAAAACTTTCCTGGAAAGTGATGATGATAGCGTCGATTCATCAACTTTTTTCACCGTGACAGAAAAATCACTTGTTAGAAAAAGATCAAGAAACGGTGAACCATCATCGGAGATGAAGAAATTCAAGTGTAAGTGTTGTTCGAAGGTATTTGCAAATTCACATGCATTGGGTGGTCATCAAAATGCTCACTTGAAAGAAAGGAAGATGACAAACAAGTTAGAGCTTCAAGCAAGAAACCCTAACATAAGTACTTATGTTCAACCCTCTTATAATCATAGTCATAAAAATTGTGACAAATATTGCGATTATTATGGCTCTAATTCACTTTGGTTCTATGATTCATCCCTTCATTCCTCTTAATATTGTATCGAAAAGGAGACATATATTAGTTTTGGTCATCATATATAGTGAAGATTTAGATATATTTTTATGATATTTTAAGATCCTATTTTGAATAATATGATTATAATTTAAATAGGTCAAATATAAGCAAAAGAATAGTCAAAGACACGTGGATAGGTCTAAAAAGAAGTCGAGACCTTACTTCAATATGTCTTTGAGTCTTCCACCTTACCAAATTCAATGAAGAATTATTGTGAGTTGAGCTCTTCTAGTTAAATTTATAATATTATTTTATTTGAAATCTTTTGAATGGATGTATATGATCATTTAATTTTTCTTTTTGAAGATCCATATATATAAAAAGAAAGAAATTAGAATAATGGGTTTCTATCCCTGAAAAAATAATCATGGGCTCGTTCGGGTTCAGATTTTCAAGGCCCAATAATAATATTAAAAGGGGCTCGGCTAAACACCCCCCATATATCACAATAAATTACTCCCTCCGTCCCTGAGTAAACTTCCCACTTTTCTTTTCGGGCCGTCCCCCAATAAATTTTTCATTCTATAAATGACAAAAAATAACACTTTATCATATAACCTTTAACCTTCAAATTCATACAATATTACCAAAGTGTCACTCATTCAATTCAAAAAGAAGTGAGAAGAAAGCTCGGGGACGGAGGGAGTACCTATTATACTCTTATTCAAAAAAAAAAAAAAACATTTTGTCTTTCTTTCATTAAAAAAAAAAAAAAAAAAAAACCAATTTAGGAAGTATCTATAGCCGGACCCCATTAAAACTTAAAAGGGATAATAATGCTTGCATTTGTGGGAATTATACATTAATGGGCTTAACATGCCTAATAATTTTAAGCCCTAATTAGTAAATCTATGAATATTACAGGCTGTTTTTTTTTTTTTTTTTTTCCCAAAAAGTCAACTTGTGTATTAAAATTTTGTTTCAACTATAGTTATTAAAAATATCCTGTGATAATCTACCGATGAATTTTCAAATGGTGATTTAAATTGTACTCCCCCATCTCATAAAAAGATTTAACATTTAGTTAGGCATAATTGTTAAATTGTCATTTCGTATGTGAAGACAAGAATAGATGAAATAACATATTATTGGTGCCTATTAGAAATGGGAGAAACAATTAAATATGTTTATTTTAATTCGAGTTTATATAAACTTTTCTTTTTAAATATTATGTGTATGTATTATCACTGTATAAAATAAAATACATGAATTGTTAAATTAAACAAAGAAAATATTTAATATTAAAATAAATAATTTTATCTTTTAAAATTAATTAAGGGTAGTATAAAATTAAACGGTATGGGTTACGAATCCAAAGAATGTCTAGTTTGAATAGAGTAAAATATTAACTTGTATTATCATATTATTTATTGAGAGTACAATTATAATGATTAAATTAATGTGATTGTGATAATTAAATGATTGCAGTTAATACGAAGTGACAATTGATATTGTATGAGACTAAAATAGAATAATGGTTAAAGGTATATTAATTGATACTCCCTCCGCTCCAATCACGATTGTCTCATTACTTTTGATACGAATTTTAACGTGGAAGTTGTTTTTTAATATTTGTAGCTATAAAATTATTTTTTCAGTGACATTATGGTAAATAAAAGATGTAAAAAAAAAAAAAGAATAAAATTACTTTTGGTAAATAAAAAATAGTTATTTATAGAAAAAGACGAACATTTAAAATAAACCAAAAATTAAGATTGGGACAAAGGAAATCGGTTTTGTAGGCTGTTTTAGAGGTGTGGCATTAAAATTTTAAAAATAAAAAATAGAACGAATTTTTAATTATAAAATCCAAATTCTATTTTTAAAATAAAAAAATCAACGCCTTGCTTAATTCAAAGAGTTTGGGCTTTATACTTAAAACGCAAAATCAAAACCAAAATCCTTCAGGAGTCAAAATCAAATTCGAACTCTTTCAAGAGTTTAAGGTCAGTAATTCTTTCGCTCGCTTTGATTTTGATAAGTAAATAAATCCGAACATTTGTTCTGTTATGCTTGTTAGATTGAATCATTTCAATAATTTCGCGATCCGCGTAAATGAGATCGCTTGTTATGAACCTAGATCGCTGATTTGTAAATTAATATCCCGATAGGTTTTGTGAATGCCCTTTCTGAGTTCTTATTTTTGGAGGAAACCGTTATTAATCTGTGATTTCAAATTAGATGTCTTTTGAATTGTTTGCACAAATTATTGTCCAATATTTGTCATTTTTGCTGAAGAATTTGGGGTTTATGCTGAAGAAATGAAGATTAAGGAATTAAGTTGAAATAAACCAAATCTGGTTTCTCAGGAATCTGAATGATTTAGCTGTGATTTGTGAAAGTTAGGATTTCTGACGCTAAGAATAACAAAAGACAAAGTATAGAGCGAAAATGGTTCATATATAAACCATTGAAGAGTATTAGTTGTTTCCACATAAAGGTATTAGCTGTTTTCACCGAAGAGTATTACTCCCTCCGTCCCAAACGAATTTGCACACTTTCCTTATTGGGGTGTCCCAAACGAATTTGCACACTACCTAAAAAGGAAACATCGATTTGCGTGCACACTCACATAAATATACACATATTTACCCATATGCCACTACTTTATTACTTTTCTTAATTCGCGTGCAACCAAGGGGTGCAAATTCCCTTGGGACGGAGGGAGTAGTTGTTTACTGAAAATAAACTAAAACTCTTAGGTGGAAATAACTAATGCTCTTTAGTCAAAACAACTAATATCATTTGATGATTCATGTATGAACCAATTTCACTCTATACAATACTCATAACAAAATAGTTGTGTAAGATCATAGTTCAATTCTTGATTTCTTATCCTGAAATCGATTTCAATCTTCTGTCTAATAGAAGTTAATTAACAACAATTGATTCTTAGTTACATTGAATAATTTCAGAGTCAAATATCTAGACACTTTCACAAATAGGAAATGGCTGATCAGAAAAAGCAATTCACCAAGGTCAACCAGCTGCGCCCCACGGATACAGGGCTCGATTTAATCGTGAAGGTCATTAGCTCTAAGACGGTAGCTCAGAGAGGCCGAGCTCAAGGACGATTCGCTGAGTGCTTAGTGGGAGATGAAACTGCAATGATCATTTTTTCAGCGAGAAACGATCAAGGTGTGTTATTATTTGGCTATATATATCTTAGTCGCTATTCTCATACTTGTTTTCTACATTAACGTTTGCACAAGTTTTATGAAAAGAGTTGTTTAAGTTGTACTCCCTCCGTCCACGAGTAAGTTTCCCACTTCTTTTTGTTGAATGGTTTAAGAAAGTGTATTTGTTTATTAATATATGGTGGACCACATGTTGACTTTTGGGATAAAGTAATGAATAGTGTTGAAAAGTAAATTGAATGAGTGACATTTTGGTAATATTGTGTGAGTTTGAAGGTTAAAGTTTATATATAGTAGAGTGTTGTTTTTTCCATTTATGAAATGAGAAACTTACTGGGGGACGGCCCGAAAAGGAAAGTGGGAAGTTTACTCAGGAACGGAGGGAGTAGTATTTAAAGTGATAAAGTAGATGTTTTTGGTTAAGAGTGTATGGAGAATATAATTTTAAAAAGTAATATTGTTTTTTTGCCAAAAATAGATGTAGCAATTGAGTATGGGACGGACATTTTGACAATGTAGCAAAAGACTTTGGAACAGAGGGAGTATGTCTTAGATAGTATTCTTTTTCTTTTTACGGCGTGCTCATACACATTGATGTGTTAATGAACAAATTTCTGGATATAACGAATGCAACAATCTTCTATTTTTAACATAGTTATTAAAGGCGTAAGGCGCTCCAAGGCGCTGGGGTGCGCCTAGTGCTCGAGGCGCTCGCCTTAGGCGCGCCTTGGGGACTTCAAGGCCCAAAATCATGCAAATACTTAGTAGACCTTAGTTAATCATATTAACATATAATTAACTAAGAAATTGAAGTTTAAAAACATATAATCACACAAAATAAAGACATAAACTTCAAATCAAAGGAGTACGATAATAACAAACAGTAATTATCCAGCTTAATCACGAAATTAAAGACATAAATAGCAAACTAAGCATCTCCATCAACGAATTCATCAAAAGCAAAGTCCTCCCCCTCATCCTCATCATCCTCATCATCATAACGTGGATCATCCTCACAAAATACTTCTTCCTCCACGTCGTCACCTTGTAAGTCAAATTCAATTTCATCATCTTCATCTCTAAGTCCATAAGATGATCCTCCCACACCCTTGCCCTTCCCCTTCCCCTTCGGCTCTTTGCTCTTCTCAACTTGGTTAGGGTTGCAGAATTCGAAAAAGAGAAAAAAAAAAAAAAAAAACTAACCTGGACCGCTGGACAACGGCGGGCGGTGGCCGGACGCCGGCGTCTGGACGGCAGCAGGTGGGACTGGGTTGGGACTTGGGCGCGAAGAAGGAGAGACCGAGAGGTGTTTTAATAAACCCTAGGTTTTCAATTTACACTTAAAAAGACTTTTTATGTTATTTTTACTATTCTGATATTATTGGGAAGTGGAAATATAAAAAAAAAAATGTTTTTTATTTCAAAAAAGTAGTAAAAAATAATATTTTTATGCCATGTCCGCAAGGCATGCCTAGCGCTCGACTCTAGGCGCCGAAAGGCGCTCCTAGGCGAGCGCCCAGAAATTATCGCCCGCCTGGGCATAGGCAAGGCGAGATGGCTGGCGCCCCTAGTGCCTAGCGCCTCAGGCGCGCCTTTAATAACTATGATTTTTAAAGCTTTGCATCTTGTCTAGAACATGTAACCTCTCAATCATTCGACTTTCGAAAATTAAATCTGCTGCATTATATTGTTTGGTGATGGAGCACTGAATGATTATGCCTTATATCTTCTGTTTTTCCCCCTTTTGGTGGAACATTTACTAACTAACTATTTTAAATTTTGAAGAGTCTTGTTGAGATGGTCGGAGGGGCCCCACTTTGGTATTTGTGTCGTACTTCCCTTTAAAGTGTGATTTGGCTGGGCCCCATAAATCCATGTGCTAGATAATATTGTAAAGATCTTGAGATCTGTCTCATACAAGTTTTTGTCTAAAAGTGTGTGGTTCGATGATGGAGCTCTGAATGATCTAACATTTATCTTGATATCATTGCTCTGGTTTTAAATTTTAACAGAATTTGTAGTTGATAGGTGCTTTGATATCCATGTTCCAATTACTACAAACGTGCTATGTCTTTAGATGAGTTTATAGGTTCTGGATATTAGGAAAGATACTTGTTTTTACACGCATATATGTTAGAATGATCCATATTTACCAAAAATAAGATAATTAAGTTTGCTAGATACTGAAATTTCTCGTCAAACTTACATTGATAAATTGATTTATAATATTAGTGGACTTGGCAAAGGAGGGCAACACTATTATCCTCTCGAATGCAAAGGTTGATATGTTCAAGGGATCGATGAGGCTGGCTGTGGACAGAACGGGCCGTGTTGAAGTTACGGAGCCCGCCAGTTTCTCCGTGGACGAAAGCAACAACTTGTCTTTGATTGAGTTTGAACGTATCGACGTTGTTGTTTGAGGGTCATTTACTTGCAGCTTTTGCTACACTTTTGTTTAAACTTGTAAGGTTTTAATATCCCTTTTTGGTTCAGTTTAAGAATCCCTTTTTGTAATCGGGATTGTGGCTACTCTTTTTTATCCGTTTTTGTTATGTTGATTTTCTATGGAGAATGAAGGCTTGTTTTATTCGAAATGAACAAGGCTGATAGTCTGCTAGATCTAATGAAGAATGCAGAAGTTGTTATTTTTTATGCTTGTTTTAAGTTGGTAATCCCAGGAACTGGTCTGGAATGTTTTATATCTAGTGCAGTTTATAGCGTTTAGTTATTTTATCAGGCAGAGACGTTATGAAATGTATAGCTAAACAGCTTCTTAGTAAAATGAATGGGATTGCATGAGTGAAAATTTTGCAAGTTTTTGTGCTTACCTTTGAAATTTGAGTATTAAAGGAATTATTATGTCTTAAGCATGAGATTGTTTGTACTCTTTTCGTTCCTAATTTTATTCACGTTAAAATGTGTACTAGTTAGTTTAATACTTAATACAACATAATGAAAACAAATAGCAATAAATTGATTTACAAGTGAGACTTACTCATAAAATAATATTTTAAGAATATATAAAGTACAATTATTTGGGGTGAAAAAATATGGGCATTTACATATTTGTTCAAAAAAGTGCATAAGAGTGTAAACTATGTGTTTGTGCAAATTGTTTTGAACTAATTTGTAATTAGAGTTCTTTTCGAAATTGTGAAGGGTCATATGTGAAGTATGTAATCTGTTGTGCTTAATTCATAGGAGGCTATGTTGGTAAAGTGCTAGCCATGAGAGTTAGTAAATTTGGGGTACCAGAGAAGTTGGACCAGATGAGGTCTGGCAGAAGAGGTTTACCAGAGGAGTCTGACCAGAGTAGTCTGGCAAATGAGCTATCAGAGGAGGTCCATCAGATGAGGTATACCAGAGGAGTCCTATCAGAGGAGGTCTGGACCAGAGGTCATCTGGTGTAAGTGACCAGAGCCAGAGGAGATCTTGTCATCTGATCCTGAAGTCCGTTATTCGCGAAGTACACCAAATTGAAGCTAATTCGATGGCGGTTCTAACTGAATCAACTATGGCGGTTATTGAAGTCGTTAGCCAGCTGGATAACTACCTTGCATTGAGTTTGTTACAATTGAATCGAATCTAGGGTTCGTTTCCAATCTCTGTATCTCTAAAAGGGGCTTCTCAGCTGAGAGAAGTAAGATAATCAATTTGAGCGCAAACCTTTGTGAGATTGTGTGATTGTAACTTGTAACTTCCAATTTTCTTTCTTAGTGAAAAGTCTATCCTCTCGGATCCCGTGGACGTAGGAGTATTCATCTCCGAACCACGTAAACTGGTGTTCTTGTTGATTTTTAATTCCGTTCTTGTTGTTTCCATATTCTGATTCCCTGATTACAAGTTTTCTTGTGAATCCAAAACGATTAACAAGTGGCGCCGTATGTGGGAAGCAATCATGGCTGCAACTAAGTTCGATATTGAGAAGTTCACGGGGAAGAACGATTTCAGCTTATGGAGGATTAAGATGAAGGCTCTCCTGGTACACAATGGTTTGTACGAAGCCTTGTTGCCACCAGATCAGGTGGCTTCTGGAACTAATCCGGCGAAGGTGGAGGAGAACAAGAGGAAAGCACACAGTGCGCTTATCTTGTGTCTTGGGGATAAACCATTGAGGGAAGTATCGAAGGAGAAAACCGCTCTTGAAGTCTGAAATAAGCTGGAGCAGTTATACCAGACCAAGTCTGTTACGAACAAGTTATACATGAAACATAAGCTTCAAGTCTTCAAGATGAGTGAAGATAAGAATCTTGGTGATCAGTTGGACGAGTTCAACAGATTGGTGGATGATCTGGAGAGTTTGGATGTTACAATTGATGATGAAGACAAGTCATTTATGCTGTTGAATGCTCTACCTAAGTCTCTGGAAAATTTCAAAGATGCCTTGTTATTTGGAAGACAAGATCAGGTGATGTTTGATGATGTTCAAACTGCCCTGAAAACCAAGTTTCTACAGATCCAAACTGATGGGAAGAAGCCTGCTGAAGGATTGAATGTTCAATCCAAGAAGAAGAAGGGGTTTCAGTCCAGGAAGAAGGATGGTGGAAAAGGGAATAAGGGTGGGAAGAAATCTGATTTTGTTGAGAAGAGAAAGTGTTTCACTTGCCATAAGGAAGGTCATCTGAGAAAGAATTGCCCTGAAAGAAGGAAGAAAGACAATCAAGGTGATCAAGATGGAGATGCAGCTGTTGTGGAGGTTGAGGGATATGATAGTGCAGAGGTCTTGATGGTTAGTCATGAGAGACTAAGTCAAGAGTGGGTCTTGGATTCTGGGTGTACTTTTCATATGTGTCCACATGAAGACTGATTCCTGAATCTTGAGAAGATTGATGGAGGTCTTGTTCTTTTGGGTAATGATGAGAGCTGTAGAGTGCAAGGATCTGGTTCTATCAAGATCAAGATGTTTGATGGAGTTGATAGGATCTTATCTGATGTCAGGTTTGTTCCTGAGTTGAAGAGAAATCTTGTTTCTCTTGGTACATTGAATTCTAAGGGCTTTGAATTCAAGACAGAAAAAGGAGTTCTGTCAATAACCAAGTCTGGAAGAATTGTTATGAGGGGTATGATCAAGAATGGTTTGTACACTTTGATTGGAAGAACTGTAACAGGATCAGCTGATGTTACCATGGAGTCTTCTGATGTTAACTTGTGGCACAAGAGATTGACACATGTTGGTGAGAAGGGCCTGGTGGAGTTATCCAAGAAGGGTGCAATCCCTGGGAAGAGGATATGTAAGCTGGAATTCTGTGAGAGGTGTGTTCTGGGGAAATCAAAGAAGCAAGCATACCAGAAAGGGGAGCATACCACCAAGGAGGTTATGGATTACATACATTCTGATGTATGGGGACCAGCAAGGGTGTCCACTCATGGTGGAGGCAGGTATTTCCTTACCCTTATTGATGATTATTCCAGAAAGGTTTGGGTTTATATTCTTAAACAGAAGAGTGATGCCTTCTCTAAGTTCAAAGAATGGTTGGTTGAACTTGAGAATAAGAGGGACAGGACTATTAAACACTTAAGGACTGATAATGGGCTTGAATTTCTATCAGAAGAGTTTCAACAATTTTGTAGGGAGAAGGGTATTACTAGGCATAAAACTGTTCCTTCAAACCCCCAGCAGAATGGTCTAGCAGAGAGAATGAATAGAACTATTCTGGAAAGGGTTAGGTGTATGTTATCTGATGCTCATTTACCTAAGAGTTTTTGGGGGGAAGCTGTTAACACAGCTGTTTATCTCATTAATAAAGTGCCATCATCTGCTATTGAGTTTAAAACCCCAGATGAGGTCTGGTATGGAAAGATATCAGATTACTCAAAGTTGAAAGTGTTTGGATGTCTAGCTTATGTTCATGTGAGGCAAGACAAACTTGAACCTAGAGCTTTAAAATGTGTTTTCATTGGGTATCCAAAGGGTGTTAAAGGGTACAAGTCGTGGCGTCTAGAGCCTGGGAACCAGAAGTGTATTACCAGCAGAGATGTTGTGTTTAATGAATCACAGATGGGGTACAAGTCTGGTGGAGGTGATAGAGAGCCATTAACTGAAGAGATGGGTGGTGTTATTTCTGAGCCAATTACTCAAGTTGAGGTGGAGCCTAATCATGATAATGCACCTGGTTCTGAACCAGAGCAGGAAACTGGAGGGAATGGGTCTTCAGATGAGGATAGTGCACCTGCAGAGGAGGAGGAAGAAGTGCCAGAAGCAGACTTGAGAAATTATAGTCTGACAAGAGACAGATCCAGAAGACAAATACATCCTCCAGCAAGGTTTGACCGTGTGGATCTGGTCTCCTATGCACTTGTTACAGCAGAAGCCATAGAGTATCAAGAACCTAAAAGCTACAAGGAAGCCCTTGAGTGTGATGATAGAGAGTCAAGTATTACAGCCATGACAGAAGAGATGGAGCCTCTTAAGAAGAATCATACTTGGATTCTTGTTGATAAGCCACCTAGGCAGAAGCTAATCAGTTGTAAATGGTTGTTTAAAAGGAAGCTTGAATCTGGTGTGAAAGATCAAGTGAGGTTTAAAGCCAGGTTAGTTGCCAGAGGATTTACTCAGAGGGAAGGAATTGATTACAATGAGGTTTTCTCACCTGTTGTTAAGCATTGTTCAATCAGGTTACTTCTCAGTAGAGTTGTTCAAGAAGATCTGGATCTACAACAACTTGATGTCAAGACAGCTTTTCTGCATGGGGATCTTATTGAGAGTTTATACATGCACCAGCCAGAAGGGTTTGTTGAACCAGGGGGAGAATGGAAGGTGTGCCTGCTCAAGAAATCATTGTATGGCCTCAAGCAAAGTCCAAGACAGTGGCACAAGAAGTTCAATGAAGTTATGTTATCCATTGGGTTTGTAAGAAACAAGTATGATACTTGTGTATACTTGGAAAGACAAGGTAGTGATGTGATAGCCTATCTTCTGATTTATGTGGATGACATGCTTATTGCCAGTAAGAGTCTTCTGAAGATTCAGAGTATCAAAAGGAAGCTAAGTGCCAGATTTGACATGAAGGACTTGGGAAATGCTAAAAGGATTCTTGGAATGAATATTCTTAGGGACAGAAAAACTGGAAGACTATTCTTATCCCAGAAGAGTTACATTGAGAAGGTCCTGAAGAGGTTTAACATGCATGAGAGTAGAGCTGTGGCAACTCCTCTGGGACAACAGTTCAAATTATCTAAGGAAATGGAACCAAAGTCTGATGAAGAGAAGAAGACTATGATGAAAGTACCTTATGCAAGTGGGGTTGGAAGCCTGATGTATGCTCTGGTCTGCAGCAAACCAGACTTAGCTTATTCATTGAGTATGGTGAGCAGATACATGGCTAATCCTGGAAGATTACATTCGGAAGCTTTGAAATGGATATTCAGATACCTCAAAGGGTCATCTGATCTGGGTTTGATGTTTGAGAGGATGACTGACCAGAAGAGTCCACTGGAAGGATTTGTAGATTCTGATTTTGCTGCTAATCTGGATACCAGAAGATCTTTAGCAGGGTATATCTTTACACTTTACAATACTGCTGTAAGCTGGAGATCTGTTCTGCAGAGTGGAGTTACATTGTCTACTACAGAAGCAGAGTTTGTTGCAGTGTCTGAGGCTGTTAAGGAGGCTTTGTGGTTGAAAGGCATAATCAAGGATTTTGGCATAAGTCAAAGGGTTGTGGTCATTCATTGTGATAACCAGAGTGCAGTTCATCTGGTTAAACATCAAGTATTCCATGAGAGATCAAAGCATATTGATGTAAGATTGCATTTTGTAAGGGAAATCATTGACAAATGAGTGGTTCTCATCCAAAAGATATCTACAGAGGACAATGCTGCAGATATGTGTACAAAGTCTTTACCAAGTACGAAATTCAAATTTTGTGTTGAATTGGTAAAGATGAGTGTATGGGATGTTCCTTAGGCCCAAGCTGGAGAGAGGAGGAGGGGATTGATACTTCTCATCTGAGGTGGAGAACTGTGAAGGGTCATATGTGAAGTATGTAATCTGCTGTGCTTAATTCATAGGAGGCTATGTTGGTAAAGTGTTAGCCATGAGAGTTAGTAAATTTGGGGTACCAGAGGAGTTGGACCAGATGAGGTCTGGCAGAAGAGGTTTACCAGAGGAGTCTGACCAGAGTAGTCAGAGGAGTCTGACCAGAGTAGTCTGACAGATGAGCTATCAGAGGAGGTCCATCAGATGAGGTATACCAGAGGAGTCCTATCAGAGGAGGTCTAGACCAGAGGTCATTTGGTGTAAGTGACCAGAGCCAGAGGAGATCTTGTCATTTGATCCTGAAGTCCGTTATTCGCGAAGTACACCAAATTGAAGTTAATTCGATGGCGGTTCTAACTGAATCAACTATGACGGTTATTGAAGTCGTTAGCCAGCTGGATAACTACCTTGCATTGAGTCTGTTACAACTGAATCGAATCTAGGGTTCGTTTCCAATCTCTGAGTCTATAAAAGGGGCTTCTCAGCTGAGAGAAGTAAGATAATCAATTTGAGCGCAAACCTTTGTGAGATTGTGTGATTGTAACTTGTAACTTCCAATTTTCTTTCTTAGTGAAAAGTCTATCCTCTCGGATCCCGTGGACGTAGGAGTATTCATCTCCGAACCACGTAAACTGGTGTTCTTGTTGATTTTCAATTCCGTTCTTGTTGTTTCCATATTCCGATTCCCTGATTACAAGTTTTCTTGTGAATCCAAAACGATTAACAGAAATCATTTGGTAGTTTTCCCAAGAAATATTATTCCTCGGTAGTCGGTACTATTATCATCAAATTGAATCCAAATGATAAAGTATTATTTGCTATATGGAATCAAAGTCTTGATTATTGGCTAAATTAAAATAGATGTTCTAAGTAATAATTATATAAAGAAAGGGACAAACAAAATTCAAATGATGTCGAGGAACATTATTACGCTGCACCAAGGAGTGATGCAAAGTACACAAAGGAAATAAATAAAAACAATGCAAAAACCAAAAATAAAACCGAAAAGAAGTCAATCTCAAAGCATGTTTCCGATCACTGCCAAGAAAGAAACCAAGAATCCCACCACCGCCGGAGAAGAAGTCGTGACGGCGGCGTTGGCTCCCGGCGGCGTCATGTCCATCGGAGGCATGGGCCCGGGGCCCATGTTGCTATGATCATGGCCTTCATGGGATTGGGCCCCCACCCAAGAAATAACAAAAACAAAGAAAGCCAAATACGCAATAATTCGAAAAGCCATGAAAATTAATTGGTGATGAAAATGGAATTTTTGGGTATGTATTTATATGCAATTTTTGCTAATAATTAATATTTTCTTGACTTGGTTTTATGTGTACTAGCAAATTAGCTATGTATCAATTTGTACTATCATTCTTGTTTGTACTATCATTCTTGTCACGCTCATTTTATGTAGTTAAATTAACAAGATGTGATAAGTCAAGGGGGATGATGTGGTATTAACTAATTAATTGTTTTAAAAGTAAAAATAGTGGGGAAAAAGTGAAACTTATAGTATATTTTTACACGATTTTAGAAAGTAAAATTGAAATTAAAACAAATAATAGTACATTTTTTCTGCGTCTCACGCATATTTCTGATCAAAATGATGTGTTTCATCAAAATATAACATTATTTGGTTTAGTATGTGCTGGTTATCAAAAGAATGATGGAGATATAGTTGACTTGTTTAATTTAATCGTGGTTAGAGATCATTAATGCGACTAAGTACAATATATATAGTATTAAAAACAAAAGTCTTGATGCATTTTTTCGATTTTTTAATCTTCTATGAACAAATTTTATAGTATAAAATTTATATTATTATATGTATGCAATGGTATCATTAGACTTATAAATTAAAATCACCGTATATAATGTTATGATATCAGTGAATACATATAATCACTACAAGAAAACATAAAATTGTCTATGAAATTTGTTATTATGGCTACAGAATTTCCAACAAAAAAAATTCGTTATGGAGATTGCCTACAAAAATTTCTAATTGTATAGGTTTCTTCCTTCTCCACCTACAAAATAATTTGTCTATGGAAATTTCATAGTCAAGTTGTGGTGTAGGTAAATTTTTGTAGGCAAATGACTTGTAGGTAAATTAATTTTGTAGGCAAATTGTTTCTAGGTTGAGAAATGTAGATGCTTTCCTAATTAGAAAATTTCGTGGACAAATCGTAGGCAATTCTTACTACGAATTTTTTTGTTGAAAAATTTTTGTAGGCAATTCTAATTTTGTAGGTAATACTTTATTTTCTTGTAGTGAATAATATTTGTTTCATATTATGACAAGTTTCACACGAGATTTACTCTTTTTTTATATATTTGACGATTATTTTTTTCTTTTCCTTTCAGAATCTGATGCCTGTAATGTTTTACTTATTGAAAAAAAATTAAAGTCAGGACATGGGCGAGCCTAAACTCTGATACCATGATTTTTTTTATCTCGATTATTTAAAAATTTGGATTCAAAGAGAGGTGTGAAATTAGTTCATTTATTTAATTTTTCTAATACTTATAATTTAATTTTTTTAATTTTTCCTCTAGCTACTCAATTTCTTCGAGTTTCTTTAATTTTTTAATAGAAGTTTAAACATCAAATATTATGTATAAATATGAGTATGACAATTGACAAAGTTAGTCATTTGCAAGAGCATTTGAATCTCTATTGAAAACTTGGCCAAAATATAGACATTAAATTCTCTTCTTCTTTTAAAGAAAGTCTCTATAATTACATAAAGAAATTAGAGACAATAAAATTCAAATGAAAATACAACAAAGAAATGAAAAGAATACAAACAAAGCAAAAACAATAAATAAAACGTTGAAGAAGCCAATCTCTCAAACCCTATTTTCCAAGAAAGAAACCACCACGGCTATTATCCCCACCACCGCCGGAAAACAACTCATCACGGCGGCGCTGGCTCCCGGCACCGGCCCGTGATCGTGGCCGTCATGGGCGGCGACGACGGAAGCAACAACAACAAAGAAAGCCAAATACGCAATGAACCGAAAAGCCATGGAAATTTTGATGATTTTTTTTTCTTGAATATTTTTGGGTTGGACAAAATCATTTTGATGGCATTGTACGTATTTATATGCTAGTGTTGGTGCTAATTAGTATATTTATTTTGACTTGGTTTTATGTGTACTAGCCTTGTATCAACTTGTACTACTATCATTCTTGTCACGTAATCACGTTCATATTAACATGGTTAAATTAACATTAAAAATAAATAAATAAATTACATACGAAATTAGAATTGTTTATGAGATTTTTCAACTAAATTTGTTCGGGAATTGTTTTACAAAATTTCCTAATCATGTAATTATTCCTCATCCTAAGCAATTTGCCTATGAAATGAAATTTGCAAGAAAAATAATTAAATGAATTAATTTTACAACTCTTTACAAGTTCGGACTTTTAGATGAGATTGAATTCTTTCATGTTATCAAAGCTAAAAGATTCACGTCCAGATAAAAATTTCGGGTTCGATTTCCGTTGAGAGCAACTCCACTCATGTTAAATTGTCCAATGAGTGAGGGGATTAGGGAAATAATTCTACAAATCCCTACAAAAATTTTCAATTGGATTTTTCTCAATTCTCCACAGAGTATTTTGATTCTGGGATTATGATGGGGATGAAAATCCAATTGGTGAATCTAGTATTTTATATTCTAAATAGTGATGAGTTTCTTTTGAAAATTTGAGTTAGGTTGGATGTAACTTTAAAATGTGAATAAACACTGTTGTGTTATTATTATTGCAATTTTTATGTCAAAATCAATTGTAAGAGGGAATATGTTTTTCAAGGTGGATATAGTAATTGGATTTGTAAAACTTAATTTTAAAATCGTTTTCTACTCTTTCGTGAGATGTTTTACTTATAAATTATATATATATATATATATATATATACTAGTTATAGCCCTGCGAAAATTCGCGGGTTTAAATTATTTCTTTATGCAAAACTTCCATCACTCTTAATCGACTAAATTTACATAAAAGATAAACTAAAATGTAACTGCTACAAATGATAAAGGACCTTCTTTTAATACCCTCGAGACGATTAAATGAACACCACATTCACTACTCTATTTCGTCAATAGCACTACAAAACACTTTTAATAATAAAATTTCAAATGTTGCATATTATTTATGAGAGAAATTACAATACAATAGACTAATTCAACTAACGACTCACACATCTCAATAGCAAACAACACCATACTATGAAATATCAAACTAATATTTTATAAATTCCTAAAAACCTCCATGTACGTAAACAACATTAGTTGTGTACTTGAAAGTCTTTCCTTCCGAATCAAGACATAAAATCTACAAGTCATCCCTCCTCTTAACTCTCGAAACTGCCACATAAAGCTGACCGTGAGTAAAGACTGGTTTGGGAAGATATAACCCAACATTGGAAAGAGATTGACCCTGACTTTTGTTAATAGTCATTGCAAAACACAGTAAAATAGAAAACTGTCTTCTGGTAAAATTTACAGGCATGGTTATATCCGAAGACTTAAAGTCATTCTTGGAATGAAAACCCTGTTCCTAATATTCCTACCAGATATAATTTCAGTTTCGATTATGTGATTTCCAAGCCTAACAACAATCAACATTGTGCCGTTACACAGGCCAAAAATTTGATCGATATTCCCGAGTAGAACAATTGGAACACCTTCTTTAACTAATGCATAGGTTGCAATTTTGGTCCAAAAAAAAAATGTATCGCCAGTGCAAAAAAAATTTGTCAATGTCTACAAATTTGCAAAAAAAAAAAAAAAGGACCAACTACTATCCATTATAAATCAACTACTATCCGCACAAACTAGCGCATACCAAAAAATCACTAACAAAGTATAGATGACACTCAAGTTAGATAACATCCAACAAATAAAAAATATAAAGATAGAGACGTATATACGAATCTTAACGTGGGAAACTTAAATTTTGGTCTTATGAGATTAGACGGTTCGCAACAATGGTCCTTCTTTAGATATTTTAGGTCTCATAGTTTTTTTCCAAATTTGGTCCCATAAATAGTTAAAGTTAAGTATCAGAAGAATGCATAAGTTGCATTATTATCCTATATATATATTTTAGAAATATTTCAAAAACATTATGAGAGAAGTTATTATATTATAAAGAATTTAGGACTAATTTTGGAATTTTTAACACAATATTTTTTAAGAATTTTAGTCTTCCGCTTTAAAAACCCAGTGCACGTTTTTAGGAATATCCTATAGGAATAATTTCGGACTCAGTGCACGTTTTAGAAATATCCTATATTTTAGGAATAATCTAGGACTAATTTCGGATTTTTAACACAATATTTTTTAAGAATTTTAACACAATACCGAAGAGACATTAGCTAAAAAAAATAGAAAAAAAAATCTAGAAATCCGTAGTCAATATGACTGATATTGATCCTTCAAGTTTTTTTTTATTAATCGAAAAAGTTAGAGGTCCAAAATGACAACATGTATAGTAATTTTAATGCGAGAGAATCCTAAAAAAGTGAATAAATAATTTTAATGTTATCGAAGATAGTTTGAAAAGATATTTGACAAATATCTTCCGAACAAAAAAAAATGAATATCGCATAATGAAACTACCAATTTTATCGTGCAATCAAAACCACAACGATTGGTCCATCACACAGTAGCAGACATGCCTAGTATATGGCATAAATTATTTCCAAGCTTCAAATGAGATTAAGTCTGAATATATGCAATTGGTTAATTCGTCAGCCCCAAAACAAAAATGTAATTACGTTGTCATAAATTAAAATTTAATGGCCGAAATTCACAATATTACTTTGTTGAAATTATGATTACTTTGTTGAAATTACCTTTTTTTAAAAATATTAAACATAAATGAAAAGTAATGATTAGATATTTTAGGACCAATTTCAAAATTTCAAGAAGTTCCCCAATTACATAAATTGAAGAGAATTTATTATATAGATATATTAGGAATATTTCAAAAAAGAATAATAATTTTACATACTAATATGTATTTCAGCGTACTAAGTTCGAAGGTGCATCACACTGAATCACATAATAAAACACAAATTATCCAAAATACAATACGTCGTTAGTACAAACGTTATGAACATTGGGTATAAAAATTTGCAAATTTTATCAAAAAAATTAATGCATGGGACCAAACTTGAAAAGAAAAGAACCAAGAAAAAAAAAAGGGACCAAATATAGTCACTGAAAAAATTGTATGGAAAATTATAGCTCTCTTGGGACCGAATATATGTTAGCAATAACAATTTTTATCTTCGTTTTCAAGTGTCTCAAAACCAAACGCCCGACCAAATCATTTATGTCTTAATCCAACAAATCCCTACAATCTTTTCAATCCTATCTACTTTACATCCCACGGAACCTCTTTCAGTTCTTGAAAAAAAGAATCCCAAATAATGGCTAATTATCCCAAAAAAAATCTATTTGCAGAACCGAAAAAAAACCCTGGATCTGATAAGGAATCTTCTTCAGATTGTGACATGTGTTACGCTTGTCCTGATCATTGTTATATCTCTCCCCCAACATCATCATGAGTTAATACTAAGAATTATGTGAATGATTACTGATATCAAAAGAATAATAATTTTGCAAGAAATATGCGGACTAATTTAGGACCAATTTAGAAAAACATAAAAGTTAATAGAAATTATTATATTAGGACAAATTTTGGAAAGCATAAAAGTTAATAGAAGTTATTATATTATTGATCATTTTAGGACTAATTTCAGACAACAAAAAAGTTTTTAGAAAAATACCATATCCGAGATTAAACTACCATATGTGATATTGTAATACCATATCCGAGATTAAAAACATCAACATCGTGAGTTAATACTAAGAATTATGTGAATGATTATTGATATCAAAAGAAGAAGAATTTTGCAAGAAATATGTGGACTAATTTAGGACCTATTTCGGAAAACACAAAAGCTAATAGAAGTTATTATATTAGGACAAATTCTGGAAAACACAAAAGTTAATAGAAGTTATTATATTATAGATCATTTTTGGAATAATTTCGAACAACACAAAACTTAAAAAAAAAATACCATATCCGAGATTAAACTACTATATGCGATATTGTAATACCACATCCGAGATTAAAAACATCAACATCTTGAGTTAATACTAAGAATTATGTGAATAATTATTGATATCAAAAGAATAATAATTTTGCAAGAAATATGCGGATTTCTTTTTAGGACCAATTTCGGAAAACACAAAAGTTAATAGAAATTATTATATTAGGACCAATTTCGAAAAACACTAAAGTTAATAGAAGTTATTATATTATTGATCATTTTAGGACTAATTTCGGATAACACAAAAGTTTATATAATTAATTATAATTATACGTTACATCATTATAATTAATTGTAATTACCTCACTTTAATGTATCATTATAATATTAATTACAATTATAATTATTATGATGAGCATTAATTATAATTAAAAGGTTACATTAAAGTGACCAATAATTATAATTATAATTACATCACTTTAATTACAATTATAAATTATTATAATTATCATTAACTATAATTAAAAGGTTTCATCATTATCATAAATTATAATTACCTCACTTTTATTAAAATTATAATTATGTGCTACATCAATTAAATGCATTCAATTAATTTAAATCCCATTTCGTGGCATTTAGTGTGATCATCACAATTAGAGATTTACAATAGGGATAAATTGAAAAGAAAGGTAAGAAATTATATATGAAGATGAAGAATAAAAAATATTATTAAAATATTAAGAGATCTTTTAGGTGGGGATAAATTGGTAAGAAAATGGAGGAATAGTTAAAAGAATATAATTAATTATATTAAAAGAATAGTTAAGAGATCTTTTACGTGGAGATTTACGCTACCATTAATTATAATTACCTCACTTTAATTACAGTTATAAATTATTATAATGATCATTAATAATAATTAAAAGAATAGTTAAGAGGTCTTTTAGGTGGAGATTTACACTACCATTAATTATAATTACCTCAATTTAATTACAATTATAAATTATTATAATTATTATTAATTATAATTAAAAGATTACATCATTATCATACATTATAATTACCACACTTTAATTATAATTATAATAATATGCTACGTACATTAATACATTATTTTGATTTACTTGTTTTTATTTGATCCTCGTGTGTTGTATGAGTTTAATCGAAATGATCAAATATACTCAATTTTACATTTTTTGAAGTCCGAATTAAGTTGTAGCAAATCAATTAATCAACATAATTTGAGAAGGTGTCCTTTTTCCAAAGTCTGCACACTCAAACTAATGTTTTGTTATGCAGGAAATTCGGGGAGATCTTGAATATATGATGTGAATGCATTTTATCTTTATGGTTCCTTGAGATGCGTTTGTGCCACGATTTTAATTCTTTTAAAATTACAATCTTCAATCCTCTTAAAAAAAATCATATCCAAGATTAAACTACATATGATACAAAAGAAATCGTCGTCACAAAATACGCGATGAAAACTTGTAGACTATATATTAAAAAAATGCTTGATCATCTATAGTTAAAAATACTAAACAATCCGAAAAAATAAAACCGTAAAAAATCTCTCAAACTAAATCCTCGAGCGACGGGAGACACGCGAACGGCAGAATAGCAAGACGAAAAAACACCTGCAAAGAAAAATGGAGGATAAAATATCAACGACGTTATGATCGCAATAACGAAAAAACAAATAGACAACATCGTCATCGCAATAAAAAACCAAACAATTGACCGATGAAATCTCATACATCGGAAAGAACAAAAAACGAAAAGAAATCACTCAAAACAAAATTGTAGAGATTACAATCTAAGAAAACACGAAATATGAGGAAACAATGAAAGAAGAAAAATGACACGAATGAAAATGAAGAGAGCATACCCCAATTTATAGAAAAATCAGGCAAACGATAAACGGTCAGGATTAAACGTGGAAAAAATAAAGGCCAATAAATTGAACAGTTGAGATTTAAAAAGGCTAGAATGAAGGGGATAGCAAGGATTCGAAATAGAGGAGGGAGGGCTCGCCACATAGGATTTTGCAGCCCCCTATATAGTATATTATGATATACTCCCTCCGATTCAAAATTGTTGACAGGCATTTTCGTACGGGTAGATTTATGTGGCTATTTGGGTTATGCCCGACAAACAATAAATATAAACGAACACGAACGGTTGGGGAAGAACTTTCGTTCTTCCCACGAATATTAGAGTTTCTTGGATATGTGAGAAATGAGAGAAAAGTTCCTTTACAATGAGGGGGTGACCCCCTATTTATAGAGGTTCACCCCCAAGGGCCCAAAAGTGGCCCTAAATTCGTCTCAACCCTTTATTTAGGGATTTATTACAATTATTAATATAAAGATCAACAGTAGACCTATAATACATTAAACACTATTTTCTAATGTAGACTCTCGATCTTATCGGGTCAGTGTGTCTTTGGGAATCTGACCTCCTGTCAGGCGAGGATACTTCCTGCTGTAACAATTGCCCCCAAGATTGGGCTCTGATTGCGGCCAGAGTTCGATCTTGATCTGTGCTTCAAATAGGTTTCGCCCCCGAGCCTGAAAACAAGATAGCTCGGATGCCCCGGAGGAATCTTCGACAACAGGGTCCGTGATGGCCGAATCTTCCGTGTAACCTCCGAATAGTCAAACCTCAAACAAATTGGTCGGGTTAGGTGGGGTACGATCTTCCGTAGTGCCCCCGGGTCGGGTACCGTGACGTTCAATTAATAAAGAGTTCTTGCCGCTGACCGACATTGATTTTAGTAATAGGGCGGTAAGGACCGCGATGATAAATTAATGAAGTGCTTAGGCCTCTTGCGGGTAGCGACTTCACGGACAACAGATTGACTTAATAATCAATTAAAAGATAAATCAACAGATTAATGAGTGGAATGCCTTAGCCGATAGACGGGCAGCAACTTCACGATGATGAGATTGAATTAACAACCGCTTAAAAGATTAACCAACAGGTTAATGAGTGAAGTGCTTTAGCCGATGATCGGGCAGCGACTTCACGAAGATGGGATTGATTTAACAACCGCTTAAAAAATTAACCAACAGGTTAATGAGTGAAGTGCTTTAGCCGATGATCGGGCAGCGACTTCACGAAGATGGGATTGATTTAACAACCGCTTAAAAGATTAACCAACAGGTTAATGAGTGAAGTGCTTTAGCCGATGATCGGGCAGCGACTTCACGAAGATGGGATTGATTTAACAACCGCTTAAAAAATTAACCAACAGGTTAATGCGTGAAGTGCTTTAGCCGATGATCGGGCAGCGACTTCACGAAGATGGGATTGATTTAACAACCGCTTAAAAGATTAACCAACAGGTTAATGAGTGAAGTGCTTTAGCCGATGATCGGGCAGCGACTTCACGAAGATGGGATTGATTTAACAACCGCTTAAAAGATTAACCAACGGGTTAATGAGTGAAGTGCTTTTAGCCGATTGACGGGCAGCGACATCACGAAGATGGGATTGATTTAACAACCGCTTAAAAGATTAACCAACGGGTTAATGAGTGAAGTGCTTTTAGCCGATTGACGGGCAGCGACATCACGATGCAGAGAATAGATTAGTTAACGCCGGTGAGGACGAACCAAACAATACCTCGCCCATTAAGGCGGAAAGTCAACGCTTAACATGCGGACTGGATCCACGCCGAGAGGCGGATTAGTTGACGCCGGTGAAGGCGAACTTATCAAGGCCGAGTGACGGATCATCTTGAGAGGCAGATTAGTTGACGCTGGTGAAGGCGAACTAATCAATATGTCAACGCATAAAAGGCGGACTAATCAACGCCGAGAAGACGGATTAACTCGAGAAAGAGATTAGTTGACGCCGGTGAAGGCGAACTAATCAATACGTCAATGCCTGAAAGGCGGACTAATCAACGTCGAGGAGACGGATTACTTCGCCACTCCAGGCGGATTGTCGACGCCTAAGAGGCGGGTTAACTCGAGTAGATTAGTTGACGTCTGTGAAGGCGAACTAATCAATACGTCTACGCCTGAAAGGGCGGACTAATCAACGTCGAGAAGACGGATTACTTCGCCAATCTAGGCGGAATGTCGACGCCGAGAAGGTGGATTAATCAACGCCGATCGGGCGGATTACTTCGCCAATCTAGGCGGAATATCGACGCCGAGAAGGCGGATTAATCAACGCCGATCGGGCGGATTACTTCGCCAATCTAGGCGGAATGTCGACGCCTAAAAGGCGGGTTAGCTCGAGTAGATTAGTTGAGGCCGGTGAAGGCGAACTAATCAGTACGTCAACGCCTGAGAGGGCGGACTAATCGACGTCGAGAAGACGGATTATTTCGCCAATCTAGGCGGAATGTCGACGCCTAAAAGGCGGATTAATCAACGCCGATTGGGCGGATTACTTCGCCAATCTAGGCGGAATGTCGACGCCGAGAAGGCGGATTAACTCGAGAAGTAGATTAGTTGACGCCGGCGAAGGCGAACTAATCGATACGTCAACGCCTGAGAGGGCGGACTAATCGACGTCGAGAAGACGGATTACTTCGCCCATCTAGGCGGAATGTCGACGCCTAAAAGGCGGATTAATCAACGCCGATCGGGCGGATTACTTCGCCAATCTAGGCGGAATGTCGACGCCTAAAAGGCGGATTAATCAACGCCGATCGGGCGGATTACTTCGCCAATCTAGGCGGAATGTCGACGCTGAGAAGGCGGATTAATCAACGCCGATCGGGCGGATTACTTCGCCAATCTAGGCGGAATGTCGACGCCGAGAAGGCGGATTAACTCGAGAAGTAGATTAGTTGACGCCGGCGAAGGCGAACTAATCGATACGTCAACGCCTGAAAGGGCGGACTAATCGACATCGAGAAGACGGATTACTTCGCCAATCTAGGCGGAATGTCGACGCCTAGAAGGCGGATTAATCAACGCCGATCGGGCGGATTACTTCGCCAATCTGGGCGGAATGTCGACGCCGAGAAGGCGGATTAACTCGAGAAGTAGATTAGTTGACGCCGGCGAAGGCGAACTAATCGATACGTCAACGCCTGAAAGGGCGGACTAATCGACGTCGAGAAGACGGATTACTTCGCCAATCTAGGCGGAATGTCGACGCCGAGAAGGCGGATTAACTCGAGAAGTAGATTAGTTGACGCCGGTGAAGACGAACTAATCGATACGTCAACGCCTGAAAGGGCGGACTAATCGACGTCGAGAAGACGGATTACTTCGCCAATCTAGGCGGAATGTCGATGCCGAGAAGGCGGATTAACTCGAGAAGTAGATTAGTTGACGCCGGTGAAGGCGAACTAATCGATACGTCAACGCCTGAAAGGGCGGACTAATCGACGTCGAGAAGACGGATTACTTCGCCAATCTAGGCGGAATGTCGACGCCTAGAAGGCGGATTAATCAACGCCGATCGGGCGGATTACTTCGCCAATCTGGGCGGAATGTCGACGCCTAAAAGGCGGGTTAGCTCGAGTAGATTAGTTGACGCCGGTGAAGGCGAACTAATCAGTACGTCAACGCCTGAGAGGGCGGACTAATCGACGTCGAGAAGACGGATTACTTCGCCAATCTAGGCGGAATGTCGACGCCTAGAAGGCGGATTAATCAACGCCGATCGGGCGGATTACTTCGCCAATCTGGGCGGAATGTCGACGCCGAGAAGGCGGATTAACTCGAGAAGTAGATTAGTTGACGCCGGCGAAGGCGAACTAATCGATACGTCAACGCCTGAAAGGGCGGACTAATCGACGTCGAGAAGACGGATTACTTCGCCAATCTAGGCGGAATGTCGACGCCGAGAAGGCGGATTAACTCGAGAAGTAGATTAGTTGACGCCGGCGAAGGCGAACTAATCGATACGTCAACGCCTGAAAGGGCGGACTAATCGACGTCGAGAAGACGGATTACTTCGCCAATCTAGGCGGAATGTCGACGCCTAAAAGGCGGATTAGCTCGAGAAGTAGATTAGTTGACGCCGGTGAAGGCGAACTAATCGATACGTCAACGCCTGAAAGGGCGGACTAATCGACGTCGAGAAGACGGATTACTTCGCCAATCTAGGCGGAATGTCGACGCCTAGAAGGCGGACCGGTCAACGCCTATGAAGGCGGACGAATGTTTGTAGTCGAAAGGTGTGACCATGTTTTAAATATTGAGTTATTTATTCGGTGAGCAACCTCAATGATTTTTTCAAAATTGTATTCGAAGTTTTAAATAACTGACTGTATTTAATAATACTCAGAGTCAAATAATTTATTTTTGATATCACCAAATGAACTTAGGATATGTATATCCATGCCCCCGCTTTTAATATATATGAAAACTTACGAGTTAAGATATATATTAAAAGGAAGTGTCAAATGAAAATTGTATTTCAAAAATTGCCCCCGCTTTGAATTTTCGAAATACGAGTATATGCCCCCGCTTTTAATTTATATGAAATTTGCGAGTTGCGATATATATTAAAAGGAAATTATCGGAATAAACCTGATTCGAATGGGCAAAGGACTGCCCGTGGAATTTTCCGTTGATGAAGAGGCTCGGATGCTCGTCTCCCAAACTGCTGCCGGTTTTTTTTTTTTTTAGGGTAATGGCCACCTAAACTCTAACACATGCCTAAAATGGATATACAAATTTGGCCCGATAGTAAAATAAACCTGGCCTATAAATCAAATAAAATGCCCAACTACTAAGTAAAACTAGGCCCAATACTTGAATAAATCTTGGCCCAGCAGTATTTATATAATAACCTGGCCCAAGAATACCTGAATGACCCAAAATAATTAAGATAAATGTGGCTCTGTGCGCTGAAATCCATCATCGAGGCGGCGTTGGTTGGGCGAGGAGCAGGTAGGCGCTATTGACGGCGCGGGGAGGCACGACTGGCCTACGACGGGGAGGCAGTCCCGGGCAGCGGCGCCGGGTTGAGTCCGCTTTGGCGGCGGCGCGGGTAAGCGCGGGGAGGAATCTACGCGATGTGCGTCGAGGCGGGAAGGAACCCGCGATGGTCGGCGGCGCGGGGTGCGGGGAGAAAGCAGCGAGCGGCGGCGATTCGGCTAAGGGAGGCGGCGATGTGAGGCTGGTAGGCCGCGTTCGGGGGCGACGGGGGCTGGAGACGCGGGGAGATCGCCGCCTGGTGGTAGGCGTGGCGGCTGCGCGTGGAGGCGCTCGGCGGGAGGCGAGTCGCGGGAAGGCGAGAACGGGACGCGGGGAGATCGCCGCCTGGTGGTAGGCGTGGCGGCTGCGCGTGGAGGCGCTCGGCGGGAGGCGAGTCGCGGGAAGGCGAGAACGGGACGCGGGGAGATCGCCGCCTGGTGGTAGGCGTGGCGGCTGCGCGTGGAGGCGCTCGGCGGGAGGCGAGTCGCGGGAAGGCGAGAACGGGCAGCGGGCTGCGAGCTCTGGCCGCGGAGGAGGCGGCGCTGAGAGGAGGCCGCTGGGCATCGGAGCGGGGAAGCGCGGGGAGGAAGCCGCGAGCAGCGGCTCTGCCCGCCGGACGACGACGAGGCTGCGGGGCGGCAGCGCGGGCTAGCGAGTCGCGGAGGAGGTTGTGGAGGTTGACGGCATATGCGCCGGCGGGCAGCGATGGCGAGCCTCCGCGGGTAGACGGGTATCGACCTCAAGGCGCGAGGATCGAGGTCGAAACCTTTTGACTTTTCAACGCACGTTGAGAAGCGTGCCAATAGAAGATTGTCCACAGAAAAGTTGGCACACCACTCGAGACGGTGGTTGGGGGATCTGAAATGAAAACCGTACGCCCCTTTATTCTATTTTTGCATGAATTCTCAGCAATGTTTTCCGGCGAAAATGGAGGAAACGGTACTCCGAGGAAATTATTTCGGAAGAGGGGGAGCGACGTAGTGCTCCGTTAGGAGGTAGCGGGCGACGGGGTGCTTCGAGGTAACGAGTATGGCAGGGACGGCTCCGGCAGCTGAGCTCCGTGGCGGTGGAAAACTTTTTGAGCTCGCCGGAAAACACAGCAACAATTCTTCTTCTGCTCTTTTTTCTTCTTAGCTGTCTGCTGTTGTAATTTGGCTCGTAGCCATGAACTCCTTCTTGGTTGATTTGGCTTGCAGCCATGGACTGGTTGTTAATTCTTTTTGTGTTGAACTTGCTTTTTGATTTCTTGCTTGTATGGTTTAGATCGAAAAGGTTTATGGTTTATGGAATCTGGTTTTTTGATTTTGAGGGGAGGATCTTCGTGTTCATCCATCGAGATGAACCCGAATTGACCCTTCTTCTAGCGCCAAATTGTTGACAGGCATTTTCGTACGGGTAGATTTATGTGGCTATTTGGGTTATGCCCGACAAATAATAAATATAAACGAACACGAACGGTTGGGGAAGAACTTTCGTTCTTCCCACGAATATTAGAGTTTCTTGGATATGTGAGAAATGAGAGAAAAGTTCCTTTACAATGAGGGGGTGACCCCCTATTTATAGAGGTTCACCCCCAAGGGCCCAAAAGTGGCCCTAAATTCGTCTCAACCCTTTATTTAGGGATTTATTACAATTATTAATATAAAGATCAACAGTAGACCTATAATACATTAAACACTCTTTTCTAATGTAGACTCTCGATCTTGTCGGGTCAGTGTGTCTTTGGGAATCTGACCTCCTGTCAGGCGAGGATATTTCCTGCTGTAACAAAAATAAGTGTCGTTTAAGAGTTTAAATTTTGTTTCAAAACAAGTGTCGTTTTAACTATTTTTTCATATTTTTTCCTGATTTACCCCGAATTCGAATTCAAAATATAAGATATATTTTAGGGATTATATTAAAATATAACATATCTATTAGAAATTTATCAAAATATAATAGATCTTTTAGAGATTTATGAGGGGTATATATGTCAAAATTTATAATTCTTAATTTGTCCTAAAATCTCTAGAACGACACTTATTTTGAATCAGAGTATTTTGTTTTTTTTTTTTTTGCTATCCAATCACTTTGAATTGTAGGTAAGGAACGTAAATGACTAGCTGTGGAGTTTGAAAAGAAGGAATGGAAAATGTGTATTTGATGTAAAAAAATGAAACAAAAAAATGTTAGAATTTCTCATTCTATGAAAATATCCATTTCAAGCCAAATTGAGTAGAATGAAAGTCATTCAATCCATACATGAAACCGTTTGTATTCCTCCAATATATGCATAAGTATGAGTTAAGTTATGACAACATTCCAAAGGGCTTTTGGAAATTTGATACTACTTAAAAAGATGGGAAATGAAGAAGAAAATCTTAAAAAGGTACGGTATAAAGTAAGAAAATACATTTCAATGGAGAAAATATCAAAATTAGTCCTGTAACTTATGTTGATTTCAATTTTAATCCTGTAATTTTTTATTTTCTCAATTTTAGTCCTGTAACTTTTCATTTTCTCAATTAGTCCTGTAATTTTTCATTTTCTCAATTTTAATCCCGGAGTTGTCAATTTTAATCCTTATATTGCTTCAAAATGAAAACAACTCACTGATTTGAGTTGGGGCATTTTTATTTCCTAACGGGCCGATTATAATTAGATGGTCGATTAATTTTTTGATTATGTGGTAGTCCACGTGTACAATTTACCGGAAAAAAAAATCCCAATTTTTTCCGGTGAGTATTTGATTTTTTATACCAAAAAGGATTGAAATTGATAACTCTATGACTAAAATTGAGAAAATAAAAAGTTACGGGACTTAAATTGGAATCAAGCTAAGTTACAGGACTAATTTTGATATTTCCGAGTAGGGTTCTGATTGAAACTTATTCGTTGCATGAACTTTTAATTAATAATACCACAATATTCATTTAATAATACAGTAAAACCTCTAAAAAGGAATACTCTATTAAGGAATAAACTCTCTTTAGGAATAAAAATTCATGGTCCCAACTTGGGACCAGTTATAATTTGGAATAAACTCCATATTGTCATAATTCATATTTTTTCAAGTCCCAACATAAAGAAATACACCTCCATTTAGAAATAAATCATAATAATATATATAATTTTACAATAGATTTAAGTTGATTTAAAATACTTGTTCAAGGTTGATTGTGACAATGATTTAATCTTTTGTGTTGTAACCTTATCCTTCAACTTGCGTGTGCGCATTAGCTCGTCCACATGACCACCTTCTTGTTGAACCCAAAACATTTCCAACTTGTCGAGTAAGCTTAAAGCTTCTTCACATGAAACTTTTTGTACTTCTATGCTATCATCCTCTGGATTATTTTCCTCATTTTCTTGCCTAATTCCTTCAATAATTTCTTCATCCGTTAAAGCATAAACAATTTGTTGCTCATTTGGATGATTAAGGAAAATATTCATCTCCATCTTGTTGCTCATTTGGATTAGAAAGAGCCTGTTGGTCGTCATTGTTGATTGACCTCTTGAACGCCTTCGATATCGCTGATTGCGATAGCTTAAGATTATGAGTATCCTCCAACCACTTGGCAAAATCTTTTTGCTTCCAACCTGGATGTAGTTCTTTCATTTTGCACATCTCCACACGAATTTTTTCACTCATTTGAGTTCTCTTTTCTATTTTTGGTGTCATTATATGCGTGAAGAAAATGTTGATTTGATGTAATTGATAAAAAAAATGTATTATACATAGTATTTATAGATGAAAAAATTAAAGCAATCAAAAGCAAGTACATGCATCTATGGCGGGTGACTCTTGAGTATTGTTTTTTTATATTACGTGAGTAAATTAGTTCAATTAAGTTCAACACATTACATGTACATGTATCTACTAATTATACCATTATATAATATACATGCATTTAAAAAAAAAAAATCTTATAACTCTATTTAGGAATAACCCCCATTTAAGAATATTTTTTTGTGGTCCCAAGGATATGACTATAGAGAGGTTTTACTGTATACAATATTTTTATAAACGAATACATTTGTACAGTGAACAAGTATTTCCGAAAATTTATTTTCTTCGATATTACTATTATTTTCATCAATGGAATCAAAAGTCTTGATAAGACAATTGGCTAAAATATAGTCTTGTAATTAGACAAAGAAATGGACAATAAAATTCAAATGATATCAATGAACATTATTACACTGCACCAAACCGTGGTGCAAATACTCAAAGGAAATAATCCAATCACAAGGATACAAACAAACAAAGCAAATTAAATGAGAACAAATCTCAAATCCGGTTTCCAATCAAGGCCAAGAAAGAAACCACCACAGCCATGATTCCCACCACCGACGGAGAAGAACTCATGACGGCGGCGCCGGTTGCCGGCGGCGACGGCATGTGCATGTGAGGCGACGGCGCGGGGGCCATCTTGCTGTGGTCGTGGCCGTTATGGGCGGCGGCAATGGAAGCAACGACAACAAAGAAAGCCAAATACAAAACGAACCGAAACGCCATGGAAATTTTGATGAGTTCTTGAATATTTTTTGGCTTAGAGAAATTATTTCATAGCATTGCAAGTATTTATATGCAACTTTTGCTATTTATTTTGACTTGGTTGTATGTGTACGAGCCATTTATCAACTTGTACTATCATTCATGTCACGCTCATATTACCTAGTTAAATTTCACAAGATGTGCAAAGTCAAGGGGAGGCTTTTCAACCCTAAATGTCCCAACATTTTAACGAACAAAAAAATTAATATTTATACTTTTTGCATACAATTTATTCTTGTTGAAAAGTATGGATTTTTTTATTTTAAAAGAATGAATCTATTCTAAATTTTTCCAGTCTCATGTAACTTGGATCAAAATTATATGTGTTTCAGGTAGAGATGATCACAGTGCAGTTTTGCGGTTTTTTTCGACAAGATTCAATTTGTCATGATGCAAGTGATTTGTTTTTTTTATTATAAAATTCTAAACCGCAGTTTTTCATGTAAAATTGATCATACAGTTTTGAATGATTTCGGTCGGTCACTTGATGACATCACATTTGATTGAATCAATATTCTATAACACGGTTTAAGTTGGAAAAAAAATACAAATGAACTAATATCTTCAAACACTATAACATGCCTAATTTTGTGGAGGTTTAACTCTTTGAAAACATATTGAATTTTTTTTTAATATTATAATGTAATATAACATATATAATGAGCTTATTATTTGTAATCTTAAGAATTTGAATTAGTACAATCATAAACATATTTATTATCTTATGGACTTAGTTGAGGAATGATGTTAGGATTTAGGATGTCTAATAAAATTGCAATTTGCAAAATAAAATTATAACTGGAAAATATTGTAAAAAATCCATCAATAACGGTACAATAAAATTTGATGTGGGCAGTTTACTCGATTTTAAAATTTAATGATCACCCCTAGTTTCATCAATATAGTTTTATTTATATTGTTTAGGGTGTGCTGGATATCAAAAGAATGAGTGGGATGGAGATAGTTGACTTATTTATTTAGCAACTCATAATATAATCGTGGTAAGCGATCACTAACGCGACTAATTATAATGATAATTAAAGACAAAAGACTTTATTTCAGTTCTTTTTTTTTGTTTAATATTTTATTTTGTATTTAATTATTTATAAGAGTAACTAATATTATATTGACTTGTAGTACTAAAGTACCTAATTCAATTAAAAATAAAAGATTAAGCTAATTAAAATAATTGTATTTGTTATCATAGACAAGTCTAATGTCAATTCTAACGTGTTTGGCTAGTCGAATCCCTCCGCATGACTCATGATGTTTCAACTTTAACAATTACTCTCCCTCCCTGAAAATTGTTCCTGTTTTTTTCGCGTGGTTTAGTGCGATATGTCTGACGGTATTACGGGATTTTCTGAAGTCCGTTTTAAAAGTATGTGAAACGAACTTTCCATTAACGATCATTTTATTAAAAAATGAACCTCAAAAAACCCCGTAATACCCCCGACATATCACATTAAACCACATGCAAAAATAGCAGGATCAAGGACGGAAGTAGTACATCAATGGTGTAATTTCTTGAATAGACTTGTCATTTATCAAGCATGTCAAATTTTCAATTACCTGATAATTGTAAATTCAGTTAAATATTCCAAAAGTCACAGTTGACATTTCTTAGCCCCCGCCACCCCACCCCACCCCACCCCACCCCACCTATTTTGTCTGAAAAAATAGTACCAATATAGCCATATAGGCATTTTTTAAAACTACCTATGCAAATATACAGCCATATTGACCAAAAGAATGAGACGAAATATTAAAACCTTAGAGATCATCAAAGAGCCATATATTGTGCTTCTGACATACTTCATTCATCTAGCTCTTCCTCAATCTCTCCTTCTGCACATAGATACACAAATAAATGGATAGATACAACTATAGTAATGTAATAATTTGGGATAAAAACTGTTTTGGTCCCGTAATTTTTTGACTTTTTCTTTTTGGTCCCATACTAATTTACTTTTTCGATTTAGTCCCACAACAATTCAAATTTACCCAAATCAGTCCCAAGTGGCCGGAAAATGCCGTTTTGATCATGAAAACGGCGTTGTTTTGTTTATCCTACTCCGCCGGAAAATAGTAGCACGTGACCGGCATATGACCAAAACTACGTCGTTTCATGCGTTTTCTGGCCATTTGGGACTGATTTGGGTAAATTTGAATTGTTGTGGGATTAAATAAAAAAAATAAATAAGTATGTGATCAAAAAGAAAAAGTTAAAAAATTACGGGACGAAGACGGTTTTAATCCCTAATAATTTCGATATAAAGAGAACTCTACCTGCAAGTTGGACGCCCAAGTTAGCTTGAGCATCAGCCTCGGAGTTCAAGTGCTACCAGATGATAAAATTACAAGTTGAGAACAAAATCCCATATATAGAACTGGTAATAATTGACACCACATTAGGTGGATTGCTACTAAGCTTACCCTTAGGACGTGCATGATTTGAAACGAGACAAATTTATCCTTCAATTTCGTTGCCTCCTCGTACAAGGCGGACAGATTTTCACTTCTAACCTTCCATGCACCCTTAATCTGTATGGAACTATCATTCAGAATACAAAACACTTGAGAAGGTAAAAGAAATGGATAAATATACTGCAGAATGATCAACAGAGTAAACGAATCCTTTAAAATCAGACAAAGTATAGAGTGAAAATGGTTTATACATGAATCATTGAAGGTTATTAATTATTTTAACTGAAAAGTATTAGTTATTTTCACGGAAGAGTATTAGTTGTTTATTGAAAACAAACTAAGACTCTTCAGTGAAAATAATTAATACTCTTCAGTGAAAATGACTAATGTTCTTTAGTGAAAACAACTAATACCCTTCAGTAATTCAAATATGAACCAATTTCATTCTATACATACTCTTAAAATAAAGAGTTAAGCATATCAAACCTGCATGCAAACGAGTTTGGAGTCGCCTTGAACCCGAATGCTTGTAAAACCTTTTTTGAGTGCATACTTCAATCCTAATATAACGGCCCGGTATTCAGCAGCATTACACGTAGCTAAACCTAGGCCTTCACGCAATTTCCAAATCTAGCATGTAATTAGTATTTATCATGTAATAATCCTAGGAAAGAAGAACTACCCTCAACAAAGCACGACAGCTCACCAAAGTCCCGTCATCAGATCGGAGTATAACTCCAGCACCAGCTTGTCTGTCTCCTTTTGAAGCACCATCGAACTCCAGAGTGCAGGATCGCTGCTTAGGTTACAAGAATCATCTCTTTCAGATATTTATTATTGGACAACAATATTTACTTCAGAACTCAAAGATATGATGCTTGAATTATCCCTAGAGTGTCTAGAAACTATGTTTATGGAAGAACTCTAATATAGACTTGAGTATAAATCTCTTCTTACCCCACTATCTGATAACAAAGCTTCCTGTGGCATCTTCTCTGTTCGAGGCTCGTTTGGCTCTTCGCCTCTAGGCAAAGAAGGCTGCTATGTGAAAAATTAGATGCATAAAATTAAAATGAAAAGATGGAGCAAGAGCCTAAAAGAAACATGCTTGAAAGAATTTCTCGTCAAGGGAAAAGGGCTCTGAAAAAGTCAAATTACTGTGATTATTTTTTATGAGGAAACCCCAGAAATTTAAATCAAACTAGAATATATTGATTTTTAGGACACCAACATTAAGAATATAATCCGACACTAAAATCATACAAGAACTCAGTTGACGTTGTACACATATACTATCAAATGAGGGATATCAGCTGACCTGAAGAGGGCATTTCACGAGTGTTCCAAACAGGCCTTCAGTTAGATCGGAAGCTCTGATCGAGTATAGTGCGTTTTTAAGCCCACACGAGAGGAGATACTTCTCTGTATCCTTGGGCATTGAGCAGCCTTTATACACATTGGCTGGAGGATCAAAAATCTGCCAGGAGAAAAGGTTTAGTTTTCTATCTGAAAAAACGTATATGCTATGAAGAATAACACGACATATAACCAACACCGAAGCCAACATTTTGTACGTCAATCTTGATAATACGATCACCAGCACTTGAACACATCAGATTTCAAAGAAAAGACCATAATAGAAAACAAGTTGAGTACCACTCACAAATGCGACCTGAGAAGAGTGAACTGAGAGACGGAACTTACAGCAAAACACAAACGAAAAGGTCGAAAAGGATTTCATATATTTGATAACACGACATATAAACATCACCGAAGCCAACATGTTGTATGTCAATCTTGATAATACAATCACTAACAATCACATCAGATTTCTTAGAAAAGACCATAATAGAAAACGAGTTGAGTGAACTGAGAGCCGGAACTTACAGCAGAACACAAACGAAAAGGTAGAAAAGGAGTTCATCAATTTGATGACTTACATCAATCACATATTCACATTACATTCCTTAACATTACAAAGGAAATTCAAAGCAGATTCACACATCAAGATATAGATAGCGAATAAATACCGAGGTTCCAACTTGAGCCTCGCATTCACTCAAGCTTTTGTAAACACCAACAAGATCGCCTTTACGAACAACGAAAAACGAATCCTTATCATCCTTCATTACAGATTCGGGAACAGCTCTCCGCTTACGTCCACCAGTCTTTTTCGTAGAATAGCATCTCGACAACAACAATCCCGAATTTACTGCTCTATTTATGAAGCTTGCTTTCCATGAAGGATCGAGATATCCAAAGGATTTGCTCTTCCTAACAGCATAGCCACTCCTAGCTAATATAGATAAACAACGTACTTGTAACAAACTGAACATTCCAGAATCCTTTCCCTCCTATCCGACGATATTCTGAAATAAAAATTCAACAATTAAACGAACAGAGAAAAAAGGTAGATATATACTTATTCCATCAGCAATTCAGCACATTAAAATGCAACGCATCCAATAAATTATTCTCAAATATTGAATAATTTGACCTAATTTTAGATCACCAATTCTCAACATACATCGATTATCGAGTATCTGAACTTTTAGTGAACACAACCGCGCATCAATGGAGATGATTGAATTAAAAAACACACATTCTAACTCCAAATTAGAGACTCGAAACTCCGTTAACTTACACAGTTCGACAACAAAAAAACGCATAGAGATCATTAGAAAACAGGAGCAAATTGCAGAAGAGTGATCAATTGTACCTGAGGCGATAAATTAAAGTGCAAATTGCAGGCTTGCAGAATCCATTGGCTTCCTCGCGCGCGCGAGTGTGGTTGGACTTGGGGATGGAGAGAAGCTGTGCAGCAGAAGGTTTAACGGTTTAGGTCCAACCATTTCGAAAACGGGATTATCGATTCGGTTCGGTTCGAGTTAGGGTAGCCGCATCAGTACGACACGTAATCTTGTTATTTTCTACATAAATATTGAATTGGGCGCTGCTATTTACCCACATGAAAATGTTTTGTTCACCCACCTTTTTTTTTTTTTATGTTTAATAAAAATATTAATATACCCTTTATAAAAATAAATAATATATTTATTAAATACTTATGCTTTCAACACTATCCCCAAAATCTCATAATTCACGTAAAAAAAATTTATTCTTTCACACACAGTTGCACCATTAAAAAAAAAAAGAAAAAAAAAGGTATAATCCTAAAAGTATGAATTATAAAGATACAATTTAAATGAGATTAAAGTATTTTTGTTTATCTATAAATTGGTACACCATAAAAATAAAAGGAATTGTGGTTTTTTTTTAAACGGCAGGAAGCGGTGGTTCAATTAAAATAAAAAATAATTGTTGATGTACTATTTTTTTAATTTCAAATTAATGGGTGTGTATATATAATAAATAATGTAAATATTATATTAAGGTTATAGTTGTAAATTTTAAGGGGGTGTATCTAGAAAAAATAAAAAAAATAAGCAATATACATGGTGGGTTAATTTAGTAGTGGGTGAACAAAGTATTATCGTGGGTGTTAATAGCCGTGCCCTTTTATTCACCCACATAGAAATGTTTTGTTCACCCACTTCTAGTTTTTAATAAGAATATATTTAATAAAATTACTAATATACTCTTTATAAAAAATAAACATTAAATTTATTAAATGCTCACGCTTTCAACACTCTGCCCAAAATCTCAGAATTCACACAATTTTTCTATTTTTTCACACACACAATTACACCATTAATAAAAAAGAAAAAAAAAAGTTATGATCATGAAAATATAAACTATAGAGACACAATTTAACGAGATTAAATTATTATTATTATCTTTAAATTGGTACACCATGAAAATGAATGAAAAAAATAAAGAAAGAAAATGATGTTGGTGATGGTGGTTTGTTGGGTCGACACTATAAAAAATGAAAGTGTTGGTATGCTATTTTTTTAATTTTAAATTGGTGGGTGTGTATATTTAATGAATGATCTAATTATTATATTAAGGTTATAGTGGTGAATTTTAAGGGGTACATTAAGCAAAATAAAAAAAAATAAGTAAAATATATGGTGGGTTAATTTAATAGTGGGTGAACAAAATATTTTTGTGGGTGTTAATAGTCGCGCCCTTTTATATACAATAAACTACCTATATATATATATATATATATATATATATATATATATATATATATATATATATATATATTTAAATAGTTTAAAGATTTAACATATTTATAAAAATAAAACTTTTAAATATATATTAAAAAATATTAACAATGTTAGGTGTTAATTCTATATATTGACCGCTCAATCTCAATGTAAACACAACTTTCAATAATCTTATAAAGTGAGAGTGTGTCAATGTTTGGTTTAGAAATTTCTCTATATCAAGAAAATTGTCCCCGTGAGTTAAAATAAAATATTTGGCGCGTGTTTGAAAATATTATGTTATAAGAATGCTACGTGAGTTTTTATAGGAATGTTGAAAATCTTAATTAAATTGAAATTGAACATAAAAATTGTGAGTTAATAGACAATTAATCCAAAAAAATTATATATACGTATTATTTGAATATGTTTATTATATAATATAATTATACTATGATGAACAAGTTTATTTAATTATATGTAATGCGTATATAATTAATTTTTACGAAAATTTCACATAATATCGGACACATATCTAGTAGAATAAATACTTGAATAGTGTGTTTATTAGATATTGATACAAGTTGGTGAATTGATTTTGAAATTATGGACTTAATTTTCTTAATAACCATTTTATTATTTGATTTAATCTTATGATGTTTGTGGAGAGTTTTTACGAAGTGTCTATAAAATCTAAATACAAGGGGAAGTAATTAAGTAGTTTAGAATCAAGAGTTCTAGTAATATATGTGTTTGGGAAAGACTCACTATAAATCCACTCTGCCAATTTTTCTTTGTGGGGTAAACTGGAAAAATGTTTTTTAACTTAGATGATTTTACATTAATGTCTTGTGACTTTTTCATTATGCAAAATGTCTTTTTACTTTAAAATTATATGAGAAATGAGTGTTTGGGTTGGTTCCAAGAGAATGAGTTCAAAACAATTTTAGTATATACGTGCGAAAGTAGTCCTTTTATTTGCAGTTTTGGTCTCATTATTTAGTTTTTAAGACTTAAACTATAATTTTACCATATTTTGTTTACTTATTTTTTTGGAATCAAAAGTGTCGAAAAAACAATAGGACTAAAACTTCTGAAAAAAATGACAATTTTGAATGAATTCATTCTCCTTGTGTAAAGATGATGTCGAAGCTTCTACTCTACCTTTTTTAAGAAATTTTATGATTGAAAATATTTGAGCTTTAAAATTCTTTATAGTTTGTAACTTTTGATATCTAACATCTTAATTGCGATATTGAATATTTTCATGATTGTGGACTAAATGAAAAAAAAATTAAACTAAAGGCAATGTAAGTTTTCCTCCAACTGTTTTAGTTGAAAGTCAAATATATCATTTTAAAGATTGTTTTGAAGGAAAATTAAAACCAATGAATATTGAAGAAGTAATTGAGCTTTCTATGAAATGCAATAAAGCTAGATTTAAATGTCATTTGGTGAGAGTTATATTTCTTTGGATCTAATTTTTTACTTAATGAAATTGTAAATTATTATGTATTTCATCTTTCTGTTGTTTTCTTTGTACATACCAGTGTCATATGAAAACTTAAATGGACTCGAGTTATATTATATTGAAATGTGTTAGAACTTAAGATTTGTTTCCAATTTATTATGAATCCAAGTTTATTGGTGATACGAATTATCACATTCTTCTAGCAAAAGCTTGGTAAAATTTTATTAGAAATGTTGGATTGCATAACAATGATTTTTTTTTTTTGAAGAAATATAATGGTATTGATGTTAGAGCAAGATTAATTTCCATTGTTTGTGTACAAAAGTAGAATACATTATATTGAGTTTTTCAATTAAGTTCATTTGTTTGTTCTTTTATTTGTATTGCAATATTTTAACAACAATTTTTTTTTATTGTATCGAAGATTTATTATTTTATGTGGATGTTAATGTTTAAAAACAGTTTATTGTCGGGTTACAAAGATTTGAATTTAGTGATTGTTACATGGGCTGAGGGGTTTTTTTGTTCATAATTTGTTTAAATATTTAATTTTTTTTTATTTTGTTTGTGTGTTTTTTCCTTTATTAATATAACGTTGATTTTTTTTTAAAATACTTTTAAGGATCACAACTTTGTGGGTGGCAATGAGAGGACCATAACTTTTTGGCCGAGTAAAATGAGGACAGTTACTTTTCGGAATGGCAATTTCTGGACTGTAATTTTAAAGAGTCGCGAATTTACACACAATCAGCCGTGCCCGTAATAAACTCAAATTAAGATTGAATTTAGTCTGCATGTAGGTCAAATTGGGTCAATTAACCCGAGTTCAGATCGAATTCAGCCCAAACCTGACCATTTAACATATCCCAATTTGGGTTAACTTGGGTTGGTTTGACCTCAATTCGTAACAATTTTACTATTTTCTATTTGAATAATGATAAAAATAATTATAGTGGATCATGTATAGGCAGTTTAAGTTTTTCTTTAAATGTTTTTGCTGAAATCAAATCTCATTCATTTTCAATACCATCCAACAAGTCGAGTCCCCCGCCTCTTCAAACTAGCGGTGAGAGACATGAACAGTGTCATTGTGTAAGAGTGTTTGTAAGTCAGAAAGACTTATTAAGTGTGAAATAAACCAATTAATAAATATAATTTACTTAACACATGGTTTTTTTACTTTTCAAAATTAATGAAATTGTCATATTTTTATTTTTATTATATTCTACTTTTTATTACTTTTTGTTTGATTAGTGAACCATTTATAGGCAATTTAAGTTTTTCTCCAAATGTATTAGTTGAAATTCAAATTGATCATTTTGTTTTTGAAGAAAAATTAAAATCAGTATTGAAGGATGGTGAAGTAATTGAGCTTTCTATAAAATGCAATAATATTTCATTTAAACGTTGTATGGAGATATTTCTAAATTTCTTACTGAAATTGTAATGTAATGTGTTTTTTTGTCTTTTTTTTAGGACACATAAGTTTTGAGTGAAAATTTAAATGGACTCGGTTTATTATGAACTGGAGACTTATTCCCAACTTAATTTGTCACCCTTGATTTGAGTCGATCATCACTGAGTCATTTTAACCAATCATCTTGGTAACGACAAAGTATAGAATTAAAATAGTTCATACACGAATCATCGGAGGTTATTAGTTGTTTTCAATAAAGAGCTTTAGTTATTTTCAACGAAGGGTATTAGTCTTATTCACTGAAGAGTATTAATTATTTAATGAAAATAAACTAAGACTCTTTAGTGAAGACAGTTAATATTCTTCAGTAAAAACAACTAATACTCTTTAGTGAAAATAACTAATACCCTTCAATGATTCATATATGGACCAATTTCACTCTATACATACTTCTTGTTAAATATTGATTAACTTGGCATCCTCTATTTTCCAATTTATACTATTCTCGAATAGTTGCCGACTCCAGCATCTTAGAAAATATGATTATAAAAAAGACATGTTCAAATGTTTTCGATGGTAATTCAATATTATATAAATAATTTTAAATTGTATAGATCTTGATTATATTTAAGATTAATATCAAACACACTATTTGATTAAGATGAGTTGATGGTAAGAATTATAAAATTATCCGTTATTCTTTATAAATATCTATTTTATAATAAAATAAATACATTTTCATGTTATACTTGCATATAATTAAAAATAAGGAATGAATTGTGTGAAATAAATGCGACATTTGTAAAACATAAACAATATATATAATTATATATATATAAATATAGTAATGAAAATGACTTCCGTGCAAATGGTCATTTAAGATGATATAAATATGTATCTAACTATGTGTGTGTGTGTGTGTGGAGTTTATAGGATGTATATAATATATGACAAAACAAACATCAATCATAGCTATCAAAACTTGAAATAAATTACTTGATTCCATCTACTTTCTAATTTGTAAGATAGTTTAAAATATGAACAAACTGAAACTTATCTTTGCTACTAGCATTTCACATAAAAAAAAATATATATCAATCTTTCTTTTGTATGCAATATTTCGAAGAAATAATTATATAGTTATTTAATTTGTTTTGGTTACTTATTTAGAATTGTATTACCATTTATTTTAACTTTTTTGTTCATTGAAGTATATAAGGACTCAATAAGATGTCACCAATTTATACCTTTTATTAAAGATAGTAATTCGTTGAAAATTTTGTAAGGCTTGAAGTGTATTTTCCATGTGTGTACAAGTTAATTACTTATTGATTTTATGAATTTTGTAAGTCCTATTTCAAGGCCCATGATTAAGGGGCTTTGAATTTTTTGGATAATGATTTTACAGATATGTGGATCTAGGACATATGGTTCTTAACTGCTAAATGCTAATGTAGAATGATCATGCAACGTACGTAATTAACTCCAACACGTAATACTTACAAATTTTAAAATATAATGATCTACTTTTATAGACCCGCAAAATTATTGTCCTTAAAAGTCAATCCCAAGTTACGTGCCTATTTTTTTTCCATATATTTTCATTAGTCAATATCTCTAAACGTTGTGCACGACCGTTTTACCGTCCTCAATGTGCGCGTCACCTTCTCCGATGTGGCTACACCTAATAGCTTTGTCTTGGTCCCTGAAATTTTTTCTCCAACTAATAACTCATGTTTTTGTGACATCTCCACCATTAAATTTTAGATTTTGAAATTCAACAAAAATATCACATTTTCAATCAAAATTTGTGTAGTCCTTCGTCCAGCTATTTCCTGACGATCACAAGCCAAGTTGTATATAATTTTTTTTGTTATTCTGTCATTTTCCCTAACTTAATTTCATGATTCTATTTTGTCTTCATCGATAATTTTGAATTTTAAAAATGACCCTAAATTGTGTTTTTTTTTCCCATAAAAATGTCAAAAAAAAAAATTTAAAGAAGTATAATGGTATTTAATGTTAGAGCAAGCATGATTTTTATAAGGGTCATATCTAGGGGTGATAGGAAAATTAGGACTTTAAATCTTTGGCTGAATAATTTAAGGACATTAACTTATAAAAGCCAAGATTTTAGGCCAAACCAGCCTAAATCAAAGCAAGTTGGACTAATTGGCCTGACTTGGCTTGAAATTTGCGCTTATTGGCGTAATTTAGCTTGAATTAGGATTGAATTTTTTACCCAATTCTAACTAATTTGGGTTGATATGACAAAAATATACTACTTTTAAAAGTTAATGTCCTTAAATTGTTAGCTTGGAGAGTTATGATACTTATTTTTCTAGCCCGAAGAGTTTTGTCCTCATGTTGCCATTTTTCCCAACTAAATAACACCTTGAAGAGTTAATGTCTATCACTCAATCCTCAAGGTAAAAGTTAATGTTCTGAATTTTTTAAGGACCGTAACTTTGGGGTTGGCAATTCAAGGACTCCAATTTTAAAGAGTTGCAATTTTAGGCACAATTAGCCTTAATAAATCAAAAAAAAAAAAAAAAACACCACTTTTAAAAGTTAATGTTCTTAAATTGTCAGTTCGGAGAGTTACAGTCCTCATTTTCCAACCCGAAGAGTTTTTGTCCTTATTTTTCCATTCCCCAAACTAAATAACACCTCGAAGAGTTAATGTTTATCACTCAATCCTCAAGGTGAAAGTTAATATCTTGAAAATATTTTTTAAGAACCGTAGCTTTGAGGTTGACAATTTAAGGACCTTAATTTCTAAGAGTTGCGAATTTAGGCTCAATTAACCTAATAAACCCAAGTTGGGCCTGAATTAAGCCCCAGACAGGTCAAACTGTATCAATTAGCCCAAAATTTAGATCGAATTTAGCCCAAATGGGTCATGTCCGATTAGGATTTATTTGAGATGGTTTAACCTTAATTTTTGACTTTTTAAAATTATTGGCCTTAATTATAATCTCAAAAGTTGTATTCCCCATTTGCCACTCACTAAGTTAAAGTCCTTAAAATATTTTTTTCCCATGGCTTGAGATACTCATTATTGTTAAATTTGACTTAATCATTTTTTTTAATTTCATCTGTGTATTTTTACGATTATAATTTAAAAATATTTTTTGCTTATAAATAATTTTTATTTATTTAAATGTCTTAAAAATAAATAACACTGTTTTTGTTTTATATATCAAAAATCATATATGAAAAATTATTAATCAAATCAAATACGATTTTTATTTTTATAGAATATAGCTATCTTACACCTCTATTATAATAAGTTCACCAACTTCTTAACTCATTCACCTTTTTTTTTTACTAAATATTATACCACTTTAAAATTATAATTTTATCCAACCTATAATATTTGCACATACGTCTCTAATTTCGTATAATATGATCGTATAATTCATTATTTATATGATGTGAATGTTTGCATTGTATGTGATTATAATGTGTAATAGTCATTCTGTATTATGTATATTGAAGAATATTATTTAATGATATTTGATTACTTGACTTGATTCCTTATACTACATGACTATTATAAAACTTTCACAGATTTTATTTAACTAAAAGAGTACTAAAATAGAAAATTTACATTTATACCTTCAATATCTACACACGAAGAACCAATATTTTCATGATTTTTTTATGGTCATTATATCCTTCATATATCCTCTATGTTTGATGTGTTACATCTGTTGAATAATTTAAGGAGATTTAGTAGTTTATATAAATTAAAATTGTAACAAAAATATAGCATATAATGAGTTTACCCGTATAAGTTGTAACTTTCATTGTGATGATGTTTCATTTCCCTTTGACAATTTACGTTTACTCCATATATGATTTTATATATCTGCAGGTTTATGCACAAACATTTATATATACATCTATATAAGTTTAACATTAACCTAAACACAATATAATATATATTTATCTAAATAAGTTGAATCAATTTTTGATGTTTCTTCCTTGTCATTTTTATCAAAGTCGTCAATTTCACTTTTTGTGTCCGATCTAACCTCTTTTCATTAGACAATAATTTATATCAATAAATAATTATTGTCTTAAATATTTCAATACAATTCATTGGTTAGTTTTCTATGTACGAAAGTTATAAATTAATTTTGATAAGTTCAAATTACTTCAACTAAATATATAAAATATAAAAGTCATTATCTTAAATTTAGAACAATCAGTTGTTCTGTATTATGAACAATCATGTTAGTTAGCATAATAGTAGATCAATGTTAGTTAGAATAATAAAAATTTGAATAATTTCAACAGTAAACTATAATTCAGTAGTGTCCCACTACACATCAATGATAATATATATATATATATATATATATATATATATATATATATATATATATTATTAAAAGTATTCCACATATTCTTTTGCTATTGTTTTATTTGTTTAATTTGTAAACAATTTTTTTAAATTTATTATGTTACGAATATAACAAAGGTTGTTTAATCATTAATTTATGAGTATGTATAAACTGAAATTGGTTCATACATAAATTATTCTAGGGTATTAGTTGTTTTTATTGAAGAGTATTAATTGTTTGTATTGAAGGGCATTTATTTCTTTTTATTATACAATTGATACTGTTAAGTGAAACAGGAAATACCGTTTAGAGAAAAAATCAATACTTTTTTTGTCAAAACAACTAATATCCTTTAATATTTTATGTATGAATCATTTCTACTTTTTACTTTCTCTTTGTTTATATATTTTTGTAGGTTTTATTTGAAAGATACTCCCTTCGTCTCACTGTTTTTTCACATTTAAAAGTCTCACTTTGTCTACGAAAAAGTATGTTATGTGAGTGTAGTGTTGAATATAATAATAATAATTATATACTTTATTATTTTTTGTGATGCATAATTATTTATTTTTAGTGGCTTGAAAATATTTGTGGAATGTCTTAATTAGACAAATATCAAAGTAATCACGAGACCAGAAGAAGCAATATCTTCCAAACACCATTTATTTTTATTGCAGGATATTTTTCAATAAACTCTTTATCAATTAACTTAAATTCATTTAGTAAAAAAAGATCTAATAAATCCTCAAAATTTCACATTTTGCCAGGAAAGAATAATTTGTGCATTATATTTGTCTTATTTGGCATATATAATTTAAATCTTATCACAAGGACTACTTTTTAAATGAAAATTCAATTTTTCTAATGTTATTGTGTTAAAAAAATTAAAGCAAATCTGTAAATATATTAGTAAATTTATTTATAATAATAAAAAAATGAATGATAATATTTCATTTATTTTTGTAAATATAAATGATTTTTCTGTAACTATTAGTTTTTAGTTATTTTTGTTAAAGAAAAAAAAATATCCATTTTAAAATCATTCAATATATATATATATATATATATATATATATATATATATATATAATTTAGAATAAAAATTGAAAAAAAAATGACTTCCGTGCAAAGCACAGGTTCAATGAAAACAACTAAGATTTCTTAGCGAAAATGACACAGGAGATAATTCGTAGAAGACAAACGCTTTTCTTACGATAGAATAAGATTAATTTCTTGATATCTGAAATGTTGAAATTACATTGTAGGATGAAAAGTCATTCAAACTAATAATTAAAATAATTAAATGAACATGCAGAAATTAATAAAATGACAAAAAAAACCCGTTTTTTAATAAAATGATCGTTTATGGAAAGTATGTGAAACAAACTTTCAATTAATAATAATATTATTAAAAACGAATATCAAAAAACACTGTAATACCCTCCGATATTTTACATTAAATCACGTTCAAAAAATCAGGACTAGGAATCAAACATGGTAGAAATAGAGTGTGAGAGAAATTAATATGCCAAGGGCTAGAATTTTCAATTTGATTTTGACCTTAAGTCAACTATTCACACATTTATTGAGAAAACGAGCAATCTAACCACCTCAGATTAATGGCAATGTCGCATTTATTGATTTTGAATACAGAGGGTGAAGCAGAATCCAAACATTAATCAAATGAAACCACTGAATTTAGTCCCCTTCTTTGCCGTCTTGCTACTAATTCATAATCTGATTTCCACACAATGTGCGAGTGCGACACACCCCTTTTGGGATCTGGAAAGAATTAAGCACTCACCGCCGCCCCCAATTTTCAATAAGGGCCCCCATTACCGGAGAAGAACAAAGTTCCCGTCGCCGCCTCCACCACCGCCGCCTCCTGAAACATCGCTGCAGCTTCCAGCACCTCCGCCGCCGCCACTTCCTCCGCCTCCTCCTCCTCCCCCGCCTCCACCGCTGATTTAGTAAGTTATCGGAACTTGGCGTTCAATTTTGAGGTTGGATATGGGCTTTATGAGCTTTTGGACTTGGATTACAACTGTTTGAATCATGGGCTTAGATTTTGGGCTCCTATTGAGTTTGGGTTCTAGTGTATACCCCTCCATATTTATTTGATACCTTCACTCTATTTTTAATTTATTATAGGATTAATTGCAAATAAAATCACAATTTTTTCGCAAATTGCAATTTAATCTAAACTTTTGAATCGTTGCAAACAAAACTCCAATTTTTAATTTATTAGCAATTCCAACTAAAAGATCGATTTCAATCTGCCCAAACGTAATGATTAACTATGTGTTGTCATCCGAATCAATCTAAACATATTAATACGATTACTTATTCGTTGTCAGTTAGGTGAAACATCATTTTCGAACCGTAAAAAAATTGGTTGATGGTTCAAATTGCAACCAAACATTAAATTGGAGTTTTATTTGCAAAGATTCGAAAGTTTAGATTAGATTGCAATTTGCGGAAAGGTTGTGATTTATTTGCAATTATCCCTTCATTATAATATATTTTTTTAATGACTTTTTTGCCCTTATAATAAAATATAAAAAACAACTGAATACTTAATACACCCACTGGAATATCAAAAGTCACAAGAACACAAACACAAAGAAGAGCATCGATTCAGGAAGAAAAGAGGAGAAAATTCATATTGTCCATCATTTTATCATCTTTACGGCGGTGATGCAATATTAGTTTGTTATTTTGTTACAAAGATGGTGTACACTCAGGAGACTTATGCTACGTGTGTAAGTTTATTTGTTTGAATTTTTTTTTATGAAGTATAATTTTATTTTTTCTTTAAATGTTGTTTTTTGTTTATGAAATGAGTATTTTGTACCACGATTTTCGTATTTTAGCCTACAATTTTCGTATATTGTGTACCAAGATTGTGATTCCCGCGTTTTTTGAAAAAAAATCACGACACCAATTTTCGAACGTGGTTCGTTAAAAAATGGTTAGTATTTCGACAAACATTTGTCGAAAATTAGTTAGATTTCCGAAAATATATTTTTGCCGATATATTAGTCATTTTTCAACATCTATTTGCCGAAATGTGAGCTGTTTTTCGAATAAATGTTGTTGAACTATAATTTTTTTATCCGATATACATATTTTTTTTTCGGCGTCGATCGAGAGGCTGCATGGTGGTGGCGGTCGCGAGGCCGCCTGGCGGTGGCGGTGGCGCCGCTTAAGTCGTGGGATGAGGGCTTGTGGGTGTATGAATTTTTGAATAATATTAGAGAGGGACAATTTAGGTATATTGTGAGTGGTGTATTTAATAATTATATAAATTTAAATGGGTAGATTAAATGGGTGGGTGTATCAAATAAGTATGGAGGAATATATAGTCTCACCCTTAAGTTTTGGCCCATCCTTTTATTTTGATTACTCATTGGACTGCTTCCCCACATAGACATAATGTACATTGCCCACACAAAAAATTAAATATTTTTGTTTACGAGTAATTCTGAGCTTTTAGTAAATAACATCAAAATATGTGTGATAATTAATTCACACATGGAATATGATGTAAATTTACAAAAATACCCTTTACATCATAAATTTTTATTCAAATTTTCAAACTCTGTGATCAACTCACGGGGTTTTTTGATACCCGAGACAAAAATAAAATTTAGGTATGCTATTTTTTTAATTAACTGTATATCAATTGTCAATGCTTTTGGAAAGATAGACAAAGGGCATTTTTATAATTAACATATTTATGAGTTTTTATTAATAGTGAAAATATAAAAATATTTCAAATACAACTCTATCAAATACATGAAAGTAAACCATGAATAAGATAATAAAAATTAATTGTAACATCTTATTTCATCTCACACGATCATATCTCACATAATCTTTATTCCTAATGACACACACCCTTATAATATATATTTTTCTTTTATTTTTCAGAAATATATGTTTGTAGGTTTTTTTCTTTTTTTGCAAAGGGGGCAATTATTAAATTCCACCCCAATCAAAAGAATCTCCACACAAGCATTTGAATTGCAAGCCATTAATGATGATGAATCAGAGAGGTTTAGCATTGCCTATGCGTGGCCATAAACAAATCGGTTATTGAGAGGTTTCTTTTACATGATGAAGTATATATTCTTGACTTCTGCACTTTTCTCATGTAATTTTATTGAAAGTGAGGCTAATTATTATTTCATTGTGAAATTACAGTGTTATCCATATAGTAAGACTAAACTCATTGAGAACGAGTTAGATGAGTTTGTTAGAAAAATGTTGATTGGTGTAATGATTTAGGCAAATTTTATACAAGACATTTATACTAATTTGTAAGAGCCCGTTTGTTTTCCCGGAAAAGAAGGGATATTGATTGTTTTCCCACGAATTCCACTGTTTGTTAAGATAGATTTCATTTACCAGAGGCCCGGTAAAATTGACAAGCCCGCACTTTTATTACCCAATTTCAATTGATTATACATACCACTTGGGAGGTGGTATTTGTAATACCACTTCTTATCCCAAAGATGAGGTAAAATATATCATAGGATTTATTATCCTATATCCCCAAACAAACATGCTCTAAATCTATTTTAATACTGTTGTTGTGGCCAATTGGTATATCAAAAGAAATATGTAAACTGGACATACCAAAAATGTAATCCTTCTCCTAATTTTTTTTTAATATCATTATTTTGCCTCAATTGAAACATTTCCAAAACATCCCTAATTTGTCTATCAATTTTTTTATTTTTTTTCATTATCAACAAGTCATATTTATAATTTCTATTTATAAATCAAGTAAACTAAACATAATAAATAAAGTGATATATTTAATAAAATATTAAAATGTATTGATTTCAATAATATAAAACACCAACAGTTCAACTGTGTGGTACAAATTTATAGTGGTTTGGGGGAGGATTGGTTGGAAATTGAGTTGAAATATATGGCATCGAGAATAGTCCAATGTTAAGTTGAAAGGACCCAAATTTGGGTAATAGGATTTTGTTAAGAGAATTTTTGGGAAAATGTCCTAAAACTCTACCTAATATAGAAGTCGCAATCATTTTGATTGTACGGGAGAATACGAAAATGATCATATGTTCACCAGTGGATATAATATAATATATCCACCGCAAATGTGATAATGATACATAAGCAGTGAGTCCACTATAATTTAATTGATAGATTTTATCTGCTTATGTGTCATTATCACATTTGCGGTGGGTCATGACATGAGATCGTTTCCGCGGGAGAATAATAGCTGATTTTTTTTAATTAATTCTATTTATTTAATACAAGTAAAATAAGGGTGAGAAATGAGAATAGGTCAAACTATCCGATATGTCTACAACTCGGTCTATTAAAGTTCGATTCGACTTGTTTAATAAATGAACGAGTCTCAAGTTTTCTTGAAAGCCCTTTTATTTATTTATATAAGTAATATTTGAAACTTTTTTTATAAACCTTATAGATATAACATATCGACCTCTTTAATTATATTAATAAATATATAAATATATATTATATGATATATATAATACATAAATAAAACACAATACATATGTAATATAATACATATTACAATAAATAATCGATAAATATATTAGAACGAGGCTCAAACTACAAATATATTAGAAAATTATTAAATATAAATATTTGATAATTTGTTGGTATACATAGTTCAGCTCAGTTGTTTAATAAATGAACGAGGCTCAAACTTTCTTGAAAACCTATTTACTTATATAAGTCATATTTGAACTTTTTTATAAGCCTTTTAGTTCTAATATACCGACCTATTTAATTGTACTAATAAATATATAAATATATATATTATATGATATATATAATACATAAAATACAATACATACGTAATATAATACACAGTATAATAAATAATCAATATATATATTTATTTATATTAGAACATTATTAAATATAAATTAAAATATTATTTGGTAATATTTTGGTATATTGTTCTTATTATTCATTTTAAAATTAAATATTTAATCTTTATGATTGGATGATAATACAATTGCTAAAAATAATTTAGTTAACATAATTAAAAAGACATTTAAAAGACTTTCGAATCAGATCTATTTATTAAAAAAGTTAGATAGAACTCTAAAAATAAGTGTATGACAGGTATAAGTTAGACACATAATTAAAATTTAAATATCAGGTTCAGACCGTCCAATAAAAAAATCTAACTCGACTCGACCAAATTCCACCCTTAAAGCAAAACATATAAGCCCAAGCTAAAGCTGGATCAAAAAAGCCGACATAAGCCCAGCCCAACACCAAGCCCAAATCCAAACTCAAATTTGACTACATGATCCAAGACTATGTAAAGTGAAATTCTAACCAAAAAAATGTCTCATTTTTAATTGAATTCTTGTATACATTTTTCAAAAGTCGACATGTCGTTTTCAATTGAAGAAATTAAACTTTATTAGGCCTCAATAAATTTTAAGGTTTAAAAATAAAAAATATCTTGAAACTCAACCCAACATTCATATAGTATGAATTCATTCAATCCATTGTTTTTTTAAATTTGAATAGATACTAAACAGTCTTATCAGTATTTCACTTTCTTTAACTACAGAGTGAATGAAAGTTTAGTTTTCGTTGACTTGAAACTATTTAAATCCCCACCTTTTATAATACAATCAAAGAAAATAATGGCACCTCAAGTGGGCTCGTACCATTTTAATTTACAACTTAAGTATACTTCGCATTACACAAACATATATATAAATAAATAATTAAATTAAGAGAAATATATATATATATATATATATATATATATATATATATATATATATATATATATATATATATAACACTACATGGATACAAATTGCACGTCAATAATATATTTCATTTTGAAAATTTTAGTCGTTTACAAAAACTTTAATAGTAACACCATACTCGTCCCACTACAAACATTATGGATTTTTTTTATGTTCGATTTGATGTTTATATCAACCTGAAGCATTTTATAAATGAAAATTAAAAGAGATTCTTGATAAATTAAAATCATATCTTTCATAGAAGAAACCAGTTGATAATACCAATTAGCTGCCGCCAACAAAACAATAGTACTTAATAAGAGTAATTTTTCATGAAACTATTTTAAAATAGAGTAACTCTTTTGTGCATTTGGTGTATGGTGCACTCACTCAACAGTTGATCGTGTTTACACTGAAAAGTTTGTTTCAATTACACTGAAAAGTGTGGTTGAATTACACTGAAAAATTTACACTGAAAATCAGTTTTTAGTGTAAACTTTTCAGTGTAATCCAATCACACTTTTCAGTGTAATTGAAACAAACTTTTCAGTATAAACTGATCAACTGTTGAATGAGTGCACCGTGCACTTGGTGCATATGAGAGTTTACCTTTAAAATATTAAATATTTGATTATGAGTATCGATAATCTCACCAGGAGTATCATTGATCTGAATTCATAAAAATTCATAACAATTAGAATATAATATCACTGACCCAAATTAATGATACTCCTGATGAGATTATCGATACTCCTAATCAAATATTCGAACTCTAATATAATTACATGATAGGTTTATCATGAACTATTTTAGTATAATACTTAGTCTAACAATAAAATAGTGTATATATATCTATACAATATAGTATTAATTTTTATTTTTTCTTGAGTAACATTTTCTTGCAAGAGGTTTTAAGAAATTTCTTTTCCTTTTGGATTCTGCAAGAGATTTAAGAGTTGAGACAACGTTGTGCGGAAACAGAAAACTAAAACATCAGCCGTTCGGATTTATTTGGACATTGTTGGTTCTAGCCTTTTCAAGACGGTCACATAATTATCTAAATTTAAATAGAGATATCCTAGTATTGTCTTTGGGAAAATTGCATGAATTTGATCCAGCTACTTAATATATTGAATTTGAGTATGTATGGAGTGAACTTGGTTTATATATGAATCACTGAAGGGTATTAGTTGATTTCAATGAAAAATATTAGTTGTTTTTATTGAAGAATATTACTGGTTTACACTAAAGAGTCTTAGTTCATTTTCATTGAACAACTAAGACTCTTTAGGGTAAATCAGTAATACTCTTAAGTAAATACAACTAATACTCTTCAATGAAAACAACTAATACCCTTCAGTGATTCGTGTATAAATCAGTTTCACTCTGTACTTTGTCATTGAATTTTGTTGTCTATGTGCCTTTGTCAGATATGTAATCAATTTCCCAATTTTATATAAAATTATAGAAAAACCCGAACGATAATTAGTTGCAATTAAAAAAGAAAAATATTGTGCATTTATTCAAAATATTACAATTAATTCTTTAACATATATTAAAGTGAATAATTGAGGGGGGTTTTTTTTTTATAATTTTTTATATTACAGAATAATTTTGGGTTATTGAACCGATATCTCATTAAAACGTGAATTTGATTAAATATGCCGAACATACAGTAGCCTACTAAAAAAATACATTTCATCAAAAAATTAGAAATTATATTATGAAATTAATTAATTTATATTAATTCTCTTATACCTACCTATTACCATCTTAATTTTAATATTGTTTTAGGGTTGGAATTGAATGTGAAATTAATTATTCATCCTAATCCACTTATGCTGGACAATTGAAATTCAGGAACTAGCTAGCTAGGTTATGCCAAATATTAATTGACGACATACTTTAATTGCACAAAGGTGTTTTGCGTGTGAAATCTTAAAGCTTGTTCCGTTTCTAGATGACGCTTTAATTTGTATAATTTTTATACTAAATGTACTATTTCATCAATTAATATATATATATATATATATATATGTGTGATATGCATGATTTTGGTAAAATAAAATAAGCATTTGAAATATGATTGAAGTTTTCAAATTAAATAAAAAAATCGCATATGATCTTTAATACTTATTTTATATGTAAACAATGTTTTACACAAGTAAGAAGTCCATCCAATTTCATCATTATAGTAACACAAATGTTGAACACAAAATTATAGCATGCACTCAAGTGCATGACATTCATTTGGATTTTAAGTTCAATTTTGACTTTTAAAAAAAAAAACATACTAACACACCGAACTATGTTTTTTTTGGTAATTTAAATATTATTGATTAATTTTTAAAATATTTTTTATTACTTTTTGAAATATTGCTGAGTTTGAGATATTTTTTTTTTTACAAAATCTAAAATACATAATGTATTGAATATTAGAACTACTCAATGCTGAAATATTGATGAGAAGGGAGAACGTTAATAATATATAGTTACTATGGAAAACGATATCCACTTCAGGTAACAATTAATAAATAAAATTGGAAATTGTAAAAACAAACCATAAAATGGACCCATTGATTTTGTTTCTGAACATACTAAGCAGAATAGCATATGTAGAGAAACATATACCAACTCCAGCACAACCCCATATCTCATCTTTAGGATATGGGCAACAATACTTTGTTGACTTAAATTATTTGCATTCAACAATTATAAAAGTTTGTTTTCAGATAATATATGAAGACAAACTATATAGTGAAAATGGTTTACACATGTATCATCGAAGGATATTAGTTGTTTTCACTAAAAAATATTAGTTGTCTTCATTGAAAAATATTAATTGTTCTGTGAAAACATAATAAAACTTTTCAGTGAAAACATGATACTTTTCCGTGGAAACAACTAATACCATACAGTAATTCATGTATGAACTAATTCCACTCTATAACAGGATTTTTTTTTCAAGGGGCGCAACTTAAGAGGGTGGCAAAATGGGGACCGTAACTTTTCAGACTGACAAAATGAGAACCATACTTTTTCAGGTTGTCAAAATGAAAATCGTAACTTTTTAGATTGACAATTTAAGGACCGTAATTTTTAATTGCAAATAAAGGTCAAGTTCAGCCCGAACTAAGACCAAATTGACTTGATTTGGACCCAAATTCTAGCCCAAATGGGGTCAATTAGCCCCAATTTGCATTGATTCAATCTGGTTTGTCCTCAATTTTCCGCATTTTAAAGTGGGTGTCCTTATTTTGCCAGCACAAAAATTTATAGTCCTCATTTTGCTATCCCATTAAGTTAGAATCCTGGAAAAAATAATTTCTCAATCTATATACTCATATTTGAATCTTGTATTTTAAATTAGTAAATATATGTCACACGTACAATAATGAGTTAAAATGTATAGTGATCAAATGATCAAAGCAGTGACTTGGATGACCAAAATAGTTCAATGCACTGTTAAACTTTGGTTAAATTGCACCTACACTTACTCTTGTGACCTAACATCAAAATATAATAATTATACTTTCGAAAAAAAAAATATAATGATTATTAGTTCAATAATATAGTGCTATAAAAAATAATATTTTAGTCGTGTAGTTATATCATGAAATAGTAATAAGTACTAGAACACTGACACCCTTTTTCCAAGAGCACAATATGTGAATACAAAATACTAGTGTTGATTTATTTGCATACAAGTCATGTCCATTTAATGAAAATATAGGTGAAGCAATCAATGATCAATATGTAATTTATTTTATTATAGTAGAATATACTTCCAGTTTTTCAATATCAACAATTTATTGAATGATCGCAATAGGTATACTTACTCTTAAATGAGATGAAATTATTTCATAATATCCAAGTCTATAAAAAAAATTCGCAATAAAAATAATATAGCTTGCAAGCATTTCTAGTTGAAAACATCTTTCATTAATCACAGTAATATTGCGAGAAAATATCACAAATGGTCCTGTAAATTTGCCCGAGTCCAGATTTGGTCCTTTATTTTTTTAGTTTATCAGTTTTAGTCCTTTTGTTATAAAAAATAGTTATTTTCGGCGGAAATTAAAAAACTTGTCCGGAATTCGCACCTACTCCGGCAATAGCGCTCTCGTGGCAATCAACGTCAAAAAATAAATTCCACGTCACGCCCTGTCATCAGCCAACTAGACTAAAATGGAGGAAGAACTGAGTGACATTCTTGATATTTATCAACTGGACTAAAGCGTGTAAATTATTTTTTGGCGGTGATTGCCACGAGAGCGCTATCGCCAGAGCATGTGCGAATTGCGGCCAAATTTTTAGATTTCCGCCGGAAAGGACTATTTTTGATAACAAAATGACTAAAATTGAGAAATTAAAAAGATAAATGACCAAATTTGGACTCGGGCAAAGTTACAGGACCATTTGTGGTATTTTCTCTTAATATTGCCATACATCCATCGAACGTTAATATATGTTAAGAATTTAAATCCCCGATATATATTTTTAATTAACAACACATTCTTTCAAAATAATTTACCCTAGAAGCAGCAAAAAACAAACAAATTTAATTGTAAATTTTCATATGTTTTGGAACGTTACTATGATTATATATTAGGAAAATTTAACTTCAATTCATGCAGTGATTCACAAACCACACAAGTAAGATTGATCAAAATTGCATTATTAATATCTTTGATAAAATACAGTACTACTATGATATCCTAGATTATATCATATATGAGGTAGGTAATTGATTTGCAGTTTATTGACATCATAAAATGGGCAAGTACTACTCGTTTATATGTTGGCAAATTCTATTGAGAATTAATTGAATGACTTTAGGAGGAGGAATTCTAGTTGATAATGTCCCAAGTTTAAGGAGCATTTTTTCGTAGGAGGTCTGCTCAGATATCAACTTGAGTTGGTGAGAAGGACACCCTTTATTAATAAGTTTGTACTAACACTACAAAAAAAATAAAAAAAAATAAATATATATATATTATATTATATAGGCAAAGTGTTGACTGTTGAGTGAAACTGGTTTATACATGAATTATCAAAGGGTGTTAGTTGTTTTCATTAAAGAATATTACTACCTCCGTCCCAATTTTGTTTACCCATTTGATTTTTGTTGACTTTTTTTGTAAGACTTAATTTATAGTATTTAAATGGATAAAATGATTTTTTTTATGATTGCATATTATTCAATTGAAGTGCATGAAACAAAACAAAGATACTTTTTTTACGTAATTATTAGTGGAATGTGGTGTAATTTAGAAGTATTTGAATGGGGTACATAATGAAATGGGTAAACAAAATTGGGACGGAGGGAGTACTAATTTGCATTGAAGAGTTTTAGTTGTTCAATGAAAACAAACTAAGATTATTCAATTAAAACAACTAATACTCTTTATTGAAAACAACTAATACACTTTAATGATACACACACACATATATATATATACATAATAGATTGGGGAAATTTTGTATAAATCAGTTTTACAGTGTAAATAATTTGTGTTTTGTGTGTATAACCGATTGTTTCATTACAATGTATTACTCTGATAGTATTAATTATTTTATTAAAAAATATGTTTAGTGATAATATTAGTTGATATATAGACGTGAATGATATCTTCCATACCGTTAATTTTGAGTATGTATAGATTGAAATTGGTTTATATATGAATCACTGAAGGGTATTAGTTGTTTTCACTGAAAAATATTACTGATTTACACTGAAGAGTCTTAGTTCATTTTCATCGAACAACTAAGACTCTTTAGTGTAAAACTGTAAATCAATAATACTCTTAAAACAACAACAACTAATACTCTTCAGTAAAAATAACTAATACCCTTCACGGATTTATGTATAAACTAGTTTCACTCTATACTTTTTAGGCTATGTTCTTTTTGGGTTTTAAAAACCTGGATTTGGATTTTGAAATCCAAAACCCATTCTAGTTTGAGTTTTAAAATTAGGTTTTTGAAATCTTAATCCTACAACCCTATAAGTAACCTATACAACATTCCTTTACTTTTTACATAATAAAGTTAAAACCTACCCTACTCAAAACCCAAAAAGAACAAAGATTTTAAAAACTCCATGGATTACAAAAACCTTGGTTTTTAAAAATCGATTTTTAAAAATCACTTAAAACCCAAAAAGAACATAGCCTTAATATTTCACTTTGTTCATAGTTTAAGTGTATGACATTTAGACTGTTAAAAAATATTGAATGAACCTTTATAATCATGGGGTATGTGTGAAAAAATTTAGGAGGTGAAATACATATATTAAATATAAAAAATAACATAGCGAAATTGAACTAATATGATCGCTTCGTTTTCTATTTTACGTTCTCCATGCACTTAATTATTTTTACATGCTCCCTTGATTTTAATCAATATTCATTTCCTCCTACTTACTTTCTCAATGCAATACTTATTTTTTTTACATTTATGCCCCTACATAATTTTTTTTAACATTACGTACCACTTTCATCGTGCTCTAATTAACAAAAGAACACGAGTTAATAAAAAAATAAATTACAGCACCAAAAAGCTTAGGAAATAACACAAACAAGACAAAATAAAAAAATGGTGCAATAGGGGTAATTAATTTGCATTTCCCTCATTATATTGGCCAAACTCAAATAGCAACAATATATGTCAATTACAAGCTTATAATTAGTTGCAATAATTCCAGCAATTATCTGGATTTGGACAACAAAATCTATTAATGTCAAAAATATTTATGATTTGACAAGTAATATCTACATATGTAAAGGTGGAAGGTGGTGAGAGGAGGATTTTAATGTAAAAATTGTTTAAAAGTTAATAATCACTTTCACTATATTTGTCGATAAACTATTTACAATTTATTTTTGGGGGAGTGAGCTCACTAAGTCAAATCATACCCACGCTCCTCCAAAAGTTAGAACAATTGGATTGGATGCTTCAATTTGGAAACTATTTCCCTTAAGTACATATTTTCAAAAGTAAATTTACTTTTTTCAAATTGTTTTTTTTTTTTAATTTGTGATTATTATGATCACGAGAGTGTAATACTTTTATTTGCACTAAGTTATATTCTCTCAGCCCAAAATTAATTTCTACTCCCTCCGTCCCAAGACTATCTTCATATATTGGTTTGACACGGGTATTAAGAAAAATCTACTTTATTGAGTGTTAAACCAATAGGAGTGGATGTTTTTGCTTTTTAGTGTATAAAGTAGTTAAATATGAATATTTATATTGAGTTTTGTTTCCTTTTTAAGGGTGTGAAGATAGAGTTGGGACAAACCAAAATAGAAAGTGTGAAGATAGAGTTGGGACGGGGGGAGTATTTTACTATCCACCGCTTTAAACTAAATTGAATTTTATTAATAATTATTAATTATTACGCGTAAAGTAATAACATGAGATATAAGTATTACTAGTATAGAAAAATATACCTCATCAGACATTTAAAGTGAGAGTATTTCTTTTGCGCACTTGGTGTATGATGCACTATTCAACAGTTGAAATTGTTTACATTGAAAAGTATGATTTGATTACACTGAAAAATGTGGTTAGATTATATTGAAAAGTTTACATTGAAAATCGATTTTCAGTGTAATTTTTTTATTATAATGTAATCATATTTTTCAGTGTAACCAGTCTACACTTTTCAGTATAAACATCCTTAAATGTTGAGTGAGGACATCATGCACCTGATACATATGAGAGTGTCCCTTAAAGTGGAGTCCAATTCGGGTTACAAGCTAGCCTAACTCTAAATTTATTATTTTTATTTATAAAGATAAAATTATAAAAAATGTAGAAAAAAAAAACAATTATATATTAAACTATAGTAATGTACTCCATCTATCCACTAAAAATATGTTCACTTTTCTTATTCTTCTGTCCACTAAAGTATGCATATTTCTTTTATGAAAGTTATCCTTTTATTATTTCACTCACAAACAATTACTTTATTTGTAAGTGGGTCCCACAATACCCCACATAACCCATATTTTATCTATGTTATTTTATAACTTGTGACCGGCCCCAGGTGCATAGTTTTAGTGGACAAAAAAAGAAGTAAGAATTTATCGATTATTTGTACACAAATAAGTGTATATATGTTTTTATAACATTATTAAAAAATTGTGTTAATATTATATTTCCAAATTATATGCCATATTTTTCTATATATATATGATTATGTATGCTATTTAAAATTCTATTTATACATATATAAAAAAATAGAACCCGATAGGTCAAGTAGACCCGAGCATCGGGCCAAGCAAATTGGCCTCACCTTTTCTTTTTGCTGAATATTTTAGGTCTAGCCAATTGTTTATTATTGGTTATCTAGATTGACCTAACGTACGAGTCGAACTCAAATTATAAATAAATAATCTCTCTGTCTCGAACTCAATTTCTCATTTACTATTTGTACGGTTATTAAGAAAATAATTATTTATAGTATTTAAAGTGATAAAGTAGATGTTTTTGGTTATTAATTTATAGAAAATATAATATTAAAAAATATTGTTACTTTTTTGCCGAAAGTAGATGTAGCGAACGAGTATAAGACGGACCATTTTGGCAATGTAGCGAACGAGTATAAGACGGACCATTTTGGCAATGTAGCAAACGAGTATAAGACGGACTATTTTGGCAATGTAGCAAACGAGTTTGGGACGGAGAGAGTATTTTATAATAAAACAATGGACACATTTTTAAATACATTCCGGTTGCAAGGTGTGTACAATGATACGAGTTTGACAAACTCTCATATGCATCAAGTATATGGTGCACTCACTCAACAATTGTCCATGTGTATACCGAAAAGTTGATTTCAATTACACTGAAAAGTGTGGTTGGATTACACTGAAAATTGAGTCCACCATACACTAAGTGCACAAGAGAATTGTTCTACGAGTTTTCAAATAAAATCATTATATGAAACCAATTTCAATATGTGAAACTCAGCGCATTTGGGTTAGTAGTTTTCTTTAAGACAAAAACTTGTATGAGACCGTCTCATGACATGAGACCACACAAATTAACACCTACTCATACCAAAGTGTTAATGAGTCAATGCCCTAATTACACTCATTTTCATTGTCTCATGCCATGAGACGGTCTCATACAAGACATACTCTTTCATTAAAGATAAATTCTAGCATGTACTTGGATGCATACTCAATTTTAATTTTGATTTTTTTAATATACACACAAATACATTGAACTTTATATTTTTTTTATTAGTTGAAGTATTACTAATTTCTATTTAGAATATTTTTTTAAAAATCCGAGTGTATACACGCACTTAATAACTACTCTTCATTAAATACTAAATACTAAATAGTATAGTCGAGTAATAGATTATGTTTACAAGATTTTCTTTAAAACTCGCCTAAATATTGTCTAGATAAATAAATACTCAAATACATTGGAATAAACGAAAATAAAAAAACAAAAAAAAAGCCTTATTTTAGCTATTTATGTATCCACAGCAACACACATGTAGAGAACTGAATCTAAACTGAACCAAAACCTCCCACCCCACTCTTTCCACACTCTCTCACTCCGGCATTTATTCCGACTATTCTCCGGCGATTTCCAAAACCACCAATTCCACCTATAAAATGATCAGAGGAGAATGACGCGCGATATCCGGCGGTCGAATTCGCCATGTCATTATCGTGCTCCGACTGCTTCTCCGACCTCCTCTGCGGCGAGACCTCCAGTATTTCCTTCTCCGACTCGCCGGAATACTCATCGGACCTCGATTCTCCGCCGCCGCACGCCGACGAATCCATCGCCGGACTCCTGGTGGACGAGACAGATCTAATTGTTAATCACTCCAATCATCAACCGATCGATGCGTCGCTTAGAACGGAATCTGTTGCATGGATTCTCAAGGTATATTTCCTCCTTTTTTCCCAGATTTCTCCCTTCGCTTTCGTGCGCAGGTGGCGGAACAGTGGTTTCTGGCGCACGTTAGACACACGGCGCAGTTTAAGCTTCCGAATATTTTTGTTACTGAGTCACGATCTTTGTGCAGGTGCAACGATATTACGGTTTTCAGCCATTAACGGCGTATCTCTCCGTCAACTACTTTGACCGTTTTCTTTACTCCCGTCGCTTGCCGGTATTTAACTCTCCCATCGCCGTTAAGTACCGGCCGTTAATTGCCATCCTCAAAATTTTTATTGTTTTTTGTTTTTTTTTTCTGACATTTTTCCTTCTTGGTAAAAAAGCAATAGCATACCATAAAAAGAAAAAAAAAAGTAAGGTCAAGGTTATATTCACGTCCTATATTTTGTTAATACATTTTATATAAATTATTCATTAACAATTTTTGAAAAAAAAATTCAAAAATATATATATTTAGTGTATTTTTTTTTGTTATTTTCAGAATTTTTTTCTATAAATTATCAAATTTTTTGAATTTTTTTTTGAACATTTTCTTAAAGTGGAATGTATTTAGAAAAATAGGACTGTATTTAACCTCAGCCGAAAAAAGTAATTGTACATCTTATTTTTTTTCTTGAATTACTAATATGATAAAATATTTTACTGCAGTTAAAAAGTAATATATTCAGTCTCATGGAATAAAGATAATAAAATATTAAACTAAATAGGTGATTTCACCAACTTTCTTTTATCCCCATAGTCATTTCATAATAATTTTGATTTAGTATATTTATTGACTTTTAATAAAAATAGACAAGGACCTTTAAACCGTGGATGTTTATCCACAGCATTAATCAGAATATTGATCATTTATTATAGTCGTTCAGTTAATTTGGTAACCCATTAAATATCGTTAGATACTATTATTAATGCCAACTTAATTTACATACCTCTTTGCGTTTAATTCTATGTGCCTAAATTATTGGTACCCACTTTAAAGTTCGTCTAATATAAATTATTTTTTGGTATTATTAGTAAAGGTGTCACATAAATGGACTACATCTAATAAAAGGGAAGTTCCATTAATTATTGATATGCCATAAACTTACCAATAATAATATTATTGATAACGTTAATTCAAACCATGCAAATATTATTAATTAAAAATATGTACTAATAAAATAAATTTATTCTTGTGTAATATGTAATTAATTTAGAAACTATACTTTATATATGATGACGAAAGGAAGTAATAGCACGATTACTTATTAAATAAGTACATTCATGCATGATTGTAAATAATATATTAGCAAATATTAATTATCATCTCCAAAAGTAGATGCTGGGAAGGTCCATTTGTCTTGTTAGTCATTAACAACCTAGCTATAGAGGAATAATGAATATCATTATTTGTTTGTATGTACGTATGTTACTAGGTTTATTATACTATTTAGTACAACTAATCTTTTGTTTTTATATTTAATTAATAATTAAAGATAGATATTAATCAATGAAATTTAATAATTCCTTCCACGTCTTATTGCAGAAAATGAATGGATGGCCACTGCAACTCTTGTCCGTTGCATGCTTGTCTTTAGCAGCTAAAATGGAGGAACCTCTTGTTCCTTCTCTTTTAGATCTTCAGGTATATATTTTCCATTTTAAATATGAATAATTAAGATTATTTATACTGAAAAGTAAAATTGACTTTTAATGACAATATCTTGTCACTATTGTTTATCTTAGTTAAAAAATTTTAGTGACAGAAAAATGGTTTTTAATGACAAAACTATTGTCCTATCATTAAAGACTTTTAGCTTGAAAAACTATAATGACAAAATCTCTATCTTTAAAGATCAATTTTCTTGTAGTGTTACACTGAAAAATGTGGTTAAATTACACTTCAAAATTTATACAAAAAATCAATTTTAGTGTAATCAAATCGCACTACAAGAAAATTGACTTTTAGTGACAGTAATTTTGTCATGTCAACTTTTCTAGTTAAATTTTTTTAATGACCGGAAACTATCTTTCATGACGGTCATGGAAGATTGTTTCCTGCCTTTAAATTTTTTTAGCTAGAGAGAAGTTAGAATGATAGAATTGATGTCACTAAAATGTCGATTTTCTTGTAGCGTCATACTTTTCAGTATAAACTGTCTCAACCGTTGAGCGGGTGCACTATACACCAGGTGCACAAGAGATTTACTCTAATAATATTTGTCACTTTAAAAGTCACCATGTTTAATTTCCTAATTTATTATTAGGTTGAAGGTGCAAAATTAATTTTCGAACCAAGAACTATCCAAAGAATGGAACTTCTTGTCCTAAGTGTGTTAGATTGGAGACTTAGATCCATTTCTCCATTTTGCTATTTCCACTTCTTCGCCCTAAAGATCGACCCTTCCGGCACTTATACCGATTTCATTACAACAAGGGCTAAAGAAATTATTTTCTTAATTGTTCAAGGTACTAGTAAATGTCACATTTTATATAATTTATTTAACTACACATATATAATTTTTTTTAATTTTTCAACAGAGAGGAGCTTCCTTGAGTGTAGGCCATCTAGCATAGCCGCTGCAGCAATACTTATTGCAGCAAATGATTTGCCAAAGTTCTCTTTCATTACCTCTCAACATGCTGAATCATGGTGTGATGGACTCCACAAAGTAGGAGAATTAATTAAAATCTAAAATTTAAACTATGCTTTTTTTAATAATATAAAGATGAGTATATATTTTAATTGATTTATACATGAATTATTAACGAGTATTAGTTATTTTTCACTGAAAAGTATTAGTTGTCTTCACTGAGTAGTTTTAGTTTATTTTTAGAAAATAACTAAGATTCTTTAGTGAAAACTACTAATACTCTTAAAAAAAAATAACTAATACCCTTAATAATGTTTATATATAAATCATTTTCGTTCTATACTTTGTGTGTATACATTTTTCAACTAATTAATTGTGTAAAAATAAACGATTATTTTGCAGGACGATATAATTACATGTCACAAGATGATCCAACAAATTACATTCCCAAAGAGGCAACCAAAAGTGTTGCCCCAGCTTCGGGTTGTGTATCGGGCGAGTATTACCTCGTCCGATTCTTCTTCGTCTTCCTCTTCAAACTCCTCGTCTTTTAAGAGAAGGAAATTGAGTGACGATTCTTGGACAAATGAGGAAAGAAGCTTGGATTAAGAGGGTAATGAGGTAATTTCAAGAGTGGTGTAGATTAGTAATAATGGATGTACAAAAAGTTTGAATAGTTTTGGGGATTTAATTACAACCCCTTCTTGGTCGGCTAGGCATTATGGATGGCTTTGCAGATTCCCAAGAGAAGGGGTTTGGTACATACTATATTATTACTCATATTTTGGTGTGAGTTGAGTTAAATTTAAAAAAAAAAAAAAAAAAAGGCCAAAAAATGTTTTGTTATTTAGTGGAGTCATGGGGTTGGAATGAAGTGGAGAGCTTGAATTCAATTGTAGCATTGATTATTGAATAAAAGGTAGAGGATTGGTGGGACCCAGAAATTGCTGAGGTGGCAATTTTGAGAAGATGGAGGAGGAAATAACAAGATTCATGGCTCTACAAAGACTTTTATTTATTTTTAAATAATTTTGAGTGATGTGTGTGTAATAACACACTGTTGTACGTGTGAGTGTTTTTTTGGCGGGAATTGTTAGTTTATTTTATTTTATTTTTTTCTTCTCACGCGCGTGTCAGGGGTACACACGTATGTAATTTTTTTCTTTTTTTGTTTGTGGAAAGCGACGTCGTCTCTTGGTTTGTAAGGGGTCAAGAATTGACATTAACTAAATACAATATACACAAAGGTCTTTGGGGCCTTCTCTACATTATGACTTCTTTCAATTTATTTTATTTAACAGTAAGTTTTATATGAAAGTAGTTCATGATAATCTTATCATGAAACTGTTTTAAAATAACGAATTTTTAGCCAAGAGTATTGATAATTTCACCATGAGTATTACTAATTTTGGTTCAAGAAAATTTACAACAACTACAATATAATATCGCTGACCCAAATTAATGATACTTCTAGTGGAATTATCGTTACCCCTGATCAAATACTCAATTCCTTAAAATAATTTTATAATAAACTATTTTCATGTAGAATAACTCTCTTGTGCACTTGGTGATTGGTGCACTCACTCAACAGTTGATCATGTTCACACTGAAATGTTTGTTCCAATTACACTTAAAATCAATTTTTAGTGTAAATTTTTACACTATTTTCAGTGTAGTTGAAACAAACTTTTCAGTATAAACATGACCAACTGTTGAGTGAGTGCACCGTGAACTTTGTGCACAAAAGAATTACTCATTTTGATATAATACTTTGTCTTTATTTAAATTTATGCGGTTATAATAAATGAAGGAGACCCCATATTTCCGGGGCCTGTGCAACGCATGTGATTGACAATGAAGATTTTGTAGCATTCCCATTTGTTTTATTACCATGTATAAAGGTGAGTATTATATAAGCGGGAAAATGAAATACTTTTGCATGGAGAAGTGGGGGCAATAAAACAGTGAGTGAATAAGTGAACACATGACTCGTTAGTGAGTGGGCGGCTCGTGGATTGACCCCATATCCTGTCTAGTCTTGCCTAGATTTGAGACACTTATGTCTATCCCAAGTCCCAACAATGCTACATTTAGGAATTACGATGAATGATCGGATCCGTTTCAATTCACAATCCCTCCTAATATATGTGTCAAGTAGATTCTGTATGAGACCGTCTCATGCCAGAATGGGTATAATTAGAGTATTGACTCATTAACATTGTGGTATGGGTGAGTGTTAATTTGTGTGGTCTCATGCCATGAGACGGTCTCACATAAATTTTTGTCATATGTCATAATCTACCCTCTAACCCGTCCGGGCTCTTGCCCGACCCATTTCTTTTATGAGTATCTCTCTCGTGCATTTAGGGGCCGTTTGGTTCATAGAATGAGATTGTATTAGATATGATTATTTGAGGAGGAATGTGTGTTAGGATTGTAGGATTGTTTTTTTTTTTTTTTTTTATTGAATGATTAAGTGGATTGAATGTTTTTTTAAAGCATGAGACTATGAAGTCCCACCATCCCTAAGGGCTTGTTTGTTTCGGGATTTAGGTGGGCGTGTGAAGTCATGACTTTACATCCACAAGATGTAAAGTCTTGGATGATAATAAAAGTATGTGTTTGTTTTGAGATTTTAGTAGGGTGAGATTTTAATTTATGTCAAATCATGTGTAAGAGTAAAGTAAGAGTGTAAGAGAAAAGTAGGAAAGAGAGTGTAAGTGAGATGAATAATAATATTTTTAAATTGTATAAAGTGATTTGTATTGGGATGAGTAATAATAAGTATTTATAGGTGTGGATGAAGAATGAAATGTAAAAACGGGATGTCACATCTCTAACTAGAATGAGGCGGGGACCGGAAAATCCTAGTCCTGTCCGGGTGAATTCCAAAACAAGCAAGCCCTAAGGGATTAGTTAGTCCCCCATTTGATGGATTGCATAGGTTTATGACTCGGCCCCCAATTTTATCCCGGGCCGTAAACCTACGAACCAAGCGCAATATTACGTGGGATTGGGTGGGACTAAAACTTTAGTCTCACTCAATCCGGAAAACCAAAAACCCCCTTAGTGTATGATGCATTCACTCAACAGTTGACAATGTTTATACTGAAAAGTTTATTCCAATTACACTAAAAAGTGTGGTTGGATTACACTGAAAATCAGTTTTTAATGTAAAATTTTCAGTGTAATTGAAACAAACTTTTTAGTATAAACATAGTCAATTATTGAGTGAGTACACCATACACTTGGTACATATGCGAGTTTGTCTTCTTTTATTTGGAATTTTGTTAGTTTAGGACACTATCTTATGAATGTTTGCAAAATTAAAACACTATCTTTATGGACTTGCAAAATTGAGACATTATTTTTTACGAGCTTGCAAAATTAAGACAATATCTTTACAGACTTGCAAAACTAAGACGCGACACGATCTTTTAATTTTGGCAAATTTAGGCTAAATTTTACAAAATCTGGGCCAACTGGACATATCATTATCGGGTTTTATATGACCTACATTTATAAAATTTGGCCTAAATTTACCTACATAAAAGATAGTGTCCTTGTTTTGCAAGATTGAAAAGATAATGTCCTAATTTTGCAAGCCCACAAAGATAGTGACCTACTTTTGTAAATTCAAAAAGATAGTGTCCTAAAAAATAATTTTCCCTTTCACACATATATAACCTCTTCCCTTGTACTTACTCTGTCCCAAAAGTAAGTTTTTTCGCTTTCATTTGCGGGTTGTCCAGTAATAATTTTTCTCATTTTATAAATGACAAAAACAACATTTCACTACAAATAAACTTCAACTTTCAAATTCACACAATATTATAAAAAGAAAACCACTCATTTCATTTACTTTTAAGAAATATTTATTATTTTACCAGAAAAATCAACATGTGATCCACTATATATATTAATAAACAAAATAATTGCCCACCTCGGTCCCAATATTACTTGCACACTTGTTTTATTAAGACGTCCTAATATTACTTGTACACTCTAAAAATAGAGTTTTGTGCACACACTTATAAAAATATTTACATATTTACTCATAGATTACTACTTTATTAAAAAAAAAAAATTTAATTTATGTGCAAAAGGCTCACGCTCAAACAAAGATTTTGGATTGAGAGCCCGACCCATAAATAAAAAGGAGTGTAAGAGAAATAATTAAATAAATTAACTTCTCATCTTTTTACAAATTTGAACTTTTAGATGAGATGAGATGAAATTCTTCCGCATTGATTTTCACGTAAATTGGAGTATTTGATTTTCACGTAAATTGGAGTATTAATTTTTGTATAATACTCCCTCCGTCCATGAGTAAACTTCCCACTTTCCTTTTCGGGCCGTCCACGAGTAAGTTTCCCATTCCATAAATGGAAATAACAACACTCTATTATATATAAACTTTAACCTTCAAACTCACACAATATTACAAAAATGTCACTCATTCACTTTACTTTTCAACACTATTCATTACTTTATCCCAAAAGTCAACATGTGGCCCACCATATATTAATAAACAAATACACTTTCTTAAACCATTCAACAAAAAGAAGTGGGAAACTTACTCGTGGACGGACTGAGTAGTACCATTAATTTATGTTTTGTTTAGAAGTAGTATTAGTGCTCGCTGTGACGTAGTCTGACAAATGACCACCTCCCTTTATATCGTCCTATTATCATTCAATGTTGTTTGACTCTGAATATTTTAGTGAATTATATTGTTTGTTTTTTTTTTAAAAGAGAGTAGTGGTTGTTTAAAAAAAAGGAAAAAGAAAAAAGAGTTTGAAAAGTTATAAAACTTTGATATTTATGTTCGAGCTTGTTTGATAATTAATCGAGTCGAGCTCGAATGAGCTTTAACCGAGCCGATCACGAGTCGAACTCGAATAGTTTGACATTTTTACAATGTTTTATCTTTTTGTAGTTATCGAGTTCGAGTTCGAGCTGAACTTTAGACTATTCCGAACATAAAATTATGTTCAAACTTGTTTGATTTTTATTACGAATTGAGTTTAAACGAGTTTTTACCGAATGATCTCGAATCGAGTATCGAATAACTTGGTTTAATTTTCTGCCCTATCCCTAAATTCTTAACTTAGCTCGTTAATGATTTGGAGCTACTTCCTTGAGGAGTTGAGGTTTAAAAAAAAAGGTGCTATTAAAGAACACTTTTCATCACATTACTTTGTTTGACGACTTAGAGTTAGGCAGAATTTCCTATCTTCTAAAACTTTTAGAAATTTCCCAATTTATGGGTGAAACAGATTGATCCACAATTTATATACTTATTCTACAGGATTTTGCTTTTTGAAAGGGAAAAAAAGTTTGTTTTTAAGGTGTCTTTTAGGCTCTAAGTAGCTTAGAAGACAAAATGTTACTGCACATACACGAATTTACACAAAATGTAATGTTGATTTTAAAATTAAAGTGGACTGAGTACATTTAGTGATTGTTTGCAAACTCTATAAATATAATTGATTTTTTTTTTAAATCACCTAAAAAAAATCAATTCTACAATGTTTGCAATCACTATTTTAAGCAATTAAAATCAATTTTGTCAAAACAGGTTTTACCTGCTTTAGGATTCTCTATAATCCATTCTAGCATTAACTACCCCAGTATAATAAAAGTGATTTTTCTGCAAGCACATTACTTCTTAAATCTAATTTAAAATCACTTTATTTAAAAAAAATTAACACTTTTAATTTTACCACAAAAATTAAATAATATCACTTCTTCAAAATGAGTAGAGTTTCAAAACACACTCTTATTCAATTTGTCAATCAAAACCGACTAATTTTCGGCGATCTTAATACTAATTGTCAAAAAGAATAAAAAAAATTATACGTTTTTGAATAAGTTTTTCATATTTTTCGCCTGAATGTCTTTCAATAGATTTTCCACTCTTATTGTCCACGCTCCATTTTATTTTTTATATTCATTTACACTATTTTACTTTATTCTCTTTACTCAATCACATAACGTATACTCTATTTTATGGAGTATTAATACTCCACAATCCCCATAAAAAAAATTCCATTGGAAATTTCTAGGTGGACGTTGTGGGTAAAACTTAGTCCAACAAAAAGTAATTGAATTAAAAATACAAAAATTCAACCAAGACAAATAATTTAATTTAAAGTTCAAACCCACCTAATATAATTCTATTCCATTACTACTACATTACCGCAAATATTCTTCTTCGATCATCTTTCCTTCTCAAATATATATCTATTGAAAAACTCACATTGGTTCACACACTTAAGAATTAAATTAAATTATAATGAACTCTTTTTATGTTGAAGAAAAATTATACTCACTCCGTCAATGAAATATAGTTCTGGTTGCCTTATTTGGTTGTCCACGAAAAATAGTCCTGTTGCCTAAAATGGAAATAATAAACTTTATCTCCATTTTTCAACATACACACATAACATGGCAAAGTCTCATATGCACCAAGTGCACGGTGCACTCACTCAACAGTTGATACTGTATACACTAAAAAATTAGTCTCAATTACATTGAAAAGTTAGTCTCGATTACACTGAAAAGTTTACATTGAAAACTGATTTTCAGTGTAAACTTTTCAGTGTAATTGAGACTAACTTTTCAGTGTGAATGAGACTAACTTTTCAGTATATACATTATCAACTGTTGAGTGAGTGCATCATACACCAAATGCACAAGAGACGAGAAAAATAATTTTTTGGTCCCGCAACTTGTCTAGTGTCCAATTTTGGTCCCAAAAATATTAACTTTTCAATTTTGGTCCCGTAACTTATTGAATCGTCCAATTTTGGTCCCATTTGGGACCAAAATTGGACAATTCAATAAGTTACGGGACCAAAATTGAATAATTAAAATTTTTGGGACCAAAATTGAATAATTAAAATTTTTGGGACCAAAATTGGACACCTAACAAGTTAGGGACAAAAAACTATTTTTTCGTATTCATTAATTTTCTTCTTTTCTCACCTTATATATATATATATATATATATATATATATATATATATATACATACATACACACACATACACATATATCAAACACTATTTAATTAATTATACTCTAAAATAATCTTTGTAATAATCATGCATATATTATTGGTGGAGACGAGATCACGGTAGCAATTTGGAATTATTTTACGAAGATATGGAGAATCAAAATTTATATGAAAATTAATAATTTATTATTTTATTTACTCTATCGCAATTTAAATTCTTAGTTAGTAATTAAAATTTTATTATTAGTATTTTATGGGAGTTTTGTAATTCATCTTAAATAATAATTATTGGAATTGAAAAATAATGGGTTATTATTTTTCATGTTTTATAGATGTTTTTCAAATATTTGTATTTATATTCATGAAAAATAAATCCATTGATATATATATATATATACATACGCACACATACACATATATCAAACACTATTTAATTAATTATACTCTAAAATAATCTTTGTAATAATCATGTATATATTATTGGTGGAGACGAGATCACGATAACAATTTGGAATTATTTTACGAAGATATGGAGAATCAAAATTTATATGAAAATTATTAATTTATTATTTTATTTACTCTATCGCAATTTAAATTCTTAGTTAGTAATTAAAATTTTATTTTTAGTATTTTATGGGAGCTTTGTAATTCATCTTAAATAATAATTATTGGAATTGAAAAATAATGGGTTTTTATTTTTCATGTTTTATAGATGTTTTTCAAATATTTGTATTTATATTCATGAAAAATAAATCCATTGATATATATATATATATATATATATATATATATATACATACGCACACATACACATATATCAAACACTATTTAATTAATTATACTCTAAAATAATCTTTGTAATAATCATGTATATATTATTGGTGGAGACGAGATCACGATAACAATTTGGAATTATTTTACGAAGATATGGAGAATCAAAATTTATATGAAAATTATTAATTTATTATTTTATTTACTCTATCGCAATTTAAATTCTTAGTTAGTAATTAAAATTTTATTTTTAGTATTTTATGGGAGCTTTGTAATTCATCTTAAATAATAATTATTGGAATTGAAAAATAATGGGTTTTTATTTTTCATGTTTTATAGATGTTTTTCAAATATTTGTATTTATATTCATGAAAAATAAATCCATTGATGTATATATATATATATATATATATATATATATATATATATAAAAGGTGAGAAAATAAAAAAAATTAATGAATATGAAAAAATAATTTTTTGCCCCTAGCTTGTTTGGTGTCCAATTTTGGTCCCAAAAATTTTAATTATTCAATTTTGGTCCCAAAAATCTTAATTATTCAATTTTGGTCCCGTAACTTATTGAATTGTCCAATTTTGGTCCCATTTGGGACCAAATTTGGACGATTCAATAAGTTATGTGACCAAAATTGAAAAGTTAATATTTTTGGGACCAAAACTGGACACTAGACAAGTTGTGGGACCAAAAAACTATTTATCTCCACAAGAGACTTACTCACATAACATTTTTTAAATAATTTATTTTGTACTTGATGTGATACAATATTCTTACTTTTTACATATTATATCAATTTTTTTAATAACCGTGTATAAAACAACAAGACTATTTTTCATGGACGGATGGAGTAATGAAGACAGGCCATACCATGCATACCCCCCACATGCAAGGAAACAGACGTAGGTCACCATAATTAATTAGTACCGTTTGATCCGTTTTATACCGTACAAAACGTATGAATCAGAAAGACTTCCCCGGATAAGCCGTGGGTTTATGAATGGTAGCATATCTCCATCATTTATGGTAATACCTAATCATGTATAACGGATTTGTACAATGTGTGTCGGTATATCCATTAATTTAAGAGTAGGTTTTATATGAAAACGCTTCATAATAAGCTTAACATGAAATAATTTTAGAGTATCATTAATCTCATCAGGAGTATCATTAAACCTGTCAGGGGTATCATTAGTCTGAGTTCAAAAAAATTTAAAACAATTTTCTTGAACTCAGACTAATGATACCCCTGATGAGATTAATGATACTCACGATGAGATTAATAATACTTTAAAATTGCTTCATGATAAGCTTATCATGAACTATTTTCATATAATATTTTGCCTTAATTTAATTGCTTTTTAACTACTTATTACATTATAGCGTGAATAAAAGTTTTTTGGTCCCATAACTTATCGAGTGTCCGATTTTGGTTCCAAAAATTTTGACTCTTCAATTTTGGTCCCATAACTTCTATGGTTTGCCTAATTTTGGTCACATCTTGCTGAGAAATTTCTTTTTGGTCCCATAACTTATCGAGCGTCCGATTTTAGTCCCAAAAAATTTGACTCTTTAATTTTGGTCCCGTAACTCCTATAGTTTGTCCATTTTTCAACCACATATCAGTGATATGGAAAAAATGATTAAAAAATACAAAACAAAAAAAAATATATCGTTTTGCTGACACATCTTCGAGGGTACCGTAAAGACCCAAATTCAGGCAGAATGTGAGTTGAGCATGACAAAAAAGGGCACCATTTTTGTATTTTTAAAGAAAATGTGACCATAAATGGACAATCCCTAGGAGTTACGGGACCAAAATTGAAGAGTCAAAATTTTTTGGACCAAAATCGGACACTTGATAAGTTATGGGACCAAATAACTTTTTTTCTTCATTATAGCGTGAATAACTCTGAGATGGTCTTGTCTGAGACCGTCTAATTGCATGAGACAGTGAGATGAGATATAAATTGAGTATGATGCATTAACACCTTGACAAGGGTGGGTGTTAATTAATTTGTATTATCTCATGCCATAAAACAGTCCTAAACAAGTTTTTGCTCTTAACTTTTAAGTTTGTTTCAATGTGAATAAATTTCATTGCACAATTAAAAAAAAAAATCAATTGTTTTTATCTATATATTATTACTATTAAACCATTGCCTTTTATTGAAACAATTAATACTGTTGAATATATTTTTCGAGTAGTCATGGTTAATTGTAAAAGAAAATTTCATCAATAGATTTTCCTTTTCGAATTGGAATTCAGATCCTAGAAGTTGTTGTAAAGCTTGTGTCATTTGATTTTTTTGAGTTGCTTTGAACATTTGAAATATGGTAAAAGATTGCAGTACCTATTGTACTCCATTTTTTTTAATAATATTTGTTTTGTTGATAAACAAAATTAATTGTTCAAAATAAAAATGCAGATAAGTTGAGCTATTTATATTTCCATTTCACTTAGTGAGATATATAATCGTAGTTCCACGTCTCTCCATCAGATTTGATCATTAATGAAAGATTAATTGTGCTCTTCTATTATTTCGGTATCGAATTATAATTAAGGAATGTGATCCACATTTATTCCATCTTATATTACGCATCATGGATTTATTAATGAGACCTCAATGTTGCGTAAACGTGGACAAAGTTTTATAAAAAAATGTTTATCGTGAAATTATTTTAAAATATTATATATTGGACCAAAAATATATTAAAAATCTCATCAATAAGTATTAACAAATCTCTTAATTAAATATTTAATATTTTAAAACAATTTAATGATAAATTTATCATATACAATTTTTAATATAAAACCTACTTGTAATTGTGTTACATTTGTACATCATTATAAACAATTAAAACTAACAAATATAAGAAGACGTACAAGTACAAAATGGTCTCATATATGAGAATGGTCCTATTTAATGATGGTCTATAATTCATGACTCCATCTTATTAATAATTTAAATGTCAGTATGACTCAAATCTTAAAATGAAATTTCTCATACATAAGACCGTTGACACAAGACTCTCTTATGTTAAGAAAAACTCACACGCAATCACGAAAAAATAGAAGAACACGAAATTCGTTCACCAAATTCGTTTTACGACTACGTTTGAGAGCGATGTTAAGTCATACATTTTTACTATATTTTTCTGATACCGGATACAAAGAGAAAACATCTATTTATATCACGGGTGTAGAAGTCGAAAATCGCTAGTCGGACGGATTTGAAATGCCTAGGGCCTAGGCCGCCTAGGTGGGGACTAGTCGGGGACTAATCGTTGGGAGCTTTTTTTTTATTTTATTCAATTTTTTACCCTCTATATCTCAATAATATAGTAAAAAATCATTTGATAGTATTTTAATACGACTAATTTTTTGTAGTAACAAGTTAACAATATAATATCAACTTTCATATACAAATAGTTCAACTAGACAATCACACACATTTATCAAATTAATTGAAAATCATCCAAACGACGTCGTTTCAAGGCAGAAAAATAAAATAATGAATATCTTGTCTGTCTAGGCGGATTACAATGTAAATCGGGCGGTTGATGACCGCCTAGCGCCTAGGCGCCGCCTAGGCGGGGGCCTAGAGGGATTTTTGCATCACCGATTTATATAGATAGCAACGAGTCCTAACTCTAAAACCATCAAGATCGACTTGGCCGAAAATATGGGCAAAAAAAGTAATCTTAGTGTACAGTCCATTCAGGCTCCATACTCCAACATCTTATACCATGATAGTCGTATACGAGAATGAGTAGGTTTTATATGAAAACGCTTCATAATAAGTTTAACATGAAATAATTTTAGAGTATCATTAATCTCATCAAGAGTATCATTAAATCTGTCAGGGGTATTACTAATTTGAGTCAGTGGTATTATATTGTACTCACCCCGTCCCAGTTTTGTTTTCCCGTTTGACTGTGCGCGGAGTTTAATGCGAGAGTTGAATTTTAAAAATTTAAATGAATAAAGTAGTATTGAGAATGATGAATGGTAAATAAAATAGTATTTAAATGAATAAAGTAGTATTGAGAATGACAAATAAAATATTATTCAAATGAATAAAGTAGTTTCCATTTTAGGGATGAAAAAACAAAATTGAGACGGACCTTTTTGGCAAATGGGAAAACAAAAATAGGACGGAGGGAGTAATTGTTTTAAATTTTCTTGAACTCAGACTAATGATACCCCTGATGAGATTAATGATACTCCCGATGAAATTAATGATACTTTAAAATTGTTTCATGATAAATTTATCATGAACTATTTTCATATAATACTTTTGACTACGAGAATACCATCGACATAGCATTACCATTTAAAAAAGGGAAATAGCTTAGGAATATAAAATAAAATATCATATAAAATATAAAATCTATCGATACATCAAATATTGTTAGAAAATGATTCGACCTAACATAAAAAAGGTGGTTCAGTATTACATCATGACATTAATATTTGTGGTCCTCTTTTGCTTTAATATTTTTCCTACATCAACTGAAACACAGGGAAGGACCTATCACATGTATCAGCATTCACTTTTATGGTTTCTCAAAAGTTGCAATTAAATTAAATATATAGTCAGATAGATTTGTCCATTTTCAATATAGTCCGTAAAAAAAAATAAAAAAAATTGGGACATATTCAAAATAGTACCTATTTCACAAACCCGTGTCATTTAAATGTATTCCAACAAATATGCCAGAATATTAAGTAAGAAAAAGAATTGGACAAATCATATTCATGTGTATTTTGGACATAAAACAGCTGGGTTTTTCTGTCTATTGGAGAAATGTTAACTAGATTGTGACAAAATTAATTTCTTAGTACGATTATAGATTACCTGCTTGGACCGGCATCTCATACTGTCTCCTCTTTTCAGACTTTTTACAATTATGTATACTGAGTGAAAATGGTTCATATATGAACCATTGAAGGGTATTAGTTGTCTTTATTGAAGAGTAGTGAAAATAAGCTATGTCTTTTCCGTGAAAACAACTGATACTCTTTAGTAAAAACAACTAATACCTTTCAATGGTTCATGTATTGACCAATTTCACTCGGCATAATATATTAAAAGACCCATGAACTATCACATTTTATTTCGAAAGACCTCTAAACTATTTTTTATTTTAAAAAATTTCTGAACTATTAATTCTTGTTTCACGATGAATTTTACTAACTATCTTAATGTTTTTTTTATATTAAAATATACGAATCAACTAAATTCAATATTATTAAGATCGAATTGCAACAAATTAAAACATGTGTCTTAACGAATTTTTAGTAGGAGTCTTATGAAATAAGAATTATATACTTTAAAGGCTTTATTAAACAAAAAAATAATTTAGGAGTTTAATGAAACAAGAATGTATAGTTTGAGAGTTTTTTAGAATAAAAATTAGTTTAGGAACTTCTTAAAACAAAATTTGATAATTTGAAAATCTTTTGATACATTATTTCATTTCACTCTATATATATACACTCATATACGAGTTTAAATTACAAATCGTCCCATAACTTTTTGACAAAATAGATTTGGTCCCAAAATTAATTTTTAATCATATTTAGTCCCAATTTTTCTGACAGTGTCCAATTTTGGTCTCAATTCTCACTTTGAAGTCCGAATTTCGGTGATTTCCGGCAAGAGTGCTGATGTGGCGTTTACGTCAACTATTTATATTTGATTTTTTCTTTTCTTTTACAATTTTATTGCACATAATATATATTTAGAAATTCTAAAAGAAAGTGACAAAATAAAATATAATTAGCACATATGGACGCCCCATCAACACCCTTGTCATAAATCCCCAATTTCAAACTTTAAAACGACGTCGTATTGTCTTTTCTGGCCTATTTAGGACCAAAATTGGAATTTGTTAGATAATTTGGGACTAAATCTGATAAAAAATTAATTTTGGGAATAAATCTGTTTTGTCAGAAAGTTATGGGACGATTTGTAATTTAAACTCACTCATATACTATAGGTTACTTAGGAATTTGAGTTTACAGATAATTAGTAAGTCAGGTTACCATGTGATTTTTATATAACTAAGTGTATGTTTTATTGATTTTGGTAATAGACAATGACGGCATGTAATGATTTTTATCATGCAAATGCATGTGTTACGATTTTAGTACAGTACTATTATTGAACATTAACTGATGAACTATAGTTAATTACATTACGAATAGGAATTATGTTTGAGCACGTAGTTATTAATTTTCATGCATAAAGCTAAGTGTTTGGAGGCGTTATAATTTATAAACCCTCGATGATTGTTTACATATTTTCATCACTAATTTGATATTTTTTCTCATACGTATACCTGATGAATCTATTCACAACTGTAAGAAAATAAAAAATCATCTAAAAATTAGAATAGTCGTATTATTTTAATATGGCTATAAATTTTTCAAACAATTTTTTTTTTTTACGTAATAAAAATTGCATGCGGCTTACCTACAAGATTATCTAATTATGTAGGCGTTCACATTTTTTTAATTTAAACAATTTGCCTACAAAATTAAATTGTCTAAAAAGTTAAATTTGTATGAATATTACATGCAAACAATTTACCCACAATCAATTTATCACATACATTTTTTAGGTAAAAAATGAAGATGCATGTATAATTAAAAAAATTGTAGTCAAGTCGTAGACAATTCAAATACATAATTTTTTTTTTTGGAAATTTTGTAGACATATTAAAAATTAAACAAGTTTTTTTTTTATTTTTTTTTATATACGCAAAAAATCAAATTCACCATTTTAGACACACAAATTTCATACAATAGAGACGGGATTAATTAACTTCAATATGTGGTTCCCACAATCCAAACGAGAGGGGATCCAAATGTTGGAATATTTAAGATGACGGATTTTATGCTATAATTAATTCCCCTCTTCAAAAGTTGTATTAAATGGATATGTTCGGTTTGATAGATGACCATTAATTACCTCTTATGAGTCTTATGGCATGTTCTTGAATTACTCCCTCTAATATAAAATAATTTAAAATAAGTGTCTTTATATAGAGATTTTAGGACAAATTATAAATTATAAATTTTGATATATATATATATATATATATATATATATATATATATATATACCCCACCTAAATATCTAAAATATCTATTATATTTTGATAATATGACCTGTTATATTTTAATATAATCCCTAAAATATCTCTTATATTTTGAATTTGAATTCAGGGTAAATCGGGAAAATACGTGAAAAAATAGTTAAAACGACACTTATTTTGAAACAAACTGTAACCTCTAAAACTACACTTATTTTGAATCGGAGGGAGTATTTGACAAAGGAAAAACAATCGCAATTTTATCATTGATGAAAAAAGTTCAATAGTTCCGTTCAAATGCATCAATTATATTGGAGCAAGTTTTATGTGAAATTTGTTCGTATTATGAAACTGATATAATTAGATGGATTCAATGATACTAATACCATAACAATTTATACTGTGATTTCAGCTTATATGTTTAATGGTATCAGTAAGTATTTCTAATGCTATAATGATATTAATTTCACACTATGAAACTTACACTACAAAAAAAACACTGTTTTGCGACGGAATTAGCGACGGAAAATCCGTCGCAAACAGTGTTTTGCGACGGGATCTGCGACGGACACGTATCCGTACCTAAAACAGCCGTAGCAAATTTTTGCGACGGATTCGGCCATCCGTCGCAAATTAACGACGGAAAAATCCGTCGCAAAATCGGCGGGTCAGATCCGGCCGGGTCACACAGAATTTGCGACGGACAGTAGTCCGTCGCAAACTTTTCGGGTCAGAACAACATTTGCGACGGCTAAATTCCGTCGCAAATATTTTTATATATTTTTTTATACTTTTTTGTGTTATAATTTGCGACGGGCTGTTTTCCGTCGCAAAATTCAATATTTGCGACGGAATATGGCCGTCGCAAATTACCGAGCCTATACAAAAAAAAAAGTGGCTCGCGTGGTTCGAGCCCGGGCACCCGAGGCGGCCGGGGCGGGCGCGGACCACTGGGCCAACCGGCCCATTCCTTATTATATGCAGCCCACCTTCTATATTAGTCCTATTAGGCCTGGAATAATTAATCCATTTTTTGCGTCCAAGGGGAATCGAACACGGGACCTTTTGTGCAAGAGGAGAGGGCGCGCGCCACTAGGGCACAAGCTACTTTCGTTTATTTTTTTGCAATTAATTGTATATGTATTCAAATTAAGTCATTTTTTTTATAATTCACCAAATTAATTTCTTTTCGTATCTAAGTTGTTTATTAAAATATTTTGCCCAACTATTTTTTTTTATTTTGTAAAATTATTTATTTCGACTCCCGCTTAAATTTATAATTCGTTCATTTGTACGCAATTAATTGTATATATATCCGAATTGACTCATTTTTTTTCTACAATTCACCAAATTAATTCATTTTCGTTTCTAACTTGTTTTTATAAATATTGGGGCCATTTAATTTTTATTATTTCTGTAAAACTATTTATTTCGACTCCCGCTTAAATTTATAATTCGTTCATTTGTACGCAATTAATTGTATATGTATCCAAATTGACTCATTTTTTTTCTACAATTCACCAAATTAATTCATTTTCGTTTCTAACTTGTTTTTATAAATATTGGGGCCATTTAATTTTTATTATTTCTGTAAAACTATTTATTTCGACTCCCGCTTAAATTTATAATTCGTTCATTTGTACGCAATTAATTGTGTATGTATCTAAATTGACTCATTTTTTTTTCTACAATTCACCAAATTAATTCATTTTCGTTTCTAACTTGTTTTTATAAATATTGGGGCCATTTAATTTTTATTATTTCTGTAAATTTATTTATTTCGACTCCCGCTTAAATTTATAATTCGTTCATTTGTACGCAATTAATTGTGTATGTATCTAAATTGACTCATTTTTTTTTCTACAATTCACCAAATTAATTCATTTTCGTTTCTAACTTGTTTTTATAAATATTGGGGCCATTTAATTTTTATTATTTCTGTAAATTTATTTATTTCGACTCCCGCTTAAATTTATAATTCGTTCATTTGTACGCAATTAATTGTGTATGTATCTAAATTGACTCATTTTTTTTCTACAATTCACCAAATTAATTCATTTTCGTTTCTAACTTGTTTTTATAAATATTGGGGCCATTTAATTTTTATTATTTCTATAAATTTATTTATTTCGACTCCCGCTTAAATTTATAATTCGTTCATTTGTACGCAATTAATTGTGTATGTATCCAAATTGACTCGTTTTTTTTTCATAATTCACCAAATTAATTCATTTTCGTTTTTCACTTGTTATATATACAATAATTTAGTAATTCTAATCGTCGTCTTCTTCCTCGTCATCCTCATCATCATCTTCATCCTCTTCCTCATCTTCATCCTCTTCCTCTTCCTCTTCCCCTTCCTCTTCCTCTTCCTCTTCTTCTTCCTCCCCACCGCGCTCTTGTCCATCACCCTCATGATCACTTTCAATCATTATCATTTCTGGATTTGCAGCAAGTAAGTCGACAAAAATATTCACACCTGCTTGATCAACCTCTGTTTGAGCCTCTTGTATCTCTGTTTGAAATGGATCTATTGGTTCTACACCGTCTTTGTTTGACGGATTAGAAACTTCAACCAATGATCTTGCCTTTACTTTGCAAACTGTCCTCAAGTTGGGCCTACTTGATCCGGGGTATTTGCAATAATATACCTGAGATGCTTGCGTTGCAAAAATATAAGGATCGTATGCCGCCGGAAACTTCTTTCCGGTGTTGATATCAACAATCTTGTAGTTTTTGTCGACTCTTGTTCCTTGGTTCCCTGGATCATACCATTCACACAAGAACAACACTATCGTCCTGCTCGGCCAACCCGGATATTCTATTTCAACTACTTCTTGCAGCACTCCATAGTAATCGATGGGTTCTTCGTTGTAGTTTGCACCGATAACGCAAACACCACTGTTTGTAGTCGATTTCGTTGAAGCATACGCTTCAGTATGAAATTTGTATCCATTTGCGTAATATCTGTGGTATGATACCACACTACGTAGTGGTCTTTTGCTCAGAGCTTCAAGATGTGTGTTGTTATTAAGTAGGCCATTTTGTCCCTGTAAATATTAAATTATCATGTATAAAAATAATAACATATTTGTTATAAGGTAAAAATCATATAATTATGTGGTACTCACGTAACGTTGGAACCAAAACATAAAATCATTGCGGATGGATTGAAAAACTGTTGCATCTGTGATGTCTGGTTCTACTTGACGCTTATACTCACAGAACATGCTTATATATCAGAAAAAAGAAATTAATTACTTTTCAGATATCAACAGTATACATATTGTAAAAAACTCAACTATAAAATTAAATTACTTACTCTATATATGGTTGGACTTCAGGACAATTCATCAAAACATATGAATGTATTGTTTCCTCTTCAATACTGCCCCTGAACGGTCGTTTGGTGCCCTTACCCATTGGTCGACCCGGATGCAAAAATACAGATAACATACCTTCAACATCACGAAGGGGATGGTCTACTCCACGACCATCGTAGTTGCGAGGCACGTTTCTGATTCTGGTTTGAACTTGATCGCCGAAGTAGTAAGAACAAAATGCTCCAACCTCTTCAGTAAGGTATGCATTAACAATTGATGCTTCGATGTGGGCCGCATTTCCAATATTGAGCTTTAAATTGTGCAAATACCTAAAACATTCTTGTGTTAGAAAATTTATTCAGTATTGATCTTAAAAGTCGATTTAAAAAATGGTATAGAATTACCTCTCAAAAGGGTACATCCATCGATACTGTACGGGACCAGCAATTGAGGCTTCATACGCTAAGTGTACGGGTAAGTGCTCCATCGAGTCGAAGAAGCTGGGTGGAAAAATCCGCTCAAGTTTGCATAGAATAACATGGATCTCCTCATCCAAACGCCTCATGTCCTCAACTGTAATCGTTGATGCCGTTAAGTGTCTGAAAAAGAGACTTAATTCCGTGATGACACTCCATACATTCTTGGGAAGTGAGTACCGAAATGCAATAGGTAAGAGTCGTTGCATGAACACGTGACAATCATGACTCTTCATTCCAGATACCTTTCTGGTTTCCGTGTCAACTCTGTCTCCCAAATTCGACACATAATTGTCAGGGAAGCTCAACTCTTTCACCCACTTACACAAATTCTTCCTTTCTGCTTTACTAATTGTGTAAGAGGCCTGGGGATATGTTCTTGTATGCTCATCCTTGTGTAGGGAAGCACGAGAACAGAAGAGCCTCAACTCATCTCTGGATTTTGAAGTGTCTTTGGTCTTCCCTTCAGTACCCACGACCGTATGAAACAAGTTGTCGAAAACATTCTTCTCTATATGCATCACATCCAAATTGTGTCGAATCAACAACTTGCTCCAATAAGGTAAGTCCCAAAAGATACTTCTCTTCTTCCAACCACCCTGGATACGTTTATTGTGCTCCATTGCACCCGCCTCAGTTGTCTTCATCAAATCAGTGACTGTAACCTCATACAACAACGAATCACCTGAAATAATTAATTTATATATGGTTAACTTATATATATGAGACACATAGACATCAGTAGTGATTCAGTACCCAGACACATACCTGATCGAATCCGTGGTCTTGGGCGGCCTACTGCATTTTTACCCTTTAGAAAGTCTGTTTTGTTCCTCCGAAAGGGATGATCAGGAGGAAGAAACTTGCGATGGTTGTCGAACCATGACACTTTTCTACTCAACGGAAGATAGAATGCATCAGAACCGTCCATGCAATACGGGCATGCTAGTTTTCCTGCTGTTGACCACCCAGACAACATAGAAAATGCTGGAAAGTCACTAATGGTCCACAAAAGTGCAGCTCGCATCGTGAAGTTCTGCTTCCTATGAACGTCGTAGGCCTCCACCCCCATAGACCACAAAGATTTCAACTCTTTAATCAATGGATGGAGATATACATCCAATTTATGCTTGGGGTTGTGTGGTCCAGGCACCAAGATACTAAGAAATATATGTTGAGGCTTCATGCACAACCAAGGAGGTAGATTGTACGGGGTCAACAGCACAGGCCATAATGAATACTTTTTTCCGTGCATTCCAAATGGGGCAAAACCATCCGTGCACAAGCCTAACCTCACATTTCTCGTCTCCCTTGCAAAATCTGGGAACTCCCTATCAAGATGTTTCCATGCCTCCGAGTCTGCAGGATGCCGCATCTCTCCAGAATTCTCACCAGAACACTCCTCAGCATGCCATGTCATGTCTTTAGCCGTGGCACTGGACTGATACAACCTCTCTAGACGAGGAGTGATGGGAAGGTAATACATTGCCTTATAAGCCTTCAACTGCACTTTCTTCTTACTTTTTGTACGACCAGATGGTTTGTACCGTGGGTGACCACACATCTTGCAATGATCCTGATCCTCATCCTCATCCCAAAACAACATGCAACCGTTTGTACAACAATCAATCTTCTCAAAGGGTAGACCCATATGTTTCAAGAGCCTCTAGCTCTGATAGAAATTATCAGGCGCCGTGTTGTCTTCAGGTAGAGCTCGTTTGAACAATTTAGCAAATTGATTGAACACTTTTTTACTGACCTTGCCTTCAGTTTTGATGTTCAACATTTGAGCATTGAATGACAATTGCGTCTCAGTCTCACAACCAGGAAACAACTTTTGATCAACGGTTTTAAGCATATCAAAAAACTTCTTTGACTGATGATTTGGTTCCTCCTCCATAGGTGTTTCATTGAATTGTGGTTGACCACCCAAAACAGATTCTGCAATCATCATCCGATATCTATCAGGTTCATCCTCTATTTGTGGTTCAAATTGAGTATACGGAACATAACTTGAACCACCAACATCAGAACTTCCACCACCGCTCCACCCAGTATACCAGTATTCTACGGTTTCGATGTCAACATTCCACCGTTGTTCACCGTGACTGGTCCAGTTGTAATAACGGGGAACAAAATCGGAAATCACAAGATGAGTTATAACCTCATCAACACTCAAGAATCTCATATTTCTGCATCTTCTGTCTTTACACGGACACCTAATATTACCCATACAATCCATATTGCATGGATGTTGTAGTGCAAACTCAATAAACTCATCAATTTTATTGCAAAAGACAGAGTTAATGCCTCCTCCTATCATTCTAGGTATTGAGTACATCCAACCACGATCTGGAAATTGCATCTGTTACAAATTAAAAGTAAATATCACATGAGTTGTAAAAAATTGGGTAGAGTTTGCCTAAAAATAAGGATATACACAATTTTTCTTCACAAAAATCAATCCAACGCAACCATATATATCAATCATAGTAAACCAATCAAATAAACAAACATCACACAATTTATCTAATAGTGTACAGAAAAATTGAGCAGAGTTTCGACTAAAAATAGGTATAAAATATCACACAAACTAAAATTAACCTAAACCCATCAAATAAACATATATCATCAATCATACTAAAACCCATCAAATAAACATATATCATGCTCATTACCTAATAGTGTACTAAAAAATTGAAACAATAAAAATATGACAATTAAACGGTTAAAAATGTGAAAACGTACGATGAAGTTGAAGGCAATGACAAATACGTACACTGAGGTTGAAGGCAATGACAAATACACCAATTATACGTGAAGAACATATTAAAACCGAATCATTTCTTATTTTTTTTCGTGAGTGAAAGTGAAAGGGAAGGAAAAGGAAGGGGACTGGTATAAAACTGCGTAAATTTGCGACGGCCTAAATTTCCGTCGCAAATTGCATTATTTGCGACGGCTATTCCGTCGCAGAGCTCTTTTGCGATGACACGGGTCAATTATTGGCCACCAACCCGCCTGACAAATTTCAACCGCTCACATTTGCGACGACTTTAGTCCGTCGCAATTACAAAGTTTAAATTGCGACGGCCTCTTCCGTCGCAAATCAGTCAAACGGGTCGCTTCCCGAACGGTCACCTTTAAACGGGTATGTTTTGCGACGGAATTGACCGTCGCAAACTCAAAATTGAAATTTGCGACGACCTTTCCGTTGCAAATGTAGCCGGTTCAAGACGAAGTCGGTGGACCCTAGATTTTGCGACGGCTTATCCGTCGCAAATTACTATATTTTTCGACGGACTTCCTAAGCCGTCGCAAATTGTCATTTTTTGCGACGGCTTACAAAAATCTGTCGCAAATTCAGGAATTTGCGACGGATATTCTTGCCGTCGCAAAATTCCCGTCGCTAATCTCCATCTTTTTTGTAGTGTTATTTATAGAAGAATTTATATTTATATTTTTAGATTCTATATATAATAATGGATCTTTAAACTTTTAAATGCTTGATAAGATTTTGTAAGATTAAAAAGAGGAAATAAATAGATTTTTTTTAAGAATAGGTTTCTTGTAAACCCTTCTTTTCAAGTATCACTGTTATACATCAATGTTACTTTTATAAAATATCATTGTATAAATAACAATAATATTTAACGAAATCGAGTTCATGTGAACTCGGGTTCACATAAATTTTTATCTTTCTTTAAATTTGTTTATAGGATGTGTGCCAATTATTCATCGAATGTACCATGATACTGCGGTCATGTGTAGAGATATATAAATACTTTTGTGGCTCTCTAGATTTCATTTAGTCCTTTAAATATGTGAAAAATATATATATATACAAAAAAAATCTCAAAATTAGAAAAACGCATTGTTTTGAATTTTTAACGACTTCAAGACCATAATATTAGCAATATTTGTAATTGAAATTGACAAGAATAATTTATTTAAGACCTTTTCAGAAACTGTAAAAAATTATGAGAGGTAAAATGATACTATCTGCTCATGTGCGTTTCCGATAAGTTTTGTGTGAATTTGACCATTTATGTCCAAAATTATGTTGACGTGAAATCTAAAATACGATGGTCACATTAACAATTAAGGAAAATATATTTTTTCTCATTTAATTTTGGTTGACTTTGATTTTCATCCTTTTAACTTTAAAATTTTGAATTTCATCCTATAACTTATAAAAAATATATTTTTTGTTTTGTTACCGGCTACACAGGGTAACAGGTAAATTTGTTGTGTCGCCAACTTTTTATAAGTTAAATGACGAAATTCAAAATGTCACGTCTGATTTAATGGAAGAGTTACCTACTATAGCATGTAACATGACAAAAAAACACAAATTTTGTAAGTTGTAAGATGCAATTAGAGGTGGGAATAGGCCAGACTACCCGACAGGGGCCTACGGCTCGGCCTACCTAAGACCCAGCTCGGCTCGACTCGACTCGTTTAATAAACAAGTCAGGCTCAGGCTTTATTAAAAACCTATTTATTTAAATAGGCCAGACTTGAGCTTTTTTGTAAGCATGTTAAGCCCAACAGACCGACCTACTTAACTATATATATATATATATATATATATATATATATATAATATCATAATATATAAGATTATTGCTAAATATACATTTAAATATTATTTGAATTTTTTATTATGATATTATTTGATAATCCTTTGGTAAATTATTTGTATTTTTCATTTTAAGATTTAAAGAGTTAATTGTTATGATTTGATAATAACGTAATTATTGAATATAATTTTGTAAACATGATTAAAAAGGCCCCTAAAAGGCTTTCAAGTCAGACCTATTTATTAAAAAGGTCAGGCCAAGACTCTAAAAATAAAGCCTATGACAGTTAACAGACCAACCTTAGGCCTAAAGATTAAATAGCAGACCCAGGCCGTCCAACGAGAAGCCTAACTCAGCTCGGCCTATTTCCACCCCTAGATGCAATTCAAAACACTTCAAGAAAATTTACATTTAGTGACAACAATCCTGTCATGACTTGTCACTATTACTTCTCTAGTTAAAAGTCTTTAATGACAGTATACAACTTTTAATGACAGGATAATGCCATTAAAGATTATTTCCTGTCACTGTAGTGAAAGTCCAAGGTGAACAGAACGAAATCAAAGTCAACCAAAGTTAAAGGACAAAAAAAAAAAAATAGGGAAAATATATATTTTTTTGTCTTTTAACTTTGATTGATTTTGATTTTCATCCTTTTAACTTTGAAATTTTGAATATCATCTTATAACTTAAAAAAATTGTGTTTTTCATCCCGTTAACTTTGAAATTTTGGATTTCGTCCTATAACTTTCAAAAAATTGTGTTTTATCGTCCTACAACTTACAAAAAATTGTATTTTTGTCCGGTAAATCTGACTTGACACCAATTTTATAGTTAGTTATAGGATGAAATTCAAAATTTCAAAGTTAACAGGATGAAAAACACAATTTTTGTAAGTTATAGGATGAAATTCTAAATTCGAAAACCAAAATCAACCAAAGTTAAAAGGACAAAAAAGTTCATTTTTCCAAAAAAATATTTTCCCTAACATCACATGAATATTTCAAATTAATTTAGAATTTGGTGACCAATATATACTTGTACTATGAAGAACTTTAAAGAGAATCCTAAGTATTCTCCCTTAAAAGCTAAAAGACCAAACTTTGTGTAAGCCTTAATGAAGAATATAGGTGGCTAGATTCAGATATAGGAGGAGCGTTATTCAATTAGTATATGGTCTCTCTTTATCAGAAATTCACCACTTTAATAGGCCATGTGATAAAGAGAATAATAGGACCCTAAAATTCAGCCTTTTATTCTAATTTTTGTGTTGTAAAAACACCCAAAAAGAGTAGTAATTGGACCCTCGACTAAAAGGATTCAAAAGTTGGAATTATTTGATCTGAAAAAAACTATGATTTTATGCTGAATGCAAGACAGAGTTTAACACTTTCATCCATTACCCTATATGGGATACAACACATCTATATTGTCTTATTTAATTAATTAATCTCGAGTTTTATTATAGTTTATTTATATATGTCACATGCATGTATTATGATACAAACCATTTTTGTGTATATCAAGAGGCCCTTTGGTTCCTGAGATGAGATTAAATTAGATGGAATTATATTAGATAAGACTATTTAATGAGGAATGTGTGTTTGGATTGCAAGATTGTTTTTTTTTTTATTGAATGATTAAGTGGATTTAAAATGCAATATACTATTTGTACCCCCAACTAATTCAGCCTCCCAAATATTTTTTTTATTTTCTTTAATTATCTATTGTGAGGACAAAATAGTAATTTGAAAGTATGGGACTATGAAATTCCACCATCCCTAAGGGATTATTTAGTCCCTCGAGGACTCGTTTGTTACCGTTGGTGTGATAAAGTAAGATAAGGTGTAAAGGGATGTGGTACCACGTGGTACATTAATATGTTGTTTGTTATAATTGATGAACTCTTTTTCCCCATTGTATTATTTTCTATAACATGTTTGTTGTGAGGTATTAATAGATGTGATAACATTTAATTTGACATATTTGCCCTTTCTCTCTCTTCGGATTAAACCCAGCAGCCCTTTCTCTCTCTTTGTGCTTGGGTTGATTAATTAATACGGTGGGGGTTGTGTGATGGGGAATACCCCTGAATTGGTATTAGGCATACTGGGTCATTTTTTAATACCGGGTCCAATGGATTACCAAAAATAGTAACAAATGTCATATTAGAAATCAATCATTGCGTATACTGCTATATACCCCATAACAAACAAGGCCTGAATTTGATGGATTATGTAGGTTTACGACCCGGACCCTCATTTTATCCTGGACCGTAATCCTGCAAGTGAGACTAAAACTTTAGTCCCACCCAATCCAACAAACCAAACGACCCCTCATTGATTAAGTGATTAAGCAAATACATTTTTTTTTGTTTTTATGTGCCAAAAATTGCATGCAGTACCAACTACCAAGTGTATATTGTCTGTTTGAAATATGAAAAATTAAAAAGATTGAGGGCATATTTGGAGAATAATTGTGAGAGATATACGGATGAAAAAGCGATTAATATAATATATATGTGTACCATTAATAATGTTTAAATGAAAAAATAATTAATATATTTATTTAATTGTAAGGAGAATAATTAAATGAATTAATTTCACACCACTCTATAAGTTCGGACTTTTAGATGAAATAACATTTTTTTATTAATGAAATAATTAATATTATTGAAAAAAACATTTAAATTTCACATGAAATTGATGCAAATATATATATATATATATATATATATATATATGTTTATTTATTTATTTATTTTTGTATTGCAGTACTTTGTTCACTTAGAAGGGTGCAAGTTGGTTAAGTGAAAGGGAAATGCCATCATTTTATCATGAAAGCTAAAATAAGTCGTTGATGATTAATTTGCATATTCAGATAAGACATCAATGCCGACTAGTTATTATCATTGTAACAGTTATATATATATATATATATATATATATATATATATATATATTACATATATAAATGTGATTTTTTAAAAGAGGACACAAAAATCATTACATACATTTGAGTATATATAAAAATTAATATATTAAGTTATTTATAGGGTGTGTTTGCAAAAAAATATTTTTTGAATAAATGATTATGGGATAATTGCTTAAATGGTAAAAGTTGGTAGCGTTTGCAAAATTTGTTTCAAACGCTAAGTATAAGTAGAATTTGAAGTATGAGGTAAGGGAAGATGAGGTTTATTGATAATCATTTGGAAGCATGGGGGAACCAACTTTTGGATTATAGTTTTTTCATAGCTTATTTAAGTTATTAAAAGAGAAATAAAACATTTAAAGTTATTTTAAAAAGTGATTTTAATTGATTAAAAGTGTAGTATTTCAAGCAAGTAATTGGTGTTTCAAAATTAATTAATTTGCACAAATTTTTAATATACAATAAGTGCATGTCACATTTGAGTCTTAAACTTTTTTTTCAACACAACTAACACACTGAGCTGTATTTTTTTTTTTTCATAATAGAATTACTGATTTCTGCTTATAGTATTTTTTTTTTTTCGAAATTCAAGTGCATGCTACGCATTTAAGTGCACACTAAAACTACCGTATTATATATCTATTTATTCATTTTCCCACTCATATTTTGCTCATTGGATGCCATTTTGCAAACATGGATCAAAAGCAGCATAAAAAGAGAGAAGTAGATACAAATGGAGAGGAGCGTGGAAATTCTTTACTGGAAAGTGCATTAATACATTTCCATGTTTTTTTTCTGAGAAGGTGGAGACAAAAGAGTCATCTCTACAATCATCTACATATGTTGGATCTACATTCATTTCTTTGTCTTAATCACAAAAAAAAACTTTTAGAGCTGATTTGTAGTAAGAAATTGGGATGAGTAAGTTTTATATGAAAACGCTTCATAATAAGCTTAACATGAAATCGTTTTAGTAAATATCATTAAACCTGTCAGGGGTATCACTAATCTGGGTCAGTGATATTATATTGTAATTGTTTTAAATTTTCTTGAATTCAAACTAATGATACCCCTAATGAGATAAATAATATTTTAAAATTGTTTCATGATAAACTTATCATGAACTATTTTCATATAATACTTTGGCAGGTGGGATTTTATGCTAAGATTATTGAATGCTTAATTAGGAGATAGACACGTACATAGCGTAAAGTTAAAAATTAAATTAAATAACGCCCGCATGGGCGTAGCTCAGCTGGTTCCTGGGTGGCAGATTGCTACAAAAATTAAATTAAATAACACATAGCGTAAAAACTTTTTGATTGAATTTAATAATATAATTGGCCTGCTCCACTAAACACGAGGTCTAATAAATATTTTCATTTATATTGAGACTAAGTTTTTATTTATTTAAATTAATTAAGTATGTGCATCTCAATTTTAAAACTTGAGTTTCCCTTCTTCACCATTAATCAATGTTTTCATAACCCGAAAAATAGGGAATTTTTTTTTTCTTCCCACTATTTATTCATATTTATCAATATGTTGACACTCTTTAAGATACTATTTGAAACATTTGATAATTTTGAGTATTTTGACACTCCATGAAACTTATAATTTTAAATTTTTATAAGTGCATTTTTTTTAATGTAACATAGGAAAATTGATAAAGCAAAATAAGAATTACCAATAAACTACATTAAAAAAAATTGCTTATGTTAAATTTTATATACAGTAAAACCTCTATATATTAATAATGTTGGGACCGGAGGATTTTATTAATTTATAGAGATATTATTATATCAATAAATTAATAATTTATTAATTTAAAGAGGTTTTAACGTATATGCACAGTTGACCTTCAAAGTTCCAAATTCTTTGAATAACTTTAAGTATACATGCATAGTTATTGATGAAAATTATGTTAAAATACAAATGTACTAGTAGAATTCCATGAACACAAACTCACGTGGAAGTTGGAATGGCTTGTTTAAATTAATTGGTTTTGGAAAATACAAAAATATGGTTCGTTGGACTAACATTTGTGCATTGAATCATGGATAGAAGTCAGCACTATATATTTATCCATTGGAATCTTGGTAAATCACACACAGAAATGACCACTCATCTAAAAGGAATTAAAAAATCAACCATGACCAACCAACAACGAAAGATGTTATGTGAGTATAAGAGAGATCAACCTAGATGCACTCAGAATGATTTGGTGAAATGGGTTGAAAAATCTTTCAATTTGAAAGTTAGCCAAGCAACAATTTCGAACACTCTTAAGAGATCTGCAGAATTCCTATCATCTGACTTTGAGAAAGGTGGGTCGTCTAAGCGTCAGAAATCACCAAGTATCCGGACCTTGAAAAGGTTGTTTATGAGTAGTTTCTCCAACATCAAGAGCGTGTGAATATAACCGGGGAGCTAATCTTAGAGAAGGCGAATAAGGCGCTTAAGCTTTTACATCCAGAGGATCCCTCAGATCATCACCTTTCACAAGGTTGGCTTGAGAAATTCAAATCAAGGCATGGTATCAAATTATATCGCCGTTTCGGAGAGAGTGGATCAGTCGACATGCATGATATGGAGAATAAATTGGAGTCCATTAGGGAAAAAATTGATCAATTTCCAAGGAAAGATGTTTTTAATATGGATGAAACTGCTTTGTTTCACAGGTTACAGACTGATCATTCACTTGCAACAAAGCAACTTGAAGGTAGAAAACAAGATAAAGAGAGGTTGACAATTGTTATTTGTTGCAATGAAGATGGCTCTGAAAAAATTCCTCTATGGATTATTGGTAAGTATGCAAAGCCCCGTTGTTTTAAGAATGTCAATATGAATAGCTTGAACTGTCAATACCATGCCAACAAGAGAGCTTGGATGACTGGAGTGCTTTTCGAAGAATATGTTCGTTGGCTGGATGAACAAATGCATGGAAGAAAAATTCTTTTGGTAGTCGATAACTGTCCAGCTCATTCAAACAATATTCAAGGTTTACGAAACATTGTGTTATTTTTCCTACCCCCAAATATGACCTAAAAAATTCAACCATGTGATGCCGGCATAATAAGAACCTTCAAAATGTATTACCGCAAAAGATTTTACCGTAAGATTTTGGAAGGCTATGAGTTAGACATACCATCTCCAGAAAAGATCAATGTTTTAGATGCTATCAATATGGCAGTGTCAGCTTGGACCGAAAATGTTCATCAAGAAGCAATAGTAAATTGCTTTCGACATTGCAAAATTCGTTCGGAAAATCAAAGCGACTCAAGTGCAAATGATGCAACTCCTGGAGAAGACATTCACGAGCTTGAGAATTTGATCACCGGTATGCAATATCACCATAAAATGGATGTGAATCAGTTGCTCGACTTTCCGGGTGAAAATAATCAATGTCACGAAGTTCAGAGTCTAGAAGAGATAGTGGCCGATGTCATTCATAATCCGGAAGATGATGAAGCAGAGGATGATTCAATAGCTTTGCAACCGGCCACTCTAAAAGAAGTATTGCAAACATCAACAACTCTTCATAACTTTTTGTTGCAGTACGAGAAGACAACGCCACAACTATTGGGTGCAGTAAGGAGATTTAAAAATGAGATCAACATAGATTTGAAGTTCAAGAAAAAACAAGTTACAATAGATTCTTATTTTACTAAGTTGTCTTAAGAATATTCAAGTGCATCATATATATATATATATATATATATATATATATATATATATATAATCCATATATATATATATATATATATATATATGGATTATTTTTAATAATTATTAATTTATAGTTTCGTCGGGACCAATATATATACACTGAGATCTCAAAAAAATTATTATCTTATAATTTTATTGATTGGGTCCCAAATTTGTACTGGTCCCAACTTGAGACCCGACACATTATTAGTTTTAGCGAGGTTATTAATTTATCGAGTATTTTTTTTGACGAGGTTTTACTGTATGTGTATATATACCTATCATATAAAAAAAGTGAGCTCCTAGAATTTTTTTTTTGGTCTAACTCAATTGGTTCATTGGGCTTATGGAAGAACGGGCCCTTGTTAGATATCATGTAAATATGGTGTGAATGTGCAATTATTGTTCACCAAAACAATTCCATTATCAAATTAGATAAAGCATAAACATAATATTTAGATGCACATTAATATAAAGACCTGATGAATGTGTAATTAACAATGGAAGGGGTGGATACAATTGACAGAAAATAGGCAGGGCACGACGGGATTTTGCAAAGGATTTTTTTGGAAAAAGCAAAGAGGACCCAAATTTTAAATAGCAAATAAATTAAATATTAAAAGAAGTTGAATCGACCAGCATTGATTTACAAAGAGGACCCAATAAGATAAGGAGGGGTGGCAACCATTCAAACTATAGAATATAAAGTGGAACAGATGATTTCATTTAGTTGCCAACGGGCTTCCACCATTAACATGAGACTTCTTGGAATATAATGCAAACTCGTGGACAATGTAGTTATAAACACGACCACTAAGTAATAGTATTATTTCTTTAAAACAATTGTATTAGTTTTTTATAGTAATAATATTAATTTTAACAAGCAGTAGAATTAGTGCCATACGATACACAAGGTGCTTGTAATACTTTGACAAGTTATCACGGAATTGACTCGATGATCATATAGTTTACGCCAGACCCTATATTTTGATTCCAATTAGTAGCACAGATCTTGAATTCTTTTTTTTTAAGCCCAAGTATATAGGTAATAAATGAGTTTTGCCAAGAAAAGTTCAATTTATTTCAAATCAACTGTGTTGAATTAAGAGAAGCATTGAGAAAAAGAATGTAATCTGTGTATTCAATGATAATAACTGTGTGATACATGTATTTATACATCAGTGAAGGAAGTAAACGTGTTAACAGAATTTAGCTAACAAACTTTCTTCAGTCACAAGTAATTGTTAACTAACTGATCTAACTAATAGTGCTGAGTTGTCCTTCTTCTAGAATTGTTTCGAACCTTCATTAGCTATCGTCCTCTTGATGATGTGTTTGCATGCACATGCATGTGTGTATGCATGCATGTGTATTTCCACACGCCCCCCTCAAGTTGAACGAGCATCAATGGAGAATAAGTTCAACTTGTCCCGAAATTTGAATAAGGAGCATTTTGGCAAGTTCTTGGTGAATAGGTCTGCAATTTGCTCGGTAGTACGTACATGATGAAGTGTGAGAAATCCACGTTTATATAAATCACGAACAAGATGACAGTCGATCTCTATGTGCTTTGTGCGTTCATGGAAGACTGGATTTTCTGTAATATGGATGGCGGCTTTGTTATCACAAGCTAAGGTAATAGATAAAGATAAGCATAAGTGGAGATCTTTGGCAATGTAACTAATCCATTGTAGTTCCATGGCCGTAGATGCAATAGCTCTATACTCAGCTTCGGCTGAAGAACGGGATACGATAGGTTTTTTCTTAGACTTCCAGGAAATCAGTGAAGATCCTAGATAAATGCAGTAGTCTGTAATAGAACGTCTGGTATCAAGACAACTTCTCCAATCTGCATCACAAAAACATGAGAGACTCAAACAGGAAGAAGAAGCGTAGAATAGTCCAAGAGAAGACATGCCCTTAAGGTATTTAAGAAGATGTATCATTGCATCCCAATGAGTAGACCTTGGAGAATTCGCAAATTTGCTCAACTGTTGAACATAATAAGTGATATCAGGTCTAGTGTATTCAAGATATAGCAATCTCCCAACTACTCTTCTGTATCTATCTGGATTAGGAAGTAAGAGACCATCATTGCTAGAGAGCTTAATGCCTTGAGGAAGAGGAGTAGGCACAGATTTACAATCCTCCAGTTTAGAGTCTTTGAGAAGATCCACAATATACTTATGTTGTGTTAGTGTAGTACCTTGATCACTCCGAGCTATTTCAATTCCCAAGAAGTATTTGGCAAAACCAAGGTCCTTGATGGTAAATACCTCATGCAAATGTTGCTTAAGAGTTGTGATATCAGAAAGACTTGTTCCAGTGATAAGAACATCATCTACATATACCAAGAGAGCAAAGAAATGAGATGAATCACCCATTGTGAATAAACAATGGTCTGCTGAAGATTGAGTAAAGCCATAACGAAGTAGTGTAGCACATAACTCATTATTCCATTCTCTGGAAGCCTGCTTAGTCCATAAAGACTCTTCTTTAGTTTGCATACCAAACCAGGAGGAGAGGTGTAACCCTGAGGTGGTCCCATGTAGACTTCATCATGTAAAAATCCATGAAGGAATGCATTATTAATATCAAGTTGACAAAGAGGCCATCCTTGTGCAGTTGCCAAAGCAAATTAGAAACCTAACAGTAACTGGTTTAGCAACAAGTGAAAAACTCTCATCATAATCAATTCCAAACTGTTGATGATAACCCTTAGCAACCAATCTAGCTTTATGTCTATCAATTGTACCATCTGGATTTAGTTTCAACTTAAACACTCATTTACAACCGATTGCAGATTTGTTAGGAGGCAAGGGGAACAAGTCCCAAGTATCATTAGTTTCCAAGGCTTGCAATTCCTTGTGCATGGCCTCTTCCCACTGAGGAAGGTATACAACTTGGTGATAAGAGGATTGCTCCTTGGAACTGGAAACATTGGCAGTAAAAGCAGCATACACATGATCAAAAATGAAAGAATGATTATTAGAAGGAAGGATACTTTCTGGTTTAGTGATAGTTCTAGAAGAAGAAGTTGTAGTTGGTCTGGATGAGGACACTCCAGTCAATACAAAATTCCTAAGCCACCCTGGTTTAGTAGTAGTTCTGGAAGGCCTTTGTATGGGTAAAGGATGATGTGTAACAGTATATGGTAATATAGGTGGTACAGATGTGGGTACAGAAGATTCAGGATCAAGAGTTTGTGAAGAAGGGGTTGTCAAAGAGTTTGAAGTTGGAGGTATATCAAGGTCTGTATTATCAAGAAGAGGTGTAATAAGAGGTGTATGAGATGGGGTGCTTGTATTAGAGAGAAAAGGAAATATGTGTTCATAGAACCTCACATCCCTTGATGCAAAGATAGAATGAGATTGAAGATCATAAAGTCTGTAAGCTTTCTGGGTAGCCATATAACCAATCAAAACACACTTAATAGCCCTGGGTGTAAATTTGGATAAGTTAGGATGTGTAACAGTTGAAAAACAAAGACAACCAAAGGTTTTCAGGTATGAATAATCTGGAGCTCTATGATATAGCAGTTCATATGGAGTTCTCCAACTAAGAAGGGCACTGGGTGTTATGTTTATCAGGTGTGTAGCTGTAAGGATAGAATAAGGCCATAATATCTGAGGTAAATGTGAATCAATCATTAGAGCTCTAGCTATGTTGAGCAAATGTCTATGTTTTCTTTCCACCACCCCATTTTGTTGGGGTGTATATGAACAACTTGTCTGATGCACTATACCAAGGTTTCTAAAAGGTGATTGTGCATCATGACTCATAAACTCAGAACCATTGTCTGATCTAAATGTCTTGATGGATGTATTAAATTGTGTCTTCACCAGTGTGATGAAGTTTCTAATGGATTGTAAGGCCTCAGATTTATGTTTAAGGAGAAATGTCCAGGTTATTCTTGTAAAGTCATCAACAATGGTAAGGAAATAAGGGGTATTAGTGACAGATGAATGGTTATATGGCCCCCAAATATCTAAGTGAACAAGATCAAAAGCATTAAGTGAATGAATTGATCTGGAGCTAAAAGGTAATCTAGATTGTTTAGCAAAGTGACATGTGGAATAAGGATCAATAACAACAGGTTTATTCATATGTGGAAGAAATGTAAAGTGTTTTAGTACAGAAGTAGGGATATGACCTAGTCTTTTGTGCTAGACATCAAAAGAGCTAGTGACAGTAGGTGTAGCATGAGTTGCAAAGGAAGTAGCAGTAGGTGTAGTAGTGGAGGATGCCTTGAGTACATAGAGTTTCCCCATCAGATAGCCAACAGCAACAATCTTCTTAGTGAGAAGGTCCTGTATCACACATTTGGATGAAGAAAATAAACATATGAGATTAGAATGTGCGAGTAAATAAGAAATATAAAGCAAATTATATTGAAGCATGGGACATATAGGACATCATCAAGTCGAAGGGAAGAAGATATGTGGATTTGTCCATAATGTGTGACAGGTTTTGTACTTCCATCAGGTAGATAAATGGAAATATGAGTTTGTAGAGGTTTAAGACCAAGAGTGAATAAGGACTTATCATAGCACATGTGCCTACTAGCCCCTGTATCCATGATCCAATCGCCATCATACTTATGAACAAGTGCAGATAAACTACAGTGAGATATACCTGCATAATCTACCAAGTTTGCAATGCTATCATGAGAAGTACCAGGCTTGTTCTCATGAGACATTGTACAGAAGTATTTGACCAGTTCTTGTTGAATAATGTGAGAGATGTTACCATGAGTGTTTTCAGAGGAAGGATTATATTCATTCATGCAATTAGCAGCAACAACCTTCTTGTTGTTTTTCAGTTTATCATACCAATCTGGATATCCATGGAGTTTAAAACATTGAGAGGCCTCATGCCTCTTTCCTCCACAATGAGAGCATATCAGCTTAGATTTATCTTCCTTGGATCTATAGAGTATTGGAGGTGTTTGATTTTCCCAAAGCAATATTAGAAGTAGGTTTAAAGCTACCTTTAGCTTTGCTAAAAAGCACAATATCATCAGTTTTCTCAATCCGTTTCTATTGCTCCAGCCTTTGAAGTGTAGAATAAGCCTTGTTGATGGAAGGAAGTGGATCAAGCATAAGTAATTGATCCCTAACAGCTTCATACTCGGTATTTAATCCCATAAGAAATTGCATTAGCCTATATTGCATTTCCTTGTCCTTGATCTGTTTCTCAACATCACAGGTGCAGTTACCACATGTGCAACCTCTGATGCTAGAGAAATCATCCAATTCATCCCAGATTTTCTGCATCTTACCGAAAAACGTATGAATGGCATCATGACCTTGTTTAAGATTGTAAACACTCTATTGCAATTGAAATAACTTTGCACCATTAGCAATATCAAATCGTTCACAAATATTCAACCATAGTAAACGAGCACTTGCTGGAACTAAAGGATTCAATCAGATCCTTCGACATCGCACCAAGTATCCATGAGGAAACCATACAGTCGGCTCTCTTCCAGGCTTTGAATTCATCTGAGCTAGTATCAACAGGAGCAAGTATTGAACCATCAATGTATCCCAATTTGGCCTTCGCACCAAGTGCAAGGTGAACAGCTTTACTCCATAACACAAAATTGTGCTCATCCAGAGTATGGAGATGAGCTTCATCCCTGGAGAATCATTGGTATGAAAATGCATGGAATCATTCGGAGAAAAAGAATCGGACAAAGAGGATGAATGAAGAGCTGGCCAAGCAGCGGAATTACAGGAGAAATCCATCGAGCTCCCCAAAAAATTTTAGGAAAGAGTCCTAGCTCTAGATACCATGTTGAATTAAGAGAAGCATTGAGCAAAAGAATGTAATCTGTGTATTCAATGATAATAGCTGTGTGATGCATGTATTTATACATCAGTGAAGGAAGTAACCGTCTAACAGAATTTAGCTAACAAACTTTCTTCAGTCACAAGTAATTGCTAACTAACTGATCTAACTAATAGTGCTGAGCTGTCCTTCTAGAATTGTTTCGAACCTTCATTAGTCATCTTCCTCTTGATGATGTGTTTGCATGCACATGCATGTGTGTATGCATGCATGTGTATTTCCACAAACTGTTACAAAACCAATTGCACAATAGAACACACTGATAAGGTATTGTGAACTGGTAATTTATTTTTCATACATAGGTTCATTTTTTTTCGTTCCTCTCGATCAGCTTGATAAAATTGCGCACCATCGTTTTCCCTTCTGTAGTGATGATGCTTTCTGGGTGGAATTGAACACCCTGCATTTATCAAGAAATATGATGAATGATAGTCATCTTGAAAATTATAAACTGCTTTACTATGTGAACTGAAGTCATCTTTAAAAAGTTGGAAGCATGAAAATTGAGGTATGTGGATACTTGTAAACCGTATCTGAAGGACATTTCTTAAGCAATTTTAACAACTTGGACAACTTTTTCCTTGTATATATCCTTAAGCTTTAGATTCGAAATGATCATTGGACTTGCATAGTACACCTATTATCTTAAACTAAAATAAAGCTTGATGCTACCAATGACCCTCTAATAATTCCGAGTAAGCCAATTATAGATTTTTTTTTCCAAGATTTGGCCAGAGTGAAACAAAAAGTTACCTGTATATGCCTGTAAATTTTGTGGCGAATAGCCATAATTAGCCCGTCCTCGGTCCATGCAGTTACTTCAAGGACGTCTGGACAGCTTTCCTTCTCAATAACGAGGCTGTGGTATCGACCAGCAGTGAAGGGGCTGGAAAATGAAGGGGAAAAAACATGCACCATAATGTCAATTGAAGTTGAACAAACTATTCATCTGGCAATGTGTTTCAAACTAGATATAGCAAGAAAAGACTAGCAGTTATGTTAAAGATATGATATCAAAAGCTATGGATTTTATCTCATCAATTTGAATTAACTGAGTATGATGTATTCATATTCCAGAGTTATTGAATATGGTTACTGATACACATTGTATGATTTCTCCATGATCAACCAAACAATTATCAAAATTTAGCATGATCCACCAATGTTTAATAAAGAACAAAGAAAAGAGAAAAGAAGATTAGAAGGGAAAATATTGATGGTGAAAAACAAGTTTGACAAATATTATGAAGACCTAGTGCATTCCACAACCAAGATTTAGTGGATAATAAACAGTATTTTCAACTTAGAACTAATAACTGAAAAATCACATAAGTGCAGCCAGAAAAGATTAGAGATTACAAGGTAAAGCTTCAGAGTATTTCTAGTGCAGTGAGACTGAGCTTCAAGAAATTTCACAGAAAAATGGATATGAACCTGGATTAGTAATAATACAGTCGTGCAATTGATTGATGTTTTTTTTTTTTTTTTTTGTGGAAATCGAGTATACTTTGTTAGGTTTTAAGATTCATGGTTTGGAATTTAGGATAGTGCCAAAAGAAATCAACAATCTCTGTTACGTAATATTGCCGACAAGTCAAGAATATATAGCCAATTGCCAATATTTAACAAACATGATGCATTTATGTGAGAAAGTATCAATAAGTATCACACTATTTAATAATTCAACTTCCACAAAAATAAATTGCCTGATAAATTGATACATATATACTGGAAAAGAAAAAAGACAAACCAGTTGGTTATGAAATAAATTCTGGAATGAATTTCTCTGCTTAAAAAGACTCCGAATAATTTCCTAACCACATAATCTATAAAAGATATATTTATGGGAGGATCCTATTAAAGTATTTAGCTTTCTTTGAGATAGTCTAAAATCTCAGATAATTTTATTAACAGTTTAATGTGAGTTATGTACATCTTGTCCATGCTTGAAGTTTTTCTATGTTCAAAGCAAGACTGACAAGATAGAGTGACAAATACAGAAAGCTTATAAGAAGAAAACTCAAGATAGAGAATATCTTTAAGCAAATAATATCAATTATATGGCAGATCCTCAACCTAGGCCACTGAAATAATTTATTAGAACCCTATATTTATCAATGGTGCAAAATGCATAACAACGAATAGCATACCAATCACATTCTTAAAAAATTATAGAAGAGTAACACATAATTAAAGACATACTTTGATAAGCCCGCTAACAAGCCATCTTCCCCACCCTCATTGTAATACACAGGAGAACTTTTCCCATGCACAACCCCATAAGGCGACCGCACAATTTTCCCTGCAAACTAAGAAAATTCTATTAGAGGAAGAGAGAAGAGAACATTAAACTATTAGCATGACCAGACATAAAAATGCATAGAGAAGATATTTTGATTTATCTTTTGTCATTTTCTATCCTAAACAACTTGATTATGTACTATAAAATTTCCGATAAGCAGCAAAATATTCTATCCATACTATTTTACTGAAAAAATTACACATCATTTAAGCCATGAGCAGTCATAAATTATCAATAAAATATGCCACCTTATTCAATTCAGTGAGGTCACCGTCTTTTAAAAATAAATTAAACTTTGCCATAAATACACCTGACATGTGAATATTATACATGTTTTACACATGTTGAATAAAATTATCGTCGTAACAGGTTATCACTTGCATTTTGTTTGCTGGCATTGTGTAACAGGTTATAACAGGCAATCCTCTTAAATAGCCCAATGATCATCAGACAAGATTAGTATAATTGACATATGATGATGTTGTACAAACATTTAAATGTGTAAAGTCACAATTTATGTACCACTACAGTACCTTATATACATTTTTACATTTCAGCACTAGTTATTCTTAGTCATCATGATGTGGCACAAATTTATAAATGGGTCTTTCTGTTTTTCTCTACTCATTTAGGAAGAACTGCAACTGTAGGAGGCAAAAGAAATAGACATATTTTCTCTACACGTTTAGCTCATATTTATAAATCAGCTTTCTAGCAGTCAAAAGTGTGAGGAAAAAACTTAGTAATATAACTAGCACTGAGGCACTGAATAATTTTACATGTATTAGTGCACATTGCTAGCCTTACCAGATGACATCACATGAAAAGGCTTGCTTTCTCAGCCTCTTCCTGGATCCACCACACATTTTTTATAAAATTCTCACCCAAAATGTACAAAATGACCAGTTTTCCAGTGGAAAATTTAATTTCAAAGAGTTAAAGAGCTTTATGAATTTTTCAAAAGAAAAACCACATTAGTGATAACTATCTACAATTTATCATATATGTTCTCATTTTTCTAAAAGAGTGCTAGAGTTTTTTTGTATAAATATCTGTTTTGGCTCTTCTTCGATTTCCCTCTTATTGATCCCATTTAATAGATTTAACAAATAATAAACTCTAGTTTAAATATGAAATACTAAAAGAAATATGTTTGACTATTAGTTGATGATAGAAGGCGATCATAAAATATTAACAAAAGGAAATACCTTGAAAAAATTTAATTATGATCCAATGGAAAAAGAGCTCTTGTTAATGTCCTGTTCTTAGTATACGGATTTAAAAGTATGGTTTTATTTTGCTATTCTAAACTTATGACCCCGTTGGTTGGAAGTACTGCATGGGAAGAATGGTGGACTTGAAGTATTTTATAGTATAAAACAAATCTACCCACTAAATGACAACACAAAACCTGCTTCTTCATAACCACGTGCCAGTTTCAATTATACAGTTGTTGAGCTTACAACCAAGCTTCAATATCATTTAAAATTACAAATCCAGATTATTGTCCTAGATCTAGAACAGTGACCTAATACTTATGGCATTTAACTCCAATGATTTAAAATATCTTCCTTTGCACATTTTTTCCCTGCAGCTTAACGGTTTAAAATAGGTTGAAGCATATGCAAACAGTACAATCAATCATGAAGGAGCAGTCCTTCACCTCAAAGGAGGAAATGACATGATAAAATCTTCCATGGAAAATACTCCCTCCTTTTCATATTAATTGTTGATTTTGTGGTTTTGTATAGAATTGAGGAACATTAATTTTTGATAGACTTACCCTCCAATAGTAGATTAAGAGAGGAGAGAGGGTGTGTGAGGGAAAAAGATATTTTCCGATAATAATTAGATGTTTTAGGGATACAATATTAGAGAGAAATGTGAAAAAAAAAACAAAAAACAAAAACGGCATATTAATTTTAAACAAAATTTAATTAAAAAAACGATAATTAATATGAAAAGGAGGGAGTAGAAAACCACCTCCAAAAGCTTCCCCAATGCATTGCAATCCCATGCACACACCAAACAAAGGTACAGTAGGCCCAAGCTGAAGCACAGTCTGTAGTGAAATTCCTGAATCTTGTGGCGCACCTTGAATTTGCAAGGGAAAATTTAACTAAGTAATATGAAGAAACAATCATCCAAGAATAGAAAACAAGTAAAATTTCTTACCAGGTCCAGGCGATATTAATATTCCTCTAGGATTTTTCCTGCAAAGACCAATAACAGGTGTAGATCAACTTATTTCATTCCCCCAATTAATTTGCACTTCCTCTAAGAAGTCAGATATATTAATGATTATGCTTACAAATTGATAAAGCCTACCTGGCGTGTTTTTCATGAAGAAGCTGAGAAAATCAAAATTACTCATTCTACAAATATACACTGTATTTTTACTTCCTTCTATAAATTGATGATACATTAGCTTTATTGCCCCATTACTCCTCGTTTTCAAGATATGGACAAGAACTCTTTTTCCGTGAGATCTTACTATTAAATTCTAAATGTTAACATAAACAAACATATACTCGTATATGATTCATGTGATGGATATAAAATCAAACAAGACAATCATTTCTTCCACTCAAGTGCTCTTATAGAAAACTAAAGTATACCTTAAATTCTTTATCAATGTTATAATAATTGAATAACTAAGTACATTTAAGGGGGCAAATTCCAACCAATGCGAACGAAAAGGCTAATTAAAAACGCAAAATACATACCCTTTCAGTTCATCAATGGTCAGCTCATCATTTCTGTACACTTCGAATTCATAGCCGAGCTCTCCCATATACTGCAAAAGCACAAATCAGCACAGAACAACACTAATTTAGCATCACTCAAAATTAACAAACATAGCAAAAATAAAATATAAGGAAAAGAAGAACCCGACCTGGCAGAGATTATAAGTAAAGCTATCGTAGTTATCAATTACTACAATTGGAGCAGTTGCTTTCGGCGGCGACGAATTGCCGGCAAAGGCGGTCTTTTCGGAAACCGCCATGGGCATTTTGGGGGAAGCAAGCGTCCGGTGATGAGTGGTGGTGAATTTGAGGGCCTGGGACTTTGGCGGCAGAGAATTTCGGAGTGGTGCAATGACGGAGGATCTGTCGACTAAGGCGGAGCGGGAGGCGATGGCGGCCATCACGGCGGAGCTGCCCATACACTCCCTTATACACTCCCTAAGACCATGTTACCCTTTTAATCTAAAACCTAATTTCTACTCATACACTCCCTCCGCCCCCCATTCAGATTTATGGAAACACTGAGAATACCATCTTTATCATATATATTTGTGAGTTCTCCCCCTCATATCTGCATTTCCATGACTACACGTCATTAAGACGGTTTTATCTCCGATGAAATTCTTATCTCATCTTTATCTACATTGCATCTATTTGTAAATTAAAATTAAAATTAAAATTTTACTCCATCCTAATTATGAAAAAAACCTAATATTTGGATATTCTGTTTATATCTTTATCTTTATTTTGTGAGTTCCCCCCTCATTACCTGGCATATCTATCTCTTAATTATTTTAAATTCCTGCATTTCCATGACTACGCGTCATTAAGACGATTTTATCTCCAATGAAATTTTTATCTCATCTTTATCTACATTGCATCTATTTGTAAATTAAAATTAAAATTAAAATTTTACTCCATCCTAATTATGAAAAAAACCTAATATTCGGATATTCTGTTTATATCTTTATCTTTATCATATATATTTGTGAGTTCTCCCCCTCATTACGTGGCATATCTATCTCTTCATTATTTTAAATTCCTGCATTTCCATGACTACACGTCATTAAGACGGCTTTATCTCCAATGAAATTTTTATCTCATCTTTATCTACATTGCATCTATTTGTAAATTAAAATTAAAATTTTACTCCATCCTAAATTTTTCCTCTATTTTGAATCCTCCACCCATTTTTCTGCATCAGTTTTTTTTTTTTTAATTTAAAATTTAAAATTGCAGTAGTTATTCTATAAAAAAATAAATTAGACGGTTTAGATCTCCATTGACTACTTCAACCAAATCTCAATCTCTCCATTCTCAATGGCAGTTTTTTTCTCTTTTTTCTTTACACATCTAACCAAATCTCCACGGGAATTTACAGTGGATGCACTGCAAGTGGTGGAACACACATTGCTATCTATCTTCTCCTTCATCTGCACTTCTTTTTTCTTTATTAAAATTTGAAGTTCTATGGATGTCGGATTTCACGAGGGATCAATTTGGGCGGTTACAACAATCTCTCACATCAATTTTCCAGATCCCAATTTCACCTTCGAGGTTGATTCATGTCTTTGCTTTTCCACAACCAATTACATGATATTTTTATCTTTTGAAAATCTCATTTTGAAAAACAAAAACTCATACTTTTTTGTAATGTTTGTTAACAGTGTTTATATAGTTTACTTTTGATTTGATTCCTTGCATTTTTACGAGTGGTGAATGTTTGGTTGAATTTATCCATAATTGTTTGTTGATTATGCACGTTTCTCGGTTTATGTTATTTCTAAAGTGTTTCGTCTATGTAAATTTGTGTAGATTTTATATGAAAATGGTTCATGATAAGTTTATCAGAAAATTATTTTAAAGTATTGAATAATTAATCAGGAGTATAAAAAATTTTATTATTAGTATTATTAATCCGAGTTCAAGAAAATTTACAACAATTACAATATAATACCAGTAACTATATTAATAATAATCCTGATGATATTTTTTATACTAATGATCAAATATTTGATACTTTAAAATTGTTTCATGATAAGTCTATTATGAACTATTTTCATATAATATTTTGCCTATAGAATGAAAATGATTTATACATAAGCCATTGAAAAAATATTAGTTATTTTCACTAAAGAAAACTATTAATTTTTTTTTAATGATATTAGTTGTTTTCGCTGAATAATATTAGTTGTTTATTGAATAAACTAACACTCTTAAGTGAAAATAACTAATACTCTTCAATTACTCATGTATGAACTACTTTCACTCTATACATATACTCAAATACAATTGATTTTTCTCAATTGACTGATCGACTCTCCCCAGTGTGAAAATTTAAAAGTTATTATTCATTAAATTTGTGAATATGAATCAAGAAAAATATTTATTCAAAATTTAATATGAATTTATCTATTACATTTTTTAGAATTATATGATGAATAAAAATTGTTATAAACTCAAATATTTTTTTTAAATACACAATAGTATTCTGTTGATTAAAATGTTTAAATTAAAATTAATACACAATTTATTTTCGACCCCGCGTGATACGCGGGTTGTATTCTAGTATGTAATAAAACTCAGACTCCATCGACCAAAATTTGAAATATTCGAAGAAATATGAAAATATCGTAAAAGAATATTTGTGAAAAAAAATTCAGAAAAAGAATTCGAAAAATTTATCAGATTATATTCGAAAAAACACCCAAATTTCGACAAATAAAATAGAAATATACCAAAAAAATTCGGAAATGACCAAATTTCGGCCAAATAAATCGAAAATAAACATAATTTTCGATATATTTTTTCAAAAGAAAAAGAAAACCAGATCTAAGAACTGCAGATCTAAAAATCATAAAACTAAAAAAAATAGAAAATCCAAATCTAAAAAACAATGAAAAATGGAAGTAAAGAGGGAGCAGATCGACTTACGTTGGAGATATGTATAAGAGTTGCAGAATTATATGAATTGGCTTAATTCTTATTCATCAATACACGGCAATATATAATACATGGATGGGGATATTAACAATTAAAAGCCCCGTAACTAATTCCTATAATGGATCCTAAAAATAAGGAATAGAAAATATTTTCACCAATTTACAAGAAGGAATAAAATCCGTTTATATCATTCCTTAATACGCCCCCGCAAAATGGACGTGCCATCGGCAATGGAGATTTTGGCCCGAAGCAACTCAAAGCGTGTACGAGGTAGGGGTTTCGTAAGAATGTCGGCAAGTTGATCAACTGTGTTGACATACGAAACTGAGAGAATCCCTTTCGAGGCAAGGTCACGAACAAAATGAACATCAATGGCGATATGTTTCATTCGAGAGTGTTGAACCGGATGAAGAGCAAGCCGTGTAGCACCCATATTATCACAAAGAAGTCGAGGCGTAGTAGAAACAGGAATGTGTAATTCCTTGAAGAGATTGACGACCCAAGCCACTTCAGAGGCAGCGGAAGCAAGAGACCGATACTCAGCCTCAGTGGAGGAGCGAGCAACACCTGTTTGTTTACGAGAGCGCCAAGAAATCGGATTCTCACCAAGAAAAAGAATATAAGCAGACGTAGATTTGCAATCAAGACGATCACCGGCAAAATATGAGTCAGAATAAGCTGTGAGGCGAAGAGTAGATGGACGACGAAGGAGAAGTCCATGGTGAAGAGTCCCTTTAAGATATCTGAATAACCGTTTGACCTCACACCAATCAGAGCCAGTTGGGGCAGACATGCATTGGGCTAGTCGATTCACAGTAAAGGAGATATCCGGCCGTGTGAAAGCTAAGTATTGAAGACCACCAATGGCACTGCGATATTCAGTGGGATCAACATGTGATGAAGAAGAAGTAGCTTTGGGATTACTGGGTGTGCGAAGAGACTTAGCGCCATCCATGTTGTGTCGACGGAGAAGATCAACTAAGTATTTGTGTTGTGAGAGGAAAAGACCTTCCTTGCAACGAGCAACTTCAACCCCGAGGAAAAATGATAGTGGTCCCAAATCCTTGAGAGCAAAAAAGGACTTCAAGTGGGAGACAACCTTCTGAATCTGAGTAGGACAGGACCCGGTGATAATTAAATCATCCACATAGACAAGAATGATGAGCTGAGTATTGCCATGAGTGTAGGTAAACAAAGAATTATCTGCCCTGGATTGCACAAAGCCAAAGGAGGTGAGAGTGGAACTCAGAGCAATGTACCATTCTCTTGGAGCCTGACGAAGACCATACAGGGATTTGTGTAACAGACAAACTGAAGAGGGTTGTGATGGATCAACGAACCCCGGAGGTTGCGACATATAAACCGGAACCTTTAGAGAACCGTGGAGAAACGCATTGCTGATGTCAAGTTGGCGAAGAGGCCAGTTGGCTGAAAGAGCCAGGGTAAGAACAGTTCTAATCGTGACGGGTTTAACCACCGGACTAAAGGTCTCAAAGAAATCCACACCAGGGCATTGATGAAAGCCCTTAGCCACAAGGCGGGCTTTATAACGCTCAATTGAGCCATCGGGATTTCGTTTAATACGAAAGACCCATTTACACCCAACAATATTAGCATTAGGCGGAGGTGCAACCAAGGACCAGTTGCCATGACGTTGTAGGGCAGTGAATTCCTCGGCCATTGCTTGACGCCAATGAGGTGAAGACAAGGCAACGGAAACACAAGATGGCTCTACATCGGGCGGTAGCGGGTGTTTTGTTGCTGCATATAATCTCTTCGGTTTGTAGATATTATTTTGAGCTCGCGTGCGCATGGTGTGAGTTCGGCCTGGAGGTGGAGGCAGTGCCGGTGGTTCTGGAACAGGTGCCGGTGGCGGGGTTTCAGGGGGCAATGGAGCAACCGCCGAAGTAGGAGGCGGAGCATATGGTGACGCGGTAGGCAAGGCGGCGACCGGGGTTTGGATGTTTGCAGAACCTGTAGCAGCCGGAAGTAGGGGCAGAAAGGAAGGAGGAGAAGTAGACTCAGCAGGTACGGGTGCAGTAAAATTCCAGAAGGTCGTCTCAGAAAATTTGACATGTCGAGAAACGAAGATTCGCCCAGTTTCGGGATCGTAGTAACAATAGGCACTTTGACTCGTAGAATAGCCTACGAATATGCATGGTTTGGACGGAAAATTCAATTTCCCCAGTTGATACGGACGCAACCACGGAAAACAGATACACCCAAATACGCGGAGTTTACGATAATTAGGCTTGCGACGAAATAAAACCTCAAAAGGGCTCTTAGCCGAGTGAACCGAGGAAGGAATTCGATTAATTAAATATGTTGTTGTTTGTACTGCAAAAGACCAGTAATTTGTAGGTAAGCTTGCATGATGAAGAAGTGCCCTGGTTACCTCAAGAATATGCCGATTTCGTCGCTCGGAAATCCCATTCTGTTGAGGAGTATGTGGGGCAGTGGTCAACCAAGAAATACCAGACGCACAAAGATAAGGCTTTAGAGCCAAGAATTCGCCCCCATTGTCTGTGTAAAAATTTCGTATAGGCAAGGAAACTGCTTTTCCACTAGAGTACGAAATTGGCGAAAAATAGAGAGTACCTGCGACTTGGCATTTAACATATACACCCAACAGTATCTACTAAACAAATCGACAATGAGTAAGAAGTATTTGTAACCATCAATTGAAGTAGGCGCAGGGCCCCAAACATCGGCATATAAAAATTCCAAAGGTCTAGAAGCAACAAAAACAGAATCTGAAAATGGCAGTTTATGAGACTTGCTCACATTGCAAGAAAAACATGTGTCAGGCACAGGCGCCGAATTTTGCAACATAGGCAAATTATTAACTGATAAAATAAGTGAGCTCGTTCGGCCAGAGGGGTGACCAAGACGAGAATGCCATTAACCGGCAGTAGTACGCACACCAAGAGCCGCAACTTTATCAACCGAACCAGTAATCGATGGTGGAAATTGGTAGACACCATTACTGCAGGGTCCTCGAGCCAGAAGCGCCCCCGTGGTGGGATCCTTAATTAAGAAAAAATCAGGAAAGAATTCTAGGGACACATGATTTGACTTAGTAAATTGATGCACAGAAATAAGACTCTTCGCCGCACCAGGCACACATAATACATTAGATAATTGAAAGGTACGCAGCGGTGTATGAATTTGAGTAGAGCCAATATGAGAGATAGGTAAACCTGTGCCATCTGCAATTTGAATTTCATCTGTGCCGTCATATTCTGAGTGGATCGAAAGATTACCAAGATCACTCGTTAAATTGTGTGAAGCTCCGGAATCCATTAGCCAAGGTGCCTGGGAACTGTGTGTTGGGGACTGAGCGAAGTGCGCCGAGGCTTGCTGAAGCCGTCTGCAAAAAGAAGCAGTGTGCCCTTTGATGCCACAGATCTGGCACTCTATAGAGTAATCACGACTACCTCCTCGCTGGGACTGCTGGGAACGGCCACGGCCTTGAGGGGAACCACCTCCACGTCCCCCACTGGGATTTCCACGTTGCGAGCCACCAGAATTCCCACGTCCCCGACCGCCACCAGAATTCTTAGAACCAAACCTGTTGGACGAGGAGCCCGACTGCGCCATATTGGCCGTAGCAACCAAGGAGGCTGCCTTCGTCTCAATCTGCTTAAGGTACAATTCATGTTCAACAAGCCGATCACGTAACTCCTCAAAACGAAAGGGTGTGTCCCGGGTGCGAACCGCACTGACTATGTCCCTGTACTCAGACGTGAGTCCGTTCACAATATATAGGGTAAGATCATCATCTTTTACCGGTCCATCAATGAGTCCAAGTTCATCCGATAAAGATTTAATGCGGTTAACATATTCAGAGATGGATTTACCTTCAAGAGAAGCATTAGTGAGAGATGTTTTCAAAAACATCACATGCGCTCTGGATTTACTGGCGAAGGCAGCAGAAAGCGTCGAGAAGGCGGCGGCCGCTGTGGACGCGGTGGAGATAATAGGTAAGATGTCCGGCGAAACCGAACCAAGAATGGCCGCAAGAAGCAATTGATCTTGCTTGAACCACCGGAGATAGCCTTCTGGATTAGTAGCAGAATTTGGTGATGGTGAGGATCCGTCAATGTGACCGATCAGAGAGAAGCCGTTCAATAAGGCACAGAGATGAGTGCGCCATGAAGGAAAGTTTGATTGGGTCAATTTAATGGGTAGGTGGTGGTGAGCAGAGATCGGAATGACCGCCGGAGAATTGACGGTTACCGTAGGTTCCGTCGTGGGGAGGACCGGAACCGTGGTGGAGGACTGATCGCTGGTAGTCATGGTAGGGATGGATCGAGAAGACTCGTGAGAGAAAGGCTTCAACGTGATACCATATAAGAGTTGCAGAATTATAGGAATTGGCTTAATTCTTATTCATCAATACACGGCAATATATAATACATGGATGGGGATATTAACAATTAAAAGCCCCGTAACTAATTCCTATAATGGATCCTAAAAATAAGGAATAGAAAATATTTTCACCAATTTACAAGAAGGAATAAAATCCGTTTATATCATTCCTTAATAATACGGGTTGGGGTGGCGGCCGTGGTTGAGCTGGTGTGTGTCCTCGGCGTCGAGAGTGGCTGAGCGGTTGGTTCTTTTGCAAGGCAGTGAGGTGGACGGGATGGAGAAGATGGCAAATATTAGCTCCTGTATGTGACCATATGGAGATTAATGGTTTGGAGAAGAAAAGGATTGGAGAAGAAAATATGCTTGTTGCGTTGATGAAAGAGAGGGGGGAGAGGTGGTGTAGGTGGTGTATTTTTCGGGCGCTGAAGACTGAAGAGAGGATAGAAATGGTTCTGAAGGTAGTGTATTTAGTAAATAGGGTAGTGCAAATAACCGTGGCCTATTATTTCTAGTATTTCTTTCCATTTCTAATAAGTACTCCCTCCGTCCACGAAATACGGTCCTGTTACTTTTTGCACGGTTATTAAGAAAGTTGATATAATATGTAAAAAGTAAGAATATTGTGTCAAATCAAGTACAAAATAAATTATTTTAAAAATGTTATGTGTGTATGTTGAAAAAGTAGATAAAGTTTATTCTTTCCATTTTAGGCAACAAGACTATTTTTCGTGGACAGCCAAATAAGGCAACCAGGACTATATTTCATGGACGGAGGGAGTACTAGTTTACGGCCAAGGTTAAATACAGTCCCATGATTTATGAATACAACCCCACCAAAAAATGTGTTCGGAAATTTTTTCCGAAAAATGTAACTATTTTCGGAAAAAAAATTCGAAATTTCATATGTTCAGTGTTTTTTTTTTTTACATTTTCGGAATTTTTTTCGAAAATTGTCAAAATTTTTGAATTTTTTTTCCGAACACTTTTTGGTGGGGTTGTATTAATAAAAGATAGGACTGTATATAACCTTGGCCCTAGTTTACCTCTGGGTTACTCTCCAGCCCAAAAGAACGATACAAAACAGTTGAAATCAGCCCAAACCTTTGATTGGCTAATGGCTACGAATATTTGATGGGCCAATTCATCTAGATGACCCAGGTTAAATACAATCTCATGTTTTGTAAATATACCCTACAAAGATGTTCGATTTTTTTTTCCGAAAAATGTAAAGATCTTTGGAAAAAATTTCCGAAAATTCATATGTTTGTGTTTTTCTTTTTGCATTTTTGGAAATTTTTTCAGTTTTTGGATTTTTTTTACAAACATTTTTTTGTGGAGTGTATTATATAACCTTGCTGTCTAAAACTCTCTAAGGTCCAATTAATCTAGCGTCGTGGCCCAAACAATTAATGGGCCAATTTACCTCGACGGCCCAGCCCAACTAGTAGGCGATCCATTAATAATTCCAGATGGCGCAGGTTAGCCATTAACCGCCACCACCAAATGGCGTCAATCTGCAATTCCGTCCTCCGCCCGCCCACCGCCGTTCCCGCCAAAAATTCGATCTCAAATGGCTCTATCCTACGCCGTGCTTCCGTTATCCTGCCCGCGTCTACGTTTTCGTTAACGGCAAAAACATTTGCGAGACCTCCGAAAGCAATCCCGTCTCAGAAGTACGTTTATCCTGATCCCGTCCCCGAATTCGCAGAAGCTGTAAGTCAAATCGTGGTAACGATTGTAGTTTGTTGTTAAATGATTAGGTGTTTTTGTTGTATGTGTGATGTTTTGGGGGAATTGTAGGAGACGCGGAAGTTTAAAGCCGAATTGGTGAAGAAGCTTTCGAAGGAAAAGGGCATATTTGGGGATGATCTTCAAACGGTTGTCGATGTCTGCGCAATGGTAATATTTAGGGCTCTGTGATTACTATTCATTCAATGTGGATATGCATTTTGAATTCCTCCAATTTGATTGATATTTTTGTTATGCATCTAACTGCTGATTTCATCAAATTTTATTATGCAAATTTAAGGTTATCGTTGAAATTAACTTGATGGAATTTGTATTCAGATAGTTCCTGGTTGTTTTCTTCAATTTCACCTATTTCTGTGATGGCCTTTTTATCCATTATTAGTTGATGCTTTGGATATAAAGTTTCCCCTCACTTGGTTAGTTTAGCAGAAAGCTTCTGAGGCATGATTCCTTTTACTGTTTTACCTTCTACTTATGCATTTGATTACATACGAGTAATGTTCTCCCTTGGAAGTTGGAAAATTCGAGTTCTTCTCTTTTGGTTTTGTGCAAATATTCACAAGTCTTCAAATCACAGATGGGTTGTTCACACTTTATTTGATGGTCAAAGGCAAATTAAAAGTCTCAGTTAATATTCAGATTCCCCGGATTAGAAATATAGAGATGTCTCCTACATAGCCATAATAGACGTTCGATTTGAATGATGCATGAAGAACATAAGCCAGATGATTAAACGGGATCTAGGCCGTAGAAGATCTTACCATGAGAAACATGCATTATGTTCGTTGTCCCAATTTTCAGATTGTCAGATATAGGAAAAGGCTGTTTTCGAATTTTTTTTACCATCATATCTGTGCTTGGTGCTTTTTGAAGATAACATAATCTTCTGAAATTAACATCTTTTAACAATCTCTACTGTGAAATCAGATATTCAGTGAATTCCTACATAAAGATTATGGAGGACCTGGAACATTATTGTTCGAGCCTTTCACAGATATGATGGTGGAACTGAAGGAGAAAAACCTTCCTGGAGCACATGTAGCTGCCCGAGCTTCATTATTATGGGCACAAAACTATGTCGATCAGGATTGGGAAAATTGGAACTCTAAACCACACAAAAGATGATTCACGTTGTTTACTCATCCCACTTTATTCATTCAGTTGAGAATGCAAATGAAGAGGAGTCGAAAAACTGCTACTAAAACTGTTCTAATCAAGAAAGAGGCTCTACTTTGCCTTATCTTTTCTCTTAGCTATACAAAGGATTATTGATCCACATTTCTCAAGTTCAAGATTTTGCAGTTAACAGCATCGCATTAATTTTATCCCCGTCCTCCTCTGATGACATCAGCTTCCTGCCTCGGAAATGCTATGCAAGGATGGCCGCCATGATTTCGGAGCAGAAATTGTCGATCTTGATCTCTGTTTATGTCTCTGAGTGCTTTTAGCCTGAATGTTGTCAATGTATGCTTCAGTATGGTTTATTTTAAACATGGTGAATTTTTATCTATTATGAATAAGTTTTGCATTCTTTTGTAACTTTGTCTGAGAAAATGTCATTTAAATATGTGATTACTGCTAGTCTAGATGTTGTATACTTTCCTTCAAAGACCCTCTTGATCATATATCATGAGCTTATATTCTTTGTGTTCAATTTCTTTTGTAGAAGCAGAAATGGCAGAAGATTACCTGATTGCTCTTCTTTAATGCGGACTTCGAACTGGTAATTTCCTTTTCTGAATCTATCAGCACATTTTCACCTGGTTCCGAATCTTCCGATTGGTTTCTCTTTGTTGTTGCATGCTTTTTCGCTTTAATCACTTTCATAACCTCTGCAACAAAATCTCACATTTCTGTAAAATTATCCAAAACCCCGGGAAGCAGTAGGAAATCAAGAAACTTAAAATGCAAGAATCCAACCTTGATTGGTAACGAGGCGATATGCCCTCCCAAGAACTAAAGTATCAGTAGGCCGGAGAAGCTTCACACGAGTATACCTGACGGTCTTTTTCTCGTCTGAATTCTGTTGTCCATCACCGGAAACTGGTAACGGGATTATGAGAGTAACATAGTGCCCTGGATTCATTTTCATTACTTCACTAGCTGTGATAGACCAATACATCCTCTCTTGCTTCCCATTGGGATGTTGTACTACTAGTGCAGCAGCATCCACTGCCTGGCAATTCCCCATCTCTCTCTCTCTCTCTCTCTCTCTCTCTCTCTCTCTCTCTCTCTCAGTAAAACACACACCTTTGTTCTTTTTTCTGTAGGGAATGTATAGGAAGAGATGATGTCAACTTAGTGAGAGAGATAGAAAAGGGAAGAAACTTGGAGAGAAGAAAGAGTGCCTCCCTGATTTACAATTTATACATCATCATTTACCAGACTAGCCCTTTCACTTTTCTTGATTTAAAAATAAATGATCAATTTTATCCTTGCAAGAATTAATTGGGATATTCATGTTGGATAGTATGTATTAATGATTGTTATTGTATTATTATTACTATATGGTATCATGGGCGCCGGCAGGGCTTTTGATCAAAGATTCTGGGAGAATGCCACGTGGTTATCCGTGAAAGGTGGTGATTTGTTGGGGGGTGGGGGTGATTTGGTATTCTTGAAAATGAGCACTTTTGATGGATTTTTTTGTTTCTTGGCTTCATCAACATTAATCATAGTCAAAGAAATGGAAATCAAGCTTATCCTTGTAATGCCCCCCACCCCACCTGAACTTTATTTTTAGTAATTACTTAATATTTATTTGGTCTTTGAAAATACAGAAAATAATTGGTGTTGGTAAGATCCATGCTATTCAAGTATGGAGTAATTTCTACATTTGGTTACAACCGGCCAAATAGTTATGTTCTCTATGTAAATATATCTTATATTTATCTCAAATAGTTGTGTTTTGAGTTCCCATATAAGCTCTTAGTTTTAGACACGTTGCTTGGGAACATGAAGTCAACTTTTAGGTGTGTGAAATGGTTTTATATCTAAGTTATATTTTTCACTAAATTTATACCATGTTTAACTCAATAGGACTACTTAGGCCTCGTTTGTTTTGATGGATAAGCTCGGATTGTAGGTTTATGGTCCGGAATTCGAGGTTGGCCCAAGAAATCCCACAATCACGGGACAAATAATCCGGATTGGGTAGGTGAGTTTACTTAATCTGATCTGCAAAGATCATATAAAAACAATCAATCTATTAAACCAACATACTAACTACTTTTAAGGATAACAATTTTAACAGTATAATAATAATAATATTCACTATTCTATCCATAATTATCGATCTCATCTTGCAAAGCAAACATACTATTAATATTTGTATATAAATGTAAGGAAGCCAAATGTTGACAACATTGAAAGTGCAGGACCTAAGGTTCAACAATTATAAATAAGTTGCACAATGTAGATGAAGAAATATTTTTGTTCTGTTTTTAAGAAATTAGAAATGTTAACCTATCATTTGAATAAAAGATGAAATACATAATTTCAAATGCAGGGAAAGGGCAACACCATCTAGTGGTACGTGCACTGGTTAATTATTTATTGTTATTTTAGTCCACCGTTTTGGCTCTTTAAATTGTCTAATACCATGATAAATTAAGCACTAAAGTTAGATCTGTCATAAACTGGAAAGTGGCAGCATTTAGATTTCTGTGAAGATGCTCTACTAAATTATTATGCATAATTAAGAGGGTTTCACTTTATTAACATGCTCCATTAATACTCCTTTTTATGTGTGGGATAATTAATTAAATAACTAATCTTATTTTGGGATTATCAAAATTCCACTATAATCCACATCTTAGAAATAACTCTATTATTGCTCTTCTAAATAAAATACTACTACATTTTATACCCTTAATAATATGCTCTTTGTTCATCAAAAGTATGCTAATTCTTTTTATGTCGACAATAATTTTTTCATCACTTTTACCAACAACCACTTAGTTTATAAAATAATTTTACTTTATCTACTTTTCATGTCAGAAATCAAAGACGATAATGCAAATCAAGCATTAATAACACATGAATACGACCAATTACGACACCTAATCACCTAATAAAAATATCATTTTATGACAAGTAATTCAATACCATATCATTCAAACATGTATTGTGAATAGTATGTATACACATATGAAGAAAATCTTTCAAGGGGAGCAACCTGAGATGAACAAGGTGTTTTATGAACTTAAAATTCATGTTTGGAATCGGCTTCAACAAAATCTAAAATTGAGAAATGGTGTAAGTTTTGCGGATTGGAACATAAACCCCTTTTTGACATTAGAAAGTAGGTAGTGTAATCTTTGTTCTTAGACTTGAAGATGAGATTTTGTTCGACTTTCTGTTTTGAATTATGAAGGGTATTTCATACATCACAAACTTCTTGTAAATTTATTAATGAAATTTTCTTTTCCTGATTAAAAAAACATATTAAGAAAATGGTCAATGATCTTGTTAAAGAAAACATGTAATGATTAAATCTTAATTAACCTAAATCAGACCTATGCATTCATTATATAGATATGGACTCGCGTGACATAAAACAATTGAAGAATAATCAGAAAGATTTAGGTAGGTCGACTGTTTAAAATAAAATCCAATAAAAAATTGTCACTTTTATTTTTATCATCCGTTTATGGAAATCTTCTTTTGACCAAGATATGATTGTCTTCTGGTTAAAAAATAATTATCCGTGGTTACTTTGTTATCACTATGTTACTGTGGTCAACTAGAAGGCGATCAGCTCGAGGAAAATATTCTAGATATATATACTGCCCTCTTTATCAATTATAATAAATTGGTAATGATAATGATTATAAAATAATAAACTTCAATGCTAATGATGTGTTACTCTAGTGGCAAGATAACGCTTTCTAGATTTTCAATTCTATCAAAAGATGATTTATTTTAATTAACTAGATAGATAAATGTGTACGTGGAAAATTCTTTTATGAGACACTGTGCATGTGTGAGATGGAATTAATTAAAAAGCAGGTCTACTGTGAAGTTTGTTTATAAATGTATTTACTGATATTATTAGATTTATTTGTTAATTTTTTTATCGAAAAAACGTTAAATTTTATAAAACATGGCAAAGGTATAAGGTATACCTTGCTCAAAGAATAAAATTACAAAATAAATCAATCTATAGCAGTTCTAGGATCGACTAACCAACCAGTTGTATTAAACAAGATATTCGAGCATTCTTGTTTCTTTACAACAATCCAACTCCATAGGCTAGCTTTTAGCTCCTTCAATACTTTTTCAACAAAAAATTCTACATTTTTTCTCCACTTCCAAAGTAACCACACTACTACTTCCCATATGCAAGTCGTCAATAATGCCCATTTTTTACCACGAAGTAAACCACTAAATCTCAACAAATTTGGAATGGCTTGATGGTGAACAACAGAATATATGTTCATCCAACAAAGGCATTCGGTCCAAATTTTGTGGGACATAGTACATTTACTAGTTTCCTCCTTTCATTTATTGATACCAAAATAATTTACATTGTGATTTTAAGGGAAAATATTTTTTTTCGTCCTATAACTTTACCACTTTTTGATTTTCGTCATGCTGACTTTCAAATTTTGATTTTAGTCCTGTAACTTTACCTTTTTTTTATTTTCGTCCTGTTGACTTTCAAATTTTGATTTTAGTCCTGTAACTTTACCTCTTTTTAATTTTCGTCCTATAAGGGTTGGTAGGTTGTAGGACCAAAATAAAAAAATATGTAAGTTACAAGACCAAAATCAAAATTTGAAAGTTAGCAGGACGAAAATCAAAATTAGGTAAATTTATATGGCTAAAATCAAAATTTGGAAGTCAGCAGGACGAAAATCAAAATGAGGTAAAGTTACAAGACAAAAAATTTTTTCCCTGATTTTAATTTACAAGTGTAATGAAACCAGTTCCTAATAATATTGATTTCATATTATAACACTTGTTAGGGGGAATCGATGTAAATGTAATTGTTTGTACTTGAAGTTATAATTTGCGATCATATTTATCCTCTTCATTCTCATTCACCCCCTTTCATTAATCCTGTGGTATTTATTTTAGTTTACATTTTTTAAATTTCAGTATTTTATCTTCGTTTAAATGGGATCAAGCAATATCTATCTTTGGATGAGTATATACGAAGAGAACTTTAAATAATTTTTTTTTGCTCTCATATATTTGGAAAAAAGAAAATATTTTCACATACTTCTGTACTTGAAGAACATTCGTGTTATAATTTAACAAAAACTACGATTTTATTGCTGGGGAAAAACACATACAATCAACGTTGTCCATTGGTGTTAATTTGGGAGTGCGTGCAAAACTGTAAATAAATTCATCACCACTCGAACATACCATTATTCAACTTTTTTAAAAAAAAATTCTACAGAGATAAAACTTGTGTTAAATTTATTTTATCCATAAACCAATTAATATGTAAAAATTATATTGTATATATGTATTACAATTATTTAATTAATCATACAATTTTTAATTATGTACTAAATTCACAACAAATACTAAAATTCATAAAAATGATTTTAATATTTATCAAAACTTATATAGTCTAAATAAAAATTGTTTAAATTTGATCAATCATATAGTTAAAGCCAATAAAAATACTTTAAAAATAATAAACAAATATTTTAAACATGATTTTCTTTTTATATATATATGTTACTCTACCATTGAGGCAAGTCTTACACCGGCCGGACACCAGCGGCAAGTTATTGAAGTGGTCATTAGAGATAGCCCAGTACGGAGTCACATACGCCCCGAGAACGGCCATCAAGGGCCAGGCACTGACTGACTTCATAGTAGAGCTCACTTTCCCTCAAAAGTTCACAAGAATCGACCATCCCCCGTGGAAACTCTACGTGGACGGATCGTCAACCAATACTTGCATCGGGGCTGGAATCATTCTGATCGGACCGGAGGGCCAGAGTTTCACTCACGCGGTCCGTTAGAATCTACAAATCACGCGGTCTAGATATTATCAACATGGGATGTCTATATTTTGTAAAAGAAGTTGGATGTAAATTTTATTTCCTTATACTACTCAATGTAGTGCTGATTTGAGACATATTCACAATATATTACATTGTTCATTAAGCATGCCCACACGTAAAAGTTGAAAAAGAATTCCGAGTCCAAAGGATGTATAATTAATTCATTTGTATAGAATGTGAAGGACTGGGGACGTGTGAGCAGACGTAAGCCAATTAATTCTGATACCATGAAAGAATTTCGTCTCTTTTAAAAATCCGAATTTATAGAAGAGTGTGAATTTAATTCATTAATTCTTATAAAGTACGAGACAATTCGACAACGCTTTTGAACATTTCACCCTACTTACCACCCCAAATTCCACCTCATCAACTTTTCTACGAATCGCACGAAGGGAAAATGCATGAATTATGCAAGAAAAAGGCTCACATTTTTTGTTCTTTTCACTTTCCACTCTATGATGTGATATTTCAATTACATGCAAACGTTAAAGAACAAGAAACATTGGAATCTTGGGATCAAATTATTGGTTAGGCAGGAACATGCCTACGAAACCCGACGAATCGGGAGGCGACACGCGGGCCTAGTCGGCCCGCTTGCCTACTAAAAACTGGGAAGATTTTCATGGCAATTTGTACGTTGCCCTAATATTTGCAGACAGTAAAGTATGATGATTGAAAGAATTTTTTTTGCATGCCTAAGTAGAAAATAGTGCAGAAATAGTGCCCTTTTTATGAAATTGATTTTTGGCCATGTAATTTGTCCCTTTCTTATCGGTTCACAATAATTTGAATAGTACAAAATTGACCAAGCATATGAATTCTTATATAATGTGTGTACATTTTTAAAGTTATAATTCATTATGTAATTTAGTGCTGACTGATTCCAATTTATCAATAATATATTTCTTGACATTACGTTCAATTATAATACGGCCATAAATTTGAATAGTAATATAGGTAGAAAAATACTGGACTGTTAAAAAAATTGAGCCTCTAAATTAGGCTCAGTTTGAAAGTTATTTGGGCTCAGGCTTAATTATAGAAATCGGGCTTAATTGTCCCAGTTTGACATATATGACCACGGTTATTTGCACTAGCCTCTATGTTAAATACACTACCTGGATAAATAAACTACTTTTTTTTCCGAAAATTTGCAATATTTTCGGAAAAAAGTTCCGAAAATAAACAAAAAATTCGAATTTTTTTTCCGAAATATTGTTGATTTCATTATTTTCGAAAAAAATGTTCGAAAAAATGTTAAAAATTCGAAAAAAAATTAGTGTATTCATCCGGGTAGTGTCTTTAACATAGAGGCTAGTGCAAATAACCTGGGCCGACATATATTGGCTTAAAAAACATTTTACGGCCCAGTTTGAAAATTTATTGGGCTTAGGATTAATTTTCATTTCTGAAAATTTCTACATTTGCCTTTTTTTTTCCCATCCTACAATAACTTACATGCTAAAAAAAATCTGGGTGTATACTCAAAAATATAAACATATTATCCATGTCATTATTTTATTGAAAAAATATTTTTTTGTTACTTTGTGAGCACATCATGTGCATTCCAAGACGGACGGAGTATTAAACACCACTTGAATATGCCAAAATTTGAATTGAAAAAAAATCAAATTTTAACTTTCAAATTTTGAACAAATATGAACGTAAATATTTGAATAGTTTATCAAATAATATAATTTTCATCTCGAATTGATCCGTTTTCATCCTAGCCCTTCATCTCGATTTGATTCGTTTACATCCTAGCCTCTTCTCCTTAGAGGACAACCCACCCAAGTAATGGAATTTTTCTGACAATCACCACAACCTTTACACATAGTAACTCTGACTCGAATCCATTACCTCTCGATTATAAGCAGTTAAGCTCCAACCACTTAAGCTATACCACTTTATCACACTTGATTCTATACTTAGGGATGATCCTACATTAAACTTAACTGGAAAAGCAAAAATGCACCACAAAAATACAAACAATTCATCCTCAAATATATTCCTAGAAATTTAAATATTTGTAAGGGTTCAACGTTGCAAGGCTAAAAAATAGAAGAGATGGTGGTTGTCTAACAAGAGACTAGGCAATGTTGATTCGAGTCGAGCGAGTCCTTCCATCCAAAAACTAACAGTACACTACTTACTTGTATAAATCGCTCATAAACGAAGACTAGGTCATAATGCAAGGAGTATAACACACATCCCTACAATTCATTCACACAATACACACACCTGATAAATAGAATACACATTTTGCAAAATAGAGGTGAAATGAAGTAGACAGTAACTAGCATAAACATTATTAGCCGTTTGACGTTCAAAATCATGGGACGACCTTAAATAGAACCTGTGATACGGAAAGATCCAAGATCGGTAGTAACTCAATACAGTAGAATTTCCTTCCTCCACACCTACTTCTTAGAGGTGTTTATTATCTCAGGGACCATTAACTCAGATCAAGAACAAGAATTTTTTTATAATCTTATCAAAATTAAAGTCTCTCTGATCCAATAAACTAATAAAATTAGCTCATGCAGCGTGGTCACGGGTCCCACATTGAGACTCCTCTCGCCATAAGTCTCGTGGTTCAAAGTAATCAGTTACCTGGGTGAAGTAAAGTCGAGATGAAACCATCGTTAACCAACATTGCGTGATTGCAACCTCTTCTTCTCGAATTCAAGCTGAACATCAAAAAACACAGAATAAAAAAGGTGAGTTAATTAAGTCTCTTTCACACTAACACACACATACATGAGAAATTCAGAAAACTCAAATTTAAACTTTCTCAAGTTTCTTACCACTTTCCTCACACGTTCATTGGCAGCAGGGGTTCCTCCACTAACCGATTCGGGGAGATAAGGGCTGCTAACACGCACTTCGTTCATGACAACGATTGTGGTTTTATCCCAGCGAACAGGAAGCCTGTTTGTTTAAAAAATGGAATCAAAAAAGGACACATTTCATCAACACTCAAAAGCCCACTAAACCATTGATCACAAATAATATGCATGCGTTTGCATAGAAGTATGCGCAATTAAGATAATGTTCAATTAATTCATGATATATAGGGGAACGTTCAATAGAGATGATAGCACTCATGTGCTATGAAAACTCAGAACTCAAACTTGTCCACATTTGCATAAAGTCATTCAAACATGCCCTAGCAATCCTCATCTTCTTCGAGTACATTAAATAATTAATCAAATTTCAACCAACTCACCACCATCTTCCATCTGCTTAGCATATATATTAAGCATCTTCTTACGCATATTCTAGTAGGTAACTCAACAACACATAGACTACATACACACACACATTGAAAACCCATTTATCCAAAGTGTGTTAGCCATTAGTTGAATCATAACTTCTTAAGTATATTAAGTTCCTCTATCATGTATTCTAGGGCGTATTACTCCTATAATAATACAACACACAGAGACTGAATACTCATTTATCAACTAGTTTGCTAGTCGAATCAAAATTCTGCCATTGTAAATCTAGCCCATATAGTTTGAATGAATACCAGCTCGTATATGTCCATGAAAACATCGAATAGGTAGTCTAAACATATTAAATCAGTCAAGAAATTTGATTATCTAAAGATTAAACAATAAAGCACCATTCAGCAATATACAGGCCAATGCTTGATGCGCAAATACGGGTGAAGTAACTTACACTTTGTTTTTATTCCTTCAGTATATATACACATAAACACACACACACACACATATATACGTTCAAATTGGCTATCATATATGAGTGCCCAAAACAAAATTAGGCAACTGGGGACATGAACTATGCAAAAGATCAACTTTCATCAACCAACACGTGAAGTATTCCATAAAATTTACTATAAACTAATCAATAATCTTCAACAAATCATAAAAACTATGCAAAAAGGACACATTACGTTTTAGACAAAGCATCAAAAAGACTCTGCGCCTCAGGAGTAACGCCAACTCCAATCCTTTCAGATTCAGCCTCTGCTTGTCTACAATTAAACAGACAAAAAAGGAAAATTTCAAAATCCTGAATTACACCAAAAACCCTAGACAAATTCCAACAAATTGGAAAACTGATTAGACTTTACCTAATAGCCGATTCCTCTCTGGCTTGAACAGTATTCATATCAAGAAAACACTTCTTCACATCGAGCGGGTCTTCACCTTGACCTAAAAAAGTGAACTCTTTGATGTAATTCGCCTTGAGAAGCCTTATATTCCTCTTTGGCCCTGCTCCAGCTCCAGATTTCACTTCCTCTTGTAATTTCCAAGCTAATGTTAACGAAACAGCAAAAATAAACACGAATTTCCATACATGCATAAATCTCAATAACTAGAACTCGAAATAGTTCAAAATTAAACTGTTTGCAAGGATATGAAGGATGAGTAGGTTCGAATGGCGATCATATGAAATCACTTGTGCTTGAAATTCCTCGCCGAGTGTGGTTTTGATTGATAGCACGCAACCAATTGAAAAATCTTCGCCTTGGTTCTGAGCTTCCATGGCCGCTGAACCCAAAATTTTGCAATCGATTTTCCCCTTTTTTCAAATTAGGGGAAGGGAAAAAGAGAAAACTTAGGAACCCTTTTTCAAATTTTATACTATGAAGCTAAATGCGCTTTTAGGCATATAGGTTATGCGACAACTGAGTTTTGTAGTCGTGCTTTACCATGTAAAATATTATACGTGGTCCCGTAACTTTGCCCGAATCCAAATTTAGTCTTTTATCTTTTTAATTTTTCAATTATGGTCCTTTTGTTATCGTAATATGCATTTCCAGTGGATATTAGAAAAGTGAAACGTCTGAAATTTACTCATGCTCTAACATTAGTGCCCGTGTGATGCTCCAAATCAATAAATAAGGTCTACATCACACTCCATTTGAATTAAATAGACCGAAAACAAAATTTCTCCTAATTAACATAAACCTAATTTAATTTAAATGGAGTGAGATGTGAATCTAATTTATTGACTTGGAACACCGTACAAAAAATGTAACCGGAGCACGTGTAAATTCTGGGTGGTTTTTTTAAATTTTCGTTGGAAAAAACTTTTTCCGATAAAATAAAGGGCCATAATTAAATTAAGACAATATAAAGGATCAAACTTGGGCATTTGTGATATTTGTTCTGATTTACAAAGCAAAAGGAGATTTATACGAAATGTCTAAATTACCCCGCACTTTTTCTGCAGAACATAACTCTGCGCGAGAGTTGAGAGGGGGGCAGTTCAGTAATATACGTAGTAAAAAAATTTGAGGTAAAAATAATTATACAGTAAAATTATTGAGAAAGGTGGCGGGGAAGGATTTGAAGTTAGGCTTAAATCGGGAATATTTGTTAGGGTTTCTCTATTGGCTGAGCAATTAATTGATCATATAATGAAATTTATTTTTAAATAAAAAATGAATTTATTATGGATTGACATTTTATAATTTTTTGAAATTTATTTATTTTGTGTTAAAATACATCCCTTGATTGTTCAGAGATCCAAAAGCAGAGCTGCAAAACTTCCATAAACCTCTTCACTCCCACTTCTTCTTCATCGTTTCTGCTAGAAGGTACGTTTTCGATCTTTGATTTCTTCGTTGTTTGTGTGTTTTTGTTTTGTTTTTGATCGATCGCTCAGATAGTTCAGTAATGGAAACTGAGTATCATTAAATTAAAAGTCTAATAGATGCGGAGAATCAGTAAACGTGTTTCCTTTGATGTGTTCTCTCGATGCTTTGTATATTCATTTCACATTTTTCGGAATTATTTTCTTTTGAAATATGTTATGATTAGACTTGTTGAGATGTTATAATGGTTTTTCAGGACTGCGTTAAGTTTGTTTATCGACCGATTGCTGTGTAGTTTCTGTTTTTCCTTTTTGGTAGGATTTTCGATTGTTCTAGGGTTTAAGTGTACGATCGCCTGACGTAGCAATATTGTTCTTACTTTTGCTGCTTCATGAGATAGTAAGAAAGAATGTTTTCTTTAAATTTCACAGAAAACCGTTTACTTTTGAGGCTGTGGTTTTCCATCTTCAATATCAATCTCAAATTCGGCTGTGATGGCGGTATGAAATTTTCTCGTTACACTTGAAGATCAAGCTTGTTTTTGTCTTGTTTTACCTTCTAATTGTCTAACTATGCTCTGGCTTTGAGTACGTAGGTGGATAACCTTTTTAAAGATGAGGCCACTGAAGAAAAGGGTGAGCGTGCCAGAATGGTGAGTGTTATATTATTTGTAGTAAGATTTGGATCATTTTGTTGTTTTTTTTGCATTTATCTAACATGCAGAGTTTGTGAGCAGGGTGATCCCAGTTATAGTTTTCATTTGCCCAATTTGTTTTAGCTGACTTCTAGGTTCTGTCCTTTTACTACAGGCCTCTTTTGTTGGAGCCATGGCTATTGCTGACTTGGTTAAGACGACGCTGGGCCCTAAGGGAATGGTAAATATCTCGTTCTTTAGATTGTATTGCAACTGGAAAATTCTTGATGGCCTTTCCTCTTTAAACAATGCAAAGCTTCTTCTTGCTTTTGTAGGATAAAATTTTGCAATCCACAGGCAGAGGAAATAGTGTAACTGTCACAAATGATGGGGCAACCATCTTAAAGTCCTTGCACATTGACAACCCTGCTGCTAAAGTGCTAATTGGTATCCTTGAAGTTAATTTATTTTTTTGTTTCTTTTTCTTTTTGTTATTATCGTTTGCTCTAAGTTTAGCTGTACTATGATTTTTGTGTCATTTACTACTTATATAGATACTCTATTCTATGAAATAATGGCGTTTATCATTTGTGAATATTTTTTGCTTAGAACGTAGTATTCTTAAAAGCTTTACTCACTTTATCTTAAGCTGAGTTAAGGTCCCATGATCAGACCCCTACTATCCATACCTGAAAGTTATTTTATAATGATTTGCAATATAAAACTGGTTTGCCTGTTTGTATAAAGATTAAACGATTTGGCTAAAAACTAAGTCTTTCAGAAGGTATGATTTTTAAGGGATGATACGCCTGTTTGCTTAGCCTTAAATTGCATTGCCAGATATTTCAAAAGTACAAGATGATGAAGTTGGTGATGGTACAACATCAGTTGCTGTTTTAGCTGGAGAGCTTCTAAGGGAGGCAGAGAAGCTAGTAAATACCAAGATTCATCCAGTGACTATTATTTCAGGTTTGGTGTACGCGTCTAAGTTAACTCACCTGCATTATGGACAATATACTTCAATTCCTTTAACCCTCTTTGTCCACTTGGAAATGAAACAAAAGTGAACACAATATCTGATTGCTATGGTTTCATATAATTGTCCTTGTTTATCCATTCATTCTCTGTTATGATTTGTCTTCTGCCTTTGCATTGCTTCACTGTATTAGTCAGTCACTTGATACCAGTTTTTCAACAAGCCGGTCAAGTATGTTCTTGCTGGTGCTTTTTTTTTTTTTAATCAGTAGAGACATGCAAATTCTGTCCATTTTCTCTTCATGAAGGTAGCGCTGTTTGGAATCATTCTTATTGTAGTTACTTGTTATGTTTTTTTGTGCATTTACAAGGTTATCGTATGGCGGCTGAATGTGCTAAAAATGCATTACTGGAGAAGGCTGTAGACAATAAACTCGACTCAGGTGATTATTCTTGTACTCTTTTCTTTTAATTGTCAAATCTCTTCCATTCTAAGTTTACTGTTGACCTCCATTAGTGGAAATTCCTTTTACTATGATTCTACTACACAATGGAATCTTCTGTGGTGTATAAATCAGTGTTCATGTCATAGTGGCAGCCTATGCCCGTAAGAAATAAAATAGTATGTGGGTTACAATTCTGCACTTTATAATAGGTAAAATCATAATGATGGTAGCAAAAATATAGCTGTTTCTTTTCTTTTGCAGAAAGTATCTTTATAGTCCTTTAAAAGATATGAATTGGAGCACATGATAATTTTCTCTACTTTTGTGGTGTCTGATTTAGCCGACATAATTGTGGGGGTTTTATTTTGGTTTTATATTTCAGATAAATTCAAAGCTGACTTGATGAAGATTGCAATGACTACTTTGAGTTCCAAAATTCTGTCCCAGGATAAAGAACATTTTGCAAAACTAGCTGTTGATGCAGTTATGAGGTTGAAGGTAAAATCTTGTTTGAGTTGGTTGATAAGTCTGGTCCTTTTTTTATCTCTTTTAGATGGAGTATTTTGAATTTCATTTTGGTTTTACTCCTAATAGATTCAGCTATGTTGACGCGTAGTGTTAGTTTGATCAAATGTGTCTTTGACTGCAGATGACTTCTATTTCTTGTGTATTCTTTATTTTCCTCATTACACGTATGCCAATATTAAGTTTTTTAAGTCGAGAAGTTTGATGCTTTCCACGAGGACATGTAGGTGAGGACCATTCCTTGCATTAAAGGAAAAATAACAACGTACAGATGAAGAAACTAGAAACAATCACAGAAAATCCCTTGATAGTAATGTACCTGCAGCTATTCCTATATAAATGTGTGATTTCAATGTAAATTTGGGCTATAAATTCTCGTTACAATTTCTTTGCTGTATAACAGTAGTGAGCACACTAAGTTAAGTTGTACTTCTAATATATGTATGCTTCACATGCCAATCGTCTGTATTGAGAGCAATTGATTTTGTAATGGGGATTTATCTCAAATTTTTCTACAGCCCGTGTTTATTCTATGAAAAGATAGTCTGTACTTACCTTGGGCTTGGATTGCTATAGCCTTCTTTTTTACAATTTTCCTAGTGCAGGTTTGCTTCTTTCTTTCAATCCCGTGGACTCTGTCGTACTTCTATCTTTAGATGTAGTTATTGTAACATCTTTGTTTTTCAGTTTTTTTCCCCGCTTTTATAATCACCCCTTTTAGAAAATCTGATCTTGTAAAGGTTGGAAATGACAGGGAAGTACAAATTTGGAGTCAATTCAAATCATAAAGAAGCCTGGTGGTTCACTGAAAGATTCATTTTTAGATGAGGGGTACGCAATGCCACTTTATGAATTTTTATAACATATCCATAATTGCCTCATGCGGTTTGATTATAGAAGGTACATTTTGGTGGTTAACCCTGATAAAACACAAACAGTTAAATATGTTAATTTTATGAATGTTTACTTGTCTGAGATATCAATTTTTTGTTAAAAAGTTCTGATACTCGCACTGAAGTTTGTCTCAGATGCACGTTTGTCTGCTGTTTCCAAGTTAATAGAATTCCTGCCCATAATTCCTGTAATGAAGACAATATCTTAACACTTTGGGAGTTTACTTAAGTATACTATAGGTTAATATATAATGTTTTTGCTGTTGATCAAATAAAATAAGAAATACCCTATGAATGCTTAAGACAAATTATCAAGCTTATTCATTGAAGCATTTAAAAGCTGATACACTGTGTTTTGATGTCTGCCTGTTTTCACATTGCATTCCTGTTGTTTTAATCTCACTGGGTTCATAAAAGATTCTATCAAATTCATCAGAATGTTTCTAACCCTTAAACTGTATATCAATACCCCTTTTGAGAAATATATATATCAACAATTATTTTCTTTTTCATATTGATAATCTAAAAAATTAAGCTGTTTAGGTCTTTTTTTAATTGTGTATGATGGCTGACGAGAAGAATCCTTATCCTTTCAGGTTTATTTTGGACAAAAAAATTGGTCTTGGCCAGCCAAAACGTATAGAGAATGCAAAGATTTTGGTGGCAAACACATCCATGGACACCGATAAAGTTAAAATATATGGAGCACGTGTTCGAGTTGACTCCATGTCTAAGGTTGGTGAGATTGAAGTGGCTGAGAAGGAGAAGATGAGGGAAAAGGTCCAAAAGATTATAAATCATGGGATCAACTGCTTTGTTAACCGGCAGTTGATTTACAATTTTCCGGAGGAATTATTTGCTGATGCTGGAGTACTCGCCATTGAACATGCTGATTTTGATGGAATTGAGCGTTTGGCTCTTGTTACAGGTGGTGAGATTTCATCAACCTTTGATAATCCGGAGTCTGTGAAGCTTGGGCATTGTAAGCGCATTGAAGAAATAATGATTGGCGAGGACAAGCTAATCCATTTTTCTGGGGTTGCAATGGGCCAGGCATGCACAATTGTTCTGAGAGGTGCAAGGTATATTGACGATAATTTTCTTGAACTTTTTTCTTTTCTCTGCCACTGATAATCCTGATTAAGAGTATCTCTTAGGGGACATTCATTTTCTATTATATTTCAGATTATGATAGGATAAAAGCTGTAAAAAAACTCTTAGTCACTTGTTTAATCTGCTGCATCAAAGTTGTTTTTCCATGTCACATGAACTGAAAGGCTTCAGAAAATACTTTGTAACAGAAGCAGCTAATAAAAGTATGAGTTTTGATTCTCATTCTCGAGATCAAATTTTCTATGATTTTAACAATTTGGGAACTCTGTTTTCTATTTTGATTTTGTGTAAATCCTGTTTGAATAGCCATTGGACTCTCTTACTTTGTTGTTACTAATTTGCATATTCTAACTTTCTGAGTGAGTTTCGAGGCTTTTCCTGTATAACCATTCCATCTTTTATCAGTTACAAAGTAATATAATGAGTTTGTAATGTATTGGCAGCCCACATATGTTGGACGAAGCTGAAAGATCCTTGCATGATGCATTGTGCGTTCTATCGCAAACAGTAAACGACAGCAGGGTTCTGCTCGGTGGTGGATGGCCTGAGATGGTAATGGCTAAGGCGGTCGATGAACTGGCCAGGAAGACTCCAGGGAAAAAATCTCATGCCATTGAAGCCTTTTCACGGGCACTCGTGGCCATCCCAACTATCATAGCAGACAATGCTGGTTTGGACAGCGCCGAATTGATTGCTCAACTTCGCGCAGAGCACCACAAGGAAGGAAGCAAGGCAGGGATCGATGTCATCTCTGGACTCGTGAGTAACTACTTATCTTTAAATTTTTTGAAGATTCTTTTCTTTTCCTTCTTTATGGTCTTTGAATTTGTTAGCAAGTTTACAATCCTTTGTTTGCACAGGTTGGTGATATGGAAGAACTAGGTATATCGGAGGCGTTCAAAGTGAAGCATGCTGTATTGCTTTCAGCGACGGAAGCTGCTGAGATGATTCTGAGGGTCGATGAGATTATCACTTGTGCGCCGAGGAGGAGAGAAGACAGAATGTGAACACGTTTCGTGTTAACTGGTTTGACCGTGATATTGACTTTTAACACTTCTACGACGTGTTTGTTAGAAAGTATTAGAGGGTGATAGATACGCATACATTTAAATAATTAATATGATGTTTGGTTGCCTATATTTGCATAAATTTTGTTTGCTAATATGGGGAATGATGTTTCAACACCTTTGATGTAGGGTTATTTTGAGTAGAATCTGGTGCTTCTTGTTTGGTTTGGACAAAGAAACTTGGTTTAGCCCAGTCTTTTATTTTATTTTTTGTTAGTTGTACTTTTACTCTCATTTTAATCTTTATGTTACTTTCTATACTTGTATCTGTAATGTTTAATTTGTGTTTTGGTAAAGTAAAATCGAAAATTAGAGTGCGAGTGAAAATGTTAATTAAATAATTAAAAGCATGTCTGCAAATCTGTATTTTTTTTTCTGCAAACGAGTATAACTTAACTTGGTGCATTACTGCGAGGAGTTTGATCCCATTTTGAAAATATCTTGAAAAATAAAATACTTCATATTCAATCTCATTTTCAATGGATATACCAAATTCACATTCTCCCTTTTCACAATTATTTTTACACTTGTCTTATTTAGACAATGCTTTTTTTATAAAAGTTAATAAAGTATAAATTTATTATTATTTTATTCAATTCCTCACATACATATTCAATTTTTACTTAAAAAAATGTTCAACTTTCGTATGTGAAATTAAATGTAAATTTTTTTTCTTTTCGCATCCATCATTTACACCCTCATTTTTCTCTACTTTTGATTAAATTTATTTAATTTTATTTTTTCTCATGAAAATTGAAAATCACATCCAACCACACCCAAAATGTTGCCCCTTCAAAATCTATGGATTCAAAAGGTCACTTGGCCACCCATACACAATGGGATTCACGAGATGAGTTTTGACTTAATCACCCATCCATCAAACTTCATCTACCTTTTCTTTCCCAGTTTTTAGATTGAACAACTCAAATATGGGATCATCAAACAATCCATTCAATGATCACTCCCACTCTTTGTTAAAGAAATTATTGTCATATCCTTTATATGCCCTCTTTCCTCTACTCATCATCCACTTTTATTTTAACCCCTTTTCTTTCTCCCCTCCCACTCATCAAATACCTTCTTCAAATCGCATTATCATCTCTTCTCCTACTCCTCAAGGTATGTTAATTCGACAACAAATCCATTTCTTATATATATTATATTTGACCATAATGGTGTATCTCACACCTATTCTCTTTGTATTGTAATTTTGAGGTTAATAAAAAAAATATATATATATTATATTTGGACTGCGCATATTAATGGACTTATAATTAATTAGAGTTTTGTAACATCATCATGTACTTTTTTCTTGGGGTGTAGTAGATGCTATACTAATTTGTTACTGACTCCGTTTCGAAATACTCGAAATACTCTCCATGGTTAACCTTTCAAGAATTTTAATATGAGAATTGACTGGTAATATTTAAATGGATAAAATATATTTTTATGAGAATTTATTGTTTAATTTAAGGGAATGAAAAAAAAAAAAAACTTGTTTTAGTGTGTAATTATTGGTTGAATGTTGTGTAATTTAGAGGTTTTTGTAGGGAATGAATAGTGAACTGTGCAAAGCAGTCGAAGATGAATGTAGTAATAATAATTTTTTTTTGTAGAATCATCTGTATTGAATTATGTGACGAACTATATAATTTGAAGAAAAAGATATTTGTATTATTTTGTCATATATCAGGGAGTACCTACAAAAGCTTGCTTAATAATTAATCGATCATACAACAGAAGTCCGAAGCAAACAACAAAGTGAAACATCATGCGACTACAGCAAAGGCGAGTGGGTCCCGACAAAGCTGGAGCCTCTGTACAATGGCACCACCTGTGACACGATCAAACCGGGCCAAAACTGCATGGTTTTTGGACGACCCGACACCGACTATCTCCACTACAGGTGGCAAGGACGGAGCCACCCTATGGCTCAAAAGTGGAATATTTATTTTGGTTTTTACTTTTTATTATTTTTGTTAATCAGCACACCTAAAATCAAACATATGAACTCATTTTTGTACTGTATTTATTCTAGCCCACACCCTGAAATTTTATTCTGGCTCCGTCCTTGACAGGTGGCAACCCGAGAGTTGCAAACTCCCGCGATTCGACCCGAAAACTTTCCTCAAACTCGTCGAAAACAAACACGTGGCGTTCGTGGGAGACTCGCTGGCGAGGAACCAGTTGGAGTCGTTGCTCTGCATGCTTTCGACCGCCTCCAAACCTAACCTTTATTACACGGATGGAGAAGAAAACAAGTTTAGAAAATGGAGATTTGGTTCACATAATATTAATGTGTCCATATATTGGTCGCCGTTTCTTGTGAAAGGGGTCGAGAAAACGGCGGAGTATAACTTCAATACTCTGTTTCTTGATTCGGTAAACGAGGTTTGGGCATCGAATGTGAAGGATATCGACGTGCTGGTTCTATCGGCGGGTCATTGGTACTGTAAGATTATTATATATAGCGTTGATGAGTCTCCTCGTACATCGCAATTATTTGTGCTATATACTACTACCTTGGTGTTTTTTTTAGAACTGTAACTTAAGGGGGTGAAAAAGCCCAAAACTACAGGACCGTAACTTTTTAAGTGTTGTGACCATTTCTGATCACATGTTGGATCCGGCCGGAAGATAGCCGGAAAAGGCGAGAAGGTACCCAGAGGCCGGAACCGACCTGGCCGACCTGAATCCGACCTCAGCGGGCCCCGACCACTAGCCTCCGGCCTCGAAAGCGAGGCCGGAAGCCTGCTTGGGATGTCCATCCACGTTCATCACATCCACGTTGAAGCCCTGCCGTGCCCGGACCGGCCCGGCCAGGATTAATAAAGTCCAGCAGAGGCCGCCCGGACACGGCCAACTGACAGGAACAACCTCCGACCTCGCCATCCGCCCGGAGGCCGATCTCGATCACTCAAGGCCCCCGCCCGACTAAAAAGATCCGGAGCACGTGACAGAATCGTGCAAGATCCTCTCCCAAGGGAGAAAAAGGCCGCCTCCGTACCCAGAAACAGAGAATATTCCATCCAAATGAGGAAATTCTTCAGAGAATCGTCCTTTTTGGACACGCGTCGACACCCTAGTGGCCGGCCACCTGCGAGCCCTGACACTTCAGAGCCCGCGCGTCCTCAGAGGCAGGAGGCATTTAATGCACCTGTCCCCCGAGAGGCCGGAAATGACCAACATACCCCTGTAGTGAGAAAACTATAAATACCCCAACACTTGTAATGTTAAAAAAGGTTCAATCATTCTCAGTATAATCAATACACATACTCATTCAAGTCCAGGGATTAACAACCCCTGGCAATTCTTGGTGTTCTTAGTGTTCTTAAGCATTTAAAGCCTTTCTTCATCCAAGCATTCATTTTAGCATTTAAGAACCCAATCATTTGGTGTTTTTACCAAAGCTTTAATAAATAGCCATCCAATCCCAGCAAAATATATTTGGTAAACAACATTTGGCGCTAGAGAGAGGGGTATCTAACCCATCAAACGCATATTTTCTTCATCTCTTTGAAGAACACTCACTATTCTTCAAAGCTTCACATCCTCAAACCTTCAAACCTTCAAACCTCAAACCCCTCCTCTTGAAAGGAATGGATCCCCAGAGGTCATCCCACGCCCACGGGAAAGCCACACGAGTGGCCTCCCCAATTCGTTTTCCGGAGGAACCCCTCCCATCCGGGGGTCGAGGTTTCTTTACCCCTGACCAGGCCGGGTCAGGAAGACGCCGCCAGGCGGAAGAGGCGAGGGGGTGCCGGAGCACCACCTCTGCCTCCAAAAAGAAGGCCCAGGCTCGCGCTCTCAAGGGTAAGGCGAAAGCCGGAGAGCACCAAGGCGAAAACCAATGTCGGGCAAACCCCGTCTCCACCCGTTCACGAGGCTCCGCCCATCCGGTTTTTGACCGTTTGGGCACGACGGACCCGTCGTGGTATCCGAGCCGCGTACCCAGTTACGACACTGGGTACGGTGACACCGAGTCCGTCTCCAACTCTGGGAGCACGGCCCAAATGCCCCACAAGAGGGCGGTCGAGGTCAGCCTGACCCCGGCGAACTCCGCCAGGCGCAAGTTAAGCTTCGCCCAAAGCGGCCTTTTGGGACGCGGAGTCCCTCGCGCGGCCGTCTTCGACCGTATCGGCCCCCTAGCCGGCGTGGGTGACCAGCCAGCCCAGAAATTGTCAAGTTGCAAAAGCAACTGGACGAAATGAAGGCGCTCCTCGAAGCGCAAGGCCAAACCAAGGCCCGGCCAGTCGCCAGCGAACCTCTGGCGGTCGATATTGAGCTCGCGCCGGTCCAGCTCAAGATCGTCCCCCCGCCAACTCCTCTCTACGAGGGGAAAACAGATCCTGAGACTCACCTGAGCAAATTCCGGATCTATATGACCGGGCGTGGCGCGACAGACGCCACGAAGTGCAGGCTTTTTCCCCTCACCCTGGGCGATCTCGCCCACAGATGGTACGTGTCCCTCCCGGCACGGTCCATTGACTCGTTCGCTACTCTAAGCGCCCAATTCTCATCTTACTTTGCGGCCAAGATTGCCCGGCCGGAAAGCTGGCACCGCCTGATGCGGATCCGCCAGGAGAAAGAAGAGTCCGACGAGGACTACGTGGCCAGAGTGGATGAGGTCATGCTGACCGGCGAAGCGGTAAGCGATCAACTGGCTTTGCACGCAACCCTGGGGGGTTTTCACGGCCGATCTCCTATGTTCAAACATCTCACCAAGGATTTCCCTAAAACCTACGCCGAATTCCGCGCCCGAGCCGGCGATTACCTGGCTCGGAGGAAGCTTCTGGCACTAAGGTTGGGGGAATCCGAGCCAACCCCAAAGGAGACGGAGGCGGCAGCCCAAACCTCCCCCAAGAACGGCCCAAAGGCCAGAAGAGTGGCCAAGCCGCCCGGCAACTTCAAGTCCTTCGAGGACGTTGAGGTTCACCTAACCCAGGCCATGAGGCAGTCCCCCGCGCATATCATCAATGCGATTCAGCACCGGGACGTGCTTCCCAGGCCAAGGCCCTATTCGGGAGACCGGTCCCGGCTGGACCCTAAAAAGTTATGCGCTTATCACGACTCTATTGGCCACAATACGAGCCAGTGTCGTGATCTCCTAAAGCAGCTTTGGAAGCTGTTTGAGGAAGGGCGTCTGAACGACCTCCTTCAGAGGCCAGCCGGCCGGCAGGACCAACAGCAGCAGCAGCAGCCCCAGCGCCACCCTCGGAGGAACGAGGAAGACGGCCGGCCTCTTAGGCCGGTCGCAGCTTTGGAGGAAGATGAAGACGAGGATGACCTCCTCCCTCCCATGAATCCCGGCGGTCGGGTCAACATGATCCAGGCCAGCGGAGGGAACTTAGGCGGCCTCACCCCGATCTCGACGCAGTCCAACCGAAAACGGAAAGCAGAGGTCCGGGCGGCGACCAACGTCAACTTGGTCACGCCCCCAGAACCAAAAATTCACAAGAGCTTGGAGATAACTTTCTCCAACAAGGACGGGACCGGGGTGCTGTTCCCGAAGGGCGATGCATTGGTGATTGCCGCCCAGATCCTGGGCAAAGAGGTGCAACGCATTCTGGTCGATAATGGGTGCTTTTGCAATATCATCTTCAAAACAGCCCTAGACCAGCTCGGAGACCTCGTCAACTTCATCAGGCCAATCGACCTTCAGCTGAAGGGATTTGGGGACGCGACGGTCGCCGCGTACGGGAGGATAAAGCTCTCCGTGGAACTCATCTGCTGCTACAACAAGGAGGTCAGGATAACTAGGCCACTAGATTTTATAATTGTAGATCAGCCAAGCTCGTATAATGGCTTTCTGGGTAGGCCCTTTTTAGAAGTTTTTGAAGCTGTTGCTTCTTCCTACTATTACTGTATCAAATTTCCCACCCCCGAGGGGGTGGTCGGCACCATTAAGGGTGACCAGGCAATGGCTAGAAGGTGTTTGAACTATTCCTACTCTTACTTATTTTCAATTAGCAACAACCAAACACCGGACGGGCCACACCCCGACTCTGAAACGGCCATTTCGGCCGCAGAACCCGTCGCGGAGGTCGGATCCACATCGGCCGACCCCCAGCCTATGCAGATCGACGATCCCGAGCCAAGGATTGGTTTCGAACCATCCAAGCTCGACCTCGATCCCAGATTCGATTCTTCTGACCGGCGAAGCTATGAACAAGCTACGGCTTTAGAGGATTTGGAACACATTCCGGTCGACCCCTCGAGGCCGGAACTGGAAGTACTGATCGGCTCTCGCATACCGACCGAAATACGGGGGGAAGTGATCGAATTCCTCAAAGCCAACGTTGGAATCTTTGCCTGGTCTCACCAAGACATGGTCGGGATAGACCCAAAGCACGCATGCCATCGCCTAAAGATCGACCCCAACAGGAGGCCGGTCCATCAAAAAAGAAGGAAGTTCGGCCCGGAAAAGTACGAAGCTTTGGCTGAGGAAGTCAAGAAGTTGCTGGACAACAAGCTGATCGAGCAAGCCCGGGACGAGCCCCAATGGGTCGCGAACGCGGTCCTGGTAAAAAAGACAAACAACGCCTGGAGACTATGTATAGACTTCACCGACCTCAACGCGGCGTGCCCAAAGGATCACTTTCCGATGCCACACATCGACCACCTGGTGGACAGCACGGCCGGACACGAGATGATGTCCTTCATGGATGCTTTTGCCGGCTACCATCAAATCCCCATGGCCGTTGAAGACATCAAGCACACCTCATTCCACACGAAGAAGAACATATTCTCTTGGCTCCGGATGCCTTTCGGTCTGATCAACGCCGGCGCGACCTACCAACGCCTAGTCAACAAGATGTTTGCAGATCAGATCGGAAAGACCATGGAGGTCTACATCGACGACATTGTGGTGAAAAGCTTGAAGAAAGAAGATCATCTCAGGGATCTCGAAGAGACTTTCAAGATCCTCAAGGCCTACAATATGAAGTTGAACCCGAAGAAATGCAACTTCGGGGTGGAGGCCGGCAAATTCCTGGGTCACATCGTCAGCCAGCGCGGGATCGAGGCTAATCCGGCCAAGATCAAAGCCGTCCTTGACATGCAAGAGCCAAGGACGATCAAGCAAGTGCAACGCCTGACCGGATGCCTCGCCTCTCTCAACAGATTCATAGCCCGGCTCGGAGATAAAAGTAAGCCTTTCTTCTCGACTATTAAAAATGGCAAGTTTTCATGGAATAGGGAAAGTCAATTAGCCTTTGCGAAACTAAAGGAATATTTGGCAAACCCACAAATCTTAGTCAAGCCAGTCCCAGGGGAGAAGCTTTACTTATATCTCGCGGCCTCCGAGGTCGCACTGAGTGTGGTACTGGTCCGGGCAGACGGTCAGAACCACCTTCCGATCTACTTCGTAAGCCAAGCCCTCCACGATGCCGAGCTCAGATACACCCCGCTCGAAAAGTTAGCTTACGCTCTGGTCATGAGTGTAAGGAAACTAAGGCCTTATTTCTTCGACCACCATGTAGAGGTCCTCACCACTCTACCCCTTAGGCAAGTCCTACACCGGCCGGACACCAGCGGCCGGTTATTGAAGTGGTCGTTGGAGATAGCTCAGTACGGGGTCTCATACGCCCCAAGGACGGCCATCAAGGGCCAGGCCCTGGCCGACTTCATAGTAGAGTTAACTTTCCCACCCAAATTCACAAGAATCAACCACCCACCTTGGAAGCTCTATGTGGACGGATCGTCAACTAATACTTGTGTCGGGGCCGGTATCGTCCTGATCGGTCCGGAGGGCCAAAATTTCACCCATGCAGTCCGCTTCAGCTTCCCGGCCACCAACAACGAGGCCGAGTATGAGGCTCTGGTCGGGGGCCTTGAGCTCGCGATCGCCATCGGGGTTTGCCGACTGCACGTTTTTATGGACTCCCTACTCGTGGTCAACCAGATCAAAGGTGAATACGAGGCCCGGGGAGAACAGATGATGTAGTACCTCGACCTGGTCACAACCTTATGCGAGAAATTTCATCAGGTTTTTATTGAGCAAATCCCGAGGGAACACAACACCCAGGCCGACGCGCTTTCCAAGCTTGCAACAGCGGATGGAGCAGCCGACCTTGCCAACATTCAACTCTCCACGCTCGGAATGCCCACGGTCATCCGAGCACAAGTGGCGACCGTTCTAAGCACAGATGAGAATTGGATGACGCCAATCGTGAAATATCTCAAGACTGGCACACTCCCTGAGGATAGGACTCGGGCCCGACAACTGCAACTCCGGTCGTCAAGGTACACCCTCATTGACGATCTTTTATATAAGAGAAGCTTTACCCTCCCACTCCTAAAATGTATAACCCCGGAGCAAGGCCAGACCATTCTGGCCGAGATCCATGAGGGGGTTTGTGGAAATCATGCCGGAGGACGGGCCCTAGCCCACAAAGTGATCAGACAAGGATATTTCTGGCCGACCTTGAATAAGGACGCCGTCAGCTTCGCAAGGTCATGCCACAAATGCCAAGTCTTGGGACCCAACATCAAACTGTCCCCCGAGCAGCTCTCCTCTATGTATAGCCCTTGGCCTTTTGCCCAGTGGGGTATCGACCTGATCGGACCAATGCCCACTGCGCCCGGGGGCCACAAATTCGCCGTCGTAGCCGTCGACTATTTCACAAAGTGGGCCGAGGCCGAGCCACTCAATAAAATCAGCCAGACCCAAATCATCAAGTTCATTTGGAAAAACATTATCTGCCGTTTCGGCCTACCTCAAGTGATCATCTCCGACAATGGGAAACAGTTTGACGGTCTCCAGATGATCCAGTTTTGTGAAAAATGGAATATCAAGAAGGTTTTCTCCACCCCCTACCACCCGCAAACGAACGGCCAGGTAGAAGCCGTAAACAAGATCCTCAAGCACACTATCAAAGCCAAGCTCGAGGACAAAAATGGGAAGTGGGCAGCCGAGCTACCCGATGTCCTCTGGTCATACCGAACGACCACAAGGAACTCAACGGGCGAAACACCTTTCGCTCTAGTTTTTGGGACCGAGGCCGTCATTCCTTCAGAGGTCTCCCTACCAAGCCACCGGACAGCCCAGACGATCACCGAAGACAATGACACCGCCCGGATGATCGACTTGGACATGTTGGAGGAGAGAAGGCTCAATTCCGACCTCCGAAACGCGGCCTACAAGAAGAAATCCGAAAATTTTTTCAACTCCAAAGTGAAGGCTAGACAATTCCAGGTCGGGGACCTCGTCCTCAAGAGGGTTCAAGTACCAAAAGGGGTATTCGGCCCGAACTGGGAGGGTCCGTTCAGGATATCCAAATGGCTCTCTAAGGGAGCTTACGAGCTGTAACTCATGGATGGAACTCCGGACCAATACCCCTGGAATGCAATTCACTTGAAGAAATACTACCAATGATTTTGTACTATGTTTATCAATTAATACAAAAGCTCTTCGCACAGCTGTATCTCATTTCAAACACCGGGCTCAGTTCAAAAGCGTATGCCGGCCGTATCGAGGCCGGCATATCACACTTAAGCCCGGAAAAGCCGATTAAGGCCACCCAAAAACCGAGCCCAGTTCAAAAACGTACGCCGACCGTATCGAGGTCGGCGTATCACACTTGAGCTCGGAAAGGCCACCCTAGCCACTTTAAAAGCTGAGCTCGGTTCAAAAGCATATGCCGACCGTATCGAGGTCGGCATATCACACTTGAGCTCGGCAAGGCAACCAAGGCAGTCCTAGAAACCGAGCTCAGTTCAAAACATATGCCGACCGTATCGAGGTCGGCATATTACACTTGAGCCCGGGTCAAAATCTCATTCATACTTGTGAAAATTCACTTTGATGAGTATAAGAAAGCAATAATAGAACAGTAAAATTCAAGGAAAATCTGGATTATATTAAGTCAGAACCGGTCTGGAAGCCGGGAAGTACAACGGTTTAAAGCAAGATAAATCCGGCCAGAAGCCGGTTACATTCGAAAGCAGTAAAAATGAGTTAAGGCATAAACTAAAAGTTCAAGGTTCGCCCTCGCCGGCCGCAGGATCTGCCTGCCCCTCATTTCCGGCCGCCGAAGCAACTTCGGCATCACCTCCACCCGACACTTGAGAGTCAGCCGGAGGAACCTCCTCTGCCTCCTCCTCCTCGTCGCCGACCGGGGGATTCTGACCAGGCAGGAGCAGCCTGTGCCGATGGGGGAACCATGAGAGATCCACCCCATGGACGGTCTCAAGGTCAAGGATGGGGAACCAGTAGCCCTCATCGACCGGATTCTTGTCGGCGTACTCCCGGAAGTATTCCTCCATGGCTTTGGTCTCAAGGCCGGCCTGGCGCGCAACCCGGATCATGCTGGCAGCGGCCATATAGAAGCAGAACTCGGAGAAGAGTGCCGGGTTGGCGGTCGGATCCTCCGGATCGTACGCTGGCCGGCTAAGGGAGGCAGCCAATTCTTCAGCTTTCTTTTGGAGCCCCCTCTCCAACTCAGCCTGCCGGGCAAGGGCATAATCAGCATCCCCCCGGGCTCGATGAGCCTCCAGCCGCAGATCGGCACTGGTGTCCTCCATCTCTGCCACCCGGTTCCGGGCATCGGCCAGCGTCTTGTATGCCATCTCTGCCCGACCAAGAGCATCATCTTTCTCTTTCAAGACGGCCTCCATCTGGCCGACCGCACAGTCCCTCTCCTTTCTGAGCGCGGCGTTCTCGCTCTCTAGCCCAGCCTTCTCCTCCCGAGCTCGGGTCAGGTCGGCCTCTAGCCTCCGCAAGGCGCTATGGGCACTGTTGAACTCGCTCTCCACGAGATTGGCCATTATGGCCGCCTGGCTAACGAGTGCGATGCAGGCCCGACCGGCATATCGAGGTCGGCGCTCGGCGACATCGGCTAACTCCCGCGTCCAAGCTTGGGGCAGAGAGTTCACCGACCGGCTCATATACTCCGGCATCTCCACGATAGATCCCGGGGCCCGGGAAGAGAGGAAATCCAACACCATTGGAGGAAGGCCGGAGTTGTTGCGGGTCAATCTGGACAAAAAGAGAAATTAGGTCAGTATTGAATAAAATGCCTTAGGAAAAATCCAGAGACAACAGACTTACGCTTGGAAACGGGCGGGATCGCGACCGAAGTAGGGCCCGTCGTCTTCCCGGCCGGGAACGGGTGCCGCACGAGCCGCATTTTCCGCCCCGACCGCCCCAGGCGGGGTGTCGTCAGAAAGGACGATGGGGGTCGGACTCGACCCATGATGGCCGGTCTCCTCGTCCTCGGTGTCCTCCCGACCCCTCTTTCGGCCGGTGAGTTGGGGGGATGCAGGGGCCTCAGTAGCAGCGGTCGCGACGGCCGGTACCGACTGGAGGGGGAGGGGCTCTTCGATCACGACCCCGGTCCGGGCGCCGGTTCCTTTCTTCTTCTTCGCCCCCTTGGCCGTCTTCTTCACTGCGCAGGCTCCGATCATAGAAAACATCTCCGGGCAGTTCTCAATTAGTTCTGGCGGGCACTGCCTCACTATCGGAAAATCGGGCACTGCAATGACGAGACACGAAGTGTTAAAAAAAAAAAAAAACACAGCAAACTAAAGGCCGGGACCTGCCTGGATGCTTACCCGTCAATCTCAGGTGACGCGGGAACTGGAAGAAATGGCCGGAAATCCGAGACTGTCGGGTCCGGAGGACGGCTTGATTCCTTTCCGCGGCCGGCAAGGACAGAATCCGCTCTCTGACAACCGCAAAGTCGAAATTCAGCTCCCGGTCGGAAGGACAAGGATAACCTACAAAGGAAAGTAAGAAATTAGATCAGTACTTTTTATCCAAATATAAGCAAAAATTCCTTACTGGGATTCTTGAGACGGATGTCGGTCGGAACGTCAATCTCCGTCCCATCCGGATACCCGGTCTTCCACGCCCCACCGACGAAAAACCACTTCCTCCGATCGTTCCGACCCTTGCTCGGTAGGCCGGTCACCAACTTCTGCCCCTTAGTTTGAATGTAGACCTCACCGGTCCCACTCTTTTCGCTCTGGATTCGATAGAGGTATGTCATTTCACCAGGGGTCGGCATCCGGTAGAGCCGATTCTTGCCAAACAAAGTCATGACGCTCACAAGGATCATCCATGTGTTCGGGAGCAGCTGGATGGGTGCTTGGTTCCAGTAGTTTAACAGGTACGAGACGGCCGGATGGAGTGGAAAACGAAGCCCAACCTCCATCATGTCTTGAGTCACAGCCACCATCCCGCGAGGAGGCTGGTCCGCCCGTTCATTCGGTTCAGGAGCGTAAAGTTGAACGTCGTAGGGGACTTCCCAGTCGGCCCGGGCATCATCAAGAAAGTGCTGGGTCATTTTGCTCTGAATCTGGCCAATAGTCCACCTACAAGACTCCTCCAGGTCGGCTATTCGAATAGTGGCCGGATCGCGTACGGTCGGCTCACTCGGGTAGTGATCTGAGTACTCCTCGTAGTCGAAAGAGAGGGACTCGACCTCGTCTTTCCTCTCCACGTATTCCGACCACAGACGAAAGGCCCGTCTGACCTGCTCTCACCGATCCTGGCTAACACTCCGGCCAGCCGCAACCGGCCTCTCGATCTCCTCAGTCTCCGATCCTGAGACCTCATTCGTCATCCCTAGTCTTTGTTTAATCTGCTCGGCCGCGAGATTCTGGAGCAACAAGTTGGTCCCCAGATCGTCTCCTTCACCGTGACCGTCTTCATACTCGTCCTCCTCGAGGAGATCGTCCAAGGGTTCCCTGCTCTCCATGGACCGGGCCATCGCCTCTGTCTGCGGTCTCACGCCCGCAGCCGAAGTCCCTTCCCGAGCACCTTCGCCCAACAACGACCGGCTCGGAAACAGGCCATCCAGACCGTCATCGTCGCGAGCCCAAATTGAGCCCGCAAGACGGGAAGGAGAAACTCCACTTCCTCCGCGCGAGCTCCCTCCTTCCTCAAACAAACGGCGATTGGCTCCGCCACCACCGCCGCCACTTGAGGAAGCTCCGCCCCCTTGCCCAGGCGGAGGACCAGCCCACCGTCGCACCATGATGTAAAATTAAAGTTCGGAGTTGCAAAAAAGTTTAAAAAATTACCTTCGCAAAACCAATCACCGCCGTGCAAAGTTCGTCGCCACCGTGAGAAGCTTGCCGGAAATCGCCTAAGAACAACTACAAATCGCTAAAGAGTGAAAACTCTTTGGAGTGAAGTAGCATCCCTATTTATAGGAAATGGTTGAGGGCCTACTTCGAAATAAAATCCTAGGTATAGGGACCTAGGTGCAAGAATTTGAAGTGACGGTTTCGGCGTCAGACGCCTCGTACATCACGCGCATTAAATGCGCGAGATTCGAGGAAATCAAGTCATGTCACGCACGACAGCTTTCGATGCGCGTAATCCGAGGCGTCGCCTGACGTCATGCGCACCTCTTTAGGCAAGATAAATAAAACGCCCACCATTCCAATCAACGTGTAGCCTTTAGCCGGTCTCCGACCACCCCGGACAAATCAAGGCCGACACCAACACAAAACGACAAACGACCACCTCGCCCCACATTAACTTTGAGCGACGAGCTGGGGGGCAATTGTTGTGACCATTTCTGATCACATGTTGGATCCGGCCGGAAGATAGCCGGAAAAGGCGAGAAGGTACCCAAAGGCCGGAACCGACCTGGCCGACCTGAATCCGACCTCAGCGGGCCCCGACCACTAGCCTCCGGCCTCGAAAGCGAGGCCTGAAGCCTGCTTGGGATGTCCATCCACGTTCATCACATCCACGTTGAAGCCCTGCCGTGCCCGGGCCGGCCCGGCCAGGATTAATAAAGTCCAGCAGAGGCCGCCCGGACACGGCCAACTGACAGGAACAACCTCCGACCTCGCCATCCGCCCGGAGGCCGATCTCGATCACTCAAGGCCCCCGCCCGACTAAAAAGATCCGGAGCACGTGACGGAATCGTGCAAGATCCTCTCCCAAGGGAGAAAAAGGCCGCCTCCGTACCCAGAAACAGAGAATATTCCATCCAAATGAGGAAATTCTTCAGAGAATCGTCCTTTTTGGACACGCGTCGACACCCTAGTGGCCGGCCACCTGCGAGCCCTGACACTTCAGAGCCCGCGCGTCCTCAGAGGCAGGAGGCATTTAATGCACCTGTCCCCCGAGAGGCCGGAAATGACCAACATACCCCTGTAGTGAGAAAACTATAAATACCCCAACACTTGTAATGTTAAAAAAGGTTCAATCATTCTCAGTATAATCAATACACATACTCATTCAAGTCCAGGGATTAACAACCCCTGGCAATTCTTGGTGTTCTTAGTGTTCTTAAGCATTTAAAGCCTTTCTTCATCCAAGCATTCATTTTAGCATTTAAGAACTCAATCATTTGGTGTTTTTACCAAAGCTTTAATAAATAGCCATCCAATCCCAGCAAAATATATTTGGTAAACAACATTAAGAACTGTAACTTAAGGGGTGTTTTTGGGGCTTTAAATAGTGGAACTAGTAATTTTGGGTTGGCCCAGGTTATTTGCACTAGCCTCTATGTTAAAGACACTACCCGGATGAATACACTAATTTTTTTTCGGATTTTTTTTTCGAATTTTTAATATTTTTTCGAACATTTTTTTCGAAAATAATGAAATCAACAATATTTCGGAAAAAAAATTCGAATTTTTTGTTTATTTTCGGAACTTTTTTCCGAAAATGTTGCAAATTTTCGGAAAAAAAAGTAGTGTATTTATCCAGGTAGTGTATTTAACATAGAGGCTAGTGCAAATAACCGTGGTCTTTTGGGTTTTTTCCTTATTTATAGTCTTTGGGCTTTAAATAGTTGAACTAGAACTTTTGGGCCTTTTCCTATCTATAGGTTTTGGGCTTTAAATTTTTGAACTAGTAGTTCTGGGCTTTTGCCCCTATTTATAGTTTTGAAATCAATTAATTTTTTGAACTAGTACTATTATATAAGTTTTTCATTGTATCTCATTTGATCACATTTTTGTTATTTTCAATTAATTTCAATTCAATTTTTTTTTTTAAATTTTCCACAGGTACTTACATCCAGCAATATATCACTACAACAACACAATACTAGGTTGTCATTACTGCCAAAACCATACCGAAATCGGATTCTACGATGTTTACGGAAAGGCCCTAAAAACGACATTCAAATCGATAGTCGAGAGAACTAGGAAGGGCATAACCGTCTTTTTGACAACATTTTCGCCCGCACATTTCGAAGGAGAGTGGGACAAATTCGGCGCGTGTCCCAAAACGGCGCCGTACAAGGAGAGCGAGCAGACTCTCGAAGGAATGAACGAGGAAATGAGGAGAGTGGGTGTGGAAAAAGTAAAAGAGGCACAAATTATGGCTAGGGAATTTGGAAATAGTAAAAATGTAAGAATTGAGGCATTGGATGTTACTAAATTGGCCTTATTAAGGCCTGATGGCCACCCTGGGCCCTACATGAATCCATTCCCTTTTGCCAATGGGGTTTCGGAACGTGTGCAAAATGATTGTGTGCATTGGTGTTTGCCTGGACCCATTGATGCATGGAATGAGATTTTGATGGATGTGATTAGGAGATCGTGGGGTGGAGATTATAGGGAGAAAAGGTGATTTGTTTAATTTTTGGTGATTATGATAGAAGACATTTCTCAAAGTTTGCCCAAATTTACTATGAGTTGTGTGGTTTAACTGGGGATTTAAACTAAATTCGTCCTCTATCTTTTTATCTTTATTTAAATGGTCATCTATTTATTTTATTTTATTAATTTAGTCCTGTATTTGTTCAAGTTTCACCAAAATTGTCCTAATTTGTTAAAAAATGTTTTATATTTTCTTTCAAGTTTTTTTTTATTTGGCAAAGATTGCCACCTAGCGTGTTATATTAAAAAAAAATACATCATAGGCTTCCCCCGAAAAACTAGTGCACATGACAAAATGTGGCATTTTATGCTTTTTGCGTTCAATTAGGACCTAATTGGAGAAATGTAAATTGATACGGGACTAAATTGGTAAAGAAAATAAATATAGAACCAAAACGGTGAGGTTTTGTACATTTTTAGGCCAGTTATGATCATTTTGGCGAAAGTTGAATAGACAAGGGGACTAAATTGATAAAACAAATAAATAGAGGACCATTTTGATAGAGGGTGAAAAAATAGAGGACGAATTTGACTTAAATCCCGATTTAACTGCATGATTTGTGTTTGGTAATTTATTAAAGGGTTAATTGCATATAAAATCACAACATTTTTGCAAATTGCAATTTAATCTAAACTTTTGAATTTTTGCAAACAAAAGTCCAACTTAACATTTGGTTGCAATTTTAACTAAAACGTAGATTTCAACCAGCTAAAAAATGATGATAAATTATGTGTTGTCACCCGAACCAATCTAAACATATTAATACTATTAATTATTCATTGTCAAGTAAGTAAAACATTATTTTCGGATAATAAAAATTTGATTTGTTGGTTCGAATTGCAAACAAATGTTAAGTTGAGGTTTTGTTTGTCAAGATTCAAAAGTTTAGATTAAATTGCAATTTGCGAAAAAGTTGTGATTTAATTTGCAATTAACCCTTTATTAAAATCATGAGGCTTGTTTCATAGTTTGGTTCAAGGATGAAAATATCGGTATCGGTGGAAATATCGGTACCTTAAATTTACGGATATATCGATGGAAATATCGATATCGAATATCGATATCGGTAAAAAAATAGAAAATTGATGGAAATTTTATTAAAATGATGGAAATTTAACATGAAACTTTAGGGTATATTATATCTAACTTTAATATATATAAATTTAATTTAAACTCAAATAAAATGAATTTTTTACGATAAATATATAAAAAATAAAATATTTAGCAGTCTAAAATGATATAATAGTTGTTCATAATAAATTAATACAATACAAACAATGCAACTAAGCTTGTTGAAACTTTTTTTCTTGCAAGATTTTTTAATAAATGGTGATTTTTAGTGACTAAATCCTCTCAAGATTTAAAATAATATTCATGGACAATAAATGAAAAAGTGAGATTTTTTTCGGTATTTACCGATATTTTCTCGATTTTTACCGATATTTTGGAAAAACTCTCGTTCCGGTGGATATCCATATCGAGACCTCCAAAAAATCGAAATTTCGGGGAAATTTCGCGATTTTTTCATCCTTGGTTTGGTTACACTTTGAGGAAAAAATTGTAATTTACTATTTTTTTTTTCCCTTATTTATAAGTATACAACTATGGAAGCTAGGTACAAATGGAAGTCGAATAAATAATGTGATTCGCAAGATCTAAGCCTTTTCGTTTTCATAAAGAAGCTGGGCTACACTAGATTGTACAAAAGTTTATAATGTAAAATTAATATTTCAACTAATTTTAATTCTTTAATAACGTCGTTACGGCGGCTATCCAAGAGATGCAGGCTAAAGTACTTAATAAGCCTCTACATAAATATTAAAAAACAATTATATAAAAATAGTTCATAAAACAGTTCTACAGTATCGAATATATAATTAAGAGTATCGATAATTTTATCAAGAGTATCATTAATCTAGGTCAGTGATATTATATTGTAGTTGTTGTAAATTTTCTTAAATCTAGACTAATGTTATTGGTCAAATATTTGATATTTTAAAGCAATTTCATGATAAACTTATCATAAATTATTTCATATAAAACCTATTCTACATGAGAATAAACTTTAAAACAGTTTCATGCTTATATAATTAAATCCCCATTTTCATAACATACTCATAATTTTTTTCTTTCCTTTTACTATTAATTGAGAAGTTGATTAAAAAAAGACCATTAATATCACCAATTATTACTTGCAACTTGGCTTTCATGAAGGAGAAGCAAAATAATTACAATAGCTTAACATAAATATTAAGGGTTGGTGTTATGTAAAATAAGTTAAATTAATTAGAGACTACCACAAAAAAAAAAAAAAAAATTAATATTTTAACAAAACAACTAATAATATTTAAAAATAAACTAAATGCAAGCAAGACTAGTCCCTCATATTTTATGTTACAACTCTTAAGGTAAAATCAATTTTTTTTCTCTTTTAGGCTTTTTTTTTTTTTTTTTAAACGGGTATCTCAAATTAAGTTTTTTCTTTTCTAATTTGTTCCCACATCACTCTTTATATTTTCTCTTTTCTATCACAAATTTCACTACACATTTAATACTATATTTCTGTAATCTTTATATAATAAGCAGCAAAAGGAAAACTAGACAAGCAAGCTTTTCTTTTTCAAATTTTAATAAGAAAATAGATATAGTGAAAGATGATATTGTTTATGCATATATAATCAAACTCATAATCCAAAACTCCTATCCACAGCTAAACTTTAAAATATACTAATAGATACATTTATAGATATTATATTATAATAGAAAATTTTGCATATATATATATGTGTGGTTTTTTTTTTCTTTCTTAGAAACAACATATATACTTTGTTGAATCCAATTAAGTTTATTTTTTTTCTCAAGAAATGGCTAATTCCAAGATGGAAGTAGATATCGTGATGAAAAGCAGTGGTGAAAAAGTGTGGAAAAATCTGAAGGATTTCCCCACAATTTTTCCCAAAGTGTTATCTCATACGTACGAAAGTATTAAAATAGTACAAGGCGGCGGAATTTGTGTTGGATCTGTCCTTAACACTACTTTTAAACCTCCAGGTGAATTTATTAAGTACAATTAATTGAAATATCAACTTTTTTTTTTTTTTTTTTTTTTACGTGGGTGTATCGTGAAATTTAAGTGCATTTTTGAAAAGTCATTCTGAAAAATTATCTTTATTCTTTACTGGAAAATTATCCTTTGTTAAAATATACTACTTCCGTCCTTTGATTTTTTTTTTTTTTATAGTAGTAAATGACACATTTAAAAATAAAAAATTAGTATATGAGTGTGGAGTTGAACACTACAAAAAAAATTGATTTTTAGTGAACAATAATCATGTCATGTTTTGTTATTATAGTTTTTCTAGTTAAAAAATTTTATTGATAGGAAATAGTTTTTGGTGACAGTATCCTGTCATTAAAAATGGTTTCCTATCATTAATGTTTTTTAGTTAGCAGTTTTAAGATAGGATTATTGTGGAATAAAACAACTGAAGGGTATTAATTCTGAAGGGTGCGAATTGTTTACTAAAAAGTATGAGTTGAAGGGTATGTAGCGTACGTATTAGTTGTTTTCACTAAAATGTATTATCAGTTATTCTAACTAATAAGTAATGTAAAATGATTTATGTATAAACAAATTTCTCACTATACATACTCTAATTAGACAAAGTATAGAGTGAAACTGGTTTATACATGAACCATTAGGAGGTATTAGTTGTTTTCATTGAAGAGTATTAGTTGTATTTACTGAAGAGTATTACTGATTTGCATTAAAAATTCTTAGTTGTTCAGTGAAAATGAACTAAGACTCTTTAGTGTAAAGCAGTAATACTCTTCAGTAAAAACAACTAATACTTTTCAGTGAAAACAACTAATACCCTTCAATGATTCATATATAAACCAATTTCACTATATATATATATATATATATATATATATATATATATATATATATATATATATATATATATATATATATATATACACCAGACTCATCGTGCAATTCAAGCGCATTTTTTTGAAAAGTTGGTCTTTTGTAAATAAAAAATCATTTTTATTTTTACTGAAAAGTCACTCATATTACTACTCCCTCCGTCTCGCGATTACTTTCGCACTTGCCTTATTTAAACGTCCCACAATTATTTTCACATTTTAAAAAAAGGAAACAACTCTCTCACAAAAATCAATAAAACGTAAAATCCCCTTAATAAATTAATTATTGTTGCAGTATTGGAGGGTGGGGTGCCAAACAGTGTATCATCGAGGATGGTTTTATTTGATGAAGAGAAGAAAACATTTGCTTACGCTTATTTAGAAGCTGACGTCTTGTTGAAACATTACAAGAATTTCAAGGCCACAATTTGTGTGACTACACAAGCTGGAATCGAAGATGGATGTGTGGTCAAATTTTCAGCTGAATTTGACAAGGAAAATCAACAAATTCCGGATCCAATTTTCTATAGGGATTTTATTGTCAAGGTTTTCCAAGATCTCGACGCATATCTAATTATCGAGTAGGTTTTATATGAAAATAGTTCAGTATAAACTTATCATGAAATAATTTTAGACAAAATATAGGGTGAAATTGGTTCATATATGAATAATTGAAGAGTATTAGTTGCTTACTTATTTACATTGAAGAGTGTTAGTTGTTCAGTGAAACCAAACTAATACCCTTCAGTTAAAACAACTAATATTCTTTCATAAAAATAACTAATGCCCTTCAATGATTTACGTATGAACCAATTTCACTCTACACATACTCATAATTTTAAAGTATTAATAATCTGATCAGGGTATCATTAATTTGGGTTAAAAAAATTGAAACAGTCACAGTATAATACCATGCACTGACCCAAATTAATGATACTCCTGATGAGATTATTGATACTTTATAACAATTTCATGATAACTTATTATAAACTATTTTCATATATTACCAATGGCTAATTAACTAATTAATGGTCTAGTTACTTATAATATATAATATTAATCACACATTAATTAAACAATTAAGAGATCGATCGTTGTAAGTTTTACTTTTCTGCATAATAATACTTGATATTCCAGGTTTTGGTTAACATTGGATGTTTAATAAATAAAGTTTGTATTCTGTCATTTTCGTTTTTTTTTAATAAATGTTGCAATATTATTCGAGTACAAATGTATAAAGGAGCAATACATAATTAGCATGAGCATGATAGCATGTACAAACAATAGTCACAAAAGGCAATTAATACTTGTACGCAATTTCACTTTAAATTAAAGTAACAATTTCAAATAGGAAACAATAACTTAACATAAATTAAGGGTTCATCTTATGTAAATTAATTTAATTTAAAATTCAATCGATTTGCAACTGTTACTTTATGCTAAATAATTAACATTGTTTAAAAATATATATAAAAGGCAAGTAGTTATGCGATAAAATTGGTTTATGTAAAATTTGTTAAATATTAATTATTGAAAAGATTAAATATAATAAAGTGGTATAATTTGAGTGGTTAGAACTTTATTATTAATAATTGAAAGGTGATGAATATAAGAAATACCCCAACCGCTTACAAAGACTACAAAACTAACAACTCAACATCATTCTTGAATTTACAATCTACATGTTGGCTGTTGGAGCTCTACATCTATTACCGAGAGGGTATGGGTTCGGGTCACAACTTTACCAATAAAAAAACAATTTACTTGAATCTTTCCTTTTTTTTTAAATCAAAACAAAATTACAACCCTTCCAAAACATAGTTACATTTATGCCTCATGGGTTATAATCCTAATTACAATCGAAATTTCTGCTCCGCTCCAATCTTGAGGATTAAGAGAGTTGAACGCAAATTGTGCTCACTCATGCGCCATGGTGTTTTTCTTCCTTGGGATATAATTTATTGCGTACACCATCTCTTCCTTCATGTCGTCCTATATATCCTTGAGGCCTACACTTTCCGGGCTAAATCACTCTTCTCTCATATGTATTGCCTCTATCGCCTCCATCGAATCTGACCACACTCTGACCCGCCTGAGTCCAAGCATCTTACACTTCCGTGTCCCTTCTCGAATGGCTTGAACTTCAGCCCCAAACACAAATCCCGGATTTTCTATATTTGTCTACACCCAGCTGCAATTGAGCTCTCCTCCCCTTGAATCAAAATGAAGCCAATCGAATATCGACTCCGTCTCATATTTCTTCAGACCTCTCGCCGAATTCTTGAAAGATTTCAAGTGTGTGTTGGCGTTCATATGAATTCAAGAACTTCCGAGCCCACTCAACTTTGATCTTTTTCCTTTTTCGGCCTTCTTCTTCCTTGTTTTCATGGGCAATTCTGTATCATGCATGTTGAATCTTTAACATAAAACCAATCCCACATTTACGATTGAATTTTGAAAAAGAAACTTGAAACTAATTAGAGAAGGAAAAGAAAGAGAAAGGTGGCAAACATTCTGAAATAGAAATATGTAAAATTGTTTACTTATTAATGCATTATATACATTATTTATTTTCGTGGGCATAAAACTTTGATTTGTTGTATTTTATCTATAGTACGTAGTAGTAGCACGGGAATATATAGGCTACTCAATAGGATTTGCGGTTCAACTAATTTAAGTTCACTTTGATTTTTTTTTTTTTTTAAGTTAATCAATTACAATAGTTTTCTAACATAATCAATTACAATAATTCCTCGATCACCGGGTACATGACAACATCTTTTCATCTCGCTGTAAACCGAAATCGCAATCACCACAAGAGGGGGACCACCCGAACCCACAACTCTGAACCACAATCACACTGCAGCCGGAAACGCAACCACAACAAGAGGGAAACACCTCCCCACCACAATAGGGGAACACCACCACACCACAAGAGGGAAATAGATTCCCTCTCCTTGTCTCGAATACAAGACCTCTGAGATCTTAGGTGGTGGCCTCAACCACTTGAGCTACCAACACTTGACGTTGCCTTGGTTCTTTTTATTAAACGAGTCTAAGTCTATTCTTTTTAATTTATTTATTTATATAAGTTCAAACTTATATAGATTTTTACTGAATTCTTTCAAACTCAACAAAGCGAATCGTTGCATATACAGACACATTATCCAATATAAACACTTTGAGTAATCCTCTTCTGCATTTGGTGCATGGTACACCACTCAACAGTTGAAACTATTTACACTGAAAAGTGTGATTTAATTACACAGAGAAGTGTAGTTTGATTACACTAAAAAGTTTACACTGAAAATCGATTTTCAATGTAAACTTTTCAGTGTAATATAATCATACTTTTCAGTTTAATCGGCCTACACTTTTCAGTGTAAGCAAAACTGTTGAATGAGTGCGCCGTGCACCTGGTACATATGAGACTATCCCAAACACTTTATGACGCAGTGGGAACGTGATTAAACATGATAATCCATTGATTCAATATGAATACTGGAATAACACAAATTAAACACGAGAAAAGGGATAAATCCAATATATTTCAATATTAACAATCAACTGAATAATAACGAGTTACATAGCTCCTATTTATAATAGAAATAATTAAACTAGGGTTTTAGGTGTATAAACCCTAAAAGCCCGACCCACTAATAATTAATTAAACTTAAATAAAGCCCTAAAACTATAGAATATAAATACTAAGAATAAATAATTAAATACATTCTTTATCTCCATCACTTTATATTCGATGACTATTTTTATATTAACAAAATGTATATGCCATATTTAAAAGAAATATTCAAATAAAATAAATTTCGGAAAAAAATACTAAAAGTTGTCAAATAAGGAAAAAGATAATCATGTAACACAAGCTCACTAATAAAAAAAGATGGATAGAAAGAAAGGACGGGTGGCGCGTGGTATTTGTCGACCCTCTTTTCGAGGGACAGTTGAACAAGCGACTCATGAATGATGCCGGGTTGGACGAGCCAATAATTCGACGGCGTTTGGTCTCCTTTTTTCCTTTTTTAAGCAAGAATCACAACTTTACCTTATCTTCACGATGATATGGACCCAAAATTGAATATTTTAACCCGCGTGTGAGAGTATTAAATTTAATTGTATGTATGATGATTAATTAAAATTGTAATTGGTGGAGTATAGTGTTAGGTACAATTGGAAGTCCAATAAATAATATTGCATTTGTGGTAAACAATGTGATTCGCAAGATCTAAGCATTTTAGTTGTCATAAAGAAGCTGGTTGGGCTACATTTTGTATAAAAATACCTATAATAAATAGTATTTATTGTGGTTTGTATAAAAATATAATGGATATAAAGAATCTTTGGATACCCTAATTAATGGAAAATTGGTTTTTGTAAATGAATAAAAAAAAACCCTAAGAAATATGAAAGTTTATAATAAATTAACCATCATTATTTCAGGTTGTCCGACTCAATTTTCAGTCCTCGCGAGAAAGCCTCGTGCATTTTAATTGCTCAATTTGAACTAATTCAAAACAATTTAACCTACATTTACCCATTTTAAAATAATCCTAGATTTTTTTATTAAAGAATTCCTTGTTTTATAAATATAAAGATAGAATTTGTTTGGCTGAGCTTATAAGCTCTTTTAAAATAGACTATATTAGGATTTATAAGCACCGTTAAAATAAAGCATTTAATATATAAAAACTTAAAATAAGCTCCTTATAATTTTTAAGTGGTAAGAATAAGTGAAGATATTCCACTTATTTTCCTCACCACCCTTACCTACCCACCCTATTCCGGATCTTCCCCACCTCCACCTACGTCTATCTCAACATAAAAAGTAAAAAATAAAAAATCATTTTATTTTAAAATTTAAATTTAAAAAATACTTAAATTATATATCATCAAATATCTTTTAAATTTTATTAGTCAAACACTTCAATAACTTATAAACTACTTAAACACTTTAAAAATAATGAGTATGTATAAAGTGAAGGGTTAATTGCACTTTTAGTTCCAAAAGAATGAGTTCATTTTAAAATGGTCACTTTTTCCGCACTTTTAATCTTATAGTTTTTAATAAGATATATTGTACTTATGGTCCCAAGATAATATGACAAATTTACAGTTTTGGTCTTGAAAATCAGCAGATAGGACATAACCGGTAAAAAAAAAAGATTTTTTTCGCACATAGGTACCAAAAATATTTTGCACCTATTTTCTTGGAACTAAAAGTGCAATTTATCCATAAAGTGAAATTGATTTATACATGAATTATTGAAGGATATTAATTGTTTTCATTAAAGAGTAGTAATTATTTTTATAGAAGGGTATTAGCTGATTTTATTGAAGAATATTAATTTATTTTTAGTAAAACAAATAAACTAATATGCTTCTAAAAAAACAATTAATCATCTTCCGTGAAAACAACTATTACACTTTAGTGAAAATAATTAATATCTTTTATAATTCATATTCAAATAATTTTACTTTATACTTTGTCAAAAATAATCTATTAAGCTTTTAAAAGAAGTGATTAAAAAAAAAAAAAAATCCCCATCTCCCTACACGCCAACCCCTATGCCTCGTGCCAAGCGCGATCTTGCTGCTACCATTTAGGATCTACAACTCTTTTTTTATGTTAAATGAGAGGTTTAAAAACTCTTTTCTCATTTTTATTACAAACCCTATTATAAATTTAATATTATATTTATGTAATCTTTGCATAATATGATAATAAGCAGAAGGTTTAGACAAGAGATTAAGGACAAAAATTTATATGATAATAATTTATGATAAGTTTATCATAACACGAAAGTATTGAATATTTAATTAGAAGTATTTATAATCCCAACAAGAATATCAAAAGTTAGGGTCATGAAGAACCTCTATAACAATTATAATATAATTATAACAATGACCCTGATTTTGATATTTCTGGTGAGATTATGCATACTTCTGATCAAATATTCGATACTTTAAAATAGTTTCATGACATGAATCGTTTTCATACAAAACCTACTTCAAAACAAGCTTTTCTTTTTCAAAAGGCAAAGTCTCATATGCATCAAGTGCACGGTGCACTCACTCAACAGTTGATACTGTATACACTGAAAAGTTAGTCTCAATCACACTGAAAAGTTAATCTCAATTACACTGAAAAGGTTACACTGAAAATCAATTTTCAATGTAAACTTTTCAGTGTAATTGAGACTAACTTTTCAGTGTAATTATGACTAACTTTTTAGTGTATACAGTATCAACTGTTTAGTGAGTGCATCATACACCAAATGCACAAAAGACTTACTCTTTTCAAAATTTAATAAGAAGATAGATGTTGTGAAGAGATGATAATTATCTATTCATATATAATCAAAACTCTATCCACAGCTAAAGCTTAAAATATACTACTAATAGATACATTCTAGATATTATACTATAAAGCCTATTAGAAAAAAAAATGCATATATATATATATGTGTGGTTTTTAAGACCTTAGAACAACATACTCTTGTTGAATCCAATTAAGTTAATTTTTTCTCTCAAGAAATGGCTAATTCCAAGCTTGAAGTAGATATTGTGATGAAAAGCGATGCTGAAAAAGTGTGGAAAATCACAAAGGACTTTCCCACAAATTTCCCCAAAGCGTTGCCTCATATAATCGAAAGCATGGAAATGGTACAAGGCCAAGGAATATCTCTTGGATCTGTCCTTAAGGCTACTTTCAAAGCAGGTGAATTTATTAAGTATAATTAATTACAATATCAACATTTTTATAGGGTAAGGTTCCTGTGCACCGTGCAATTGAAAATATATTTTTTAAAAGTCATTAAGAAAAATCACGGATAAATTATCCTTTGTTAAAATATTCCACCTCAGTTACTTGATTTCTTCCGTAGTAGTAAATGACACAATTTTTAAGAAAAAATAGAGTATGTAAATGTGCGGTTGAATAAAATAATCTACTTTTGTGAAAGGGAGAGTTATAGCGGAATAGTAATTGTGAGACGTCCAAATAAAACAGGTGTGAAAGTAAAAGCGGAATAGAGGGAGTAATAATATGAGGGACTTTTCAGTGAAAATAAGAGTGGTTGTTCGTTTATAAATGTATATATTTTCAAAAATGCACCTATATATAATCATTTTATGTGTATGTATGTATGTACAGTGAGACACTTGTTTATACATAAATAATCACTTTACAATAATTTTTAGTTAGAACAACTGATCATTACCTTTTAGTGATTCGAATAACTAATACTCCCTCCGATTCAAAATGTTTGATGTTTTAAGGTGTTTTTTTTGTTTCAAAATATTTGATGTTTTAGGGTATTTTGCACCTTATTTTCCTATTATGCCCCTATTTAAATTCTCCTAAAATATCACTCATATTTTCTCCTTACCTTTTAATAATTTTACACCATAAATAAACTAGTTGACTTTCCATTAATCTCTATTCAATCAATATATCATAGGGGTATAATAGTCACTATACACCACTTCTTAATTCTCATAACAAATCCTAAAACATCAAACATTTTGAATTGGAGGGAGTATCCTTTAGTGAAATAATCAATACACAGTAAAAAATTACACTTTAGTGAAATAACTCATACTTTAAAGTGATTCATATATGAAGTTATGAACTAGTTTCACTCTATACTTCAGCGTGAAATTAATGTTAATAAATTAATTATTGTTGCAGCATTGGAGGGTGGGGTGCCAAGCATGGCATTAGAAAGGATTGATTTATTTGATGAAGAGAAGAAAACATTTACTTACGCTTATTTAGAAGCTGACGTCTTGAAACTTTACAAGAATTTTAAGGGCACAATTTGTGTGACTAAACAAGCTGGTAATGAAGATGGATGTGTGGTCAAATTTTCAGCTGAATTTGACAAGGAAAATCAACAAATTCCAGATCCAATTTTCTACAGGGATTTTGTTGCCAAGGTTTTCCAAGATCTCGATGCATATCTAATACAATGCTTAATTAATTAATGGTTAAATTAGTTATAATAATAATAATAATCACACTATAATTAAATACTAAAGGGGGAAAATGTACTTTTTTTGTCCGTTTTCGTCCTGTTAACTTAAGAATTTTGAATTTCATCCTATGACTTACAAAAATTGTGTTTTTCATCCTGTTAACTTTGGAATTTTGAATTTCGTCCTATAACTTACATAAAATTGGTGTCACGTCAGATTTATTGGACAAAAAACATAATATTTTTTTAAGTTATAGGACGAAAAAACACAATTTTTTGTAAGTAATAGGACGAAATCCAAAATTCTAAAGTTAACAGGATGAAAAACACATTTTTTGTAAGTTATAAGATAAAATTCAGAATTCTAAAGTTAACATGACGAAAACCAAAATCAGTCAAAGTTAATAAACAAAAAAAAAAGGGAAAATTGGTTTTTTTGTCCTTTAAGTTTGGTCAATTTTGTTTTTCGTCCTCTAACTTTTGACTTTATTTTTTAGTCCGATAACTTTTAAAAAATTAACATTTTCGTCCTAAAACCGATAATTTTTTAGTCCTAAAATTAACATTTTAGTCCGATAACTTATGTTTTAGGACGAAAACGTTAATTTTTTTAAAGTATCGGACTAAAAAATAAAGTCAAAAGTTAGAGGACGAAAAACAAAGTTGACCTAACTTAGAGGACAAAAAACTCAATTTTCCCAAAAAAAAATGCATTTTCCCTGCTAAAGGCGTTGGTTAATTTTCATTTTAGCTTAATAATACTTGATATTCCAGGTGTTGGTTAACCTTGGATGTTTAATAGATGAAGTTTGTTTTCTGTAATTTCTCCTTAGTGAGGAATATTTTTATTAATTGCATTACCTCATCAATGTAATTTTCGTTTTCTTTTGTGAGTAATAATGCGTGTTGCAATATTATTAGACTATAACTTGTTTAGAAATTTATAAGCACTCTAAAATATTTGTTAAAATAAAGTATTCAATATATAAAAATTTAAAATAAACTTCTTACCATTTACTCCATTTAAACGAGAATATTCCATTTATTTTTAATTTTTAAACGATAAAAAGTAAATGAGAATATTCCATTTATTTTCCTCGCCACCCCACCTACCCATCCCGTAATTTACCCACATTTCCTCCATCACTGTTTACGTCCACCTCAACTTAAAAGGTAAATATAATTATTCCACGTGTTCAATATTAGTAGGCCTACTTTTTTTGTAGTTATTTTTTGTCATAAGTTGAAGGGTATTATGAGGTATTGTGATGTTCATTTATTAATAAAATTATTGTTTATGGAAAATATCAATAACTTTATTGATAAATAAATCTCACAATATCTTATAATACCCTCCAACTTATAACAAAAAATAACTGCCCAAAAAATAGGCATACTAATATTGGACGGAGGGAGTATTTTATATTAATATTTAAATTTAAAAATACTTATTATAAATTATTAATTTTTTTATAAATTTTATTAGTCAAATACTTCAATAACTTATAAACTACTTAAAACCCTTAAAAATAATGAGTATGTATAAGATGAAGGATTAATTGCACTTTTGGTTCCAAAACAATGAGTTCATTTCAAAATGATCATTTTTTTCCGCACTTTTAATCCCGTAGTCTTTTTAACATTTTTTTTATCCCAAAAAAAAGAAAGATATATTACACTTTTGGTCCCAAAATAATATGGAAACTTTGATCTTTGGTCCTGAAAATCAGCAGATGGGATAGAAACCGTAAAATAAAAAAAGAAAAAATGGAATTTGTCGCACATAGGTACTAAAAGTATTTTGCACTCATTCCCTTGGAACTAAAAGTGAATATTTTTCATAAAGTGAAATTGATTTATACATGAATCATTGAAGGATATTAATTGTTTTCACAGAATGATATTAATTATTTTTATTGAAGAATATTAGTTTATTTTCAGTAAGACAAACAAGCTAATACGCTTTAGTAAAAATAATTATTACACTTTAGTGAAAATAACTAATACACTTCAATAATACGCCGTCAGGCCGAGATCGACGCCGCTCCTATCCGCACTCACCGACCAGGAAAGGAGCCAGCCCGAAGCAGGGCCACCTGCCAGCCCCGGCAGGAGCAAGAAGCGGCCAGGAGGGCCGCCAGCAACCCCCGGCCTCAGAATCTAAAGAGGCGCCTCGACGAGGAGGCCGACTCACAGCGGGCTTCTCGCCGACCGGCGGGATCGGTCTTCTCCCGGTTGGGAACCCAGGCTCGGGGAGCTGCCCGACCTTGTGAATCCAACGCCAGCTCCACGCCCCGGGAGCGAGAACAGGCACGATCTCCCAGGCGTCACAACGACACGGCCCCGAGGCCGTCGGTCCGTGACCGCTTGGGGGACAACCCTCGTCCCCGTTCTCCCCCCGCGGCCGACAACGCCATGGCCGCCATCCTAAAAAAGGTCTCGGACCTTGAGGCCAAGCTCGAGAGGCGGGACGGGCAACATCATGTCCCCTACATGCCCAACTCGCCCCTCGCAGACATCTTGGTGCGGGCCCCGGCCCAACCAAAAATCAACGTGGCCGCCGTGGGCCAATATGACGGGGAGACGGACCCCGTCACCCATCTCAGCAAATATTCCACCTACATGATCTCAATGGGGGCAACGGATGCCACCCAGTGCAGGATGTTCCCGCTAACCTTGGGGGACAGGGCTCACCGATGGTACTCCTCGCTTCCCGCGGGGAAGGTGGTTTCATTCCACCAACTAGGGGAACTGTTCTTGGAACACTTCTCCTCGATGGCACCGCGGATGGCCGGCGCCAACCGCATGGCCAACCTGGCCCAAGGAAAAGACGAGACTGACCGGGCGTACATCGACCGGGTAGATCGCATCATCATGGAGGGTGAGCCCGTAGGGGACGAGGTCAAGCTCGTCGGGATCATAGGCGGACTCCGCCTAAAAACCAAGCTATGGAAGTCAATGAACAAGGACTACCCCAAGTCCTACGCGGAGTTCCGGCAGCGGGCCGGAAAAATCATCTACAATGCGGACATCCTGGCACAACGGCTGGGCGAGAGCGCCCCTGCCGAGAAGGAGAAACCACGCGCCTCGACGGGCACCACATCAAGCCGGAGGAACTTTTCCTACCGGGCTCCCCAGCCTTTCAAGCCCTTCGATTCCGTCGAAGTGAAGCTGGCTGAAAAACTGTCGGCCACCCCGGAATACGTCTATGTGCAGATCCGGGACAAAAATATGATGCCCAAGGCGCGGCCATGGGTCCACAAGCCAGGGGTGCAGCTCAACCCCAACAAATACTGCCACTACCACCAAACCGTCGGGCACAACACCAGTGAGTGCCGCGACCTCCTAAAACAGCTCTGGCGACTCTTCGAGGAGGGGAAGCTAGAGGAGTTCGTGAAGAGACCGGCGGCCAGACCGGAGACTCATGCCGCTGCCCGCCCTGCAGAGCCAAACCGGGAGGCAGCCCTCATATGCCCACCGATGCCAGAACATCAAGCTCGCCGGGCAGTCAACATGCTCTCCCCGGTGGGCGGCTTCGCACCCACCACCTCGCTGTCCAACCGCAGGCAGAAGAGCGAGCTGCGGGCAATGGACAACGTCCACCAGATCGCCTTGCCGGTCAACATGACGGCAAGAGAGACGGACCTCCTCGCCTTCAAGGAGGAAGATCGCACCGGGGTCATCTACCCGAACCACGACGCCCTGGTCGTATCCGTCAACATCATGGGCGTCACTGTCCATCGCATGCTTGTCGACAACGGAGCCTACTGCAACATTCTCTTCAAGACCGCGTTCGACCAGCTGGACAGCTCCTTTGAGAAGTATGTGGAGCCATGCGACCAGGTCATCAAAGGCTTCGGCGACGCCACAGTAAAACCCTACGGGATAGTTAGACTAGCCGTAGAATTAGTTTCTAGCATAGACGCTGAGGTTAAGGCTTCGAAACAGCTCGACTTTATCATTGTCGACCAGCCGTCAACCTATAACGGGTTTCTCGGCAGGCCATTCGAGCACGAGTTCGAAGCCGCCGCCTCAGCCTTCTATTATTGTATCAAGTTCCCAACCCCCTCCGGGAAGGTTGGGACTCTTAAGGGAAATCAGAAAATGGCACACGGATGTTTGGCGTATATCGATGTTATTTCAAATTTTGCAAATCTAGATTATGTCTGCACAATCGGGGAGGGAGACATGGAAATAGACGAAGAAATCCCACCCGCTGCCCACCCAATGGAAGAAGATTCGCAAACTTTTGAGAACATCCAAGTCGACCTGGAGCCAAGGCTCGGGTACGAGCCCATGGAAATTGACAAAACTCTAACAGGGCAGATCGACGATCCACGATACGGCGAGCGGGGAGCCAGTCCGATCGAAGAATTAATTTCGGTCACGATGAAGAGTCGGCCAGAAGTAAGTGTTCAACTCGGTTCGTCAATGTCCGGCAAGATGCGGGCGGAGATGACCGCTTTTTTAGAAAAGAACTTAGATGTATTCGCATGGTCCCACGAAGACATGGTCGGGATCGATCCAGCCGTATGCTCACACCAACTACACATCGATCCATCCCGCAAGCCGATCTCACAGAAAAGAAGGAAATTCGGCCCAGACAAATACGCGGTCATTGCCACCGAGGTCAAAAAGCTACTCGACAACAAACTCATCGGGATGGTCGACCCCGACGACAAGCCTCAATGGGTGTCCAACGCTGTACTCGTCAAGAAAAGCAACAACACATGGCGATTGTGCATCGATTTCACGGACCTAAACAAAGCTTGCCCAAAAGATCACTTCCCGATGCCACACATCGACCACCTGGTGGACAGCACGGCCGGGCATGAGATGCTCACTTTCATGGACGCTTTTGCCGGCTATCACCAGATCCCGATGGCCGCAGACGACCAGAAGCACACAACTTTCCTCACCGAGAAAAACATGTATTTTTGGAAGCGGATGCCATTCGGACTCATGAACGCTGGGGCAACTTACCAGAGGCTGGTCAACCACATGTTCCACGATCAAATCGGGGCGACCATGGAGGTATATATCGACGACATCGTCGTCAAGAGCGAGAAGAAAGAAGACCACCTCACACACCTAGCCGAAACTTTCGAGATCTTGCGAAAATATCGGATGAGGCTCAACCCGAAAAAGTGCAGTTTCGGCGTCGAGTCGGGCAAATTCTTGGGGCACATGGTCAGCCAGCGGGGAATCGAGGCAAACCCGACCAAGGTACAGGCGATCCTCGACATGAGCCCTCCCCGCACGGTGAAGGAGGTGCAGAAGGTGACGGGCAGCCTGGCCGCTCTCAGCCGTTTCATCTCCCGCATGGGGGATCGATGCAAGCCTTTATTTGACAGCATGCGGAAGGGGAAACTCAACTGGACTCCCCAGAGTCAGCTCGCTTTCGATAATTTGAAAGCATACCTGTCAAACGCCCAGGTGTTGGCCAAGCCCGTCCCCGGCGAGAAGCTTTTCTTGTACTTGGCGGCGTCGGACTCAGCTCTCAGCGCCGTGCTAGTGCGGGCTGAGGGGCAGGCACATCTGCCAATCTACTATGTCAGCCAGACACTTCACGACGCCGAGCTGCGGTACCCACCCCTGGAAAAGTTAGCATACGCCCTAGTAATGAGCGTACGCAAGTTACGCCCATACTTTTTTGATCACCAAGTAGAAGTACTGACAACAATGCCACTCCGCCAAGTACTACATCGGCCAGACACGGCGGGCAGATGCCTCAAGTGGGCTGTGGAGATCGGGCAATTTGGAGTCACATACGCTCCCCGAACATCTATTAAAGGCCAAGCAATGGCCGACTTCATAGTCGAGCTCACTCACCCGGAGGCGATGTCCAAGATCGAGCAACCACCTTGGAAAATGTACGTTGACGGATCCTCCACAACCACGCGGGCAGGCGCGGGAATTGTCCTTCTCAGCCCGTCCGGCCAGTCATTCACAACAGCCATAAGATTCGGTTTCCACGCGACCAACAATGAGGCCGAGTACGAAGCCTTAATCAACGGCCTGGAAATGGCCATGGCCATGGGAGTAAAGAGACTCCAGGTCTACAGCGACTCGCAGCTCGTTACATGTCAAATCTCAGGAGAATACGAGGCGCGCAGCGACAGGATGTTGGCCTACCAGGGATTAGCAAAGAACTTGCTCGAAAAATTCGACCAGGTGTGCATAGAGGTGGTACCCCGACTCGATAATACTCAAGCAGACGCACTCGCCCGCCTCGCAACATCCGAAGGGGCAGCCGACATGTCCCAGATCACAGTTACTTACCTGACCGCCCCTACGAGTTCGAACCAGCGGGTGAGTAGCCTGGGGCAAGCGGAAGACAGCTGGATGACCCCAATCCTGAAATACCTCCGTGATGGCCAACTCCCAGTCGACCGGGTAGCGGCAAGACAGTTGCAGCTCCGGGCGGTACGGTACACGACCATCGGGGACCAGTTGTACAAACGAGGCTTCGCCCTGCCCCTCCTAAAGTGCGTGACGCAGGAGCAGGGAAGGAAGATCTTGGTCGAAATCCACGAAGGACGCTGCGGGAACCACGCCGGCGGCCAGGTGCTCGCCCAGAAGGTCATCCGACAGGGATATTTCTGGCCCACCCTGAAGAAGGACGCAATCAACTACGCACGGGCATGCCACAAGTGTCAAATCTATTCGCCGACGATCCATCAGGCCCCGACCGAGCTCACCTCAATCCTGAGCCCGTGGCCGTTTGCAAAGTGGGGGATCGATCTCATTGGCCCTTTGCCTACGGCCCCGGGCAGCGTCAAGTACGCAATTGTCGCCGTGGATTACTTCACCAAATGGGCGGAGGCAGAGTCACTGAAAACGATCGACCAGGAACACGTGATCAGGTTCATCTGGCGCAACATAATCTGTCGATTCGGCCTCCCACAGATAATCATTTCGGACAACGGGAAACAATTCGACGGGCTAGAGATGGAAAGATTCTGCCAAAAGCACAAGATCAAAAGGTTGTTCTCGTCACCCTACCACCCCCAGTCGAACGGGCAGGTCGAGGCAGTAAACAAGATAATCAAACACACGTTGAAGACGAGGCTGGAGGAGAGCAAGGGAACATGGGCAAGCAAGATACCCGAAGTGTTATGGTCATACAGAACGACGTGTCGCACCGCAACCGGGGAGACTCCTTTTGCTCTGGCCTTCGGAACAGAGGCAGTCATCCCGGCTGAAGTCGTCATCCCGAGCCTCCGCACCTCACAACCCGTGGGGACCGAGAACGACCAAGCCATGCTAAACGAGTTGGACCTGCTGGAGGAGAGAAGGCTGTCCGCAGAACAAAGAAACATAGCTTACAAACGCCGGGCTGAAAAATACTTCAACTCGAAGATCAAGATCAGGGAGTTCGAAACCGGGGACCTGGTACTCCGACGGACGGTCGGGCAGCCCAAGGGGGCATTTGGTCCGAATTGGGAGGGACCCCTAAAGGTCTCCAGCCGCCTCGCCAATGGAGCCTACGAGCTGGAAAGCCTTGAGGGCAACCCGGCCCAATACCCTTGGAACGCCTCCCTACTCAAAAAGTACTACCAATAGGAGCTCATTGTAGTCGCTACTCAAAGCGCAAACTTGTAAAAACATTTAAGCGGTTGTTAAATCAATCCCATCTTCATGAAGTCGCTGCCCGATATTCGGCTATAGCACTTCATTAATTAATCTGTTGGTTAATTCTTTAAGCGGTTGGTAAAACAATCCCATCTTCGTGAAGTCGCTGCCCGATATTCGGCTATAGCACTTCATTAATTAATCTGTTGGTTAATTCTTTAAGCGGTTGGTAAAACAATCCCATCTTCGTGAAGTCGCTGCCCGATATTCGGCTATAGCACTTCATTAATTAATCTGTTGGTTAATTCTTTAAGCGGTTGGTAAAACAATCCCATCTTCGTGAAGTCGCTGCCCGACATTCGGCTATAGCACTTCATTAATTAATCTGTTGGTTAATTCTTTAAGCGGTTGTTAAATCAATCCCATCTTCGTGAAGTCGCTGCCCGATATTCGGCTATAGCACTTCATTAATTAATCTGTTGGTTAATTCTTTAAGCGGTTGGTAAAACAATCCCATCTTCGTGAAGTCGCTGCCCGATATTCGGCTATAGCACTTCATTAATTAATCTGTTGGTTAATTCTTTAAGCGGTTGGTAAAACAATCCCATCTTCGTGAAGTCGCTGCCCGACATTCGGCTATAGCACTTCATTAATTAATCTGTTGGTTAATTCTTTAAGCGGTTGTTAAATCAATCCCATCTTCGTGAAGTCGTTGCCCGACATTCGGCTATAACACTTCATTAATTAATCTGTTGGTTAATTCTTTAAACGGTTGTTAAGTCAATCCCGTCTTCGTGAAGTCGCTGTCCGATATTCGGCTATAGCACTTTTGGGCGATCGACCAGAACACTACCGCTTATCATTTATTGTCTGGTTACGTTATTTACGTTATTTACCCGGCTGGAAAACTAAAAGTTTAAGGAGACAAAGCGAAATAAAGGGCAATGTAATTTCATTAAGAAAAGGAGAGAGTACAAGACGGCCAGCGGCCAGCAAACTTTACAAAAACAAAAGAAAAGAAAATTATGGATGCGCCTCGTCCACCGCCCCCAGGTCCTCATTCGCCTCCTCGTCGGCGATCGGATAAAGGAAAGTCGCCGGGTCGCCAAGGAACGACAAATCCAGCCCGCGATCGACCAAGTCCTTGAGCGTGATATCATAGTCCGAGGAGGGAGGATTGGACTCGACGTAACTCTTCAAGTCGGCCAGAGGCCCGGAGTAATCGGCCTGGGGATTTTGGCGGAGTAGGGAGCGAATCGAGTCGGCGTATGCATTGATATACACCATGGACCCAGCCGACTCGCCCTCAGCGGCCAATCGAGCACGCTCGGATTCCAGGCGTCTCTCCACCTCCGCCGCGAGAGCCTCCTTGGCTTGGCGGACTTCTTCGGCCGTCCTCGCCTCGGCCTCGGCGCGTCTCCTCCTCTCCTCCTCGAGGACGGCCTCCAGTTCAGCCCGACCCGCTCGGCCGGCCTCCAGCTCTTCCCGGAGTTTCTTGACCTCCTCTTCCAGGCGAGTAGCTTCGTCCCGCTTCGTCTGGAAGGCCGCCCTGTAGGAGGAGGCAGTCCGCATCTCCCGCTCGTATTCGAGCATGATGCCCTCCATGGCGATGGCGTTGCGGGAGGTACGGATGGCTGCCGCCCTCATCCGATCGGCGAGCGGGACGGTCCTCGCAGCCTTCTGGCAGTTGAGGGTCCAGGACCGGGGAAGGTTGAGCACGGCGCGGCGCAGTTCCTCCGGCCAAGTCTCGGGCACGGCCTCCGAGTACGGAGGTTCCTGCGAGCGCAGGAATTGAAGAACCTCGAGCGGGGGCAGAGGCTCCGGCCTGCGTAAACACGGGAAGAGAAGACATGTTAAGAAAAAATCCTACATCGAGAAAACGGCTAGAAAACTTAGAGAAGGAAGCATAATACTTACGTGAGGTTATTACCCCAGCCGAGGAATGAGAAGTCGCTGCGGTCGCGGGCAGGGGAGGCAGGGCCCCCTAAGGTCGCCTCGACTGTGCCGGCCACGAGCCCGCCAGAAGCCGGGTTCAGATTGACCGTCACCATGGCCGGGTCAACAGATGTCTGGCCCTCGACCCGGGCCTGCTTGGACGGGCGCTGCCCGTCTATCGGGGAGGAGGATGTCGGGGGCACCGGGGCCGCGGGCGGGCTGCGAATCACCACCCCTGCGGCACGGACGGCTCCCCGCTTCGCCAGCTTGGCCAGGGCGTTCTTCTTGGGCGCCATGTCGACGGTTTCCTCGGACGATTCGACGTTCACGATCGGGATGGTAGCCTGGCCGGCCTCGGCTGCGGTCCTTGGGGAAACTGCCGGGGAGGTCGATGGCGTGGAGGATTCAGCCGGGAAGCGTTGCTCTGCGAGAAAAGGGACAAGATCAGAAATCGAGCAGCGAGAACGAGTATAAGGAGAGTCGGGCAGGAAAAGAGTCTTACCACCGAAATCCAAATGGCGCGGGAAAGTCTGGAGTCCGGAGAGCCTTCTGTACTCGTCGTCGTTGAGAAGTTCGACGTCGCGGTTGTCCACGCTCTCGGATCTCACCAAGGCTAGCGCCTGCCTAAAATCGTCGGTCAGGTCGGCTTGATTTGGAATCGTGCAACCTGCACAATGAAAGAAGAATTAGATCAGTACTAAGAAACGAAGAAAAAGTCAGTGTTTACCTCGACGATTGCGCTCCCGATATTCTCGTGGAACCGGGATGGTGTGCCCGTCAATGCCGACGCTCTCCCAGGCGCCGCCGACCCACCACCACCTTTCCTGCCAGTGCGTCACCTTCGACGCGATCCCGAAGACAATGGCATCTCCACCCCGGGGCTTCACGGAGTAATACCCGTGGTTCATTCGCCCGACCGAGGCCACGGTATAGTACAGGTAGTTGAGCTCGGACGGGGTGGGCATACGGTGTAGCCCGCGCCGACCAAGAGCGACCATTGCCCCCAGGATGTAGCTCCACCCATTCGGGGTGATCTGGGTGATCGACAGATTCCAGGCCGCGAGTAGCTTGGAGATGGCCGGGTGAAGCGGGAAGCGGAGCCCGGCATGTAGTGTGTCCGCATTTATGGCAATGAGGCCTTCCGGAGGCTGGTCGGCCCGTTCATTCTCCCGGGGAGCGTAGAAAAAGACGTCTGAGGGCGCCTGGAAGGTCCAATACAATTCCTTCACGTCGGCGTCCGGGGGCAGGCAGCTAGGGCGGCGAGAGGCCCCGAAGTCGGTGTCCTGGGCTTCGAGGTATGCGCGGGGAGGGCGCTTCCGCACGAACCGGCTCATGTACTTCGAGTGGTCGAACCCGATGAGCCGGCTGTCCGCGTAGTCAATCTGGTCGGGCACGGCTTCCCGCTCGAATAAGAAATCTTCGGCCCGGGGCGGGTAGGCGGAGACCGGGGAAACGCTTAGGGCTTCCCCCTCTCGCTGGGGACTCATCCCCTCCAAATCGTCCGCGAAGGCATCCACATCCGTGGAATTGCCCTCGCCCTCTCTGGCGGCGGCGCGGGACGTTCCTTCCCCGGCCGGCTGGAAAGGCCTCTCGGCATCGGCGGCGGCACGGCGGCGGAAATGATAAGCATCGGCGGCGCCGAGGCTCTCGACGGAGTCGCTCATAACGAAAGTAAAGTAAGGAGTGTCGACGAAAGGAGCAAGAAATTACCTTAGGACGCAGAAAAGACCGCCGGAATCTGGAGAGTTCGCCGGAATCTGAGGAATTCGCCGGAGAACTTGAAAAACCTTAAAGGGGGGCACGAGTTTGCAAGAGTGGGAAAATGAGAGAATGGGCTGGGAGCCCCTATTTATAGAAGAAAAAGGAGGGACTAAACAGCAAGAAAACGGGGTCGAAAATGAAATTAAACAAAGTTCGGGGGGGGCGCGTGGGGGTCACGCGCGCAGCGGTTGGGGAGCAGGTTCGGCGGACGTGACCCCTGGATTTCTGCGCATCAGTCACGCCATCCCGTGACGTCAGCAGGCGCAGCAGACGAGGCGTCGTCTTGGAAATCGAAACGTCACCCCCAAAATTCAAATTCAAAATCAAAATGGTCTGCAGTTCGACCAGCCCGCCACCCGGCGACTGCGGCCCCCCGTTGTCGGGCTGGTGGGGCAATTGTTACACCCGATATCCTACTACCCGATCCATCGGGTATCAGATACAGGCCCACTGCTGTGGCGGGCTCGGAGGAGAACAGTCCTCCGGCCGGTCAGACAAGACGGACAGGAACCCAGACGCTGCCCGACATAAGCCTCTGGGATCGGCCGGGAAGGGTACTTATAATCCACACGCCCGTATATCGGGCGGCCAGCGACGAGCCTCTGTGCAGGTACTCTACCCGCCTTCCCGCAAATGACCCACCGGGGCATTTTCGCCCGGACTCGCTTCCCGGTACCCGAGTACCCGTCTACTCGACGGCAGGCCGCGCCAGCTGTGAGAGGACGTCGAGTGCCATCAATCCAGAGGATGTGACAGGGTCAAAGAGGGTAGTTGAGGCCAGGTCCAATCACCTCAGGGGTGACAGTGCCACATGGCATCTCCTCATTGGTTCGTAGGGGAGGCTGTAGCCACTGATTACCTTCCAGCTAGGAGCAGGAGGGGCCCACAGTCCACCTACCAAGCTTGGGGAACCCCCACTTTGAACATTATAAATAGGGTTTTGAATGCCAATTTGTAGGACACAAGACATTTATTGCAAAGACATACTTGAGAGCTCATTTACTCTCGCATTTATTGCTCTCTGTCATCATTAATATAAAATCCTACCCGCTAGGAACCCGGCAGCGAGATCCGTCATAAATCGCTGTCAACATATGTTAACCATTTTTATTTTATATTTAATAAAAAATAAGCTCTTGAAACAAGTGTAAAGTCCCCATCTCCCTAGCATTTAGCAGCATCTACAACATTTTTCTTTCCTATTATTAATTGGGAAGTTTAGAACGGCGGAATTACAATAACTTAACATAAATGTTAAGGGTTGGTGTTATGTAAAATAAGTTAAATTAATTAGGGACTGCCACTTACTATAAAATAACTAATATTTTAACAAAACAATTAATAATATTTAAAATTAAATAATAACAATGACCCTGACTTTTTATACTCCTGTGAAATTATACATACTCCTAATTAAATACTATTCAATATTTTAAAACAGTTTTATGATAAGTTTATTATGAATCGTTTTCATATAAAATCTCATCCTAAACAAACTTTTCCTTTTCAAAATTTAATAAGAAGATAGATATTGTGACGAGATGATTATTATCTATTCGTATATAATCAAACTCAACCAAAACTCATATCCACCGCTAAAGTTATTAAATATGGTTCTCTAATAACTTTTATACTTTTTTTTTAAAATGTTTCATAATAATTTTTACACCCTAAATATGGAAATAAAATATTCTCACAAAACCTATTTTAATTCAAAATACATTTTATTCATTGGTTCAAAAAATCAATAAACCAGTTTTTCTTATAATTTGTATCACCCCACCTCTAAAATTTAAGAGAAAGCGGATGGAGTACATACTACACATTACATTATAAACTCCTATCCACAGCTAAAGTTGTAAAATATAGGTTCTCCGATAACTTTCATAACTTCCTTTTTAAAAATGTTTCACAATAATTTTCACACTTTAAATATAGAAATAAAATATTCTCACAAAACCTATTTTAATTCAAAATACTTTTTATTTAGTGATTCAAAAAAACAATAAAATAATTTTTTTTCTTTTAATTTATATCAGTACCCCACCTCTAAAATTTAAGAGTGGATGGAGGGAGTACATCCTACACATTACATTATAAAGCCTTTTAGAAAAAATGCATATATACATGTGGTTTTTTTAGGACCTTGAGACACACTTGGAAACAACATATTTTTGTTGAATCCAATTAAGTTTAATTTTTCTCTTAGGAAAATGGGTAATTCGAAGCTTGAAGTAGATATTGTGATGAAAAGCGATGCTGAAAAAGTATGGAAAATCACAAAGGACTTACTCACAAATTTCCCCAAAGTGTTGCCTCATATATTTGAAAGAATTGAAGTAGTACAAGGCCATGGAATGTCTGTTGGATCTCTCCTTAAGATTACTTTTAAACCTCCGGGTGAATTTATTACATACTCCGATTCATTTTTGTTTTCCACTTTCAAAGTGGCACGAATTCTAATAAAAAAATTGTTTATTAGTATTTGTTGGTATAAAGTTGTTTTGTGGATATAAACTAAGGGTAAAAGGGTCCTTTCAACTTTTTAAAAGGTAAAGTTAAAGTAATATATGTACTTTTTTACCATTTTGGGAAATAGATTGAGAAAGTGGAAAAAAATCTTCCTTTTATAGTAATACGGACAATCTAAAATGAATCGGAGTGAGTATTATGTACAATTAATTACAATATCAACATTTACTATGGGTAACTATTTTGTGCACTATGTAACTGAAAATGCATTTTCGCAAAGTTATTCTGAAAAATCGCCTTTGTTATACTGAAAGATTATCCTTTGTTAAAATATTCTACTATCACTTGATTTCTTTCTTAGTTGTAAATGACATATTCTTTTAAGAAAAAAATAGTATGTAAATGTGGAGTTGAATAAAATAATGATAATTTTATGTTTTATTGATTTTTTTTAAAGAGAGAGGGAAAGAGTTATTTCCTTTTGTTTGGGTATGAACGTAATTATGAGACGTCCAAATAAAGTAGGTGTGAAAGTAATCGCGGAACGGGAGGAGTAGTAATATGAGTGACTTGTCAGTAAAATAAGAGTGACTTTTCGTTTATAAAGGAGTAACTTTTCAAAGTGGCGCTTGAGTTGTACGATGCACCTGGAGCGTGTATATATGTCACTACAAGAAATTAATGATTTGCCTACAAAAAGAATTCAACAAAAAAGTTTGTAGTAAGAATTGCCTACAATTTGCCTACGATATTTTCTAATTATAAAATCATCTATATTTCTCAACCTAAAACAACCTGCCTACGAAATTAATTTGTCTACGGAATAAATTCCCTAGGTATAATTACCTATAAGTCATTTGCCTACAAAAATTTACCTACAACACAATTTGTCTGCGAAATTTCCATAGGCAAATTACTTTGTAGGTGGGGAGGGAAGATGCATATACAATTAGAAATTTTTTTAGGCAATTCGTAGGTAATCCCCCTACAAATTTTTTTGTTGGTAATTTCGTAGCTATATTGACAATTTCCGTAGGTAATTTTATGTTTTCTTATAGCGTGTATATAAAAAAAGTAGATTATGTACAGTGAAAAACTTGTTTATATATAAATAATCACTTTATAATATATTTTAGGTAGAACAGCTGATCATACCTTTTAGTGAAAGTGAAACAGCTAATACGTACCCTTCAACTCATACTCATTAGTAAACAACTTAATTGCACCATTCAGAACTAATACTACATGCGTCCAAAAAATAAATTGGTCCTAATTTTTTCACACGTGGTATGTTGAAGGAAAAAATTTCTATAAACGATCATTTTATTCAAAAAATAGATCTCTGAAACTCCGTAATACACTTCCGACATATCGCATTAAACCACGTGCAAAAAAGCAGGACTAATTTTCGTGGACGGAAGGAGTACTCTTTAATGAAAACATACATTTTAGTAAAATAAATTCATAACCTTCAAAGTGGTTCATGTATGAACTCGTGTCACCCTAATTTTTTTAACATAAAATTAATGTTTCATCTCGTTAATAAATTAATTATTGTTGCAGAATTGGGTGGGGTGTCAAGCAGCTTATTAAAGAAAATTGATTTATTTGATGAAGAGAAGAAAACATTTGCTTACATTTATTTAGGAGCTGACATCTTCAAACATTACAAGAATTTTAAGGGCACAATTTGTGTGACTACACAAGTTGGTATTGAAGATGGAAGTGTGGTCAAATTTTCAGCTGAATTTGACAAGGAAAATCAACAAATTCCAGATCCAATTTTCTACATGGATTTTGTTGTCAAATTTTACCAAGATATCGATGCATATCTAATAATCAATGCTTAATTAATTAATTAATGATTTAATTACTTATAATATTAATAATCACACATTAATTAAATAAGGCAACGAAAATAGTTCAATCATGAAACCATATTCAAATATCAAATATTTGATCAGGAGTATCGATAATCGCATCAGGAGTATCATTAATTTGTATCTATGGTATTATATTATAATTGTTGTAAATTTTCTTGAACTCAGATTAACAACACTCCTAGTCAGGAGTATCGATAATCGCATCAGGAGTATCATTAATTTGTATCTATGGTATTATATTATAATTGTTGTAAATTTTCTTGAACTCGGATTAACAACACTCCTAGTCAAATTATCAATACTTCTATTAAAATATTTAATACTTTATAACAATTTCATTATAAACTTATCATGAACCATTTTTATAGGAAACTTATTTATTAAAGGCGTCGCTTACTTTTCAGCTAAATAATACTTGATATTCCAGGTGTTGGTTAACCTTGAAGAATCTTTTTATTAATTGCACTACCTCCTAAATGTAATTTTCGTTTTCTTTTGTGAGTAATAATATGTGTTGCAATATTATTCGAGTATAAATATGTAAATGAGCAATACATAATTAGCATGAGCATGATAGTATGTACAACCAACTAATAAAAAGGCAAGTAATACTTATACGCAATTTTCACTTTAAATTAAGGTAACAAAATCAAATAGCAGTAACATAATTAATTAAAATAAAAAGGGTACTTTTAGAATAATATTATTTAAATAAAAATGGCATTGTATATTTCTTTTTAAGTAAAATTAAAATGAATGTAACTTTGAAATAAAGTACATGGAAATTTTTATATGCTTCGACTTCAAGTACATCAAAACAATCCATTAAGGCCCATACTAAATACCACTCCAATTTATAAAGATACACCTCCATCAAGATATATGTATAATTTTAATAATTAAACATAAAAAATAAAAATCTAAGACTACATGCACCACATCTCATTCTTACGAAAAAGACGTTAAACCATGTACGTGTGAAAGAAAAAAAAATAGATTGATCTTGCCTTCGTCATGACACGATCAGACGGCACAACAACGATTATACATGTTTTTAAATTAGAAAACGGTGAAAATGACAGCATTTCGACCTTCCTCTGCATGTCTTTTTTTTGTCCCTTATTTCATACATCTTCTCTTTAATGTATAAACTCTAGTTTTAAATGTTTAAAATTGCTTATATTGTGTGAATTTGTGTACGAAATATTGATATTTTCGTCATTTCAGTTGTATGATTGACATTTGCATGTTTTTTTTTTAATTTTCGTCAAACCAAATTTCGGACCCGGTTAGTTGATAATTTTACATATTTTCGGACATTAATTACCAAACTTTTTAATAGTTTAAATTTTTGGTAACAAGTTTACGCAATCTGGTTAATTTTTGCTGAAATACTGTGTTAATTTTTTTGGAAATATTTTTGTTGAAATGTTGTGTTAATTTTTTGGAAACTTTTTTTACCGAAACATCTTCAGCGTAAGAATGAGATGAGGGGTGTATGTAATCTTAGATTTTTTTTTTGTTTGTTAAATTATTAAGGTTATATATGTCATTTTATTATTTTAATAAAATATTAAAATATTTATGGAGGTGTATCTCCATTAGTTGGAAGGTATTTAGTCTGGTTCATCCATTACTTAAGAATTTATTATTTACTGTACACTAATTTGGACCCAAAAAATATAGTCCTATATTTTGTTAATACACTCCAACTAAAAAGAATTAGGAAGAAAATTTCGAAAAACGTTTTGGATCTTTTTTTTTCAAAAATGCATAAGTTAAGTGGTTTATTTTTGCATTTTCGTAAATTTTTTTCCTGAAAATTGTCAAATATTTCGAAAGAAAATTTCAAACATTTTTTGGTTGGAGTGCCCGTTGCAATACTATTCACAAGAAAATCAGCGTGTGAAATTCACAGCATCACCATAGGGCGAGTTATTGTACACTCCCTTTTGACTTGTCCTACTATTTTTATAAAGTTATATAGATTTCACTTACAATATGCAAAATCAACAAAGAGGATTAAGGAAGGTAATCATGTAACACAAGCTCACTAACTAAAAAAAGTTGAGTAACTCTCTTGTGTACTTGGTGTATAGTGCACTCACTCAACAGTTGACCATGTTTATACTGAAAAGTTTGGTTCAATTATACTGAAAAGTGTAGTTGGATTACACTGAAAAGTTTACACTAAAACTGATTTTCACTGTAGTCCAACCACACTTTTCAGTATAATCGAATCAAACTTTTTAGTATAAACATGGTCAACTGTTGAGTGAATGCACCGTGCACTTGGTATTGCGCTAGGCGCTTACCTTTTTTGTTCGAGCCCTATCTTGTTGGGTTAGACCGATAGAAAGAAAAGATGGGTGGCGCATGGTATTTTTCGATCCTCTTTTCGAGGGATAGTTGAATAAGCAACTCATGAATACTATTGGGTTGGATGAACCAATACGTGAAGGCGTTCGGTCTATTTTTTTTTTTAAGCAAGAATCATAGGCTTAGCTTAGCTTAGCTTCACCACACATGAAGTTGATTATTTTTAACCCCACGTGTGAGTGTATTAAATTTAATTGTATGTATGATGATTAATTAAAATTGTAATTGGCGGGAGTGTATAGTGTTTTGGAAGTCCAATAAATAATACTCCTTCCGTTCACAAAATTTTTACTCGTTTATTGTTAGGTATAATTCTTAATGAAAATTAATATTTTATTAAAAAAGTGGATAAAATAGATAAAATAAAAGTATTGTGATGAATATTGTGGGACCCATTTATCCATTTGTGAGTATAGTTTATTTCCAAAAGAGGAATGAGTAAAAATTTAGTAGACAAAGCAAAAAGGAAAGCGGATAAAAAATTCGGGCAAAGTATAGTGTGAAACTGGTTTATATATGAATCACCGAAGGGTATTAGTTATTTTAATTAAAGAGTATTAGTTATATTTACTAAAGAGTATTACTAATTTACACTGAAGAGTTTTAGTTGTTCGGTGAAAATGAACTAAGACTTTTAAGTGTAAATCAGTAATACTCTTCAGTAAAAATAACTAATACTTTTCAATGAAAAACAACTAATACCCTTCAGTGATTCATATATAAACCAATTTCACTCTATACATACTCAAAAATTCGTGGAAGTAGGAAATATATTTTATTTGTGGTAAACCACGTGTTCGCAAGATCTAAACATTTTAGTTGTCATAAAGAAGCTGGGTGAGCTACATTTTGTATTAAATACCTAAAATAAATAGTATTTATTGTGGTACGTATAAAAGTATTATTGGTATAAAAAGTTTTTGGATACCTTAATTAATGAAAAAAATTAACTTTTGTGAATGAATAATCCTAATCTTTTTTTATTTTAAAAATTCTTGTTTTAATTCTAAATATAAAGATAGAACTTGTTTGGCTGAGCTGGTTGTTTAAAAATTTATAAGCACTCTCAAAGTATTTGTTAAAATAAAGTATTTAACATATAAAAACTTAAAATATTTAAGTGGTAAAAAATAAATTGGGATATTACACTTATTTTCATCACCACCCACCTACACACCTTATCCCGGAATTCCCTCACCCCGTCTACGTCTACCTCAAAATATAAAGTAAAAAAAAATTATATTAAAACTAAAATTTAATTTTTTTTATTATAAATTATCAAACACTTTATAAATTTTATTAGTCAAACACTTCAATAACTTATAAAATACATAATAACCCTTAAAATGATGAGTACGTAAAAATTGAAGGGTTAATTGCACTTTTGGTTCCAAAAGGATGAGTTTGATAATTTTTTTCTGCAATTTAAATCCTATAGTGATTTTTAACATTTTTTTTTATCCCAGGAGCATAAGATATATTGCACTTATTGTCCCAAGATAATAGGGGAAACTTGGAGTTTTGGTCTTGAAAATCAGCAGATGGGAAAGAAACTGAAGAAAAAAAAAGGGACTTTTTCCGCATATATGTAAAAAAGTATTTTGTACTCATTCTCTTGGAAATAAAAGTGTATTTTGTTCATAATGTGAAATTGGTTCGTATATGAATCCCACAAAGGGGTATTATTTATTTTTATTAAAAAGTATTAGTTTATTTTCAGTAAAACAAAAAAACTAATACACTTCAGTGAAAACAACTAATAACCTTTAGTGAAAGCAATTATTACACTTTAATGAAAATAACTAATATTTTTCTATGGTTCATATGTGAATCATTTTCATTCTATACTTTGTCAAAAATAAACTCTTTAAACAATTAGTGATAAAATATTAGAGTTTCTAAAATGTTTAAATAAACTTAGGTCCTGCTTGGTTAGGGATAATTGTTATAGGGTAATGTGAATGATTCCATTAATAGTGCTTGATATTATCAATGAGTATGTATAGAGTGAAATTGGTTTATATATGAATCACTGAAGGGTATTAGTTGTTTTCACTGAAGAGTATTAATTGTTTTACTAAAAAGTGTTACTGGTTTACACTGAAGAGCCTTAATTCATTTTCACTGAACAACTAAGACTCTTTAGAGTAAATCAGTAATACTTTTCAGTAAATACAACTAATACTCTTCAATGAAAATAACTAATACCCTTCAGTGATTTATGTATAAACCAGTTTCACTCTATACTTTGTCTTATCAATACATTGTAATAAGATTAAAAATAAATTATAATTTACTTATCAAATGACTCTCCATTCATTATCTTCTACTCAAATGACTTTTTAATCACTTTAATTCTCATTACACTATAATCATTACTCTCAACCAAGCGGACCCTTAGTACCAGACTCATGAACGTATCATATTAAAAAAAAAAGTCCCTATCCCCATCTCCCTACACGCCACGTGGCAGAGCTTTTAGTATCTGCAACATTTTTCTTCTTACTAATTGAGAAGTTTAGAACGGCGCCGTGGATGCGGAGGCGGAAAACATGTTCATAATACCCACTTTAATTCAAAATATTTTTTATTAATTAGTTTAAAAAATTAATAAAATAATTTTCTTAAAATCCGTGTCACTCCACTGAAAATTAAAAGGAGACAAATGAAGTATTTACTTGCAATTTTACTTTGGTGAAGGAGAAGCAATTTCAAATAGCAATAAAATAATTACAATAGCTTAACATAAATATTAAGGTTTGGTGTTATGTAAAATAAGTTAAATTAATTAGGGACACCACTTATAGGGTGTGTTTGCAAAAAAATATACTTTTTGGAAGTGATTTAATTTAGTGATTGTGAAAAATAATTGCTTATTGGTAAAAGTAGTGAGTGTTTGCAAAATTTGTGTAAAGTAAATGTTGAGTTTTTGATAATTTTTTTGAATAGAGTAAATTATTAGTGAGAAGCTATAATTAGGTAGAAACATACTTTTCTCAATTTTTAAATTATGGATTCTAGTTGATTAATTTAAAAAGAATCATTGAATTTGAAAATACTCAAAACAACTTATGCACACAATTTTATGTGATTATAATCACTTATAATCTTTCTAAAACACACCCATAATAAATAACTAATATTTTTAACAAAATAACTAATAATATTTAAAAATCAATTAAATGCAAGCAAGACTAGTCCCTCATATTTTCTGTTACAATTCTTAACTCAAATTACTAAGGTAAAATGACATAATAAATCACTATAAGAAAAATATAGACATGAAAACACAAACTTTTAAATTTAACCAAGTATACACTACATATATATACATCTATGTTAAGTTTTTTCTTTTCTTATTATTCCCACATCACTCTTTACATTTTCTAATTTATATTACAAACCCAGTTAAACATTTAATTATATTTATGTAATCTTTGCATTATAAGCAAAAGGTTTAGACGAGGGACGAAATAAGGAATTTTTTTATATGAAAATGTAGTAAAATATCGAATATTTGACAGAAGTATTTATAATCACATTAGGAGTATCAAAAGTTTGGGTCATAAAAAAATCTACAACAATTACAATATAATAATCATGACCCTAATTTTTATCCTTCTGGTGAAATTATACATACTCCTAATTAAATATTTGATACTTTAAAACAGCTTCATGATAAATTTATCATGAATTGTTTTCAAATAAAACCTACTCCAAAGCTTTTCCTTTTCAAAATTTAATAAGAAAATAGATATTGCGAGGAGATGATAATTATCTATTCATATATAACCAAACTCAATCAAAACTCCTATCCACATCTAAAGTTATATCCCTCCTTCCAAGAAAAATAGTCTATTTCTTTTATATGTGGTTTGATGCGATATGTCGAAGTGTATTACGAAGTTTTCTGAGATTCGTTTTTTAATCAAATGATTATTAATAAAAAGTTAGTTTCACATACTTTTCATAAATGATCATTTTAAATAAAAAAAAACATACCTCAGAAAACCTTCCGCCATATCGCTTAAACCACGTACAAAAAAGTAGATAATCTCTTCGTCTCCTAATAACTTTCACACTTTTTTTTTGACGTTTCATAATAATTTTCACATCCAGACATGAAAATAAAACATTCTCATAATACCTACTTTATTCAAAATAATCTGGCTAAAAAGTCAATAAAACAATTTTTCTTAAAATTTGTGTCACCCCGCCTCTGAAGGTTAAGAGGGGACGCACTACAAGAAAATAAAGAATTACCTACAAATTAAAATTGCCTACAAAAATGTTCGTAGTAAGAATTGTCTATGATTTACCTACGAAATTTTCTAATTATGAAAGCTTCTACATTTCTCAACCTAGAAACAACTTGCTTACGGAATTAATTTGCCTACGAAATAAAATTCGTAGGTATAATTACCTACAAGTCATTTGTCTACAAAATTTTACCTACAACATAATTTCCGTAAGACAATTTTTTTGTAGGTAGAGATGGAAGATACCTATATAATTAGAACTTTTGCAGGTAATTTGTAGTTAATTCTCACTAGGAATTTTTTTTGTTGGGAATTTCGTAATCATAATTGACAATTTCCATAGGCATTTTTATGTTTTCTTGAAGTGAGGGAGGGAGTACATTCTAGATATTATATTTTTTTTCCTATATATATGTGGTTTTTTAGGACCTTGAGACACATCCCACCACACGATTTCTTAGAAACAACATACTTAAGTTTAATTTTTCTGTCAAGAAAATGGCTAATTCGAAATTTGAAGTAGAAATTGCGATGAAAAGTGGTGCTGAAAAAGTGTGGAAAATCACAAGGGAAATACACACAACTTTCCCCAAAGAGTTGCCTCGTATGTATGAAACCATTGAAGTAATACAAGGCAATGGAATATCTGCTGGATCTGTCCTTAAGATTACTCTTAAACCTCCAGGTGAATTTATTCTTTACAATTAATTACCATATCAACATTTTCTATAAGGTAAGTCTTTTTTTCACCATGCAACTGAAAACACATTTTTACTGAATCATTCTGAAAAATCGCTATAAAATAAGTCTTTTGTGCACCGTGCAACTGAAAATGCATTTTTGCAGAATCATTTCGAAAAATTGCTTATAAGGCAAGTCTTATGTGTACTATACAACTGAAAATGCATTTTTGCCGAATCATTCTGAAAAATCTTTTTTTTTTTTTTTACTGAAAAATTATCCTTTGTTAAAGTATTCGTGGTAGTAAAAGACACATTTTTTTAAGAAAAAAAGGTATGTGAGTATGGAGTTGAATAAAATAATAGTGACTTTATACTTTATTGACATTTTTTTAGAGAGAGAGAGAGAGAGAGTTATTTCCTATTTTATGGTATAAAAGTAAAGGTTAATTGCAAATTAAATCACAACTTTTTAGCCAATTGCAATCTAATATAAATTTTTAAATCTTGGCAAATAAAACCTCAACTTAACATTTGTTTGCAATTCGAACTAACAAATAAAATTTTTATTGTTCGAAAATAATGTTTCACTTACCTAATAATGAATAATTAATAGTATTAATATGTTTAGATTGGTTCCGGTGACAACGCATAATTTATCATCATTTTCTGGTTGATTGAAATCTACATTTTGGTTAAAATTGCAACCAAATGTTAAGTTGGTGTTTTGTTTGCAAATATTCAAAAGTTTAGATTAGATTGTAATCTGCTAAAAGGTTGTGATTTTATTTGCAATTAACCCTAAAAGTAATTGTGAGACGTTCAAATAAAGCAGATTTGAAAGTAATCGCGGAACGAAAGGAGTAGTAATATGAGTGACTTATCAGTAAAATAAGAGTGACTTTTACTTTATAAAGGAGTAACTTTTCAAAGTGGTGCTTGAGTTGTACGATGCACCTGAAGTGTGTATATAAAAAAGTAGATTACGTATAGTGAAAAACTTGTTTATACATAAATAATCAATTTACAATAATTTTTAGTTAGAACAACTGGTCATACCTTTTAGTGAAAGTGAAACAACCAATACATACCCTTCAACTCATACTTATTAGTAAACAATTTAGTTGTACCATTTATGACTACTACTATCTCCGTCCATAAAAACTGGTTCCGTTTTTTGCACGTGGTTTAATGCGATATGTTGGAGGGCATACTTTTTATAAACTAGCATTTTATTCAAAAACGGATCTCAGCAAATTCCGTAATACCCTCCGATATATTTCAATAAACCACAGACCAATTTTTATGGACGGAGAGAGTATATTTTAGTGAAATAATTTGATCTTTCAAAATAGTTCATGCAAGGATGAAAATATCCGGAAATTTCCACGATATATCCCCGATATATCCATTTTTCGTGGTCACCGATATCGATATTGGGGGTAACGGTATTTCCATAGTATCCGTAAAAAAATCGATAAATATCAGTATATAAAATCAATTTTGACTATATTTTTGTGCATATTGAACATAAAATCAGTCAAATATCGGTAAATATCGGTAAATTTTGAAAAAATATTGAGAAATATCGAAAAAATATCAAGAAATATCGTGAAAATATCCATAATTTTGTTAAATATCACAAATGTAAAATAGGGTCAGATTCTATTGTAAATTTTATGTATTAAAAATTTATTATTAAATTTTTATAATTTTTTAAATTTACAGATATCGATATTCGATATCGATATATCCATCGATATTTTTATAAATTTAAGATATCGATATCGATATTTTTAACCTTGAGTTCATGTATGAACTAGTTTCACCCTATGTTTTTAACATAAAATTAATGTTTCATCTCGTTAATAAATTAATTTTTGTTGCAGAGCTGGAGGGTGGGGTGTCAAGCATCTTATTAAAGAAAATTGTTTTATTTGATGAAGAGAAGAAAACATTTGCTTACACTTATTTAGAAGCTGACTTCTTGAAACATTACAAGAATTTTAAGGGCACAATTTGTGTTACTACAAAAGGCGATGGATGTGTGGTCAAATTTTCAGTTGAATTTGACAAGGTAAATCAACAAATTCCAGATCCAACTTTCTACGGGGATTTTGTTGCCAAATTTTACCAAGATCTTGATGCATATCTAATAATCAATTCTTAATTAATTAATGGTCTAATTACCTATAATAATAATCACACATTAATTAAATAAGGCAACATATTATATAAAAATAGTTCAATCATAAAAAAATATTAAAGTATCAAATATTTAATCAGAAGTATCATTAATCTGTGTGATACTTCTGATCAAATATTTGATACTTTAAAACAATTTCATGATAAGCTTATCATGAACCATTTTTATATAAAATTTGCTCATAAAATAATAAAAGCATCAGTTACTTTTCATAATTTCTCCTTTTAGTGAGGAACCTTTTTATTAATTGCATTATCTCCTAAATGTAATTTTTCGTTTTCTTTTGTGAGTAATATATGTTGCAATGTTATTCGAGTATACATAATTAAACTGTGATATCACCCGTAACCTATTTTGGAGTTTTTTCAACTCTGAATTTAATAATTTTTAGATGCATTAAATTATAATATAATTTTTAATTGTGTAATTTCATTTTTATTTTTTTGTTTAATTTTTTGTATTATTAAAATTAAGTATTTATTTGATCAGAATTAAAATCACGTATTTATTTTTTTACCAACAAAAAATAACGTAAATACAACAAAATATACATTAACATGATTTATTTTGCCTAAGACGAAACATATATATATTTAAAAATAATACAAACTAATTAATTTTTTATTTAATTAAACAATGATTTGATATCTAATTATATATATTAATTTAAGTATCAAAATAAATATGGTGTTCAACGATTGTAATATATTGAAAGTTGAAGTCGAACAAAATAATGTGATTCGCAAGATCAAAGCATTTTAGTCAAAAAGAATTGGGCTAGCTACGCTCTATATGAAAGATTATAATAGGGTTGTAATATAATTGAATATCAAATTTTTGTATTTGTATTTGCGAAATTATTTCGAATATTTTGTTCGAATTGAATATATTTTAAATAATAAATGTAATTTGTATTTAATTTGAAATTCACATAAATTATTAAGAAAATATACAAATACTCAAGTCGAATATTCGAATCAATTTTTCTCAAAAATGTTATAAACAAATACTCCCTCCGATTCAAAATAAGTGTCGTTTTAGAGGTTACAATTTGTTTCAAAATAAGTGTCGTTTTAATTATTTTTTCACGTGTTTTCCCGATTTACCCCGAATTCAAATTCAAAATATAAGAGATATTTTAGGGCTTATATTAAAATATAACAGATCTGTTAGATATTATCAAAATATAATAGATATTTTAGAGATTTAGGTGGGGTATATATGTCAAAATTTATAATTCTTAATTTGTCCTAAAATCTCTAGAACGACACTTATTTTGAATCAGAGGGAGTATTATTTAAGCATTCAATTGGATTTTGAAAATCAATTGAAAAACATGCATCTAGGTGTGTACTGTGTGTTTAGAATCAGTAATACAATAAATAATAATAAACAATACCTCAATTTTTTAGATTATATACTTTTAATTAAAAAAATTAAAATTGACATTAAAATCCAAATACATGTCAATATTGGAGTGCAAATAAAAATTTGTGAACAATATAAACTAGTACATCATTAAAAGTTTGCATAAAATTATCAAATACATATGTTTAAAAAAATTAATTATCAAATTCATAAAAAAAAAAGCACTTCAACAAACAATGGACAAGCATCTAATATTTCATCGAGTTTGCAATTGAAGTGATAATCGGGAACCACAAGTGATGAATACGAGAACGATGAACACTGCAAAATTCTTTTTTAAGATAAGATTTTTATTTTTAATAATAAAAAAAATTAAAATAAGACGATTTCACATAAAATCAACTCGAATATATCTATTATTTGTTCGCCGTCCCTATGCCAAACTTGCTGCTAGCATTAGCATCTACGACTAATTATAGTAAAAAGGCAATTAATATCACCAATTATTTACTTGTACGTAATTTGACTTTAAATTATTAAGGGGGGAATTTCAAGAGGTAACAAAATAATTATAATATCTTAACATAAATTACCTTCAAATTCAGAAAAATGCAATCTCAAAAATGCACGGATTGAAATATTAAATATTGAAGGAAAAAAAAGGACTGGAAATTCATTGGAGAAAGAAGAAAAAATGGAATGGGCGGAAAAGTGTAAAACAGTTTGTTTTATAATACCCTCCCAAAATTACTTTCACATTTATTTTATTTAAAATCAATAATTTATTAGAGTGTTATTATTTTATAGAAATTATTTAATTTCTTGGGCCGAAACGTTGATTTGTTGAAGTTATGTTACGTTTCTAAAATCAAATTACAAAATTCCGATAAGTATAAACATTAAATCATTGAAGAATATTAGTAGTTTTCATTGAAGGGTATTGGTTGTTTTCAGCGAAGAGTTTTAGTTTGTTTTCACTGAACAACTAAGACTCTTCAGTGTAAATAAGTAATACTCTTCAGTAATAACAACTAGTACCCTATAGTGAAAACAACTAATAACCTCCAATGATTCATATATGAACAATTTCACTCTATACTTTGTCAACATTATAACATGCACTTACAAATTTAACAAATGTATGCTTAGTTTTTAGAGTATGTGTAGAATGAAATTGATTTATACATGAATCATTGAAGAGTATTAGTCGTTTTTACTAAAGAGTATTAGGTATTTCAACTAAAGAGTATTGAGTATTTCAACTGAAGAATATTAGCTGTCGTCACTGAAGAGTTTTAGTTTGTTTTCAGTAAACAACCACAACTTTTAATTGAAGACAACTAATACTCTTAATTGAAAACAACTAATACTCTTCAATGATTTATGTATAAACCATTTTCACTCAATACTTTGACTAGTTTTTAAATTTGTAATAAAAAATTAGATAATATGAAAACATGTTATAAAAAAGGTATTAATATCTCTCAATTATAGGATTATGGCATTCATAATCAAATTCCTATCCACAAGCTAAAGTCAAAAATAAACTATAGGTATTAGTATTATCACAAAACTTTTTTTAATAAAAATTCGGCCTATATATAGATGGTTTATTTAGTACCTTAAAAGACACATCACACGATTTCTTAGAACATATTTTTGTTGAATCCAATTTTTTCTTTGGAAAATCTTATTCTGGAAATGGCTAATTCCAAGGTTGAAGTAGATATTGTGATGAAAAGCAGTGCTGAAAAAGTGTGGAAAAATCTAAAGGATTTTTTCATAATTTTCCCCAAAGCATTGCCTCATACTTATGAAAGCATTGAAATAGTACAAGGTGATGGAAAATCTATTGGATCTGTCCTTAAGGCTACTTATAAATCAGGTGAATTAAGAGCTCCTTTAACTAATTTTATTTTAAGCATTTTATATATTTTAATATTTTATTAATCTCCAATATTTGATCGTCCACTAAAAATTAATTTTATCACTATAAATATTATTCTCTAAGTGTTGCTCTAGCGATTTTATGTCAAATTAAGAATCATACAATTTTGACATGTGTTCCCTTAAAATTAAACCAACTATTATATTTTAATAATCCCTAGAAGATCTCTTATAATTTAAATTTAAATTCAGGGTAAATTAGGAATAAAAATAAAAAAATAGCTAAAACGACACTTATTTCGAAATAAAATTTAACATCTAAAACGTCACTTATTTTGAAACGGGGAGTAATAAATAACTACCACGTTGAAACTCATGCCAAAATCAAAAGGACAATCGAGTTGGAGACGGAGGGAGTATCTTATAAAATATCATTTTTAAATAGATTATAAGTTACGAAGGCGTGTTTGGCTAATAAAATTTATTAGATCTTTGATAATTTATACTTCCTCCGTCCACTAAAAATATGTATTTTCCGTTTTTTATAATAATTTTATTTTCTTTATTATTCATCCATCACTTAATTACTTTACATGTCATTAATTTTACCATCATAAACAACCACTTAATTCATAAATTGACCACACGATACCCCAAAATACACTTACTTTATCGACTTTATTTACATTTTCTTAAAACCTGTAAAAAATAATGGAACACAGTTTTTGTGGACAGAGAGAGTAATAAATATTTTTAAGTTTTAATTTTAATATAAAATAATTATTTTTTATTTTTTACAGCTTATAAGCTATGAGAAACTTATTTTAATATCTTAATAAGTTATTAAACATATTTCCTTAAAAAAAAAGTTATCAAACATCTTACTTTACCAAACATTTTGAGTGTTTATAATCTCCTGGACAAATTATAAACTGGTTTAAAAAACTTATAAACGTACTCATCCAAAAGTATAACAACAATTTCAGCGCTTTCTATATATATATAGCTCGTGATTAGTTAATAAATAAAATTCGATTACATACACCGCAAGAAAATTAATTTTTAATGACAAAATTCTATCACCATTGTTTCTCTAATTACATTTTTTTAGCAACTGGAAAAATAATCCGTAATGATAGAACCTGTCACTGAAAATCATTATCACGTCATTAAGTACTTTTAACTTAACAAATTATAATGTCATTAAAAATTGATTTAATGTATTGATAATTAATACGTATATATTCATGTTTCATCTCTTTTGCAGAATTGAAGGATGTGGTGTCAAGCACATCTAAGGAGAGGATTGATTCAATTGATGAAGAGAAGAAAACAATGAGTTACAGTTTTATAGAAGGGGACATCTTGAAATATTACAAGAATTTCAAGGCCACAGTATCAGTTAGTGTGAGTGAAGGTATTAATGAAAATGGATCTTTGGTGAAATATTCAGCTGAATTTGAAAAGGCAAATGAACAAAGTCCAGACCCAATTCTCTATAGGGATTTTGCTGCCAAGCTTTTCCATGATTTCGATGCTTATCTTATCAACGCATAATTAATTATAATAATACTAATCAGCATGTATAATAATACTTGGTATATATTCCAGTGTTGGTTAGCCTTGGATGTTTAAGTAAGTAATTTAAAATTCAAATAAGAAGTTTTTTTTTTTTTTTTGTAATTTTTTCCTTTTAGTGAGATAAATTATTATTATTAATTGCATTACTTCCTGAATGTAATTTTCGTTTCCTTTTGACCGAATGACATCATTTTACATATAGTATTTTGAAGTGAGAAATGAAATATGATTAATTACAATATAATAACCATAACCCTGATTTTGTATCCTCCTGGTGAGATTATACATACTCCTTATCAAATATTTGATACTTTAAAACAGTTTCATAATAAGCTTATTATAGATCGTTTTTATATAAAACATATTCTGAAGCAAGCTTTTCCTTTTCAAACTCAATCAAATCTCCTATGCACAGCTAAAGTTATAAAATATACTAATAGACACATGCTTAGATATTATATTATAAAGCCTATTAGAAAAAATGCATATATATGTGGTTTTTTTTAGGACCTTTGAGACACATCCCACCACACACTTTTTTAGAAACAAATCCAATTAAGTTTAATTTTTCTCTTGGGAAAATGGCTAATTCGAAGCTTGAAGTAGATATTGTGATGAAAATAGTACAAGGCCATGGAATATCTGTTGGATCTATCCTTAAGATTACTTTTAAAACTCCAGGTGAATTTATTTAGTACAATTAATTACAGTATCAACACTTTTTATTGGGTAAGTCTGTTGTGCACCGTGCAACTGAAAATGCATTTTTGCAAAGTCATTCTGAAAATACGCATTGTTTTGCTGAAAAATTGTCCTTTGTTAAAATATTCTACCTCCGTCACTTGATATCTTTCATAGTAGTAATGACACATTTTTTAAAGAAAAAATAAGTATGTAAGTGTTGGGATGAATAAAATAATGATAATTTTATACTTTATTAACTTTTTTGAGGGGGATCATTTTTTTTTTTTTGTATGAAAGCAATTGTGAGACAACCAAATAAAATAGGTGTGAAAGTAATCACAAAACGTTGGGAGTAGTAATATGAGTGACTTATCAGTAAAGTAAGAGTGGCTTTTCTTTTATAAAGGAGTAACTTTTCAAAGTGGCGCTTGAGTTGCACGATGCATCTAAAGTGTATGTGTGTTTATATATATATATATATATATATATATATATATATATATATATATATATATATATATAAAAGTAGTTTGTTATGTACAGTAAGAAACTTGTTTATACATAAATTATCACTTTACAATATTTTTTAGTTATAACAACTGATCATACCTTTTAGTGAAAGTGAAACAACTAATGTGTACCCTTCAACTTATACTCATTAGTAAACAACCTAATTGCACCATCCAGAACTAATATTACATGCATCCAAAAAAAAAAAAAAAAAAATTATTCCTAATTTTTATGCACGTGGTTTAGTGTGATATCTTAGAAATCTCCGCAATACCCTCTGTAATATCACATTAAACCATATGAAAAAAGCAGAACCAATTTTTATAGACGGAGGGAGTACTCTTTATCGAAGATGGATGTGTGGTCAAATTTTCAGCTGAATTTGACAAAGAAAATCAACGAATTCCAGATCCAATTTTCTACAAGGATTTTGTTGTCAAATTTTTCCAAGATCTCGATGCATATCTAATAATCAATGCTTAATTAATTAATGGTCTAATTACTTATAGCAATAATAATAATTACACATTAATTAAATAATAAAGGCGTTGGTTACTTTCCAGCCTAATAATACTTGATATTCCTCCAAGTGTTGGTTAACCTTGGATGTTTAATAAATAAAGTTTGTATTCTGTAATTTCTCCTTCTAGTGAGAAATCTTTTTTATTAATTGCATTACCTCCTGAATGTAATTTTCGTTTTCTTTTGTGAGTAATAGAATGTGTTGCAATATTATTCGAGCATGATTGTATGCATAGCCAGTCCAAACTTAAAATAGATTATAAGTTACTTAAAAATGTATAAGTATTTTGAAAGTGTTTGTTAAAATAAAATATTTAGCATATAAAAATTTAAAATAAGCTTCTTACAACTTTTAAGCGGTAGAAAATAAATGAGGATATTCCATTTATTTTCCTCACCATCCCCACCCACCGTATCCCGTACTTCCTTCACCTCTCTCTCATCCTCATTTACGTCTACCTCGACATAAAAAGTAAAAACATAATTATTTTATATTAAAATTTTAATTTAAAAATTCTTATTATAAATTTTCAAAGATCTTATAAATTTATTAGTCAAACACTTCACTAACTTATAAACTACTTAAAACCCTTAAAAATAATGAGTATATATGTATAAATTGAAGGGCTAATTGCACTTTTGGTTATAAAGAAAATGAGTTCGTTTCAAAATGATCATTTTTTCCGCACTTTTAATCTCGTAATTTTTTTTAAACATTTTTTTATCCCAAGAGAATAAGATATATTGCACTTTTGGTCCCAAGATAATATGAAAAGTTTGCAGTTTTGATCCTGAAAATCAGTAGATGGGATAAAAACTGTAAAAAAAAAAAAAAGGATTTTTTCGCACATATGTACTAAAAATGCATTTTGTTCATAAAGTGAAATCGGTTTATACATGAATTATTGAAGGATATTAATTATTTTCACAAATGGGTATTAGTTGTTTTTATAGAAAATATTAGTTTGTTTTCAGTAAAACAAATAAACTAATACACTTAAGTGAAAACAACTAATACCTTTTATTGAAAACAATTATTACACTTTAATGAAAATAACTAATATCTTTCAATACTTTATATGTGAATCATTTCATTCTATATTTTGTCAAAAATAAGCTCTTAACACAACATTTTTACTTTTTGCATATTATATCAAATTTTTTAATAACCGTATAAAAAATAACATGACTATATTTTGGGGCTGGCGGAGTACAACATTTTTCTTTCTTTTTATTAATTGAGAAGTTTAGAACGGCGCCGGGGGCGGCAATTAATATCACCAATTAATTACTTGCAATTTGGCTTTAGTGAAGGAGAAGCAATTTCAAATAGCAATAAAAGAATTACAATAGCTTAACATTAATATTAAGAGTTGGTGTTATGTAAAATAAGTTAAATTAATTAGGGACTGTCACTTATAATAAAATAATTAATATTTTTAACAGAACAACTAATAATATTTAAAAATAAATTTAACGCAAGCAAGACTAGTCCCTCATATTTTCTGTTACAATTCTAAACTCAAATTACTAAGGTAAAATGACATAATAAATCACTATAAGAAAGGTATAGACATGAAAATACAAACTTTTAAATTTGACCCAGTATAAACCACATATATATACATCTATGTTAAGTTTTTTCTTTTCTTATTATTCCCACACCACTCTTTACATTTTCTCATTTCTATTACAAACCCAGTTATACATTTAATGTAATCTTTGCATAATAAGCAAAAGGTTCGAAATAAGGAAATTTTTTATATGAAAATAGTTAATGATAAATTTAATACGAAAATGTAGTAAAATATCGAATATTTGACAGAAGTATTTATAATCACATTAGGATTATCAATAATTTGAGTCATGAGTAGAACCCTGTAATACCCTCCCCCCGAATATCGTTTAAACCACGTGAAAAAAGTTGGACTATATTTCAGGGACGGAGGTAGTAAAATATATTAATAGACACTCTCTTTGTCTTCTAATAACTTTCACACTTTTCGTTTTGGGACTCTCTCTGTCTCCAGACATGAAAATAAAACATTCTCATAATACCTATATTATTCAAAATAATCTCCATTCATTGACTCAAAAAGTCAATAAAACAAATTTGTGTCACCCCACTTTTGAAGGTTAAGAGGGGACAGAGAGAGTACATTCTAGATATTATATTATAAAGCCTATTAGAAAAAATGCATATATATATATGTGGTTTTTTAGGACCTTGAGACACATCCCACCACACGATTTCTTAGAAACAAGATACTTAAGTTTAATTTTTCTCCCAAGAAAATGGCTAATTCGAAGTTTGAAGTAGAAATTGCGATGAAAAGTGGAGCTGAAAAAGTGTGGAAAATCATAAGCGACTTGACCACAACTTTCCCCAAAGAGTTGCCTCGAATGTATGAAAGCATTGAAAAAATACAAGGCAATGGAATATCTGCTGGATCTGTCCTTAAGATCACTCTTAAACCTCCAGGTGAATTTATTTTTTTACAATTAATTACGATATCAACCTTTTCTATAAGGCAAGTCTTTTTGTGCACCGTACGTGCAACTGAAAATGCATTTTTGCTTAATCATTCTGAAAAGTCGGTATAAGGCAAGCAAGGACGGAGCCAGAATAAAATTTTATGGTGGATTGGAAGTCTAATATAATACAGTACAAAAATTAAAAGTCAATTAATTTTCTTTTAAAAATATAAGTAGTTGTGCCTCAATTGTTAAGATTGTTCTCTCTTCTTCAGAGGTCACGAGTTCGATTCTTGCTGGGCTAACTTTATTTTTTATTTTTTTTAACCTAAAAAAAAAAAATTCTAAAAGTTGGCTGTGATGTAGCCCAGCCAACCCTAACTAAGCTCCGCCCTTGAAGGCAAGTTTTTTGTGCACCGTGCAACTGAAAATACATTTTTGCTGAATAACTCTGATTTGCTGAATCATTTTGAAAAATCGCTATAGGGCAAGTCTTTTGTGCACCATGCAACTGAAAATGCATTTTTGCTGAATAACTCTGATTTGCTGAATCATTTTGAAAAATCGCTATAGGGCAAGTCTTTTGTGCACCATGCAACTGAAAATGCATTTTTGCTGAATCATTCTGAAAATCGCTTTTGTTTTTTACTGAAAAATTATCCTTTGTTAAAATATTCGTGGTAATTGTGAGACGTCCAAATAAAATAGGTTTGAAAGTAATCGTAAAACGAAAGGAGTAGTAATATGAGTGACTCATCTGTAAAATAAGAGTGAATTTTTGTTTATAAAGGAGTAACTTTTTAAAGTGGCGCTTGAGTTGCACAATGCACCTGGGGTGTGTATATATGCATATATAAAAAAGTAGAATATGTACAATGAAAAACTTGTTTATACATAAATAATCACTTTACAAAAAAAATTAGTTTAGAACAAACTGATCGAACCATTTAGTGAAAGTGAAACAACTGATACATACCATTCAACTCATACTTATTAGTAAACAACTTAATTGTACCATTTATAACTACTACAACTTCCGTCCATAAAAATTGGTCCCGTTTTTCTGCACGTGGTTTAATGAGATATGTCGGAGGGCATACTTTCTATAAACAATCATTTTATTTAGCAAATTCCGTAATACCCTCCGATATATCGCATTAAATCACGTGCAAAAAGGTAGGACCAATTTTTATGGACGGAGAAAGTACATTTTAGTGAAATAATTTGATCATTTACAGTGGTTCATGTATGAACTAGTTTCCCCCTATATTTTAACATAAAATTAATGTTACATCTCGTTAATAAATTAATTTTTGTTGCAGAATTGGAGGGTGGGGTGTCAAGCATCTTATTAAAGAAAATTGTTTTATTTGATGAAGAGAAGAAAACATTTGCTTACACTTATTTAGAAGCTGACTTCTTGAAACATTACAAGAATTTTAAGGGCACACTTTGTGTTACTACAAAAGGCGATGGATGTGTGGTCAAATTTTCAGTTGAATTTGACAAGGTAAATCAACAAATTCCAGATCCAACTTTCTACGGGGATTTTGTTGCCAAATTTTACCAAGATCTTGATGCATATCTAATAACCAATGCTTAATTAATTAATGGTCAAATTACTTATAATAATAATAATAATCACACATTAATTAAATAAGCCAACATATTATATAAAAATAGTTCAATCATGAAAAAATATTAAAGTATCAAATATTTAATCAGAAGTATCATTAACTGGTCAAATATTTAATACTTTAAAACAATTTCATGATAAGTTTATCGTGAACCATTTTTATATAAACTTTACTCAGTCGGTTACTTTTCAGCTTAATAATACTTGATATTCCAGGTGTTGGTAAACCTTGGATGTTTAATAAATAAAGTTTGTATTCTGTAATTTCTCCTTTTAGTGAGGAATCTTTTTATTAATTGCATTACCTCATGAATGTAATTTTCGTTTTCTTTTGTGAGTGCATGATTTATTTTGCCTAAGACGAAACATATATATATATACATTTTCAAATTAAAAAAAAATACAAACACATATTAATTAAATTTTTATTTAATTAAACAATGATTTGATATCTAATTATATATATATTAATTAAATATCAAAATAAATATGTCGTTCAACGATTGTAATATATTGAAAATTGACGTCGAACAAAATAATGTGATTCGCAAGATCAAAGCATTTTAGTCAAAAAGAATTGGGCTAGCGACGCTCTATATGAAAGTTTATAATAGTGTTGTAAAATAATTGAATATATCAAACTTTTGTATTTGTATTTCTTAGTCGAATCAGAGAAGAAACCGCAGAAGCCGCAAGCAAAAGCTCAATAGCAAGAAACAAAACCAGATAGTTAAAGGACTAAAACAAGAAATCAAAGTATACGCGCGATTTACGTGGTTCGATCAAATGATCTACATCCACGGGAGAGAAGGGGAACTTCTTATTATGAAATTGAGGACGAATTACAGAGTAATCTCACGAATTTAACTCAAGAACTCAAGAACCCTAATTACGAAAATATCTCTAAATTCTCAGATGAATCATCACAATTGGAATCGATTGATACAAGTATATATCGCTCACACCATTCCGTAACTAATCCCATAACTGAAATCGTGCGTCGTCACTTCTGGAATAAACGCCCAATCCGAATTGCGCATAACAGAAATTCTGTTATAACTGTCGCGCTTATATACACTCCCAATTTTAGTAAGTGCACACCTCAGTTATCCAAGTAATACTAATGCGGCAATTGCAGTGATACTTCTCAATACACCAATTGTTACAATCCTCCTCCTCAATGCATATTGCCCATTCTCCTCTCTCCAAAACATGCCAGAATGTTAGTGCACATCCCATACCACCAAGTTCATCAACTTCATGCAATGTTTGAACTTAGCACTTGACAAAACCTTGGTGAACATGTCTGCAGCATTCTGTTCAGTGGCAACTTTCTTCACTTTGACCAATCTTTTTTCCACAATGTCTCGGATGAAATGGAGTTTCACATCTATGTGTTTGGACCTTTCATGGAATACTTGATGCTTAGCTAGATGTATAGCACTTTGGCTATCACACATAACATCAACAACTTTCTGGTCAATTCCAAAATCCTTAAGTATCCCCCTCAACCACATTGCTTCCTTCACAGCTTCTGTAAGTGCAATATATTCAGCTTCTGTGGTTGATAGTGCTACCACAGGTTGTTGCACAGCTCTCCATACAATGGTTGTTCCATGTAGAGTGAAAACATAACCTGATATTGACCTTCTTGTATCAACATTTCCAGCAAAGTCTGAATCTACAAAGCCTTCTAAAGGATCAGTTTTGATTTCACTCCTCCTGAACATAAGACCAGCATTGACAGCTCCTTTCATGTATCTAAACATCCACTTCAATGCCTCCCAGTGCTCTTTCCCAGGGTTTGCCATGTATCTGCTTACAACTGATATACCATGTGTTAGATCTGGTCTGCTACATATCATGGTCTACATGATACTTCCTACTCCACTTGCATATGGGATCTTCTTCATCTCCATCAGTTCTTCCTCAGTCCTAGGTGATTGAGCAGCTGATAGCTTCAGATGTTGTCCAAGAGGTATAGATATTGTCCTTGCTTCATGCATATTGTACCTCTTTAATACCTTGTGAATGTAGTTCTTTTGAGATAAGAACAGGATCCCATCTGCTCTATCCCTGTAAATGTCCATCCCCAGAATTCTTCTTGCATTACCTAGATCCTTCATTTCAAATCTTGTTCCCAGCTTATGTTTCAAGACCTCTATCTTTTTCATGCTTTTGCTTGCAATGAGCATATCATCCACATATATCAATAGATAAGTAACCACCTGCCTTCCTTGTCTTTCAAAGTACACACAATTGTCATACCTTGACCTTTCAAGCCCTATCTCTGTCATGTAGCTGTCAAATTTTATGTTCCATTGGCTGGAACTCTGCTTAAGGCCATAGAGTGATTTGTTTAGGTAACATACCTTTTGCTCATTACCAGGCAGCACAAATCCTTCAGGTTGATTCATGTAGATATCCTCAATTAAGTCACCATTTAAGAATGCAGTCTTCACATCTAGCTGTTGCAATTCCAGATCCTCTTGAGCCACTCTTGCAAGTAAAATTCTTATGGAGCAATGCTTTACAACAGGTGAGAAAACTTCATTGAAATCAACTCCTTCTTCCTGTGTAAAACCTCTAGCAACAAGTCTTGCTTTGTACCTTATCTGCTCACTCTTTACAACCTCTATTTTCCTTTTGAATATCCATTTGCAGCTGATAATCTTCTTACCATTTGGCCTTGTTACTAGTTTCCAGGTGTTGTTCTTCTCAAGAGATTGCAGCTCTTCCACCATAGCTTGTATCCAGTGATCTCTATCCTCACTGGTCACTGCTTCTTTGAAACTCTTAGGCTCATGATAATCCACTTTTTCTGCTGTGAAAAGTGCATAAGACACCATATCAGCTTCTGCAAATCTGATGGGAGGATTGATATTCCTCCTAACTCTATCCCTTGTGAGTCTATAGTTGTTGAGATCTTGAACTTCAGTATCCTCTTGGTTAGGATCATCTTGTTCATCCTCTGAGTCTGAGACTACTTGCTCATCATGATTTTGTTCATTGGCTTGTTCTTGAGCTTGATCTTCCTTCTCAATCTCAACAGTAGCTTTGTCCAGAGAGATGTCTCCATCTGTTTCTTGAGTTCCTGTTGTATGCTTGTATCCAATTACAGCCTCATTGAATACAACATCCCTGCTTATTATACACCTCTTGTGTCCAGATTCTAAGCACCACAGCTTATAACCTTTCACCCCTCTAGGATATCCAATTAACACACATTTAAGAGCCCTTGGTTCAAGTTTGTCCTGCTTAATATGCACAAAAGCTTGACAACCAAATACCTTAAGATCAAAGTAATTTGAAAGCTTACCATACCAGATTTCATCTGGTGTTTTGAACTCAATGGCTGATGATGGGGTCCTGTTGATGAGAAAACATGCAGTGCTTACAGCTTCCCCCCAAAATGACTTTGGCATTGCTGCATCAGCTAACATGCACCTTACCCTCTCAAGGATGGTCCTATTCATTCTCTCTGCAAGTCCATTCTGCTGAGGGTTAGATGGAACTGTTTTATGTCTTGTAATTCCCCTTGTCTTGCAGAAATCACTGAACTCTTGTGAAAGATACTCCAGGCCATTGTCAGTTCTCAAATGCTTGACCTTCTTTCCAGTTTGATTCTCTTGTTTTGTGATCCATTCCTTAAACCTTTGAAGAGCCCAACTCTTGTGTTTCATCACATAGACCCACACCTTCCTGCTGTAATCATCAATGAAAGTTATGAAGTATCTGCCCCCTCCATGAGTTTCTGTTCTTGCAGGACCCCACACATCTGAGTGTATGTAGTCAAGGATCCCTTCAGTCTTGTGAACCCCTTTAGGATAGGGTTGCTTCTTGGCCTTTCCCAGGACACAGTGCTCACAGAAATCCATCTTTGTGACATGGTTGCTGCCAAAGACTTTCTTCTTTGCTAGCTCAATCAGACCTTTCTCACCTATGTGACCAAGCCTCTTATGCCACATCATGGTTTCCACACTGCTCATCACAACATTCACAGATCCCTTCACAGAATTCCCCATAAGCAGATATAGACCATTTTTCTTCTTTCCTGTCATCAAGGTCTTTGACTCCTTTGTTATGATGATGTCCCCATCTTTGGTGCAAAATTCACAACCAGCAGCATTCAAGGATCCAAGTGAAATCAGATTTCTCTTGAGGTCAGGGACATACCTAACTTGTGTTAATATGACAGTTGATCCAGTTTCCATCTTGATTTTCACAGAGCCTATCCCCTCCACTTTACATGACTGATCATTGCCTAGAAGTACACTACCTCCATCATTATCTTTCAAGTCTTGAAACCAGTGTTTATGAGGACACATGTGAAAAGAGCATCCAGAATCAAGCACCCACTCATTGTGCATCCTGGCCTCAGAAACTGTAAGGACTTCAGCACTATCATATCCCTCTTCAGCAACTGTAACATCTGCCTTTTGATCTTGTTTGTCCTTCCCTTTACTTGGACAATTTTTCTTCAAATGCTCTACCTTATGACAGTAGAAACACTTCCTTTTCTCCACAAAGCCTGTTCCAGATTTTGACTCTTCCTTTTGGCTTTGTCCTTTCTTGAACTTATTGTTCTTCTTCTTGTTCTTGAATTTTACATTCAAGCTTTCACCATCAGTATTGGATTTCTTATCAGTGCCATTTCTGTCCCCTGATAATTGTAGAAACTTAGTTTTGATGGCAGTTTGAACTTGATCAAAGTCCAGTTGATCCTGTCTCCCAAACAACAGTGCATCTTTGAAGTTTTCCAATGATTTAGGTAATGCATTCAATAACATAAGTGCCTTATCATCATCCTCAACTTTGACTCCCAGGTCTTCCAGATCATCTATGCACTTGATGAATTCATCAAACTGTTCATTCATGTTCTTGTCCTCCTTCATCTTGAAACCATGTAGCCTCTGCCTTGCATACAACTTATTCGAAACTGATCTTGTTTGGTACAGGCTATCCAGCTTCTCCATGATTTCATTGGCTGACTTAGCCTTGCATACTTCCCTCAGTGGCTTGTCTCCTAAACACAAAATAATCGCACTCAACGCCCTTTCCAGAATCTCAGCCTTGCGGTTCAAATTCGGAGCACTGGCCCATTGCTCATCCGTTAAGAAAGCATTCGCCAATCTGTGCTGTGTCAAAAGAGCTCGCACCTTGATTTTCCAAAGCCCATAATCATTCTTGCCCGTGAACTTGTCCACTTCTAACTTCAATGAGGTCATCTTCAAGTCATGGCGTTTCCCACAGACGTCACCAATTTCTTAGTCGAATCAGAGAAGAAACCGCAGAAGCCGCAAGCAAAAGCTCAATAGCAAGAAACAAAACCAGATAGTTAAAGGACTAAAACAAGAAATTAAAGTATACGCGCGATTTACGTGGTTCGATCAAATGATCTACATCCACGGGAGAGAAGGGGAACTTCTTATTATGAAATTGAGGACGAATTACAGAGTAATCTCACGAATTTAACTCAAGAACTCAAGAACCCTAATTACGAAAATATCTCTAAATTCTCAGATGAATCATCACAATTGGAATCGATTGATACAAGTATATATCGCTCACACCATTCCGTAACTAATCCCATAACTGAAATCGTGCGTCGTCACTTCTGGAATAAACGCCCAATTCGAATTGCGCATAACAGAGATTCTGTTATAACTGTCGCGCTTATATACACTCCCAATTTTAGTAAGTGCACACATCAGTTATCCAAGTAATACTAATGCGGCAATTGCAGTAATACTTCTCAATACACCAATTGTTACAGTATTTGTGAAATTATTTCGAATATCAAATTTGAATTGAATATTCTTTTAATAATAAATGTGATTTGTATTTGATTTGAAATTCACATAAATTATTAAGAAAATATACAAATACTCGAGTTAAATATTATAATCAAATTTTTTCAAACATGTTATAAACAAATATTATTTGAGTATTCAATTGAATTTTGAAAATCAATCGAAAAACATGCATCTCGGTGTATACTATGTGTTTAGAATCTGTAATATCATAAGCAATAATAAAAAATACCTCAACTTCTTTTTTTAATTATATAATTGACATTATAATCCAAATGCATGTCATACACTTGAGTGTAAACAATAATTTGTGAACAGTATAAGCTACATCATTAAAAATTGACAAACTATAGAGTGAAACTAGTTTATACATAAATCCGTGAAGAGTATTAGTTGTTTTCACTGAAAAATATTAGTTGTTTTTACTAAAGAGTATTACTGATTTACACTAAAGAGTCTTAGTTGTTCGGTGAAAATGAACTAAGAATTTTCAGTGTAAATCAGTAATATTCTTCAATAAAAACAACTAATATTCTTCAGTGAAAACAACTAATACCCTTCGATGATTCATATATAAACAAATTTCTCTCTATACATATTGTTAAAAGTTTGCATAACATTATCAAATACATATATTTAAAAAAGTTATTTATCAAATTAATAAAAAAAAAACACTTCAACAAATAATTGACAAACATCTAATCTTTCATCGAGTTTGCAATTAAAGTGATAATGGGGCGAAGGTAGCATCGCTGATGAATACGAGAACGACCGACTCTGCAATGTTTTTTTTTTCAAGATAAGATTTTTTTTAATAATAAAATTATATTAAAATAATTGTAAGTCTATCGAATCAATTCATAAGACGATTTCACACAAAATCAACTCGAATATATCTATTACTAGAGTGTACCCACGCGAATTTCGCGTATTGAAAAAATATATTATTTTTATTTTCTATAGATATTTAATATAAGAGTATTTTTGTCTAAAAAATTTCGAGGTATATACAATAAATTATGGGGTTTGTTTAGCTGTGGCCCGTGCCCTTCACTAAACCCTATAGGTATATCCTACAAACTAAATAATTAAAAAAAATCAAAATTCACATAAATTAATAACAATTATGGAATAACATTACTTAGACTAATAATTTAATAATAATCAATTTCCATTTCAATATTGAATAATTTATAAATTAATCAACATTATTAGTTATTGGGAGTATACGGTAAAAAAATAATTTATATAAGAAACAATACAAAATTTGAAATAAACTTTAACATTACAAATACATGTTCATCGATCAAAATGAGTTCCAAGTAGAACTTGTCTCTATTAAAATTATTAAAAAATATTGTCCAACTTTTTCAATCCTAACTTTAACGGTCAATTTTTTGCTCTCACTCTTGATATTATAAATCAGAGAAAATTGAGGTGTCATACTCTTGAAATCTAAAATGAGATTTAAATTACAACAATTAAACCATCAAAATTATTCAGATAAAAATATATGGTATAGTTAAATATATTATTTTTGCACATGAAGAATATTTAAACTGAACGATATAGAGCATAAATCAACAATCATTATTACATTCATATTGATATTGATATTTAAATCTAACCAAATAGTGAGCACTTAAAATAATGAATTTAATTATAAAATAAATATACTAATAACAATAGATATATAACTAACCAACAATTGATGGGAGAAATCTCAGCAAAAGAGTGGAACAAATGAAACTTTGATGTGAAAAAATAAAATACAATATGCTCTTATTTATAATAAAAAAAAATGCATGCAATATTAAGTCTTGTCCATAATAAGAATATATCACATAAGAATATTCTTTGGACTATAAAACTATATACCTTTTATTTTAGGAAAAAATAATCGAACATTATAGTATACTATATATACTAATTCAAACTTAGAAATGATAAATTTAGATTCATTCAATAAATAGATCATATTTAATTACATTAAGGTTTGGAAAAAAATATGATTTATAATAAATTCTAAAAATAACTAATTAAGAAAATGGAAAAATATCTATTTGCATTAATTATGCAGATATAAAATAATAGTTTAGATTTAATGATATAGAACGAAGGGTCGAAATTAAAAGTTTAACCAACTTTTAATGAGAGCGCAGTATTTTAAAATAGAGAGATTTGAGACATGCCACCTCATCCTTAGAATAAGGTGGTGTTGACACATCAACTTTAAGAGGTTTGGAAATATATTATAATAAGATTTGTTTGCCGTCCCTATGCCAAACTTGCTGCTAGCATTAGCATCTACGACTAATTATAGTAAAAAGGCAATTAATATCACCAATTATTTACTTGTACGTAATTTGACTTTAAATTATTAAGGGGGAGAATTTCAAGCGGTAAAAAAATAATTGTAATATCTTAACATAAATTACCTTCAAATTTCTGAAAAATGCAATCTCAAAAATGCACGGATTGAAATATTAAATATTGCAAAAGAAAAAAAAAAAGAACTGGAAATTCATTGGAGAAAGAAGAGAAAAGGAATGGACGGAAAAGTGTAAAACAGTTTTAGTTATAGTACCCCTCCAAAACTACCTTCACACTTATTTTATTTATTTGATTCACAAATATTTTCACATTATAAAAAAAAAAAAAAAAAAAGTTACACTTACAAAAATCAATAATTCATTAGACTGTTATTATTTTATATTGTTGTTGTAGCATACAACAACAATATGTTATTATTTTATAGTTTCTTGGGCCGAAACGTTAATTATCTACACTGGGCTAGCTAGCTGCCGTAGCCCACTCCCTTTAACGATATGTTACGATTCTAAAATCAAATTACAAAATTCCGATAAGTATAAACATTAAAACATACACTTTTAAATTTAACAAAACATATGCTTAATTTTAGAGTAGGTGTAGAATGAAATTGGTTTATACATGAATTTTTATATTGAAGGATATTAGTCGTTTTCACTGAAGAGTATCAGTTATTTTAACTGAAGAATATTAGTTGTTTTCACTGGAAAGTCTTAGTTTGTTTTCAGTAAACAACCACGACTTTTCAGTGAAGATAACTAATAATCTTTAGTGAAAACAACTAATATCACTACAAGAAAATAATGATTTGTCTACGGAATTAATATTGCCTATAAAAATTTTCCAAAAAAAAAAAAAAATCGTAGTAAGAATTGCCTACAAAATTTTCTAACTATGAAAGCATCTACATTTCTCAACCTAGAAACAACTTGCCTACGGAATAAAATTCCTAGGTATAATTAACTAAAAGTCATTTGCTTACAAAAATTTACCTACAACACAATTTGCCTACGGAATTTCTGTAGGCATATTATTTTGTAGGTGTGGAAGAAAGATGTCTATACAATTATAAATTTTTGTAGGCAATTTGTGGATAATCCCAACTACGAAATTTTTTGTTGAAAATTATGTAGCAATATTGGCAATTTTCGTAGGCAATTTTATGTTTTCTTGTAGTGTATATCCTTTAATGGTTTATATATAAATCATTTTCATTCTATACTTTATCTAGTTTTTAAATTTGTAATAAAAAGTTAGATAGTATGAAAACATGGTATAAAAAGGTATTAATATCTCGCAATTATACGATTAGGGCACTCATAATCAAAGGCATCCACAAGCTAAAGTCTAAAATATACTATAGGTATTAGTATATCACAAAATATTTTTTAATAAAAATTCCGCCTATATATAGATGGTTTATTTAGTACCTTAAATCACATCACACGATTTCTTAGAACATATTTTGTTGAATCCAATTTTTTCTTTGGAAAATCTGATTCTGGAAATGGCTAATTCCAAGATTGAAGTAGATATTGTGATGAAAAGCAGTGGTGAAAAAGTGTGGAAAAATCTAAAGGATTTTTTCATAATTTTCCCCAAAGCATTGCCTCATACTTATGAAAGCATTGAAATAGTACAAGGTGATGGAAAATCTATTGGATCTGTCCTTAAGGCTACTTATAAATCAGGTGAATTAAGAGCTCGTTTGACTAATCTTATTTTAAGTATTTTATATATTTTAATATTGCATTCGTCCTCAATTCGATTGTCTCCCTGTCTTAAAAGTTCGTCCCCAACTCGTTTGTAATAAATAGATAATTTGTGTTTACTAAAATGCCTTAGAAAAATAACTTTATTCTCTTTTATTTACTACAATATCACTAAAAATCTATTTTATCACTATAAATATTAATAAACAACTATCACATTAAAATTTGTGTCAAAATCAAAGAGACAATCAAGTTGGAGACGAAGGGAGTATCTTATAAAATATTATTTTTGGATAGATTATAAGTTACAAAAGCGTGTTTGGCTAATAAAATTTATTAGATCTTTGATAATTTATATTTCCTCCGTCCACCAAAAGTATGTTATTTCCGTTTTTCTACAACAATTTTGTTTTCTTTATTATTCATCCATCAGTTAATTACTTTACATGTTATTGATTTTACAATTACAAACAACCACTTAACTCATAATTTGACCATACAATACCCTAAAATAAGTCTACTTTATTTACGTTTTCTTAAAACCTGCAAGAAACAACTGGACACGGTTTTCGTGGACAGAGGGGAGTAATATATATTTTTAAATTTTAATTTTAATATAAATATATTTTTTTATTTTTTACAGCTTATAAGCTACGGGGAGCTTATTTTAAGATTTTAATAAGTTGTTAAACATCTTATTTTATCAAACATCTTGAATACTTAACAGCTCCTGACCAACTTATAAGTTATTTTAAAAAACTTATAAACTCAGCCAAAAGTTTAAAAAAAAATTCATCATTTTCTATATATATATATATATATATATATATATATATATATATATATATATAAATATGTATATATATGTCGTGATTAGTTAATAAATAAAATACGATTACATACACTATAAGAAAACTAACTTTTAATGACAAAATTCTATAATCATTGTTTCTTTAATTAAATTTTTTATAGTGACAAGAAATAATCTGTAATGATAGAACCTATCATTGAAGATCATTATCACGTCAGTAAAGATCTTTAACTTGAGAAATTGTAATGACACAATTTCTGTTATTAAAGATCAATTTAATTTTTGGTAGTCATATATTTCATCTCTTTAAATTATGGAAAATTGTTTAGTGGTACTTAATTTTAGAAAATTTACTCTAAAGTAGTTAAATTTTCCCGATTTATTTTGAGGTGCAAAAATTGTTGTTGCAGAATTGAAGGATGTGGTGTCAAGCACATCAAAGGAGAGGATCGATTCAATTGATGAAGAGAAGAAAACAATGAGTTACAGTTTTATAGAAGGGGACATCTTGAAATATTACAAGAATTTCAAGGCCACAGTATCAGTTAGTGTGAGTGAAGGTATTAATGAAAATGGATCTTTGGTGAAATATTCAGCTGAATTTGAAAAGGCAAATGAACAAAGTCCAGACCCAATTCTCTATAGGGATTTTGCTGCCAAGCTTTTCCATGATTTCGATGCTTATCTTATCAACGCATAATTAATTATAATAATACTAATCAGCATGTATAATAATACTTTATATATATTCCAAGTATTGGTTAACCTTGGATGTTTAATAAGTTGATTAAAAGTCAAATAATAAAGTTTTTTTTCCGTACTTTTTCCTTTAGTGTGATAAATTATTATTTTTATTAATTGCATTACTTCCTGGATGTAATTTTTGTTTCCTTTTTACAGAATGACATCCTTTACGTATAGTATTTTGAGGTGAGAAATGAAATATGATTAATGGGACTCAATTTGAAAAATACAACTTCAAATCTTATTATGGGTTAAATTCAAAATTTGTCTGAAAGAGAGTTTCTTATTGCATTTTTAGTATCATTAATATGTGTTACTTCTGGTCAAATATTTGATACTTTAAAGTATATAATTTCATAATATATTTATCATGAACCATTTTTATAAAAAATTTACTCATTAGATAATAAAGGCGTCGGTTACTTTTCTGCCTAATAATACTTTGATATTCCAGATGTTAGTTAACCTAGGATGTTTAATAAATAAAGTTTGTATTATGTAATTTCTCCTTTTTATTAGTTGCATTATCTCCTAAATGTAATTTTCGTTTTCTTTTGTGAGTAATATATGTTGCAATATTATTCGAGTTCTTTTTTTTTTTTTTTGACAGCAATGTTATTCGAGTATAAATGTGTAAAGGAGCAATACATAATTAAACTGTGATATGGAGCATCTCCACCCCTAACCTATTTTGGAGTTTTTTCAACTTTGAATTTCATAATTTTTTGATGCATTAAATTATAATATAATTTTTAATTGTGTAATTTGATTTTTATTTTTATTTTGTTTGATTTTTTGTGTTATTAAAATTACTTATTTATTTGATTAGAATTAAAATCACGTATTTATTTTTTACCAACAAAAAATAACATAAAATACAGCAAAATATACATTAACATGATTTATTTTTAAACATATATACATTTTCATATTAAAATATAGGCAAAGTATTATATGAAAATAGTTCATGATAAACTTATCATAAAATAATTTTAAAGTATCATTAATTTCACCGAGAGTATCATTAATCTCATCAGGGGTATCATTAGTTTGAGTTCAAGAAAATTGTTTGAAATTTTCTTGAACTCAGACTAATGATACCCCTGACAGGTTTAATAATACTCCTGATGAGATTGATGATACTATAAAACTATTTTATTGTTGACAGCGATTTATGTCGGATCTCGCTGTCGGGCTCCTAGCGGGTAGGATTCGGTATTTATGATAACAAGAAGTAATAAATGAGAGAGTAAATGAGCTCTCAAGAGTATGCTTGCAATAAATGTGTTGTGTCCTACATTTGAGCATTAAAGGCCCTATTTATAGAGTACAAGATGGGTTTCCCCATGTTTGGTTGGTGGACCGGTGGGTCCCCCCCTACTCCTAGTTGGAAGGTAATGAGTGGCTACAGCCTCCCCTACGAGCCAATGAGGAGACGCCACGTGGCTCTGTCTCCCCTGAGGTGATGGGACTTGGCCCCAACTGCCCTCTTTGACCCTGTCACATCCTCTGGACTGATGGCACCCGACGTCCTCTCACAGCTGGCGCAGCCTGGGGTCGGGCAGACGGGTACTCGGGTACCGGGAGACGAGTCCGGACGGGAGTATCACGGTGGTTCCCTTACGGGCAGGCGGGTAGAGCGTCTGCCCCGGAGCTCGTCGCTGGCCGCCTGATACCCGGGCCTGTGGGTTATAAGTACCCTGCCCGGCAGCTCACAAAGGCTCGCGTCGGGTAGCCTCTAGGTCCCCGCCCGTCTGTCGGACCAGACGGCGGACTACTCTTATCCGAGCCCGCTTTAGTAAGTGGGTTTATGTCCGATACCCGATGGTTCGGGCAGTAAATATCGGGTGTAACAATTGCCCCACCAGCCCGACATCGGGGGGCCGCAGTCGTCGGGTGGCGGGCTGGTCGAACTGCAGACTTTTGAATTTGAATTTTGAATCATGGGGGTGACGTTTCGGCTCCCGAGACGACGCCTCGTATGCCGTGCCTGATGACGTCACGGAATGGCGTGACTGATGCGCAGAAATCCAGGGGTCACATCCGCCGAACCTGCTCCCCAACCGTTGCGAACGTGGCCCCCACGCGCCCCCCTGAGTTTTGCTTTATTCCATTTTTGACCCCATTTTTTTGCAATTCAGTCCCCCCTATTTTTCTATAAATAGGGGCTCTCAGTCCATTATACAATTTTCACTCTCTTGCGATCTTGTGCCACCCTAAGGAAGATTGCAGTTTTCCGGCGAGTTTCCCAGATTCCGGCGATCTTTTCCGAGTCCCAAGGTATTTTCTTGCTTCCCTTTTCAAAACTCTCTTCTTTCTACTCTCCACTCGCCATGAGCGACTCCGCTGAAAGCACCGGGGCCGCCGATGCCTTTCACTTCTGCCGCCGCGCTGCCGCCGACGCCGACGCAGAGAGACCTCTCCGTCCGGCCGGGGAAGGAACGTCCCGCGCCGCCGCCGCCGCCGCCAGAGAGGGCGAGGGCAATTCTACGAATGTGGATGCCTTCGCTGAAGATTTGGAGCGGATGAGCCCCCAACGAGAGGGAGAGGCCCTAAGTGTTTCCCCGGTCTCAGCCTACCCGCCCAGGGCCGAAGATTTTTTGTTCGAGCAGGAAGCCATGCCCGACCAAATAGATTACGCGGACAGCCGACTAATCGGGTTCGACTACTCGAAATATATGAGCCGGTTCGTGCGAAAGCGCTCTACCCGTGCATATCTCGAGGCCCGGGACACCGAATTTGGGGCCTCTCGCCGCCCCAGCTGCCTCCCCCCGGACGCCGATCTAAAGGAGTTGTACTGGACTTTCCAGGCGCCCTCCGACGTCTTTTTTTACGCTCCCCGGGAGGATGAACGGGCTGACCAGCCTTCGGAAGGCCTAATCGCCATCAATTCGGACACACTCCATGCCGGGCTCCGCTTCCCGCTTCACCCGGCCATTTCCAAGCTGCTCGCTGCGTGGAATTTATCGATCACCCAGATCACTCCCAACGGGTGGAGCTACATTCTGGGAGCGATGGTTGCTCTCGGTCGCCGCGGGCTGCACCGGATGCCGACCCCGGCCGAGATCAACTACTTGTATTATACCGTAGCCTCGGTCGGTCGGATGAACCACGGGTACTACTCTGTGAAGCCCCGGGGTGGCGATGCCATTGTCTTCGGCATCTCGTCGAAGGTGACGTATTGGCAAGAGAAGTGGTGGTGGGTCGGCGGCGCATGGGAGAGTGTCGGCATCGACGGGCAAATCATCTCGGTTCCCCGGGAGTATCGGGATCGCAACCGCCGTGGTAAATACTAAATTTCTTATTCATTCCTTAGTACTGATCTAATTCTTCTTTCACTGTGCAGGCTGCGCGGCTCCAAACCAGGCCGACCTGACCGACGACTTCAGGCAGGCACTTGAGTTGGTGAAGTCTGAGAGCGCGGATAACCGTGACGTCGACCTCCTCAATGACAACGAGTACAGAAGGTTGTCCGGGCTCCAAACCTTCCCGCGCCATCTGAATTTTGGCGGTAAGACTCTTCCCGACCATTACTTTTTCATGCTCGCTCAAGCCTTCCCGATTTTTAACACGTTATTCCTCTTGCAGCGCAGCGCTTCCCGGCCGAATCCTCCATACCGTCTACCTCCCCGGCAGCCTCCCAGAGGGCAGCACCCGAAGCCGGCCAGGCAGCCATCCCGGTCGTCAACGTAGAATCCTCCGAGGAGACCGTAGACATGGCTCCCAAGAAGAATGCCATGACGAGGTTGACGAAGCGGGGAGCCGTCCGCGCTACCGGGGTGGTGATTCGAGGTCCACCCACGACCATTGAAACAGGCCCGGGTGGAGGGTCAAACTTCGGTCGACCCGACCATGGTGACCGTGGATGTGGATCCGGCCAGCGGCGGGCTGATAGCCGGTTCCGCCGAGGCGACCCTGGGGGGCTCGACCTCCGCCCCACGCAACCGAAGCGATTTCTCCTTCCTCAGTTGGGGCAACCACATCACGTAAGTATTCTACCTGTGTCGTTTCATATTTCTCTTGCATTTCATTTCTTCTAACTTGTTTCCCCGGCGTCTTGCAAGCCTGACCCCCTGCCCCCTCCGGAGGTTCTCCAATTCCTGCGCTCGCAGGAACCTCCCTATGCCGAGGCCGTCCCGGAATCCTGGCCGGAGGAGATTCGCCGAGCGGTGGTGAACTTGCCTCGCTCATGGACGACTAACTGCAAGAGGGCCTCCCGGACTGTCTCCGTGCCCGACCGCCTCCGTTCCGCCGCCATCCGAGCCTCCCGTGATGTCATCGCTTTGGAGGGCATCATGCTCGACTATGAGCGGGATGCGCGAACTCTGGCTGCTTACAAAGCCAATTTCTAGGCCAAGCGCGATGAGGCCGCTCGGCTGGATGAGGAGAACCAGAAGCTCCGGTAGGAGCTGGAGGTTGCCCGCAAGAGCCGGGCGGAGCTGGAGGAGGAGAAGAAGAGGTTGCTCGCCGAAGCCGAGGGGAGAATGGCTGAAGAAGTCCGCCAAGCCAAGGAGGCTCTTGCGGCCGAGGCCGAAACGCGCCTGGAGGCTGAGCGTGCCCGACTGGCCGCCGAGAGTGAGTCTGTCGGGTCCATGGTGTACATCAATGCATACGCCGATTTAATCCGCTCCCTTCTCCGTCGGAATCCTGAGGCCGACTATTCCGGGCCCTTGGCGGATTTGAAGAGTTATGTCGAGTCCAATCCTACCTCCCCGGACTACGACATTACCCTGAAGGATCTGGTCGATCGCGGGCTGGACCTTTCGTTCCTTGGAGACCCGGCGACCTTCATCTACCCTCTGGCCGACGATGAGGCGGCCGAGGATTCGGGCGTGGTGGACGCGGCGGCCCCGTGAACTCTTTTCTTTTCTTTTATTTTGTTAAGTTCGTTGGCCGCGGGCCTTTTGTACTTTTCCTTCTGCTAATCCTTTTTAATGAAATCTCCTTTGCTCTTTATTTCGCTTTCGTTCTTGTTTCTTTGAACTTAGTTTGACGATCGGGTTAATAACGAAATTGGGTTACGATAAAAAATGAAGTGCTCTAGCCGAATGTCGGGCAGCACATTCACAACGATAGGGTTGGACTAACAATTGTAAAATTAACCGACAGATTAATTAGTGAAGTGCTTTAGCCGATTGACGGGCAGCGACTTTCACGAAGATGGGATTGAATTCACAATCGCTTAAAGAATTAACCAACAGATTAATTAATGAAGTGCTTTAGCCGATTGACGGGCAGCGACTTCACGAAGATGGGATTGAATTCACAATCGCTTAAAGAATTAACCAACAGATTAATTAATGAAGTGCTTTAGCCGATTGACGGGCAGCGACTTCACGAAGATGGGATTGAATTCACAATCGCTTAAAGAATTAACCAACAGATTAATTAATGAAGTGCTTTAGCCGATTATCGGGCAGCGACTTCACGAAGATGGGATTGAATTCACAACCGCTTAAAGCATTAACCAACAGATTAATTAATGAAGTGCTTTAGCCGATTGACGGGCAACTACTTCACGAAGATTGGATTGAATTAACAACCGCTTATATTGATTACAACTTTTGCGCTCGGAGAGCGATTACATTGAGGTCGCCCGTCATGATGATGCGGGCTGGATTATTTCGCCGTCACTGATAGTATTTTTTGAGTAGGGAGGCGTTCCAAGGGTATTAGGCCTGATTGCCCTCAAGGCTTTCTAGCTCGTAGGCTCCGTTGGCTAGGCGCTTGGAGATCTTTAGGGGTCCCTCCCAATTTGGACCAAATGCCCCTTTGGGTTGACCGACCGTCCTTCGGAGCACTAGGTCCCCGGCTTCGAACTCTCTAATTTTTATTTTCGAGTTGAAGTATTTCTCAGCCCGCCGTTTGTAAGCTATGTTTCTTTGCTCGGCGGACAGCCCTCTCTCCTCCAGCAGGTCCAACTCGTTTAGCATGGCTTGGTCATTCTCGGTCCCCACGGGTTGCGAGGTGCGGAGGCTTGGGATGATGACCTCAGCCGGGATGATTGCCTCCGTTCCGAAGGCTAGGGCGAAGGGAGTCTCCCCGGTTGCGGTGCGATAGGTTGTTCTGTATGACCATAACACTTCGGGTAGCTTGCTCGCCCACGTTCCCTTGCTCTCCTCCAACCTTGCCTTCAGCGTGTGTTTGATTATTTTGTTTACTACCTCGACCTACCCCTTCGACTGGGGGTGGTAGGGTGACGAGAACAACCTCTTGATCTTGTGTTTTTGGCAGAATCTTTCCATCTCCAACCCGTCGAATTGTTTCCCATTGTCCGAAATGATTATCTGTGGGAGGCCGAATCGACATATTATGTTGCGCCAGATGAACCTGATAACATGCTCCTGGTCGATCGTTTTCAGTGATTCTGCCTCCGCCCATTTGGTGAAGTAATCCACGGCGATAATTGCGTATCTGACGCTGCCCGGGGCCGTAGGTAAAGGGCCAATGAGATCGATCCCCCATTTTGCGAACGGCCACGGGCTCAGGATTGAGGCGAGCTCGGTTGGAGCCTGGTGGATTGCTGGCAAATAGACTTGACACTTGTGGCATGCCCGCGCGTAGTTGATTGCGTCCTTCTTTAGGGTGGGCCAGAAATATCCCTGCCGGATAATGTTAGGATAAAATTTGTTAGTTTTGATGAGTTAAAACAGACCAGAAGATGTAATAGGACCATCTGGACCTGTTAGCCAGATGAGGATTAGTTAGGACTTAGTCTAGGGGGAACTGCCAGACCAGAAGACCTCACCAGAAGAGTCACCAGAAGACCCCACCAGAGGACTTCACCAGAGGACTCCACCAGAGGACTTCACCAGAGGAGATCAGACCAGAGGCAGAGGACCTTCCCCAGACCAGACGAGTCCGGACCAGACGAGTCTGGTGGAACAAAAGATGCTCAGTTTGATCCCCTTATTCTACTGAGTATTCTGGATGTTCACCAGATAAGGACCAGAAGACACCGAGTTTGCCTGGTGTCTGGTCCTGCCTTCTCTGGAGAGAATCAGAGTTAGGCAATTGGAAGCATTGACCGTTGGTGATTCAAATCAAGTCAAAACAAGATTGGATTGAGAAGATATGAAGACAATCATTTAAGATCTCACCAACCCAATCAATCAATTAGGGAATTGATTGATTGAAGCTTCCATATATAGAGGATCTGATTGGATTAGCCTCCCAACGGCTATGTCCCTAATCCCCTCTATATATACTTGAGTGCAGATCAAGAAAAAGCTCTAGAATCATTCACGCGCATATAGCCATACTAAGCTTTTGATCACTACGCATATTGCACTCACACTTTGTTCTTAATTACTTATCTACTCGTAAGGAGTTTACATACTCAACCTGTTCATCTTGTTAGATAAGGTTGGAGTAAGTATTATCTTTAGATCGAAGTTAGATCTAAAGAATTTGTAAGAAGGTGCTGGTACTTCAGAAATTCCAGTGAGTAAGTTTGTGAGTTGGTTGATAGTGAGACCCCTTGGTGATAAGGGAGAGTGGACGTAGGATATTTATCCGAACCACTATATATCTTGTGTCTTTTATCGCTTTATTTTAATTATTTATTATTGCTCTCTTATAAAAGATTTTGGAAAGACATTTAATCATAAGCTTCCGAAATTAATCTATCAAGTGGGACCAACAAGTGGTATCAGAGCAGTGTGTCCACGACCACTGCTTTGAAAAGCTTTTGGTGGTCACCGGGCAGATCCATTGCTCTTTAGTGCTTTTTATTCAAGTTCTTGTTATTTCCCTAAACTTCTTATCAATATGTCTTCGAAATCTTCTTATAAGAGTCGCAAACTGCCAGAATTCTCGTTCGAGGATTATAGCCACTGGAGCTTCATGATGAGTAATCATCTTGGAGCTATTCACCACCGCATGTTAGATGTGGTTGAAAGTGGCCCCATCAAATTTTACTGGACTACTATTGATAGTGGCAGGTCTGAATCCAGAGAAGAAACTAGCGACGCTGCAGAGGATAGAGTTCCCAGAAAACGAATCCTAAAAAAGAAAGACGAACTTGACAACGATGAGAGAAAGCTACATAACCTGGACCAGGTGGCGAGGACTGAGATTATCAACACTCTTACTAAAGAAGTAATTGAAAAGGTCAGGACGTGCACCATTGCAAAAGAGATGTGGGACAAGTTAGCTCTGCTCTGTGAAGGAACAGAGAAGATTAAAGATAACAAGCTCCAAGCTGTTCAACACTCTTTTGACACATTTAAGATGAAACCAGACGAGACCATTGACCAGCTGGACATGCGTCTCACGAATCTCTTAAACAAGGCTAGTGCCTTAGGTAAGACCTATTCTGAAAAGGAGATTAATAGTAAAATATTACGTTCACTAACAAGCAGGTGGAAAATTAAAGTCACTGTGATCAAGGACAACAAGGATCTCAACACTCTGGATCACCATCTTCTGTTGTCTGATCTCAAAGCTTACGAATATGATCTTCAAGAGGAGGATCAAACAGAAGAGATTTCCTCTTCTGGCCAGAAAGGAGTTGCATTCTCTTCAACTCTCAAATCTGATGCCAAGCCAAAGGAGTCTACTGCAGATGACTTGAGCCTCAAGGAGCAGGTAGCACTTCTAACTCATAAATTAGACAAAATGAGTTCAAAATATGGCAGGTACAAAAGGCATTGGAAGGAGTCTGCCAGAAGCAGGAAGAGTTCTTTCAAGCCTGCAGAGAAGGAGAAGACATCTGGAGACTCAAGGGAGACCAGATTCAGAACTCCAGAGAGAAGGAGAGATGACAACCCTGGCAGCTCTGGGAGATCAGATCATCAGAGGAGGGATGGTAGCTCTGGCAGAACCGACTACCAGAGGAGAGAAAGTAGTCCAGCCAGATCAGACTACAACCAGAGGAGGAGAGAGCCAAGTCCTAGTCCCAGAGGAGACAATGCTTGCTACACTTGCAACAAGACTGGTCACTACAGTTATGATTGTCCTCAGCTTACTCCTAGAGAAAGAGAAGAGAAAAGAATCAAGAGAGATAGGAGGTATGCAGATAAGAGAGCACTGCTGGCAGAAGCAGAGGAGGAGGATACTAGTTCCAGTTCTTCTTCTTCTGACTTTGGATCAGATGATGATGTGTGTCTCATGGCAGACATCACTGAGGTAAATGAAACTACTCTTGTTTTATCTAATTCCAAATGTACTGAATCCTCTAATTCATCTGGTAACTCCAGAGAGTCTGATATGCAACAGATGCTATCAGATCTCCAAAATTGTGTACAACTCTGTCAAAAACTTGAGAAAGAGAATGGTAGGCTCAGAGCTGAAGTTCAATCTCTCTCTCATGAGCATAAATCCACCAGAGAACTCATGAAAGATCATTCCAAAGAAGTTTCTGAACTTCAGGAAAAGATCACAGAAAGAGATACTCTGGTAGATCAACTCATGAAAGAAAGGAAATCTCAAGAGGATGAGATCACTGAACTCAGAGCCAAATACCAAACTCTTATCAAGGGAAAACAAGTTGTTCACAACATAGAGGAGATACCTATGCCCAGAGAAGCTCCTAAGATACCATCTGTTGTATCTATCATATCAGAGTCTTCTCAGCGCATTTGTGATAAGAGTGGTTTAGGATATTCTGGAATTACCACTAAAACTCACAAGTACCTCTATAACAAAGACAAGTCTGTAAGAGCTGGTAAATTGGTAGAAATCTGGAATGATAAAGACTTAACTGGTAATGGTTACAAGGTGATTCACAATCCTGATTGGAAAAGGAATCACTCTGTTAATCACTTAACTAATGGTCCAGAAGAGTTGACTGTTCTGGAAGAGAAGATGTTAGAGAATAAGTGTCAACAAGGGGAACCATTAAAGATTGATGGTTCTGTGAACAATGAGTCCCAAGGAGTAGATATTACTCAAATTGGAGGACCCCAGAGAAATCCTCAAAGGGAACCTAAACAGATTAGGGGACCTCAAAGGAAACACTCAAAAAGGGGGAATACCAATCAGAGTAACAACTACCAGAGAAGGAACAATGTTCAACAGAACCAGGTACCCCAGAGACATTTTTCTCAGAAGAATCAATTCCAGAATAGGTATACTCAAAGGAACTATAATCACCAGAACAGGTCTAATCATCAGAACCAGAGGAGGTCTTCCAGACCCATCTCTAGAAAACCAACTGATCTGGGAAGTTATGACACCAGAGATGGTTCTTCTAGGATGTACCCTTATAACCAGACCTTTAAGACCATGTCTTTGAAGCAGGCCATTCCAAAGGCCAGATTTGAGAAAAGGTACACCAGACCTGTTTATAGGAAAGGTGTCCTTATCAGACCAGTAGCTCAATATGTCATAGTAAGAGGACATGTACTGGTAGATAGATTTGGAAGGAATATAAGATCTCCTCATCCATCAAGGGATGATCTTTATCTATGGATTCCTACAAAACCTGCAACTAACCAATCAGGACCCAGCACTAGTAGGGGACCTAATTGATCTCTCTGCAGGTAGATAAGAGTCCATTGGAGAAAGGATTTTCAAGCAACCATGTCTGGTACATTGATAGTGGATGTTCCAAGCACATGACATTCCAGAAGGATAATCTCCAAGATTTCAAGCAATTAAATGGACCAAGAGTGATGTTTGGTGACAACAACTATGGAGTCACCAGAGGAGTTGGAAAGTTGACCTTCAATGGAGTATCTGTAGATGAAGTCTACTACGTAGAAGGACTCAAGCATAATCTGCTTTCAGTATCCCAATTCTGTGACAAGGGATACTCAGTGAAGTTTTCTAGTGATTCATGCACTGTTTTCTCTTCTGATTATAATGATATCTTGCTAATAGGCTTGAGGAAGGGTAACATTTATCTTGCAGATTTTAGCAGTTGCCCAAGGAATGCTTGCCTGGTTGCTAAAGGATCTGCAGAGAACAGCTGGATTTGGCACAAGAGATTGTGTCATCTTAACTTCAAAACATTGAACAAGATTGCCAGAAAGGGTCTCATTCGAGGTCTTCCAAATGAAGTGTTTAAGAAGGATCAGGTTTGTGGTTCATGCCAGAAGGGTAAACAACCCAAGACTTCCTTTAAGGATGTCCAGAGCACAACCACAACCAGAGTACTTCAACTACTTCACATGGACCTGTTTGGACCTGTTTCTCCTCTTAGTTTCAGTGGAAGGAAGTACACCTTAGTAATAGTAGATGACTTTTCAAGATACACTTGGGTAGTGTTCTTGTTTAAGAAAAATGAAACTATAACTAAGCTGCCAGAGTTCTTCAAGCAGATTCAGAATGAGCAGAACCAGAGCATTGTCAGGATCAGAAGTGACAAAGGAACAGAGTTTTTGAACTCACATATTGCAGATTATTGCAAGGATCATGGGATTTTTCATGAGACATCTGCTGCCAGAACACCTCAACAAAATGGAGTTGCAGAAAGGAGGAATAGGACTCTCAAAGAAGCTGCAAGAACACTTCTGGCAGAGTACAACACTCCACAGAGATTTTGGGCAGAGGCCATCAATACAGCTTGTTACACTCAGAACAGGTGCCTGATTGCCCAGAGACACAATAAGACCCCATATGAGGTATGGAAAGGTAAAACCCCATCTGTTTCATATTTTCATGTTTTTGGATGTAAGTGTTTCATCCATGACAATGGGAAATCTAAATTAAGAACCTTTGATGCTAAAGTGGCTGATGGAATATTTTTGGGATATTCCAGCACCAGTAAAGCTTTTAGAGTTTTTAATAAGAATTCACTTTGTGTGGAGGAAACACCTCATGTTGTTTTTGATGAATCTGCTTTTGAGTTAAAGGTGGAAGCTAAGTCTCCTGATGAGACCCAGAATCAGACTACACCCAGAGTTATCAAGGTCAATCCACCTGTTCTTGATTCAGATTCAGATTCAGATGATGACCCATCTCCTGGTTCTCTGAAGCAGCAGCCTTCACAAGGAGCAGAACCAGAAGAGGTTGGAACTCCTGTAGGGGGAAGCTCTTCTGCAGGTGGTGATAATCACCAAGGTACTGCAGAAGATGATCACCCAGGTAAGACCACGGGAAGGAGGACCCTGGTTGATCACCCCAATGACCTGATCTTAGGAGATCCAACTAAAGGTGTCCAGACTAGGAGAACCCTTAATTTAACTGCCTTATTCAGTTGCTATGTGTCCTTGATTGAGCCCAAGAACATCAAGGAGGCACTGAAAGATTCAAATTGGATTGTGGCTATGCAGGAGGAATTGAATCAATTCACCAGACAGGATGTTTGGGAGCTGGTAGACAGACCAAGTCATCAAAAGGTGATAGGCACTAAGTGGGTTTTCAAAAATAAGAAAGATGAGAATGATGTCATTACTAGGAACAAGGCAAGGCTAGTGGCCCAGGGCTATTCTCAGTCTGAAGGAATAGACTATGATGAGACTTTTGCTCCTGTTGCCAGACTAGAAGCCATCAGATTGTTCTTAGCATATGCTGCTCACATGAAGTTCAAAGTATACCAGATGGATGTGAAATCTGCCTTTCTTAATGGGATTCTCATTGAGGAAGTGTATGTTGAACAACCTCTTGGTTTTGAACAAGGTGACAAGGTGTTTAAGCTTAAGAAAGCTCTTTATGGGCTGAAGCAGGCACCCAGAGCATGGTATGACACTCTTTCTCAATTTCTTCTGGACAATGGTTTTACTAAAGGTAAGATTGATAGGACCTTGTTTAGGAAAGAAGAAGGAAAGGACATCCTTCTGGTCCAAATATATGTTGATGACATCATATTTGGATCCCCTAACAAGAAGCTGTGTGAGAAGTTTGGTGAGCTCATGCAGGGACAGTTTGAGATGTCCATGATGGGAGAATTGAATTACTTTTTGGGTTTGCAGGTTAAGCAATCAGAGAAGGGAATTTTTATTAATCAAGCTAAGTACATCAGAAACATGTTAGAGAAATTTGGAATAGGATCTAGCAAGGCAGCCAAGATCCCTATGATGACAAATTTCAACATGGATCCAGATGAGTCTGGAGAGAGTGTGGACCAGACTCAGTACAGAGCACTTATTGGTTCTCTTTTGTATCTGACTGCAAGCAGACCAGATATTACTTTTGCTGTAGGAGTTTGTGCCAGATTTCAAGCTAACCCCAAGAAGAGTCACTTGGAAGCAGCTAAGAAAATATTGAAATATCTTAAGGGAACTGTGAATTTAGGATTATGGTATCCTGCAGATGACAACCTGGAATTGAGTGGTTATTCAGATTCAGACTATGGTGGGTGCAGAATAGATAGGAAATCTACAAGTGGTACATGCCAATTTTTAGGGAATAAATTGGTATCCTGGTTTTCCAAGAAGCAGACTTCAGTTGCTACATCAACAACAGAAGCAGAGTACATGGCTGCAGGGAGTTGTTGTTCTCAACTTCTCTGGATTAGTCAACAGCTTAGGGATTATCAGATTAGAGCTAAGGATATTCCTATTTTCTGTGATAGTAATAGTGCCATTGCAATCACCCAGAATCCAGTTCTTCATACCAGATGCAAACACGTTGATATAAGGCATCATTTTATCAGAGATCATGTTGAGAAGGGAGACATAAGGATGGAAAAGATTGCAACATAGAGGCAGAGAGCAGATATTTTAACCAAGCCTTTGGCTGAGACCAGATTCAGAGAGTTAGCTTTTGAGTTAGGATTGTTGGATCCAGAGACAGATTTGATTTAGGGGGAACATCAGAGAAGTATCCTTACTTTATAAATTTTCTTCATAAATTTTCCTTATGATAACATACCTGCAGATTAGATATATCAGAGAGGGTATACCTCCAGATGAGGTATACACCAGGTGACACTTATCCCAGATGAGGTGCTGACTCAGAGATATGTCCAAAGTCTTTACTGACCAGGACCAGATAAGTTCCATCAGAGAAGAAGTATCACCAGACTAGTTGTGGTATCATCTGGTTACAATATCAGGTGACAGGTATGTCTTTTCTACTCTGGCCTCTGATCATTGGGATACATTTTCCAAATTAGTAAGTACACTCAAAACCTTTCAACTTCGGAGTGCATTTAAGACTAGGGTATAGGGCCTAGGCAATCATTTCGCTTTTTCTCTTGACTGCCACAAAACCCCTTTATGCCCAGCCCCAATGACTATGCCAACGCACCAGATTAAATCTGTATTTCGCCCTTCATCATGGCCATCGGATTTAATCACTGTGCAAAATGTCAATCAATGCTAAAATTGATTTTGTTTCCTAAATTGAATTTGAAACAACACGCGTTCACACTTCATTTAATTTTCATGCCACGCGTATTACTCTATTTAAACCAATTTTGTTTTCAATCTGTCCTTTCACGTTTCAATACTATTCGAACCCTAACCTCTCTCTGTAAAGCATTCTCTCTCTCTCTCTCTCTCTCTCTCTCTCTTTCACAGTTATGGCACCCAAGTGCAATTTCGATCCAGACTATGTCTGCAAGAAACTCAAGACAGAAATGGTGGTGGATTTCTATTCCACTAAGAATCCGGCCGCTTTGGAGATTTTGGAACTTCTCCGACGTTCTGGACTGGAGGAGTTGATCTCAAAGGTTCCCAAGGATCTGCGTACCTTGGATGGATATGCTGCACAGTTTCTTATCCGGATGAAGATTCACGAGGACTATGTTTCATCCAAGATTGATTCCGAGGATCTTGTTTTCTCTAAGGCAGACTTCTGTGGTCTTTTTGGTAACCTTTCTGCGGAAGGTGTGGACCCACTGAAGTACAGAGAAGGAGAGGCGTTGGAATCCTTCAAGATGTTTGCCAGAAATTCGTGCCAGAATATTACTAAAGGTTTCTTGGACAAGCATCTTAGGCAGAAGTATAAGGTGCTATTTGACATTGTGGTGAAGATTCTCATGTGTGAGAGCCATAGCACAGATGCCATCTTCGTTGGCAGGCTCTGTGTTATGAGGGCCATTCTGGATGGTGTTCAATGTAACTGGGCTGAGTTCTTCTGGGGGGTGCTGAGGAAGAACAAGGTGAAAATTCAGAAGGAAGAATGCCCCCAGTTGCCAGGAGAGCAACAATTTGTGTTCAATGCTAATGTATCATTGGGCACAAAACTCACCCTAATTCTGGATTCGATTCTTCCAGAGAAGAAATGGAGACAATCCTGGTGTAAGGGCTTCCATAAGTCCAAGATTATGTTCTCCAAGGATGGTCCTCTTCATGGCCATCCTGATTCTGATGGTGAGCAAGCCATCCCTGCTCCTCCCCTTCAAGCCATTCCCTCACCTGCTAAGGGGCAGAAGCAGCAGCAGCAGCCGAAGACTCAGAAGAAAGCTACTGGAGCAACTGGTTCTTCAAATGTTGCTTTCTCTGGTTCCTCTAAGGAGGACCAGATCCCTCTTCTTGATGTACTGAAGAAGAAGAGTGAGGTTGCCAAGAAGGCAGGAGCTTCTAAGAGGAAGCAGCCAGACGAGGCCAGGAGACATTCTGCTAAGAAGAGGAGGACTGGCAGAGGAGCTCCCAAGAAAACCCTTCTGGTGGATGAGCCATCAGAAGAAGAAGAGGAAGAAGATGAAGTGCCTCTTGTGAGGAAATCCAAGGCCAAGAGAGCCCTTCTTCAAGATCCAGACTCTGGATCTGATCTTGGAGAGGCCTTGGAGAAGGCTATTGAGGGTGCCACCCAGATGATGGTGGATGCTCCAGAGCCTGCTGTGCCTGCTGGTGTTGACCCAGCAGAGGTAAACCCTTCCTTTCCCTCTTCCTCCCCCATAAATCTTGTTTCCCCTTCCATCTCTCCCCCAGACAACATTCCCCAAACCCCATCTGCCTCTGGTAACCCCATTCTTCCACCAGAGCAGACTATCCCAGATACCCCCGTCTATACTCCCTCTACCATTCCTACACAAACACCTTCTCCCCCAATTTCCCAAACTCATATTCCCACTAACCCCTCTCCCCCACCTTCTGTATCAGAGGTTCCCTCAACCTCCTCTGGTGCAGAAGTCCCCCCTTCAAACACTTCCACCTCCCAAATCCCTCCTACACATTCTGTACCAGATATTCCTTCCTCTTCTGGTGCAGAGCAACCAATCCCTACCACCTCTACTTCACAAAATCCAAACCCTCCCCAAACCCATACAGACCAGGACCCAACCATTTCTATGGCTCTGGGATTCGCTGGCCCTCCTCCCTCCCCAACCTGTTTATCCAGCGATGATAGTGAAGATGAGGAAGCTTCACTTGAGCCTGTTGTCTTAGCCCCTTCCTCCTCTGCCTCTGGGCCCAAACCCTTCACTTTCTCATCTGTAGAAATGGGTCCCATTAGGCAGAGTATGAGTGTAAGTGCTCAGCTCTGGCTAAGAGAGCATTTTCCAGTTCTTCTGGAGCACTTACCACTTCTGGCAGAGCTTACTGATGCCAAGGTCTGGAGCAAGGCCAGACTTGAAGATGTGGAGGACTTGGTGCTATTGCTTGAGGAAATGGGTGCCTCCAACTTCACTGCTTGGGAGATTGAGCTGAAGCAGAAGATGAACATTCAGAACCCAGCAGAGCTGGAGACTCCTGGTGCAGCTAAAGTCTTGATTCGCACCCTGCTCATCCAAAGAGGAGTAATGCTCACTCCAGAGGGCCCCACTTACAAGTTTGGTCCTCACTTTGTCTTCCCTCCAGAGCTTTATTCAGACGAGGAGGACTTCGAGATGTCTCCTGCTGTGCTCCAGAAGATGAAGATCTTCTTCAACGAGCAGATCATGCAGATAGGGTGCTTTTCCAAAGCAATCCAACATATGGCCCCTGCTATGATAGAGCATCAGATCAAGCAAGAACGGAGAATCTTCCTGAAGCAGATCAAATCCACTCTGGCCGAGGTTAAAGCTTCATTCAAGGCTAATGGCTTGTTTGTCAAATTAGATGTTATGCACAGCCAGAAGCAGCTCCAGGAGCACGTGATGGAGCAGTTGAGGCCAGTTTCTGTACTCAAAGTGGAAATGGCCAGCCAGATGATTCAAACTGCTAGACTGAAGGACTCCCTCCAGGAGATGTTGGAGAAGCAAGAGAGACTTGTTGCAGAGTCTAAGGCTTACCTGGAGGAGGCCAAGCAGCTTCGTGATCTTCACTCTTCCTCCAACACTGCCTTGCCTGATCTCATAAGGCAGGTAGTGGAGCCCCTCCTTGATGAAGTTAAAAAGGGGGAAGAGAAGGCCAGAACTGATCTGGCGAAGACCACAAATGAGACTCTTTTTAGCTATGGAGCTCGTCTGGACCTGCTGGAGAACACATTGGCCCAGGCTGAGTTGCAGAAGAAGAAGAAAGAAGAGTTGAAATCTCTATCTATGGCTAAACAGCTTGCTGCAGAAGAAGAGTCATCTGAAGCTGAGCAGGATCCCTCTACCATTCCTGGTCCTGCTAAGAGGAAGATTAGAAAAGTAAAGAAGAGTTTCCTTGAATCTGTTGTCGAAGAAGCAGAGAAGAGATACAAGGAAGAGACTCCAGAGGAGAGGCAAGCCAGAATCAGGAAGAACATAGATGAAGAGCAGAGGCTCAGATATGTTAGGAGACAGAACAAGAAGGCCAGAGAAGCTGGTATTCCTTCTGGTGCAGGTGGCTCAGGTCAGAAGAGGAAAGCTCCAGTGGAAGTTATGAACATCTTGCCTCTAAGGACAGAAGGGTCTTTTGACTCTACTGTGCCGTATCCTCTGATTGAGAGATGGAGAGAAGCCAAGACCCTCTGGTTCATTCAGCATTATATCCAGAGGCCAGCACCAGAAGATGATGAGCTGATCAACAGAACCTTCCATTCTTGGATGCAAGCCTATGATGCAGACTTGTACAAGCAGCTGATGGATTCAACCATTGAGTTCAACCTGGAGGTGACTGCTCCTGAATTTACTTATCTTAACACTCCCATGATTGGGAACCAAGTGGATTGGGCAGAACTGAAGAAGCTTTACAAGACCAAGGTGTTGGTGAATTTCACCCCAACATCTTCTGCAGAGTTGAAGGCCGTCCAGGATAGGTTCCTTGACTGGTTTCTTGTCCCTAAAGAGAACAGAAGATATGCCTAGAATAGGACAATGAACTTCAATGTAATCTGTAATTATTTTGTCCTCTGATTATTAATGAAAAATACATATCTTCTCTGTTCTAAAGTCAACTCCTTGTTGTCTTATTATTTGCCTGATGAGATCTATTCTAAGGTCTCATCCCTTTATTGTTTTCTTGCTTAAGTTTTTCTTTTGATCAGTTCTGGTAGTGTTTTAACTCCATCAAAAAGGGGGAAATTGTTAGGATAAAATTTGTTAGTTTTGATGAGTTAAAACAGACCAGAAGATGTAATAGGACCATCTGGACCTGTTAGCCAGATGAGGATTAGTTAGGACTTAGTCTAGGGGGAACTGCCAGACCAGAAGACCTCACCAGAAGACCCCACCAGAGGACTTCACCAGAGGACTCCACCAGAGGACTTCACCAGAGGAGATCAGACCAGAGGCAGAGGACCTTCCCCAGACCAGACGAGTCCGGACCAGACGAGTCTGGTGGAACAAAAGATGCTCAGTTTGATCCCCTTATTCTACTGAGTATTCTGGATGTTCACCAGATAAGGACCAGAAGACACCGAGTTTGCCTGGTGTCTGGTCCTGCCTTCTCTGGAGAGAATCAGAGTTAGGCAATTGGAAGCATTGACCGTTGGTGATTCAAATCAAGTCAAAACAAGATTGGATTGAGAAGATATGAAGACAATCATTTAAGATCTCACCAACCCAATCAATCAATTAGGGAATTGATTGATTGAAGCTTCCATATATAGAGGATCTGATTGGATTAGCCTCCCAACGGCTATGTCCCTAATCCCCTCTATATATACTTGAGTGCAGATCAAGAAAAAGCTCTAGAATCATTCACGCGCATATAGCCATACTAAGCTTTTGATCACTACGCATATTGCACTCACACTTTGTTCTTAATTACTTATCTACTCGTAAGGAGTTTACATACTCAACCTGTTCATCTTGTTAGATAAGGTTGGAGTAAGTATTATCTTTAGATCGAAGTTAGATCTAAAGAATTTGTAAGAAGGTGCTGGTACTTCAGAAATTCCAGTGAGTAAGTTTGTGAGTTGGTTGATAGTGAGACCCCTTGGTGATAAGGGAGAGTGGACGTAGGATATTTATCCGAACCACTATATATCTTGTGTCTTTTATCGCTTTATTTTAATTATTGATTATTGCTCTCTTATAAAAGATTTTGGAAAGACATTTAATCATAAGCTTCCGAAATTAATCTATCAAGTGGGACCAACAGATAACCTTCTGGGCGAGCACCTGGCCGCCGGCGTGGTTCCCGCAGCGTCCTTCGTGGACCTCTACCAAGATCTTCCTTCCCTGCCCCGGCGTTACGCATTTCAGGAGGGGTAGGGCGAAGCCTCGCTTGTACAACTGGTCCCCGATGATCGTGTACCGGGCCGCTCGAAGCTGCAACTGTCTTGCCGCTACCCGATCGACTGGGAGTTGGTCGTCACGGAGGTACTTTAGGATGGGGGTCATCCAGCTGTCTTCCTCCTGCCCCAGATTGGTCACCCGCTGGTTCGAGCTCGTAGGGGCGGTCAGGTTAGTGACTGTGATCTGGGACATGTCGGCTGCCCCCTCGGATGTTGCGAGGCGGGCAAGTGCGTCTGCTTGAGTATTGTTGAGTCTGGGTACCACCTCTATGCAAAATTGATCGAATTTTTCGAGGAGGGTTCTTGGCTAATCCCTGGTAGGCCAACATCCTATCGCTGCGCGCCTCGTATTCTCCTGAGATTTGGCATGTAACGAGCTGTGAGTCACTGTAGACCTGGAGTCTCTTCACTCCATGGCCATGGCCATTTCCAGGCCGTTAATTAATGCTTCGTACTCGGCCTCATTGTTGGTCGCGTGGAAACCGAATCTGATGGCTGTTGTGAACGACTGGCCGGACGGGCTGAGAAGGACGATTCCCGCGCCTGCCCGCAAAGTTGTGGAAGATCCGTCAACGTACATTTTCCATGGTGGCTGCTTGATCTTGGACATCGCCTCTGGGTAAGTGAGCTCGACTATGAAGTCGGCCATGACTTGGCCTTTGATTGATGTTTGGGGAGCGTATGTGACTCCGAATTGCCCGATCTCAACTGCCCACTTGAGGCATCTGCCCGCCGTATCTGGTCGATGTAGCACTTGTCGAAGTGGCATTGTGGTTAGTACCTCTACTTGATGATCGAAAAAGTATGGGCGCAACTTGTGTACACTCATTACTAGAGCGTAGGCTAATTTTTCCAGGGGTGGGTACCGTAGCTCGGCGTCGTGAAGTGTCTGGCTGATATAGTAGATTGGCAGATGTATCTGCCCCTCAGCCCGCACTAGCATGGCGCTGAGAGCTGAGTCTGAGGCCGCCAAGTATAGGAAAAGCTTCTCGCCGGGGACGGGTTTGGCCAGCACCTGGGCGTTTGACAGGTATGCTTTCAGGTTATCGAAAGCGAGCTGACTCCGGGGAGTCCAGTTTAGTTTCCCCTTCCGCATGCTGTCGAATAAAGGCTTGCATCGGTCCCCCATGCGGGAGATGAAATGGCTGAGAGCGGTCAGGCTGCCCGTCACCCTCTGTACCTCCTTCACCGTGCGGGGAGGGCTCATGTCGAGGATTGCCTATACCTTGGTCGGGTTTGCCTCGATTCCTCGCTGGCTAACCATGTGCCCCAAGAACTTGCCCGACTCGACGCCGAAACTGCACTTTTTCGGGTTGAGCCTCATCCGATACTTTCTCAAGATTTTGAACGTTTTGGCCAGGTGTGTGAGGTGGTCTTCTTTTTTCTCGCTCTTGACGACGATGTCGTCGATATATACCTCCATGGTCGCCCCGATTTGGTCGTGAAACATGTGGTTGACCAGCCTTTGGTAGGTTGCCCCTGCGTTCATGAGCCTGAATGGCATCCGCTTCCAGAAGTACATGTTTTTCTCGGTGAGGAAGGTGGTGTGTTTCTGGTCGTCTGCGGCCATCGTGATCTGGTGGTAGCCGGCAAACGCGTCCATGAAAGTGAGCATCTCGTGCCCGGCCGTGCTGTCCACCAGGTGGTCGATGTGTGGCATCGGGAAGTGATCTTTTGGGCAAGCTTTGTTTAGGTCCGTGAAATCGATGCACAGCCGCCAGGTGTTGTTGCTCTTCTTGACGAGTACAACGTTGGATACCCATCCCGATGAGCTTGTTGTCGAGCAGCTTTTTGACCTCGGTGGCAATGACCGCGTATTTGTCTGGGCCGAATTTCCTTCTTTTCTGTGAGATTGGCTTGCGGGATGGATCAATGTGCAATTGGTGGGAACATACGGCTGGATCGATCCCGACCATGTCTTCGTGGGACCAGGCAAACACGTCTAAATTCTTTTCTAAAAATACGGCCATCGTTGCCCGCATCTCGTCGGACATCGACGAACCGAGTTGAACACTTACTTTCGGCCGATTCTTCATCGTGACTGTTGACGATCAGTTTTAATCTCGAAGATTAATGGCTGTTTTAGGTGGTTAATTGATCATCAAACAATTACGTGTGATTGATCACTAACGTAATTAGTGAATACGAATTTTCGGGTTTAGATGGGATAGAATCGTATGAAAGCTTACGTGTTTAAGTTCGATTGTAAGTTAATCGAGCTGCTTTAGATTCATAATCGAAGTTTGGACGTGTATAATAATTTGTGCTTGTTTTTATTTGCTGAAAAAATCTAAGTATTTATAGACTTTTGCCCAGCAGGAGGTGGCACGACCTTTGGCCGACCAAGCCTGCATGCTCGACACCTGTCCTTTGACTAATTTGACCTTATCTTAACTAAATTCTATCCTTATCTACTGGACTTGTTCGCAGTCAGGAGCTGTTCGTCACTTTGGACTTGTCCTTGAGGAGTCTTTAGTTTGATTCTGATGGTCTTTCATCTTGTTTAATTGTTATTTCGGCGCTGTGGTTGGATCTGATCGGCAAGATGCCGTTTGAGCTTGTCATGTGGCTTTTAATCTGATTTTGTTCGCCTATGTGCCTTGATCGCATGTAGGTTTTGCTCGTCGGATATCTTGGGTAAATCACGTGTTAACTCCACTTTAATTCTTGAATGGTTTGCGCTAATCCTGGTCGCCCTAATGTTGTTCCTGCTCGCCTATCAACAGTGACCGAAATTAATTTTTCGATCGGACTGGCTCCCCGCTCACCGTAGCGTGGATCGTCTATCTGCCCTGTTAGGGTTTTGTCGATCTCCATGGGTTCGTACCCGACCCTTGGCTCCAGGTCGACTTGGATGTTTTCAAAAGTTTGTGAATCTTCTTCCATTGGGCGGGCAGTGGGTGAAATTTCTTCGTCTATTTCCATGTCTCCCTCCCCGACCGTGCAGATATAATCTAAATTTGCGGAATTTGAAATAGAATCGATATACGCTAAACATCCGCGTGCCATTTTCTGATTACCCTTAAGAGTCCCAACCTTCCCGGAGGGGGTTGGGAACTTGATACAATAATAGAATGCTGAGGCGGCAGCTTCGAACTCGTGCTCGAATGGCCTGCCGAGAAACCCGTTATAGGTTGACGGCTGGTCCACAATGATAAAGTCGAGCTGTTTCGAAGCCTTAACCTCAGCGTCTATACTAAAAACTAATTCTACGGCTAGCCTAACTATCCCGTAGGGTTTCACTGTGGCGTCACCGAAGCCCTTGATGACCTGGTCGCATGGCTCCACATACTTCTCAAAGGAGCTGTCCAGCTGGTCGAACGCGGCTTTGAAGAGGATGTTGCAGTAGGCCCCGTTGTTGACGAGCATGCGATGGACGGTGACGCCCATGATGTTGACGGACACGACCAGGGCATCGTGGTTCGGGTAGATGACCCCGGTGCGATCCTCCTCCTTGAAGGCGAGGAGGTCTGACTCCTTTGCCGTCATGTTGACCGGCATAGTGATTTGGTGGACATTGTCCATCGCTCGCAGCTCGCTTTTCTGCCTGCGGTTGGAGAGTGAGGTGGTGGGTGCGAAGCCTCCCACCGGGGAGAGCATGTTGACGGCGCAACGGGCTTGATTTTCCGGAATCGGCGGGCATATGAGGGCTGCCTCCCTGTTTGGTTCTACGGGGCGGGTTGCGACTTGAGCTTCCGGCCTGGCCGCCGGTCTCTTCACGAATTCCTCCAGCTTCCCCTCCTCGAAGAGTCGCCAGAGTTATTTCAGGAGGTCGCGGCACTCGCTTGTGTTGTGCCCGACGGTCTGGTGGTAGTGGCAGTATTTGTTGGGGTTGATCTGTACCCCCGGTTTGTGAACCCATGGCCGTGCCTTGGGCATCATGTTTTTGTCCCGGATCTGCACATAGACGTACTCCGGGGTGGCCGACAATCTTTCGGCCAGCTTCACTTCGACGGAGTCGAAGGGTTTGAACGGTTGGGAAGCCCGATAGGAAAAACTTCTTCGGGACGGCGTGCCGCGTGACTTCTCCTTCTCCGTCGGCGTGTTCTCGCCCAGCTGCTGCGCCAAAATGTCGGCGTTGTAGATGATCTTCCCCGCCCGCTGCTGGAACTCCGAGTAGGATTTGGGATAGTCCTTGTTCATGGACCTACATAGTTTTGTTCTTAGGCAGAGCCCGCCTATGACGCCGACGAGCTTGACCTCGTCCCCGACGGGCTCGCCTTCCATGATGATTTGGTCGACCCGGTCGATGTACGCCCGGTCCGTCTCGTCTTTCCACTGGGCCAGGTTGGCCATGCGATTGGCGCCGGCCAGTCGTGGTGCCATCGAGGAGAAATGTTCTAGGAACAGCTCCCCCAACTGGTGGAACAAAACCACCTTCCCCGCAGGCAGCGAGGAGTACCACCGGTGTGCTCGGTCACCGAGGGTCAGTGGAAACATTCGGCACTGGGTCGCGTCTGTGGCCCCCATGGAGATCATGTAAGTAGAATACTTGCTCAAGTGGGTGACGGGATCCGTCTCCCCGTCATATTGGCCCACCGCGGCCACGTTGATTTTTGGTTGGGCTGGGGCCCGCACCAGGATGTCTGAGAGGGGCGAGTTGGGCATGTAGGGGACATGATGTTGTCCATCCCGCCTCTCGAGCTTGGCCTCGAGGTCCGTGACCTTCTTTAGGATAGCGGCCATAGCGTTGTCGGCCGCGGGGGAGAACGGGGACGAGGGTTGTCTCCCAAGCGGTCACGGACCGATGGCCTCGGGGCCGCGTCGTTGTGACGCCTGGGAGAGCGCGCCTATTCTCGTTCCCGGGGCCTAGAGCTTGCGTTGGACTCACAGGGTCGGGCAGCTCCCCGAGCCTGGGATCCCAATCGGGAGAAAACCGATCCCGCCGGTCGGCGTGAGACTCGCTGTGAGTCGGCCTCTTCGTCGAGGCGCCTCTTTAGGTTCTGTGGCCGTGGGTTACTAGCGGCCCTCCTGGCAGCCTCTTGCTCCTGTTGTGGCTGGCTGGTGGCCCTGGTCCGGGCTGGCTCCTTTCCGGGCTGATGAGTGCGGATAGGAGCGGCGTCGATCTCGGCCTGACGGCGTTCGATCATGGCCCTTGCGGCCTGGAGGTCCTTCGGAGTTCTTATGGCCGACAAGAACTCGAAAGGACCCTGGAGGGTCTCCGCCGTGGCCGGAGCCGGAGTGGCTGTTTCGCCGCCATCTTCGACTTGCTGCTGGGTTCGTGTAGCTTTTGAAGTGGTCATTTTTGGAATGAAAGTGGATGGAGTTTTGTTCGAGGTGACTAGATGAACGAAACCGAGTGTACTTCGATATTAGTCACCCTCCTTCTAGCGCCAAAATATTGACAGCGATTTATGTCGGATCTCGCTGCCGGGCTCCTAGCGGGTAGGATTCGGTATTTATGATAACAAGAAGTAATAAATGAGAGAGTAAATGAGCTCTCAAGAGTATGCTTGCAATAAATGTGTTGTGTCCTACATTTGGGCATTAAAAGCCTTATTTATAGAGTACAAGATGGGTTTCCCCATGTTTGGTTGGTGGACCGGTGGGTCCCCCCTACTCCTAGCTGGAAGGTAATGAGTGGCTACAGCCTCCCCTACGAGCCATGAGGAGACGCCACGTGGCTCTGTCTCCCCTGAGGTGATGGGACTTGGCCCCAACTGCCCTCTTTGACCCTGTCACATCCTCTGGACTGATGGCACCCGACGTCCTCTCACAGCTGGCGCAGCCTGGGGTCGGGCAGACGGGTACTCGGGTACCGGGAGACGAGTCCGGACGGGAGTATCACGGTGGTTCCCTTACGGGCAGGCGGGTAGAGCGTCTGCCCCGGAGCTCGTCGCTGGCCGCCTGATACCCGGGCCTGTGGGTTATAAGTACCCTGCCCGGCAGCTCACAGAGGCTCGCGTCGGGTAGCCTCTAGGTCCCAACCCTTCTGTCGGACCAGACGGCGGACTACTCTTATCCGAGCCCGCTTTAGTAAGTGGGTTTATGTCCGATACCCGATGGTTCGGGCAGTAAATATCGGGTGTAACATTTATGTTAAACTTATTATGAAGCGTTTTCATATAAAACCTACTCTAATATATATATATATATATATATATATATATATAAATTAATTAAATTTTATTTAATTTAACAATGACTTGATATCTAATTATATATATTAATTTAAATATCAAAATAAATATGTTGTTTAACTATTGTAATATATTGAAAGTTGAAGTCGAAGAAAATAATGTGATTCGCAAGATCAAAGCATTTTAGTCAAAAAGAATTGGGCTAGCTACGCTCTATATGAAAGTTTATAATAGGGTTGTAAAATAATTGAATCGAGTATCAAATTTTGTATTTGTATTTTGTGAAATTATTTCGAATATTAAATTCGAATTGAATATTTCTTAAATAATAATGTGATTTGTATTTAATTTGAAATTCACATAAATTATTAAGAAAATATACAAATACTCGAGTCGAATATTAGAATCAATTTTTCTCAAACATGTTATAAACAAGTATTATTTGGGTATTTAATTGGATTTTGAAAATCAATTGCAGTGGTGTGTACTGTGTGGTTAGAATCAGTAATATCATAGGCATAATGAACAATACCTCGATTTTTTTATATTATATATTTATAATTGGAAAAGTTAAAATCAAAGTCAAAATTGACATTAAAATCCAAATACTTGTCAACACTTGAGTGCAAACAAGAATTTGTGAACAATATAAGATACAATATTAAAAGTTTGCACAACATTATCAAATACATATATTTGAAAAAGTTATTTATCAAATTCATAAAAAAAATACTTTAACAAACAATTGACAAACATCTAATCTTTTATCGAGTTTGCAATTGAAGTGATAATGGGACAAAGATAGCATCGTGGTCGGGAACCACTGGTGACGAATACGAAAACAACAAACTCTGCAATGTCATATTTTAAGTCCCATTCCATTATCTCATGACGGTTTCATGTCGTGAGACGGTCTCATACAAAATCAAGTTGAATACATATATTATTTGTTCGCCGTCCCTATCCGCCAAACTTGCTGCTAGCATTAGCATCTATGACTAATTATAGTAAAAAAAAAAAGGGCAATTCATATTACCAATTATTTACTTGTAATTTGACTTTTTAAGGGGGAGAATTTCAAGTAGTAACAAAATAATTATAATAACTTAACATAAATTGCCTTCAAATTTTAGAAAAATGCCATCTCAAAAATGCACAGATTGAAGTACTCCCCTCGTCCAATATTAGTAATTTTGTTTTTTTTTATTATAATTTTTTTTATAGGCCAATAAAAAACTTTTATTAATAAAATACAAAATACATGGGTACAAGAAATACCCTCATGTTCAAAATTTACACACTCAACAATCTAAGACCATTCTCGAATTTGCTAGCCAATCAAAGTAAGAGAAATTCGAGCACCCTAACTCTTTCACAAAAAACCAACTTCATAATCTTTCCTTTATTTCATCTACAACCTTAACAATGGAAAAATAGTTATTCCTAAAAATAATTGCATTTATTTCTTTCCAAAGAACCCAAACCACGCAGAGCCAAATAACAGTTGCAACAAGACCCCCCCCCCCCCCCCCCCTTTTTTCTCTTAACATACTTTTTGCTCAGTCAAGTTTAGAAGAGGATTAGAATGGAAAACAATCGTCACTCCCAACCACTTAAAGCATTTCATCCATACCTGGTGCGACACTTGACATTCGAAGAAGAAGTGAATTTCTGTTTCCTCAGCGGCTGCACAAAGAACACATGTCACGTTGTTGTTTTGAACAAGTGCATTTCTCCTTCTTAGGTTGCATTTAGTCGGTAGTCTACTCCAAAGTAATCTTCAAGCGTGTGCAATAACTTTCATGGGAGCAAATTTGCTCAAAATTTGTTTGAATCCCTCATCTTTCTCCGTGCTTACACGAACAACTCTTCGGCTCTCAAGCAAGACGTTATATGCCTCTTTTGTTGAATATTGTCCATGAACCACTCCATTTCCATAAGTCATTCGCTCCTTGCTTTATTTTAAACCTGTTAATGAGAGAAACAAGAGCATCAAACATTTCATTATCACGATTAAACAAGACTCTCCTCCATCTCAAGTTCAGTCTCCAATTCTCCCCTTCCCAGCAGGAACCCAACAAATGTACAAAGTACCCTTTGTCTAAGCTAATGTGGTACAACCTAGGAAACTTAGACTTCAAAGACTCCCCACCAGCCCAATAATCTTCCCAAAAAATGAATACCCCTTCCATCCCCAATGACTCTTTCTAACCTATCCCGAAAGCCACCCCCTTCCTCACCTAATGAGATGTCTACCACGTCCCTCCACCATCTAGACCAGCCCCTCCTTGACTCGAAGGACAAAAAAACAGCACTCCCTCTCCCCAAGACCCCCATATTTAGCCTCTATGATTCTTACCCACAAGTTGTTTTTTTTCGGACAAAAGACGCCACATCCATTTACCCATAAGTGCAATATTGAAAAGTTTCAAATCTTTCACTCCCAGTCCACCTCTAAGCTTAGAATTGCAAATGGCCCTCCACTCTACCCAAGCGATTTTATTTTAAATTGAAGGGTATTATAAGGTATTGTGAGGTCCATTTATTTATAAACAATCACTTTATTAATAAATGGACCTCACAATACCCTTTTATGACAAAAAATAACAGCACAAAAAATAGAACTACTAAGATTAAATGGAGGGAGTATTAAATATTGAAAAAAAAAAACGAGAAATTCATTGGAGAAAGAAGAGAAAAGGAATGGAGACATGATTTTGATTTTAATAAATTATAACCCCCCAGACATTAGTCTAGTGGTGAGAGATTGGGGTTTAGGAGTATGATGTTTTATAGGTCTCAGGTTCGAAACTCACTAGGTGCGATCAATTCCTGAAATGGATCAGTTCATACAGAGCTCTAATGGACGGTGAAGGCAATTAATACTCTTCACTGAAAATAATTAATACTCCATCCGTCCACAAAAATTTTACCCGGTTACTGTAGGGCACAGTTTTTAATGAAAATTTATATTTTATTGAAAAAGTGAATAAAGTAGATAAAGTAAGAGTATTGTGGTGGGTATTGTGGGACCCATTTTTTGTTTGTGAGTGTAGTTTATTTCCAAAAGAGGAATGGGTAAAGATTTGGTGGACGGACCAAAAAGGAAAGTGGGTAAAAATTTGGTGGACGGAGGGATTACTCTTTAATGAAAACAACCAACACCCTTCAATGGTTTATGTGTAACCCATTTTCACTCTATACTTTGTCTAGTTTTTTAATTTGTAATAAAAAAATTAGATAATACGAAAACATGATATAAAAAAGGTATCAATCCATAATCAAATTCCTACCCACAGGCTAAAGTCAAATATTATATAGATATTACTATATCAGAAAACTTTTTTTTAATAAAAAAATTCCGCCTATAAGTAGATGCTTTATTTAGCACCTTAAAGATACATCACACGATTTCTTAGAACATATTTTTGTTGAATCCAATTTTCTCTTTGGAAAATCTAATTCTGGAAATGGCTAACTCTAAAGTTGAAGTGGATATTGTGATGAAAAGTAGTGCTGAAAAAGTGTGGAAAAATCTAAAGAATTTCGTCACAACTTTCCCCAAAGCATCGCCTAATACATATGAAAGCATTGAAATAGTAGAAGGTGATGGAAAATCGGTTGGATCGGTCGTTAAGGCTACTTTTAAATCAGGTGAATTTAAGAGCTTATTATAAACATTCGAGTATGTATAGAGTGAAATTGGTTTATATATGAATCATTGAAGGGTATTAGTTGTTTTCACTGAAGAGTATTAGTTGTTTTCACTGAAGAGTATTACTGGTTTACACTGAAGAGACTTAGTTCATTTTCACTGAACAACTAAGACTCTTTAGTGTAAATCAGTAATACTCTTCAGTAAAAACAACTAATATTTTTCAATGAAAACAACTAATACCCTTCAATGATTCATATATAAACCAATTCCACTCTATACTTTGTCTAAACATTTTATATATTTTAATACTCTATTCGTTCCCAATTCAATTGTTCTGCTGTCTTAAAGGTTCGTTCCCAACTCGATTGTCCATCCTTGTCACAATTTTTTTTTTATCAATTCAGGGCCTGAAAGATAGTAAAATTATCAATTTAATCGACTCTGAGCCTGAAAGATTGAAAACAATCGATTCAGGACCTGAAATATAAAACTATTAATTTAGGACTTACTCATTTTAAGATTGTGTTTGGTCTTTAATATTTTTTTTATTATTTGATAATATTTTATTAAATCATATTTCCAAAATATAAATATATATTAATTTCATGTGATTGAAAAAATATGAGACAAAAGAATTAATGAAAAAATAATAATGTATATAGATAAAATAAGAATATAAATTATAATATGTCAAACATACCTTAATATTCTTAAGTCTTAAATTGATAGGTTCTATCTTTTAGATTCTGGATTAATAGTTTTCAATCTTTCAGGCCCTGAATCGATAAGAAAAATCTTTTAGACCTTAAATTGATAATTTTGTTATCTTTCAGACCTTAGATTGACAATATTCCTATATTTTAATACTCTATTAGTTCCCAATTCAATTGTTCCGTTACCTTAAAGGTTCGTTCCCTACTCGATTGTTCATTCTTGTCACAATTTTTTTTATTCTCTTTTATTTACTATAATACCATTAATGTCTATTATATTACTATAAATGCTAATAAATAACTACTAAATTAAAACCCGTGCCAAAATAAAAAAAACAATCGAGTTGGAGACGGAGGGAGTATCTTATCAAATATAATTTTTTATATAGATTATAAGTTACGAAAGCGTGTTTGGCTAATAAATTTTATTAGATCTTTGATAGTTTTATACTTAATTCCTCCGTCAAACGAAAGTATGTCGTTTCCGTTTGTTTACAATAATTTTGTTTTGTTTATTATTCATCCATCACATAATTGTTTTACATGTCATTGATTTTATTATCACAAATAATCACTTAATTTATAAATTGATCACATAATAAACCAAAATACATTTTATCTACTTATTTACGCTTTCTTAAAATTTGTCAAAAATAATAGAACACAGTTCTCGTGGACAAAGAAAGTAATAAATATTTTTACATTTTAATTTTAATATAAATCGTGGGGAGCTTATTTTAAAACCTTAATAAGTTAAACATTTTGCCGTTTTAAAAAATTTATAAACTCGACCAATAGTATAATAACATGAATTCCATCATTTCTATATATATATAGCCCGTGATTAGTAAATAAATAAATTTCGATTAGATACACTACAAGAAAATTGACTTTTAATGGTAACATTATGTCATTATTATTTTTCTAATTAATTTTTATGACAAAAAAATAATTTTTAAAGATAAGACCTGTCACTGAAGATCGTGATTAAAGACTTTTAAATTAAATTATTATCGCAGAATTGAAGGATGTGGTGTCAAGCACATCAAAGGAGAGGATTGATTCAATTGATGAGGAGAAGAAAATAATGAGTTACAGTTTTATAGAAGGGGACATCTTGAAATATTACAAGAATTTCAAGGCCAAAGTATCAGTTTGTGTGCCTGCTGGTATTAGTGCAAATGGATGTTTGGTGAAATTTTCAGCTGAATTTGAAAAGGCAAATGAACAACGCGTAATTAATTATAATAATACTAATCAGCATGTATAATAATACTTGATATGTATTCCAAGTGTTGGCTAACCTTGGATGGTTAATAAGTTGATTAAAAGTCATTATGGGTTTAATTCAAAATTTGTCTGAAAGAGAGATTTCTTATTGCATTTTTAGTATCATGCTCGAATATAGTCATTTAATTGCAAAAAAGAATTATTTCTTTGCAAAGAATTTTATCTAAAAACGTACCATTTTTACAATCATGTATGATCCATTTTTATCCTATACTTTGTCAAAAAAAATTACAAAATGATTTATGTATGAATACGTTTCTCGCATAAAAAAAAAAAAATTGCAAAGTGATTTATATATGAACAAGTTTCACACATGAGAAAAATAAAAAAACAAGTTTCAGACTATACAGTAAAAGTATTTTTTTTCAGACCCGTAATTTATAGGTGATTGTGTTTTAACAACAATATACTTTCGAATTTGTAAGAGTAGGACAATATATTCTTCATGCTTGTAAAAGTTAGAAAAATATATTTAAAAAACTATATATGTATGACCATCAAGTTTGAATTAGAATTAATTGGACTAAATTAGCATGTGACTCACACGTGAGCGTTGTATTCCAGGTTTCTAATTCAAATTTGATCTACATTTACAATTTTTTTAATACACGTCTTACTTTTACAAACCAAAAAAAATATTATCCTATTTTATAAGCCCGAAAATATATTCTTCTTAAACTACAATTAACCCTAAACTACGTGTCCAAAAATTTATTTTAGCTTATTTCAATTCATTGACGCCGCCTTTTCCTTGTGGCTGCTAGCCCGGCGACTAATTAACAAGTCAACTAAAGTAATTAATATTACTAGTTATATATTAATTACTAGCAAATTGTAATTTGACTTTAAATAAAGGGTTAATTTCATATAAACTCACGACCTTTATGCTTAGTATCAATTTAATCACGAACTTTTAGATTTTTTAAAAAAAACCCAACCTTTGACATTGTTACAATTTAATACACATTTTTTTCTTCCTGCCAGCAATCAATGACGGGGCTCGTTGGAGCGCGTGTCATCTTGCCACGTAGGATTATACATGTTTATTTTATTTATATTTTAAATCCATATCATAAGTAACACTTACCATTTAAATAATATATTTCTACTTAAAATTAAAATAGCAACCAAATAAATCTCAAAAACTAAGAACGTAAAGAGATTTATTATATATAATTTATGTTGGTTGTTGTTCAATTTATTTGGTTGTTATTTTAATTTTAAGTAGAAAGATGTTATTTAAATTGTAAGTGTTATTTGTGATGTGAATTTAAAAAATAAATAAAGTAAACATGTGTAATCCTACGTGGCAAGATGTCACATGTTCCGGCGAGCCACATCATCGGTTGCCGGCTGGAAGAAAAAAAATATGTATTAAATTACAACAATGTCAAAGGTTGGGTTTTTATACAAAAATTTAAAAGTTCGTGATTAAATTGATACTAAGCATAAAGGTTGTGAATTTATATGAAATTAACCCTTAAATAAAGGCACGCAATTTCAAATAACGGCAAAATATTATATAAAATAGTTCATGATAAATTTATTATGAAACAGTATTAAAGTATCAATAATTTTATCAGGCGTATCAATAATTTCATCAAGAATTGTTGTAAATTTTCTTGAACCTAGATTAATGATACTCCTAATTAATTTTTTGATACTTTTGGTCAAATATTCGATACCTTAAAACGGTTTAATGCTAAACTTATCTTGAAACTTTTTTTATATAAAATCTACTCTCAAATAACAATTTAAATATAATAATAACTTAACAGAATTAACCTTCGAGTTCAAGTGTAAGGATTGGAATATTAAATATTGAAAAAAGAACTTATAAGTGTAGGAAAAATCTGCATGAATGACCCAACCTAATATGCTAGTGTTTGTCTATCTTGCAAAAACATCGACAAGTGTTTATCTTGATTTCGTAATTCTTCGATGGTAATGGAAATGAGAATAAATATAGGCGATTATAATGGTTAATGAGAACAGAAAATGATTCATAATATTATTTTTACTTCTAAATAAAATAATCACTACATCATTTTATTATTATTCTATCTTATTATAATCCTTCTTCTCGATCATTTTCATTAAATAATTCGAAACGAGCGCCCCTGTTGGGAGAAACCCAAAAAATCAAAATTATCTTCTTTTTTTCCTGATCAAGGAAAATAATTCTGGCAATTTTAAACGTGTGCTTAATTAATTAAAAAAAATGAACATATATATGCCACCTATATATAGATGCCTCAATATATAGGACCTAATTCGAACATCACATTTCTTCATAACTTGTCTAGTTTGTTAAAAATTCGGAAAATATGGCATCCAATTTTGAAATCGAAATTGAGCTTAAAAGCAGTGCGGAAAAATTCTGGAAAAATTTAAAGGAATATGTCACATTCTACCCAAAATCCATGCCTCATTTGTACGAAAGCATTGAAATACTCGAAGGCGATGGAAAATCTGCTGGATCTGTCAATCTAGCAACTATTAAAGGTATGTTACTACTATGATCTTAAATAAGTCGATGTAATTATATTTTTCAATATCGAAACTTGTTCATCGTATGAAATTTTCATTGAATAATATTATTACAATACTTATAATCTGATACACCACAGTTCAGTATGTTTATGTGTAAATTGTGTGTGGTATTAGTTTATAAGGGTAATGATGTTACTCAATAAATGTAATGATATAGATCCAATTTCATCCGGTGAACAAGTTTCGCAAAAGAGTTTACTATAATATAGGTACACTTAATCGGAAAGGATCATATGTCCATCGGCTGATATCAATTGTTTATGTAACGTTGCACCATAAGTGGGGGACATATGATCATATTCGTAGGTTTTAACTCCATAAGTGGTGGACATATGATCATATTCGTAGGTTTTAACTTTAATGGGATCCAGAGTATCCGAACAAATTAGTTTGTTAGAATTTAAATTTTTAATACATAAGTGTATGTCCATAATTTGTTTATAGGCCATAGTGTAAAATATGAAATATTTTGAAGGGTATTTTTTTATTAGAGGGTGTCAATTGTTTTTACTAATTAAGGGTGTTAATTCTGGAGAGTATTAGTTGAAGGATAGGAAGAATATTAGTTGTTTAAGTAAAGGATATTAGTTTGTTATACTAAAACGTAATAATTTGTTATAATAAAAAGTATAACAAAGTGGTTCATTAATAAACTAATTCCACTTTATACCTACTCTTGTTTGTTACTCCAAAATGGCCCTGTTTTTTTTTTCTTTATCGATAAGATTATGACTCGAACCCATAATTGTATCGACTAATTACATAGATTTGTTGTTAATTGCAGGGGAATCTAATGTCACATTTTCCAAGGAGAAAATTGAATCAGTGGATGAAGAGACGAAAACACTGTATTTCACGTTTTTAGAGGGGGAAATATTTAAAATTTGCAAAAGTTTCAGGGAGGTAATTCAAGTGGTGAGCAAAGATGAGGGATCTCTAATGAAATATTCAGCAATTTATGATAAGGCAAATGAAGAAGCACCTGATCCAGAACTCATGCTCAGGGATTTTACTATCAAGTTTTTCCAGGATTTGGATGCTTATCTTATCAACACATAATTAATTGTCTTGTTTAGTAGTTTAATTAATAGTATATAAATAAAGAGTTTGCTAATAAAGTGTTGGTTTAATTTTGGATTAATAAGAATTTGTTGTTCTAGTAATTATATAGAAGAAACTTGAAATAAGGGATCAATGTAATTTTTTATTTTTTTTTATCTTTATCAGTATATATTATCCAAAATTATGTCATAAAACAATTTAGTTTTTTAACATCACCAGAGGTTGGCCTAATGGTACGAACTTGAAATTTAGGAGTATACCCTTCTTTAAGTCTCAAGTTCGAAATTTACGGGATGTGCTTTGGATTCAATTTGGGCCCTTGATATTGGACGTTGGAATTGGTCCCATCGATTAATCGATTTTTGAACCGGATACCGAGTTATTAAAAAAAAGTCTATTAAGCAATTTCAGGACCAAAATCAAATCATTTCATAATTTTAATTTTTTAAAACCTTTTGTGAATAGAATAAATATACGGGTTCAAACGAATTTTAACTATGTCATCAAATTTGATCTAGTTTTTAAAAGAAATCTATATATCCTCTTCATTATTGCTCCCTTTTGTTTTCCCGTTTAATTTTACACTGAATTTAATTCGAAAGTTCAATTGTAGTATTTAAATGAATAGAGTAGTTTTGTGAGGTGAAATTTTAAAATGTGATGTGTTTAATTTCTATTTTGAAAATAAAAAGTAAAATTGGGACGAACCTTTTTGACAAATAAAAAAATAAAACTGGTACGGAGGGAGTAATATTAATCGAATTTAAACCAAAGAATTAACTCTATTTTTTTTTCTTGGATGTTTAGTAAGTAATTTAAAAGTCAAATAATAAAGTTTTTTTTTTCCTTACTTTTTCCTTTAGTGAGATAAATTATTATTATGAATTGCATTACTTCCTTAAGGTAATTTTCGTTTCCTTTTGACCGAATGACATCATTTTACATATAGTAATTTGAGGTGAGAAATGAAATATAATTAATTAAAGTATGATCAAGAAATTTTAAATATACAACTTCAAATCTTTCTACTCGTGAATGAATACATGAGGATTAAATCAGGATTTGTTTGGTCAGTTAAAATGAGTGTGACGAGTAAAGACATTTGAAGGAATTCATTATGGGTTAAATTCAAAATTTGTTTGAAAGAGAGATTTTCATATTGCATTTTTAGTATATGCTCGAATATAGTTATTTAATTGCAAAACTTATCCGGCTAAGAATTAGTTTTTGTAAAAAAAATTATTTAAAAACAGACCATTTTCACAATTATGCATGAATCATTTTCACCTTATACTTTATAAAAAAATAAAAAATTACAAAGTGATTTATGTATGAACACGTTTTACACATAAAAAGTACTGCAAGTTGATTATATATGGACATGTTTCACACATGAGAAAAATAAAAGAACAAGTTTCACACTATACAGTAAAAATATTTATTCTAGGCCCGCAATTTAGAGGTGGTTGTGTTTTAAGAACAATATTTTTTTTGGGCTTGTTGAAATAGGACAATATATTTTTTAGTTTGTAAAAATAGAACAATATATTTTTCTGACTTGTAAAAGTAGAAATATATATTTAAAAAACTATATATGTATGACAATCGAGTCTGAATTAGAATTAATTGGACTAAATTAATTAGCATATGACTCACACGTGAGCGGTGTATTTCGGGTTTCTAATTTAAATTCGATTGTCCTATATTTACAATTTTTGGAATGTATTATCTTACTTTTACAAGCCAAAAAAATTATTGTCCGACTTTATAAATCCGAAAATATATTATTCTTAAAACATAACTATTTTTTTTTCTTGCACACGCTATACATAGTCGTGGAACATACTAGTGTAATAATTTATTTCAGCTTATTTCAATTCATTGACGGCAATTAATTAACAAGTCAACAAAAGTAATTAATATTACAAGTTATATATTAATTACTAGCAAATTGTAATTTGACTTTAAATAAAGGCACGCAATTTCAAATAACAATATAACTAAATAACTTAACAAAATATTTACCTTTGAGTTTCAAGTGTAAGGATTGGAATATTAAATATTGAAAAAGAACTTATTTGTGTATAGAAAAAATCAGCATTCATGACACAACCTAATATGTTAGTGTTTGTATTTTCTTTAAATATATATATATATATATATATGTTAGTGTTTTTCTATCTTGCAATAGTCAGTAACTTTATTTAAGTGGCACTTGGTTTGGTAATTTTTTAATGGTAATAAAAATAAGGATAAATATAGTATGATTATACTGGGTAAATGGAAACAAAAAATGATCCAATAATACCCTTTTTACTTCTAAATAAGATAATCAATACCCCATTTGATTAACTTTCTATCTTTTTAAATATAATCCTTCTCATCGATCATTCTCATATGCCACAACCAACACCCTTTCATTTTGTCCATAAAAAAAAAAAAATTAAAGTACAACATTAGTGATGTAATACCATTTTGACAGTCAATTATCCAATAAATCCAAAGACGAATAGGAAAAATAAATTTTCATTTACATTTTCATTGAAGGATTCGGAACGAACGCCCCCATTAGGAGAAGCCCGAAAAATCAAAATTATCTTCTTCTTCTTTTTTCCTTGATCAAGAAAAAATAATTCTTGTAATTTTTAAACGTGTGCTTTAATTAATTCGAACATATATATGCCACCTATATATAGATGCCGCAATAGGACCTAATTCTAACATCACATTTCTTCATAACAAAACTTATATTGTTTGTTAAAAATTCTGAAAATATGGCATCCAAATTTGAAATCGAAGTTGACCTTAAAAACACCTCGGAAAAATTCTGGAAAAATTTAAGGGAATATGTTACATTCTACCCAAAAGCCTTGCCTCATTTGTACGAAAAAATTGAAACACTCGAAGGCGATGGAAAATCTGCTGGATCTATCAATCTCTCAACTATTAAAGGTATGTTACCAAGTTACCACTATGATATAATTATATTTTTTAATAACAAAATTTGTTCACGGTATAAAATTTCATTCAAAAATATCATTACAATACTTATAAACTGATATACTATACCGTTCGGTATGTTTGTGCGTGGTATTAGTTTATATGAGTAGTGATATTACTGAATAAATATAATGGTATAGATCCAATTTTATCAAGTGAACAAGTTTCACAAGAGAGTTTACTATAGGTACACTTAATCGGAAAGGATCATATGTCCACCGATTGACACCAATTGTTTGTTTAACGTTACACCATAAGTGGTGGACATATGATCATATCCGTAGGTTTTAACTTTAATGAGATCTATAGTATCGAACAAATTAGTTTGTTAGAATTTAAATCTAATGCATAATTAAGTGTATGGCCATAATTTTTTTATAGGCAAAATGAAAACACGAACCAAGAGTATTAGATTTTTTTACTAAAAAACTTTAGTTGTTTTTACTAAGGGTATTAATTTTGGAGGGTATTAGTTGTTTCGAGGGTATAAGTTGAAGGATAGAAAGAATATTAGTTGTTTAACTAAAATATATTAGTTAGTTACACTAAAAAATACTCCCTCCGTCCCAGTTTTGTTTTTCCATTTGCCAAAAAGGTCTGTCCCAATTTTGTTTTCACATCCCTAAAATGGAAACTACTTTATTAATTTAAATAATACTTTATTCATCATTCACCATTCTCAATACTACTTTATTCATTTAAATACTATTTTATTCACCATTCATCATTCTTAATACTACTTTATTCATTTAAATACTAAAATTCAACTCTCGCATTAAACTCCGCGCAAAGTCAAACGGGAAAATAAAACTGGGATAGAGGAAGTAATGGTTAGTTATAATAAAAAAAATTGCAAAGTAGTTCATTTATAAACTAGTTTTACTGTACACCTACTATTGTTTATATTATTCCAAAATGGCTCTATATATTTTTTAATTGATAAAATTGTGACTCGAACTCATAACCTCTCTGTCAACCTGCATTTGTTGTTAATTGCAGGGGAGCCTAATTTCACAACATTTAAGGAGAAAATTGTATTAATGGATGAAGAGACGAAAACACTGAAGTTGACGTTTTTAGAGGGGGAAATATTTAAAATTTGCAAAAGTTTCAGGGAGGTAATGCAAGTGGTGAGCAAAGATGAGGGATCTCTAATTAAATATTCAGCTATTTATGATAAAGCAAATGAAGAAGCACCTGATCCAGAACTCATGCTTAGGGATTTTACTATCAAGTTTTTCCAGGATTGTGATGCTTATCTTATCAACACATAATTAATTAATTGCAAATAAAATCACAATTTTATCGCAAATTGCAATCTAATCTAAATTTTTGAATCTTTGTAAATAGAACTCCACATTTTAACCAAAAGAAAGATTTCAATCAGCCTGAAAATGAAGATTACTTATGTGTTGTCATCTGAACTAATCTAAACATATTAATACAATTAATTATTCATTGTCAGGTAAGTGAAATATCATTTCGAATAATAAAAAAATTGTTTTTTGGTTTGAATCACAACCAAATGTTAAGTTAATGTTTTGTTTGCAAAGATAAAAGTTTATATTAGATTGCAATTTGCGAAAATGTTATGATTTTATTTGCAACTAACTCTTTAAGTAATACTATAAATAAAGAGTTTGCTAATAAAGTGTTGGTTTAGTTTTGGATTAATATGATTCAGTATCAAGGATTTGTTGTTCTAGTAATTGGAAGAAACTTGAAACAAGGGATCAATGTAATTTTTTTTAATCTTATTATCAGTATTTATTTATCCAAAATCATGTCATAATTAAAACAATGTAGTTTTTTTTAATATTATCGGAGGTTGGTCTAGTGATACGAACTTTAAATTTAAGTGTATGTTTCTCTTTAGGTCTCAAATTCAAAACTCACAATTGGACATTGGAATTGGTCTCACTGATTAATTGATTCTGGAACCAGATACCGAGTTATTATTAAAAAAAAGTCTTCTAAGAAATTTGAGGGCCAAAATCAAATCATTTCAAAATTTTAACTTTTTAAAACCTTTTGGTAATAGAAAAAATATATGGGATCAAACGAATTTTAACTATGTCATTAAATTTGATCTAGTTTTGCATGGGTTTTAAAAGAAATCTATATATCCTCTTCATTATTAATATTAGTCGAGTTTAAACCAAATAATTAATTAATTAATTTTATTTTTTTTATATAAACAAGTTTCACTCATAAAGTGGATTCATTTTATACAATGGGTCATAATTTTTTTTCTTTTACATGATCGGAGAAATGGTAATTTGAACATATAATCTCACGATATGAAAAGTGAGACTTTAACCACCTATAATATACCATTTCATCAAGATGTGTTATAATTAAATGAGGCGCGAGTAGTTATTAATAGGGAAAATTACAAAATTGGTTTCAAAAAGTGATTTTAATTACAAATAGGTTCAAAACAATTTGCACAAACATATTTTTCTACTTCTGTGCAAATATTTTTACACGTCTGTGCAAATATTTTTACACGTCTGTGCAAATATTTTGAATCTATTTGTAAGTATAGTCACTTTTTTGAACCAATATGTAAATGCCCCTTATTAATATCTTATCGAGGAACTTAAATATTAGAATGTGTCTTGCCCAATGGTCAAACTCTACTTTTTTTTTAACATATTGTCATTTAATTTTTTGTAAATTTTATATCGTTCTTTAGAGTTGTAGATTTTTAGATTCTGACAACGTAGGCCTCAAAATTCAAATTAAGAAAGTGTTGAATGCATAGTAAAAGTGGTGGATTGACAAATGAGACAACGATGATTCTATGAAAGTAGATTCTGATTTTGTTTATGCAATGACTTGTAGACTTATAATGAGACATCAAATTAATTGTATGATTTGTATTGTTCGTAAGAAAATCAATGATTTGGTTCATCGTTTAATTAGGATGTAATGGATTATTCTAAATATTTATTGTTGGGTCGAGCCTCTAATGTGGATGACATCCTCATTCGTTTAGTTTCTACATTTCAGTTATAAAATTTCTTTTTTCTTTTTTTGAAGAAAAAAGATCCCTGTATTTTTTTTTTCGGTAAAAGAAAATTCATTAACAAGGGTACAAAGAATACCCAAAAATACAAATTACAGAGTTCCAATGATTAACAACCTAACACTATTCTCGGATTTACAAGCCAATCACGAAACGAAAAATTTGAGCACCCTATCTTATTTACATTTAACCAACTTCAAAGCCTAGATTTAATATCCTTAACAATTCTAACTACCGAAAATTCCACACCATTAAAAACCCCTGTATTATCATTGATCCAAGATTTTTGGATTTCAAGATTATGGCCGGATTTGAAAAGGGTTTAAAGCCATATCAGATGGAAATAAATTTGTCACTGGATGTTTGATCATTATTGTTAAAAACCTCTTGCAACTTTGTTTTTTCGATCATCCTAATTTACTTATTCAAGAATATGAAAATTACAAATACTACATGTTTCATGCTTTCTATTCGCCTATCTTTTCTAATAGGGTGCTGCTATTCATCCACATAAAAATGCTTTCTTCACCCACCTCTTTTTAAAAAATATATATATATATATATATATTTAATAAAAATATTAATATACCCTTTATAAAAAATAAACAATATATTTATTAAACACTCATGTTTTCAACACCATCCTCAAAATCTCAGAACTCACGTAAAAAAATTTATTCTTTCACACACAGTTGCACCATTAAAAAAAGAAAAAAAAAGTATAATCCTAAAAGTATAAATTATAAAGACACAATTTAAATGAGATTAAAGTATTTTTGTTTATTTATAAATTGGTACACCATGAAAATAAAAGAAATTGTGGTTTTTTTTTAAACGGCAGTAAGCGGTGGTTCAATCAAAATGAAAAATAATTGTTGATGTGCTATTTTTTTAATTTCAAATTGATGGGTGTGTATATATAATAAATAATGTAAATATTATATTAAGGTTATAATTGTAAATTTTAAGGGGGTGTACTAAGAAAAAATAAAAAAAATAAGCAATACACGGTGGGTTAATTTAGTAGTGGGTAAACAAAATATTATCGTGGGTATTAATAGCCGTGCCCTTTTTCATATTATTTTAGTTGTTACCTAAAATAAACACTATGCATATTCAATTACACATTTGTAGATATGTCAAGTATGCATGTGCAATATCATATAAACAGAGGTTAAATAGAATTAAGCACTAGGCATATCTAATTACAGATATATAGATATATCAAGTATGCACAAAATCTTCAAATGAAATATAAGATAAACATTGAAACTGATAATCATAGTGTGGTGAATGAGTTCATGCATCTACCCAAACATAGGATGCATAAAGCAATAAACTTACTTAATTATATATGTGTATGTACATTGATATGTTAAGCATATATACACAATATTTAAATCAAATATTGAATAAATACTATAGCTGATCACAGTATGATAATATATTTTTGGAGTTTTCATTTCTAACTTCATGAAAGTTCTAAAATAAATATGTACCCACAATTGTAACATATTGATCATATAGGATATATTACAACCAAAATTATAGGATTAATTTAAGTTTTTGGTACAACCCTTAAACTTTCAAACCCTTTAAGTTTTTGTATAACCTTTAAATTATAGGATTAATTTAAGATTTGCCTTTTAAAAAAAAAAATCTATATATCCTCTTCATTAGTAATAATAACCAGATTTAAACCGAAGAATTAATTAATTACATTAACATTCATGGATAGATCTTGTATGAACAAATTTCAATTTATACCGTTTTATAAAATGGGGGTAATAGTTGAGGCGCGACCAAGGTATTAATATCTAATCACGGAATTAAACACAAAGATTTGTTTCTTTTTGGGTCTTTCCAATTTTTTTTTACTTCTGGCCCAAATAATTCTAAATTTATTTGAGTTAAAATTCTTATATATTTAAAATTATATCATGACCATTCAAACGTATTAATTAAATAACAAATTGCATTTAAAGCAGCATGCATATCCCAAATTTCCTATATCAATGAATATTTAGTAAACATAGGCCGGCCTCGTATTCAAGGGTGACCCCAGAAGAAAATTATTCATTTTTCTTTTGTGTTGGGTGATTTTGATTTTTTTTTTTTTTATATAAAGGACAAGTGTTTGCACCATTGTTTGGGCACAACTTTTAAGATAAAAGTGTAATGAGTAGTGTTTTGTGGGGTATAAAGTGAATAAATAGGTTGAATTGAGTGTATTGTGGGCCCAAAGGGCAAAAAGTAATGGCAATTTCAGTAAATATGTGAATATTGTGAGGGTGGAGTTTATAAAAATGTTTCTTTTTATGAATGTGCAAACAATTGTGGGACGGACGAATAAGAAAAGTGTGCAAACAATAATGGGACGGAGGGAGTATAATACTCGAAAGAATACAAGGTTATGGTTGGATATGAAAAGGGTCAACGATGAAGTCAAATCGTGCAAATAATACATGCAAATAAATTTGTCACGACATCTCTCATCATTATTAATGGGCTTGGCTGTAATATTAATCACCACTTTTATAAATTGCATATTAATTAATTAAAATTTCAATTTTGTTATTAAGGTTTACGGGCAGATTTGTCTCAGCCCTCCGCCTACATCGTTTGTATGATTGAACCTAAAAAACGATGTATTTTTGGCACCCGCTTAAGTTCATCTTTCATATACGAGTTTAGGATTGAAGTGTTTTTCTTAATAGCAAACGATGCCGTTTTATAAAATTCACGTAACGCAATGTAGGTGATGGATAGAGACAGATTTGTCCAAAAGCCTTAATTGTCAAGAAGAAATTAAATTGGAGTTTTTTTTAACAAAATCCAAAAATTTAATTAAAATGCAATTTAAAAAAAAATAGTATTAACTCTAATTGATATTGGTGGCATCTTGGTAATAGAAGTAGCATTAATAGTATTAATGAATCGTAACTGTTTGGTTTGAGATTTATATATATCATTTATGTGAAACGGCTACACTAAATATAATTAGACAAAACACAACATACATTTAAGTAGTTATGTCATTTTTGCATATAACCCACGACTTTTTTCTTTTCTCTTTATTCATATGTGGTCACTCTACTTTGCGATAGATCCAATTGCAATAAATAAAAAGATGATGCATGCTTATCAAAAATATTTAAAAGTCGTAAATTTATTTACAATTATTTTCCTCTTAAGAAAAGAATTAATTAATTTGAAAGATAAATGCTGTTGCAATAGGACCTAATTTGAACATCACATTTCTTGATAAAGATATATATATATATAGTTGGTTAAGATTCTGAGAAAACATGGCGTCCAAGGTTGAAATCGAAATTGAGCTTAAAAGCAATGCCGAAGAATTTTGGAAAAATATAAAAGAATTCGCCACCTTCTACCCAAAAGCATTACCTCATGTGTACGTAGGCATTGAAATACTCGAAGGCGATGGAAAATCTGTTGGATCTGTCGTTCTGGCGACTTTTAAAAAAGGTACATAGATTTCATATATAGAGCACATTTTTTAAGAAAAATAACTTTATTGAACTTTTTTAGCCAATGAATAAAAGTTGTTTTGAATAAAGTGAGCAATTTTTTAGTTAACTAAGATATCGTGTTTCGAGGATAATAATTTTATGTATCTATATATGTATGTCATGTAAAATGTGTTTTCAGGATCATAACTTTGAGGGGGTGGCAAAATAAGAACTGTAACTTTACGGGCTAAAAAAACCAGGACTCTAACTTTTTGGGTTGGTAAAACAAAGACCACAACTTTTTAAAATAGCAAAACAAAGATTATAACTTATATAAGTACTAATTTGAGACCAAAATAAACATGAATTACCCTCTTTCGGGTTTATTTTCCACATTCAAAGTCACGTGAGCCCATTTTTTTTCTTTTTTGGCTCAATATACTTGAATTGGTGTTGAGTTGACATCTAGGAGCCCGAAAGTGGACTGGTAATCTGGGCCAATTTGGCCTCAAATTGCTACATTTAAAAAGTTATAGTCCTTGGTTTGCTACATTTCAAAGTTATGGTCATTGTTTTGCTACATTTCAAAGTTACGGTCCTTGTTTTGCTACCTTTAAAAGTTACGGTCCTTGTTTTGTTACTTTTAAAAATTGTGGTTCTTGTTTTGTCAGCTCAAAAAGTTATGGTTCTTGTTTTGCCACCACTCTAAAGTTAAGGTCCTAAAATAAAATTTTACCCATGAATGTACAACATTATATTTTAAAAATTATAAATATAGGACAATTGAGTTCAAATTGGCTCAATAGACTATATTGCATTTACATATTTACGGGTTTATAAATGTAAGACATTGTGCTTTTAAGATATATAAATGAAGAACAATCATGGAACACGCTCGACATTTTAGTCAAATTTGGGTTTATTCGAGCTCGATTATTGTCCTACAATCACAAGCATTTAAAATTATTGTCATTAAAACACAACCCTCTAAATAAAATCCGAATTTAAATTTAATACATCCATTAATTAGTTTATATTTTTACAACATATATATATGGATGTATTGTTAATTGCAGAGGGATCTAAGGTCACAAAGTCTAAGCAAAAAATTGTATTAGTGGATGAAGAGACGAAAACGCTGAGCTACTCCTTTTTAGAGGGGGAAATATCTAAATATTGCAAAAGTTTCAAGGACGTAATTCAAGTGGTGAGCAAAGATGAGGGGTCTCTAATTAAATATTCAGCTATTTATGATAAGGCTAATGAAGAAGCCATTGATCTAGGACTCATGCTCAAGGATTTTACTATCAAGTTTTTCCAGGATTTGGATGCTTATCTTATATCAACACATAAATAAAGAGTTTTGTTAATTGTCATAATATTTATATCCAGTAATAAAGTGTTGGTTAATCCTGGATATTAATAAGTTAATTCAGTATCAAGATTCAAGGGTTTGTTGTTCCTGTAATTTCCCTTTCTTCTTTGAAGTAAATAAATGATTAAAAAATATATATATATCATCGAGAATTAATGTTGCATATATTATCCATTTATTTACTCTCTCCGTACAATTTTAATAGACAAGCTTGTCAAGATATGAAGTAGTATAGCTCAAGTGGTTATAGTTCGAATCACACTTTGCCCAATAAAAAAAAAAAGGGCAAGATTGTCATTTTAAGATGTCTCACTATATAGTTTTGTTTTGCATTTGAATGAGCACTAACTACTTTTTTTTTTTTCCTAAAACGCCCCTTAATTATTTAAAAAATAATAATGTCTCTACTTAACTTCATAGTTTTATATGTGAATGAGGATAAAAAATGAAATTTACTATGAATTATATACACACAAATTCTAGCATGCACTTGAATATTAAGTTCAATTTTGACTTCGATTTTATTTTTTTCAAATTAAAGACACACTTGCACGGGGGAAATTATTTTTTCAGGACCGTAACTTAGCAAAATGAGGATCATAACTTTAAAATGTGGTAAATTGAGGGCAAACCGAGCTAATTGGCCCGGGTTGGGCTAGAATTTGTGTCCAAATTGGGCCAATTTGGTCTTAGTTTAGGCTGAACTTGACTTTTTTTGCAAAACTTATGATCCTTGATTTGTCAATCTAAAAAGTTACGGTCCACATTTTATCAGCCCAAAAGTTATGGTCTTTATTTTGCCATCCCTCTTAAGTCACGGTCCTGAAAAAATAATTTACGACACTTACATGCCCCGAACTGTGTGTTGTGTGTGTGTGTGTTTTTTCAATTAAGGTATAACTAATTACTTTTTGAGGTATTACTGATTATTTTTTTAGGTATTACTAATTTTTATTTGGGGCGTTTTTTTTTTTTTTCTTTAAATTCAAATAAGTATCATGCATTCAAGTGTACACTAAAATTATTATTCTATATACTATACTTTAATGATGTATAAAATGAAACTTACACATTATTGTTGGGGAAAGGGGGTATGTACTATACGTATGCTTGTGTGATCGAATAATCAATTAACATTTAACAGTCAAATCTACAAACAAAGCAGCTGGAAAAAGTCGCGATTTTTTTGCCAAATATGTCATCAAACTCGTCGTTTTCTCTCGATTTGAAAGATCACATGACATAATCTTGCCATAAAATAATAATATTTTATCAAATTCGACGAGAAATTAAATTGAAAAAATTTAACCTTTTATAGCCTATTGCGAAAATGCAAAATTTATGGACTAAAAATGAATTTTTACTATGTCATCCAAGTTTGAAATAGGATTTGCGTTTAAAATAAGAACAGAAAAAAGAGTTCTCGAAAATACCCATACTTTATATATTTTTTCTACATTTTCATAGAGGGAGTATTAACCAATGTCTCATTTTTTAAGATGATAAAAAAAAAAAAAAAAAGATGGCCATTCATTAGACACTGAAAGAATTTCGCCCCATCTAAAAGTTCGAACTTGTAGAAGCGTGTGAAATTAATTCATTTAATTATTTTCCTTAACATTCCCCCTCACTCATGGGCCGGACTTTCCCTCTTTGGGGAGGCCTACTGAGTGGACAAATTAATATGGGTGGAGTTGCTCTCAACGGGAATCGAACTCAGGGTCTTTGTCCGGGCGTGAGCCTTGTGGCTCTGATACCATAAAAGAATTATGTCTCATCTAAAAATCCGAACTTGTAAAAGAGTGTGAAATTATTGGAGTGTGGAGGCTGAATGGACTGTACATTTGGGCCCAATACCGCCTACAAGGAGAAAACGCGTTTTTTTGGCCCTTTTTTGGCCCATTTTTGGCCCACTTTCTTCGGCCCTAAATTTAGGGTTAAGGTTCATTTGTTATATATACACGTTTTCTCCTTATATTCGGTATCAGAAAAAAATAGTGAAAAACCCTGGCTTGGCATCGCCCCCAGACGTAGTCGTGAGACGAACTGGGTAAACAAATCTCGTGTTCTATTTCGTGATTGCGTGTGTGCGTTTAGTCGTGAGACGAACTGGGTAAACAAATCTCGTGTTCTATTTCGTGATTGCGTGTGTGCATTTATTCTTAACAGAAATTAATTTATTTAATTATTTTCCTTAACGGTCACGTATGTGAAAAAGTCATATCTATTTTCAATTCAATGAAAACGAACGCATACAAAATAAAAGTCTATAAATAAAAACACTTCTATACAGTGGAAAAAAAAAAGGGTGATTACCCCGCGCTCCCCTTAAATAAAAACATTTACAGTGGGAAAAAAGTAAAATCCAAAGGAGAAATTACAGTGAAAAAAAAAAATAAAAAAAAAATCATCCAAATATTCTCGGAGAGTCCTAAAAAAACGACCCTTCCAAATCTATACACACACAACTCACTCACTCTCCAAATTTGGTGTAGCTGGTGATCTAATCAACACAATGATAATATTATCACAATAACTTTATTATGATAAACTATTTGATGACTTCATACTTGTGAGTCTTGATCTTGCAAAAGAGGAACTTTTTGATCATCCCTACAACTATCAATATCATTTAGCTTTTGGACATGAACATCTTCATCTTTTATCTGGCCCCACAGCACGGTGTAGTAGCCCACACCACATATGAATGCTCCCATCATGCTACATTTTTTTTTTTCAATTAATTTAATATATATATAAATCAAGAAGAAGAAAAATAAGAGCATGTACAGAGTGAAATTAGTCCATATATGAATCATTAGAGGGTATTAATTATTTTCACTGAAGAGTTTTGGGTGTTTTCACTGTACAACTGATATTTTTCAGTGAAAACAACTAATATCGAGTTTAAATTACAAATCGTCTCATAACTTTCTGACAAAATGGATTTGGTTCCAAAATTAACTTTTTTATCAGATTTAGTCACGATTTTTCTGGCAGAGTCCTGGTCCGAAATCGGCGGTAAAAAGTGAAATGACGCCGTTTTAATGTCTGAAATTGATGATTTCCAGCAAGGTTGCTAATGTGGCGTTTATGTCTGCTACTTTTTCTTTTCTTTTCTTTTGCAATTTAATTACACCTCATGTAATATTTCAAAATCCTAAAAATAAAATAAAAGTCCAACATAATTAGTAGGTATGGACGTCACATTAACAATCTTTCTATAAATCACAAATTTCGGACTTAAAAACCAAAATTGGACCTTGTCAGAGAATTTGAGACCAAATCTGATAAAAAAATTGATTATGGGATGATTTGTAATTTAAACTTAATTAATATTTTTCGATGATTCATGTATAAACTATTTTCCCTCTATACATGGTAAAAAAAGAAAGCGAAAAATTATGAATATCATACCTTCCATAATGAAAAGTATCACCAAAGAGCAAACAACCAAAGGTACTTGCATATGGAATTCCAAAAGGCTTGAATGCAGGCACAAAATGAGGCCCCTTCAATTTTGTGCACCAAATTAAAACATTGCTGCGGATCACGGTACTAAAAATTGCCTGTACGTTACACAAATATTTGATATATTAATTTGAATTTTTAAAAATATAATAAAGTAGAATAGAAATTTAATGAATAATTCTAATTACCGTGAGAACGATGATGAAGAGTTGAAAGTTAAGCTCCAATCTCCATGCACTAAGATCTCTTTCTAAGAAGAGCACAGCAACTATAACTGATTGAATGGTCCCAAATAAGCTATAAAAAGTGACTATTTTCATAACTTGTGGGCACATTTTCACAGTTCCTACCTAACCCCGGAAATTAAAATATTTTGAAATAATATTAATAATTGGAAAGTATTAATTAATAAAAATTAAATTACTACAGAAAAATTGATGTGTAATGACAAAAAAATTATCATTAAAACTTTGGGCTAATTGCATTTGGTCTCATGAGAATAGTTGGTCCGTAAAAATAATCCTTTTTCGACATTTTAAATCCCGTAGTTTTATTCGACATTTTTTGTCCCAAGAAAAATGCAGTCCTGGTCCAAAAAGAATGTAAAATTGCAGTTTTAGTCCTAAAAAAATACAGCTTTGGTCCAAAAAAATTAACAGAAAGGACCAAATTTGCAAAAAAGGGACAAAAAAAGAACGTGGGACCAAAAATTTTATTGAAAAATTCCCATGTGACAAAATTTGCAATTTTCCCTTATAACTTCTCTAGTTAAATTCTCATATATAATGACACAATTCTAAAGAAGCAGTCTTGTTTTATTAAGAGTACTAGAACCTTGTCATTAAATATAAATCGAGAATAATAACATAATTTCAATTCTCATAAACTTTTAGCTAGAAAAATTATAGCGAAGATCAATTTTCTTGTAGCGAATATTACAACATGCAGGACTAAAATCAGAATTTAATATATACCTGGACAACGTTCCAAATGGCTAGTGTGAATGAAGAAGCTGCAAATAAAAGGCAGCCAAGAACCCAATTTTCATGTGGAGAAGCAAAGACCAATAGCCGTGACGGCGCCACCACCGTTGCCGCCGCCGGAAAAGCCTTGAGGGAGGGAAAAGAGTGGTTTGTGATTGAAGGGCCTCTGTAGAGAGTGAGTGAAATTGCACCTGATAGAGATATCAAGGTGCCTATTACTCTTGCTATGCTACCTGAGCTTTTCCAATCAAATTTTGTTGTCCTGAAAATCATATGTAACAAAGTTTTTTTAGGAGAGTTTATTGTTAATTGTGGTGAATGATTTTGAATGTTTGTGTTTGTTGTGTGGGAACTAATATGCATGAATGAATTGTCAAATTGATAAGAAAACATTTCTAATAATTGAGAGGAATATTTATAGAGTGGAGCTCCAGGATTCAAAGAGAAATAATTAGATAAATTAATATTAATTTTTTTTATAAATTTGAATTTTTAGATGAGGTGAAATTATTTTATGGTATCAGAACTAAAAGGTGTGAAAAACAAAAATTCTAGGTTCGATTTTTTCGTTGAGAGCAATTCCTCTCATATTAAATTGTCTACTCTTTGGGCCTCACCAAATAGAAAAAAATTAAATTCGGCCCATGACCATGAGTGAGGGGAATGTAAAAAAAATAATTAAATGAATTATTTTTTAACATCTCTACAACGAAATTCTTTCGCAAACTCTTTCCATCAATTTTTTTTTCTTCAAAATGTCAAGTACTATATTTTTATATACTGGAAATTAATTCCTATAAATTGTTCAAATTTATCAATCATGTATAGTTCTCATCTCCCTATTTAGTGATAGAAAGTTCCACAATATTTAATAAAGAGCTAAAAACGCATCTACAAACGTAGTCAAACAACTCTCCTAGACAGATAACAAAAAAAAAAAAGCTTTAGAAATTGAATATAGAAGTTTTAAATTGCATGGAAGCATATGTTATGTTTTGATATTCTATTTATATATTTCATTATTTAAATTCATAATATGTAAGTGTGCAAGTAAAAATATTTAACTACGTGTTGTTGTGTTTTTCTTTTTTTATCGGCCAATAACAAAAAAAATATTAACGAAATACAAAATACAAAAATTTAAAACCATTCTCGAATGTTGTGTTTTTATTAATATTTATATTAAAAAATGCTATAAGTACAAATTGTAAAATCTATAATGAATCATAATATGAAACAGACAATTAATTCAATATAGCTATATGTAAACGTCATGAATTGATAATGCATTGCAGCTATATGTAGTCAGCATCAGAGAATAATGTCAAAACCTATTTAAACTATTTTTTATTTATTTTTTTGCTGATGGCAGCGACCTAATAATTGAAAGCGACTATAAACCAAAGAGTGTTAATTACATTATAATTATACCTACCACATATATAATTATTATATATGAATGAATTATTTAATATAAATCAGATACCTCTTAGATACCACCAAGAACATGTGGCCTACAAACTTCCGGAATCATAATTGATTCTAGTCTTGTGGCTCTTAGATACTCTAACAAACAAAATTAAGTATCTATCTAGGAGTAGTAAAATATATATATTTAATTAATACAAATTCAAATTTGATCTTTATGTAAACTTTATGGATGTACCCACATGAATTTTTCAAAGCACTTATGGTACCCTCTTTTTTTTTTTTTTTTTATCCCAACAGTTAATTATTTGACAGAATCCAAAATTATGAAATTCCTATAGATCAAAATTGATAAAAATAATGAGTAGGTTTTATATGAAAATGGTTTATGATAAATTTATCATGAAACTGTTTTGTAGTATTGAATATTTGATTATGAGTATTATTAGTCTCATCAAGAATAGTATTAATTTGAGTTCAAGAAAATTTAAAATAATTACGATATAATATCACTGACCTAGATTAATGATATTTTTTATTAAATTGATGATACTTTAAAATTATTTCATGATCTATTTTCATATAATATTTTGCCAAAAATGATTAATTTCTAGCAACGGGTGCATCTCGCGCCTGAAAATTTCTATGGAACCAAAATTGTTTTAAAAAAAATTGTGATGCAAAATTTTTATTGCATGGAGTGAAAGTGCAATAAACCCTAATTTTAAAGCAAATAAAATGAAATAGAGAGACCCAATCTTGTACAGATAAATAAAATCAATTAATATTTTTACTGATAATTAACATACTACGAATCCAATCATGTACAAAGAACTGAAAAATATATATTAGATACCTAATTAAATTTTGACAAAGTATAGTGTGAAACTAGTTTATACATGAATCATTGAAGGGTATTAGTTGTTTTCACTGAAAGGTATTAGTTGTATTTACTGAAGAGTATTACTGATTTACACTAAAGAGTCTTAGTTGTTCAGTGAAAATGAACTAAGACTCTTCAGTGTAAACCAGTAGTACTCTTCAGTAAAAATAACTAATACCCTTCAGAGAAAACAACTAATACCCTTCAGTGATTCATATATAAACCAATTTCACTCTATACATACTCTTAAATTTTATATTATGTCTTGGAGATTCATATAATCAGATCTCAACCGTTGATGCATGATTGCATGTTTGTATATAATTACGTAACATTATATTAATATACAGCTATATATTTTGTATTAATGGTGTGCATATATAAGAGATTCTATAATTAAAAATAAACCATTATTCTCTCTTTAGCAGCCACTCAAGCTAACCAATTTGTTCAACTTGCACATTAATTCTTATGGACTAGATTTATAGTGCAAGTGGGGTACCAACAAACAGCACCCAGCCGACTTCAATATCAATCGAAAAATATCACATTTCATTTTCTCTTTTGTACCGACGTACATTTTGTACTCTTTAATTTGATTTTCTTTATTCGGATAAAATTAAAGTATATTCCAAAAGAATTTAAGTTTGAATTTACAAAAAATGTGACTCGTTTAAAAATTCAAATTTATAGAAAAGTGTAAGATTAATTCATTTTAAAAACACTCCGGGTATATATAACATTAATGATTTTATTTTAATGCATGAAATGCTATAAAAACGAGATAAAACACTAATATTAAAGTGAGATTAAATTAATACCTGAGGACTAATCCAAGAATGAAAGAAAAAGCAGGAATCTGATTGGCCATTCCACATGCAACAATTGGAGAACTATAACTTAGCCCAACAAATGCAAGGTTTTGAGCCATGGTTATCCTGCAAAAAAAAAAAAAAAAATTGTAACAATTAATTACGTACCCTAAATAATATAATACTACTACCTTGGTCTCATTTTACTAGTTCTAATTTCTTGGTGTTATTTTTTTTTTTATATGTTGGAAGATATTATGAAGTTGTTAGATCTATTTATGAATAAAGTAATTGTTTATGGAAAATATAAATATCATATTTTTCATAAACAAACACTTTATTCATAATTGAACTTTACAATTTCTCATAATACCCTCCAACATATGAAAAAAAAAAAAATAACAACCTAAAAAACAGGACTAGTAAAATTGGACGGAAGAGTATAAAAATGGCCAAATATTATATAAAATTATAGTTCATTATAAGTTTATCATAAAACTGTTTTTAAGTATCAAATAATCAGAAGTATCATTAATCTAGATCAGTGATACTATGTTGTAAAAAAAATTGAACTCATATTAATGATACTTCTGATGAACTTTTTGATACACTGATTAAATATATGATATTTTAAAACAGTTTCATGGTAAACTTATCATGAAATATAAAATGTTTTGAATTAAATTTTGAGGAGAAAAAAAAAATAACTAACCCTATCAAACCAAGCAAGAACACTCGTAGAAGAAAAGGAAGGGTCAAGATTGGCGCTTCTGATCTGAAAAAAATAAAAAAATGTAAATTTAACAACATTAATTAATTTTCTCGAACTATAGCTAGTAAATTCCGAAAAATGTTCCCTTTCTGTGCAAGGTGTGTGTTGTACAGTGCAGGAGGGGATCATTGTCGGTATGTTACATATTCATATGAATAACAGCAGTGGTGTACCTATCCTTTTTATCGTAAAAGAATGTGTAGGGGAGTAGAATGAGTGATCCAAGGGCATTAGTGTAGACAACAAACACAAAAGGGCTCATTCCTTTAGCCATGGCGGTGCTAGCCATTATAGTTAAAGCTATAATGGCACCTTCCATCAAAACCATGGCGGCGCACGGTAGTATCTCCGCCACCGCCGCACGCATGCGGATGCTCATCTCTCTGTCCTCTCTCATTGTTTCTCTCTCTTGATTTATCTTTCTTGTCTTACTCTCACTTTTGTTGAGGGGATATATAAATTGATGAGAGTTTGCTATTTTTGATTAATAGATGGGAGGGAGGAGAGAGAAGAGAAGAGAAGGAAAATGGGGCTTAACCTTTCATTAAAGTTGAAGGTGCTAAAGGGGAATGAGCAACTCGGGTGGTGCCCCATGCATAGCGAAATGAGACCATACATAAATTCTTTATCCTTTTTTTCTTTTTGCAAATAATTAATTGGACAAAAATTTTGATTTGAGAGGTGTTATGTGATTGTGAACAATAATTTACCAATCCCTCCGTCCCGGTCTAAGCGTCTCATTTCTTTTGGTTGAATGGTTTAAGAAAGTGTATTTGTTTATTAATATATGGTGGAAAACTAATGAATAGTGTTTAATAAAGTAATGAATAGTGTTGAAAAGTGGATTGAATGAGTGTCATTTTTGGTAATATTGTGTGAATTTGAAAGTTAAAGTTTATATGTAGTAGAGTGTTGTTTTTTCCATTTATGGAATTGGACACTTAGTGTGGGACAACCAAAAAAGGAAAGTGGGACACTTAGAGTGAGACGGAGGGAGTAATAGTTTATATTTAAATAATTAATTTTTTAGCACTTCAATTAATATTTTTAGTGAAAACAACTAATACCTTTTGAAACTGATACCCTTAGTGCAATTCATTGATATATTTAGTGTAATTTACTAATACACTTCAAATAAATTTCACCGTAAATATCCTTCACATAAAACCTTCACTTAATTTATATAACCCCCAAAAAAACATATTTACAAGTTTTTTACTACTTTGATAAATAAAATTATTATCTCTCAAATTATATATGAGTAACATTTGTTTGCACTAGTTGCACGGTGCAATTGATACACATCTAATATTGTGTCGCTTTTTATTTGTCATTCTACTAATACCAGTGCAAATTTGTCATATTCCAACAATGTCCATAATAAATAACAATATTAACCACCTAGCCACCGGGTTCCTCATTTTAGTGAGTGACCCGGGTTCGATTCCCTCTGGGAATGAATTATGGGAGTTATAAGGTGGCTTGGAGATTTTTTGGAGTATTTGGGGGCTTGGTGAACTAATCTAACTACTAACAACTAACATTTACCGATAAAAAAAAACAATATTAATCATCATCTTGTAATTGTAGGTTTAATAAATAAGTGTATAAGTGTCTTTTGACAATCTAATAAATGAGAAGATTGGTTTGTGTGAATGGAAAAAATATGACCGATAAAAAGGTACGGAGGAAAAACTATTACTCAGTGAATTAAAAAACTTTTTTCTTTATCGGTAAAGGTGTGACTCAAACACATAACCTCTCGGTTATAGGTAGTGGAGTTCTATCCACTTGAGCTTTACTACTTAGTCTACTCAGTGAAAATAATTAATACTAATGTTGAGTATGTATAGAGTGAAATTGATTAATGCATGAATCATTGAAGGGTGTTAGTTGTTTTCATTGAAAGGTATGACTTGTTTATATTAAAGAGTATTAGTTTGCTTTTAATAAATAACGAATACTCTTTAATAAAAACAACTAATATTCTTCAATGAAAACAACTAATATTCTTAAATGGTTCATGTATAAACCATTTTCATTGTACTTTTATCATTAAAGAATTTGCCATAATTTATAGTACTTTACATATAGTATTGATGTCTTGATTATATATATTGCCACCTCATTATTCATATATATAAACATATGAAATTTGTAAACATAAAAGTATATTATAAATTTATAATTTTCCTAATAACCCATAATACGTGTATATGCCACTGATCACCCTTCAGCGTTACGTTTGGATTATTTGGTGAATATTTTGAATTTTTTATTTAATTTTTCATAAATTTACGGATATGGATAGTGAGGTGACAAAAACTATTTCCTTATGGATATATATATATATATTGGAAAGACTTGTGCTGTGCACATACCATTTGTCCCTTGTGGTTAAAAAATGTAATTTTTCTTACCTAAATTAATCTGGTAATTAAAATAGTTATGTTAAAAAGGGCTGATATTTCTTTCGTGGCTGATATCAATTAAGGGCCTACCAAGATACATAATTAATTCTGGAGGGCCCCACTAATCATGTTTACGTGTCAAAAATCTTCTAATTTGTGCATATTATATCGTCACTAATAATTTACGTTATCGCAAATATTATTCAGTCCATTGATTGGTAATTTGATGCAAACTAAGGTTGGTAAACACTAGTTTATTACAACTAACTAAACTGTGATTAATTCTAATTATTTGATCAGTTAACTTTTTTGCTCTTTGCATCAGCAGAATTGGTTGTTTTAAACAGAACAATTCGTGCGTCATAGCGGCTACCACGTCTTTGGTGACAAAATATTGGTCTTAGTTCAAGATTATCTGATCAACAAAATGGGAAAATTATTTAATTTATATATATATATATGATTGTGTTTATTTAATTAGGACAAGAATTATTATATATGTACTCCCTCCGTCCCCTAATAATATTCACACTACCTTTATTCTCGTGTTTTAGCGAGCGAATTGTTTATTAATATTTGAAATGATAAAGTGATTTCAAGAAAGGGGTACGATAGATCCATCTCTACTCTATTATAAAACACTTTAAAAATTATTTTATCATTTCAAATACTAATAAAAAACTCGCTCGCTAAAACATGAGAAAACAGTAAATGTGAATATTATTAGGGGACGGAGGGAGTATTATATTTGGTCAGTTTATCTTCAATTTGTAACTGACCTGGATCGGAGCTAGAAACTCATGTTAATTAAAATGATCCAGTGATCTTATGTCATCAAATCACTTTTAAATTTTATAACTGATTATATTAGTAATTTTAGATTAAATACATTAAATGTTTAATTAGTTTGATTAATACAATTGTAGGCAAAATTTTATTTTTAAATATTATATATGTGCAACATATTTATTTAATGTTGTATGGTAACATACTTATATTCATTCCTTATTCTATATGATAAGTTGGATGTATTTTTTTACATAATGTATATGTGAAAAAGAATGGTGAATGAAGAAATACAAGAAAATTTTGAGACAGTAGATTCAACAATAAGTTAAAAAGTTTAATACAACTTAATAAATAAACAAAAAATATAATTAAAAGAATTTAATTAAATATAATAACCTAAAGATTGAATTTTGTATTAAATTAGACAAATGAATGGTAAAGATTAAGATTTAATTACCATAATTATCTTATTCTCATGAAACTTTAAAGATTTGAAATAGAGCAACTATCCATTTGGTTGATTTCACTAAATGCATTTGAGGATGTATAAAGTGAAATTGGTTTATATATGAATCATTGGAGGGTATTAATTGTTTTCACTGAAAAGTATTAGTTGTTTTACTGAAGAGTATTACTGGTTTACACTGAAGAGTCTTAGTTCATTTTCACCGAACAACTAAGATTCTTTAGTGTAAATCAGTAATACTCTTTAGTAAATATAGCTAATACTCTTCAATTAAATCAACTAATACACTTCAGTGATTCATGTATAAATCAGTTTCACTGTATACTTTGTCATGCATTTACATGTTTTACACATTATATTTACAAGAAAATAAAATTGGAGAGAGAGATCAGGGAGAATACCATGCTACATATGCACACAAATTTCTTTTACCATTAGTGGTATTTCATTTTCTTTGTACATATGCAGTCCTATCATTTGTTAATATACTTCACTAAAAAAAAATCGAAAAACAAATCCAAAAATTTTAATAATTTTTGGAAAAAAAATTTGAATATGCAACAAAAAATACACTAAGTATATGAATCTTCGGAATTTTTTCCCAAAAATTGTTATATTTCTAACAAAAAAATTCCGAACATTTTTTTGAATGGAGTGTATTAAAAAAATATGCGAATGTATTTAACCTGGGTCTTATACATAAGGTATATAGTAATAATAGCATACACAAATTAAATAAATCAGGAAACCAAAATTAGAGAATCTCAAGTCCAAATTGAATCTTTTGATATCTTACCAACAAAGTTTTTACAATATACAAACATGTTTCAACAGCTATACATTACATGTATATAATGTAACCACAACCTATACAAACATGTTGTTACATTTCCCCAGCATTTTCTTTGGCATTAACAAAAAGATTAAAAAAAAATGTACAAATTATAAAAGATTATGCTTCCCATGTTTGGACAATCTCCCCAATACTGGTCAGACTTGTGACTTGTTCCACCTGAAGGCATGACTTGTGAGTGATAAGAAGTCAGCCAAAAAAGAAACTCAACAGATAATATTCATCAAAATGCAGCATTTGCATGAGCGTGAACATTTACGTCACATAGAGGTTTGACACGGTATATGAGAGAAGATATAAAGACATGAATATTCATTTGTGTGAAAGGATAGGGAAGATAGTGTCAAATGTGTCTCCTCCTGCACAGATACGTCGGGGCATTCCTATCAAGAGTCAAGTCTTCCTGGATATGTGGTTTTATTATTATTGGCCTTTTGCAAGAAGGGGCAGAAACAAATGTGGTGCTAGACTATAATATTCCAGGTACGTATGCTTTGATTATCCGTATATTTATCACTAGAAGTCGTGTAATTCATAGACGAAAAGTCCATCTGATCATAGGATTTGGAGATGTTTAGAGAACAAAAGTTGACTTAAATGATGCCTTATTTGGAGATGTTTTTTGAGTTGAGATAAATTCTCCCTCCATTTGATCTGAATGGTTTTCAAGTATATAACATCCAATCAATGTAATGAAATTTTGTTGATTAATAGCTATGGAATAGGAGCATTATGTGATGATGTAGAATAATTAAAACTATGCGAAATATTATGTCAAGTGTTTCAAATTTCTATTATGATATTTACGCAACTATTTTGGTGGTTTCGGGGAATTTATCGCGATTTACATGTCCTAAACTAGGCAATTACATTGTAGTTTTTGAGCTTAATTTGAATTTGGAGATGTTTAGTGAACAAAAGTTGACTTGATGCCTTATTTGGAGATGTTTTTGAGTTGAGAACTTCAGATATATTCTCCCTCCATTTGATCTAAATGGTTTTCTAGTACATAAAATCCAATCAATGTAATGAAATTTTGTTGATTGAATATAGAGGTGGATAGAAAACTAAGAAAAGGTATAATGGCTATATAATAGGAGCATTATGTGATGATGTAGAAGATAATCAAAACTAGGCAATGCATTAAAAACCTCCAAATTATCAACTTTGTTTCAAAAGGCCCCTGAACTATTTTTTGTTTTAAAAAGTCTTTAAACTATTAATTTTTGTTTCATGAGGCCCCTGATATCGAAAATTCAAGAATTTTACTGAGTTACATTACTGCATTCCATTAGAAAATGATGAATTGACCAATTCTGATGTCGTTAAGATTGAATTCCAACAAAAAAGTGTCATAATGGATTATGAAAAATGGTCTCATGAAACAAAAATATATACTTTAAAAAGGGTCTTTTGAAACAAAAGTTGATAGTTTAGGGGTCTTTTGATGCATTATGCCTTAAAACTATGTGAAATATTATGCCAAGTGTTTCAAATTTCGATTATGATATTCACGCAGCTATTTTGGTGGTTTCGGGGAATTTATCGCGATTTACAGATCCTAAACTAGGCAATTACTACATTGTAGTTTTCGAGTTTAATTTCCGAAATCTCAAGTACTACTAAAAGAGAAGAGCAAACCTCGTTTCATTAGAACGTGAAGGACGGGTAATGCTCTGCCGTTATGCCAAACTTTCACGGTTCATCCTTGTCTAAAAGAAGAGTGGCTTTTGCGCTGTTTGATTCAGAACTTTCGTCTACACCGTTCTCCTTCACCTCGACTTCTTTCGCCTTTCCCCACATCACCGAGTAGAACCCAGTAACGATGATTACGGACCCTACCAAACTGTATAAAAGATCACACGATGAGAACTTGTGATAAAAGGAACGGTCCTGGTTACAGAAAGTGCATCCATCTTACGTTCCGAGATACATCGTGTCGCCCAGAAACGAAATATCGAGCACAGCAGCTATCACGATGCCCAGAGGATGAAACATCGCAACGAAAAGTGGGCCCCGTCTGCGAAGACACCATGCGTTTACACTCACTTGGAACGCAGAACCGACGACTCCCTAAGGAAAAAGAGAAGCGTGCCGATTATATATTGAGTTGAAGTAATGCATTACTGGAAGCTAAGATAGGTTTAATTGAATTGGAACGAGTTAAATATAGTGTAAATTAGCTTAAGGAAAAACTCCATTTTTGATAAAGATTGCTTCTTTAATCTTCAAAGCCAAATTTAGTGTAAATTAGTTCAAGGAAGAAACTGCATTTTTGATAAAGATTGCTTCTTTAATCTTAAAACTCAAATTTAGTGTAAATTAGCTTAAGGAAGAAACTGCATTTTTGATAAAGATTGCTTCTTTAATCTTAAAACACCAATTTAGTGTAAATTAGCGTAAGGGAGAAACTCCATTTTTAATCAAGATTGCTTATTTAATCTTAAAACACCAATTTATTGTAGAACTGGCCTTTTGACATACCGAATACAGAACAGCAAACAGTCTGATATTAGGTTGCAACGACCAAGCGCTTGAATCCCGATCAGCAATCAGTGATACAATCGTCGACAAAATGGCAGCAAAGAATACGTAAAAGAAGACTATAATCAGCTCCGCCGGGAACTTCTTAAGAATCAATGCCTGCAAAAAAGATACGCAACGTATTATACATAAAAATTAGACAAAGTATAGAATGAAAATGGTTTATACATGAATCATTGAAGAATATTAGTTATTATCACTGAAAGGTATTAGTTGTTTTCAGTGCAGTGCATTAGTTATTTACTAAAAACAAAATAAGACTCTTCGGTGAAAATAACTAATACTGTTCAGCGCAAACAACTAATACCCTTCAGTGACTCATGCATGAACAAATTTCACTCGGCACATACTCTAAAAATTATCAAAAATCAGTTTCGTTTTTATCTTTCAATCTTATTTTCTTTACCTGTACAATAATGTAACCCGAAGCGACAACACAGTCTGCCGTAAGGAATAGTCCTCCGAGTATCCAGTTCGACTGTGGTAAACGAATACGGCTGAACTTTGAAGAAGATTGAAGCATTAAGATTACGGGGCCTTTGTATAGAGTTACGACGAAAGCACCAGCAATCGACACTAGAGTACCGATAGCTTTCGCCAGAAAACTTTTACTCGTACAAGCTAGCTTTTCCATCCTAACAACAGAACGTCGAAACTTAAAAACCATTTATCGGAAATGTAACCACGAGAAGACGAGAATGGAACCTGAATACGATGGCGAGTATGAAGGTGAATCCGGGGATGAGATTAAGCATTGCTGTGGCGAATTCGGCAGAAGTGTAACTGATTCCGGTATAGCCAGTAAGCTGTGCCATACACCTACACAGTTATAACAAAAGTATCTAAAAACACGAAATCGGATTCGCCTCTTGAAACTTCGTAAATAACATAAAATCAAGGGTGAAATGCATCAAAAGGTCCGTAAACTATCAATTTTTGTTTCAAAAAACCCCTAAACTATCCACTGTTGTTTCGAAAGGCACTCGAACTATTTTTTTTTTAAGAAGCCTTAAAGTATATAATTTTTGTTACATGAAGCCCTTTTTTGACAATCCATTATGGCACTTTTTTTGCTGGAATTTGATTTTAATGACATTGAAATTGGCTGATTCATCGTTTTCTAATGGAATACATTAAACTAACTCGGCAAAATCCATGAATTCTCGTGACCAGTGGCCTCATGAAACAAAAATTAATAGTTTAAGGGTTTTTTCAACCAAAAAATAGTGTAGGGGCCTTTTGAAATAAAAAGCCGATAGGTTAGGGGCTTTTTAATACACTATGCCTAAAATCAAGTGGCAAAACATTGGCAGATATGCAAAAGTGTCACTTTCAAGTTTCCATTTTCAAAAATGTCACCCAACATTTCAGTGGCATTTTTTAAAAGAAAAATGGGTGACATTTTAAAAAACAAGCATTGTTCTATATTTCCCCCATAGTATGTATAGAGTGAAATTGGTTTATATATGAATCACTGAAGGTATTAGTTGTTTTCATTGAAGAGTATTATTTGTTTTTTCTGAATAGTATTACTAGTTTACACTGAAGAGTCTTAGTTCATTTTCAAAAAAATAAAGTCTCTTTAGTATAAATCAGTAATACTCTTCACTAAATACAACTAATACCCTTCGATAAAAACAACTAATGTCCTTCGGTGATTCATGGATAAACCAATTTCACTCTATACTTTGTCTTCCTCCTAAACATTTGCATAGAATCCAATCAAAACAACATTCAATCAACACCAAAATGCACAAAAAAATCCTTCATAAATGCAGTAAATGAATAAAAAAACATACCCAAGAACGCCCAATGAAAAGAACCCAGAAACCAAGGAGAAAGTGAGGGGAGGCCGAGTTGAAGGCCTGCATAAATCCCAAATTTTAACCTAATTACATCAATTGATTAAATTTCAAAAACAAATTAGACCGCAGAATCGAAACCTATGAAGGAGAAGAGATAAAGGGAGGAGGAGGAGGGCAGCAAGGGCGTTGGAATAAGCAACAAAGATGAAATTAGTCATTCCAGTCGCCATGGCTTTCTTGCTGATGATAATCAACCCTACTTGGGCTGTTGTGGAAAGTACCATCCCCAAATACGGCGTCATTGCATTCTCCAGCAACCCCATCTCGCCGCCGCCGCGCCGCCGCTCTCTCCGCCCCGAGAATTATAACTAGGAAAGAAAAGAAGATATTTATTTTATTCCTTTTTTGGTCATTTTGACACAATGTGATTTTAGCCTACTCAAATTAAATTAATTTAGTCCATTTTTTCTATTTTAAATTGTTTTTTTTTTTTAGTTCTAGCAATTTAATTTTTTTTTTTAATTTTGGTAATTTTTTAATTTGAGTTGTTTGTAGAGCTGGCGAAACGGGCCGTCGGGCCAAACACTATTCACGGGTGGGGCCGGCTCTTTTGCAAGTCGGGCCTATAAAATTTCAGTCCATCCAGGCCCAACCCTAGCCCGCGGGCTGGCCCGGCCCGTTTTCTATATAAATTTTTTTATTAAAAATTATTATCCTTCCGTCCACGAAATTTTTTTTCATTTACTGTTGGGCACAAAATTTAATGAAAATTGATATTTTATTAAAAAAGTAGATAAAGTAAGAATATTGTAAGGATATTGTGGACTGGTTTATTTGTTTGTTAGTAGTATTTATTTCAAAAAACGGGATAAGTAAAAAATTGGTGAACAACGCAAAAAGAAAAGTATGTAAAAAGTTGGTGGACGGATGAAGTACTATAAAACATAACTCATTACACTTTCATAATCCACATATATTTTATATCTTAATCTACTTTAGTTCATAAGTAACAACAAAAAATTTAGTCTTCAAAAAAAAAATCAATCGGGCCAAGCGGGCCGCCCATGGCCCGTTGGGCCGGTCGGGCCGAACCTAAAACGGCCCGATTTTTTCAGGTCTCTATTTTTTTTAGCCCAGCCCGACGCAACTTGCCGGCTCTAGTTGTTTAGGTAACCTTTGTCTTTGATAATTACTATATAATTGTCGTTGTTTGTCTTTCTTTGTGTGGCTCCTGATTTCTTCCCTTAATTGAGAGTCTTTAATTTCATTTCTCAAATTGAGAATCTTTTGTTCTCTCTTCAAAATAGAGAGTTTGATTTTGTTCTACTTCGTATTATCATTTGAAGATGATATGACGTCAATTTCTTGACAACATAGATCTCAAAAGTAAAATCAAAGGAGGGAGCGTTGACGAAGTAGTGAGAGTTGTGAATTGATATGTGAGACAATATTTATTTTTTAATTAGTAAAATTAAAAATGAATTTTATAGCTATATTAAAGTGATTACACGATTTGTCTCGCTGGTAGAAAAACAAGTTGTAGTGAAATTTTGTAATTTTATACTCCTTTTGTTCCGATATTAACTTCTCATTTTGTCATTTTTGTCTGTTTTAGTATTAACTTCTCATACCTTTTTTTAATATCAACTAATAATATTATATGCACACGCTTAATTCATATCCACTAATTTAAACACATTACACTTTATTTTATTCTCTTTTCATCACATCACCTGTACCGTATTTATATTTTAATTAATTATCCTTATAAAATATTGTGCTCAAAAGCAACAAGAAGTTAATATCAGGATAAATGGAGTTTTTTTTTTTTTTTTTTGGGAACTTGGAAATGGAAAGTTATAGACAGGGCCGTGTTGGAAACTGGTTTTTAATGAAGGTTTTATACCCTGATTTTGACTAATTTTTTTATGAGTAAAAACGTTAGTTTTTTGGAAAATAAAATTAACGATGTTGTTCTACTCACGGAGTAGATGAGCGTGGTATATTTAATATCTCAAAACCGATTTCCGGTGAGTGAGAAGTTAATTTGGGAAGTTGTAGTATTATTCATTTGTATTGAATAATTCCATATGAAATGGAAAATGAAGTTTCATCTCACATTGGAAAATTACAAGAAGATTCTCTTGTATATAAGTAGGAAAGTATTCATGTTCTTTAAATTGGGACATGGGGACCCTAACCATGGACCACACGCGCGCGCGCCCCGCCCGTGCTCGGGTTCGTGGTTCTTGGCAATTGGGTTTTGGGGCCTACCTATATTTTTAGAGTACCAAAAATATAAAATGGTCAAATACCTTTTTTGATCCAATCGGTTCGGGTGGCTCATTTGTAATTGGGTCGACCCACGAACATATTTAATACACCTACGAATATGATTAATACAATCCAGAGTATCTGGAATATTCTGTTCTTGCTTCTCAAGAATGAGAAACTGCGTTTCTCTCCACTACAGAACATGGGTGACCCATGATCACCACGTACTCCTCTTCAGCAACCTTCAGATGGGTCGGATTTCCGTCTATATATATACCCCTTTCGTCCAAACTTTCAGAACATCTCACGAACCTAAAATTTCCCAAAGTCTTATGCTGCAGAATACCCGTTTAAGCTCATAATTCCGATTTCATTAGCCGAAAATTCATACACGGTGGTGCTACCTGTGTGAATTGTTAAAACCGTTTTACCTTTGGAGACTCGTACACATTATACCGTAAGCACTATACGGGCGTATTCAGTCTTGCGGGAATAGGTTATTCCTAGACTCGGTTTTTCTTCACGAATTTGTTTCGTGCTTCTGTTTCTTTCTCCTGCAGTGTTCGAAATACATACCTACCTTTTCTAACAATCGCAAGACTGAATAATTTGATTATTATTTCGATACACTGCCATGTCGAAAAACAACTCTGATAATGAAATGGATGGATCTTCACCGACTAAGGGTGATATCACTGACTCTACTCCAGTACCTGCGGGTACAAATCCGTCTCAGGATGGTAATCCAGATCCTGTAAAGGGAATCTCTTCAGGTAATCCGACTGCCATTCCTCCTTTCCAGTTTGGAAATTTTAGCAACATTCTTGCTGAATGGATGAATGCTAATGACCATCCCTTCGTGGGAAATGCTGATCCCTTTGTGGGATACTCTAGCACTAATCCCTTTGTGGGAATCCCTTCATGGAAAACGTTGGCGGCAATCCTTTCGTAGAAAATACCGGTGTCAATCCACTTTTGGCAACCAACCAGACCTCCCTACAAGGGACTGTTAGGCCGGTGGTAGTGAAAGGAGAGAAACCCGAAAAGTTTTCGGGTAATGACTTTAAGAGGTGGCAAAAGAAGATGCATTTCTATTTGACCACCATCTCCTTGGTGAAATACATCAAGGAGGATAGTTCGAGTGCTCCTGCTGAAGATGCTGATCGGGAGATCAGTGTTCGAAATACATACCTACCTTTTCTAACAGGCCGAATTTGCGTCTGGGTCATCTGAATCAGAGGTCTACATCACTGGGCTATTAAATAATATGCCACAGTTATTTGCACGATCCTTTTTTTAAAATACAGTACCCTTGATTTTTTTTTTCCAAAAAATTGTATAATTTTCGAAAAAAAATTCCAATTTTTATTTTCAATTTCACTGTGTTCGAAAAAAAAAACCCGAAAAAGTGAAAAATTTTCCTAACATCGAATAGTATATTCATCCTGGTAGTATATATTTAACAGAGAGGCTAGTGCAAATAACCTATATATAAATAATATCACAAAAGCCCATTTATCAACTTATTTGCTTATTGGACATTTGTGAAGCCCAATTATCAGCTTCTAATTCTCCGAACAATTTAATTAAATTAAAGGAGAAGGATATATACAGTTTTATCTTTAATTAATACAACTCTACCAAAAAGTGTTCAGAAAAAAAATCTGAAAATTATAAAAAAAAATCCGAAAATGCAAAAAAAAAAAAAAAAAAAAAAAAACTGAACATACGAATTTTCGGAATTTTTTTCCGAAAATTGTTACATTTTTTTAGTGGGGTGTATTCACAAATGATGAGCCTGTATTTAACCTTGACCTAAATTAAATAAAGTAGAATGAGACGTATAATCACGAACTATATAGGTAGGCATTCCATATCAATTAAGCAATCCAGCCAAATAGGACTGACGTGAAAAATAAAACCTCATTAATCCTGTAATTTTGCACGATATTAATATAATTTGTCGTTCTGAATGAGCATGTTCTCCCTTTTCCAAAAAATCACGTTGATTAAAATTATGTCCGTTGTCATGTTTTCTTAACTTTAAAAATGGGGCATATAAAAGATTATGCAGTTAGGGACTTGTAACTCATAACTCACTTACTCACATGGCATGTTTATTTTCAAAGTGATCAATAATAATTAATTACCCATTTTTTAAATGGGTCGATGGAGGGTGGATTATGAGTCTTCAAAATTAGTCGATCCTTGTACTGAATCACCAGAATAATAATAAAAAAAAAAAGGTCAAACACTTGTGTGGGACCGTCTCGCCATGAGACAACACAAGTTAACATTCACACCTATTAAAGTGTTGATATGTCATGCTCAATTTATACTCCATCTCACCGTCTCATGCCATTAGACGGCCTCATATAAGATATACTAAAAAAAAAACTAATTACCTCATTTGGTTGTTGCATATTAGAAGAGCTAATTATTAATTTACTAAGAGGGTGTTTGACTGGGTTTATATGCTCTTTAAAACAGCTTATAAGTTGCTTAAGAGAGAATATTTGGTAAAATAAGATATTTAACAGCTTATAAGATCATAAAAATAAGCTCCTAACAGTTTCAAAGATTAAAATAAAAGGCAAAGTATTATATGAAAATAGTTCATGATAAGCTTATCATGAAACAATTTTAAAGTACCATTAATCTCATCGGGAGTATCATTAATCTCATCAGGAGTATCATTAGTCTGAGTTCAAGAAAATTGTTTTAAATTTTTTTGAACTCAGACCAATGATACCCCTGACAGGTTTAATGATACTCCTGATGAGATTAATGATACTCTAAAACTATTTCATGTTAAACTTATTATGAAGTGTTTTCATATAATACCTACTCAAAATAAAATAAGCTTATAAGATCATAAAATAAGCTCCACCCACCCCTGGAATCAGCCCCCACTCCCACCTCTACTTCAACATAAAAAAATAAAATTTAAATTTAAAAAATATTTATTATAAAATTCCAAAGATTTTATAAATTGTGTTAGTCAAATATTTTAGCAACTTATAAACTATTTTAAAATTACATCTTATAAAACTCTTAAATTTTTTTATAAATATTAAAACTTGCAAGATATTTCAAATAAACTTACCAAATGGAGTCTAAATCAATAACCCTTCTCCAAATAGTTTTGAAGAGATACATACATGATACATATTAGTGTGGAAAAACGGAAGAATGATAATTGGTTAGTTAGTTGGCGCACATGCACCGGTATGGGCTGACGGATATAATCAACCATGCATTTTCAATAGTGGGTCAAGCCATCAAGAGTCGTTTCTTGTGAAACAGCGACTTTACCACAAATTAAATAATCACATAATCTCATCAATAATTACCAAATGTTCGTGTGGCACATTTATGAACAAAACTATACACATTATTAAATTAAGATTTCCCCTCTCTATGTCATATCTCGTGGATTCTATTAGTTTAAATTTCAAGTCCTCCCACGACTTTCTAACAAAATAGATTTGGTTTCAAAATTAATTTTTTAGCAATTTTAGTATCAATTTCTCTGACAGAATCCAATTTTGATCTCAAATCGGTCGACGCCACTTTGAAGTCCGAATATAGTGATTTTTCCGGCAAAGGTGACGGTGTGATGTTTATGTCTGCTACTTATATTTGTTTTTTTACAATCTTATTACATGTTTAAAAAATTTACCAGAAAAAAGAAAAATCAAATTTAATTTGCACATATGGATGTCACATCAACACCTTTGCCATAAATCTCCAACTTCAAACTCAAAACGACATCGTATTTACTTTTCTGGCCGATTTGAGATCAAAATTGAACTTTATTAAAGAATTTACGACTAAATCTATTTTGTTATAAAGTTATGGGATGACTTGTAATTTAAACTCTACATTCTATCATATGTATTTTGGTTCTATCAAATTTGCAACTAATTTACAGTTATATTTATTAGAGTTGATCCATAATATTTTTTAAGGGAAAATATTATTTTGTTAATTGTACACCTCTAAGTAATTAAACTGTATCACTACTCTATCACTAATTAACGAGTAAGTTTTATATGAAAATAGTTTATAATATTCTTATCATGAAACTGTTTTAAAGTATCGAATATTTGCTCTGAAGTATCATTAATCTAGATTAAAAAAGATTTACAACAATTGCAATATAATACCACAATCCCAGATTAATGATACTCCTGGTGAGATTATCGATACTTTTGATCAAATATATATTCGATATTTTAATATAATTTAATAATAAATTTATTATGAACTATTTTCATATAATATTTTAGCCTGATTAACTAATGTCACTTATGCATGCAAATGATTGATAAATATAATATTCCATCAGCAAATTCCAGCAAGCTGTAGATTCAACCATCGGATTGTGTCGTTGAATATTTCTTAATTATCTTAAGTTTCCATACATGATATAAGCTAATATATAATATTGAAATATAGGTCCACCTTTATAATTGCAGAACCAAACTAACGTATAATGTAGTAATCATTAATGAACTGCCTATATATACACATAATATTGCTTGTGCCATAAAGATTTTTCTAATTAATTTAGCAAAATAATTACCTTGATCTATTATTTCCCTCTGATGAGATAAATTAACTATTTATTAAATTTACAAATGACAAAGTATAGAGTGAAACTGATTTATACATGAATTATTGAAGGGTATTAGTTGTTTTCATTGAAGAGTATTAGTTGTATTTACTGAGAGTATTACTCATTTACATTAAAGAGTCTTAGTTGTTTAGTGAAAATGAACTAAGACTCTTCAGTGTAAACCAGTAATACTCTTCGGTAAAAATAACTAAACCCTTCAGTGAAAACAACTAATACCCTTCAGTGAGTCATATATAAACCAATTTCACTCTATACATACTCTTTACAAATACTCCATATATTCCTACTTAAAATTTAACATTTTGCCAAAATGAAATTTTTAACATTTCCTTTAAAAAGAAATGCAATTCTCTTCCTTTTTTTTTTTTTTTTTTTTACATTTTTCATCAACTTTATAGTAAAATATTATATTCCTTAAAACATGTTATTCCCCAAATGTTAAACGGTTGAAGTAAAAGAAAGAGTATAGTTTAACATAAAAATAGAAGTATTCTTATAAATGTATAATTTTTTAAGGAAATTTCACGACTGTTTTTCATAACTTCTGATTATTAGTCCTTCAAATTTAGAAAAAATTGAGAACGTATGTTATTATGAAATGAAAAAAATAGCTTTTTGGTCCAGTAACTCTTCTAGTGTTCGATTTTGATCCCAAATAATTTAACTTTTCAATTTTGATCTCATAACTTATTGAACCATCCAATTTTGATCTCATTTTCACTGGAAAGTAAAAAACGACATCGTTTGTTACGTCAAAACGGCGTAATTTCAAATTTTCGGCAAAAAGGTACCAAAATAAAAAAATTAAGTTTTTTGGAATTAAAATCAAGAGTGTAGAAGTCAGAAATCGCTAGTCGGCAGGAGTTTTTTAAAATTTTTTGCTCTCTATATCTTACTAATATGGTTAAAATTATTTGATAACCTTCAACATATAATAATCAATACATATATAAACTACATATTGATAACAAAATTAATGACAAACAAAAATACATAATAATTTACATCAAATTATTAAGTGAAATTTTCTAAAGAGCATCGTTTCAAAGCGGAAAAAAAAAAAACAATAGACGTTTAGCCTGCCTAGGCGAATATATTATACTAAAATCGGGTCGGCTGATGATCGCTTAGTGCTTAAACGGCTGCCTAGAGGGATTTTTTCACCACCGATTAAAATTGGACGCTAAACAAGTCACGGAAGGGGTAAAAAAAAAAAAAACTATTTTTCTCTTATGCAATTTGTGCCCATCTCCTCCTCCACCGGTATATAAGCATTAAACGTGTTCACGAGGTGTGCACTTGTATCATCAATTATTATGAGCATGCACGCATGGTCTCATTACTTTCTTATTCTTCATATTAATTATTAATTATTAATTATATAACCATATCCCCCTTGTATACTTTTTCTTCTCATTTAATTTAATTTATTGTGTGTTTGTGTGTGTCTCTACTTTTAATATATACGTACACCTGTCGGGAGTACCAGGCGACTTTGGTAGTTAGAGATACACAGGTATATATAAATATAACATTCTTAATTACGGTGGAAAAAATATATTTTTTGCTCGTAATTTAGGAAAGTTGTATTTTAAGAATAATATATTTTCAATTTTGTAAAATTTGGACAATATTTTTTTCAGACTTGTAAAAATTAAATAATATATTTCAAAAAATTGTAAATGTAGGACAATTGAGTTCGTGAGTGGTGTATTTCGAGCTTCTAATTTGATCTCGATTAATTGTCCTATATTTTACAGATTTTTGAAATATATTGTCCTACTTTTACAAATACGAAATTATATATATTGTCCTACTTTCACAGACCTAAAAACATAACCACCTCTAAAGTCCGGGCCTAAAAAATATTTTTTTCTAATTACATCAGTAAATTATTTTTATGATATATTCCTAAAAAGTGTGTATGAGTGAGTAGAAAGAAAAAGAACGTTATCGGTTATTCTTGATCAACATGCAATATTGAAACTAAATACTTATGTTGACTCAATATTGGTCAATCAACCTTCTGAATAACGAGATTAATAATTCAAGCATAAATGTGATCGTCTATTGAAAATATGATACTATACTTAATATTTGTTGGAAAATAAGGGTATATATGTGTAGACGAAGATGAAAAAATAGACACTGACTTTAATAAGGAGTTAAGGACAGTAAGTCGAGGCATCAATTTGACTCGCTTTCCGTAAGACGATACGGTATCAATGACAATCGTTCCCAAGATACGACTTTTGAACTTCTCGATCGCTGCACTACGAATCGAAGATTTTCGGCGAACGGACTTGAGTATCCAGAACTTTTCTTGATTCGACTCTAATGCAAAATTTAGAATGTTAGGATGTTTTTTGAAAGCAGAAGGATTATTGGAATTTCTGGAACGATTCAAATGCATTATGTGGGGGTCTATTTATAATAGTTGAAAGAGTGCGAAGTGTCCATGCCCATGTAGAGGTGGATCCAGCATTTTAAATTTGGGGATACGAAAAACAATTAATTAAATATATAAACATCTTTATTTCTTACCTACAAATAATTTACCTATACAAATTAATTAATTGTTTGTAGGTAAATTTTTATAGACAAATTGTTTGTAGGTAATTAATTATTTAAAAATTAAATATATGATTTGAATATTTTGAAGTAGTAGGCAATCTTAACTTTTTATACTACCGGAAATTTGAACCCCTGGCATTGAGGGTGCATGATTGACTTAAAACCTATGTTGCACATGTGCGAGTGCGGAAGTGTGAGGGCTGTTGGTGAACGAATCTAATCGGGAGGATTAGTGGCTGTTTTAATCCGTTTTTATGTCACCAATCAATAACATGTGATTGATTACCACCGTAAATGGTAAAACGAGTCTTGGGTTAACGAATTCGGGTAAAACGAAGATCGGAATTTAAATTATTTCGTATATGTGTAAGTTTGGGTGTATTTGTGTGTATTTTTAGTCTGAAATTCGAAAATTACATGAATAAGCTGGAGAACAACTATTTATAGAGACTAGCAAGCATGAGGTGTCTAAGACTCTTGGTCTCCCTAGCCTGCATGCTTGACATGTGTCCCTTTGATCTTATCCAAGCTGAACCTTAGTTACAAAGTCTTCTTTGGTCCTTATCTCGGACTCACTGTTGTTCGCCTAGGTCGGCTTGATGGATCTTGTTGGTTCTCCAACCGAAAGTTGTTCGCCTCTTGAGGTTGTACTTGGGAAGTTGTTCGCCTTATGCCTTTGTCCAGCTTGGCTTTGGGATCTTTGTCCTTTGTTCACTTGTACATTCTTCCTTGGCTATCTATTGTATCATAGTTTGATAAAGTTGTTCGTCATTGATGACTTCACAGTTGGCTCATTCTTGGTCCCGGGCCTTAATACCTGTTCGCCTATTAGTTGTTCGTCGGGAGTGTTGTTCGTCACTTTATACACCCCTCAGATTGATTAATGCACCCAAATCGTGATTTTCTTTGTTGATCTTCCTTGATTTGGTTCATAATCCTCGTTGTAGCTTTAATCCTTGTTCGTCATTTACTGACAATTGTTCGCCCATCAACAATTGCCCCCTATCCTAACTATACGTTACACCAAACGAGCAACTTTGTGGCGAACAACTATAGTTAGGATATCAAAATAATGAGGATCGGGACGAACATCATTGGTCTGGGCGAGCAACATATGGTCTGCCGTTTCGTCTTCCCAAGGTCTGGGAAGATTACGAAGATGACGCCAGCGCAATGATTGCGCGCCGTTCACGCGCGAGCAACTTCGAGGCCACGCGCCCCTATAATTGCTTATAGGCCCTTCAACTTTTGTACTTGTTAGGAAATTACCCCGTTTTCTCTCAATTTGACCTCTGAATTTTCGGGAAATTACGCCCGGGACCCCGTTTTTGCTTGGGGTATAAATAGTGGGAAAACTGAAAATTTTCCCACTTTTCTCCCTCTTGCTACAGTGCTCCGGCGATTTCCATTTTCCTCCGGCGATTTCAAGTTTTTCGGCGTCCGTCCTTCAGTATTTGGCTTCAAATCTTCATTCCCAGGTAGTTACCTTCTTCTTTCTATCTTTTTCTCTACTTTTTCTCTCGAAAATTCAATCGCCGCCGTGTGGATCCGAGCGCCACCGTCTTCTCCGGGAAAGCGCCGCCGTCTGCAACAACATCCGTCATATCCGCCACTACCCAGATTTTCCCTCTCCCTCCTATGTCTTCGCATTCGAGCAATAAGACTGAGGAGACTTTAGACCCACTCTTTCCAGTCGCGATCCCCGTCGACCAACCTCCCTTCGAGATTTCCTCGGCGTCGGATCTTCACGTGGATTCAGTGGTTCGCTCTGTGGAGGACACCGGTGTGGGCCCATCTGGGAGAGAATTAACAGTTGTGGCGAACAACAATCGGGACGAAGGTTCTTCGTCTTCCGCCGAATCTGAAGATCCAGATCTTAACGAGCTCACTCACGAGTTTCTGGAGGGTATCAATTTTCCATCCCCAAGGATGCGGGAAAGTGAGATCCCGGCTGGGGTTGCTCGCCTATTCGAATGGCGAGCATATGCTGAAAGGTATGCGAACAGCTTTCCTCGTCCACAAAGACAAATAATGGACAAGGTGAAGACTGATTACCAGGCGAGCAAGATCAAGAGTGTTGTTCGCGAAGATGAACTGGATACTATCCGGAAGGACTATAAGATCCCATATGATATTCATATGTGGGCACCTCAGAGGAAGGAAAGAGCTGATCGCCCACCTCCAGGGTGCACGGCGATCAACATCCACACCTTGATTGCTGGGCTGAAGTTACCTCTTCCACCTGTTGTTGGTCGATTCTTAGAGGCGACCAACTTGGCTATCACTCAAATTACCCCAATTGGGTGGATGAACCTTTTAGGCTCTATGTGCCTGTTCGCTTTGGAGGGGTACGTTGATCGGATCACTGCGGAAGAGATCAACTACCTGATGACAATCACAAGTTGCCCCCGAGGAGAAGATGACTATCACTACCTCAAGGCCAGGACTGGGTTGAAAATGGTGGAAGAGGTGCCGAACAAGATTCGTGATTGGAAACAGCACTTCTTCTGGATTGGGGGTGATTGGCGAGCATCTTCTGGTCCACACGGCGGCCCTGGACGAATAAATTCTCCAGCAGCCTATGGAAAACTGAAACGTAAGTTCAATTCTTGCTCGCCTTTGGAGAGTTGTTCTAATTTAACTTTTTTTGTTTGTTCGCAGGCCCTCGTCTACCCAAGTGGAATTCGGAAGAAGAGTTGAGCTCCGAGTTTCTGTTTACATCGTGCCTGGTCGGCCTCCGCAATAAAGCAGATAGAACTATAGACTATCTCTGCCGATCAAGGTGTCAAAAAGCTGCTCGCCTTTTGACTTACCCACATCATTTGGAGGCTCAAGCTGAGGTGCCCTCTGGTATGAAAATTTCTAACTCCTTGCTCAAGTTTTGTTCGTCGTTAACCTGTTTAACTTGCTCGTCTAATTTTAACTTAACTATTTTTTTTTTTTTTTTAGCCGAGCAAGTAACAGTTGCCGTCCCTCCAAGCTACGCTCTTCTCGAGCAAAGGGTCCTTGAAATGGGGCCACCAAGAGGGAAGAAAAGAAGAGGTGACCCCCCCCAAGCCGTGCTCGCCATGTCGAACAAGCCCGAGGGGGCCAAAGTTCCAAGACCGGCTGCCCCCCCAGTTCAAATTCGGTCTCCTCCCGTCTCCCCACCTCGTGGTGGTAAGCGCCTTAAGAAGGCAGATGGGACCCCACTAGCCGGAGATGTCCCCGGCAAGGGGAAAGAAAAGGTGGGCGAAAGTTATGCTCGCCACGAAGAGGATGTTATAAGACGTTCTTCTGGGGAGCCCACGGAAAAATCGGGAAAAGCGAGCAAAGATGTAGGCTCACTCCGTGGCCCAGAAGATCTTACATTCCTAGGATGGGATGATCGGAAGTTTGCCGAGTAAGTATCTATCCTCTCTTGCCGACCAACTTTCATCCATTTTTTTTTTATTTTTCTAAGTATCAATTGCTTTTTTGTTTGCAGATACCGTGCCGATGATTATCCCGGCCGAGCAAGTGTCGTACATCAGTACGCTTGCTCGAAGACTCCCGTAAACATAAGGGAGATTCCTGGCGAACATGTTCGCAAGGCGACGGAGTTGGTCGCCCGGGCCTGGACGCGTCCTCTGGACAAGGCCATCCTTCAGCAGGGGCAGATGGACAATCTCCATCTCTCGATGATGCTCGTCGCCAACGGCCTTGTTACTGCTCAGAGGGCAATCACCCAAGTTGCCGAGCAAGAAAAGTCTGCTCGCCAATATGCGAATACTGCTCGGCAGCTTACTGAAGAAAAGGATGGCTTGGTGAGCCAATACGAGGCCAAGATTGCTCGCCTTAACAACCAGATCAATGTTTACATTGATGCCGAGCACAAGCGCCTTGAAGAGATTCAGGCCATGTCCAAAGAGCTGAAGGATAAAGAGGCCCTGCTTGGGGACAAGGAGACTTTGCTTGGTGAGGGGGAGAAGAAATTGACGGCGACCGAACAAAGAATTGTTGAGCTTGAGGCGGAGAATGCTCGTCTCCGGGAGGCAGAAGCCAACCTCTTCACCCGCGAGCAACTTGAAGAGGAGGTTCAAGCTCGTACCGGCCCCATCTCCAACCTTGGATACATTTGTGCCTACGCGGACAGCATCCGTACGGCCGATGCCTATGATTACAAAGAGATGGTGGAGGAGATGAGCAAGGATTTGAACGAGTTCCTTGAGAACTATCCTCCGCCGAACAACGTTACAATCCAGTTGGCGGATCTGGCTGTGCTTGGGGTTAAACTGGATAAACTCGACCCCAGTATCACCATCACTCATCCTCCACCAATTGTTGATGATGGCGAGCAAGGAGATGAGCCGGCTGCCGCGGACGAGCAAATTGCTAAAGAGGCGGAGGATAAGGCAGCTGAAGACCTTGCTCGAGACATGATTGTCGACCCTCCTGCCGAGCAACCTCAAGATCTTCCTCCCGCCGAACAGCAGTAGTCTTAGGACTTAGCTTTTTTCTTTTCTTCTTTGTAATAGTTGTTCGCTCTTTTTTGTAGTACTTGTAATGGCTGCTTCCAGCTTGTACTATTTTTTAGGCTTAATGCCTTTGATTAATGGAACGTCTTTCTTATATTCGCTCATTTTCTTATATATGTTAATTGCCTTTACATTTCTGTCAATGCCTTTACAATTATAACATATAGTGTTGGGCTTTTGTTCGAATTGAACTTTGCCTTTAGTGGAATCAGGGTTTAGCCTTAGGTTCTGTTCATTTTTAAAAAACGAACAACCTTTAAGTGGCTTTGGTCCTTAGGTTCTGTTCATTTGTAAAACGAACAACCTTTGAATGGACTTGTACCTCGAGCTTTTGGACTTTTCCTCTTTTGACGAACAACTATTATATTTACATTGCAAAATAATTACAAGTATTATAAGACTGTCCATCACTATCATATACAATCTGACGAACAGCTTTAAACACAAACTGAAACTTGCTCGCTTATAATATTTTTTGCCGAGCAATTCTAATTCTATCCATAAAATCAAAAGAACTAGCACCAGACTATACAATGTGCCGAGCAACTTTTGAATCTATACTTAAGAAAATTTAAAAAATTAGGCAAGTTTTTAGCCTTCCTTCAACTCATGCCCCCCAAGACATTTGTTCGCCCAACTTTATTGATAGTACTTCTTTAGATGTACAACATTCCAGGAGTATTGGGCCGGCTTGCCTTCCATGTCCTCAATATCGTATACGCCATTGACGTATTTTTCTGTTATTCGATACGGGCCCTCCCAAGTTGGTCCCAATACACCTGGAGGTTGGGCGAGCAACTTTCTTAGAACCAAATCTCCAACTCTGAATTCCCTAACTTTTACATGGGAATTATAGTAACGTTCTGCTCGCTGCTTGTATGTGGCATTTTTTAGCTCGGCATTCAATCTTTTTTCTTCGAGCAAATCCAATTCAGCATTTAGAGCAGAGTTGTTCGCCTGTTCATCAAAGTTGGTCGTCCTGAATGTAGTGGCCTTTAACTCAATTGGTATTACAGCCTCTGTTCCGAAAGCCATTGCAAAGGGTGTTTCTCCGGTGCTCGACCTGGGAGAAACTCTGTATGCCCATAAGACTTCCGGAAGTTCTGTAGACCAACTGCTTTTACCCTCCGCCAGTCGTACTTTTAATGTATGCTTTATGATCTTATTTACGGCTTCAACTTGTCCATTCGACTGGGGATGATAAGGTGTGGAGTAATGTTTCTTAATCCCCCACTTCGTACAGAATTCTCTCAACTCTTGTCCATCAAACTGTGGACCATTGTCTGTCACAATTGCCTGTGGAACTCCGAAACGACAGACAATGTTCTTCCAAATAAAGTTGATCATCTTCTGCTGTGTTATATTCACCATGGCCTCTGCTTCCGCCCATTTTGTGTAATAATCGACTGCCACGACGGCGAATCGAACATTTCCAACTCCAGCCGGGAAAGGACCAATGATGTCCATCCCCCATCTTGCAAAAGGCCATGGGCTGTATACTGACACAAGTTCCTGAGCCGGGGTATGGATGCCTGGGGCAAAAATCTGACATTGATGGCAAGTTTTGGCTTTTTTGATTGCATCCTGACGTAAAGTCGGCCAATAATAGCCTTGTCTGATTGTCTTGTACGCCAAAGCTTGCCCTCCAGTATGATTTCCACATACTCCAGCATGTATCTCTTCAAGTACTGCTTGCCCTTGCCCCCTAGGCAAACACTTGAGAAGTGGGATTGATATTCCCCTTTTGTAGAGCTGTTCGCCCACCAGAGTATATCTGGCGGCTCGCTTTATTAGCTTGGCAGCTTCAAAAGGGTTGTTTGGTTTTTTCGCATTTTTCAAGTATTTGACTATACTTGTTCTCCAGTCTTCTTCCTCACTGGTTTGATCGTCGAGTTGATTGACATTATAACTTACTGTTGATGGATCTTTCATCTTTGTAACTATAATATCTGCCAACTCTATGGGGCCTTCACTTGTTGCTAGTCGGGCAAGTGCGTCTGCTTGAGTGTTGCTCGTCCTTGGAATTTGCTGTATGAAGACTTGCTGCAACATGGACATCAGGTGAGCAACAATCCGTTGATACTCGATCATGTGATCATCTTTTGCTTCGTATTCACCTCGGACTTGGTTCACGATCAATTGTGAATCGCCAAATATTTGCAAGCGTCTGACACCAACTGCGAAGGATAGGTGGAGACCAGCGATAAGAGCTTCATACTCAGCTTCGTTGTTGGTTGCCATGAAACCAAATCTGATTGCCGAGGTGAATACTTGTCTGTTTGGACTTATTAATACTACTCCTGCTCCCGAGGCTATGTTGGTTGATGATCCGTCCACATAGAGATGCCAAGGGTGATCAAGTCCTCTCGTCGGATCTGGTGGGAAAGTTAGTTCGACTATAAAGTCGGCTAATGCCTGCCCTTTGATCGCCGTTCGAGGAGCATAGGTCACCCCGAATTGGCTAATCTCCAGTGACCATCTTAAGAGACGACCTGCAGTGTCGGGGCGATGGAGAATTTGCCTGAGCGGGAAAGTTGTTAGAACTTCGACTTGATGGTCAAAGAAGTATGGTCGTAACTTTCTCACGCTCATGACCAAAGCATACGCCAGCTTTTCGGTTGGGGCATATTTGATCTCTGCTTCGTGTAAAGCTTGGCTGACGTAATAGATTGGTTGATGGAACTTGCCGTCCTCCCGCACCAAAACAGAACTGATGGCAACTTCTGATGCGGCTAAGTATAGAAAGAGCTTTTCTCCTGGGATTGGTTTTGATAGGATTTTGACATCTCCCAGGTAGTCTTTAAGTTGATCGAAAGTCGCTTGGCAGTTGTTAGTCCATGCAAACTTCCCTTTTTTGACGGCCTCGAAGAATGGACGGCACTTGTCCCCCGACCTGGATATGAACCGATTCAATGCTGCTAGGCACCCGGTGAGTCTTTGCACTTCTTTCACCGAACGTGGTGGTTGCATATCCATGATGGCTTTAACTTTTGATGGGTTGGCCTCAATTCCCCGCTGGCTAACAAGATGACCCAAGAATTTTCCTGAGTGAACTCCAAAGCTGCTTTTCTTTGGATTCAACTTCATGTTATAGTGTCGAAGAATTTCGAACACTTGAGTCAGATGTTGAAGATGGTCTTCCTTCTTGGGACTTTTGACTACGATATCGTCTACATAGACTTCAACCGTATCTCCAATTTGTTGATCAAACATCTTGTTCACCAGTCTTTGATATGTTGCTCCAGCATTAATGAGGCCGAACGGCATTCTCTTCCAACACAGCAAGTTTTTGTTAGTATAAAAAGCTGTGCTTTCTTGATCGTCAGGATGCATGGGGATTTAATGATACCCTGCAAAAGCATCCATGAATGTTAGCATTTCGTGACCCGCAGTGCTGTCCACCAATTGATCGATGTGCGGGAGAGGAAAGTTGTCCTTCGGGCATGCTGCATTCAGATCTGTAAAGTCTATGCATAGCCTCCAGGTCCCGTTTGGTTTCCTCACGAGTACGGGGTTTGCCACCCATTGTGGACAGAGTGCTTGTCGAATAAGATCATTGTCTAGCAACTTTTTAACTTCTTCATTCAAGGCTTGGTATTTGTCCGGGCCGTACTTCCTTCGTTTTTGATGGACGGGCTTTCTTGCTTGATTTATGTTCAGCTTGTGGCAAGCATGTTTCGGGTCTATCCCTACCATATCCACATGAGACCAAGCGAAGACATCTAGATTCTTGGTGAGGAACTCTTTCATTCGGGATCTGTAAGGCTCTGGGAGCTCAGATCCTATGAATAATTCAAGATCCTCGTTGTTGGGATTAACTTTGAATGCCTCCAGCTCTTCGACTGGGGTTGCTCGTCGTTTTTGTCCCTTCCAACGGGGATCAAGTATGGGTTCCTCAGGGTTGGAATCATTTTCGATGTCCATCGGCTCTGCCCCCAAGCGGGGTTCAAGATCATCAGTTGGCTCCGTCCCATTGTTGTTCGTTTGTACTTGGCCCTCCAAGTCCTCCACTGAAGGTTGTTCGTCATCACCCCTTTGTTGTTCGTCAGATGGAGGTTCCTCGCGGGTGGTAACGAGTTGTTCGTCCAACACTTGCTCGTTCAAGTGCTGTTCGTCCGCATCCATGTGGTCGTCTATGTCCATCATATTGTTTAATATTGATGGTTCGTCGATGGGATAACTTGTTGCTTCCATCATGGATATTTGTACAAATTTTGCTCGTAGCTGTTGAACGTATTCTCGTGCTCTCCGTTGGTCTCCCTTAATTGTGCCTGTTCCACTGGCTGTTGGAAATTTCAAACAATAGTGGTAAGTGGAACACGCAGCTTTAAATTCATTAAGAAAAGGTCGGCCAAGAAACCCGTTATAGGTCGACTCCTGGTCTACAACCAAGAAATCTACCATTCTTGTTATATTTCTTTCGGGTTCATTGGCCGTTACAAGTTGTACAGCTAATGTTACAATTCCCAACGGTGTTGTCACAGCATTTCCAAAGCCTATAATTCTATGTGTTGTATTCCGAACATAACCCGAATAATCTCCCAGATTATCGAGGGTCTTCTTAAATAAGATGTTCGTGTAGGCTCCGGTGTCCACCAACAGTCTGTGGACTCTGGTCCCCATAATCTTGGCACAGATTACGAGCGAATCATTGTGTGGAGTTAAGACGCCTTCAAGGTCTTTTTCGGTGAAAGTTAATTCCGTCGTTTGCATGATAGACGGCTTAACTCCCATCTCTTGTACTTGGCCAATCGCTCGTAGCTCCGCTTTCCTCTTCCGGTTAGAGTCAGGTGGTTGTCCATCAAAACACCCTCCTGCGGGACCTGCGGGTTCCATCATGAACAGGTCTTCTAAAGGTTGAGCTGGCATACTGGGAATTGGTCGCCCGGGTTTGTTGTTTCTCTGAGGTTGACCATCCTCTTCGTCTTCTGAGTTGTTTTCCCGAGCTCTTTTCCCAGGTTGCCTTTTAACGAAATCGGAGAGCTTTCCCTCCTCATAAAATCGCCAGAGTTATTTGAGCAAATCTCTACACTCACTTGTAAAATGCCCCACACTTTGATGGTAGGCACAATACTTGTTCGGGTTGAGTTTGCCAGTATCCTGGCGGATTTTACGTGGTGGGGAGAGCAACTTTTTCTCCTTTACGCTCTCATACACAGTATCAACTGATACTGTCAATACTTGGTTCAATTTTTCTTTCAAATCCGATCCTTCAGTGAATGCTTTCATGTTTTTCGGGACCCTGTAGCTTGTCCCGACGGGCTTTTTGTTATTCTCCTTAGGATCAGCTTTGTTCTCCCCTAAATTTGTTTGTAGGGCCTCGTGCATGGAAACGAAAATACCAGCTTGGTTTCTGAACTCGGCATAAGTCTTTGGGCACTTCAGACGTACCTCCTTTCATAACTTCGACCCTTTTTTCAATCCGGCCATCACAGCGACGATCTTTGTATCTTCGCTCACCGGTTCTCCCTCTAGCAAAACCCTATCGAATCTTTCCATAAACGCCCGGTCAGTTTCATCATCATTTTGTCTCAAATCTGATAGCCGGTGTTTTTGGGAAAGATACGACCCCGCCGTTGAAAAGTGAGAAAGAAATTCTCGACTTAGTTGGACGAACGAGTGGATTGATGCCGGCGGCATTGATGAAAACCACTTGTGAACCCGATCGCCCAGTGTTAAGGGAAAATTCCGGCATTGGGTGGCATCGCTGGCCCCCACGGAGACCATGTAGTCCGTATACTTTGTTAAGTGGACTCGGGGGTCGGCGATGCCTTCATATTGAATGCTAGCCGGAAATTGAATCTTTTTCTGTATCGGGGCCTTCAAAATGTGAGCTGCCAAAGGTGAGGATGGCATGCTAGTCGTTCCCATCCCCCTCTGTTGGTCTAGTTGCCCCTGCATGTTCTCTACAGCCCTCCTTAGGCTTGATAATTCATCAAGAGGTGCCCCCTGACTTGGAGGCTGTTCGGCGAGCAAAGGCATTAACCTTTCTGCTCGTCGCAGTCCCTCGCTTGGAGTGGGCACTTCTTGGGCCTGCCTCCTAATGTTGTTCGCCGCATTTGGCCCAAGGCGCCTAAAGGCTGACTGGGAGAGTCTTTCATGGACTGATGGGCGAGGCTGACCAAAAATTGCTCGCCCATCTTCTGCTCCCCGGCGAGCAGCTTCTCGTTGATGGGGTTGGCTAAGTCTGTCCTGGGCACTGGAACGTGTTGTTCCATGGCTAGACATAGTTGTTCGTCCGCGACCAGACTCAGCCTGTACTTCTCTTTGGTCGACCACCTTGGCCTTTCCCTTATTTCGTCTGACTTGAGCACTATCAACTTCTCGTTGCTCGCCCCTGGTAGTCTTGGGCCTAACAACCTCTAGGGACTTGTCCCTTGGCCTTGCTTGTGTTGGCCTAACCTGCTCTTGTTGCCTCTGGAGGGCCTGGAGAGCAGATATGGTTTTAGCCAACTCGTTGGGGTTGTTCGCCAAAGCCTCCATCTCAGGGGGGAGGTTATGTGTTATGGCTGTATGCTGTGACCTGTTCGCATGTCTTGGGTCACGGTCCTGGTGGTCGGCCGACGTGGCTCGGGTCTGAGATGCTCTCTTCGACAAACGTGATCCTTGGGTCTCTTTAGATTGAGGCATTTCAATTTAAATTATTTCTTAATTTTTAAATTGAAGAACACCAAGAACACCAAGAACACTCTTGTTTGTATCTCCAAATATTTCTTGAGATTTCCTTTGAATCTTCAAGTCTTCAACTTGAAGTTCTTGAGTAATCACACTAAACCGGAGGTTCGAACCCTCCTTCTAGCGCCAAATTGTTGGTGAACGAATCTAATCGGGAGGATTAGTGGCTGTTTTAATCCGTTTTTATGTCACCAATCAATAACATGTGATTGATTACCACCGTAAATGGTAAAACGAGTCTTGGGTTAACGAATTCGGGTAAAACGAAGATCGGAATTTAAATTATTTCGTATATGTGTAAGTTTGGGTGTATTTGTGTGTATTTTTAGTCTGAAATTCGAAAATTACATGAATAAGCTGGAGAACAACTATTTATAGAGACTAGCAAGCATGAGGTGTCTAAGACTCTTGGTCTCCCTAGCCTGCATGCTTGACATGTGTCCCTTTGATCTTATCCAAGCTGAACCTTAGTTACAAAGTCTTCTTTGGTCCTTATCTCGGACTCACTGTTGTTCGCCTAGGTCGGCTTGATGGATCTTGTTGGTTCTCCAACCGAAAGTTGTTCGCCTCTTGAGGTTGTACTTGGGAAGTTGTTCGCCTTATGCCTTTGTCCAGCTTGGCTTTGGGATCTTTGTCCTTTGTTCACTTGTACATTCTTCCTTGGCTATCTATTGTATCATAGTTTGATAAAGTTGTTCGTCATTGATGACTTCACAGTTGGCTCATTCTTGGTCCCGGGCCTTAATACCTGTTCGCCTATTAGTTGTTCGTCGGGAGTGTTGTTCGTCACTTTATACACCCCTCAGATTGATTAATGCACCCAAATCGTGATTTTCTTTGTTGATCTTCCTTGATTTGGTTCATAATCCTCGTTGTAGCTTTAATCCTTGTTCGTCATTTACTGACAATTGTTCGCCCATCAACAAGGGCGATACGATACGGGTTCGGGGATACAAATTTTCAAAAAACTTAGGGTGCGATTCGTCAAGGATACGTCTATTTATTTATATTTTATTATATATAAAACCTAAAAAATTAAATAATATTTTAAAATTTGTAAATCGAATGTATATAATTCACATTTTCTCTGACCCAAAACTTAAACATATTCAATAATTTAATATAATTAAGTAACCAAAAATCAATTTAAATTCAATTAGCCTAATATATACGTCATAACAGTGATTACAATATAAAACAAGTGTTACATTGTCAATTTGAATTATATTATATAATAAAATTCAATTGAAATAACACATTTAATGCTTAATAAGTATGATACGCAAGGAGGATTCGAGTATCCGTTAGTGAATTCGCCACGTGGCAACCGGATTCGCCACGTGGAAAATCTGATTCACGGATTCAAGAATCTCACCACTTTTAGGGGGCGGGTGCGAATCCGATACTGCATTGTGGTATTTTTAGAAGAATCCGTGCATCATAGCTTAAAACCAGTGGACCAAATTATTGAATAATATTAAATTCATATATATACATATTAATCTATTTCAATTTGGGGGTACATTTGTACCCCCTTGTTCCAAGCTGAATCCGCCTCTGTGCCCATGCCCGTGCCCGTGCGAATCAACGGTCGTTAGGTTAGCCCGAAGCCTAACCACATCATCACCACTTAAACTTAGTCAAGATTATATATCATCGCACAAGTCTACTTATATGGAAGATCAAATTTCAAACCAATTTCCAAGAATATTAAAATAAAATAAAATAATAATTAATATAGAATCGAGTTATATATTATGAGGACTCACATGGGATCGAGCTCGTATGTCCTAGCTAGAAACTCTAGGGAAAAGATAGTAGGGACCTTAATTGTCTCTTTTTCGTTTGTTCACAAATAGTAATACACATTTTATTTTTCTCATCAATCTCTTTCCATAACCATTAATTCCCACCCTTTTCCTTTCACATTTCCTTTTCCATCTTGCATTATATATAACCAGGCCGTGCCTATTTGGAGGCAAAAGAGTCAATCGACTCAGGATCAAAAATTTCTTAATTTTTCAAGGGCCCTAAATTATATATACTTCATCCGTCCATTAAAACTATATTTAATTGGAGGACACAAATTTTGCAATTACAATTTAACAAATTTAATTATGTATGTCATGCCTCCTTACACACACATATGGATATCAAAAGAGGAAAAAATAAATAAAAACAAAGTCAAAATCAAGCGAGTGATATCAATATATATTTGGTATAATATTATATAGATAAAGTTCAATTTCTTTCAGAGTATTAATTGTTTCACCAAAAAGTATTGGTTGTTTTACTATAAGGTGTTAGGTTTGAATGTTATCAGCTGTTCCATTAACGAGTATTATATGCTTCATAAAATGTATATTTATTTTACTAAAACGTATTACTTATTTACAAGTTTCACGGTGACAGCTTTCACATAATACCAACCTTAAACATTTTAATTCTAAACTTTCAATAAATAAGTAATCGTAAAAGATAAATATTTAAAATGATTATGAGGGGACCTAATTTTAAACTCAGACTAAGGCTTTGTAATTTCTAATATAAGGCAAAACCATGCTTTAGCATTTCATTCATAGTTAGTTTCACGAAAAAATTTAATTGTTTATCCTTTGAAACAATTTGACGAATTTAGTAGATCATTTTATGAATGATTTTGAGAATTACAAGATAATCATTTAAAACGTAAAGTAAAACATGAAAGTTTATAATTTAACATATAGTTATTCATATGGTAACTACATAAAAAGAAAAAAAATTAATACATGTACAAGACATGTAGTAATACGTTTATGTTTATACAGTAACACTTTCTTTTGTTAATATATATCCTAGTGTGTCATTCTCGATAAGATTCTGTTAAAGATCAAAGTGACTTCGGGTGTAACCAAATAAAACTTTTCCCTTAATTCAGATATTTTTGAGATATTTTAGTACAGTAGTTTCAAAAAATAGAAAGTCCCTTTCCTATAACTTTAGTTATTTGGCAAAGTATTATATGAAAATAGTTCATGATAAGCTTATCATGAAAATATTTTAAAGTATCATTAATCTCATCAGGGGTATCATTAGTCTGAGTTCAATAAAATTGTTTTAAATTTTTTGAACTCAAACTAATGATACCCCTGTCAGGTTTAATGATACTCCGGATGAGATTAATGATACTCTAAAACTATTTCATGTTAAGCTTATTATGAAGTGTTTTCATATAATACCTACTCTAGTTATTTTTAACTTCGTCTTAATTAATTAATTAATTAATATGTCAGTGCAGATAATACCCACAACATATTGTGATAACGCCAAAAAAATTCAAGGATTATGATTTTCAGAGTTTCCAAAATGGGAAACTATGATCATGTGATGATAATACCTGTCAGATCGATCCACACTAGATATTTATTAAATTAAAAATCATAAAATTTTAATATATATACATTACATAAATCTCTAAAAAATCTATTATATAATAATAATCTCTAACATATTTGTTATAATGTAATCACTAAAAAATCTCTATCTTGAATTCGAATTCGGGGTAAATTAGAGGAAAAAAATGAAAAAATAGCTAAAAAGATACTTAATTTTAAAATAAAATGTAACCTTTAAAACGACACCTGTTTTGAAACGAGGGAGTATATATATATATATATATATACACCATAAATAATTAGAAATTTCTTTCTTATCATTCCAACATAATCATAAATAGGTATATATTAAAATGAACGTTTTATTTTATTTTTATACTAACAAATAATCACTTTATTCATAAATAAACCGCATATACCCTTCAACCTATTTACTTTATATACATATAATATAACAACTAATATTTTTCTTTGGGATTATATATTTGTAGGTCCGATAACTTAACACAATTTTGAATTTGGTCCCAATCGATATCACTTTTGATTTTGGTCCTTTAAGTTTGTAATTTTTTTGAATTTAGTCCTTTTACCGGCTATTGGGAGTCATGAAACCGGTCAGGTGCTTATGTGGCTTTTTATTTGATTTTCTTGTACAAGTGGCACTGATTATTGAATTCTAATGTCTAGGTGGCATTATTTATTTTAATAATTCATTAAATTCATAAAAAAAAAAAAACAAAATTTGAAATTTTGAAATAATAGAACATTTTAAAATTACTTTTAGTGTTTTAATTACAAATATCAAAAATATTAAATCTAATTCAATTTAATTTTCTTAATATTTTGATGAATACAAAAAAGAAAGTGGACGAGAGGTTTTGTGAGTATTTCCTCATTTTCTTATAATTAATTTTCAATTCTAAATACGATATTGCTTATAATTAATCTCCAATTCTAAATACAGTTCTTAAATAAAAATAAATAAATAAAAGAGTAAGGAACCAATCATAAATTATTTTATTAGAAAAATACAAAAAATTGTTTTATTAAATAAATTAAAAAAGAATTGATAATTATCTTCTTCCCCGAAATTCCGAACGTGAAGAACAGAACTCATAGAGAAGATACCATCTCCCCAGCCTCCATTCTCCACCCAACACCGTCGTCAAATCACCGCCAACGACATTATCCACCCAGCACCGCTACTAACGAATCTGAAATTTAATTTAAGTTCTTCTACAGCCAAAGAATTAGAACAAGAGGCTTTTCAAAAAATGAAATCCCCACACAGGTACAAGCATGCTCTGCATACCCATGAAACCATAGGCATATATTTTTGACTTTGTACTGTATGAAACAATTGACCAAAAACAACTTTTTTCTACAAAGATCCAAAGTCCTGAATTATTACTCCCAAACCCTCGTCATCGCCGCCCACACCGTGCCAAACCCTTAAATCTCAAAGGTGATTATGATTTGATTTTGAAAATAGAAATAAAATCAGTTCAGAAATTGAAAATAGCCAAATCTAGAGATACCCCAAATCCGGCGAAAAAGAACAGTAAAAAATTAGAGCAGATGTATACACCTCCAAGCCCTTCCTCTCGCCGTCGCCGTCTTCTCATTCTCGTCGCTCTCTTCTCAAGCCGCCCCTCTTGATTTCTTCAGGCTTGTCTCTTCGATTCTCGGGAGTAATTTGTGCAAAGAAATCAAGCCCTAAAAAAACTGAGACTTAATTCAGTAGAGGTCTCTCTCCCCCTTCATCTTCTCTCTCTCGACGCCGCCACCGCCATTTCTCCCTAGACGCCACCGCAGTCGTTGGTCGTAGTCGTAGTCGTCGTCCGCACATGACAGATGCATAATTTGCGCCAATCTGGTTGTGAATTTGGGGTTTCGAATTGGTGAAATTGATTTCGATGAATTTGGTGAAATGTTGATATTGATTCGAATGTGATTAAATATTGATTTTGTCGACAAAAATCAAATTTCTGGGAATGAAGATGAACAATATTTCTCAGATCCGTTTTGAAAAATCTAACCCGACCCACTATCCATATCTTTACTTCCATATATTTGTGAGCCTTACCACAACTTACGTGGCTTCTCTACAAATCAGTATTTCAAATTCTCAATTTCTTATTAATTTGAGTTATATGACAGTTATTAATGCAGTTATTTTTAATTTAATATTTCTTATTAACTTGAGTTATATGACAGTTATTTTTAATTTAATTTTTAACCTCTATCTCCCATATGATTAATTCTTAACCGCTCATTTGAATTTTTCCATGGTTATAATTTTGCACTCTTCATCTTCTTCAATTTGATTTTTTTCCACGAATCTTTTTCAATTGTCACCCTCAATACTGTCCCCGCTGTAGGACCATGTTCATCTTTGCCCTTACTGTAGTACTATTTATGTTCTTTTAACTACCGTATTCGATCTATTCCCCAGTTAAATGCCAACATATTATTGGTCGCATGATGAATGTTACATAATTGTAAGTCAAAGTTTCTTCTCCAAATTGGAATCTTCTCGCACGTATCTGTTTTTTACTTTGCCACTACCGATTGTCTAATGTCTTAATTTATTTATTTTACATTTTTTTTATTTTGTGGTATCTCCTTATTTCTATCTGCCTTTACTTCCATATATTTGTGAGTCTTACCACAACTTACGTGGCTTCTCTACAAATCAGTATTTCAAATTCTCAATTTCTTATTAATTTGAGTTATATGACAGTTATTAATGCAGTTATTTTTAATTTAATATTTCTTATTAACTTGAGTTCTATGACAGTTATTTTTAATTTAATTTTTAACCTCTATCTCCCATATGATTAATTCTTAACCGCTCATTTGAATTTTTCCATGGTTATAATTTTGCACTCTTCATCTTCTTCAATTTGATTTTTTTCCACGAATCTTCTTCAATTGTCACCCTCAATACTGTCCCCGCTGTAGGACCATGTTCATCTTTGCCCTTACTGTAGTACTATTTATGTTCTTTTAACTACCGTATTCGATCTATTCCCCAGTGAAATGCCAACATATTATTGGTCGCATGATGAATGTTACATAATTGTAAGTCAAAGTTTCTTCTCCAAATTGGAATCTTCTCGCACGTATCTGTTTTTTACTTTGCCACTACCGATTGTCTAATGTCTTAATTTATTTATTTTACATTTTTTTTATTTTGTGGTATCTCCTTATTTCTATCTGCCGTATCTGTTTTGGGTGCGGATTTATTTTTGCAAAATTTAGATGAAGATGGGTACGCCATATTTCTCCTTATTTTGTTATAATTTCAATTTCGGTATTCTTGGTTGGTGCAATATATTCAAATTTCAAATTCTCGCTGATTACATTAGGGGAGAAAACATATGGAATCAGTTATTTAATTGGAATATAGTCGGTGTTGACGTCACTTCATGATTCATTGAGATTGATTTTTTTGCTGCATGTATGAATGTAGGTGCATTTGACATTCATATTCCGGCATTTTTTCGCCTTTTTTTTCTCCATTACAAGTTAGGCACTTTAATTTTATTGCACCATCTTTCCTTGGCAAACTTTGAACTTTCAATTACTCACTCAGTTCTCTATTAATTTTCATATGTTGGGTGACACACTTTTATGAAAAATTTATTTTATTGGCTTTTTGGACCAATGGATGAAGAATATTTTTTAGATAAGTGAGTAGCATGAAAGTATTTTTATTTCATTTTGGGATGTAAAAATTATTATGGAACGTCTCAAAAAGAAAAATGTAAAGTTTATTAGGAGACGGAGGGAATAGTAAACTACTTCAAGCCTCAAATATAATATCAATGTCTAAAGAATTTCATTTGAGAACCCAAGTCATATTTCTTTTCATATTCTTTTTGTTGACATATGCATTTTTTGTTCACCTTTAATTCTAAGTAAAATGCATATGACTAAAATTTGGTTATTGAAAATGTCACTACTGCTCCGAGGAATTGTAACATTTAGTTTATTATTTATTCAATTCGCAGGACACGGGACTATGATGATGGATAAGAATATTCACTTATCTTTCTTATTTGTTCATAATTTTTGTATGCAATACATAAATTTGCAAATTAAGTATTTGAAGAGTATTCTGCTGATCTTTTTGTTTTTTTTTTTCCCTTAACTTTGATCATTGTTTTTCCTTTGAATACCTAGCTACTTCAATGATTATTGTTCTAAGCTCCCAAATCAAGGCAAACACTCGGTCACAATTATTCATAAACAGGTGGAAAAAGATTATGTTAATCAACTTTTGCAGTATATTGTTCATGGGTAATATTATTCGTTGTAATATAAATTGCGCTAGAATTTTAGTGATCTGTTGCTTTACTTCCTTATTAGTTTGTGTTACTCCCTTTACAACTTTAGATAATTAAGTGATGAGTTTCTCTGCTTCATTTTATTTCTACATGATACTTTTTTATATCTTCTAATTGTAACACAACCAAGAAAATAAATAACTTTTGGCAAAAACTTGAGTAACATTGTCTTATGGCACGAGACATCACAAATTAACACTCATCCCCTTTTAAGTGTGCATCATGCCCAATTTATACCACATATCACCATGAGACGGTCTCACACAAATTTTTAATAAATTATTTTTATTGTCAAGTGTTCTTATTATATTTAAATTTAAATTATTTAAATAAATAGTGTTTCCTCTGTCTTTTTTTATTGTTCATTTGCTTTTAACACGAGTTTTAATGCCAGGGTTGTTTATTAGTATATGTTGTAATAATACTCTCTCCGTCCCATTAGTGTTTGCACCATAATTTGGGCACAGCTTTTAAGATAAAAGTATAATGAGTAGTATTTATGGGGTATAAAGTGAAGAAATTGGTTGAATTGAGTGTATTGTGGGCCCAAAAGGTAAAAAGTAATGACAAATTCTGTAAATATGTGAATATTGTGAGGGTGGAGTTTATAAAAATATTTCCTTTTATGGGTGTGCAAACAATTATGGGACGGACGAATAAGGAAAGTGTGCAAACAATTGTGGGACGGAGGGAGTAACATATAAAAAAAGAGAATAATTTTTTTAATGATATTATCGTAAATATAAGTTGATTACTTATGGAAGAGACAATTGAAAAACAACCTAATTTTTTTGACATGGGCAGTCCAAAATGGGACATGAGGGATAGTATCTTCTATGTTGCCCATTAATTAATCCATGCATTTTCTAAACGGGCTTAGAAGATTTTTTTTCTTATGAGACCTAGATAAGTAGACTTCTAATCTCTCATTTAACTCGCACAAAATATAATTCTCTTTGAATTTTACAATAATTTATAAAAAATAAAAATTGTCTATATCATTGATTTTAAAAGTTACAGGTAATAAGAGATTTCTCCCAAATAACCAGATTTTTTTTAAATGGTGGTGTTGCTAATATTTAGGATTTATGTGTCCATAACTGCTCATTTTCTTTTATGATAGATAATTAAAAAAAAAAGTACAAAACCTGCAACACAAGGTTGAGTTTGATACCACCACATTCATTTGAGTCGTTGTTTTTTGTCCAACTTTAAAAAAAAATGTTTAATTTTGCCTTGAAAAAGTTGGCAAAAAGGTTGGCACGTGCCAACCTGAAAGCCAACTGTTTTGCCAATCTTTTTGGGACAAAAAAATATTTTCTAAAAAAAGTTGGGTAAACTACTATTGCCCTATTAATTTAAGGGTAATTTTGTGGATATACACTTTATATAACATAAAATAACTATTTTATAATAAACGCATATATATATAAAATTTAAAATTTATTTGGTTTTTTTTTTAGAAGAAAAATTATTTAGTTTAAAGTAGTTATACTTACATAATACTCCCTCCGATTCAAAATAAGTGTCGTTTAAGAGTTTAAATTTTGTTTCAAAATAAGTGTCGTTTTAACTATTTTTTCACATTTTTTCCTGATTTACCCCGAATTCGAATTCAAATTATAAGAGATATTTTAGGGATTATATTAAAATATAACATATATATTAGAAATTTATCAAAATATAATAGATCTTTTAGAGATTTATGAGGGGTATATATGTCAAAATTTATAATTCTTAATTTGTCCTAAAATCTCTAGAACGACAACTATTTTGAATCGGAGGGAGTACATTATTTTTATAAATTGATAATTAATAAGATATATATTAGAATTAATATATTAAACAATTAATATATACATATTTTTCATATATATTACTTTTTTTTAGTTCCCGCGTAGTACGCGGGTTATGTACTAGTATATATCTAATTATAAAAATGTCACCTATTGCAGAAAATAAAAAGAGAAATGAAAATAAAATTACATGTGGCAAGTGACCTGTTAGTAACTTCTTATAGCCGGTGATAGGACTGTTTTCAAAAAAATTACAAACTTATAGGACCAAAATCAAAATGAGTAATTGATCGGGATCAAAAGCAAATTGATGTCAAGTTACAGGACTACAAAAAATTTAATCCCTTTTTCTTTAAAAAAAAAAAACAACTAATATTTTTTTAAACTCATACTCGGATACTCCCTTCATCCCTCTATCCAATTTTATTTGGGCACAACAATTATAACATGTAGTATAATATAGGTATAGTGCAAATAATGTGATGAATAGAGAAGAAAATATATGAGTATTGGGAATATATGTAGACATAAATATAATTGTATTATAGAAAGTAAATTAATAGAAGAATGAACAAAAAAGAAAGGAAATAGAGGCCCATAGAGATTTAAAATATTTTTTCTCACTTATATTGGGGGTGAGATTATACACACATAAGAATTTGAATAGGTTTTATATGAAATTGTTTTAACATTTGATTAAAAGTATCGATAATCGAGTATCATTAATTTGGATTAAGAAAATTTACAACAATTACAATATAATACTACTGATCACCCAAAATAATGATATTTCTGATGAGATTATCAATACTCCTAATTAAATATTTTATACTTTAAAACTGTCATAACAAGCTTATTATAAACTTATTTTCATAGACAAAGTATAGAGTGAAACTAGTCTATACATAAATCCATAAGGGTATTAGTTGATTTCATTGAAGGATATTAGTTATATTTATTGAAGAGTATTACTGATTTACACTAAAAAGTCTTAGTTGTTCAGTGAAAATGAACTAAGACTCTTCAACGTAAATCAGTAATACTCTTCAGTAAAAACGATTAATACTCTTCAGTGAAAACAACTAATACCCTTCATTGATTGATATATAAACCAATTTCACCCCATACATAAACATTTTCATATAACATTTGCATGAGAATTTAAGAGAGGGAGAAAAGAAAAACGACAAAAAGGGGGGGGGGGGGGGGGGGGGGGGGGGGGGGGGCATTAACTGAACCAGCTCAAGTGTATCAAAAAATCACAAAACCATATTTTGCCAATCCCACATGGCCACTGTCCTCACCCCCCCCCCCCCCCCCCCACCCACCCCACCCACCCACCCCCCACTCGACACTCATTTATACCTCTCATTTCCAATGCACTACTCATCACAAAAACCCTCATCATCTTTCATTACACACTTTTTATTATTTCATTATTTATGGGGTGCAACGGAGCAAAAAACACCAAGATTTCGACAAGAAAATCAAGAATTAATCGTGGTAAGAAAATGCCGGATTTTTGCGTTCAAATGAAAGTTAAAAAGCTGCAGAAAATCGTACCGGGGGGAGAAGGGTTGAATCCCGACAGCCTTTTGCTTAGGACAGCAGATTATATTTTGCTTCTCAAGTTTCAGATTAATGTTTTGCAAGTTCTTAATAATTTACATGTTTCATAAATTGTTTTTTTTTTTTTTTTATTTATCATGCAGTCCCTCTCCTTTTTTTATTTTTAATATATGTTTGGAACTTAAATTTTTGAAGTTAAGTTCAGTGTTTATTAATTATGGCATTGATTATGGAGTTGATTGCGTTGTAGGGGATCATCGCAAGATCTCTTTTACTGTTTTTTTTTTTTTTTTTCATTTCTTTATGTATAATAGAATTAATTTTGGCATGTAGAGTCTATTTAAATCTATTTGATATTATTAAGTTGTTACTTATTTTATTTAAAGTGATGTTTCTTTTTCATTTGTTATTCTACTAACACCAATGTAAATTTATTATTTATTCAAATAATGTCTTAATAAATAGTACTACTTTTGTCCCCTAATAAACTTCACATTTTATTTTTTGGACGTTCGAAAATAATTTCCATACTCTAAATAGAATAAAACACTTTTAAAATGTTCTTCATTAATTGGTCCAAAAAAAAATCAATAAAGCAGTTTTTTTTTTAAAGTGTGTCACCCCACCTATGAAAATTAATAAAGGACGGGGGAGTAGTATTATTCATCATTTTGGAATTGTAAGCTTAGTAAATAAGAGTATAAGCGTATTTTGATACCCTAATAAATTAAAAAATTAATTTGTGTGAATGATAGAACATGATAGATGAAAAGGGACGAATTATTTATGTTTGTTATTAAAAAAAAAAAAGTTACTCCCTTCATTCACAAATAAATGATGTGTTAGCATCGCATTCTTGTTCCAATCAAACGATGTTTTACACTATTTATTTTAATTCTACTCTAATACTTCCTCCGTCCCACTATACACTTTTATAGATTAAAGATTTTGGACACACGAATTAAGGTAACCGTTAAAATAATAATTACAGTACAAGTGATATGATAGGAAAAAAGAAAAAGTACATTATAAAAAGAAAAAATAACAAAAATGAGAATTAAAAAAGTAAAAAATAGGTTGTCAACAAAGGAATTAGAACAAACCAAAATGAAACTGTGAAAAAATGGTAAGTGTGTAGTGGGGAAGTAAAATTTTAGAAAATGTGGAGAAAATTTAACTTGTCTTTCCTCTATGACCCTTTTTTTCGCATGGAATGAGAAAATTTTATGGCATGCAAAAATCAAGAAAATGTGGTGACGGAAAGCACTTAATTAAGGACAAATATGTTATTATACATTACATCTTAATTTCACAAAATTAAAAAACATAATTTATTTGTGAATTGAGTGAGTATTATTTATGTAGTAATCGAACTCTATATATAAATTTGATGAAATGCGCACTTTATGTTATTTCAAGTATAAATTAATTTAGTGTAATTGTTATTTATGATATTATGGCCTCAATGACTCAAAAGTTTAACTTTGTTCTTTCAAATAATGTGTTTTGATTTTAGATTTAGGATTGACGTAATGAAATTTCAGATTAATTTTGAGGTTAACAGGAAAATTAATTAATTTTATAGTTATTAAATCAGCATTAATTTGTAACTTATCGAAATGAAAAAAAAATTTACCATCAAGGAAAAAAACATTTTTTAAAAGAAAAATTAAATTTAAGGAGCTAGACTCCTCAAACGTTGGGCCACCAAGTCAGTTATAAACTAGTGTATGGGCCATGCCCGGCCCAACAATATACCCCAGCATTAATTAGCGAATTGGGCCCAGTACTGACAACATATCTGGTAAAGCCCAAATATAGTCTAAAGAGGCTAAACAAATGTTACCGACATAACTATTTTTCCAATTACTATATTGTCCTTTAGGGTTCAACCATTTTTAATCCCATAAATTTTCACCTTTTTCGAAATGGTCCCAAAAAAGATAAATATATAAATTCAGTCGCAATATTTTCTGAATTGTACAATTTACATTTCAAATTTTGTTGGATTAACAAAATATCATCATTTTTTTCATGTCCGTACATGTTCAATTTGGAGATTTCTAGCGAACATTTATTTTAAGAATGTAAACTAAACCTGAAAAGCTCTAGCAATTCTTTCCCAACTTTTTTCAACCAAAACATTAAAAATCCTTCCCAAATCAAGTTTTCTAAAACATTAATATTATTTATTAATAACCTAGTCATCATGTTTGTCTAAGTTGAACGTTCATGTGCATGGTACATGTCAAAAAATGACGGGTATTTTGTTGCTTCCATTGAATTGGGACGTAAATTGTATTTGTGAAAAATTGGGACTAAATTTGTACATTCAATTTTTTGGGACCATTTTAAAAAAGATAAAAAAAAAAAATTATGGGACTAAAAATGTATTTACCCCTTGGCCTTTACGAGATACAAAGAGAGATCTTATTTCTATAGAATTTGTGCAATTCTTTACTTGTTATAGACTTGATCCTAGGATTATAAACTCTATCAAATTCCACAATTCCTTACTTGTTGAAGACTTTAAAAGGATTCACACATTTGTATTTAAAGAATAGAGTGAAAATAGTTCGTACATAAATTATTGAAGGGTGTTAGTTGTTTTTTATTAAAGAGTATTAATTGTTTTCACTGAAGAGTATTTATTGTTTATTGAAAAAAAAAACTAAAATGCTTCAATAAAAATAACTAATATATTTCAGTAAAAAAAAATTAATATTTTTTAGTGAAAATAATTAATGCCAATAATTTATATATGAAGTAATTGCACACATACTCATCAAAGAATGTGTCCTTTTCATTTCCTTTAAAAACAAAACGAAATAGATAGTAAATTTATTTAATTTAGTAGCTCAGTAAGCAGATATAATAAAAGTGTACCTGATAAGAGTATATCAAATTGAAATCAAACATTTTGACAAAAAATAGAAATATTCTAAATTCTATTGTCAGATCTAATTACGAAATATAGAAATAAATTACCTATGAACTTAACTTGAAAGGGTGTCTCATTAAGAACTTCCGAATAATTGTTGCAACTTGCAATACTTTATACTTTTTTTTAGAAAGAAACAACGTTGTACAGTTTCTGATGAAGTAAATGTATTTTATATATGTGACACGAGATGATATTCATAGAATACAAACATTTTTTGTAAGAGAGGACATATAGTACTAGAAATAAGAATAATTAAATTTTGTGGCATAACAGCTTAGAAAAGCTATATAAAGGGGTAGAAAAAACCCTAAAACGAAAAGGAAAATAAATATAATCGTCGAAAAAAAAAATAGAGTATTGTTAATAGGCGACCAACAGGGACATAATATTAGTGTTGATAGGCGACCAACAGGGATATAATATTAGCATAGAATCTCAGTCTAATAAGATTAAGGAATCATCAAAAGTGATAATGTGGAAGTGGACGAGCAGCAGGGAATATATACCCTAGGAGGCGAGCAGCAGGGACTGTAGACCAAATGGAAGGGGACGAGCAACAGGGACTGGACGAGCAACAGGGACTATATGTCCTATGGAAGCGAGCAACTGGTCATAAAGGCCATTACGAGGTAGTGAACAAGAAGAACAAGAAAACCAAAAGTCGTAATAAGAGGCGAGCAGGCGAGCAACTGGGATTATAAGGGTTTCCAATACCCAACGAAGACATACAAACGAGTAGCTGGGCACCAAGGAGAATAGTTGAGTGGTTTCAAAGACCAAGTACAACATTGGGAATGTCAAGAGTCACCAACTTTAGAAATAGTCAATGTGTCTTTACACTTGGCACCCACTTATTGGACAATAGATTAGTTGTTGTACAAAAGTCATAACACTTGGCAAAATCCCAATGGTTAAGCCATCAAGATGGTGACACCTAGCCTCTTTGTATGCCTATATATACCTCTTCATTTGCATGAAGAAAGGAGGTTTTTTCCTCATAATAAAAAAGTTGCCAAACTCTTGCAAAATTATTTCTTACACTATACTTAACCAAATCTTATAATCTTTGATCTTGTTTGATGATCTTAACTTGAGAAAACAGCCACTAATCATCATAGATTAGAAAAGGTCATCAACAATTGGCGCTAGAGGAAGGGTGCGAACCTCCGTTTCACAAAAAAAGTCGAAGAAAGGTTGAAGAACTCCACCGGAATCTGCAAAATCCGGCCGGAATCCGGGAGGAAGCCATCGGAAATCAAGTGTACACATTATTTGAAGCAAAATCATCCATTTATACATCACTTTGAGAGTTTAAATGCATGTGTGTATGAACTAGGGTTTTCAAACCACTATACTCATACAAACAAGGCTAGTAACTCTTATAAAAGGTGTTTGTTGGAAATAAAATCACCCCATCTATTTGCTTACCACTTGTACTTCGGTAACCAAAATGGTTCGATCACAAGAAGAACGGCATTTGAGCACATCTCCAAGTCGTAGGTCAAGAACGAGGGTTTCATCTACCGAAGGACATGCACGTACGGTAAAAGCGACTTCGCAAAGAAACGTCCAAGTCACCATTGATACAATCCCGCCGGAAGTGGAAGCTCTTGCTCAAAATCCCGAAGAGCTAGCAAAAACGATTGCTGTTTTACAAGCATTGCAAAGGCGACAAACGGTCGGGCCATCAGGGACGCAGGCGGCGACCAACAGGGCAGCCGGCGAGCAGCGAAGCAAAGGAGAAAAAGAAGCACGAAATGACGAAGTTGACAGTGAAGAAATCCGTAGGAATAAAGGGAAAGCTCCTCTAAGTGAAAGACTTGGAAGTCGAGGAGAGTCTACTCCGGGGACAGGTGAGGAGTCGAGCAGCGGGGACACAAGGAGTATAAGCCATTATCACACAAGAAGGGCAAGATATCATAGAACAAATAGGGAGGATCAACAAAGAGGCGAGGAGCGAGCAACAGGGCAAACACACCCTGCTGCTCGCCGCTCAGTGCATGAAAGGCTAAGAAGATCAGCCTTCGGACGATTAGGTCCCAATGGAGCCAGCAACATCGCTAGGCACGCGACTCAAGAGAAACGTCCCGTTAGCAAGGGACTGCGTCATGAAGAGGTCATTGAACCCAATCATGACGAACAGCCTTCTAGCGGAAAAACGTCTCCAGATGAGTGGCAAGCTTTGAAGAAAGCGGTGGAAGAGATGCAAAAACAGTTGGAGGAAAAGAAAGGCGACGGGTCGACGATGTTGCCATCATCACCCTTGTCCCCGGATATCCTTAATGCGCCGGTACAAAAGAAAGTACAATTCCCGGCCATTAATTTGTACGAAGGAAATTCAGACCCAAAAGTACACTTGTCTAAATATACCGATTACATGATATCGGTAAAGGCGTCTGATGCGACTCAATGTCGGAATTTTCCGTTGACTCTTGGTGACGGTCCTCACAGATGGTTTTCTGCATTAGCTCCAGGCTCCATCAGTTCATTCATGCAACTCAGCAAGGAATTTCTCTCACACTTTTCCACGGTCGGGTCTTACCTTACACAGAGACACAGGTTGGCAGATCTGAGACAAGGAGATGAGGAGACTGATAGAGTCTTCCTTGAGAGATTCGATAAAGTCCTATTGGAAGGAGAACCAGTGAGTGAGGACACCAAGATTGTGGCAGTTATGGCAGGGCTTAGGAAAGGGACAGACCTGTGGAAGGAAATGCACCTCGCTTTCCCTAAAACTTATTCCGAATTCAGGCACAAGGCTGGAGTGTACATTTCAATGCAAGAAACTCTACAGAGAGAGCTAGGAGACAAGGCTGATACCAGGAAGTCGGGAAAGAAGTCAGGAGGGGAATACAAGGCCCCTAGGAACATGAAGGCTTTCAGTGAAGGATCCGAATTGAAGGAGAAATTGAACCATGTCTTATCCGCATCAATTGAGGCTGTGTACAACAACGTGAAAGATAAGGATATGCTGTCTGAACCCCGCAAGATACGACAAGAACGAGGAAAGATGAACCCCAACAAATTTTGTGCATACCATCAGACTATAGGTCACTTCACAAGCGAATGCCGAGATCTCTTAAAACAGTTGTGGAGATTTTACGAGGAAGGAAAGTTGTCAGAGTTTGTGAAGCGACAGCCAGGAAAGAAACCAAGGGTGGCAATATCCTCCGGCTCAGAAGATGACGAGAGCGACGAACAGCCGAGCAGGAAGGATCAAAAAAGGAAGAAAACGATGACAGCCCCAGCCGAACCCGTCCGAGAAATCTTAATGCTCGAGCCATCCGGACCAGTAGGGGGCTGTTCTGATGGTAGGCCACTGATGTCCAAAAGAAAAAGGAAAGCAGAGCTGAGGGCGGTAGCTCAAATCAGGGAAGTTGGGGTAAATCAAGCTACTAAAAAGACGGGCGATTTGGTGTTTTCTGAGAAAGACTTGGACGGGATACTCACCCCGCACAATGACTCACTGATCATCTGTGCTAACATCATGGGGGCCCGAGTTCACCGTTTGCTTGTGGACACAGGCTCCTACACAAACATCTTATTCAAAAGCACACTTGATCAGATAGATGATTGTGAGGGGTATGTAAAAGGATGTGATCATAAGATAGTGGGATTCGGTGACGCTGTGACCGTTCCTTTAGGCTTAGTAACGTTGTCAGTCGAGCTTGTATCGACCGAGAATCCCGAAAGGAGACTGACTAGGATGGTTGAATTTTTAGTCGTAGATCAGCAGTCTGCCTACAACGGGTTTCTTGGTCGACCTTTTATAAATGAATTCAAAGCGGCTGTTTCAACGTACTACTATTGTCTTAAATTTCCAACTTCGAAAGGCCCGGGTACGGTTAAAGGTGATCAAAGAAAAGCCCGAGAATGCCTCCTGCAACTTCAACCCACTGACAACAGAATATCCATGATGGACGAGCAGCCGAGCAGCAGGGACGAAGGTGAGCCTTCCATCCTAGACGAAATCATGGAGTCCGTCGACACTGAAGTGATGGAGGTGGACGACCAGCAGGGCGTGGACGACCAGGAGGGCATGAGCGAGCAACAGGGAAGAGAGGCCGTACCCGGGCTAAATCAGGTTGAAGACTTGGAACCAAGGCTGGGGGCAGAACCAATGATCAAGGATGAGATCAACTTTGAAGGGCCCATTATCGATCCTCGATGGAAAGACCATAAAAGGAGAGCAACTCCGGTAGAGGAGTTGGAAGCAATAAGAGTTGACCAAAATCGAGAAGACTTGGAATTATTCATTGGATCTGAGCTCCCTGAGCCATACAGATCCAGAATGGAAAAGTTTCTTAAGTCCAATCTCGACGTATTCGCATGGTCACATGCTGATATGGTAGGCATTAGCCCTGAGCACGCCTGTCATAAGCTAAATATTTGTCCAACTAAGAAACCAGTGAGGCAGAAAAGAAGAAAATTTGGGCCCGACAAATATGAAGCATTGGACATAGAAGTGAAGAAGTTACTAGATAATGATCTCATCAAAGAAGCCTTATGTCCTAGATGGGTAGCAAACCCGGTGTTAGTGAAGAAATCAAATGGTACATGGAGGTTATGTATCGATTTCACCGATCTAAATGCCGCATGTCCCAAGGATAACTTCCCGTTACCTCACATTGACCAGCTGGTGGACAACACGGCGGGACACGAGCTCCTTACATTCATGGACGCGTTTGCCGGGTACCATCAAATACCAATGCACCCAGATGATCAGGAGCACACAGCGTTCTACACCAATAAAAACTTGTTATGTTGGAAAAGAATGCCGTTCGGACTGATCAACGCAGGAGCCACGTACCAAAGACTCGTTAACAAGATGTTCGATGAGCACATTGGTAAAACAATGGAGGTGTACGTGGACGATATAGTCGTGAAAAGCCCAAGAAAAGAAGATCATTTAGAACACCTCGCACAAACATTCGGGATACTTCGAGCATATAACATGAAACTAAACCCAAAGAAGAGCAGTTTCGGAGTACACTCAGGAAAATTTCTTGGACACCTGGTCAGTCAACGGGGTATTGAGGCGAATCCTTCAAAAGTCAAAGCAATCATGGATATGCAACCACCAAGGTCCGTTAGGGAAGTTCAACGACTAACTGGATGTCTGGCGGCCCTGAACAGATTCATTTCCAGGTCCGGAGACAAATGCCGACCTTTCTTTGATGCCATTAAGAAAGGACAGTTCCAGTGGACGAATAATTGCCAACAAGCATTTGAGCAGTTGAAGGAGTATCTGAGTGATACCAAGATTCTATCAAAACCCGTCTCTGGAGAAAAACTGTACCTGTATCTAGCTGCATCAGAGGTGGCCATCAGCTCGGTCTTAGTTCGAGCAGAAGGGAAATTTCACTTGCCAATCTACTATGTGAGTCAGGCCTTGCATGAGGCGGAGATTAAGTATTCGCCCATGGAAAAGTTAGCCTATGCACTGGTGATGAGTGTGAGAAAGCTGAGGCCGTACTTCTTCGATCATCAGGTGGAGGTCTTAACAACTTTTCCATTAAGGCAAATCTTACAAAGGCCTGACACAGCTGGTCGCCTCCTCAAGTGGTCGCTCGAAATAAGCCAATTTGGAATATCTTATGCACCTCGAACAGCGATCAAGGGACAAGCGTTAGCCGACTTTATCGTCGAATTAACCTTTCCTCAAGATCCAACGAGAGGTCATAATCATCCATGGCGCATGTACGTGGACGGATCATCAAATAACACAGCAGCAGGAGCGGGAATAGTGCTGATCAGTCCAGACGAACAAGTATTCACCTCAGCCGTAAGATTTGAGTTCATGGCAACAAACAACGAGGCCGAGTACGAAGCATTAATAGCTGGATTACGGCTAGCTCTGGCCGTGGGAGTAAGAAGAGTTCAAATTTATGGAGATTCCCAGCTGATAGTCAACCAAGTCCGTGGGGAATACGAAGCCAAGGATGAGAACATGGTCTTATATCAAAAGATCGTTGCCCACCTGGCTTCGCTATTCGAGCAGATTTATATCGAACAAGTGCCAAGAGATAACAATGCGCAAGCAGATGCACTTGCTCGCTTGGCTACTAGTACAGGGCCAGCAAAACTTTCAGAGGTCATCATCACAAGAATCTCCAACCCGTCCACCAATGACTACAAGATCAATCAGATCGAAGAAGAACTGACAGAGGATGACTGGAGAGCACCGATATATAGATACCTCAAAGATAACACAGTGCCTGAAGATCCGCAAGAAGCAACAAAGGTAGCCAAGCGAGCAGCAAGGTTCACAATCATGGATAACCAACTTTACAAGAGAGGATTTTCACTGCCCCTACTAAAATGCCTGGCAAGGGGGCAAGGTCAGGAAGTTCTGAAAGAAATTCACGAAGGAGTATGCGGAAATCACGCAGGGGGGCGAGCACTAGCATACAAGACAGTGAGGCAAGGTTACTACTGGCCAACTCTATTACAAGACGCAATCAGAATTGCAAAAACATGTCACAGGTGCCAGCTGTTTGCTCCCAACATCCATAAGCCACCAACGGAGCTAATTTCGGTAAATAGTCCATGGCCGTTCGCAAAGTGGGGAATAGACATCATAGGACCTTTCCCAACGGGAAAAGGGAATGTCAGATTTGCAGTGGTAGCCGTGGACTATTACACGAAATGGGCCGAAGCTGAAGCACTGGTAACGATAACACAAGAGAAAATGATCAGCTTTATCTGGAAAAATATAGTTTGCCGGTTCGGGGTCCCACAAGCGATAGTAACAGACAATGGAAAGCAATTCGAAGGAAAGAAGATAAGAGATTTCTGCAAAAAGTGGGGTATCAAGAAACATTTTTCAACACCATATCATCCTCAGTCTAACGGTCAAGTCGAAGCAGTCAACAAGATAATCAAGCATATCCTCAAAATCCGTCTAGTAGATAAGAGAGGCAAGTGGTCGGAAGAACTACCCGAGGTACTTTGGGCATATAGGGTATCACATAGAACAAGCACTGGGGAAACACCATTTGCTATGGCATTCGGTACAGAAGCAGTTATACCTATAGAGCTCAAAATACCGACTGAGAGGGTAGCCGAGTTCAATGAACAGGAAAACAACAAGGCACTAGCCGCAGAGATGGATTTAATCGACGAAAAAAGAATCTCAGCAGAAATAAAAAACGAGATATACAAAAGAAGGATTGCAAGGTACTACAACTCACAAGTAAAAATCAGGGAATTTGAAGTCGGGGATCTGGTACTCCGAAAAATCCTAGCAACACCTCCAGGCGTATTTGGACCGACTTGGGAGGGCCCATTCAAGATAACTCAAAAGTGGCACAACGGCACATATGATCTCGAAGACATGGAAGGCAACTCGGCCCAATACACCTGGAACGCGGCGTTGTTGAAGAAATATTACCAATAATTAGGAAACCAATGTAAAGTTCTTTATAGGATATCGTGTCGTTTATATTTTTGTAAGGTGTAAAATCGATGAAAATTTTACACTTTTTTGGGCAAAATTTGTAAGTAGATGAATGATGGTTCAATGAATTATGTACATAAGAAAGCAAAAGGTGTTAAAACCCAACTGTTCGCCAAACAGAAAAGCTGCTCGCCGAAGATACTATATGCATAAAAGCACAAGTACAGTGGAGGCGAGCAGCAGGGTCCATGAGACCAAAAGGCCCACCTGATCGCCCCCTCACAAGAAAGTTGCTCGCCAAAGATGCTAAGTGCATAAAGCACAAGTATGGTGGAGGCGAGCAACAGGGCACATGCCAACGCATAATTGCTCGTCCCGAAGCTGAATACACTTAAGTACAAATACGGCAAGTGGCGAGCAACAAGGCATAAAAAGAAACATGATAAGGGTTTAAGTTCTTAAAGAACAAAATAGACCCATACATGAACAACATGTATGAATTTGCAAAGAAAAGTATTTTACTTTCAACATAAGAAAGAAATACTTAAGCAAAAAATAATTAAAGGGCAAATAAGAGGCGAACAATAGAATAAAAGTGCAATTCTCATTCATTAGCACCAAAAAATTACAAGAGATGAACATACAACCATCATCCTACCACATCAGCTAAAAAAAAAAAAAAAAAAAAAAAAAAAAAAAAAAAGAAACTAAGCCTAAGTCTCGGGAGCTGGCGGAGCAGGTGGCACCAAAGGATCTTGGGAAGAAGGAGGAGGTGGAACATCTTGCACGGTGACCCCGGGGACCTGCTGTTCGCCTACTGCTGCAGAAGAGCTTGTTTCACCAAGAGGATTAGGGAGAAGGGGACCCAAAGCTTCAAAGATATTCATGTCCCTGTCCGCCTCCACTCTCTCCCTGGGGGCAACAACACGAACATCGTCTTTGAAGATGTCCAAGTTAACCCCCATCTCTCCTAGGTCGGCTACCGGGATCTCAAAGCCGGGTGCTGGAGGGTTCTCTGTGACGTAATCCGTGAAGTCTTTGATGGTCGAGGTCATCACGTCCAGACCATTATCCAAGGCATACTTCACGTTTCTTACACTATCAGCATACGCACAGATGTAACCAAGATTGGTATTGTCGGTTACATCCTGCACATAGGTGGTGTAAGAAATGGCACGCCTGTTCTTCTTCTCCAGTTGGTCGACGTGGACCTTCAACGACTCCACCCTTTCCACCAGACCCACCCGTTCTGTCTCCAGGACCTGCAAACGATCCGTGGCAACACCCAGATCCAGTCTTAGCTTCTCTGAAGCATTAGACGCTATCATCTCCCGGTCCTCAGCAGCCTTCACCTCCCGCGTCCATGTGAGCTTGGCTCTCTCAAAGTCAGCTTTCAGCTTAGCCAACTCTTCATCTTTCTTCTTCAGCTCCTCGTCCCTCTTCTTCAACTGAACAAGTTGAGCATCACGATCCGCTTCAACTTGCTCGAGCCGTCGCCCCAAACCGCAATTTGTTCGCTCTAGCTCGACGGCTTGATCCAAGACTCGTTGGGCTGTGATTGATTGATGGCTCGAATTGTAGCTCAACAAACGAGCATTGTCACTAAGACTTTGGCTCTGAATAATTTCTTCGCCAGTCTTGGTCCACGAACGGGGAACGTATTCCATGGCTCTGCGGACGTGGGAGTCTTTAATTTCGTGGGACGCAGGAGGAGACTTCACACAGCTAAACTGGTGAAGCACTTTTGAGCGACCGGGATAATCGTTTCTCCGGTACCTGTTCGGAGGAAAAAGCCGTTAGAAAACTGAATCAAAGGAATAAACAGTCAAGTTAGAAAGGAAGATACTCACTCTCTCATTTTCACGGGGTCGTAGCCCAAGTATGAGTTATCAGGAGAAGTGCTCCTTCCTTGACCGGCGATCATAGCGCCCACGACTTGCTGCTCGGTAACCTCCTCCACCGGCGAGGAGCGAGCAGTAGATTTGCCCACCTGGGAAGAACCTTGCCCTCTTGTTCGCTTGGCACGGTCATCCCCCTTACGTGGGGCAGTCTCCTTGGCAAGTCTTTTCTTGCCCCTCGTATCTTGGGGGGGTGGCGAGGAGCGAGCAGGAGGGCGGGGAGCGGGAACAGGGGCCTGAGGAGCAGGGAGAGGGTCCTGAGGAACTTCTTCTTCATCCTCATCGGCTTCAGCTCTAAGCCTGATCAAAGAAGTGCAAGGATCAAACTTTTTCTTTTTTTAGGGATGATTAGCTGCCATCTGTTTAACGCAACGTGCGAGCAAGTGATAGCTTTCGGGAATGGGAGGAACAGCGACCGTCACCCTTTGAGCTGAAAACAACAACAAAAATTATTAGTAAAATTGGCAAGAAAAAACTTATCCTAGACGACCAGCAGGGCCTAGGCGACCAGCAGGGCCTAAGCGACCAGCAAGGCCTAGGCGACCAGCAAGGCTTAGGCGACCAGCAGGGCAAGAGTAAATAATAGGAGATACGAGAAAATTAATAAGTAATGTTTACCCTCAGGGACCTCAGCTTGTGCTTCCAAATGGTGAGCACTAGTAACAAACTGAGCGTGCTTACGGATGTGTACTTGAGAGAGATGTTCGACACTCCGATCCTTAACGTTTCGAAGAGAAACCAACGCAAGGACGTACAGAAACTCTTCACTCAAATCCGGATGCCCCCACTTCAGGATACGCGGACCTGCAAAAACAAAGAAAAAGATTAAAATTAGTTCACCTAAAAGTTCGATGAACTAAGATTTAAAACCTACGCCGAATTTCGCCGAAATGCGTAGGAGAGTCTATACGCCCCGGTCCTCCCGAAAAATCGGAGGACGCCCGCCAATCGCCGCCAATAAAAAAGAACTGCCTGTGCCAACCCTTGACCTTATTGGGCACTCCTTCAATTAGCTTAACGCCACTACGGGCTTTGATATAATACCAACCAAGCCCTTCCTCATGAGCAGCCGAAGAGATAGTCAGGGCGTAGTGTATCTCCGTCGTGCTGATCTTATTTCGGTACCCCTCCAACCCGAAAAGGGTAATGAAAGACAGCAAGGTACTCCAACCGTTAGGAGTAATCTGAGTGATTGCCAAGTTGATATCCTTCAAGAATTGCCCGATTACAGGATGTAGAGGGAGAGGGAACCCCAGTTTAAGTATGTCGAGGTTGATGGCAGTACAACCTGGAGGTGGGTCATCAGCTCTCTCTCCTGGTTGGGGGGCATACAGATGGATGTCGTACGGAATGCGAAAACGAGATCGTATCCGAACTAAATCCTCCTCTATAATCTCGCTGGACACCCTACCAGCTGTGTATGGCGATGAACGGGCCTCCATAATAGGTCGAGCGGGAGTAGGGAAAGCCTGGTGGTACTTATTCGCATAATCGATCCAATCTTGTCTTCGAGCTACGGCTTTGGGAATAAGAGATTCGGGCATTGACCTTGAAACGGGGAAGTTTATTTCTCGGAGAAATCCCCATGTGACTCCCTCGTGCTCGCCCCCTGGTCCAGTTGCTCGCTGCTCGCCCCTTACTTGGCGCTCGCTGCTCGCTCCCCTCTCTTCTGGAAGACTCATCCCATCTATCTCGGCAGCGACCTCGGAAGAATCCTCACCCAAGTCCGAGTTAGTCCCCTCTCGAGCCGAGGAGCGAGCAACGGGGCCTTGGACATCCTGCTCGCCCGAGCTATCCACAGCATAAAATGAATCAACGGAGCGAGCAACGGAGCTCGCCTCAGAGCCCGTCTCTTCATCAACGAGCAGGGTTCTAGGGTTTTGCCCAGCTGCTCGCCGGATCGAACGGCGAGGAACAGGGCCCGTCTGTTCATCTTCCATGGGCCTTTTTCCCAGGTTTCGCCCAACAATTTCAATAGAGGGCGTATGACTTGAGGAAGGTGACGTCATCTTCGAAAATTTTTGAAATTTTTTGAAAAATTCCCGAACAAATTAAACAATGAAGTTTGATCAAGAGTTGAACGAATACGGCGGCGACGCGGCGGCGATACGGCGGCGGCGTGGCGGCGATACGACGGCGGCGATGGCGAATAAGGAAAACGAAGAACGAAAATGGCGAAATCGAAAGAAAAATGTAAATAATAACAAGAGTAAACAAGAAAAATCAAAGGATTTACCTTTGATTTGATTGAGATTGACTGAAAGATCGAAGGAAATAACGAAAATAAAAGCTTGAAAACTCTCCAATGGCGGTTTGCTTGTGAAAGAGCGAAAAAGGAAGAAAATGGAAGGAGAGAGCTATTTATAGATATGGATTCGGGGGCAAAGTTGAGAAGAGTAAGGAATTAAGGCCCCTAGTTGCAATTATAGGCGCGCACGCGTGGGCAGGCGGCGTCGCTTCGTAGTCCGTGCCTCGGGAAGCGAAACGACGCAAATCCAAGAGTCGTCCCTCGCTGCTCGCCTCCAAGAGTTCCCCGCTGGTCGCTCCCCAAAAGTTCCCGCCTAAAAGAAATTCAAAACCCGGTTGCTCGCTCCATATAAAGTGGAAAAATTTCGAGTTCCCTGTTGCTCGCCTCCCACTACAAAATACATCTTACCTTAAAGTTTGACATAAAAGGATAAAAATTCATCCTTATATGCCAAACTAGGGGGCATTGTTAATAGGCGACCAACAGGGACATAATATTAGTGTTGATAGGCGACCAACAGGGATATAATATTAGCATAGAATCTCAGTCTAATAAGATTAAGGAATCATCAAAAGTGATAATGTGGAAGTGGACGAGCAGCAGGGAATATATACCCTAGGAGGCGAGCAGCAGGGACTGTAGACCAAATGGAAGGGGACGAGCAACAGGGACTGGACGAGCAACAGGGACTATATGTCCTATGGAAGCGAGCAACTGGTCATAAAGGCCATTACGAGGTAGTGAACAAGAAGAACAAGAAAACCAAAAGTCGTAATAAGAGGCGAGCAGGCGAGCAACTGGGATTATAAGGGTTTCCAATACCCAACGAAGACATACAAACGAGTAGCTGGGCACCAAGGAGAATAGTTGAGTGGTTTCAAAGACCAAGTACAACATTGGGAATGTCAAGAGTCACCAACTTTAGAAATAGTCAATGTGTCTTTACACTTGGCACCCACTTATTGGACAATAGATTAGTTGTTGTACAAAAGTCATAACACTTGGCAAAATCCCAATGGTTAAGCCATCAAGATGGTGACACCTAGCCTCTTTGTATGCCTATATATACCTCTTCATTTGCATGAAGAAAGGAGGTTTTTTCCTCATAATAAAAAAGTTGCCAAACTCTTGCAAAATTATTTCTTACACTATACTTAACCAAATCTTATAATCTTTGATCTTGTTTGATGATCTTAACTTGAGAAAACAGCCACTAATCATCATAGATTAGAAAAGGTCATCAACAAGTATGTTGTGAAATTGGTTTATATATGAATCACTAAAGGGTATTAGTTGTTTTCACTGAAGAGTATTAGTTATTTTTACTGAAGAGTATTACTGGTTTACACTGAAGAGTCTTAGTTCATTTTCATCGAACAACTAAGACTCTTTAGTGTAAATCAGTAATACTCTTTAGTATATATAACTAATACTCTTCAATGAAAACAACTAATACCCTTCGGTGATTCATGTATAAACCAGTTTCACTCTATACTTTGTCAAAAAAATATTTGTCTGGAATAGAAAATAGGTCCAACAACTGATAAACGTTGGAATTTAGACCTAGAACCACTTACTTCTCTACACAACAATTCAATTCGAATTGTCAATTTGCTTCTAAATAGGTATAAATAGTGATTCTGAGTTTGATTTCAAAAGTTACGTGCATTTCGAATACTGTCGACGATCACCCTTTGTAGACCTTTTGTCGTCAAATATTCGTATTTAAGGTACTCGACATCAATATGTTTGAGAGTATAGAATTTATAGAATATAATAGAGTATGATTTCGAAAATGATAGACGATTGATTGTGTGAAAAATGAAAAAAGAATATATTGAGTTCATTAATAATTAAAAAGTGAGAAATAGATAACTGGTTATGTATCACAATTGTATTTGAAATAAAAAAAATAAAAACTAGAATGAGTTTATTATAAATATAATCGAAATTATTATTTTATTTGAAATTCTATATTAAAATCGAATTTTACATATAAAAATAAAAATTTTAAGATAAAGATGTGACGTGTCACAACTTAAACAAGCAACACTGAAACTAGGCAGCCCCATAGTTTTTAGTGCAAATTCTTCCTGCCACCATTGGGCCTTGAAACATCTGATAATGAATAACACCAAAAAGTGTAAATTACAGCAATCTTTGTCTAGGTATGTCAAATTAAAAAAAAAAAAAAACTCTTGGCATAGGGCATATTATCATAAGAATATACAATTATTTAATTTATTATATTTTTCAAACATTTATATTTAATTCTAATGCGCACTTAAGTGCATGATATGTATTTGAATTTTGAAAAAAATATTTCAAGCAAAAATTAGTAATAACTCAAGATATAATCAGTGATATTCCAAGAACTAATCAGTATTACCCCAAAAACTAATTAATAATACACCAACGGAAAAAATACACAATTTGGTGTGTTTGTGTGTATTTTAAAAAAATCAAAATCAAAATTAAAATTGAGTTTAAAATCCAAGTGCTATCTAAAATTTGTGTTATATGAATGGTATATTGTTGATGGACGAGATCGTGATAGCAATCTAGATAATTATACGAAGATTTAGAGAATCAAGAAGATTATATTTATTTTATTTACTTAGATTACATTACATTACATTAAATTTATTTATATTTAGTTATTATATTTCTTGTTCTATAAGTTGTTTAACATTATAAATAGGAGTCTCGAGATTATTTCAATTTAGTCGTTTGATAAAATCAAAATTATTCAATTTTATCTCTTTTCGTGTTTTATCATTGTTTTATCGTGCTCCTCCTGCATCACATCAAGTGATTGTTTGCAACCACTGCTTGATAAGTGAAATTGGTTATTTTTTGAAAAAAAAATCAATTCTATATTGTTTGCAATCTATATGTAACCACCTTAAAATCTATTTTGGAGAAGTAGAAAAAATCTGCTTCTAGATTTTGAGAATTGATTTTTTGTAGATTTGTTTTCATTAATTGATTTTTATGCAAACACTTCCACTTTTAAAATCACTTAATTTCAAAATATTTCTCACTTTTAATTTTACTAAAAAAATCATTTAAAATTACTTTTGATTTTGCTTCTGCTTCAAAAGATACCCTTAATCCTATATTTTAAGTTATAAAAATCTTTTAATAACGTGGACGTGACGTTTATTTTCACAATTTGCCCAATTCTTCTCCATGGTCACTCTCTCTTTCCCTCTCCCCCTCTCTCCTTAAATCCTCTCTCTCTCTCTCATTTTCTCACACAATATGAGACAAATTCACCTCCCACCTCCATGGTCGCCATTCTGAAGCAAACGTCTCTTTCCCCACCACAAAACCCTCTAAAGATTCAATCTTTCTCCCTCCCACATCTCCCCAAGTAAGTACCCTCACTTTCTTGAAAATAAAAATGCAATCTTGAATTCTTGTTTCCCAAACTGGTCACAAAAAAAAAATGTCTTGGATTCAATCAACATTCGGGACCAAAATCAGCCCCATAATCCTCTTAATCATAGTCCTACTAGCCCTCCTCTTCTTCATAGCTGCAATTCTCCAATTACTCATCAAATTCCTCCTAAAAAAGCATAGATCTCCCCAGCCCCAAATGCCCAATTCCGCCCCTTTTCAAAGACAATTACAGCAGCTTTTCCACTTGCATGATTCCGGCTTAGATCAATCCCACATTGATGCCCTCCCAGTCTTTTTTTACAAAGATGTGATGGGTTCAAAGGAGCCCTTTGATTGTGCTGTCTGTTTGTGTGAGTTTTCTGAGGAAGATAAGCTGAGATTGTTGCCAATTTGTAGCCATGCTTTCCATTTAGAGTGTATAGATACTTGGCTTTTGTCTAATTCCTCTTGCCCTCTTTGTAGAGGTGGGATTCTCTCTCATGGGGTTTCCTTTGAGAATAATCCTGTTTTCTTCTTTGGTGATTCTGATGAGAAGGATGTGGAAGATGGGGGCTTTCTTGATGGGGCTTCTGTGGTTAATGAGAAGAGGGTTTTTTCTATAAGGCTTGGGAAGTATAGAAGTGTTGAAAAAAATCAAGAAAGTGAAATGGGGGAGAGTAGTAATAGGAATCTTGATTGTAGGAGGTGTTATTCCATGGGTTCTTTTCAGTATGTGGTGGCTGATTCAGAATTGCAGGTTGCCCTTTTTCCTAGTAGGAGAGGAGGAGGGCAAAATGGGGATTTCACAAGTGGGGATGGGGGTGGTGAGGGGAAGAGGATTAGTAGTAGGGTTAAAGGTGAGAGCTTTTCTGTTTCCAAGATTTGGATGTGGTCCAAGAAAGGTAAATTTCCTCCTAGTTCAATTACTACAAATTATTAATGTAAGGGATCATTAATTTTAAGGGCAATGTAGGGTATGATTTATAAATGAGATTGTCTTTTTGGTTTTTTAGTCTTTTTTTTTTTGTAATGTTTGATGCAAATTAAGATGAGTGATGCTTCTTTTTCATGCTTTTTATCTTGAATTCAAATTCCACCATCTTTCTTCTTTTTTTTTAGGACAGATTGATTCTCCTAAATCTTTGCAGGTGTTCTTTGTCTGTGTTAGGTAAATTACTCATTTGCCCTAAGTTGGATCACATTCTCTAGTAATTAACAATCAGGATTAGTGCTTAATTGAGAAATTCAGATTGAAAAATGAAGTGATTATGGAGAAGATTAGTATAGTATGAAATTGGTTCATGAATGAATTATTGAAAAATATTAGTTATTTTCACTGAAGAGTATTAGTTGTCTTCACTAAATAATTATAGTTGTTTACTGAAAATAAACTGAGACTCCCTAGTGAAAGACAATTAATATTCTTTATTAAAAATAACAAATATTCTTCAGTAAAAACAACTAATACCCTTTATCAATTCATATATGAATCATTTTAACCCTACACTTGTCTATGGAGAATAGTATTCCATGGTTTTGGAAACTTGTAGCTCCTGGAAATCAAAGTTTGGCACTTTATTCTCTGGCAATTTGTGGGATGAAATTGATAGTGGTGGGATCTGTAAAAAGTGGTAGGAATGCACTCTTATGATGATGAGGAAACTTGATTGGAAAAGTTGACTTTGAGGGGGACATACATACATACACATATAATTATATATATAGATATATCATATATGGGGTCAATTTGAGTGTAATCTTTAGCTTTATTTCCATGTTCTCTTTTGTTTTCTGTAGCACTGAAAACAAATTGATTATGAGAGTATTTATGATCAAAATAGATTTATCATGTTAGGTCTAATGATTATTGGCCTACAATAATAGTAAGTAATTTCTTCCAAAATCTATTTTGTTGGAAATGTATTGCTTTTCTTTCTTGATGAGATAGAAAATGTCCCCAACATCTTAAATAACTTGTGTTTAGTGCTAGAATTACAAAAATGAGCTCCCATACGATTTGCAGTAATTATAATGTTTAAGTGAGATGGGAATAATACTATATTCTTTGGTCCAAAAGTAAAAAGGAAAAAAAAAGTCCAGAACAAGAAAAAGTGAAAGTGATCTATTGCAATCTGGAGGGAACAATTTATGAAATCTTGGCAGTATTTTTTTTTTTTTTAAATTTTGTTGCACAATGAATAGATCTTGTCTGAATGCAATGTTTTTTCTTTGTATGAACAGTGAAAAAACAATCAAGTAAGAAAAGATGTGATGTTTTACTCGTGGAGAATTTATTTTTTTTTTTAGTAAAAATTGTCTTTTTTATATATAAAAAGGAAGGGTAATCATATCCACTTGCAAATAATGCAATTTTTTACTCAATCGAGAGTACACGGTACAAAGAAATCAGCAGTTGGAAAATGATGGCAAATGATGATGCCTAATTTGCAAAAATGCGTCCAAAAATGAAGCCCATCAACATATCAAATTTGCTGGTAAGTTGGCTATCATATTACATCAATATTAATAGAAAAATTGGATTGCACGAAGCCACGCACGTGCAATTGTGGGCCCCATGCACCCAAATATCTGTCTTAAAAAATTCCATTCGTCAACTACTACAAATTATATAGGAATATAAAATTTCTTATTTTATTCATTTTTCTGGCATAATACTGTTATATGGTGTATGATCACCGACCTTTCACGATAAACAACAGAAATATTCATCATCATCTCATCCTCTCACTTTAGAATATGAAGAAAATGAGAGGGGTGGGGGGGGGGGGATTGTGTGTTTGAAATTCTGAATTACAAAAATTGTTTTTACCAATAGTGTACAGAAACTGGAATAAATTAAGGTTACAATATAATAAATCAAAATTCAGGAAGGGTTAAGACTCTTTCTATATGTGGTCACAAAGCAAAGTTTGACTCCCAAAAAACTTGGGAACATTTTGTTATAAGAATGTACATAAAATTTGCCAGAATAATGTAACAAAATTTTGCCAGAAACTATCAACAGCGAAAGCATGCTTCTTTAGTCTTTACCAATTATTATCTCACAAATCACGGGGGAAATTACTGATTTGTCCCTCCTCCAGAACATCTTTCTCATTCACCTTGTAATTTATCCTTATACGCATCACCAGAGATTTCTGAAAGCAATGGCATACCAAAAAAAGCAATATCTATGAAATTTTTGTACCAAAAAACCAGGAGAGATTGGTTCAACTGATAATTAAGGAAAAATATAAGCAAGCATGAATTCACATACCTTGCCATGTTGGTTGTTTACGACTCGTAATTTCTGTGTGATAGATCCATTACTACTAGCAGGAAGTGTATTACTGCTAGCTGGATCCAAGTGCAATTGAAGAAACTGCAAATGATACACAAAAGATAAGTTTATTGCAGAGAATAAAGATAATGAGTCTGTATATTATCACTCTAAACAAAACTATAAAATATGAAAGAGCCTCAGAATTAAAAAAAAAATTAAGGTTAAGGCAATATAACCCTTAAATTACCTTGGGGACTGCAGCTTGAAATATAAAATTTGAGTAGATATTGGGCGACTTGTTCATAAATTGAGCCTCGATTAGTGTGGTCTGTGGGCTTCCAGGCTCCTTTGTGAAGTTGAAAGTTATTTTCAAGGAGTTGCTTTCAAATGCAACAATTGATGGATGCTTTGGGCCATTTGTTTCTGCAACTGAAGCACGGGTATTAATTTTTTACCGAGGACATAGTAATAACATTGTACATAGGAAGACGATACCCACCAGGCACCGATGGGCTGGGTCCGAAACTATCCAACAAATCCACCATTGGAGAAATAGGGGAAGAGTTCAGTGCTGCTGGAGAGGAGGTTGTCAAGTTCCCCAGCATATCAACTGAGTTTTGGTTAGCTTGACTGGTAGATAAAATATCAAGTGCTGAAGAACTATTTTGTGCTGGAGGAGTTCCGATGGACAACAGGTCTAGCAACATGTCAGTACCGCTCTTTTGGGCCTGATTGGCTCCTGAAATGTTCAATGAGCACGAATAGATTTAAAATTTATGAGCAACAGAAGTCATATGTCATGCTGAACAATAGCCAGGAAGACTACAACCCCTAGTGATGCAAAAGTAGAACTAGAAATTAGATATCAATCGACTTATATTTTCACCTTATACGGTGTCTCGTAATATGATAATGATAAGTTAAAGAATGGTAACTAAATCTCTACCATGTAGAAACCAGCACTTTTGCACTAAAATCTATCTTGTTACTTATGAATTATTTAAAAACCACCAAGGAGAGAAATAAGAGAGCGTCTAAGAACATACGTATTTTCAAAGGGCATTTTCCGAATATACTGCAAAAATTTCAGATAATTCCTAGGAATTCTGAGCTAATTATTGATCTACTTGTCAAGTCAAAAGGCAAACTTAACCTTGTGTAGAAACTGGGGAGACATCAACTCCAAGAAGATCCTGAAGAAAACCTCCACTTGAAGGGTCGGGGACTGGAACGTCATCAGAACTAAAATCGAGCAAATCAACCAGAGGAGCTGAAACGGGTTTGGCAACTCCATTAGGAATCTTTGGAGGAGCTACTTGCGAAGATGAAACTGAAGCTGGAACGGAACCAGCCCCCCTCCTCCCACTAAAGGTTGCCTCATCGAGTACTGGCATCTTTTCTACCAAGGAAGACCTGAAGAAAAATGCAACCAGCATCTTCACAGAACCACAGAAGCACAAGTGAAGAATATGAATGTTTACAAATTAGAGACCCTAACTATACCTGATTTTCTCATGCTTCTCGAGAATAGAATTGAACTCCAACGCTCGCTGTTGCAATTCAAGGACAAGGCTCCCCTTGTATTGATTAATAATGTCATTTATCCTCCTGTGACAGATCAAAAATGTTACTAAGCTTTATATATTGAACTACAGAAATCAACAAACTTAAACATGTCATCATATTATATATCTAAAATGCATAAGAACATGAATATACATAATCAATATGTTTAATCGTTAATCATTATATAGTTATATATATATGTATAAGATAAAAACACAGCATGTGAACGTGGGAACTTATAAAAAAAGCAGTCAATGCATATCATAGTTATTAGAGGCGCAAAGGGGCAGCTGGCGCCCATGGGCTGCAACTTTTTTATAAATTCAAATATACACTAGAGAATTGGATAAATCCTGCATACTTTAAAAAGATTTGAAATGCAGATGTAAGAGCAACAAAAAAAAAGGAGGAAAGTAGAAAACATAGTTGTGCAACTGGGCAAGCAAAAGGAAAAGGTTTTTGGTGGCAGCGGTGGTCGACACCCATATGGGTTTGCTCAATGGCGAAGAATCAGTGGAGAATAACAAAGTTTCTTGCCCTGATGAATCTTTTTTGTCTTCGAATGAATGGAATCCTAAATGGCTAATCCCATTGTTAGACGTAGATTTTCAGGTTTTTTTTTATGTTATATAACATGTTTCTTTCTGGGGGGTGGGATAAAAAAAATCAGATTGTACCAGAAGCACGTCCTAAGATGCGTCTTAGCTGTAAAAAGAAAAGGGCACTGAGGCGTGCTCATCTGACACACGCCTGCAGAGTCTCTATCCACAGTGCCATTTGCGCCTCATGCCTCTCTAATAACTATGATGCATATTAATAAGTTTGCCACTGGTGGAAACATGAGTATTGCTCCACATGATAGAGATCAATCTTTTGCAGTGCAGTAATGACAACATACTTTGAATACGAGGGAAAACGACTTGACAGTTTTAACAAAGAAACCAAGCACATAGATCGAGTTGTCAGATCTGAAGAATGATGACCAATTGCAGTTTCTACAACATCAATAGCATCAGCCTCTGTTACCTGTTCCAGAAAACAAAATTAAAAAATGAAAGCTTTGCATTAAAACTAATTATATTAATGGTTTTGATAAGAACAAGAATGAATGGGTAAAATAATTTTAGATGTTAGATATAATTCCTTAGCTCTCTTTGATCACATAATTGCATACTTCATTTATCAGATTTGTCAGACTTTAAATCATTAACAGGGAGCTGAAAACGTGAAAAGGTCATCTAGAGGAGTAAACAACCATATAAAGACTAGAGGTCTAAATCTCCACAACATTCTGGGTTTTGTTCATCCGTCCTCCATAAAATAGATCCAAAACTAAATTACAGTGGAAGTCTCCTGTAATATTTTTTCCAACTAAGGATCCAATGATTGAAATGAAGCTAAAACTTAAAAATAATTGCATCATAGCAAAGGTTTAATGGGTTTGATAAGAAATGGGCACATCCTCCCAACAAGGGGGTTAAAACTGAAGAGTTGGATAATTTAAGCCCTTCACTTATCCTATATGAGGTAAGCATGAAAAGGTATAATCTCCAGAGGGTAAAAAACTTCCAATAAAAAAAATGTACATGATAAAGAGGGAATAAACCTTAAGATTTTTTGCGAGTTAAGACTTTTGAATCTAATTATTATGACTCAAGGTCAAGTATGGTATATATATATAATGATCAGTCATCATGAGAAGTTGCTGGAAAAATTCAATAGCTAACAAATGAAAGTTTGGCCGAAAACTGGATATGAATATTAAGAAAATTTTGGAAGCGTAAACTCACAGTTAATGGCTCCTCTACATCAAGCATTCCTGCATTACTAACCAATAGCTCCCCATATTCCCCAATACACCAAACAGCTACTCGAACAAGAGTTTCCTGAGAGAGAAATTGCAAAATTTCAAGATAATTAGAGGGAAAATGTAATGCACGGTTATCAAGATTTTAGAAAAACTTATCCTCTCTCCGCTAGAGAATACCTGTTCAACTGCTGTTTGCACAGCCTTGTATAGCGATCTAACTGTATAACCATGGAGGTTCGGAGAATTAGTGATCACAACAATAAGGGCATGCCACACATCATCCTTCACAAAATTTCCAGCCTGCATAGCATGTCACAACAGTCAATTTTCTAACGGGCAACGTCATTGTCGACACACAAGATTAACAACATACAGAATACCTTTACAGTGTCTTGAGGAATAAAGCAACAAGATGAACATGTGAGATAAATGTATGGTTTATTGAAAGCAAGCGTCGTTAACATTTGTAAGAATGATAACCATCTCCATGGTGAAAAAATCCAGATTAAAATTTTATACACCATCTACGTTTTGCAAGAGACATTAGTCATTTTTTATGCAGCTAAAGCCTCGCCCACCCTCCAAAAGAAGTGTTGAACTTGAACATATTTTGAAGCAATAAACCATGACTATTAAATAATAAAGTAATATACAACTTTGCAACTGGATTTGTAGGTAAGTAACATAACATGCATTCACCATATCCTTTCACTATCCAATGAATTTTATCAATCTAGATCTTGTAAAGGCCATGCTGATCAATTTCATGTCATGGGAGCTTGATTAAATTACTTCATTTTATATATATTGGCAATGCATGAATTCATAAAATAGACAATAAGCACAACTTTATTTGCCAAAAAATCAAGAAGAAACTTTATAGCCAAGTGCTAAAAGATACTCTCAAAAGTATTCTAGGCATACCTCTGATAGCACCTTGAGCATCTGATCAATGTACCATATTTTCTCAGGGGAAAACCTGGAGCACCACACAGCAGATGATATAAAATTATCGAGAACTGCAATAAACTAGCAAGATGTTTAATATTTGAAGTTCAACCATTTAAGTTGATTGTATTGAGGTTTAATGAACCCAAGACTGCTGAAGTGATAAGGGCCTACAGAAAACCAATGAAAAGGAAGTGAAAAGATTCCTAAGAAGCAATAGAGACAGATCTCACATGCAGATAGAGATTTCCAGAGATGGAGAGAAAAAGAAGAGGTCTCTAGTATGGAAGAAGATGAAATAAACTTTTAACTGCCTTGATTTTTAATAAAAATAAATTCAGCTTGAAATAATACACAAATGCATTATCAGTTGAGTCCAACACACTAGTTAACCATATTCAAGAATTGTGAGGCACTAAAGAATTGGACACACCCCATTGCACAATTTGAATACACCAAGCATCAATTTTCATATGTCCATTCGAAACAGATTATTGGACCAGGGATAAAAACTAGAATTCCATTGCTTATTTAACTTACTTTTCCACAATAGAACAAATTTTTGCAGTGAGGTCTTCCTTAAATTCAGGGTCACTCACTTCTAGATAGTCAACGAGCTCCTTCGTCAATGACTTCACATTGTTTTCATTTATCAGAAGATAAACAAGCTCAAGGGCCCTCTTACGAATTGAAGCATCTGAATCCTGACATCAAACAAAGCATCTATAAGTTGCTAAGATTGTACAGTCAATATGTTCAAGTTAAGTTTGAGCAGATATTGGGAAAAGAAAAGAGAAACTTCTCAATAAAACATATTTTGGGGTTTAAATCAGAAAACCTACAGAGAACGATAAGAAAGTTAAAAACAATTATTACAAAAGAAGATTGTAAGATTCTTTTATTGTTTTGAAGATGGGTTGAGGTTGACTTTTTAATGTGAAGCTACAATTACTACCCAACCAAGCCAATACCAATATTACACCAAATAATTAAAATTTGGAAGAACTAACTAAAAATTAAAGGGAAAATGTGCATAGGAACCTCTTAACAAACATAGCTGCTGTATTTTGCAACAATCAAGAGAAATTTTGGAAAGCAAAGAAAAAAGAAAAATGGTTTCATCACACCTTCACGCATTCCAAAATTGTGACTCGATGCCTCTGCACAGCTTGACTATCTAAGGAAATAGCTCTCATCAGCATGTTCAATGCGACATATCTGAAATAACATCTTCTAACTTCATCAGACACAATAAAGAAAACCCTTGAATCTTAATACAACACAAAAACACAAAGAGTATAATGATTCATAAGGAAGCAGTTTATTAAATATGCATAACATAATAGTAAAAGATATGTTTGCAAACACAAAATTCTAGATCCAATTATATTAGCGGGGGCTTTCGAAAAATCTAATGACTAGATTATCGGGTGCAACTTAAGCTTCACCTAACTAGCTTGAGAGTTTATATTTCATTGCCAAAGTTTCAAAATTAAAATGTCTTGGCAAATATCAGATTGACCAGATATATTCTAAAAACAATTAACATTAAATGGAGCACAGGATTTTGATAATGATTGTTATTATGACCAATTTTATTTGTACTCCAGGAAATATAAATTCAGCAAAAAGATGACATTCCTGACAAATAACCAAGTGTCAAAATAAGCGAATGAAGATAACCTGATATTGTTGTCACGGCTGGATAAAAATCTCCCCAAAATATTGACAGCAAGTACCCTTAACCCTCCATTATCCTCAATGCTCATTATTGTAGCAACACATTCATATAGGATAGCATTCCCAGCATTTTTGTTCGACTCGGTTTTGGTTGCCACCTACATTATTTAAAGAAAGTGAAACTTTGCAACCGCGAAGAGAGTATCCCTTGTGTGGCACCAAATTAATGAATTCAAGCGCCAATAAACCAAGTTTTCATTTGGTAATCAATGTGAACAGTTCCAAGATTCATAAATAATTCTTTTCTCTTGTCTAATCTTTTGTAGTGCCAGAGGGAGTTGGATGTTAAGGTGCTGAGGGATGCACTAAAATTGTAATCTTCACGGACAAGTCATTTATGCATCAAACCATATGCAAGTTGCCTCAGCCTGGCGTGGCTGCATTATCTCATTAACTTAAATCAGTGTGGTGGATCAAATCCTAATTAAAATCATAGACCTTCTGACTCCATTTAAATATAAGTTACAAGAATATAGTGAGAAGAATTTGTCTAGAAGCAAGGTCGTCAAATGTGTAATGAAGACAACAAAGGGACCATTATCATGAGGCGCATGCATTGACATAATTTTTTTTCCAGCAACATGCACTAAGGCTGGTGGTTATTAAATTATAAATTTTTATTTGAAGTTACAGAGTGCGGAAGTTGGTGCCTTAGAAAATGATAAGTTACCTGGGCAAGGATATCGTTCATGGTGTCACTAGCATCAGCATCACCTTGGCCCAACACACGCAAAAGTTTGAGCAATCGTATATGAAGAAACGGATCTGCAATCCCAGAAACATCATACTCGGGTGCATATGCACTGTTTGCGAGATCCTTGAGGACTTTGACCAAGCCATCTATTATGGATTTCTAAAATCACACACACACAAAAAAAAAATCTTGCTGAGTTGGCAGCTTCATCGTATGTTTACTTCTATTGACTATATCTCCAAAACATGCTTATAATTGACTTTCGAAATTACCTTTTTATAATACTCAAGAGCCGCATTGCTGACTTTAGCCAAATCAGTACAGAGTTGAACTCCTGTTAATAAAACTCCATGGTGTTTTTCCTTCAATAAAGCAGCTGCAGAATTTATGAAGTTCTCCGCCAGGTCTGGTACTTTTTTTATTATCCTTATAGTGCATAACGCTGCCTACATTAAACAGAAAGTTGTGTTATTATGGCATGTTTCAGGTCTCTGCCTTAAATAATGTGAAAAACTGAATTATGAGACCATGGCATTTCCTGATCTGCTAATGTTTCGAACAGAGGGACATGTATATTTGCATTCTTAAATACTAAGGAAATCAGAATCCTCATTGATATATAGATAAACGGTACCGCTAGAAATCAAAACTGATCTTGAACTTGAAGCAAGACTACAAATAGAAAAATACTCTTCCATGATAAGCGCACACATACAATATACAGAGAAATTATGCAATTCGTCAAATATATCTTTCATTTATATTCTCAGTTCTCATAGAGCTAATTAATTACCAAACTTCCACAAAAAATGTAGGAGAAGCTAGGAAAATGTCCTTAATCTTCCATGTATTATCCAACTAGTTAAAGTACGCTAGAAATGCCCGCCATAGCTAATAAAATTTAATCAGTTTCAATATAAGAAAGAATGTTTGAGAGAATATGATACTATAATTTAGAAACTCTACACAAGCTAATGATAAACAGTACTGGAATGGCACGTCTACAGCATAGTGACAAAAGGGAAAGAAGAAGGAAAAAAAAAGCTGGCTATCTCATCTAATGTCATCACTTCACTATCCACAGGCTATTTTCATTTTAAAATAATTTATAAAATGACTTTCAGCTTCCAATAATGAACATAAGGTAAGCATATACTACACCTATTATTGGCAAGGAAAGACATACTTTTTTACGTATATTAGGATCTCTAAATTGAAGTAAGCGTTCAACATCTGGAGCAAGATCACGAGCCATTTCTGCAGACCCAATATTACCCAAAGCACAGAGAGCAAGTCCAACAATATACTGATTGGTGTGATTTAGATCTCTGTAACAAAAATTAAGGTATCCCGAATGCAATCAATTACCATCAGGCAGGACTTCACTATAACATAAAATGACAGGAGGGTAATTCTAAGATTTCTCTTATAGTGGATTTGGGTGATCAAAAGGAAGTAATTTTGTCAAACAGGGCATACATTTAAAAAAAAAGAGTATAAAGGAAAAAGATATCAAGCTTAGAATGGATACTGTTTTATTGAATTGGTGACAAGCATCAGAACTTCCTGTCTTTCATCAAGAAGCAACATAAGGCCAAGATATCCAATTCTCTTCTCTGGGAATCCAGGCGACGCAATTAACTTCAGGCACTCCATTTGACCAAAATGAGTAGGGTAACCAAGCATGTGAATGAACATGAGCTTCGCCAAATTGCGATGACTATAATCTTGGTCATTTTCACTAATTGCGGCTCGAATTGCAGCACATTCTTTTCTTACAACAGCACGTTCCTCAGCTGCAGTCCTGCTAGCACGTATAGCCCTGATCATGTCCCTGCAAGAAAATTAGTCAGGTATATTAGCATCTTCATAACCTACATTTAATATCATGACAGGAAAAGGTCTTACAAATAAATGAAAGAGACAAAGGCTAAAGTAACCATAGGGATAAAATGAAGTTGTGATGAGATAGATGGAAGCGACTAGTTGATATACCGAACGACCAAACTTTCAAAATTACCATGTATAACAAAATCAGTGATTCACTTAAGTTCCATAAGTCTCATATATGAACCTTCACCAATTTAACATAGAAGATTTCTGAACTCCCTAAGTTGAATTCAAAATCCAGTTAAAGAGGTGTACTGACCTACTAGAGCAATAATTCCATTTATTATTGAATATACCAAGTATCATATACACATTGCCAGTGTGTTTCCATCATCTTATTGAAAAATGCATTCAAACACTTGTAGATCATCGTCCATCGCCTAATCAATCAAACATCACTACACTAACAAATTAGCAACCAAATTCACCAGAGCTTACATTCGAATGCAACAAAAATCCAGACTCATTTGCTAAACTCAAAATTTTCTAGCATACTCATCTCAATTCCGCAAAACGAAGAATTCCACACACAATCAACTAACAGTATAAGCTAACCTCAACCGGGTGCCGGACGAAAAAGGATTCATTATCGAGTCTGTTGGAAAGTTCCGAGACAGTTCTACCAGATCCAGCTGCGATTACAATTGAATCGTCCTCACGTAACAACTCAATCCAGCAGAATTGTTCAAAAGATGAGATCACAAACTAAATACAAAAATGGGGACATAAAACAGAGATCTGCATATGATTCAGAACACACTCGGAAGTATTCAAAATTGAGATCGAAGAAAGGTCGATGGAGAAATGCGAAATCCAACAAATGATGGTCAATTTTGGTGCAGAAATCTCTTGTGTTCGTACAAATTGAATTGAAACGGAAGCGAATTTCAGAAAATGCGCACTAGAAATTTTCCGCGGGAGGAATTATCGTATGCGGTGCGGTGTTGAATGTTGATGATGTGATCGTCTCATCTGATTGGGCCCTCTCATCGACGAATTGAATAAGAAAGAAAGGCCAATGTTAAATACAGTCCCATGTTTTATGAATACAACCCCATCCAAAAAAATGTTCGGAAAAATGTAACAATTTTCGGAAAAAATTTCCAAAAATTCATATGTTCAGTGTTTTTTCTTTTGTATTTTTGGAATTTTTTTCGAAAATTTTCAAAATTTTCGAATTTTTTTTCCGAACATTTTTTTAGGAGGTTGTATTAACAAAAGGTAGGACTGTATATAACCTTGGCCAGAAAGAAACTATGTGAGTTTTCTAACCAATTGGGCTTAGTATAAATTAGGCCCATATAAATTAAGACTACCGTTATTAGCACTAGTCTCTATGTTAAAAGACATTAACCGAATAAATACACTACTTTTTTTTTCTCGAAAATTTGAAACATTTTCGGAAAAAAAATCCGAAAATAAACATAAAATTCAAAAAAAATGTTTGAAAAATTGAAATAAATTAAAAAAAAAAATAGTGTATTCATCCGGTTAGTGTCTTTAACATAGAGGCTAGTGCAAATAACCTGGGCCATAAATTAATTGGGTCTATGGCCCAGGTTAAATAGAGTCCCTTCTTTTGTTAACACACTCCTCCAAAAAATATTCGGAAAAATAATTCAAAAAACTTGACAAATTTGTAAAAAAAATCAAGAAAATTCAAATAAAAGACAAAAAAAATAAAAAATTGTCAAGTTTTTCGGATTTTTTTCGAACATATTTTTTTTAAATGGAGTGTATTAACAAAAGATAGACAAAGGTTAGCTAACTTATATTTACTCTCATCGTTGATTGTGTAAATTATTAGAAGAAACGCAATTATTTAAGTAGTTTATAAGTTGTTAAATTGTTTGGTTAGTACAATTTATAACAAATATTTGTAAATTTTAATTTTAATATAAAATAAAATAAATTATGTTGAATAGAGGTGAGTGGGAGAGTGAAAGAGTTGGTAAGCATCTTATTTTATAATCTTATCTTATAAGTTGTTAAATATTTATTTTTGTCAAATACTTTAATAATGCTAACAAGCTCTTTATAAGATTAGCCTAACTGGCTCTTAATCTTCTCACACGTCATTTAACACGTGTATGACAAAAAATAACAGGTCCAAAAATAAATCCAAGTAAAATTGGAAAGAGCATTTGATTTCATCAATTTCTTTTTTTTTTTTTAATCGGCATTTGATTTCATCATCCTTATTTTGAAAACCTACATGTTTTTGACCCTAAGTACCCACTCTCATTACCATTTAAATATGTTAATCTTTATCTATTTCTCTTTAACATTAGACAACACATTTACAAAACAAAATAATACAACCAAGATCAAATTTGGTACACCATTCCCACTTCTAAAGTAGAAGCATGAGGCACACTCAAAGCATAAGTTGGAGCCCTACAATTCCTTCTCAAAAAATCATAACCTAAATTTATCACCATCTTCTTGAACAAACTTGATCCTTTCTTTGCTCTCACATATGAGTGTCCAAGAATGTAAGCTATGCCGGCCTCCCTCGCCTCCATTAGCTCCCGTAACTCGTCTCGTGCATCTCTGTCGATCGTCTGGCTCTCAGGAATGACGAAACGGACTCGTTTTCTCATTTTCCTCACCGGCGGCGATTGAATTTCTCTTTGTTCCGATGTGCTAGCCGAATCTAGGGCTTCCCCATCTTCCTCACAAAACTGAACCCCGTCTAGTTGAGTCGAGGGCGTTCCAACCACAACCATTCGTTGCTCGGTTTCCTTCAAGTCTTCATCTAAACCTACGTTTTTTCCCGCCCTTATGAACTCGGCTATACTACACACTAAATCACTCTCGAACTGCGAATCATCTTTATGCGCGTCGCAATAGCCGTACCGCACGATGCATCTGTACATTCGGTGGTCTCTGGAGCCAATATGTCCGACGAGAAAGCGCTCTTCGTGCCTAACGTGTGGAACGGGGACGGACTTAACGCAGAGGAAGACGAGCACCTGGTGAAAGGCCGGAAGATTGGTGACAAAATGGGAGAAGATAGCCGGGATCCCGGAGACGAGCTCAGTGTGTATGAGACCGATTCCACGAACACGCACGACGCCCAGGCTAGGGCCGGCGCCGAGAAGCCAGTCGACGGAGACCTTGTTCTGGACATCGAACTCGTAGGTCTTCAACGTACCGTAGTGCCAAACGCACATCACTACGATGAAGAAGAACGATATAGCAATCGGGACCCACGCCCCTTCTAGAAATTTGATCAGAGACGCGGAGAAATAAAGGGCTTCGATTGTCCCGAAGAACACGACGAATAGAATCGCCAGGAGGACATTCTGGTGCCAGCATAAAACGATAACTAGAGACATCAGGCACGTCGTGACTAGCATTACCGTAATAACCGCAAGACCTAAAAACAACACCAAATCGAGAAAAAGTTTAGCTACGAAAAGAATTAAAAGGGGGTTTCTTTACACGTGTCTTACCCGATGCATTGCCCAAACGTCTCGTGTCTCGGAAGCCGATAGTGACAGCCAAGCAAAGGATCATCAAAATCCAGTTGATTTCAGGGATATAAATCTGGCCATGGAATTTCGACGATGTGTGGACTATTTTGACCCTCGGAAAGCAGCCTAGAGCGGAGCACTGCTTTATGATCGAAAAAGTTCCGGTGATAATCGCTTGGCTTCCGACCACTGCAGCAAGGATTGCGATAGCCAGAACCGGCCATCTTACTTTCTCTAACACAACAATACAAAACTATATCAGAATCAAGATTATGAATAATTAATACTCTTCTACTATAAAGAGGTCCAGTTAAAGATTATTACCGGGGACAGAGACGTAAAATCCGACCTGATATTGAGTGTCGTGATGCTGAGAAAGATACGCAGCTTGGCCCATGTACGCGAGGATCAGAGAGGGATAAACGAAAGACGTAAAAGCAATCTACAAATCCGAATAAATCAAGCTCGAAATCAGGTCAAGAAAACTGCAAGTAAGAGCCTGTTTGACTAAGCTTATGTGAAACATCTTATAAGTTGTTTTAAGAGCTTAAAAGATGTAATTTTTAAGTAGTTTATAAGTTATTAAAGTGTTTGACTAATACAGCTTATATAACATTTTTTTTTTTTAATATAAAATAATATATTTTTTTACAGCTTATAGCTGTTAGGAGCTTATTTTATGATCTTATAAGCTGTTAAACATCGTATTTTGTCAAACACAGTATAGTGCTTATAAGCTCTTAAACAACTTATAGGCTGTTTTAAAGAGCTTATAAGCTCTTAAACAACTTATAAGCTGTTTTAAAGAGCTTATAAGCTCAGTCAAACACCCTCTAAATCAGATAAACGGGATGAGTGGTAGACCTTTATCGAAAGCTGGGAGAAGTGCCCAAGGTCAGCAAACATAGCTTCCGAACCTGGAAAATTACGCCACGTGTTAGAGAGCATATTTGTCGAGAGAGAGAGAGAGGGGGAGAGAGAGTAGTATTTGCCTGTAATGCAGAGTAGGATGCCTCCCAACGACATCCAACCTCCTCGTTGCGTTTTCTTTAGAAATCGATAAATGTAGTGCGGAGATAGAGCTTGATAGACGTGAGGATTCCATCGGAATATGTTATAGAGGCCGATGGCGCTGATGCATAGAAGCCATAGTATGACGACGGGAGCAAACAAGAACCCGACCCTGTGGGTCCCGTAATGTTGAAGGGCAAACAGTGCTATCAGTATGATACAAGCAACGGGTACTTCTACGTCTGCAACCATTATTATCGGATGAGAAATACACGAGATAATACAATCCTAAACTACTTTTTACAAATTGGTACAGAATAATTGATCAGATGCACATAAAAAAGTTGAACATAAGTATATATATTTTTTAACATTGTACTATCTTGTAAATAGTGGTTTGGTATTGTACCATTTTGTAAACGCCCCCTCCCCAAAAACACAGAAAATCAATGGTAAATTGACTAGTTATTTTTCTAATAGACGAGTTTATTTCATCAAAAGATTAGGCAGAATTTACGGCTCCTTATTTCGAAATTGGATGTAAAACGAACAATTGTTTTATCCTAAACTCATACAACAATAAGAGACTATACAATACAAAGGAAACCATATTCTGAACTAAAGAGAATTCAAATGGACAGATTACCAGAAATTATCAAATTAGTAAAATATAACAATAAACTGATAAAACTAGTATAATATTTTTGAAAATTTAACAGCCTATGCACGAAATGATAAACTAATTCAATTATATCGGTAATACATTATGGTCAATTGATGAACAAAAATTTGCAGAAACTCAGGGCTTCAGAGTTTGAAAATTAATTTGAGAAATATAGAATTTGATAATTAAAGGAATGGGTTTTCAGGACATGTAGTAAGTATTCAATCTCTCTGATTAAAAAGATAGAGGGAGATTGAAATATGAGTATGTATAGAGAGAAATTAGTTTATGCATGAACCATTAAAGGGTATTAGTTGTTTTCACTAAAGAGTATTAGTTGTCTTCCCTATTGTATATGGAAAATGAGTCAAGACTATTCAGTGAAAACAACTAATACCCTTCGATGATTCATGTATGAACCATTTTCACTCTATACTTTGTCTTAAAGTTATCATCCCCACAACTCTCAATACTCTAAATTGCATCATAAACTACAAAATTGTGAATCTTACACAAGTGATGCTCCTTTTCCATGGCGAATTCAAGCCCAGAAACCGCGGAAAAAACTGCACGAAAAGCACCAAACAATCAACCAAATAAACAGAATTCACTTCCCTACTCCAATCTCATCAAACATCAAAATCCATACCCGAAATCGCGGGGGTCAAAATTCCATCACCAATCACCATACAAGCACCAAGAAGAGCCAATACAAGCAAGAACCTCTGCAAAACTCTGTAAGTCTCCAAGGTTGACTTTAGCCTCGCGCGAAAAGTCAACGGAGGAGGACTAGTTATATCCTTCTTGTAATCAGACAAATCCTCATCAGCTAACTGGAAACTAGGCAGGGCATTGACTTTGGTGTGTCTACACAAAAGTGAGTACAAAGCAAATGTGCCCCCTTCACCATTATCATCAGCTCTCAGCACAATGAACACATATTTCAAAAGAGGGACCAAAGTCAAAGTCCAAAACACAAGTGATAGAACCCCATAGATTTCCTCATTTGTGTCCGAGTGCACAATGTCTTCATCAAAGGTACTCTTGTATACATACAATGGAGATATACTTAAATCCCCATACACAACCCCTAAACTCTGGTAAGCTAGTGTTAGAATTGTTCCCCAAGATTCCCTCTGAAAACCCCAACAAAATAATACCCAATCAAAACGAACCCTATTTACATACATAAAAAAAAATCCAAGAAAATTGATAAAGATCGCACCTTCAATTGATTCTGCAAAACCCCACCTTCAAGATCCATCGGAAACGCCTCAAGAATCCAAGAAAACCATTTCCCCTGCAAAATCAAGAATTTTAACCGTGGCCCATTTAAAAAAAATCAAGAAAAATTGATGGGTTTTACCTAAAATGTGTCACAAATGGCAGTTCAACAAGATAAAAGAAGAGTGATAAACAAATGCTTCAAATTGGAATCACGAGTGAGAACATTCGAATATTTAGTGAAAAGATTGTTTCTTTTTATGTTATTTTGTTGAAAGAAAGTGAGATATGGGTTTGGGAAGTGCACATCACGTACAAATGCTATTCTTGTAGCCTCGTAGGCATGTCTGATTGAGTGTTTTTAGAGAGAGGGGGGAAGAGAGAGAGAGAGAGAGAGAGAGAGAGAGAGAGAGAGAGAGAGAGACGTGTAGACGTGTGCAATCAAGTCAAGCAGATTATAGATAAAGAGATTATAATAAGAGGATCTCAGATGTTGATAAACTGGGTTTTAAATATTCAACTCTCCATTGTTGACTCTTGTGGATGACTGGATGCTGAAAACGATTGCTCCTAAATATAATGTTCATGACTTTTTTTCTTTCTTAATTGTCATTAATTAAGGCTTTTTTATATCCCTTAAAGCTATATTTATTGAAATGAGCATAAGTTTAAAAAATAAAGATAAATTAAATAAAGCAGATAAAGTAAAAGCATCGAAGGGTTCACTTATGATTTAAATAATTGTTTGTAAAGATAATTGAAGGGAAATACACACTCTACTACAATTTCTAAGTCTTAAATGCACAGTAAAACATCAAAAATCTCATAGCACAATTTCATACAATTGACTACTGATTTGTATTTTAAAAAGATAGACCCCACACCCAATTCTCTCTCATCTCTCCCACGTGCATATCATCCCTTCATCTCCCACAATCAGATATGGTCACTCTCTCTCTTATCTCTCTCTTAATTCAAAAAACCCCCTCTCTCATCTCTCTAAATTCAAAAAAACACAGTCACCCCTAAAAATTCCCAACGACCATTTCGACGAGCACATACTGGAGAGCTGCGATTTTTCTCGCACAGCATCACTCCGGCGAAAAGAAAATGCAGGCCGTGGCAGCGGCGGGTCTTTCTAGGGACGGCGGAGAGATCGAGGGTTTAAAGGCGTTTCCGGAGAGATCGAGGGTTTGAAGGCTGTGGCAGATCTGCAACGAGGGAACCGGATACGGCGTTGCCGGAGAGATCGAGGGTTTGAAGGCTGTGGCAGATCTACAACGAGGACGGAATATCTCCGGCGAGGTTGAAATCGCGGAACTCCAGGCTGATGAGGCGGTTTTCGCGGTTTCCAGCATGAAACGCCGGCGAATTTGCAGATAAACGCGACGAAAATGTTGCCGGAGTTCCACGAGCTGAGTTTGTTGTCGGGGTCAGTGAACGAGGTCTTCACTTCGCGCTAGCACTTGACGTCGTCTTCACCAGTGGAGGTAGAAAAAAGGAGAAGGAGGAGTAGATAGATGAACACGGATCTGAAACTGGGAAGAAGACGATTGATTCATGGTTTGGGGGGTGTGTTTGATAATAGAGATGCATTTTCTCTCTGGCCTCTGCGTGCGTGGGATTGGTTAAAGGGGTGGGTGGGATGGGTGGTTTAGGGGTGTGACTTAGTAGAAAATAAAGGTGATTAAAGTGGAATTATTTTGACCATTTTAGATGTATTTGGGTGGAATTTTAAGAGTGATAATTACTTTGTTTTTTTTCCTAGGAGATTAAAACTGGGGCGTTAGAAAAATCTTATGATTTTTCATGTGATTTGTGTATTGTTCATAATTTAGCGGCATTTGTTCATAATTTTAGAGCGATTGTTCATAATTTATGTGCGTCTGTTCACAACTTGTTTAGGTTGTCTGTTCATAAATTTTCGTGTTGTTAGTGCCTAATTTTGCATATGTAATATTTTGGATTTTTTTATTTGTAATTCTCAAATTAATAATTAAATAAATATTTTTGAATATGAATTTGAATTTGCTCAGATTCTCAAATATTCATATTTTATGTTCAAAATATTTTATACTACTTGTGTTCTTAAAATTTATATTTATGTTCAAAATTTACAAAAACCCAAAAATAAAGTATATTTCTGTTCAGAATTTTGCCTCGGGAAATGTGCAAAAAAATATCCATCAGTCAAGAATGTGTCAGAAATTGTAAGAAGCTGACTTTGAACACGGGCCCACCAAATTGTATGAGTATGTAGTTTTGGTTAAATGGTGGGGACCACTAAATGTAGTAAAGAGTACCATGGGATTTATGACACCCCATTTTGTATTTTAGACTTTAGAATTGTAGTATATAATAACTACCCCATAATTGAAAAGAATGAATATAAAGTATTACTTATTGGCGGAGGAAATATTTATTATTTTGAGCCTAAAATCTCCTGACAACAACTTTTTTTAGTATGAAATTTATATAATTACCTGTCTATCATTAAATTTATAAATTATTAAAAGTATCAGAGGGTTTACTTATAAATTAAATAATTATTTGTAAATATAATTGAAAAGAATGAATATGGAGTATTACTTATGGGCGAAAGAAATATTTATTATTTTGAACCCAAAATCTCCTATAAATAACTTTTTTAGTATGAAATTTATACAGTTACTTGTACTTATTAATACTATTAAAGTTATAAATTAAAATTACGGTATAAAATGTTATAGTATTAATGAGTTTATGTATTGGTATCATCAAATACTTTTAATGCTATCAAGATGGAATCCATCTTTGTTTCCACGTCCTAATTAATACTCCAATATATGATTATTTAACCAACCCAATAAATTAAAGTAATGCATTACATCAAAACTAGGCATGTATACACGTGATGCACACTAAATATATATTTTTTAGTATATTAATGTAAGAAGATATTACATATATATTTATATAAATACTACTAAATATATACGCGTGATAATGTAATATAAAATTTTAACCGTCCAATTATGAAAATCTATTAATAGCTTTCCGGTCAAAACCAGATTGCCATATGTATTAATTATATGGCATGTACAATAATAAGTAATAGTTAGCATATATTGTTATTATATGGCATGTACAATAATAAGTAATTGTTAGTATATATTGTTATTATTATTGATATAGTATATCAAATTAATGATGAAAATATACATAATTCAATAATATTGTAATATATTAATAATATAGTAAGAATGATAATAAATAGGAGTATTTGGATGTATATTATTGTTATGATATATTAAACTATAATAATGAAGGTATATATTAATTAATAAATTTTTTTATATACATTAATGATATGGTACTTAAAATATTTGTATTAAAAATATAATATATTAAAATAAAATGTTGAAGAAAAAAGACATCCATATTGCAATTAAAGCATTAAAAAGAACATGGATATTTTCTAATGCATTGAAAATCATTGAGTAAAGTAAATAAAGTATAACAAATTCACCGTATTTTTTGTCTGTTATTTTTTATCATGTGTTGGAGGTAACTATAAAGTATTATGCAATTCATTTATGAGTAAAGTGAGTATTAATCTATTTTACTAAAAAATATTATTTGAAAGGTATTAATCGCTCCACTAAAAATTATTAATGGTTTTACTATTAAATAGTGTCAGCAATAAACTAATTTCACAATAAACAAATTTTACATTATACTAATTCCTAAAAAAAAATATCTTTCAAATATTTTGGAAAACTTGAACTTTTTTCTTTCTTGAACATGATTTGTAATTTTTTCATATATAGAGATGGAGATGATTTTAAAGCCTGACAATTTCGTTTCAAAAAGAAAAAAAAACCTAACAATTTAAAGCAATTGAACCAAAAAGACCTACCGAATAATCCTAAGGGCGAGGCTATTAACACCCACAAAAATATTTTGTTCACCCACTACTAAATAACTCTCTATATATTTTACTTATTTTTTTATTTTGCTTAATATACCCCCTTGAAATTTACTACTATAACCTTAATTTAATAATTAGATAATTCACTAGATATGCATATCCACCAATTTGAAATTAAAAAAATAGCACACCAACACCTCTTTTTTTTTTTTTTACAGTGCCGACCCAACTAACCACCATCACCAACCTTATTTTCTTTCTTTATTTCTTCTTTTTATTTTTATGGTGTACCAATTTAATCTCATTAAATTGTGTCTTTATAGTTTATATTTTCATGATCATACCTTTTTTTTTTCCTTTTTTTTAATGGTGTAATTGTGTCAGTAAAAAAATAGAAAAAAATGCGTGAATTCTGGGATTTTGAGCAGAATGTTGAAAGCGTGAGCGTTTAATAAATTTAATGTTAATTTTTTAATGAAGGGTATATTAGTAATTTTTATTAAATATATTCTTATTAAAAAATATTAGTGGGTGAACAAAGTATTTTTTTTTTTTTTGTTGAATAGCATTGCCATAATCCTAATTCATCGAATTTTAAATTGCTGCTTTAAAATAATGATTAAGAATCGTCTTCGTTCACATAAATGCCGCCCATATCTCTTAATCTACACACGCCATCAAAAGATATCAGCAACAACATTTATACTAAACTATCAAATCTTAATTAATATATTTAAATATTATTGTTATCATCTTTGTTTGATTTATGCAGACTTTAAAATGTTTTGGTTTGTGTTCATTCGAAGCAACATAAGTATTATATGAAAATAGTTTATAATGTTTATCATGAAATTATTTTAACATATTGAATATTTAACCAAAAAGTACCATTAATTTGGATTCAAGAAAAACTTACAACAATTACAATATAGTATAATACCACCGATTCAGATTAATGATAACCTTGGTTAAATATTCGATGCATTAAAATAATTTCATGATAAACTTATCATAAACCATTTTTATATAAAACTTATTCTCGAAATAAATATATATATGTTTAGTGTAGGTTTTGTGTGAGACTGTCTCATTCCATGAAATAGTAAAATTGACTATAAATTAGGCATTGCCGCATTAACACTTTAACATAAGTGAGTATTAATTTGAGTTGTCTCATATTATAAGACAGGTTCACCCATGTTTTTGCCGTTTATAAATCAGTGTGAAACTGTGAATATGAGTGTATGATAATTGATAAGTAACACCCACCATATATATGTCAAATTTACTTTATTTAATATGTAGAAAAATCCAATCTGGATTCTCAGATGTTATTTCCTAAAATAAAATTGTCAAACAACAAATTAAGATGGTTTTAACAGTTCTTGCTTAAATTATCTGTTGAGGGGAAAAAAAGAAACGAGTTTTTTATCTTGCAACAATTAATACTATTTTGAAAGGTCAATTTAGTGTTTAACGTCAATCCCCATGCTTTACTTATTTAAATCATTCATTATAACATTACTATTTTTGTGAATTAAAAATGCAAAAGTTATTCATTTGAGCGAAACGGCAATATGTATGTACCTAATTCGAGGTCTTTATACTTCTTAATTAGTTTGTTAGATTAGGGATCATATACAAAAATTACATTATGAACGAGTCTTGTATAAAATATTCATACTCCCTATTTATTTATTTTTAATTATTGTTTGGGTTAATTGCATATAAATGCACCACTTTTTTTCCAACTTTCAATTTAATCCTGAGCTTCACGATTAAATTATAAAAATTCAACATTTTAACGAATTTAAACCTGATACATATTTTTGTGTCTCCGCCCGTTTCCAACCGATATTTGGTAACGTGCCTCGCCTTTTTGTGTCTCCGACCAATAGCTGCCGAGACACGTCACCAAATACCGGTCGAAAATGAGCGGAGACACAAAAACATGTATCGAATTTAAATTCGTTAAAAGGTTGGGTTTTTATAATTTAATCGTGAAGTTCAGGATTAAATTGAAAGTTGGAAAAAAAGTGGTGTATTTATATGCAATTAACCCTTATTGTTTTAACATTTCAACCTAATTAATAAATACATATCGTCGTAGTTATTTTTTGGTCAAATATTTATTTTTTACTCCTATTAACTCTTTTTTTTTTCCTAAAAACATGTTCACCGTGGGTTACTTTCCCAGCAAAATATTAAATTGATTTTTACTCCCTCCCTTTTTCAATAAATATCTTTTTGAAATAAAACAACAAATTAAGATTATAAAATTTTGCCAATATAATTGCCATTAAAATCTTTAAATCATGAAAAAAAATGGAATAATTTGTAAAAATACAAAGTAAGTATAAGATTAATAAGGATAAAATTGGAATATTTGATGAAAAATCATCTGACATTTATTAAAAAAATAATGTAAAAACTAAAGTGATATTTACTAAACAGGGAGGGAGTATTAATTAAAGGTAACTTTGAAACAAATGTATTTTTTTTAATGAGTGTGTTTAACCTTAACACGGCAGTTAAAAAGAATGGAGAGGGTACATAAAAACGTAAATTTAATTTGATATAGTAAATGAGATTATACCTCATTAGAGCTGTCAAAGTGGGTTGGGCCCATTGGGCAGGCCCGCCCCGCCATCCTTAAAATGAGGGTTGGGTTAAAGATTTCTTAGCCCGTTTGGAAGCGGGCCTAAATGGGCTGGCCCGTTTGGGTCGCGGGCTTTTGCGGGTTGGGGCGAGCCGGCCCGCCTTAAAAAAAGTTTTTAAAAAAATTAATTTTTTACATTTTTTTGTACACTGTCAAGTATTATAATATCATTTTTATGGTTATTTTGTAATATTTATATTCATAGATGATGAATTTGAATTGTATGAGTCAATTTTTACAAATTATTATTGTAATATATTGTGAACTTCAATTTGTAGAAAAATGTTTTTCTAATTAAAGATAATAAATTTAATTTTAATATTTTTATAATGATAATTATCAAGATAAATTGTTTGATTATATTTGGTTTTGATGAATTTTATATATTAGAGCTTTTAAATTATATATTTTAATTTTTTTTTTAAAAATATATTAAAAAATTAAAAGTGGGCCGGCCCGCCAAAACCCGCAGCCCACCAATAAGTGGGTTGGGTTGGAATTTTGCAGCCCGCCAAGTTTTTGGACCGCATCGCCCCGCCAAAAGGCGGGCTTTTGCGGGTTTTAGCTCGCCCCCCTGACCCATTTTGACAGCTCTATACCTCATGCATAAAACCGTTTGATAGTGATATGAGGTTTTAACTTTAAATATGTCCGTGTCTTGTTTTCTTTTTTTAGGTATTATTTCTTGTAAATTAATTTCCTAATAGAAAGATTATTTTGTTAGCCTTCATATACTATCTTTTTTACGCTAATGAAATAGTATGTAATATGTGTTTATATACACGTGTGTGTTTGGAAGTTCCTACTATAGTTTTTCTAATATTAAATTGGTTTTTTTTTTGGTTTTGCTTGTCAAATTTCTTGCGCTTTATAATTTAGGATGGCATACAAGACATATATAAATCTGAGTTGGAAAATATATTAATTAGTAATAATTGAGAAGAATTTTCAACAAAATTGTGAATTTGCCATCAACTTAGGCAGATCAAGTTGGGCTAATTAAACTTTATTTAATTAAATATTGTTGACGAATATGACTATCATGTTGCACATCAAACTACATTTTCTGCATTAAATGCAAAAATAGAGTGCCAAACCTTCTCTATCATTTCTTGCCATTCACCAATAATTTATATTGTTTTGAAAGAAAATTGTGGACCCATTATTTTATTTTTCCCAAAAAAAATGGATGACAAGAAAGAAGCTATATAAGACTCGTTTATCTAATTCATAGTCCATTTTGTAGTTTCACCGTAAGAAATCTAGTTCTTTAGAACAGGTGTTACCCCATCCTTCTTGTTTTATTTATCGTTTTTTACACAAATTTTTTAAAAAATTAAATAATAATTTTTTTCCCAAAAAAAAAAAAGAAAAGAAAAAAAAAAGGTTTCTTGCACGCATTTAACAGCTATCAATGCAGGCCACATCCACACTCCTCCGGAAAATTCCATCATAATCCACATTTCATAGGATATGTGACATGTGGTATATTTTTAATTTTTAAAAGGAAAAATACATAGATTGTTTCACGACATAAGACATTATTGAGCAAAAAGTAACACTTATTTTGGTTAAAGTGTTAATGTGTTATGTTCAATTTATATTTTATCCCGTCATCTTGTAAAATGACACGATTTCAAACAAGTTAGACCTGGTAATTTTTAAAAAAGTTAGTTTTTCTTTTCAATTATGTGATACTTCCTCTGTTTTCTATTAATTTTTATATGTGGGATGATACTTTTTAAGAAAAAATATTTTATTAAAATTTTAGAATAATGAATGAATAATATTTTGAAATAAAGTGAATGTTGTGAGAATATTTTATTTATATTTTTTAGGTGTGAAAGTTATTGTGGAACGCTTAAAAAAATAAAGTGTAAAGTTTATTAGGAGACGAATGGATCGAGTATTTCCAATAAATTAATATTACTAGTTCATAGTAGGATTATAGTAACCAGGCAGATACCTCCACAAAAAAAAAATAAAAAAAATTAATAATAACACCTTTGAAATTTATACATATAGCTATAAAATTTGCCAAAAGAAAAAAAAAAGTAGTGAAAGTTACTTAAGATTTGCCAATAAAATTTTCTAATTATAAAGCCATTTTTTTTATCCACCCACAAATAATTTGTCTGCGTAAATTTCGTACACAAATTATTTGTGGATAAATTTTCGTAAACAAATGACTTGTAGGTAATTAAATATTTAAAAACTTTATTTTGTAGACAAATTATTTTTAAGTTGAGAAATTAAGATGTTACATAATTAGAAAATTTTATAGATAAGTTGTAGACAATCCTCACTACAGGAAAATTTTGTTGGAAGATAATTCTAATTTCGTAGACAGTTTTATATTTTCTTATAGTGTAACCTATATATATATGTGTGCGCGCTCGCGCGCGCGATATGATTAAATTATTATGTGTATTTATTATTTTTATTTTTATTTTTGTGTGTATTAATTATAATAGTATATAAATCTTAATACACATTAATTAAACCTAAATAAATGTATTATTGTACTCTCGCTGTCTCATCTCCTCCAATGTATATATAGTAACCACATCGAGTGCTCTCTAGCTCTCATAAATGTGGTCGTGATAAACAAAAGATTTAATAGTGACAATTGTGTGATTCAAATTATAAATTTAAAAATATTATCGTCAAAATGAGATCTTATTTTCTGAATCAACAGGGGAATTCACTTTTTAAGGAGAGTGTGTATAGAGTGAAATTGATTTATATATGAATTATTAAAGGGTATTGGTTGTTGTCATTGAAAAGTATTAGTTGTTTTTACTGAGAGTATTACTGGTTTACACCGAAGAGTCTTAATTCATTTTCACCGAGCAACTAAGACTCTTTAGTGTAAATCAGTAATACTCTCCAGTAAAAACAACTAATACTCTTCAGTGAAAACAACTAATACCCTTGATATATTTATGTATAAACTAGTTTCACTCCATACTTTGTTTTTTAAAGATAGATTGTATCCTTTTTTTCTTTTCTTTTTTTGTTGGACGAAATAAGATATTTTTCCGGAGATTTTTTTTATCGAGCATTTAAAAAGAAAAGAATTAAACTCTTAAGAGATGATTTAGGTACGTAGCTCCAAATAATTAAATAAAATAAGCATAAATAACCTTGGCTATGTTCCTAATTAGCTAGAGAGCTATTGATAATGTGAGGTGATAAAAAAATTATCAAATAATAATAAAAAAAGAATAAAAATTTATTATTAATGGCTAAATATAGATATGCTGTGAAAATACACTTAAATTATATATGTCACATAATAATGATCCATTTCACATAATAATTTATCACATAATAATTTATCAAATGTTAGGGATTGATGCCACCGTCTTTTCCACCATGAGAATGAGGGTTTTAGCGGGCCCAGGTTTCCTTGTTCAGATTGGCGCTGCAAACACACGAACCGAATCCCTTCTCTCCCTCACACACAAATATCACTAAGTTTTTTAAACTACTGACCATGTTCGTTTTGAATATCACTCTTCAAATGATAGCAATCCCCAAATATTTATAGTCAAATAAGTCAAACTTCCAACAGTAATTAAGAAGATTGAGATTAATCGGTGATTACTCTATCAATTTAAGATACACTAACTTGGTGAGATTATTGATACTTTAAAATTGTTTTATGATATATTTATTATGAACTATATTCATATAATACCTTACCTAACCAGAAAAAAAATAAAAAAATTGTACTGAATATTTGATTGAATTATTTAATCCAAAAGAAGAAAATGATGTGTGCGTGTTTATTTTTTATTTTTAACTCTTTGGTGTTTTGTTTGGAGTTCTCTTCATCTGGGATCTTGCATGCAATGCAACTGTTTTTTGTTTTTTTCCTTTCCCTTGAATTGTTTTATGGAATTGATTAATCTCTCCTATTTTTGTGGTGGGAATCCAATTTTTAGTTAATTAGTTTGGATAATTGTCGGACGAGATATATTAGTGAGCTATTAAAGTTGGTCCAGAATTTGGTATGAACCACTAAATTGACTAATTTTAGGGTGCATTCAAGTGCATAACATGCACTTGAATTTTAAATTCAATTTTGACTTCAATTTTGATTTTTTCAAAATACATACAAACACACCGAACTGTATTTTTTTTTTTTTACAGTTGTGGTATTGCTGATTCCTTCTTGGGGTATTACTTATGTCTTCTTGGGGTATTGTTGATTTCTGCTTGATTTTTTTTTTCAAAATTCAAGTGTATATCATGCACTCAAGTGCGCATTAGAATTACTCTAAGAAAATTACTTTAGCTGATAGTAATTCTGTCATAGCCTGTCATTGTAGATTTTCTAGCATTATTATGTCATTAAGTGACAATAATCTTATTATTAAATATTTTTAACTAGAAAAATTATAATGACATGATTATTATCAACAAATGTCAATTTTTCTGTAGTGTTCACTTCTTATTAATTCGTTTTCTGTTAATCGGATTTCGGATTCACAAGAAAATTTGTTTCCGGGAATCGGAATCAAATGCAATAAGAACGGAATTGAAAATCACACAAGAACACCAGATTTACGTGGTTCGGAGATGAATACTCCTACGTCCACGGGATCCGAGAGGATAGAGTATTTCACTAAGAAAAGAATTGGAAGTTACAAGTTACAATCTCACACAATCTCTCGTGTATGCTCTCACAATGAATTCAGTTCACTTCTCTCTCAGTTGAGAAGCCCCTTTTATAATTATAGAGATTGGAAACGAACCCTAGATTCGATTCAGTTGTAACAAACTCAAAGTAAAGGTAGTTATCCAGCTGGCTAACAACTTCAATAACCGCCATGGTTGATTCAGTTAAAACCGCCTTCGAATTAGCTTCAATTTGGTGTACTTCGCGAATAACGAACTTCAGGATCAGATGACAAGACCTCCTCTGGCTCTGGTCTCTTTCACCAGATGATCTCTGGTCCCAGACCTCCTCTGATAGACCTCCTCTGATGACTTATCTACCAGACTCGTCTGACCAGACCTCACCTGATGGACCTCCTCTGGTAGCTCACCTGCCAGACTCCTCTGGTCAGACTTCTCTGGTCAACCTCATCTGGTCCACCTCCTCTGGTACCCCAAATTCACCAATTCTCACGGCTAACACTTTACCAACATAGCCTCCTACTGAATTAAGCTCAGCAGACTACATACTTCACATTTGGTCCTTCACAATTCTCCACCTCAGATGAGAAGTATCAATCCTCTCCTCCTCTCCTCCATGCTCCAGCTTGGGCCTAAGGAACATCCCATACACTCATCTTTACCAATTCAACACATAATTTGAATTTCGTCCCTGGTAAAGACTTTGTACACATATCTGCAGCATTGTCCTATGTAGATATCTTCTGGATGAGAACCACTCCTTTATCAATGATTTCCCTTACAAAATGCAACCTTACATCAATGTGCTTTGATCTCTCATGGAATACTTGATGTTTCACCAGATGAACTGCACTCTGATTATCACAATGAATGACCACAGCCCTTTGACTTATCCCAAAATCCTTGATTATGCCTTTCAACCACAAAGCCTCCTTAACAGCCTCAGACACTGCAACAAACTCTGCTTCTGTAGTAGACAATGTAACTCCACTCTGCAGAACAGATCTCCAGCTCACAGCAATATTGTAAAGTGTAAAGATATACCCTATTAAGGATCTTCTGGTGTCCAGATTAGCAGCAAAATCAGAATCTACAAATCCTTCCAGTGGACTCTTCTGGTCACCCATCCTCTCAAACATCAGACCCAGATCAGATGACCCTTTAAGGTATCTGAAGATCCATTTCAAAGCTTCCCAATGTAATCTCCCAGGATTAGCCATGTATCTGCTCACCATACTCAATGCATAAGCTAAGTCTGGTCTGCTGCAGACCAGAGCATACATCAGGCTTCCAACCCCACTTGCATAAGGTATTTTCATCATTGTCTTCTTCTCTTCATCAGACTTTGGTTCTATTTCCTTAGATAATTTGAACTGTTGTCCCAGAGGAGTTGACACAGCTCTACTCTCATGCATGTTAAACCTCTTCAGGATCTTCTCAATGTAACTCTTCTGGGATAAGAATAGTCTTCCAGCTTTTCTGTCCCTAAGAATATCCATTCCAAGAATCCTCTTAGCATTTCCCAAGTCCTTCATATCAAATCTAGCACTGAGCTTCCTTTTGATACTCTGAATCTTCAGAAGACTTTTACTGGCAATAAGCATGTCATCTACATAGATCAGAAGATAGGCTATCACATCACTACCTTGCCTTTCCAGGTATACACAAGTATCATACTTGCTCCTTACAAATCCAATGGATAACATAACTTCATTGAACTTCTTGTGCCACTGTCTTGGACTTTGCTTGAGGCCATACAATGATTTCTTGAGCAGACACACTTTCCCTTCACTCCCTGGTTCAACAAACCCTTCTGGCTGGTGCATGTACAGATCCTCAATAAGATCACCATACAGAAAAGCTGTCTTCACATCAAGTTGTTGTAGCTCCAGATCTTCTTGGACTACTCTGCTCAGAAGTAATCTGATTGAACAATGCTTAACAACAGGTGAGAATACCTCATTGTAATCAATTCCTTCTCTCTGAGTAAATCCTCTGGCAACTAGCCTGGCTTTAAACCTCACCTGATCTTTCACACCAGATTCAAGCTTCCTTTTAAACAAACATTTACAACTGATTAGCTTTTGTCTTGGTGGCTTATCAACAAGAATCCAAGTATGATTCTTCTTAAGAGACTCCATCTCTTCTGTCATGGCTGTCACCCATGACTCCCTATCATCACACTCAAGGGCTTCCCTGTAGTTTTTAGGTTCTTGGTACTCTATGGCTTATGCTGTAACAAGTGCATAAGAGACCAGATCCACACGGCCAAACCTTGCTGGAGGATGTATTTGTCTTCTGGATCTGTCTCTTGTCAAACTATAATTTCTCAAGTCTACTTCTGGCACTTCCTCCTCCTCTTCTGCAGGTGCACTGTCCTCATCTGATGACCCATTCTCTCCTGCTTCTTGCTCTGGTTCAGAACCAGATGAGATATCATGCTTGTCATGATCAGGCTCCACCTCTACTTGAGTAATTGGCTCAGAAATAACACCATCCATCTCATCAGCTGATGGCCCTCCATCACCTCCACCAGACTTGTATCCCATCTGTGGTTCATTGAACACTACATCTCTACTGGTAATACACTTCTGGTTTCCAGACTCCAGACACCACAACTTATACCCCTTAACACCTTTTGGATACCCAATGAAAACACATTTTAAAGCTCTAGGTTCAAGTTTGTCTTGCCTCACATGAACATAAGCTAGGCACCCAAAAACTTTCAACTTTGAGTAATCTGATATCTTTCCATACCAGACCTCATCTGGGATTTTAAACTCAATAGCAGATGATGGCACTTTATTAATGAGATACACAGCTGTGTTAACAGCTTCCCCCAAAAAACTCTTAGGTAAATGAGCATCAGATAACATACACCTAACCCTTTCCAGAATAGTTCTATTCATCCTCTCTGCTAGACCATTCTGCTGGGGGTTTGAAGGAACAGTTTTATGCCTAGTAATACCCTTCTTCCTACAAAATTGTTGAAACTCCTCTGATAGGAATTCAAGCCCATTAGCAGTCATTAAGTGCTTGATAGTCCTGCCTCTCTTATTCTCAAGTTCAATCAACCATTCTTTGAACTTAGAGAAGGCATCACTCTTCTGTTTAAGAATGTAAACCCAAACCTTTCTGGAATAATCATCAATAAGGGTAAGGAAATACATGCCTCCACCATGAGTGGATACCCTTGCTGGTCCCCATACATCAGAATGTATATAATCCATCACCTCCTTGGTGGTATGCTTCCCTTTCTGGTATGCTTGCTTCTTTGATTTCCCAAGAACACACCTCTCACAGAATTCCAGCTTGCATATCCTCTTCCCAGGGATTGCTCCCTTCTTGGATAACTCCACCAGGCCCTTCTCACCAACATGTGCCAATCTCTTGTGCCACAAATTTACCTCAGAAGACCCCATGGTAACATCAGCTGATCCTGTTACAGTTCTTCCAATCAAAGTATACAAACCATTCTTGATCATCCCTTTCATAACAATTCTTCCAGATTTGGTAATTGACAGAATTCCTTTTTCTGTCTTGAATTCAAAGCCCTTAGAATTCAAAGTACCAAGAGAAACAAGATTTCTCTTCAACTCAGGAACAAACCTGACATCAGATAAGATCCTATCAACCCCATCAAACATCTTGATCTTGATAGAACCAGATCCTTGCACTCTACAACTCTCATCATTACCCAAAAGAACAAGACCTCCATCAATCTTCTCAAGATCCAGAAACCAGTCTTCATGTGGACACATATGAAAAGTACACCCAGAGTCCAGGACCCACTCTTGACTTAGTCTTTCATGACTAACCATCAAGACCTCTGCACTATCATATCCTTCAACCTCCACAACAGCTGCATCTCCATCTTGATCACCTTGATTGTCTTTCTTCTTTCTTTCAGGGCAATTCTTTCTCAGATGACCTTCCTTATGGCAAGTGAAACACTTCCTCTTCTCAACAAAATCAGATTTCTTCCCACCCTTATTCCATTTTCCACCATCCTTCTTCTTGGACTGAAACCCCTTATTCTTCTTGGATTGCACATTCAATCCTTCAGCAGGCTTCTTCCCATCAGTTTGGATCTGTAGAAACTTGGTTTTCAGGGCAGTTTGAACATCATCAAACATCACCTGATCCTGTCTTCCAAATAACAAGACATCTTTGAAATTTTCCAGAGACTTAGGTAGGGCATTCAACAGCATCAATAACTTATCTTCATCATCAATTGTAACATCCAAACTCTCCAGATCATCCACCAATCTGTTGAACTCGTCCAACTGATCACCAAGATTCTTATCTTCACTCATCTTGAAGACTTGAAGCTTCTGTTTCATGTATAACTTGTTCGTAACAGACTTGGTCTGGTATAACTGCTCCAGCTTATTCCAGATCCCAAGAGCGGTTTCCTCCTTCGATACTTCCCTCAATGGCTTGTCCCCAAGACACAAGATAAGCGCACTGTGTGCCTTCCTCTTGTTCTCATCCACCTTCGTCGGATTAGTTCCAGAAGCCACCTGAGCCGGTGGCAACAAGGCTTCGTACAACCCATTGTGTACCAGGAGTGCCTTCATCTTGATCTTCCATAAGCTGGAATCATTCTTCCTCGTGAACTTCTCAATGTCGAACTTAGTTGCAGCCATGATTGCTTCCCACAGACGGCACCACTTGTTAATCGGATTTCGGATTCACAAGAAAACTTGTTTCCGGGAATCGGAATCAAATGCAATAAGAACGGAATTGAAAATCACACAAGAACACCAGATTTACGTGGTTCGGAGATGAATACTCCTACGTCCACGGGATCCGAGAGGATAGAGTATTCCACTAAGAAAAGAATTGGAAGTTACAAGTTACAATCTCACACAATCTCTCGTGTATGCTCTCACAATGAATTCAGTTCTCTTCTCTCTCAGTTGAGAAGCCCCTTTTATAATTATAGAGATTGGAAACGAACCCTAGATTCGATTCAGTTGTAACAAACTCAAAGTAAAGGTAGTTATCCAGCTGGCTAACAACTTCAATAACCGCCATGGTTGATTCAGTTAAAACCGCCTTCGAATTAGCTTCAATTTGGTGTACTTCGCGAATAACGAACTTCAGGATCAGATGACAAGACCTCCTCTGGCTCTGGTCTCTTTCACCAGATGATCTCTGGTCCCAGACCTCCTCTGATGACTTATCTACCAGACTCGTCTGACCAGACCTCACCTGATGGACCTCCTCTGGTAGCTCACCTGCCAGACTCCTCTGGTCAGGCTTCTCTGGTCAACCTCATCTGGTCCACCTCCTCTGGTACCCCAAATTCAACAATTCTCACGGCTAACACTTTACCAACATAGCCTCCTACTGAATTAAGCTCAGCAGACTACATACTTCACATTTGATCCTTCACATTTTTAAATTAATTAATTGTAGTTAATTTTTAAAAGGATGAATTTCATATCAAGACCCAAATTTAGTTTGTGTCTCAATATAAGTAATCATTTTAAAAGTATCTCAATTCAAGTCTCAATTTTTACTTTTTTTTTTTCAATTTAAGGCTTGTTTTAGATTCTTGTGCCTCAATTCAAGACCCAACAAATAATTATTTTTAAATTAAATTCATTACATTTGAAAAATAATTAAAAAATTAGAGACATTCGTCATAAATAAAAAAATTATTTTTTATTAATATAACGAATATTTCTAATTTTTATTTTTATCATCATGTATTAATTTAAAGTTTTAAAAAATATGACAACTAGCATTTTAAAATTAAAAGTAACATTTTTTCATATAATCTTTCTTAATCGTATATGATAAAATGTTAGTTATTTATTTTAATTTCAAAATGTTAGTTATCATTTTTCTAAACAATAAAATTAAATCTTTAAATTTAACTAATACACGATGATATAGAAAAAAAATTAATTTTTTTTAAATTAATGATTTTATTTATTTATGACGAACATCTATAATATTTTACTTCTTTTAATATTGTATGAACTTAAATTGAAAATAATTATTTGTTGGATCTTGAATTGAGACACAAAAATTAAAAACAAGCTTTAAATTGAGAAAATAATAAAAATTAAGACTTAAATTGAGACATTTTAAAAATTAGTACTTATATTGGGACATAACCTAAAATTTGGGTCTTAATATGAAATTTTTTCTTTTTAAAAAATCCCCTAATTTATAGGTATTCTTAAAATAGTCGCATTCTTTTTTAAATTATTTGTTTTCCCTACCCATACCACTCTCCTCTATCTCTTTTATCAGGAGAGAGTGAATAATTAACGAGAGTAAATTTGTCAAAATTTTATATTTTTTAATTTTATTCAAAATTTTAAAAATAACACTTAACATAAAATTGATGGTTTCAAAACATATATAATACATTTTTTGAATTAGAAAATATTAAAGAAATCAAACCTATGTAATATAATAAAGAAAAAAAAAATATTCCATCGTTTAAGGATTTATTTGTTTTGATGGACAAAATTGATATATAATTATCCCATGTTCATGGCATAACAACTAGTCTAACGCTCTCTATGTGAGTCTAGGGGTGTAAGTGAGTTAAGCCAACTCGCGAGCTACTTATACTCAACTTGTAAAAAGATCGAAATCGACTCGAATCTAATCGAGTCGAGCTCGAGTTCAAGCTACTCGAGTAGCACATGAGTTCAAGTTCGAGCTTATAAGTACTCAGCTCGCGAGCCTAATCGAGCTTGCACAGTATTTACTATTTTGTCATTAATTTTATTTATTAATTATATTATATACAACAATATTTTTAAATATAAAATAAAATATATACAAATTGTACGCTTTCGTTCTTATAACTTCCAAAATCTGAATGAAAATCACGTCTCACAACCCACGAAATAAATTTTTATTTTTATTTTTTAGGGGAATATTTGTCCATCTGACAATGTTTTTCAATTTTAATGAATATTATTATATTTGTGAACTTTGAGTTGTTTAAATTTTCAAGTGTAGGTTATATGCAAGATTTAGACAAAAAAAAGGACTAAAATACGTTTTACACTTTATTTTTGTAAAATAGTAAAGTTATCGAGTCGAGTCGGGTGAACTCGAGTTTACGAGTCAAGCTCGATCGAGTTCGAATCGAGTTTCGAGCTTTGAGTATTGCATTCGAGTCGAGTTCGAGCTCAGCACTACTCGGCTCGACTCGACTCATTTACACCCCCATATGTGACTATCCGTGACCAATTATTTCGGATATGCATAGTAAATAATATTAAAATATCAGTCATTCTTAATTCACCAAAGCAAATATGTCCTGAATGTATACAGCTTTTTAAAAGCGTTTTAGATGTTGACCATTGACGTATTTTTATTTCTAAAGTCTTAATCTCCTAGCTTAATCAACATCACGAGCCTCCTAAGTATTAGGTGACAAGATCCCAAATTAAATTGAATCATTCCCCCTTTATATAAACCACATATTTATAATTAGGTGAACCATCAAATTTTGCGAAAGAATCAAGTTGATTATTAGAAAGAATCCAAAATAGGAGAATATTTAATATGGTAAACGATAACCCTTTCACTTTTGTACCCATATGACCAATTATTGAATTAAAATATTTTGAAGCATTGTTTGTCCATTTATCATTAAGAAAGTGGCCCAAATGGAGCAAAAAGTTGGTGGAAATTGAAACTACGAACACTCAAATGATATGGCCAATCGCACCCATTGAATTTGTCGAAGTATAATAAGTTTATCATAAAATTATATTAAAATATTAATAATTTTACCATAAATATCGATAGTTTTGCCACGATTATCATTCATCTGGGTTGGTGATATTATAATTAATGTAATTGTTGTAAAAAAATTTGAACTCAAATTTTTTATACTCCTGATTAAATATTTGATACTTTAAAACAGTTTTATAATAAGCTTATCATGAACTATTTTCATATAAATTTTCTTTGAATTTACTCTAGCTTAACCTTTACAATAGTATTCTTTCAAGTTTCAAATACTATGAAGATAATTCAATGAGATATCATATTACTAACATAAGTCACAAAAAATTTGGCACCTTAGGAAGGGCAAATAAATTAACAAAGTGAAGAAATGAGTTGAGGCTTGAATGATAATTTCAATAATTTTTTATATATAGTGAAGAGATAAGTAGGATTAAGTTTGTGTGGATCCATTTAATTGATATTTTGTGTAAATATTGAAATATTGGGAGAGCGGAGTTTGGGGTGAGTTTACTATTTTTTATGTGTGCAAAATAGCTATGATCCGCAATTGGAATGTACTGTTCAGTCCATATAGAAGATTAAAGTTAATATTTGGAATTGGATGATGGCAAAGAAAGGTCGACGATAATGAAACTTAAAAAAAAATGGTAAAGTCATAAAAAAATAAATTGAATGTGTTTTTTTTAATGAATTTTTACTTATAAAAAATATTGCATGGTAAGGTTATTAAATTAAAAAATTGCGTTCTTTACTAAAAATTGATTGAAGTAAGAGTATTTTTGTCTTCATCTTTTGAATAGTGGTCCATTAAATTCCACGACATTATAAATCCAATAATAATTTGGTGGGTACCTAATTTCGTAAGCCGTTCTCAATTTATTTGCACGACCTAATTTAGAATGCAACATGACTCTTCCCCCAATTTAAAGAGTCATAGTCCAATGATGCAAAGATATTGACATTCTGATATACCATTACATATATTCACGAATACTATTATGTGTACTTATTTATACTATAATATTTTATAATGCAAAATAATAATTATCAAGAGTGTAGAAGTCGAAAAATAGTTAGTCGGGCGGATTTAGAACGCCTAGATGGGGAACTAGTCGATAAGAGTTTTTTTTTTTCCAGTTTTTTACACTATATATATCTCAATAATATATAATAAAAAAATCATTTGATAACATTTAAATATGACTAATTTTTTTTAGTATATATATAAATCAAGAATTCAACGAATAATAATCAATTATATATATACATATATACAAACTATAAATTAATATAAATTAAACGACAAACAAAAATATATAAAAAGTTAACAACATAATATCAACTTCCATATGCAAATAGTTCAACTAGACAGTCACACATTTATCATATTAATTGAAATTCTCCAAACGACTTTGTTTCAAGACGGAAGAAAATAAAACATTGAATGTTTTGTCTGCCTAGACGGATTACACTATAAGTTGGTCGACTGATGAACGCCTAGGGGGGCCTAGAGGTATTTTTGCATCACTGATAAATATACCAGTAAATGTATCCAATGATATCCACCTTATATTATAAACAAAAGTTGATAAAGGAAAAAACTAAAACGTGATGAATGAGAAAAAAAAGTATAGTGTAACACTTATATGTACACTTTTTACGAAGATACAAAGATAAAATTTTCCAGAAAAGAATATGAATAATCTTACTCTAAGAATAAATTGTGGATAAGTTGAACAAATAGCATAAAAAATTTGATTCAATGTCATCACACGTGGCCTTGATTTTGACTCATAAAAAGCAGAACAGAATAAATATGTATGAAACGAAAGAAAAGAGAAGAAAAGAAAAGAAAAGAAGGTGGTCCAAATTTATTATTGGACTGTTCATTTTTGTCTCTGCCCAAAATAATACAATTTGGCTGATTTGTAACATATTACCTCACAATAATTCAGTAGCAACATTAATCTTCAAGAAATTCGTAAGTTATTTTACTGTCCATATTTTATTATTTCAAGTAATAAAAACAAATCTAACCTCGTGTACCCAACCCATAAATGTAAACCAAGTAAAAATTTCATTTGATTACCTTCTTCACCCAATTTTTTCTTTTTATTGTTCACCAAACTCATTTGCATTTCCTTATTAAAATAAACGATCCTCACAACTAAATAAGTCTAACAATAATTCTAAGTTGTGTTTGGATGAAGTCATTTTAAATACAATAAATTTGAAAATAAATTGATTTAAAAATTTATGGATTTTAAATGATATGTTTTTGCTAAGCATTTTATATTCATCAATTTGCATATTTTATCCAAATAAGTGAATTTAATTTACACCGTGGATTTAAAATTCATAGTCAAAATCCCTCCGTTCAAATACAACTTTACTTTATCTATTTTTTTCATAATTTTCATTAAATCAGGTACCAACAATAATTTAAAATACTAATTTAAAATTTGGATATGGGTGTTGTTTACTTTTAGATTACTACTACAATTTTAATTATAATTAGGTGATTGATTGATAGCAGGCATCAAGACAAAAGAAAGACTTGCGAATTGAAAAGGAGTAATCGACATCCTAAGAATCGTGCAATAGATTTGATTTTTTTGTGTACTTAGTACTTGAGAGTTGAGAGGACGAATTTTGACTAAGGAGATACAGAAAACAGCTTAAATCTGATTCATGGGAAGAATCTGACTTTTAGTTGGATTTGGTAAATGAAATGTTATTTTCATGATTTGATATGATATTCTGATTAAGATTTTAGCTTTACTCTAATAAATAGGGTGAATAAGACAAAGTATAGAGTGAAACTGGTTTATACATAAATCACTGAAGGGTATTAGTTGTTTTCATTGAAGAGTATTAGTTGTATTAACTGAAGCGTATTACTGATTTACATTAAAGAGTCTTAGTTGTTCAGTGAAAATGAACTAAGACTCTTCAGTGTAAATCAGTAATACTCTTCAGTAAAAACAATTAATACTCTTCAATGAAAACAACTAATACTCTTCAATGATTCATATATAAACCAATTTCACTCTATACATACTCAGTGAATAAATATTCAAATGTATTTTGAAAAGTTTTCCTTACATTTGAGTATTTATTCATATCAAATCATGAAAATAACATTTCATTTACCAAATCCAACTAAAAGTCAGATTCTTCCCATAAATCAGATTTAAGCTGTTTTCTGTATCTCTTTTGGTCAAAATTCGTCCTCTCAACTCTCAAGTACCAAGTACCCAAAAAAATCAAATCTATTGCACGATTCTTAGGATGTTGATTAAGATTTTAGCTTTACTCTAATAAATAGAGTGAATAAATACTCAAAATTTTTTTAAAAAAAATTCCTTACTATTATTAAAAAAAAAAATACTCATATTACTATCGAAAATTTACCTTTTATTAAATGCATTTTTCAGTAAAAATAGAAGCAATTTTCCAAAAATACACTTGAATTGCATAGTGCACCTGGTGCATACAAGACTACGTTATATCTCTAAGTATTACTCCTTCTGTTCCGCTATATGTTTTTCCTTTCTTTTTGTTGTTTTGTTTAACAAAATGTGTTTGTTTATTATTATATGGTGGACTGTAGAATAATGTGGAGTTGTGAAAAAATAAAGGACAATTATTTAAGAAAATAATTATTTATTAAAATATGGAGTACTGTTTTTTGTATTTTAAAAAATGAGAAACTTATTGTGAGATATCCAAAAAATAAAAGTGAGAAACTTACCATCCCAAAATTATTCGCAAACTAAATTGTGCACATTTTTTAAAAAAAATGCATTTTTTGAGTAATGTAGTGAAATGTGGATAAATATGTGTATATTTTGTGAGTGAAATCAATGTTTCCTTTTATAGAGTGTGCAAATAATTTTGAGACGAACGAATAAAATAAGTGTATGAATAATCGCAGAATAGAGAGAGTATCATTTAAGTATTTCGATAAAAAAATATATATATATATACACACACATACATATTAATAGGATTGTAACAAACTGAATCGATGCAAATATCATTGTATTCTATTCGTGTTCGTGAAATGATATTAAAAACATGAGCTTGTATGAATGAATGGATATAAATTAATAATAACAATAAATATTAATAATAACAGCATAAAGGCCATTAATTCCAACATGGATTATATATATAAAATTGAGGAAATAACTCTAAACTCGGTTCATATATAGAATTAGTATCTTGGCTCTAACATCCTTCATCGCCGTTCTGAATGTGGTTGGGACATCTTATAAAGTTATGCAAATGTAATATTCAAGAAATCATTGACAATAAATGGGATTAACTTACTACACCAGAGTCATAAACAGAAGGATAAGAAAGACGGGTTGTAGACTCGATAATCTTCAGAAAAAACGGCCTGCAAAAAGGAGCCTCGACGGATGAATAGGAGGGCTTGTCCCTCTCCATCAATCGGCTTTTGAATCAATAACTTTTCTGGCAAACGAGGGTAAGCAGAAAGCTGCGGAATGGATCTACGCACAGAAACAAATTCATTAGAGCTCGTCTTTAAATAACAGCAAGAATTAAGTATGGTAATGTAGTACCTCAGTGTTGTAAAACTTTAATGGTTTGGAATGACTATCGTCTATTGGGTTAACCGGATGTTTAAAATCAACGGGAGGACCCTCTGTCGAACACAGCATGAATCCGATGACACCACTGAAACGAAGATATATACCATTTTCAGTGATATGATGAACGAATTGAATAACATAAAATTCGACAAAGTATTATAGAGTGAAAATGGTTCTACATGAATCATGGAAGAGTATTAGTTGTTTTCACTAAAGAGTATTAGTTGTTTACACTGAACGGTATTACTGATTTACACTGAATAGTCTTAGTTGTTCAGTAAAAACAAACTAAGACTCTTCAGTGAAAAAAACTAATACCCTTCAGTGAAAACAACTAACACTCTTCAGTGAAAACAATTAATACTCTTCAGTGATTCATGTATGAACCAATTTCACTCTATACATACTCATAAAATTCATTTTCCTAACAAAAGAGAGAATTGCCTTGGGTAAGTGGGAACTGTGGTCCAAGCATAATTGATGGAGCCTTTGAAAACCTGGCGGCAATTCGCCACAATATTTTCAATAATGTGCATGTGAAGCCATATGCTTTCAGCCTGAGTGCATACCACACCTCCTGGACGAAGAGCCTTAGATATCGACTCAAAGAAAGGCTTTTCGAACAATTCCTGTGCGGGACCTGATTACTCGTACAAAAACAACATTAGAAAACTGACTTTAAACTAGTTAACGAACCCCTTATGTTGAACATAAACGCATATTACCAATTGGGTCCGAAGAATCTACTATAACTGCATCATAAGTTCCTTCTGGCACAGCCTTGAGAAAGGCAACTCCTATAAAGATTGGACGAAATTAGTGTGATAAAAACATTTTTAAGTCCACGAAAGGGGAAGAAAAAGCGGTGAATGTACCATCTCCAATGTGCAATGTCACACGGGGATCATCAAATCCCACAGCTACACTAGGGAAAAATTGTTTGGAGACCTGGAAGGAAGGATCAATATCAATTAGCTTTAACTAATCAGAATCGCTTTGATTAAAGTTAAAGAAAGAGATTTTCATGTTACTATAAATGCAGACCGTGCATAAGTATGGCCAAGTAGGCTTTAAGCAATCGTGTGTGTTCACGTGTGTGTGTGTGTCAGAGAACAAAGGGTCATTTAATTAATGGATGAGAAATAAATGAAAAAAGAGTGAAATTTTTACTCACGTCAACCACCATTTTGTCGATCTCACAAATATCTATCTTCTCAACAGATGAATGGCGAGCCACCTCACGCAAGACACCACCATCTCCTCCTCCAATTACCAAAACCTGAAGAAAAGAAAAATGAAATCTAAGTAAATCATTAACCAAAGGAAATATCTATATATTTCTGATGTCTTTGCACCAATCAAGCAACTTGAAACTGGTCATGATGATGCACTGAGATTTATTTCAATTCTTTCTATATTATGAACTTTCTACAATGCTATTGAGTTAAAGACTCCGAGAATGATTACTTTTTTTGGGTTCGGAATTGAGCAAAGTGGGAGATGAGTGATCATTTCTTGATAAGCGCATTCATCCCTCTCAGTGAGTTGAATCACACCATCCAAGACAAGAACCTTTCCATAAGTTGATGACTGCAGTAAAATGATATGCATTTAGAAATATTAAAGAAAATTAGACATAGTAAACAAACAAACGAATGCTAGGGACTCTTTCTCTAGCAGAAAGTACCTGAAAAACAATTACATTCTGGTAATCAGACTTCCCCTGGAATAATATCTTTTCTACCTTGAATGAGTGTGCTTCCCCTGCATATTTCAACATATATATACAACGGATTATGACTTCATTCGTAATTAATTATGCTCAGGAAGCCGGTGACTTCCAAAATTAAAGATATGAGGCTTCAAACACCTTCATTTAACAAGCTAAATAACAAATTTCCAATTTCTTCCGTCCATGAAAAGTATGCTCAGTTTTTTGTACATGTTTCAATGCGATATGTCGAAACATATTTTCCATAAACAATCACTTTATTCATAAATGGACCTCACAATTCGCCGCAATACCCTCCAACATTGCATTAAACCACGTGCAAAAAGCTGAACATACTTTTCAGGAAGTATTTTTTAAGCCCAATCACAGATTATTAAAAGGTAAATGATGAAGAACGATAATAAACTCTTCAGTTTCTATAAAACATGAATTTCAAAAACTCATATTCGTACATCTATTCCGAAATCGAACGAACACACACACACACACACACACTATAAATTTAAACTGATAGAGAGTTAGATACAGCAGGAATTCAACAACATCGCGAGTATATAACAATGACAAATATAAATATCTACGACTACTCGTATCTGTTTAAATAGCAACAAAGAGATACAACAAATTACCAGGCCACATTGGGCTAATCTCCGAGAACCACCCGGGAATGACAGAGGGGATGGATTCCGGCACCTCCGCGCCGCCGCCGTTGTTAGCTTCCATCTCGAACTGAAACGCCGCAAATTCACAAACTGAGGACCAATTCGCCGCTACTTAAATAGATAAGCTATCGGAGAATCGGAAAAGGGCAGGTAAGGACCGCACAAAATATGGAGGAAATCTCGCACACAGTGAGGGTGTGAGTGCGTGAGAATTGATTAGAGAATCTGGTTAGGAGAGAGAGAGAAAGGCGCACGTTATCGCTCTTCGCTTCTTTTGGAATGACTCACCTAAGCTTCACTTTTCATTGCTTCGATTTATGGAGTAGTGTTATTTACTACCGATCCGACCGACTTTATCGTATTTAAAGTAAATTTTTAGTTGGATTTTTTTAATGGAGAGATTTAAATTTCCCACGCATCTAATATTTTTTTGAGTAAAAATACTAGACAAAGTATAGGGTGAAACTAGTTTATACATAAATCCGTGAAGGGTGTTAGTTATTTTCACTGAAAAGTATTACTTCCTTCGTTCCATAATAAGTGTTTGCTCCACAACTTTTAAGACAAAAATGTAACAAGTAGTATTTTGTGGGGTATAAAGTGAAGAAAGTGGTTGAATTGAGTGTATTGTGTGCCCAAAAAGTAAAAAATAATGACAATTTCTGTAAATATGTGAATATTGTGAAGGTGGAATTTTGTGCAAACAATTGTGGAACGGACGAATAAGGAAAGTGTGCAAACAATTATGGGACGGAGGGAGTACTGGTTTACACTGAAGAATCTTAGTTCATTTACACTAAAGGGTCTTAATTGTTCGGTGAAAATGAACTAAGACTCTTCAGTGTAAACCGATAATACTCTTCAGTAAAAATAATTAATATTCTCCAATGATTCATGTATAAATCAATTTCACTCTATACATACTCAAAATACTATAGTATAACACGGCTTGCGACACAAATTCATGGAATATATCTCATACATGAGGAAAAATGGTTTATAATAAATTTATTATAGAATTATTTTAAAATACTAAATATTTGATTAAAAATATAGATAATTTTATCAAAAGTATTATTAATTTGGATTCACAACAATTACAACATGGCAAACTCTCGGTGCACTTTTCAGTGTAATTGAAACAAATTTTTCAGTGAAAATATGACCAACTGTTGAGTGAGTACAGCATATACCAAGTGCACAAGAGAGTTACTCTTACAACATAATATTACCGATTCAGATTAATGATACTCCTAATGAGATTATCGATATTTCTAATCAAATATTCGATACTTTAATATAGTTTAATGATAAGCTTATCATGAACTATTTTCATATATTATACTTTTGCTCTTGTTTATCAGTGTTATCTATATTTTTTTCCTGATTAAAAAGATGATTTTTATATAAAATGTGATTTTTAATAAATTCAAATTAAATTAAAAGAAGAGTGATATTTAATAATAGAGATTCTAAAAATAAGTGTTCAAAGTAAATTGCACATACGGGTATTTCTTAATTTATTCAACTATTTATATAATCGATACATGTATATTTAAAATATATTTACCGATCAATCACCAATATAATGAACAAATAATTTGAATTGTTGGAACTTGGAAGGAAATTAGATTTTATTTCCAACAAATATCACCACATTAGTATAATTTTTGGACTTTGTTTTTACCATTGAAGGAAAAAAAAAAGTATTTACAGAGTATTATATTTATTGAAGTATAATGACCTTGAACTTTTCCATCATTACAAGGAATAAGCTGATTAGTGTTTATTAACACGATTAATCAATGATCATCGAGGAAATAAGTGATGTACAATAATTTAGAAGTACAGTATAATTATAATGATGTAAAGTACAAACATATATAATCACTTTTTGGCTGCTCTAAGAGAGTGTTTATATCCCCTAAAAAAATGCAACTATAGTAATCAAGTTGTTTTCTAAAGCTAATGATGATAAAAACGCTGATTGTGGTATTATTATTTTCATATGCCTAATTATATATATATATATATATATATATATATATATATATATATGATTTTAATATGATCTTATATCACTTATATAGTTTAAAATTAATAATTAAATGAATTAATATCGCATTTTTCTACAAGTTTAGAATTTTTAAATTTGTTTAAGGAGGAATGATAATGATAGTAGTGATGAATGAAATGAGTATATTCCTAAAGATTGTATTGTTTGGATGATTGTGGGAATCACTATCATAACCATTGATTTTGTTTGGTTTGGAAAAATTCTTTAGGAATGGAATCAATTTAAATGTGATATTTTTTTAAGGAGAATACTGTTATTTTAATAACTTTTTGTTTAAATATTTCTTCTATTTCAGAAAATAGAGTAGGAAATAATTTAAATAATATGCAATATTCATTTTGACTTTTAACCATAATATAATATGAAGGTTGCAACTTATGATAGAGTAATAATTCGATATATGTACATTTTAGCATTTATATAATAAAAGAATTTTGTCCATTGAAGTTTCATGTATAGTACTCTCTCCGTTCACCAATTTTTTTTACCCATTTTTCTTTGTCGACCAATTTTTTACTCATTCCCATTTTAAAAATAAACACCACACACGAATAAATAAATGGATTCCACAATACCTCCTACAATACTCTTACTTTATCTATTTTTTTAATAAAATACTAATTAATTTTTCAACAACAGTGGGATAAAAATTTTGTAAACGAAAGAATACATAATTAACCAGTATTACTTTAATTTGTTTCTAAAGACCATGAAATACCCTTTTTTTTTTTTTTTTTTTGAGGAATGGGCCATGGAATGAAACCATTCCCCCATTCTTGAGGAATCGGTGATTCCTCAATTCCTGGGCTACCTCTCTATAATATTTTACCAAATAAAATATAGTAATTGATTCATCAAAATAATAATAATAACTTAACTCATAAAATATACTACTTATTTAACCTGTTGAAATTTTCCCAGCTAATTCTGAAAAGGAGGGTTGGCATGATCACAATGGAATTATTTTTCGATTTTCCTTATAAATGGCAGTGAGGATAGCATTTTGTGTATATGATAAATAATATTTTTACCTTTTAAAAATATAAATATATAGTAATCCCTCTTATTCAATTTTGATTATTCATTTTTTTTAAAGAAGATATTTTTTTGTTTTTCCTACACAAAATAGGAAAAGTAACCCTACAATCTATGTTGCACAGGTGCGGGTGCGGGAGTGCGGGGGCGATACGATACGGGTACGAGGATACGAATTTAATAAAAACTTAGGGTGCGATTCGTCAAGGATACGCCTGTTTATTTATATTTTATTATATATAATACTTAAAAAAACAAATATATTTTAAAATTTTGTAAATCGAATGTATATAATTCACATTTTCTCTGACCCAAAACTTAAACATATTCAATATCAAAAATTAATTTAAGTTCCATTAGCCTAATACATACATCATAACAATGATTTCAATATAAAACAAGTGTCACATTGTCAATTTAAATTATATTATATAATAAATTTCAATTGAAATGACATATTTAATGCTTAATAAGTAGGATTCGCGAGGAGGATTCGAGTATCCGTTAGTGGATTCGCCACGTGGCAGTCGGATTCGCCACGTGGAGAATCCGATTGCGGATTCAAGGATCGCACCCCTTTTAAGGGGCGGGTGCGAATCCGATACTGCGTTGTTATATTTATAGAAAAATCCGTGCATCATAGCCTACAATTTAAAAACATCATTTATTTACCCTATATGTCACTATATAAAATTAAAAAGACTCATTCACCCATAAATAATAAAGCAACCCCTCCTCCATAAAGTATAAAAAATTCATTTTCATTATATATTTATACTAATAAACAATTTTTTATAAATTCCCATGTTATTTTATTTGGAATAATTAAAATTGAATAGGAGGGATTAATAAACTATGAAGAATGTCAAAACCATTCAAATTTCTGTGTCCAGCGAATGTTTTTTAGCATCAGCTTTTCATCAAAAAAACATTCCCACAGCACCAAACATGGCTCCTCTTAATTAATATCTTATTATATATTAATCAAAATATATTGCATACTTTAGTTTTATTTTTCATATTGTATTTTATTCGTTATTACTTTTAATCATTTCGCATGTTGATTAATGTGTTACATTACTTCTAAATACACCGTGTATTTATTTATAATAATCAATTAGTTATAGTTAGGGATTTAATATGAAGAATTGCTCGTAATAGTTATCTTAGATAAAATAACAATTGAGATGTGAGACTTTAAAAACCATACTATTAATTATGACTTTGATTAATAAATTCATGCATCACATCACCCTTCTTTAGCTTTATTGTATTCAGATGATGCTTTACAATTATTACCTTTTTCCCTTTTCTTTTGGTCCTCTTAATTATTATCCTAAACTTTCTCATGAACTGATGCTTTATTCCAATTTCTGTAAAAAATAACTAATAAATAATGCATCCCATCAAATTCACAAGAATAAACCCTTTATTCCAATTTCCAAGCACCAAGGTTTGAAAATCGAGGATTTGTTATTATTTTTTCGTTAATCATAACCTTCATGTCATAAAGAAATCAATTTTTTTTTTTTCGATAAATGTTAGTGGTTAGATTAATTTACCAAGTCCTTTAATACTTCAAGGGGCCGTTTAGTTTGTGGGATTGTCTGAGATTGTCTTTATAATCCCAGTTAATCTCGTGTTTAGTTTGAGTGATTGCACATGACCATGACCCTGGATAGACTAGAACGACTATCTCGTGTATAATTCTGGTTCTTCTCGATCCGTTTTTCGATAGTCGTTCTAATTCAATCCTAGCTAATCCAATCATATTCCGTAAATCAAACGGCCCCTAAGAAATCTACAAGTCCACCTTATAACTCTCATAATTCGTTCCCAGAGGAAATCGAACCCGAATTACTCACTAGAATGAGGAACCAGGTAGCTAAAGAAATCAAATGTATTCCCAAGTAATATAGATATGAAAGTCGGTACGACGTCAATATATAAATGAGCAGTTTAACATAGTTTAAGAAATAGTTTTTACGGTTCAATTGATTCAAGGCAACGTTACCTGAACCATTTTGAAGGGTATAAATTATTTTACTAAAGAGTATTGTTGTTTTTATTAAAAAATAATATTCTATTGAAAAAATAGATAAAATAACAGTGTTGTGGGATATTGTGGAACCCAACTATTTACTTGTGAGTGAGGTTTATTTTAAAAAAGGAAATGAATAAAATATTGGTGCACAACACAAAAAATGCAGGTAAAAGATCGGTGAATGTATGAAGTATTAGTTATAAAGAGTCGAAGGGTATGCATTGTTTAACTAAAGTGTGTTAGTTATTTTTTGTTCTACTAAAAATATTGTATGGTAATTTTTGTATAAACAAGTTCCAATATATGCTCTCGATTTATACTTCGTATTTATATTTTTAAATAATATAGTAGTATTAGTCAATTTATTAGAAACAATTATTAAAAATATAATATAGTAGTATAAGTCAATTTATTAGAAACAATTATTTCATTAGAATGTGTAATTGATTTTTATATAAAATGATAGTTATGATTCTTATGAATCAATTGTTTGATAAAACTGTTTACAACTCTAAAAATTATTGTATATAGTTTTCTTTAATAAAAGAGATACTGTATATTTTTAAAATATTTGAATTATGTTTACATTTAAATATTATTGAATTCGATGTAGTAAATGAGATTTATCATTTTATTTCAATATCTCTCGCAATTCCAACAAGAATTTGGAGATAAAAGAAAAGAAGAAATCAAAGAAGCATACTCCTTTCACGGCAAAAATTTGGATGATGCCGTCTCATGGCAAGATACAATACAAATTAACACCCACCCAAAATCCCACCCTCGGCAAAGTGTTAATGCGTCAATGCCCAAATTATAATCCATTCCATTGTCTCATACCACGAGACAGTCGCACACAAAACCTACTCTTCTTCTGTCCATTTTATAGTTCAAGAATTCAACCACTTATCTATGGATACTCATACACTAGTGACAGATTAAACACTTACAACCCAGAATCATTAATCATCAACCACAAAAATTGGTACAACTTAGACACAAATACAACATAATAACACAACAAGATTCCTGTTAGACTAAACAACATCAATCCATATCAAATTTCTAAGTCACAAGATAAGCTCCATACCTTTGATCTTCAATGTGCATTTCCTCATCAATACAAGAACATACGGTGGTAAAAACGGACCACATCGGAGTTAAAAAAGAGCGAAAATCCGAGGCATTACCAATCTGATGTAAAAAAAGGGTCCCAACTCCCAAATGCTAACCTAGCTTTGTTTCCTCTTCTTTTCCAGAAAAGCAAAATTCCTCTGGAATTCAACAATCGCTTGCACCAAATGCCAAAACCCTATCTCTGGCCAAAGAACCCTCGGAGACGAGAGAATAGAGGCCCCACTCTGCCACAAGAGGAAATTACTTAAACGGGTCTCGCCAGAAGACCGTATAATAATATCTGGATCAGGCACAACTCCCATATACATACGTTTCTCGACATCCGCAACACAAATTAGAGGCTCGTCACCATCTCGTTTCTCTTGGCAAGTTTCTTCAACAGCGTGCACTATCTCGTCTGTCGATGTGTAGGCAATGCATATTGAGAGTACGGCCTTCGAATTCTGTGCTGTTGCAGTCATGGCTCGTTCGGCCGCTAGCTTTATAGGTTTGCTCAAGAGTTTAAGGTTTCCGATAAAGTGTACTCGCACTCCATAACGGTTGACTATACTCTCTTCCTCGAGTAACCCTTCGATTTTCTCAAGAATCAATTGCATAGTGGATTGGACTTCTTCCGGTCTTCTTTTGAAATTTTCGATGCTGAAAGCGTATATAGTAACATACACCACATTCAGCTCGTAACAGTATTTTAACATATTCATAAGAGCTAAGAATCCAACCCTATGACCAACTCCTTCTTGTAAACCTTGCTTCTTAGCATATCTACGATTTCCATCCATGATAAACGCAACATGTCTCGGAATAGGACCAACAGATAGCACTGAATATATTACTCTGCGTAAAAAACTGCCCAAACCTTCAATCAACTGCGTTGTTCGATTACTACTTTGTTTCTCCATAAACACCTCAGATAGAAGTGCAAAAATGCTTAAGCCAGATTACCTGATAACCATAATGGAAAGGTTTAATCTATTGCCTTATATACAAAAAACCACATATAATATAACCATAGTGAGCGAGAGGATAGGGGGAGGAATGAGACGAATAAGCGCTCACAGGTCAAGTAAACTATCAACTCTTATCACCTAGCTATAAGCCCTGTCTTTCCACAAATATGGATTTTAAGCTAGAAAAATAGTACTCCCTCCGTCCCAATTCTATTTTCCCATTTGCCAAAAAGGTTCGTCCCAATATCATTTCTCATTTCCCAAAGTAGAAATAAAGTGCATTCACCTTTTTAAATTTCATCTCACAAAAAACTACTTTATTCATTTTAGTACTACGATTCAACTCCCGCAATAAACTCCGTGTAAAGTCAAACGGGAAAACAAAATTGGGACGGAGGGAGTATATAGATTGCCAATATCGTCATGCATTAAAGAAACTGGAAAACAAGGTGGATCTTTCGGGATTTCCCTGAGAGTGTCCAAGCAAATTGAAACCATAATTCCCAACTTGATGTTTTGATCTTCTACAGGGCATCAAAATTACTACTTTGACCATATGAACAAAACCAATATATCTTGGCTTCTTCGAAAAAACAATTCACAAGTACAATTTTCAACTAATGCCTTCAAAATGATTAGGGAATGAATAATCAATGGATGCACTGAAGGAATTTACTAAAAAGAATCTATTCTTCAGATAACTAAACAGAACATCTGCAGTTTGCGTTAGATAAGCTCTTCGGATTTCAGTCAACTAATGGGAAAAATCAATTTGTGCAATAGATCCATAAAAGGTATACAAATCCATTGTTCACTCTAACTTAACTACAAAATGAAGAAAAAAAAGTCCAGCAAATCAAAGAGGAACCTAATTAATCCCTCATATTACTATGTGCATCCATTGAGGCAAAAATCTATTTATATGCAGAAATCTACGAGCGAATAGAGGCACAATTGAACAGAATTGCAGCACTTTGTGGGTGTGGGTTAGGAATGCATCAAGCATGACTCACCAAATATAAATGCATCCATCCTCTCATACCTAAGTTACTTTTCAAAAAAATTATTTGCCCTATTATTTGAGGAATATGTCTAACATTGCAGCTCGAGATATAAGATTCAAAATTTAACAAAAAAATAATAATAATAATAATAGCGCAACCAGCGGCGGTGCCGGAGAAAAGACGGCGGCTATGTCAATCGAATGGCGGAGGGCCGCTGGCAATCGAGATTCAGAGTAATAATTGAACAAAAAAAAAAGAAGGGAAAATAGTACCTGCAGGGCAACGACGGAGAAACGGCGGCGGCTGCTGCCGGAAAAGCCTCGATTTGGGGGAAGGATCGCGGTTTCTTTTTCCTTCGTTTTTACCAGGTTTGCCTTAAACCCAACGTCAAATATTCCCTATTAAACTATTTTCTTCTCGTCAATGATGTTTTCACAGCCCTACTACTTTTTCTTATTTTTATATTACTTTTTTGACTGATAGTATTAATTTCGGTGCATTTACGTACTCACTATGTCTTTTGAAAGTGTGCAACATTTTCTACACGTGAATTAATGCAATATGTTGGAGGTTATTTAGGGGTCTTATAAGGTCCGTTTATGAATAAAATTACTCCCTCCGTCCAATATTAGTAGACCTACTTTTTGGGTAGTTATTTTTTGTCATATGTTGGAGGGTATTATGAGGTATTGTGAGGTTCATTTATCAATAAAATTATTGTTTATAAAAAATATGATACTTATATTTTCCATAAACAATAACTTTATTGATAAATAAACCTCACAATACCTCATAATTCCCTCCAACTTATGACAAAAAATAACTGCCCAAAAAGTAGGCCTACTAATATTGGACAGAGGGAGTATTGTTTATGGTCAGTATGCATAAAAACGTTACTATAAACAATCATTTTATTCATAAACGAACCTCACAAGACCCCTAAATATCCTCCGACATATTGCATTAAACGACGTGCAGAGAATGATATATATTTTTCAAGGACGGATGGAATATAATTTATAGGGTACAAAATTAAATCAAGGGTTAATTAAAAAAAAAACACGAACTTTATACTCCCTCCGTCCAATATTAGTAGACCTACTTTTTTTACTGTTATTTTTTGTCATAAATTGGAGGATATTATGAGGTATTGTGAGGGGTTTATTTATCAATAAAGTTATTGTTTATGAAAAAAAATATACTTCATAATATCCTCCAACTTATGACAAAAAATAACTGCCCAAAAAGTAGGCCTACTAATATTGGACGGAGAGAGTAGTATTTATCAATTACAACATGAACTTCTATAGATTGATGCGCGAGCTAATTTATTATTGTAATTCGATACGTGGTATGAATTTCCAACGATATGTACGCATATGTGGCAGCCGGAGCCAACACAAAAAACGTGTCACTAGCTACGTCAAATGTTAAATCTGTAAAATTTTATTATCTTTAATATTTCAAAATTTTCTTTTATAAAATATTGCTCAAACACATTTAATATTGAATCATAAATGTTGGTGTTTTCTAGTTTATGTAGAAAAAATATTTCATAACATATAAATGTGTACTGATATTAGAAAATAATATTTTTTTTTTTACTATCTTTCACTATTATTAAACCGTGGTTGAGAAATATTTAACAAAAAAAAAGTTTTGAAATTAAAAAAAATAAATTCTTCTAGATTTGACATTTGATGTAGCGTGTGATGTGTATTTGTGGTGGCTAACCCAAAAAATGTACACCATGTACCAAATTACAATAATAAATTAGTTTATACATCGAATTGCAAACTTTAAAATTTTATATTGTAATTAATAAAGATTATAAAATTTGTGGTTTTTTTTTTTTTTTTTTTTTTTGCAATTACTCTTTAAATCAAATATTATTGGGAGAGAGGAGTACAATGCTAACATGTCACATGTGTACAATATAAATTCAATATAAAAATTGAACTTCATACCTCAGGGTATATTATTTAAAAGTTGATGATTATTCCACAAAAATATAGAAATTGTGTACCTGAGAGACAGTTTCCCTTTTACATAAGTGAGTTGGGGATAAATTCATTTTTTTAATTATACTTGAGAACTTTTGTATCTCATGATAAATTATTTAAAAATTGATAATTATACCATAAAAAATAAAAAAAATTGTGAAAAATAAATTAAATATTATTGAGAGAGAGAAATAAAAAAAATTAATTATTTTTGGGAACAAAGTGCAATAATAATAATAATAATAATAATATGTGTAAATTCAACAGTAAAATTCGTGATATAAAGTATTAAAACTATATTTTGTCAAATGTATCATTATTTTAATACACCTAAGTATAGGCTAATTAAAGCCATTAATATAATTCAATTCCTTTTCATTAAAGTACCATTAACGACGTAATAATATAGTCAAAGCTGTGTGTATAACAATAATAAACTAGATTAGAAAAAAGAAAAGAAAAAAGTAGTACGAAAATATAGATACAACTTAGAATTCAATGTTCAGATTTTTCAAAGCTTCCAATGTGGTATATGGTATGGTTGATTGATCTTTTCAAAACTTGGTTTAAAATGTTTAGGTTGTGTAAAAAAGTAGTATGTTTTTAAAATAAAATCATTTTATATATGCTGTGATTAATCTAATAAGGAAGATCTTTTAAAATAAATAATACGTTTATTAGACTATTTATAATAATTACTCTAATAAATTTGGATAACAGGAGAAGAATTTGACTTCATTAAATTAGGCATCGATTGTGATTTGGATTCAATGTTATACAGTTCCACTATATAGTTGAAAAAATTGATGTATTTATATATGGCATGCTGATTATAGCGTTGTTATTCGAAACGAGTCGAGTACTTAAAGTTTGATGTTGACTTGAACTCGACTTGATAATATTAACAATTGAAAAAACGAGCTAAACATGACTTATAAACTAGTCTAACGAGGCTAATGAGCCTAATGAAATTATTAAGAAAATTCTCAGTTATCGAGTCAGCTCTTTAATGAATCGAGCATCTAATGAGCTTAGCTCGTTTAGCTATACGAGTCGAGAAGAGTCAGCCGAGTACTCAAGCAGCTCGATTCGCATAACAACACTGATGATGAATTGCATTTTCGTGTAAATTAGCTTAAGTATTTATACATGGCATGCGAGCTGTTATTCGAGACGAGTCGAGTTCTTAAAGTTCAATATTGACTCGAGCTCGGCTTGATAATATTAACAAGTGAGAAAATGAGTTAAACTTGACATATAAACTAGCCTAACGAACCTAATAAAATTATTAAGAAAAATTTTAGTCATCGAGTCAGCTCGTTAATAAATCGAGTATCTAACGAGCTTAGCTCGTTTAGCTATACAAGTGGAGCATTGATTTGCATAACAACACTAATATTGATTTGCTTTTTCATGTAAATCAGCTTAAGTATTTTCATATTTTCAGTGTAATTCTTTAGGATATTGAGCCCAGAATTGTTCTTCAATAATGATCTTTTGCACTATTATATTTCTTTCATATAAGGATGTCACAATTTAGACCATTTATGTTGTGTACAAATTTCTATAAAGAATAAAGAATATGAATTCTACTAATTGGTTCTACATTCCTGAGGCAAAACTTTGTATCTTGACTTATCTTGGCAGTAAGAGTAGAACATATGCTTCCTTCTTGCCCATTCCAGCCCTGCCGTCTGTTGGCTCGACAGCTTCGAAAACTGTGCCCCGTCGACGGGGTCTAAGCTCGACAGGCTGCTCGTCGAGCAAGATTGAGCGTTACCGTTTTGTTTCAAAATGCAGCCCTCCATTTCGATCCCTTTCATCGATGCAACAAAGGGCGAGTATTGGTAATTCACGCCGTATTTTCCTCCGTGCGTCGCCCATTCCGACCCGTCCCAGATTGTCGCGTAAACGGACATTGGTTTCGATGGGTAGGCCGAGGCGATTGCGTTGGTGTGCACCACTTCTCGTACCGGTATGTTATCCACCAAAAACCTGCATTGTTTTGTCATTCATAAGTTAGAAGGAACCATAATTAAAAACAAAGTATAGAGTGAAAATAGTTTATATATGAACCATTGAAGGGTATTAATTATTTTACTAAAGAGTATTAGTGTTTTCACTGAAGAGTATTACATGTTTATACTGAAGAGTGTTAGTTGTTCAGTGAAAACAAACTAAGACTCTTCAGAGAAAACAACTAATACTCTTTATTGATTCATGTATGAACCATTTTCACCCTATACATACTCATAAGTAAAATGTTGATGGTGGCTTACACTATGTGATGGTTGTTCCAAAGAATGGTGTAGTCATGGTAATTTTGTGTGGGATCAAACCATAGGTAGAATTTTTCTTCCCTTCCTGTTTTTACACTTCCATTGCCATATATGTTGGTCTGAAGGACCTAATTCCGCCGTTTTTCGTGTCCGAGAAGCTCGATATCTATCTCGTCGTGGTTGTGTGGGAAGACGTCAGCGTTGGATAACTGAAGACATAGTCGAGAAGAAAATTTTAGAGTCTGACAGATACTGTATCTGGTGTACGTTGATTGTTGATAGGACGAAAATTAACAAAGAGATTAAATTACAAGACTAAAATCAAAATTTGAAAGTCAGCAGGACAAAACTAAAAAGAGGTAAAGTTATAGGACAAAAAAAATAATTTTCCCGTAAACTTACATAGTATGCCACCACAACTCCAGATGTGAAACCAGGAGGAAGCTTTAATGCAGCATTGAAAAATCCATAATAGTATTTGTTCTTTGATATCAATCCTGATCCTAAAAGAGACAAATGAACAGAAAAACAAGATTACATACTTTAATACTATTTCCTATAAAAACCAATACTTTTGACTTATTTTGTGTCATTTTACCTGAGGATTTGTCCAAATTTAGATCGACACTGGTCCCATTATTCATCACATGAACATTGTGGCCTCCAAAAAACACATCATAGCTTTTGGTAACCGAAACTCGGCCGAAACGATCCGTTAGTCGTTCAACGCTCGGAGGCGTATAAACGGGGCCGCGGGAGTCGACCTCGACTATTCTACAGAAAATTACCAGGAGGGTTGAGAAGAGCATTTTGTTAGGGAATATTGGCATGTTTGTAGTGATTTAGGGGATGGAATGAAGGAAATGTTTTTGAGGTATATATAAGTAGGAAATTAGTGAACATTAATATTTGGGCTAGGTTATTGAATGGTGGATGTATCTTTGGTGGAATCCTAGTTGATTTGTGATGTTAGATAATGAGACACAAGTTAGAAGTGCATGTGCATTGAGTATGACATGTTTGGACAGTCTTGCTGTTCCAGCTTTTCTTGATTGTGGCTAATAGTACAAGTACAATCTTTTGTTGTCTGAGTGCAACTAACAACCGAAGTAAAACACAAAGGTAGAAAAAGAAAAATACCCATTTTGATAATGATAATTTCTTTTATGCTCATTTTATAGTTAAATGATGCATGTACTCTTAAACGTATTTTATGTGCATGATCCACATTCCTTAACCACTCTTTATTTTGAATTCTGGAATGATTACCCGAAACGACCATCTGTAATGATCAAATTTTTTTTTTTTTAATAACAAGACGGAACAACCAAATTTTTCTGAAATACCAGTCGGAACAACTAGCTGGAATGATCAAATTTTTTTAGAACAACCAATCAAAACGACCAATTTTTAAACTACCGTCTGGAACGACCATAATATATTGAAACCAACAACCCAAAAGTTCTTTCACTTTTAATGGTATATTTGTGGGTGGTGGGTACTTTTCTTTTTTTCTTAACGGAATGGGTAAAAAAAATAAAATGGATATTTTTGCCTTTTACACATATATTTATAGATATAAAATATAAAATTACCTTGTTCAATTTATGCTTCATCGCACCGTGAAACGGTCCCTCATAAGACCTGATTTCATATATAAGAAATTCATAATTGAGTTTCATATATACATGAGAATTTGATCAGTATAGTCGTTGTATATTGCAAATATACACATTAAAAGGATCCTAATAAATTTTTATATTGGAATCGAACATTTTAAAACCATGAAAAAGGTGTTTTTAATTTAAAAATAATAGTGTTAGTGTGTACTCGAATGCATGAAATGCATTTGGATTTTGAAATATACTCTAAGTAGAAATTAGTAATATCCCAAAAACTAATCAACACAATTTCTTTGTTATTGTGTCTTATTATATTTTGTTTGTTATTATATTTTGTCGAATAGTGGAATTGGAAATAACGAAAAGGAGCGCCGAAAATCATGTAGTAGGGCCTTTGGAAAAATTAATTCATTCCAATCTTGATTTATTTGTAATCAAACAGCTGTTATTTGCTAAGATTATGAGAGCAACGGCTACCCAACTTGAACAATTTGGTACCTAAACTTAGCGCTATTATTGCATATGAGGCCTATAATTGAACCCCAATAATACCCAAACTTAACGCGTTTTTTTTTGTTTTTTTAAATATTAATAATAATAAGACAAAGTATAGAGTAAAACTGGTTTATATATGAATCACTGAAGGGTATTAGTTATTTTCATTGAAGAGTATTAGTTGTATCTACTGAAGAATATTATTGATTTACACTAAAGAGTCTTAGTTGTTCAGTGAAAGACTCTTCAGTGTAAACCAGTAATACTCTTCAGTAAAAACAACTAATATTATTCAGTGAAAACAACTAATACCCTTCAGTGATTCATATATAAACCAATTTCACTCTATACATACTCTAATAATAAACTATATGTCATTTCATGTTTAGGGAATGTAGTTCCTTTTCTTGCAAATTAGAATAAGTATAAATAAGATTTCGAGAATATATTTGTTAATGCATGCGGCAGATATTGTGGTGAGATTTATTGAGGAATCATATGAGATGTCTATCTGGCGCACATTTTATTTGATTTGATGATTTTAAGAATACAAAATATACCCTGCTTATGCATGCATACTAAATAGTGTTCATGAAGAAGTGTGGGGAGCAATCTTGAATTGGTCTCTATTAGTAATTTGTTTCCACATGTTAATTTAAGGGTATTATTGTTCGTGATGTTGTGGAACTTTCCAAAGAGTTTGACAGCATAATTTATTCTTGTGGAGTAAAGGAGAAAAAAAAATGTTGTTACTTATAAGCTAGTTATTTATGGTTTCTTTTTCTTTTTCTTTTTTTTTTTTTTTTTTTTTTTTTTGTGTTTTTGCTTTTTTTTTATATTTCAGATCCAATTTGTAACTCTGCTCAGTTCAAATTAACATTTGATTAATGGTAGATGTTTCTTTTCTTTTGAAAGAGACAAAACTTTGTATGCTTTCAAAAAGTAATTCTCCCATATTTCACTAAAATATTTAGTTATGCACTAGTTATTCCACTAATTAATTGTTTTCAGAAAATATAACGTGGATGAGATGCATCCCATTTACTCATTTCCCATATTATACAACTTATTTTTTTTAAGACAAAAAATATAACTAATACACTTATGAAGTGCCATTAAATCATGTTATATTATTTTTACATAAAAATTAAAATGAAACCATGTCATATGCAAATGTATGAAAAAGTAGGTTTTATATGAAAACGCTTCATAATAAGCTTAACATGAAATAGTTTTAGAGTACCATTAATCTCATCAGGAGTATCATTAAACCTGTCAGTGGTATCATTAGTCTGAGTTCAAGAAAATTGTTACAATTTTCTTGAACTCAGACTAATGATACCCCTAATAAGATTAATGATACTCCCGATGAGATTAATGATACTTTAAAATTATTTCATGATAAGTTTATCATAAACTATTTTCATATAATACTTTGCCTGTATGAAATTGTCACACAAGACTTTGTGACTCTCTCTATTTCTATTGCAACACATGATAACATGTACTCCTCTTGCTACGAAAATCGAGGCCCATAAAGGGCATGCGGCCCAATATCAAGCATGTGAACTAAAATTGGGCTACTCATTATGTACCCAAAATTGGTCTCCATGATTAACCTTATTGGGCCTTATACGATAGTAAGCCTCAATATGTGTGATTTGCTGCAGGCTCAATGAATATGATGTGTAGGCCCAAATATAAGCATACGCTTCCCCCATTTGTTATACTATCAAAAAATATTTTTAAGGCCAAGGTCATATACAGTCCAATCTTTTGTTAATACAAACCCATCAAAAAGTCTTCGGAAAAAAAAATCGAAAATTTTGACAATTTTCGGAAAAAATTTCCAAAAAAAAAAACAAAAAACCTGGGCCTATTTTTAATTATGCATATTGTTCCTCAATTTTTTTTCTGCATATTATTATTAAATAATTATGCCGCTTCATTAGCCTTAGTTGCTAAATTAGTTCTTTTTATTGTTATATTATGACGTTTCATAAAAAGGATCATGTGAATCTATTATTATAACACCACAATATGTTTTTTCCGGTTCGATGACTTCACTTCATTTACAATTTAAACGATGTTTTGTACTTTTCAATTGTTAATTAATTATATTTATTTCTAATTTCACCCTATAGCTGTTAAATATTATTCACTTCTCACAAATGTTCGAGGCCTTATGTAAAATTCCACACAATTCATTAAATGTATATTAAACAGTTTATTCTTTTATAATATACATGCAATGATGCAAAACATTATATATTTTGGACAGGGAGGATTATATTATTAATTTATTATGTTGACTCGAGCCCATAATTGAACATTTATTATATTAATCCTTTTCTAGTTTATAATATCTTATTTGCATGTAACTGGAAGCAGCTCTTTCCATGATGCTTGCTAGTGAAGGGCGGCCATTCCTAAATTAAAAAAGTACACGTTGTCATCACAAACACAAGTCCCATGCAATTATAAACATATCAAGTACTAACGTAACATTAAGGGAGTAGTCCAATGCAATTATAAACACCTCAAGTGCTAACGTGAAAATCAAGGGAATAATTGGTTGGAATTCTGGTAATGAAAATTTATCTTCTATCTATACTGCTATGATAAAAGTAATATATTATAACGAAAGATTGTTGAAATAGTGATTGTATTAATTAGAAGTGGACAATGAATTATTATTGGTTGAGAAATAGGGGAATAATTGAAGATGATGATTGTAAAGATGAGAAAAAAAAAATTAAATGTGTACGTAGTGATTATCTTCTCTTGGAGGAGAATTTTGTTCCAATTAACATCATAATTACATTAGTATTCATTTTATTCTCATTATCATTGAAGAATTGCTAACTAAGTGTCTCTAAATTTGAATATATGACTAACGTACAAATATACATATAATCATACAAATACACCCACTATATGTACAATATGCAAAAGAAATAATTAAATGAATTAATTTTACATCTTTTTACAAATTCGAATTTTAAATGAAACAAAAAAAAAATTCATGGTATCAGTTCTAAAAAACTCATGTTCAAACAAAGATCTCGAGTTCGATTTTCGCTAAAAGCAATCCCACGCGTACTAAATTGTTCATTTAATACATTTCTAACATGAAAATGGAAGGTTGAAAAGTAGGGGTGTGCAGTATTCGAATAAAACCAAATTAACCGACGGAACCAAACCGAAATTTAAAATTCGGTTCGGTTATCGGTTTGGTTATGGTTTTCAATATTAGGAATCTCGGTTTTCGGTTCGGTTTCGGTTATTTTACGGTTATAACCGAATAATAACCGAAAACCGAAATAATATAAATTATAATACTAAATTATTAAATATTTAAAATTACTACAAATATTTTTATATTTTCTTATCTCTTACATCACTATTCTTAATTTATTTGATAAATTTTTGGACAGAAGTTTTAATTTTTTTTTTATGCATGGTAGATTTCATATTGTTATAAAAGCTTGATGATTTTTTAATGAATTGTATATATTATTAATCGATACAATTGCAGATTGGGCTAATTTTTTTTTATTAATTTATTTAGGCTGGATAAGTTAGATATTTAAGATTAAAAAGCAAAAAAGAAAAAAAGAAAAAAAAATCTAATATTTCAGTTATTCGGTTAATAACCGTAAATTCGGTTCGGTTATATATTGGTTTTACATTATTTCGGTCGGTTTCGGTTACGAATTATGAAAATTTCTGTTAATTCGGTTATTACTATTCGGTTCGGAACCAACCGATGCTCACCCCTATTGAAAAGTCAGTCCATAGGTGAGTGATAATGCTAGGATTACTTATACTAAAATATGACTGACTTTCACATAATATATTTCATAGTTTCATGAAGAGAATACTAGGAACTTAGGATTACTAACACATATAATAACAATTTAAAAAATTAATCACCTATTATTTTTATTTATTTTTAAATCGTACGCCGCATTAACACAGTTGTACCAAACAGTACATGTCGGCAGAGCACGTTCCTTCATGCAATGCAACGTAGAAAGAGCTCTACGTGTCAACACATAATCAGCCTTATATAATTTCCAGGAAGTCTCCCAGTTTAAATATCCCATTACTCGCTTAAATCTCCTTCCGCCACGTGTCCTTCCCGCAAAACTAATCCAAATCTGATCTCGGTCAACGCGCCACATGCTTCCACGTGTCCCACTCTGTTTCAACACCCAATCCCTCTCTATATATTTGAAGAAAAACCTCAGAACAAGACACAAATTGTCAGAAATAGTTTCCAACATCAGAAAAAAAAATCTCAAACACTCCTTATCCAACTGTATAAAATTTTCACACTTTTATTTTATAGATTCTTGAATTTTTCTTCTTTATTTCCTAGATGATAAACAATTCCAACGAATTCACTCGCCGGATTCTGTTTTTTCCGGCGATTCGTTCCTGCGAATCCGTCTCCTTTTCCGGCCTCCTTTCTTCTTTAATCAAGCTGGGCCACTCTATAACTTCCTTCAAAGCAAAACCCATCTTCTCAAACAAGAAAAACGCCACGAATTCGATCCATTTAATCGAAACCCTCCTCGTTTTCCTCGAGGAATTACAAAATGGGGGTTCTTCAAGATCCGAAATTTCCACGGCCCTCTGCTTATCGGAGCTCCATTTCATCTTTCAAAAGATCCGTTTTTTACTCGAGGACTGCACCAGAGACGGCGCCAGGATTTGGATGCTGATGAAATCAGAGGAAGTCTCCACGCATTTCCGTGTGCTAATGAGAGCCGTCGCGGTGGCGCTGGATGTGCTTCCGCCGCCGTCGGCGGCGGAGATCGACTCGGACGCCGTGGAAGTGGCGGAGTTTGTCAGAAATCAAGCTTTGAAATCGGAATTCGAAGTTGGGAGAGACGATCGGAGAGCGATGAGGAGAATTTGTAGAATTATGGAGCAATTGGAATGTGGGGTAGCTCCGGAATCCATCGAATTGAAAAGGGTTCTCAGGAATTTGGGAATCGGGAGCTGGGTTGAGAGTAATTGTGAAATCGAGTTCTTGGAGGGGGAATTAGGGCACGAATTTGGGGGTTCTGAGAAAAGGGGGGTCGGGTTTTTAAGTAGTTTGATGGCGGTATTAATTTATTGTAGATGCACGCTTTTTGTGAGCGGCGAAAGCGTTAAAGCTAGTAGCGCTTTACAAAAAAGCGTGGGCGGAGATGGGAAGATTGGATTTTTTAAGCTTGACGATTTTCGATGCCCGATTTCGTTGGAGATTATGGTCGATCCCGTTACTATAACAACGGGGCAGACGTATGAGCGATCCTCGATTACGAGATGGTTCAAATCGGGGAACCACACGTGTCCCGTGACGGGGGAGAGGCTTGTGAGTGTGGATGTGGTGCAGAATCTTGCGTTGAGGAGGCTAATCAAGGTACATTGTGCGGAAAGTGGGGTCCGGCTCGAGGAATCGAGGGGGAGGAGCCGTGGGGTGGTGGGTGGTGGTGGGGGGAGTGGGGTGGCGGAAAGAGCAATGGTGTTGATTGCGGCTTTTCTTGTCGAAAAGATGGTGGCTGGGGAGGACGAGGAGAGGAACAAGGCGGCTTTCGAGTGTCGGCTTCTGACCAAAACGAGCGTTTTTAATAGGTCTTGTTTCGTCGAAGCTGGCGCAATTGTGCCTCTGTTGAATTCGATTTCGATTTCCTCGAGGAATCGAAATGATTTGCAAGAGAATGCGATGGCGGCGTTGTTGAATCTTTCCAAGTGTTCGAGAAGCAAGGGAATGATAGTTGAGAGTAGTGGATTTGACCTGATTGTGGGAGTTTTGAATGGAGGGGTAACAATGGAAGCTCGTCGCCACGCGGCTGGCGCGTTGTTCTACCTCGCTTCGGTCGAGGATAATCGACGAATCATAGGCCGAACACGTGGTGCCATTTCGGGGCTAATCGAATTGATCCGAGATGGACCATGCCCCGCGAAAAAGAATGCGATAGTGGCGATTTTGGGCCTTCTTAAGTACCCCGAGAACCACTGGAGGGTACTCGGCGGCGGAATTGTTCTTTTGTTAGTGGATCTATTGAGATCTTCTGAATCGGAAGATCTCGTAACGGATTCATTAGCGATCCTGGTAACCCTTGCTGAGAATCTCGACGGGGCAATGGTTGTAATAAGTGCGGGCATTCTCCCACTAGTGATTGAGATTCTTAGGAACTCTAATTCGAGAACTGCGAAAGAGTACGGTGTTACGCTATTGCTATCGTTGTGCATCAGTTGTAGGGCGGACGCTGTTCCTCTTTTAGTTAAGGACACGTCTTTGATGGTTTCGCTATACGCCCTACTCACGGACGGTACATCTCGCTCGAGGAAGAAAGCCGGGTCCCTCATCAAGATTCTTCATATCTTCAACGAGAAGAACTTGATGGCTCCAACTACAAGTCCTTCTAATGGACACTTTGTTCATGTGTGGTGATCAAATTTTTAAGGCATTGCCACACATTAAGCTTAATGAATGTGTAATCACATTCTTGATTGATTGATTAGTGTGACAGAAGCTCGGATTTTATTAAGAGCTTGTCACTTGTTGCTTCTTGTTTTTTTTATGAAGCAATGCATTGTATTGTATTATATTGATTTTTTTTAATTGTGATTATAAGAATAAATCTTTACTTATGAGAATATAAGTACATAAACTCAATTGTGCTTTTCATTTTTTTAGAGTATAACTTTGTTTCATTAGTTGTATTATAGACTAACTTCATTTTATTTGTAACTAAAGAGAAGTACAAATGAAATAATCAAGAAAATGAAGTTTATCTTCGGAAATTTAAGAAAATCTCCAAATTCTTGATTTCAATCCAAGCAAATGCGCTTACATCTTAAACTAGATCTTGTACACCAGACTCAATTCCTCATCTTTGACTATATTGAAAAGACTATTGTGAGAAGAATGAAGAATAAAAGTGTGAAGTTTATTGTGAGCCGAAAGGAGAACAATTTATTTTATTGATTTATAAATCATTACACTATAAAATTAACTTTAAACTCAACTATTTCTCCTTGTCTTAATCCAAACAAACAAAGCTTCAAAGAAAAAATGGTCCCCCTAAATAAAAATCCTAGCTCCGTCATTGATTGTGGCCCAATAAAAATAATCACTAAAGTGGCCCATTTCAATAAATTATAACAAAGGCCCAATTACTCATCGAACTTAATTTTTATTTCATTTTCTGTATGAAGAACTTGCTTAATTTTTTACTTTACATATATCATGAGGAATTTGATTATTTTTCACTAGATAACATTTTTCCACGCTAGTAAATATTTTAACTTTAGTAGTAATTAAATATATGAAGAACCTGTCAAAAAAAATATATATATATGAAGAAGAAAATACCTTAATTAATATCAATAGGGAGGAAAAAATTGGTAAAAGGACACCACAAAGAACATCAAATAATAAGATTAATTAAACTGTACATTTTATTAATTTAATTGTTGTGCCGTTTATATATTTTGATAATCTTATTTTATTTTATTTTTTGTAAGAAAGATTTTATCATGCATTTGTTATTTATATAGGTGGGTGTTTATAGGAATTTAAAATCATAGACAATCTAGAGATAAGTAAAACGTACTGGCAGTATATAATTTAGAAATTAAAAATAAATAAATTTAAAATAGATAAATAAATTTAATTACCTATTAAAATACTAAAGTACCCTGCTTGTAATTGATCTCACATTATTCGTTAACAACCATATAACACGTATGATGACACCATTAGTATAACACTCAAGAGGCTGCAGTATTAATTAAATGTCTTTTCTTTTTTTTTTTGGAAAACAATATTAAAAATGTGATAAAAAAAATTAGTATTTGTAGAAAAGATGCACTAGATAGAAAAAAAAAATCAAACTTGGTGCATATATAGTGGAGTACGAGGAATTCTTACATACAATAATTTATTTATGATAAATGAGAAAGACACATCATGTAATAGGAGAGAATTAAATACATACTGAATATTCTGGATGTGAAACCTTCTGGCATCAAGTATATCTCCACTGTGAGATATTCACTTGACAGGTCTACGTGTTATACATACAACACTTCTTCTCGTGAATGTAATTTGTACTACATGCCCACGTTTCTCTATGTGTTCAAAGAATACCATAATTTTAAACAATTATACCCTAATTTCCGAAAATTTCTTTAACAGTGTCACTTCAATACCCTAATTCCAAAATAATTTACCTCAATTTCCAAATAATTCCTTGAAGTGTCACTCCTGTAAATGTGACAAGATCTTCATATTTCTTTCTAAAAAATAAATAAATTAAACTTACTATGAAACGGATAAATTTATAAAATAATGTGGATTGCTTTTACTGTTTCTCTGCTTTTAGTTGGGCCTATTTAGACAGGCTTAATAGGCTTCATGCAAATATTGGCCCATTTCACTTATTTTTTTTATTTTTTTAATTTGCTACTGTATTAAATAAAAGGAAGGAAGATAATGGGGGATTTAATTCACACTGAAATATAACTAAGTCACATTGAAAAATACTGTAAAAAAAAAAAGTCACACTGAAAAATGCAAACTTTATTTATATTGTAAATTAAGTGAGTGATGAAAACCACATTTTAAAATAAATAATGGGACGGGGTATTATATTTTTTAATAGTATAATCCTGAGCTCCTATTTAATTGAGACTATCAGCCAGTCTTGAGGCCCAATGTAAATAATTACTAAAGTAGTCCACTTTAATAAATTAAAACAAAGGCCCAATTGCTCATGAAACTTAATTTTGATTTCCTTTTCACTAGATAAATAAATTTAAACCACAAATAATAATATATCTAACAAATTAAAGTACCTGCCAGTAATTGATCTCATATTATACGTTAGCAACCAAATAAGACATACGTTAACACCATTAATAAATACGAAGCAGTATAAGAAATGTCTTTTTATTATATACTTTTTGGGGGGAAATAGTATTAAAATAGTGATAAAAATTAGTATTTTTACAAAAGATGCACAGGATAAAAAATGTAATGCACATATAGAAAAGTAGGAGGAATTTATACATACAATAATGTTTTATTATAAATAAAAAAGACACGTCACATGATAGGAGAGAGTGTCTGTTATACATCTCTCTTCTCCCCGGGGTGTGGTCAATGAATGCCATCATTTCCAAAAAATTATACCCCATTTTCCAAGGTATGTCACTCCAATATCTCAATTTCCAAGCAATTATACTCCAATTTCAAAATCTGGAAGTTTGATACGATTTTTGTCCTTGCCTGTCCATTCTTTGAAGCCTCAGTCTTTTAAGCCTTAGTCTTCGTCTTTCTCTCTCTCTCACTCTCTCTCTTTCTCTCTATATATATATAGACCTCCCTTTACAGTTTACACACCAAATTAATGATGGGAAGTCAATTAGTTGAAGAAAAATTCTCAAAATTCTACGAGAATTGGATGAGGCAATTGGAGGATCATCTAGAGCTTCTCCTCAAGGTTGCACAAGAGAATAATTTTGAGAAGGAAATCTCCGTGACTACGATTAGCAAACTCAAGGTTCATCACGAAGAATTCTATAAAGTCAAATGGGCTAATGAAGATGTATTAGCCTTTTATGCCCCTTCTTGGTTGACTCATCTAGAAAATGTCTATGTATGGGTAACCGGTTGGAAACCATCCATGATATTCTGGCTTGTGGAGTCACTGAAGAAAACAAGCCTAGCAGGGATGACTAAGGAGGAGGTCAGAAAGATCGAGGCTTTGAGAATGAATATTAAGGAGCAGGAAGATAAGGTGGAGAGGGAGATGGAGAGGCAGCATGTGAGGATAGCACATCAAAATATAGTGGAGTTGGTGCAACGCGAGTGCGTAGCCAAAAGGAACAGTGATTCAGACTTGGTCGAGGCGGCACTCAGAGGACTAATGGCTGGCTTGAAAAATGTAATGAAAATGGCGGATTGCGTGAGGTTGAAAGCATTAGAAGACGTATTGGATGTGTTGAATCCTATACAGTGCATCAATTTCTTAGTGGCTATGTCTACGTTTCAGATTCAGATGAGAAAATGGGGTAAAATAAGAGATAATAAATGAAGTCAGATGAGAAGATGTGGCAAATAAAGAGATTTCCTTTTCTAATATGAATATGTTGTAAAATTAATCAAGTATTTCAATATATTTTATTCAGTATTTTTTTTTAAAGAGGTTTATCCGATTGTTATATTAAATCTCAAATTTGACTACTTTATTTTTACTTGCTGTTCTTATCAGTTTTCAAAGCATGATCTCGTTGGTTCCTTTTTTCAAGGACTAACAATATACCAAGTCTACTTCTTTTTTATTTCTATAGCATGGATTATGAAATTATTATCAACAACAAAAAAAAACGCCCTTATTTTATTTATTTAGAGTAGTATTAATTTTAATTCATGGATTCATACATGTATGATGATTAATAATTAAAAGCGCTAAACAACTAAAATCTTAGCACGCACAAACTTTTAGAACTATGTTTTAGAAGTATATAGTTCATGATAAACTTATCGTAAAACTGTTTTAAAGTATTAAATACTTGATTAGAAATATTTATAATCTCACCAGGGGTATCAAATATTAGAGTCGATATTATAATATTGTAATTGTTATAAAAATATTCGTAACAATAAATTTTGATACTGCTAATGGAATTATATATATTCCAAATTAAATATTTGATACTTTAGAACGGTTTCATGATAAATTTATTATAAACTATTTTCTTTGTTAACTTTTAATTGCCGATAGAATATATTAAGTTTGTCTCCTAATTAGTAATTACGTATGTACTACATACATGAATTTTTTAATGCGAATAATGAGTAAATTTTATTAATGCGAATATTTTTTAATGCTTTTTTTTTATAAACTTGTTCTAAAGTATAAATATGTATAGAAATTATCGAAATAAAAAATATAAATTGGTTTAGATAATTATAATCAAATTGAATGCGGAATATTTTCAGATACAATGGCAGGTACCCAAAGTAAGTTTAATATTTAGGAAGGTTGACACATATTTTATGGATTATTGTATTTTATTGTAAATTTATAATATAAAATATATCAGCAAGTGTTGTGGTCAACAAAAATAATAATTAAAATGGCTCATTTCAATAAATTAAAACAAAGGCCCAATTATTCATGAAACTTAATTTTTATTTCCTTTTCTATATGAAAATTTTGCTTAATTTTTACTTTAATTATATCTTGAGTGACTTGATTATTTTTAACTAGATAAATAAATTTAAACCACAAATAAAAATATATCTAACAAATTAATTACCTATGAAAATACTAAAGTACCGGCTAGTAATGACACCATTAATAAAACATTCAATAGGAAATTTATTTATTATAAATAAGAAAGACACATCACATAATAGGAGAGAATGTCTCCACCGTGATATTTCAACTGACAAGTTACCTGTTATACATCTCTACTTCTCGTGAATGTAGTTTGTACTACATGTCCACACCCATGTATTCATAGAATGCCACCATTTCCAAGAAAATATCACTTCAGTACCTCAATTTTCAAACTCTCTCTCTCCCTCCCTCCCTATATACATCTCCCTCTATAGTTTACACACCAAGTTAATGATGGGGAGTTAATTAGTTGCTCGAAACCATCCATGATATTTTCTGGCATGAGGAGTCACTAAGAAAGTAAACCTAGCAGGGATGACTGAGGAGAGAATGAATATCAAGGATCAGGAAGATAAGGTGGAGAGGAGATGGAAAGGCAGCATGTGAGGATAACGGATGAAAACGGATGAACGACTTGGTCGAGACGACACTCAGAGGACTAATGGCTGGCTTGAAAAATGTGATGAAAATGGCAGATTGCATGTGATTGAAAACTTTTAAAGATGTATTGGATGTGTTAATCCTATGCAGTACGTCAATTTCTTAGTGGCTATGTTTTCGTGGAACAGATGAGAAAATGGGGCAAGATAATAAATGAAGCCAAATTAGAAGACGAAACAAATATAGAGATGATAAAATGAAGTCATTATATGTTGTAAAATTAAGTAAGTATTTCAATATCTTTTATTCGGGTATTTTAAAATGATTATCCGTTCTTAATATTAAATTGAAATTTATCACTTATACAGTCATAAAAATCGATTAAACATTATATGTATATAAAACAATTTTTTCTAAACCTCCATCTTTGACTACTTTTTTAACTTTCGTTTCTTATCAGCATAATTGTGTTAGTTCCTTTTTTCTAGGATTAACATACCAAGTCCACTACTTCTTTTTTTTTTTTTGAAGGCCATCGTGCGCAAATTTGTGATATGAATTTATGATAATATTATTAATAACAAAAAAAAAAATCACTCTTTTATTTTATTTAATTAGAGGAAACATATTTCAATAATGATAGTATTAATTTTAATTCATGGATTCATAGGTGATTAATAATTAAAAGAGCTAAACAATTAAAATCTCAGCATTCACAAACCTTTAGGAGTAAAACATGAAAATAAATTGTTTAAAAATATCAAACACTTGATCAAAAGTATCTATAATCTGACCATGGGTATCAAATCAAATAATTAATAGGGTCGATGTTATGATATTGTAAATGTTGTAAAAAAATAATCTTAACACTAACGTTTGATACTGCTGATGGGATTATAAATATTCTCAATTAAATATTTGATAGTTTCATGATAAATTTATTATAAACTATTTTTATATAAAACTTTGCCAACCTTTTATCAAAGATAAAATATATTAATTTTGTGTCCTAATTACGTCTATACTAGGTCCATGAATTTTTTAATGCGAATAATTAGTAAAATTTATTAATTCTTGAAACTTATACTAGTTGTTATCTGTGCCTTTTATTTTCCTTGTAAACTTGTTCCAAAGTATAACTTTGTATAAAATCTTCGAAATAAAAAGTATAAATTGACGTGAAATTGTAATCAAGTTGAATTCGGTGTATTTTTAAATACAATGGCAGGTGGCGGGTACACCCCAAAACAATCCCCCCTTCAGGATTTTATTTAGGGATGTTGACATATATTTTAAAGAGTATTGTATTTTATTGTACATTTGTAATACAAAATATATAAAAAGAAAAAAATATGGAAAGGGAGCGTAAAAAATAATGTGCATTGCTTTTACTGTTTCTCTGCTTTTAGTTGGGCCTACTTAGTTAGGCTTAATAGGCTGCATGAAAATATAGGCCCATTTCATATAAATTTTTATTTATTTAATTGGCTAGTTGTATTAAATAAAAAAGGGGAATTCACACTGAAATATAACTAAGTCACACTGAAAAATGCAAACATTTAAATTGAGTGAGTGATGAAAACCACATTTTAAAATAATGGGACGGAGTATTATATTTTTTAATAGAACTTTTAAGTTTTTTAATTCTAATTATATATGTGCCTAATAGTGTTAGGATTGAATCTCAAGCTTCTATTTAATTGAGGGGTCCAACTATATATCCCTCCATAATATCTAGATACACCACTAAAATTTTATTAAAAAAATAAACGGACAAAAATACCCTTTTTCATAATTTTTCTATCTCCCACTTTTCACTAAATAAGCCTTTTCCCAGTTGCCAGCACCGCTCCATCAGTCGTAGCTACTAACTACCCATCTGCACTTATTTTCTTTTGTTTCAGTGGATATAATATTGGAGAAAATGTAAATAATTGCATGAATAAAACTTCACCATTTTTCATTTCAATAAAAAAATCAGAATACTTGTTCATAAATTTTGGAAAAAAAGAAAAAAACTCACTTTGTAAACTCATGTTATCTCATTTATGAAAAAAGAAAAAGAAAAAACTCAGTGGTGCACACCCGCCAAATTTATGGAAAATATCTCATTTTCAAACATTTAAATTTGAAAAACAGTTTTTTTTTTCAACAACACATCTATAATTCAAGAGAAAAAAAATGTGCCGAAGAGATACTGGAGGGGATTCAATTTTTGGATCATAATTTTGCAGCATAATTTTTGGATCCGCAAAAATTGAGTGAATTGATTGATGATAGAGAGGAGAAATAGGAGGGGGTTCGATTAAAAAAATAAAAAGAACCTTGTGATGGCGGCGCGGGGCGGCTGCTCAGGGGTCGGGCGGCGCTGGGGCGGCTGCGCGGGTGTGGGCGGCACGGGTGGGGCGGCTGCGCCGGGGTTGGGAGGCCCTTAATTGAGACTCTCAGCAAATCTTGTGGCCCAACGAAAATAATAGCTAAAGTGGCCCAATTCAGTAAATTAAAACAAAAGCCCAATTACTCAGAAAAATTAATTTTTATTTCCTTTTCTATATGAAGAGCTTGCTTAATTTTTACTTTAATCATATCATGAGGAACTTGATTATTTTTCACCATATAACTAAATTTAAACCACAAAAAAAAAAAAAAAAATCTAACAAATTAATTACCTACAAGTAATGACACCATTAGAAATGGGTTTTCTTTCCAGGAAAATAGTATAAAAAAAGTGATTAAAAATTATTATTTGTACAGGTATTCTCGAGAATGTAGTTTGTACTACATGCCTACACTCGTGGGTTCAAATAATGCAATCATTTCCAAGAAAATGCTCCTTCAGTGCCTCAACTTCCTAACATATCCCCCCCCCCCCCCCCCCCACTCTCTCTCTTCATATATATATATATATATATATATATATATCCATCTCCTTCTACAGCTTACACACCAAATTAGTGATGGAAAGTCAATTAGTTGAAGAAGAATTCTCGAAATTTTACGAGAATTGAATGAGGCAATGGGAGGACCACCTAGAGCTTCTCCTCAAGGTTGCACAAGAGAATAATTTTGAGAAGAGAAACTTATGTGACAACTATTAACAAAATGAAGGCTCATCACAATGAATTCTACAAAGTCAAATTGGCCAATAAAGACATTATGGCCTTTTTCGCCCCTTTTTGGTTGACTACAGTAGAAAATGTCTATCTATAGGCAACGGCTGGAAACCATCCATCGTATTCTGGCTTGTGGAGTCACTGAAGAAAGCGAGCCTAGCAGGGATGACTGAGGAGCAGGTCATGAAGATCGAGGCTTTGAGAATGAATATCAAGGTGCTGGAAGATAAGGTGGAGAGGGAGATGGAGAGGCAGCAGGTGAGAATAACACATCAAAATATAGTGGAGTTGGTGCAACTCAAGAGCATAGCCAAAAGGTACGGCGATTCCACAGCTGTGTATCGGATGGACAACTTGGTAGAGGCGTCACTCAAAGGACTGATGGCTAGCTTGAAAAATGTGATGAAAATGACAGATTGTGTGAGGTTGAAAACATTGAAAGATGTACTGAATGTGTTGAATTCTATCCAGTGCGTCAATTTCTTAGTTGATATGTCTAAGTTTCAGATTTAGATAAGAAATGAATTCTTTATCTAATATGAGTACGTTGTAAAATTAATTAAGTATTTCAATATATTTTATTAGGCTTTAAAAGAAAAGGTTTATCCGTTTTTAATATTAAATTATAGTTTATCTCTTATATAATCTTAAAAATCGGTTAAGCTACTTCCTTTTTTATTTGGGCAAATTATTATATGAAAATAGTTAATGATAAGTTTATCATAAAATAATTTTAAAGTATTATTAATGTCATCGGGAGCATCATTAATCTAATCGGGGGTATCATTAGTCTGAGTTCAAGAAAATTAAAAAAAAAAATGTGAACACAGACCAATGATACCCCTGACTGGTTTAATGATACTTCTGATGAGATTAATAATACTCTAAAACTATTTCATGTTAAGTTTATTATAAAATATTTTCATATTAAATCTACTCTTTTATTTGCGGTTCTTATCAAGGATAATCGTGTTAGTTCCTTTTTTCAAGGAATATATTTATTCCACCTTTTTTTTTCTTTTGACAGACGCATATTTGTGAATATATAGCATGGATTATGATCCTATTAATAATTTCAAAAAAATTAATCACGCCTTTATTTTATTTATTTTGAGGAAATATATTTCAATAATGATAGTATTAATGTTAATTCATGAATTCATACATGTACGGTGATTAATAATTTAACGAGCTAAACAACTAAAATCTTATTATGCACAAACCTTTAATTACCGATAGAATATATTAATCGACAGGAAATTCGTACATGTAAAAAAAAAAAAGACGTATAGATGGAGTCTCAGAGTGATTAGAGAATAAACCGCAGCGGTTTTACGAAGATTGAATTTTTAGTTCAAAAAATTGTAGAATTATCCAGAATTTTGTAATTTGAATAATCGTGTTTTAAACTAATTAATTATAAGATTTTTAAGGAGAAGATCATATCTATTTTAAAATACTCGCATTTGAAGAAGTGGGGAAAACTAATTATATAAGATAACGATAAAGATTTAAGTGGTACTCTCCAATTCAATATACATGTCAATTTAAATTATTACACATATATTTAAAAAAAATCATTTTCTTACTATTATAATCTTGATTAATTCTTTTGAAATTATACCAGAGATTAAAAGTTATAAGTATGTATAGGGTGAAATTGATTTATATATGAATCAATGAAGGGTATTAGTTGTTTTCACTAAAAAGTATTAGCTGTTTTTACTGAAGAGTCTTAATACAACTAATACTCTTTAGTGATTCATGTATAAACTAGTTTTACTCTATACTATGTCAAAAGTTATTACATATTAAGATAGTAATTTTTAGTGACTCCAAAAGTAAATTAAAAAGATATATAATTAAGTGAGTGATGAAAACGGTAATGGCATTGAATATTGGGCTCTTAATAAATTGAGACTATCAGAAGGTCTTTTGGCCCAATGAAAATAATCACTAAAATGGCCCACTTCAATATATTAAAACAAACGGCCCAATTACTCATGGACCTTAATTTTTATTTCCTTTTCCGTATTGAAGAACTTGTTTAAATTTTAGGCCCAGGTTATTGGCACTACAAGGTGAAGTAAATACACTATACAAAATTTAATTTTTAAGGCCAATTCTTGAAATGACAATATTATTCCTCTAGTCTTCCCTCCAAAACTAATTTTAGTGAATACACTCCACCTGATTTTCATATACACATTCGAACTATGAAACCAATCTTGAGCAATACAAACGAACTTCATACTTCAAGAATGTAGCCCACCATCAATCGACCACTAGGCACTTGAAATGTATTTTGTCGGCCTACATTGTAAGGATGAACGATTCTCCAATCCCGGAATACGATTATGTAAGTGTTTTGGTATTTTTTAGAAACTAGGTTTTTTAAATGTTGATTAGTATAATTTATATTGGTGTTATGATATTTTTCATGCATATTATTGTTCATTGAGTGTATAAAATTGTATGGGTATGATAATATTATTGTTGTTTGCTTGTTTCGAACAATTTTTTTTTTAAATCGCGATTGCACGTGTTCATCTCTGGTTCTCCGAACTCGACCAGAATATTCGGAATTTTTATGTGAACATTTCTTTGATATTCATTATATTTTTCCGAACTATGTAAATATGTTCGAGAAAAATTTCTGAACAAATATGTTTGGATAAATTTTATGAACATATCCAAAATGTTCGGAAATTTTTTCCAAAAATTTCACCTTCGAAGAGCTTACTGGGTATTTTGGGAATAAATGTAGTGTATTCATCCTAAGTGTAGTGAATTCATCCACGTAGTGTATTTACTCCATCTTGTAGTGCCAATAACGTGGGCCTAAATTTTATTTTAATTATATCATGAGGCCTGATTATATTTTATATATATGTTTTTACGCCTTCTCGTGATAATTAATTTCCAAGCAATTTCTGAAAGTGCCACTTATTCACCCCTCCCCCTCTCTTGATTATATTTTGTATACATGTACTTACGTCTGCTCATGATATTCAATTTCTAAGCAATTCCTGAAAGTGTCACTTATCTCCTCCCTCCCCCACCCCAGTTGCTAAAGTGTTTACTAATAAAACTTGAGATAATTTTTTTTTTTTTATGTTGAGTTAGAGGTGGTGAGTGTAGAAGAGGGACGGATATGTGGGGGTGGAGGTAGTTAGAAAAAAATAATTTGTGATATTTTTTTATAACTTATAAACTGTAAGGATCGAGCTTATTTAAAAATTTAATAAACTGTTAAACACCGCAGTTTACTCGAGGGTGCTTATAAACTCCATAAAATAATTTATAAGCAGTTTTAAAGAGTTAATGAAATGGATTTTAAATTGTGCGTGAGTTATGGTGCCTGAGTATTCCACATCCTATCCCCACTTTGGTTAGTTCTCCACACCACAACTAATCAAGGGTTTCACAATATATATATATATATATGCATATCCGTACAATATTATTATTGCTATAACATTAGGATCCTCTCCAGATGATCAAACAATAATTTTCGAAGGGATGAGCGAAAGTGGCTGAGCTTTCTTGAGCATGGATCCAAGTTTATCACTCATGTCCATGGAATCAGGGGTCACTCCTTCTGGAAGCTTCCAATCGAAATCACGAAGAAAGGTTGCTAGTGTGAGGCTCATCATTCTGGTAGCAAAATTATATCCAGGGCACATTCGTCGTCCAGAGCCGAATGGCGTAAATGAGAAATTGGTGCCTTGGAAGCTCATATCCCGGGTCAGAAACCTCTCTGGGATGAACCGCGTAGGCTCGTCCCAGTGGGTAGGATCCCTTGAGATGGACCAGATATTGATCCAAATCCGAGTGTGTTTAAGAATGGTAAATCCTTGAATTTCGACCTCTTGCTTGGCTTGGTGAGGTACCAACATTGGTAATACAGGGTGGAGCCTCATTGTTTCTTTGATCACTGCGGTTAAGTATGGGAGTTCTTGGACCCGTTTACCCAATTCAATTTTATGTTTCAGTTCTTGCTTTACTTTGAATAGTATGGTCGGGTTGCGGATGAGCTCCGCCATAACCCATTCTATGGTCGCTGTGATGATCTGTAAACCGAGGAACATTGTCTGGCGCCGTCACAAAAAATTAAGTGAGAAAGAAAGAAAAAAATAAACAAGATGAAATTGTATTACACTCAGTTGTAGAAAAATTTGGTAAAAGTACAAGGTATATTAGAAGTAACGTTGCAATTACCATTTATATTCCATACTTTGTAAATATATCAATTATATTTCAAAATTTGGGCAAAAACGTCTTATAACCATCTACAATAAGTTTCTTACCGATATACACGGACGTGACAATCTTTTTTTATAAAATTATCTTTTATGCAATTTTATTTATATTTTATGATTAAAAATATAGAAAACTATTTAATAGAAAATAATAAATAAAATACCCTAAAAATACCAAGATACATTTGGAACATGTAAAACTATTTTAATATTTTAAAAAATATAATAAATTTGTTTATTTAAAATTTCTTTCAATAATTGAAAAATATTCATGAATAAAATATAGAAATATATTTCATTTTTATTTAAATATATTTTTTAGTTTTAATTATCATTCAATTTTAATAGGAATATATGTTTATTCAAATTAATTCAAGATGATATGATTGGGCATTGAGGAGGCAAGAAATTTAGTTTAAAATAACAAATAACATACTTTTACAAAGTATGAAACATTATTTTTTCATTTCCAAAAAAATGCATATATTACCCACATCTTCATCCAAAATGGTACAAAATAATAGTATCACTGAAGTGTATACACAAATTACTTTGAGTATGAGAAGTTGCATAGCTGGTTGATTGTTAACTATAAAAAAAAAATTGTATAATACTCCCTCCATCTATGAAATATAGTCATGTTGTTTTATGCACGGTTATTAAGAAAATTAATATAATATGTAAAAAATAGGAATATTGTGTCACATCAAATACAAAATAAATTATTTTAAAAATGTTATGTATGTATGTTGAAAAGTGTATAAAGTTTATTATTCTTATTTTAGGCAACATGACCATATTGCGTGGACAGCCAAATATAGACAATCAGAACTATATTTCATGGACGGAGAGAGTAATATTAATGAATCATTGTCACTTTCAATTTTTGGTAATTGATGGATAATTCAAGTAAATAAACAATAAAAGTGATAATTTAGAAAATAGTAATTTTTGGATTTAAGTGATAATTTATATATGTAAATTTTGAAAACATTTTCTATTTTTTGTGATAAGTTAAAATTGGTTTTTTAATTTTTTTTAGTTTTTTAAATACTGCCTCCGTTACAATTTAAATTATCCCTTCCAAAGAGCAGGTTTAATGAAAAAGTTGTTCATTAGTGTTAAAATATGTAAAACTGAGGGTTTATTAGTTCCTTTTTTTTTTTACTGAAGTGACTTTAGTTCATTGGTAAAATGTATATTGAAAAATGTAGTGCAATGTGACATAAATAAGTGATGTTTGAAAATGATTAGTTTTAGAGAGTAAAATTATTTTTTTCGTAACTTAATTGAGATAATCTAAATTGTAAGGGAGGGTGTAATAAGCCGTCACTTATATATGTATTTTTTTTTTATATTTTTGTTAATTTGGTAATTGCAAATTTTATTGGTCTTCTAATTTTTAAACCTTATATTTCAGGAAATATTTACATTTTAAAATAATTTGGTGTATTGTGCTTTATTTGGTATGTTTTCGGTCAAATATTTAAAATATTTTGATACTCCCCCGTCTCCAAACACTTTTCACAATTACCTTTATCTTCATGTTTTAGCGAACGAATTGTTTATTAGTATTTGAAATGATAAAATAGTTTTTAAGGTATGGTATGATAGATTTACCTCTTCTCTATTATAAAATATTTTTAAAATTACTTTATCATTTCAAATACTAATAAAAAAAATCGCTTGCGAAAACATGAGATGAATAGTAACTGTGCAAAGTGTTGTGGGACGGAGGTAGTATATATTATAGGGAAAATACATTTTTTTGTCCTTTAACTTTGGTAGACTTTGGTTTTCGTCCTGTTAACTTTGAAATTTTAAATTTCATCCTATAAATTACAAAAATTGTGTGTTTCGTCCTGTTAACTTTAGAATTTTGAATTTCGTCTTATAACTTACAACTTTTTTATTTTTTTGTCCTATAACTTACAAAAATTATATTTTTGTCCGGAAAATTCTGACGTGACACCAATTTTTTGTAAGTTATAGGACGAAATTCAAAATTCCACAGTTAACAGGATGAAAAACACAATTTTTATAAGTTATAGGATGAAATTCAAAATTCTAAAGTTAACAGGACGAAAACCAAAACCAACCATAGTTAAAGGACAAAAAAATGCATTTTCCCTATTTTAAAATATATGTATTTGATATTTATTTAATAGTATTTTTAAATTTAAATCACTAACTAACCGCAATGAGAAGCTTAACATCTTGAAGAGTGAGTCCATCATCCCCTTCAACCTTTGTATAATCAAGAAGAGTGTCGAAGAAGTCTTTTCTCCTATCATCCGTTTCTATCCGTTGATCAATCATGCCATCAATCAAACGGTGCAACTGATCATATAATTTGCTGACTTGGCGCCTTATTCCCTAAAAAAAAAAAAAAAAAAGTAAAGAATTGCCTACAAAAATTTTCCAACAAAAAAGTTTGTAGTAAAAATTGACTACGGAATTTTCTAATTATGAAAACATCTACATTTCTCAATTTAAAAACAATTTTGCCAATAAAATTAATTTGCCTACAAAATAAAGTCTCTAGGTATAATTAGAGTTTAAATTACAAATCATCCCATAACTTTTTGACAATATAGATTTAGTTTCAAAATTAACTTTTTATCAAATTTGGTCCCAAATTCTCTAAAAAAAAATCCAATTTTGGTCCCAGTTCTCACTTTCAAGTCCGAATTTGGTGATTTCCGGCAAGGGTGCTAATGTGGCGTTTATGTCTACTACTTGTATTTGATTTTTGCTTTTCTTTTACAATTTTATTACACTTATATATATATTTAAAAATCCTAAAATAAAATGACAAAATCAAATGTAATTAGTACATATGGATGCCACATCAACACTCTTGTCATAAATTCCCAATTCCGACTTAAAAACGACGTCGTATTGATTTTTCGGCCGATTTGGGACCAAAATTGGACTTTCTTAGAGATTTTGAGACCAAATTTGATAAAAAAAAGTTAATTTTGAGACTAAATCTATTTTGTCAAAAAGTTATGGGACGATTTATAATTTAAACTCGGTATAATTACCTAGAAGTCATTTGTCTATATCACAATTTGCCTACGGAATTTTATTTTTTTTTGTAGGTGGGGAAGGAAAATGTCAATACAATTAGAAATTTTTGTAGGCAATTTCGTAGGTAATCTCCACTATAAATTTTTTGGTTGGAAATTTCGTAGGCATATTAATAATTTCCGTAGGCAATTTTTATATTTTCTTGTAGTACCTGCACATCGAATGGCCTCAAGAAAGGGAAGTAGTCCGAAAGATTAGGCTTGGCCCAAAACAAGAATATGTTGGTGGTGAGGTCTTTGAGCTGTTCTATGCTCTCTGATGAAATTTCTTCAGAGGAGAAAATTGAGCTCAACATCATTTGTGACATGCCTGCAAACACTATCCCGGTGATGTCAACCGCGCCTTCTCCGGCTTCCTCAATGCGTCGTCGCATCTTCTCCATCGTTCGATCGCTCAAATCCTGCACTCGGGACGAATCTACGATTTTACTTTTTTATATTATAGGGTGAGAAAAGAAGTTATTTGGTCCCATAGCTTATCAAGTGTCTGATTTTGGTCCCAAAAATTTTGACTTTCCGATTTTGGTCCTGTAACTCTTAGGGATTGTCCAATTTTGGTCCCAATTTCGCCAAAATCCAAAACCGACGCCCTTGTACGTCATGCACAACTCACATTCTGGCCGAAATTTGGGCTTTCCAGTACCCTCCCAAATGTGGCTGCAAAATGACATTTTATTTTTATTTTTTTAATCATTGTTTTCTAGAAAAAAAAAAGGGTTTAAAATGGAACAAAGCCTAGAAGTTATATGGGACCAAAATTGAAGAGTAAAAAAATTTTAGGACTAAAATTGGACACTCGATAAGTTATGGGACAAAAAAAATTATTGGCATGAATGAGACCAAGTTGGACAAACCCTAGAAGTTATGGGACCAAAATCAAAGAGTAAAAGATTTTGGAACCAAAATCGAACATTCGATAAGTTATGGGACCAAAAAATTTTTATTCTCATTATAGGTTGAATTCAAGTAAAATTGAGAGTTTGAATAAAAAAAAGTTACACATATATATAATTCGAAAAAAAAAACTAAAATTCAAAGTGGCAATTATTATCTTATCTTACCTAATGGGACAAACTATTTATTGGATATTTTGAGGTGGTTATATTATTTTTGTTGTTTCTTACTCATTCATTCTTGTTTAGCCATTTTGCATAATTTTGTGTTGGACTTTGTTGTTAAATAAAATAATTTATCCTGTCCCACATTGGTTGGAGAAGAAAGGAGTAGGCTTTATTAGGCTATTTAATAAGCTAGGTATTTTGGTTTTAAAGGCACCAATCAATATTCTTAAGTCTTGTATTTGATTCTAGTTAAAATTAATTTCTCATATTCTCTTTAAATAGAGTTTAGTGAGAAGTGTGAGAATCATTGTAGACTTGGAATACTGTAGGAGAATTGAGTGAAATATGAAAATTATATATGATTGTAAGTATTTATCATATAGTGGTATCTCTTTGTTGGCCCATAATTTTTTCTCCGATTTTGAAGTTTTCATGTTAAAATTATTGTGTTGTTGATTTGTTTTGTTTCTTCATTTTAATTTTCTTTTATTTCATTTGCCCCTTGGGGATTAATTTCCCAACATTTTAAACCAATATACCCTAAGAATCATTTTTTTTTTCAGCGAACACAATATGTTAAGTGGAAGAAGTACATATTTCCCATCCAATATTTCATTCTGTTGAATCTATGCTTGATTCCTACTTGAATTTGCTCTTTCCACTTATAAGAAAGAAAATGCGAAATTTTAACTTAAGGATATTTCAGTTTTTTAGTTGTGAAAATAGCAACAACAAAAAAAATTATTGAAAGATGGCTAAAAATTAATATATTTGGACCTTTTTATCAATTGTTACTACTATAACTAATGTGAATGAGCTAGCACGAGTAATTGGTATATATGAAAATAAACACACCTTCATCATACTTGGTGTTTCTTACGAGATAAAATAAGTTAAACCATTTTGTATTTTGATTAATCTATCCTCCTCGGTCATTTCACTATTAATTAAGAGGGTGTTTGACTGAACTTAGAAGTTCTTTAAAACAGCTTATAAGCACTATTAATTTGTTTGACAAAATATATAAGACGTTTAAAAGCTTATTTAAATAAAATTCTAACAACTTATAAGCTGTAAATTAAAAACTAAGTTTGGATTCTCTAATTAATTTCCTAACCACCCACCTCTCCCCTGCCCCCACCCACCTTTACCCGAGTGTAAAAAAGTAAAAAAAAAAAAATTTATTATTCTCAAAGATCTTATAAGTTGTATTAGCCAAATACTTTAGCAACTTATAAGTTACTTAAAAATTACATCTTATAAGCTCTTAAAACAACTTATAAGATGTTTTAAATAAGTTTAGCCAAATGGGCTCTCCTACCTGCAAGGAATCCAGCTTCTGATTTGAAAAAACATGGGCATGAGAGATCTTTCGAAGTTTTTGCCATAGGGGGCTGATGGGGAGCCAAGGTATGATGAGGTTGAAGGGGCCGTTGTCCGTAGTAACAGCGTCGGGAATAGGCCTCCCGGAGAGTTGCAAATCATGCGTCTGCAGAATTTGCATGGACATTTCGGGCGATGAGATGACGACAATATTTTGAAACCCTAGCTTCAATGTCAAGATAGGTCCATACATTTTGGCAAGCTTGGCTGCAAATTCATGGGGTTTGCTTCCAATTGTTAAGAGGCTTCCAAGGAGTGGAAGGCCCTTAGGGCCCGGAGGAAGTTGAACCTTCTTCTTAAATATCAATCTTGGGAAAATGTAATTTGAAGCTATTAGGGCAAGAATAGAAGCAAGAAGGATAACATGTACTTCCATTTGTAGGGTTTTTAGCTTTCTTTTTGATTGATGAATGGATATTGCATTGCATGATTTATCTATATATAGATACATTTGTACTTCCCAATTTGAGAGATGTTGGGTAAATTGCATTTTCATTTCCTCAGGGAGTATGTATAGAGTGAAATTGGTTTATATATGAATCACTGAAGGGTATTAGTTGTTTTCACTGAAGAGTATTAGTTGTTTTCACTGAAGAGTATTAGTTGTTTACACTGAAGAGCCTTAGTTCATTTTCACTGAACAACTAAGACTCTTTAGTGTAAATCAGTAATACTCTTCAGTAAATACAACTAATACTCTTCAGTGAAATGTATAAACCAATTTCACTCTATACTTTGTCTTCCTTAGGATGTTTCCTCACAAAAATAATCATTCATTAGGGAATTTAATTAACAAATTAATTCTATATATCTCTACAAGTTCGGGCTTTAAATGAGTGTAATTATTTCATGGTATCAAAGTCAAAAGATTTAGAAATTAAACAAATAAATTCTATAATTTTTCTATAAGTTCGGACTTTTAAATGAGATGAAAATTTAAAATTCTACAATCTCTCTAAGGGGTACTGATACGTGAGATACACGTGTCATTAGGAATTTTGCAAAATTGATACTTTTTAAAAAAAAAAATTTTATTCCATGGGAATTTCGGTATTTTTGTTAATTAACGATTTTTTTCCAAATAATTAACGATTGTGATCAAAATTACGAAAATAAAATATCAACCAACGATTTGCCTACAATTTTTTTAATCATGCGAGTATCTTAATTCTTTAACCTATGGACAATTAGTTTACGAACTGAAATCTCTAGATAAATTAATTACTTACAAACAATTTGTCTACAAAAATTTACCTACAAACAATTTACGTCTACTTAGAAAATAAAAATGATGATATCTATATACTTTTTATAAAAAAATTTATAAAATCTTTATAGTCATATTAACAAATTTCGTAATCAATCCATTATTTCTTTAATTATAGTGATAGGTACCAAAAATATTTTTGGAAAAAGATGTGGGACAACATTACAATTTACCCAAATTATAATACTGCCAAAACATCACTTAACTGGAAAAAAGGATGCTACCTACATTTGCATGTAATTGCGTGAACAAATGTATAATAAACATGTCCTAATAAAAGTTTACCTAATTCGACTTAATTTACATTTATCATGAAAACAACTTCAATTAATGTAGACTCTAGCCAAATTTCTTTTCTATAAGTGAACAAAATTAAAACAACTTTATTTGGAATATAATTGTCTATTTCGTCTTGATTTTAATTTTCCATTCACAAATGACCAACTTAAATTAACGTATCATTTCACCCAACAAATATTTCTTATTAAAAAATATGCTTGTCAATGACGAAAGTCACATGAGATAGGTAAATTACAGTGTCGATACTAAAAATTTTAGGGCCTGCGTCGGATTTAAAATTAGCCCCCCATGAAAAAAGTATATATAAACCCAAAACATTATAAACTTTTAAATAATTTATAGTATTAAAGAAAAAACTCATTTATAGTTTAGTATTTGTTACATGTGCATCACAAGTTTCAACCACTTCTATTAATGTGTATTGTGAAATAGTTTAAATTTAAAAAGCATCTGATTAAAAGTATCTAAAACTCCATTAAAAATATTAAGAATTGATTTTAGGGGTATCATGAATTGTTTTTACTATTTAAATTATTCATATTTAATAAAAATACATAACATTTAAATTTTAAATTTCAAGCTTTCGGGAAAAGAAAATTTTAAGTATAATATATTTGGCCAATAGTATAATAATGGAATAATATTCATAATAAGCCTCAGACATTGATTCATATAAGACAAAGTATAGAGTAAAAATGGTTTATACATAAATCTTTGAAGAGTTTTAGTTGTTTTTACTGAAGAGTATTAATTGTTTTTATTGAAGAGTATTACTGATTTACACTGAAGAGTCTTAGCTGTAAAGTGGAAACAAACTAAGACTCTCCAGTGAAAACAACTAATACCCTTCAGTGAAAACAACTAACACTACAAGAAAACATAAAATTGCCTACGAAAATTGTCAATATAGCTACAAAATTTCCAACAAAAAAATTCATAGTGAGAATTACATACGAATTGCCTACAATTTTTTTTTAATTGTATGGATATCTTCCTTCTTCACCTACAAAAAAAACTTTGCCTACGGAAATTCTGTAGGCGCAAATTGTATTGTAGGTAAAATTTTGTACGCAAATGATTTGTAGGTAATTATACCTAGAGATTTTATTTTGTAAGAAAATTAATTCCGTAGGCAAGTCTAGGTTGAGAAATGTAGAAGCTTTCAAAATTAGAAAATTTTGTAGGCAGATCATAGACAATTCTTACCACAAACTTTTTTGTTGGAATTTTTTTGTAGGCAAATCTTTATTTTCTTGTAGTGTAATAGTCTTCAGTAAAACAACTAATATTTTTCAATAATTCATGTATAAACCAATTTCACTCAATAGATACTCTTCGTATAAAATATATTCGTGAAATTATATTTGATAAATCTTCAATTGAAACACTATAAATAAGAGGCTGCTTCATTCAGTCACCAAACTCGACTACAAATTGTAATTTATAAAGGAGACAACTATATTAATTTCTCTATCAGACATTAATAAGAATATTGAAAGTTGATATTGGTCCATATCTCGCCTAACGCCTATATAATTAGATTAATACATTATCATGACAGAAATGGTATAATTTAAGTGGTTAGAGTTCCACTAACTATAACCGAGAAGTCATGAGTTCAAGTTATTAGTTGTCCAACAATAAAAAAATTACTTTATTGCATTAAATTATTTGCAAACGTGTGTAACTGTAAAATATGATATTATTAATTTGTTTATGTAGTAACACATCTTTCTTGCAGTAACACATGTTTGCATTTATAGCTACACGTCTTTCTCCATATAGTTGCGTTCATCTAGTGACACATATTTCAAAATCTTACATGTGTTACTATAAGGATAAATATTAGTTTGTCTTTACAATAATACAAATTTACTCTTATAGTACCATATACTTGCCCTTAAGTCTAGTTTTAATTAGTAATTTCTCTGTCACCTAATAACTTTCATACTTTTTTTTTTTGACGTCCCACAATAATTTGCAAACGAAATAAAATATGAAAACTTAATTTATTTTGAACGAAAGGAAGAATTTAAGTAGTACCCCCTAATTTCTCCCATTCACAATACATGTTAGTTTAGATAATTGCACATATATTTAAAAAAATCATTAACTTTTTAATGTACTCTTGATTAATTGCTTTGAAATTTTATACAAGACATTAAAATTTATTACAAATGAAAATATTTTTAATGACTCTAAAAGTAAATTAAATGAAGAAAAAAATACTACTAAGTGACGCTTAACATTTCAAAACATTATTTAAATTGTAAATTAAGTGTGTGATCGATTAAAATAATGGGAGGAAGTACTATATTTTTAGAGTAAGTTTTATATGAAAAAAATGGTTCGTGATAAATTTGTCATCGAATATTTGATCAGAAATATTATTAATTTGGGTTAAAGAAAATTTGCAACAATTACAGTATTGTGGCCCAACTAAAATGGCCACTTAGGTGGCCCAATTAAAATAATCATATAGGCGGCCCACTTAAAATAATTTTCTATGCAAAAAAAATATTGGAACTTTAGTACTGTTAATTGACTTTCTAAAGAAGAAAGAACCTTAATTAATATCATTAAGGAGAAAAAGAAATGGTAAAAGGACACCGCGAGAACATTAGATAATCACAATTAAACTACTACATATATTTTAAAAAGCAAAAAAAATCGATTTTTAAAACCCAAAAATCAAATCATGAGCTGCTATTTAATTGATACTAATAATATTGTGGATCTAAATTAATGTAATTTCTCCAATAAAGTTACCCACTTCAATAAATTTGTAACAAAGGTACAATTACTCGGGAATTTATTATTTATTTCCTCTTCTCTATGCAGCTCTCGTGATATTCAATTTCCAAGTCATTCTTGGAAATGTCAAAACCACCTATATTGCTGCTAGATCATATTCTCTCTCTCTCTCCCTCCCTCCCTCTATCTATCCATATATATTTATCTCTCTGTCTACCGTTTACACATCAAATTAATGATGACAACTCAATTAGTTGAAGAAGAAAAATTCTCAAAATTCTACGAGAAATGGATGAGGCAATTGGAGGATCATCTAGAGCTTCTCCTCAAGGTTGCACAAGAGAATAATTTTGAGAAGAAAACCTCAGTGACAACTATTAACAAACTCAAGGTTCATCATAAGTAATTCTACAAAGTTAAATGGGCCAATGAAGACGTGTTGGCCTTTTTCGCCCCACCTTGGGTGACTCTTCTAGAAAATGCCTATCTATGGGTAACCGGATGAAAATCGTCCATGATATTCTGGCTTATGGAGTCATTGAAAAAAACGAGTCTAACCGGGATGACTGAGGAGCAGGTGAGGAAGATCGAGGCTCTGAGAATGAATATTAAGGCGCAAAAAGATAAAGTGGAGAGGGAGATGGAGCGGCAGCATGTGAGTTAAACAGATCGAAATATAGTGAAGCTCCAGAGCATTGCCAAGAGGAACTGTGACTCGGCTGCTGTGAATCTAGTGAACGACTTGGTTGAGGCGGCACTCAGAGGGTTGTTGGATGGTTTGAAAAATGTGATGAAAATGGCGAATTGCATGAGGTTGAAAACATTGAAAGACATATTGAATGTATTGAATCCTATGCAGTGTGTTAATCCTATTAGAAAATGGGGCAAAATAAGAGATGATAAATGAAGTGTGATGAAAAAATGTCATGGGGCAAATGTTTGGAAAAATTTTTGGTTCTTAGAAAGTAGCCAAATGTTTGGAATTTTTTTCGAACATATGACCAATATTCAACAATCCAGAGTCGAACAAAACACGAAATGAAAATACACGAAATAAAATTGGACAACATATATTCGTTCCTACAACATGTAAACTACTCAAACAACACCAATGTCCATAAACACCAACAAATAGGCACACATAAACTCAAATATTATCAAAATCGACTATTATTAGAGTTTTACCTATATTTTCCTGTAAGTTTTTTTGTTATTTTTTCGAACTTACACTCACTCAACACCAAGAACACTCTCATCATAGAAGACCGAATGAATTCCGAGTACTTTTGATTGAGGGTGAACTCATAATGTTTGAATTGTTTAAAATATGCAAAAGGATAATTTGATCTTTCCAAGAGTGTTTTCAAGAATAGAAATAAAATGGGCGGTGAACTACTTAAAAGAGGGGTAAATATCCGCGTCCTCTCACGAATCACGGTTGTGGCCCAACTAAAATAGTCACTTAAGTGGCCAACTAAAATGATCACATAGGCGGCCCACTTTAAATAATTTTCTACGCAAAAAAATATTTAAACTTTAGCACTATTAATTAACCTTCTAAAGAAGAAAGAACTTGTATTAATATCAATAGGGAGAAAAAGAAATGGTAAAATGACACCGCGAGAACATCAAATAATAAGATCAATTAAACTACTCCATACATTTTATTGTTTTAATTGTTGTGCAGTCTATATATTTTTAAAAAATATGTTTTTTTCTTATTTTATTGCTTTAATTGTTGTACCGTCTATATATTTATAATATATATATATATATATATATTATAATCGAAAATTTATTTCCCTCCTACTGAAAAATGAAATATCCGAATGAATATGAACACTTAAATTTTAAAATAACCAAATTTAGGTACTAATACAAATATTTTTGATTGGCTAATGAATATCTCGCATCATATCTTTATCATCTCACTATAAAAGACCATTTCACTTGTTATAATTATATATCACTTATTATAACTGTATTTCTCCCCAGGTTTGCATAGAAAAGAAATAATGAGGACATTATACATAGAAAAATCTCCTATCGCTTAATTATTTAAAATAAGAAAATTATCAAATAAGGATTTATTAAAAGTATAGCAAAATAAAACTAAGGTATTAAAATTTCAATTATCATCTTTAAAAGATAAGAATAAGTTAGTGATTATTAATTTGTCAATTAATTCATTATTTTAATAAAAGAATACGGAAACAAGTATCTTTCAGTAGGATGGAAACGAAAAAGAAAAAAAAATAGAATTGATTAATCCCACTCGTTAAAACGGCACCGTATGTTGGCCAAGTACAATTTGCTGGGTTATTTTTTTTAATCCAGCAGACTATCCAAGCCCCAGTTACTCGTGGAATTTATTATCCCATTTATTTTCTTTTATATAAAACTTGTTTAACTTTTACTTTAATTATATTTTATGAGGAACTTGATTATTTTTCACTAAATACCAATTTTCTCTGCATCAACACTTGTTCTCGTGATAATATTAGCGCTTCTCGTGATATTATTTTTCCAAGTCATTCTTGGGAGTGTCACTATCTGGTCATCTTCTCCCTCCCCCCCCCCCCCCCCCCCCTATCTACATATATGTATATATATATACACCTCTCTCTACAGTTTACAATGATGACTACTCAATTAGTTGAAGAAGAAAAATTCTCATAATTCTATGAGAAATGGATGAGGCTATTGGAGGATCATTTAGAGCTTCTGCTCAAAGTTGCACAAGAGAATAATTTTGAGAAAGAAACCTGCGTGACAACTATTAACAAACTCAAGGTTCATCACAAGAAATTCTACAAAGTTAAATGGGCCAATGAAAACGTAATGACCCTTTTCGCCCCTCCTTGGTTGACTCCTATAGAAGATGCCTATCTATGTGTAATGGGAACCATCCATGGTATTCTGGCTTATGGAGTCACTGGAAAAGACGAGTCTAGCCGGAATGACTGAGGAGCAGGTGAGGAAGATCGAGGCTCTGAGAATGAATATTCAGGCGCAAGAAGATAAAGTGGAGTGGGGGATGGAGTGACAGCAAGTGAGGATAACAGATCGAAATATAGTGAAGTTAGTGCAACTCCAGAGCATTGCGACTCAGTTGTTGTTGTGAATCTGGTGAACGAGTGGTTGAGGCGGTTGAGGCAGCATTCAGTGGGCTGTTGGATGACTTGAAAAATGTGATGAAAATGACGGATTGCGTAAGGTTGAAAACATTGAAAGATGTATTGGATATGTTGAATCCAATTCAGTGTGTTAATTTTTTAGTGGCTATGTCTACGTGTCAATTCAGATGAGAAAATATGGTAAAATAAGAGATGCTAGTTGAAGTGTGATGAGAAAATATCATGGGGTAAAAATAGAGATGATAAGTAAAGTCGTGATGTAATATAAATATATTTTATAATTAATTAAGATTTCAAAATATTTATTTGGTTTAAAAAAAAAAAAATTATTCGTCTTTTATTTTAAATTGAAGGGTATCTCTTGTATCATTATAAATATAGATAAGCTTTATATATATGCATAATCATTTTTGATAAATCCCCGTCTGCCTACTTTTCTTAATTTTGGATCTTAGCAAACATGACGATGTTTGTTTCTTCTTTTAAGAACTAATATAGATAAAGTTTATTTTATTTTTTCCTTTTGACAGGATAAAACTAAGTCCACTTCTTTCTTTCTGTTAAAAGAGGCATCGTGGTAGAAGTGCGTGTCTATATGTAGTTGTGATATAGCATGAATTATGATAATAATAATAAAAAAAAAATTAACTACGCTTTTATTTTTAATTATTTAGAGGAAACATATTTCAATAGTGAGACTATTAATTTCAATTCATGGAATGTACATATACGGTGTTTAATAATAAAAAGAGCTAAACATCAAAAGTTTTAGCGTGCACAAATCTTTAATTACTGATAGAATACGTATATTAATTTTCGCCTTCTAATTACTTATATACTACATCCATTAATTCTTGAATAAGAATAATTAGTAAATTTTATTAATTTTATCGGCTTTCTTAAAATTTATTAGTTGAATATCTATGATTTTTTTTTATAAACTTATAGTAAAGTATAAATTTGTATCGAAATCTTCGAAATAAAACATTTAAAATGACGTTGATAATACTAGTAATCTTTTTGTATAGATGAATTTTTTTTTTTTGGACAGGAAACCTTTAGTTGGGCCTACAGACATATAGGTTTAATAGGCTGCATGTAATTACAATCCAAATTTAATTGAGACTAATAATAATATTGATCTAAATTAATATAATTTCTCCAATAAAGTTACCCACTTCAATAAATTTTTAACAAAGGCCCAATTACTAGTAGAATTTATTATTTATTTTCTCTTCTCTCTACAACAATTTTTCTTCTCGTGATTATATTTTGTACTTATATGCTTTTACCCCATCTTCCATCTCGTGATATTCAATTTTCAAGACATTCTTGGAAATGTCAAAACCACCTATGTATCCATCCATATATATCCATATATATTCTCTATCTATCTATCCATATATATTCGTCTCTCTCTACAGTTTACACACCAAATTAATGATGACAATTCAATTAGTTGAAGAAAATTCTCAAACTTCTACAAGAAATGGACAAGGCAATTGAAAGATCATCTAGAGCTTCTCCTCAAGGTTGCACAAGCAGGGGCGGACCTACTCATAGGCAAGGTGGGGCAAGTGCCCCACCTGAACTTCTGATCCCAATATATACTTTTTGTGCTAAATAATCAATATGTTGCAGCATAGCGTAGTGGTATGTGTACTTTGTTCCTACTATGTACAAGGGTTGTGTGTTCAAACCCCGTAGTACTAATATTTCTTGCCTTTTGTTCTACTTTTATTGTGCATATGTTAATTACATATACATGGTATATATTTTGTTCTTTTAGCATTTTATATCTTTTGCAAAATAAAATATTTTTCAATGCAGTGGTTTTGAACTAATGAAATCAAATTTGTTTAAAGTAATTTTTGTATAGGGGTAATATGATAAATATTATGTGTCTTAATATGTGTGAAAAATCCAAATAAATATTTATTTCTAAATGGAGGGAGTATGTGTTTTATAATGCTAATTGCTAAGATTTAATAAAAAGTTTATTGCTTTTCGGTGAGAAGGGTACATTTTATATCAATTTCGAGCATATATTATAAATTCTATTTAATTTTTAATTTGCTAGTAATATAAGTAAATGTATTTATTTATTAATATATAAAGTGTTCGTTAAGAAAAGTGAAAAATTTACTTTGAAACAGAGGAAATATAATTTTATGCCCTCCCTGCATGTCATTCCTGCGTCCGCCCCTGTGCACAAGAGAATAATTTTGACAAGGATATGTTAGTGACAACTATTAACTAACTCAAAGTTCATCACAAGAAATTCTACAAAGTTAATTGGGCTAATGAAGACGTGTTGGCCTTTTTCGCCCTTCCTTGGTTAACTCCTCTAGAAAATATCTATTTATGGGTAATAGGATGGAAACCGTCCATGATATTCTGGCTTATGGAGTCACTGAAAATAGCGAGTCTAGTCCGGATGACTGAGGATTAGGTGAGGAAGATCGAGACTTTGAAAATGAATACTAAGGATATGCACAACAAAGACCAACAACCTCAAGAGTTGAAGAGTGAGAACATATTAATGAATTAGTCTCATAATATTTGGGCTGTTTTTTTTTTTTAATGAATAAGCTACTTACATAGCTATTTATCACGTAGAGCACATTTAAAGTTGGTAACTTCAGCGTGATTTTGATATATTTCGTACCACCATACAATGTAGAGTTTCAAAGTCGAAGAAGTTTTAGACAGATTCAAATCTATGATCAAATTAAAAAAGGGTGACATTTGATTTTGGAGAAGTCTTAAAAAGATGCGTAAATAGCATGCAAATGTTAAATATTTAATTATTTTTTTGTATAACATCAATTTTTTAGATTAATTATTGAATAATGGGAGTGTAAATAGACCAAATAGTTGTTATTATATATATATATATATATATATATATATATATATATATATATATAATGGCCAGAAACTTAATAGAATTTGCTTTTTAAATGTGTTCTATATTTGGCATAAAATTTGGCTTTTAGATTAGTATAGGTAGATTATATTTTTTTGAGGAAGTTAACTATTTTTCATTAGGTATCAATTTTCTCTGCAGCAACTCTTGTTCTTGTAATTATATTTTGTACTATATGCTTTTAATCCCTCTCGTGATATTATATTTCCAAGTAATTCTTGGAAGTGTCACTATCTGACCACCATCTCTCCCTCCCTCCCTCCCTACATATATTATATTTTATTGTAAAATTGTGATATAAAATATATAAAAAATAAAAAATGGAGAGAAAACGTAAAAAGTATATATTTTTGTTAAGTGTTAGTATGTGATTATAATCTTTTCTAAAATCGAAATGTTAAACTTACCTTGGGACGTCTTGTTTAAAATGTTAAACAAAAAATGCTAAACTTTCTTTTGGATGGAGTATTAAATTTATATTATTTTTAGTGTCCACTTGAGTTCATCATATGCATTTAGATTTTGAAAAAAAAAATCAATAATATCTTAAAAATAATAAATAATACCTGAATTGTAATTAAAAAATAAAATCTTATGTCAGCGTATTAGTGTGTGTAGAAAAAAAAATTAAACTTAAAATCTAAATGTACTTGTAGTGTTCTCTAGAATTTATGTTAAATTTATAAAAGAATGTGGATAACTTTTACTACTGCTACTTAGTTAACCGGCTGCAAGCAAATATAGGTCCATTTCAATATTTTTGGGCCCAGGTTAAATACATTCCCTTATTTTATAAATACACTCCACCCAAAAAAAATTCGTAAAATTCACATGTTTAGTGTTTTTTTTGTTTTTTTTTGCATATTCCTAATTTTTTCCAAAAATTGTTAAACTTTTCGAATTTTTCTTCCGAATACTTTTTGATAGAGTGTATTTACAAAAGATAGGACTGTACATAACCTTGACCTTTTTTTGGCTATTTGTTTTAAATTAAAAGAAGGATGAATGGGGCTTTCCCTAAAATGGTGTGGGTTGGGTTAATTTGACCTTTTTATCATATTTCTTTCTGTTTGTTGGTCTTTTAAAGCTTATTTTATTTGTGGGTTTTTTGGAGGGCTGTTTACGTAATTTGGAGATTAATGAACTTGTATCGAAATCTGAAATGCGAAAGAATTGAGCCGAAAAAATTCCTTTACTTTTTTTTCCTTTTTACTTTAACCGTAATAAAATTGAATTGATTTTTTTTGTACGAATCTGAATATTACCAAGTTAAACGTACCAAAAAATCGAGTGAGATCGTAATGAACTGAACCAAATTATATGTGTATTAAAATTTAATTATTAAGGTATACATTAAATTATATTATAATGTTATTGAATTCAAATACAACTATCAAATCTCACAAGGACTTGTTACATTCTTACCAGACATCAACTAGTTTCTTATGTATTGTGTATGCCATTTAGGATATGAGTAAGTCTCTTGTGCATTTGGTGTATGATGTACTCACTCAACAGTTGATTATGTATACACTGAAAAATTAGTCTCAATCACACTGAAAAGTTATTCTCAATTACACTGAAAAGTTTACATTGCAAATCAATTTGCAGTGTAAACTTTTCGGTGTAATTGGGACTAACTTTTTAGTGTATACAGTATAAACTGTTGAGTGAGTGCACCGTGCACTTGGTGCATATGAGATTTTTCCTTAGGACAGTTGTAAGTGATTTAAGTGATTTAAAAAAATCGATTATAAAAATAAAAAGATATTGTATAAATTATTTATAGGATGGTAGGATTAAGATTTAAAAAATCTTATTATTAAATCCAAACTAAAAGGAATTTGGAAATGCAAAAGTTAAATCCGGTTTATGGATCTAAATACATGTCATTTCTCCCATAAGTCTTGTGGCCCAACATAAACAATCACTAAAGTGACCCACTTCAATAAATTCAAACAAAGGCCCAATTACTCATATAATATATTATTTATTTCCTTTCTTAAGAACTTGCTTAATTTTTACTTTAATTATATTTTTTGAGGACGTTGATTATTTTTCATTGAATATAAACCGGAAGCAACTATTCTTTCTCGGAATTATATTTTGTACTATCCTCTTAACCATTCTCGTGAATTTCAAGTTCCAAGTAATTCTTGAAAGGATCACTATATGTGATTTCTTATGCTGCTATTAGATCATCTTCTCTCGTCTCTTTCCCTCTCTCTATCATCTATCTATATATATATCCACCTCTCTCTGCATTTTACACATCAAATTAATGATGACAAGCCAATTAGTTGAAGAAGAAAAATTCTCAAAATTCTACGAGAAATGGATGAGTCAATTGGAGGATCATTTAGAGCTTCTCCTAAAGGTTGCACAAGATAATAATTTTGAGAAGGAAACCTCTGTGGCAGCTATTAACAAACTCAAGGTTCATCACAAGGAATTCTACAAAGTTAAATGGGCCAATGAAGACGTGTTGGCCTTTTTTGCCCCTCCTTGGGTGACTCCTCTAGAAAATGTCTATCTATGGGTAACTGGATGGAAACCGTCCATGATATTCTGGCTTATGGAGTCACTAAAGAAAGCGAGTCTAGCCGGGATGACAGAGGAACAGGTGAGGAAGATCGAGGCTCTGAGAATAAATATTAAGGCGCAGGAAGATAGAGTGGAGAGGGAGATGGAGAGACAGCATGTGAGAATAGCAGATCGAAATAGAGTGAAGCTAGTGCAGCTCCAGAGCATTGCCAAGAGGAATTGTGACTCGGTTGTTGTGAATCTGGTGAACGACTTGGTTGAGGCTACATTTAGAGGGCTGTTGGATGGCTTGAAAAATGTTATGCAAAAGGCGGATTGCGTGAGGTTGAAAACATTGAAAGATATATTGGATGTGTTGAATCCAATTCAGTGTGTTAATTTTTTAGTGGCTATGTCTACGTTTCAGATTTAGATGAGAAAATGGGGTAAAATAAGAGATGATAAATGAAGCCGATAAGAAAATAGGGGAAATATAGCGATAATAGATGGTAAAGTCCTTACTTAATATGAATATGTTGTAAACTTAACTAATAAGTATTTCAATATATTTTATTAGACTTTAAAAAAAAAAATTATCCGTTTTTAATATAAATGTGAAGTTTATCTCTTGTATGATCTTAAAAATCAATTAAGCATTATATATATATATATATATATATATAACTTTTTTTTTTTGCTAAATAGACTACTACTTTTTTTATTTCCTGTTCTTATCATGATCGTATTAGTTCCTTTTTTCCAGGACAAACATATATTTCTTTTTCTTTTGACTGGCATCATGTTGTGAATAGCATGGATTATGATACTATTACTAATAAAAAAATATTAATCACGCCTTTATTTTATTTATTTAGAAGAAATATATTTCAATTCATGGGTTCGTATGTGTAAAAAAAAAAATGGCGTATAGATGTAGTCGCACAGTGGTTAGAGAATAAACCGCAGCGGTTTTTCGAGGATTGAATTTTAATTTAAAAAATTGTAGAATTATCCAGAATTTTGAAATTTGAATAATTATTTTTTTAAATCATTATGAGATTTTCAAGGAGAGGATCACATTTTAAACTAAGCGTTTGAAGAAGTGGGGAAAACTAATATATAAGATAAAGATTTAAGTAGATACTCCCTCCAATCCTATATACATGTCAATTTAAATTATTGCACATATATTAAAAAAAATCATTGTCTTACTACTATAAGTTTGGTTAATTGTTTTGAAATTCTATACAAGACATTAAAAATTATTACATATTATTTTTAGTGACTCTAAAAGTAAATTAAAAAGAAATATAACTAATTGACACGGAATAAACTTCAAACTTTATTTAGATTGTAAATTTAAGTGAGTAATGAAAAATGCATTTTAAAATAATGGGAGGAAGTATAATTTTATTTTTAATTCTAATTATATATGGGCCGACACAGTGTAATGTAAGGGACTCAGGAATGAATATTGGGTTTCTATTGAGCCCAATGAAAATAATTACTGAAATGGCCCACTTCAATAGATTAAAACAAAGGGCATAATTACTCATGTGCCTTAAATTATTTCCTATTTCGTATGAAGATTTTGTTTAATTTTTTCTTTAATTATATCTTGAGGAATTTGATTATTTTTCACTAGATAACACTTTTCCACGCGAGAAAATATTTTAACTTTAGTGGTATTTTAACTTTATGAAGAAGAAAAAACCTTAAATAATGAATAGGGAAGGAAAAAAAAATGGTAAAAGGACACCACAAGAACATCATATAACAAGATTAATTAAACGGTATGTTTTATTAATTTAATTAATGTGCAGCCTATATATTATAATAATCTTTTTTTAAATTTTTTTTTTAAGAAAGATCTTATTATGCATTTGTTACAGGTATTAACTTTGTGGGTGGGGGCCCTGAGGGCGAGGGTTTCGCCTTTTGCTACAAGGTATTAACTTTGTGATATAAAAACAAAAGGATGTTGTATAAGTTATTTATATGTTATAGGGACAAAGATTTCAAAAATAAATTTGAAAATGCAAAGTTTAAATCTCGTTTTTAAAACCCAAAATTCATATCTTGAGCTGCTATCTAATTGAGACTATGAACATTGCAGATCTAAATTCTTTGTGATGTAAAAATAAAAGGATATTGTATAAATTATTTATATGATTGTAGGATTAAGATTTCAAAAATTTAATTATTAAATCCAAACTAAAAGGAATTTGAAAATGCAAAAGTTAAATCCGGGTTTTGGATCTAAATACATGTCATTTCTCCCATAGGTCTTCTGGCCCAATAAAAGCAATCACTAAAGTGACTCACTTCAATAAATTCAAACAAAGGCCCAATTACTCGTGGAATATACTACTATTTATTTCCTTTCTTAAGAACTTGCTTAATTTTTACATTAATTATATTTATTTTGAGGAACTTGATTATTTTTCATTGAATATCAATCGGGAGCAATTATTCTTCCTCGGCATTATATTTTGTACTGTCCTCTTAATCATTCTCGTGATATTCAATTTCCAAGTAATTCTTGAAAGGGTCACTATCTGTGGTTTCCTATACTGCTATTAGGTCATCTTCTCTCTGTCTGTCTCTCCCTCTCGCTATCATCTATCTATATATATATATATATATATATCCACCTCTCTCTGCACTTTACACACAAAATTAATGATGACAAGTCAATTAGTTGAAGAATAAAAAATCTCAAAATTCTACAAGAAATGGATGAGGCAATTGGAAAATCTTCTAGAACTTCTCCTCAAGGTAGCACATGAGAATAATTTTGAGAAGGAAACTTTTGTGACAACTATTAACAAACTCAAGGTTCATCACAAGGAATTCTACAAAGTTAAATGGGCCAATGAAGACGTGTTGACCTTTTCACTCCTCCTTGGGTGACTCCTCTAGAAAATGTCTATCTATGGGTAACTGGATGGAGACCGTCCATGGTATTCTGGCTTATGGAGTCACTGAAGAAATCGAGTCTAGTCGGGATGGCAGAGGAGCAGGTGAGGAAGATCGAGGCTCTGAGAATGAATATTAGGGCGCAGGAAGCTGAAGTGGAGAGGGAGAGGGAGATGGAGAGACAGCTGGTGAGGATAACAGATCGAAATATAGTGAAGCTAGTGCAGCTCCAGAGCATTGCCAAGAGGAATTGTGACTCGGCTGTTGTGAATTTGGTGAACGGCTTGGTTGAGGCGGCGACACTTAGAGGGCTGTTGGATGGCTTGAAAAATGTTATGAAAATGGCGGATTGCTGTTTAATAATTAAAACAACAAAAATTTTAGCATGCACAAACCATTAATTACTTAAAGAATACATGTATTATTTCGCTTCTGTATATTTAAAGAATATATATATATATATGTTTCTCCACCCTGTATATCGATCTAATTCGATCCGTTTGTAGCTAAAAATTTGTCAGAACTGTTTGCAAACGAAAATCTATTTCGCTCCTTACTAAAAAATGAAGTAAAAAACTTGTATGAGACCGTCTCATACAAGACCTACTTACAAATGAAATATACGTATAAATATAAACACATAAATTTTAAATAACCTAATTAGGTACTGATACAGGTATTTTTGATTGGTACCAACATAGTTCCCCGATACTTTTGGCTAATGAATATCTCGCATCATATCTTTATCATCTCACTTTAAAAAATAATTTCACTTGTTATAATTATATTAAGAGTATGTTTTATATGAAAACGCGTCATACTAAGATTAACATGAAATAATTTTAGAGTATCATTAAATTTTTCAGTGGTATCATTAGTCAATGTTCAAGAAAATTTAAAACAAATTTTCTTGAACTCAGACTAATGATACCCCTGATAAAATTAATGATACTCCCGATGAAATTAATGATACTTTAAAATTATTTCATGATAAGCTTATCATGAACTATTTTCATGTAATACTTTGCCTTATATTACTTATCACTTGTTATAACTGTATTTCTCCCCAGATTTGCATAGAAAAGAAATAAAGTGGACATTATACATAGAAAAATCTCCTATCGCTTAATTATGTAAAATAAGAAAAATGATCAAATAAGGATTTATTAAAAGTATAGAAAAACCAAGGTATTAGAATTTCTATTATCATCTTTAAAAGATGAGAATAAATTAGTGATTATTAATTTGTCAATTAATTCATTATTTTACTAAAAGAATACGGAAACAAGTATTTTTATTATATATATATATATATATATATATATATTTTCAGTAGAATGGAAATGAAAAAGAAAATCAAAACCCCTTAATCGCTAATTAACGTATGGCAATAAAGTAAAAGGAAAAAATAAAATAGAATTGATTAATCACACTAGTTTAAAACGGCACCGTACAATTTACTGGGTTTTTGTTTTATCCAGCTGATCATTCAAGTGAATTTATTATTCCATTTATTTTCTTTTACGAAGAACTTGCTTAACTTTTATTTTAATTATATTCTAGGAGGAATTTTACTATTTTTCACTAAATACCAATTTTCTCTGCAGCAACACTTGTTCTCGTGATTATATCAGCCAGCAACACTTGTTCTCGTGATTATATCAGTCCTTCTCGTGATATTACATTCCCAAGTCATTTTTTGGAGTGTCAACATCTGATCATCTCCTCTCTCCCTTTCACTCTCCCTATCTATCTACATATATGTATATATATACACCTCTCTCTACAGTTTACACACTTAATGATGACAAGTCAATTAGTTGAAGAAGAAAAATTCGCAAAATTCTAGAAGAAATGGATGTGGCAACTGGAGGATCATTTAGAGCTTCTGCTCAAGGTTGCACAAGAGAATAATTTTGAGAAGGAAATCTGCGTGACAACTATTAACAAACTTAAGGTTCATCACAAGGAATTCTACAAAGTTAAATGGGCCAATGAAAACGTAACCACCATTTTTCGCCCCTCCTTGGTTGACTCCTATAGAAAATGCCTATCTATGGGTAACTGGCTGGAAACCGTCCATGGTATTCTGGCTTATGGAGTCGCTGAAAAAGACGAGTCTAGCCGGGATGACTGAGGAGCAAAGGAGGAAGATTGAGACTCTGAGAATGAATGTTAAGGCGCAGGAAGATAAAGTGGAGATGGAGATGGAGTGGCAGCAGATGAGGATAACAGATCGAAATATAGGGAAGTTAGTGCAACTCCAGAGCATTGTCAAGTGGAATTGTGATTCAACTGTTGTGAATCTGGTGGACGACTTGGTTGAGGCAGCATTTAGAGGGCTGTTGGATGGCTTGAAAAATGTGATGAAAATGGCGGATTGTGTGAGGTTGAAAACTTTAAAAGATGTATTGGATGTGTTGAATCCAATGCAGTGTGTTGATTTCTTAGTGGTTATGTCTACGTTTCAGATTCAGATGAGAAAATAGGGCAAAATAAGAGATGATAAATGAAGCCGATAAGAAGATGGGGCAAATATAGAGATGATAGATGATAAAGTCCTTATTTAATATGAATATGTTGTAAACTTAACTAAGTATTTCAATATATTTTATTAGACTTAAACAAAAAAAAGTTTATCCGTCTTTAATATAAAAGTGAAGTTTATCTCTTATATATATAATATATATGTATAACCTTTTTTTCTAAATAGACTACTTTTTTTTTTCCGGTTCTTATCATGATCGTGTTAGTTCCTTTTTTCAAGGACTAGCATATTCTTTTTTTTTTCTTTTGACGGACATCATGAATAGCATGGATTATGATACTATTAATATTTTAAAAAAAATTAATCACGCCTTTATTTTATTTATTTAGAAATGGCGTATAGTCGCTGAGTGGTTAGAGAATAAACCGCAGCGGTTTTTCGAGGATTGAATTTTTAGTTTAAAATATTGTAGAATTATCCAGAATTTTGAAATTTGAATAATCATTTTTTTTTAACTCATTGTGAGATTTTCAAGGAGAGGATCACATTTTAAACTAAGCGTTTGAAGAAGTGGGGGAAAACTAATATATAAGATAAATATAAAGATTTAAGTAGTCAATTTAAATAATTGCACATATATTAAAATATCATTGTCTTACTACTATAAGTTTGATTAATTATTTTGAAATTCTATACAAGACATTAAAAATTATTACATATTATTTTTATTGACTCTAAAAGTAAATTAAAAAGAAATAACTCATTGACATGGAACACTTCAAACTTTATTTAGATTGTAAATTAAGTGAGTAATGAAAAATGCATTTTAAATTAATGGGAGGAAGTATAATTTTATTTTTAATTCTAATTATATATGGGCCGAATATTGGGCTTCTTTTTAATTGAGACTATCAGCAAGTTTTTGAGCCCAATGAAAATAATCACTGAAATGGCCCACTTTAATAGATTAAAACAAAGGGCACAATCTCGTGGACCTTAATTTTTATTTCTTTTTTCGTATGAAGAATTAGTTTAATTTTTTCTTTAATTATATCTTGAGGAATTTGATTATTTTTCACTAGATAACACTTTTCCACGAGAGAAAATATTTTAACTTTAGTGGTATTTTAACTTTATGAAGAAGAAAAAACCTTAAATGATGAATAGGGAAGGGAAAAAAAATGGTAATAATCTTTTTTTTTTTTTTTTTTAAGAAAGATCTTATTATGCATTTGTTACTGCAGGTAGGTATTAACTTTGTGATATAAAAACAAAGGCAAAGTATTATATGAAAATAGTTCATGATAAGTTTATCATGAAAATATTTTAAAGTATCACTAATCTTACCGGGAGTATCATTAATCTCACCAGGGGTATCATTAGTTTGAGTTCAATAAAATTGTTTTAAATTTTTTGAACTCAGACTAATGATACCCCTGTCAGGTTTAATGATACTCATGATGAGATTAATGATATTCTAAAACTATTTCATGTTAAGCTTATTATGAAGTGTTTTCATATAATACCTACTCAAAAACAAAAGGATGTTGTATAAGTTATTTATATGTTATAGGGACAAAGATTTCAAAAATCAAATTTTCAAATCCAAACTAATATAAATTTGAAAATGCAAAGTTTAAATCTCATTTTTAAAACCCAAAATTCATATCTCGAGCTGCTATCTAATTGAGACTATGAACATTGCAGATCTAAATTCATGTAATTTCTCCTATAAATCTTATGGCCCAACGAAAACAATCATTAAAGTGACCCACTTAATAAATTCAAACAAAGGCCCAATTACTCATGAAATTTATTATTTATTTCCTTTTCTCAATGAAGAACTTGCTTAAAACCCCTTAATCGCTAATAAACGTATGACAATAATGTAAAATGAAAAACTAAAATAGAATTGATTAATCACACTAGTTTAAAACGGCACCGTACAATTTACTGGGTTTTTGTTTTATTTATTATTCCATTTATTTTCTTTTACGAAGAACTTGCTTAACTTTTATTTTAATTATATTTTGCGAGGAATTTTACTATTTTTCACTAAATACCAATTTTCTCTGCAGCAACACTTGTTCTCGTGATTATATCAGCCCTTCTCGTGATATTACATTCCCAAGTCATTCTTGGGAGGGTCAACATCTGATCATCTCCTCTCTCCCTTTCACTCTCCCTCTCCCCCTATCTATCTACATATATGTATATATATATATATACACCTCTCTCTACAGTTTACACACTTAATGATGACAAGTCAATTCTTCTGCTCAAGGTTGCACAAGAGAATAATTTTGAGAAGGAAATCTGCGTGACAACTATTAACAAACTTAAGGTTCATCACAAGGAATTCTACAAAGTTAAATGGGCCAATGAAAACGTAACCACCCTTTTCGCCCCTCCTTGGTTGACTCCTATAGAAAATGCCCATCTATGGGTAACTGGCTGGAAACCGTCCATGGCATTCTGGCTTATGGAGTCGCTGAAAAAGACGAGTCTAGCCGGGATGACTGAGGATCAAATGAGGAAGATCGAGACTCTGAGAATGAATGTTAAGGCGCAGGAAGATAAAGTGGAGATGGAGATGGAGTGGCAGCAGATGAGGATAACAGATCGAAATATAGGTAAGTTAGTGCAACTCCAGAGCATTGCCAAGTGGAATTGTGATTCAACTGTTGTGAATCTGGTGGACGACTTGGTTGAGGCAGCATTTAGAGGGCTGTTGGATGGCTTGAAAAATGTGATGAAAATGGCGGATTGTGTGAGGTTGAAAACTTTAAAAGATGTATTGGATGTGTTGGTTGAAAACTTTAAAAGATGTATTGGATGTGTTGAATCCAATGCAGTGTGTTGATTTCTTAGTGGTTATGTCTACGTTTCAGATTCAGATGAGAAAATGGGGCAAAATAAGAGATGAGAAATGAAGCCAATAAGAAGATGTGCGGATATAGAGATGATAGATGATAAAGTCCTTATTTAATATGAATATGTTGTAAATTTAACTAAGTATTTCAATATATTTTATTAGACTTAAAAAAAAGAAAAGAAATTATCCGTCTTTAATATATAAGTGAAGTTTATCTCTTGATCTTAAAAATCGACTAAGCATTATATATATGTATATAACTTTTTTTCTTTTTGCTAAATAGACTACTTTTTTTTTTATTTCCCGTTCTTATCATGATCGTGTTAGTTCCTTTTTTCAAGGACTAACATTTTTTTTTCTTTTGACGGACATCATGTTGTGAATAGAATGGATTATGATACTATTAATAATAATAATAATAATAAATTAATCACGCCTTTATTTTATTTATTAGAAGAAATATATTTCAATTCATGCGTATAGATGTAGTCGAAGTCTCGAAGAGTGGTTAGAGAATAAACCGCAGCGGTTTTTCGAGGATTGGATTTTTAGTTTAAAAAATTGTAGAATTATCCAGAATTTTGAAATTTGAATAATCATTTTGTTTAACTCATTATGAGATTTTCAAGGAGAGGATCACATTTTAAACTAAGCGTTTGAAGAAGTGGGGGAAAATTAATATATAAGATAAATATAAAGATTTAAGTAGTCAATTTAAATAATTGCACATATATTAAAATATCATTGTCTTACTACTATAAGTTTGATTAATTCTATACAAGACATTAAAAATTATTACATATTATTTTTAGTGACTCTAAAAGTAAATTAAAAAGAAATATAACTAATTGACACGGAAAAAACTTCAAACTTTATTTAGATTGTAAATGTAAGTGAGTAATGAAAAATGCATTTTAAAATAATTGGAGGATATATAATTTTATTTTTAATTCTAATTATATATGGGCAGACAGTGTAATGTAAGGGACTCAGGAATGAATATTGGGTTTCTTTTTAGGCCAAGGTTATATACAATCTTCTTTTATTAATACAAACTCACCAAAAAAAATTCGGAAAAAAAAAATCCGAAATTTTTGATAATTTTCGGAAAAAATTTCCGAAAATATAAAAAAAAAATACTAAACATATGAAATTTCGGATTTTTTTTCCGAATATTGTTACATTTTTAGGAAAAAAATTCCAATGATTTTTTTTGATGGGGGTGTATTCATAAATCATGGAACTGTATGTAACCCTGACCTTCTTTTTAATTGAGATTATCAGCAAGTCTTTGAGCCCAATGAAAATAATCACTGAAATGGCCCACTTCAATAGATTAAAACAAAGGGCATAATTACTCATGGGCCTTAAATTATTTCCTATTTCGTATGAAGAATTTGTTTAATTTTTTCTTTAATTATATCTTGAGGAATTTGATTATTTTTCACTAGATAACACTTTTCCACGCGAGAAAATATTTTAACTTTATGAAGAAGAAAAAACCTTAAATAATGAATAGGGAAGGGGAAAAAAATGGTAAAAGGACACCACCAGAACATCAAATAACAAGATTAATTAAATTATTGTGCAGCCTATATATTATAATAATCTTTTTTTTTTTAATCTTTTCTGTTTGATAAAAAAATTCCGGTACTAGTGATGAATTTTCTATAAAGCAGACTTGAAAAAGTAGTGGATTTTCGATAAATCAATGCAAAAAAAAAAAAAAAAAGGTGAATTTCAATTAATTTTAGTGGTATGTTGTGATTAGATATGATTTTTTTGCTCCGATTTGAAAAAGGATTGATCAATTTTGGTTGATTTTATTCCAATCTTAAACAAGAATACAAGCCTTCTGTTTGATTTCTAGTTCTAATGGGGGTTGCTTCTTTTTTCATTTGATTAGTGTTATGTTGTGTGTTCTCCGTTTGATTTGTGGTGTAGCACTGACGGAAGTATTATTGCAATTTTATTTTTTTAATTTTGGAAAGAAATAAATACTAAAATTATGATAAGGGTGTTCCTGTCTTTTTTGGGAAAAAAATAAAAATTTAGTGGTGTATCTATTCATCATGGGGGGGTATATAGCCTAACCCTAGATGTAATTTCTCCTATAAATCTTATGGCCCAACGAAAACAATCACTAAAGTGACCCACTTAATAAATTCAAACAAAGGCCCAATTACTCATAAATCTTAGGAACTTGATTATTTTTCACTAATAACAATTTTCTCCACAATTGCTCTTATTTCTCGTGATTATATTTTGTACTATATCTCTTATCCCTTCTCGGGATATTCAATTTCCAAGTAATTTTTTGAAATATCTCTCTCTCTCTCTCTCCATATATATATATCACCCCTCTCTACAATTTACACACCAATTAATGATGACAAGTCAATTAGTTAAAAAAAGAAAGATTCTCAGAATTCTAAGAGAAATGAATGAGGCAATTTGAGGGCCATCTAAATCTTCTCCCCCTGGATGCACAAGAGAATAATTTTGAGAAGGAAACCTACTTGACAACTATAAACAAACTCAAGGTTCATCAAATTAAATGGGCCAATGAAGACGTGTTGACCTCCCCCTGGTTGACTCCTCAAGAAAATGTCTATCTATATGTAGCTGGATAGAAACCGTCCATGGTATTTTGGCTCATGGAGTCATTGAAGAAAACGAGTCTAACCGGGATGACTGAGGAGCAGGTGAGGAAGATCGAGGCTATGAGAATGAATATTAAGGCGCAATAAGATAAGGTGGAGAGAGAGATGGAGTGACAGCAGGTGAGGATAACAAACCGAAATATAGTGGAGCTAATGCAGCTCCAGAGCATTGCCAAGAGGAACTTTGACTTGACTGTTGTGAATCGGGTGAACGACTTGGTTGAGGCAACACTCAGAGGGTTGTTAGCTGGCTTGAAAAATGTGATGAAAATGACGGATTGTGTGATGTTGAAAACATTGATAGACATATTGGATGTGTTGAATCCTATGCATTGAGAAAGAATTGAGCCAAAAAATCCGTTTCTTTTTTACTTTAACAGTAATGAAACCAAACCGATTTCTTTTGTACGAACTTGGATATTATCAATTAAACCGTGCCAAAACATTATTTAAATTGTAAATTAAGTGTGAGATTAAAACGGGCATTTTAAAATATTTGGAGGAAGTACTATATTTTTAGAGTAAATTTTATATGAAAATGATTCATGATAAGTTTATCACGAAACTGTTTTAAAATATAGAATATTTGATTAGGAGTATCATTAATCTGAGCTCATGAAAATTTACAACAATTACAATATAATACCACCAATCCATATTAATAATACTCCTGGTGAGATTATCAATACTCCTGACCAAATATTCGATACTTTAATATAATTTTATGATAAATTTATCATAAATTATTTTCATATAATATTTTCTCTTTGTGGTTATATACGTGCGGAATGGTTTCAGGAATCAAGATTCTATCTTGAGCTCGACTCCTATTTTATTGAGGGGTACGGATATTTTCACCCCCAGAATTTAGTACTTCACCTCTCACTCCCCCAAAATTTTGTTCGATATTTTTTTTAGAACATTTGTCATTTGTTTGAAAAAATAATTTGAACATTATTCACCCCCCACAAAATTATCTAAAATTATATAATGTTCTAATCGTTTTTTCAAATAAATGACAAATGTTCTAAAAAATTCTCGAACCAAAATTTGGGGGTGAAAATATTCGTACCCTTTATTGAGACCAATTTCTCAATTTTAGTCTTGTGGCCCAACTAAAATAGTCACTTAGGTGGCCCAACTAAAATAGTCACTTAGGTGGCCCAACTAAAATAATCACATAGGTTGCCCATTTAAAATAATTTTCAACGCAAGAAAATATTTGAACTTTAATACTATTAACTGACTTTCTAAAGAAGAAAGAACCTTAATTAATATCAATAAGGAGAAAAAGAAATGATAAAAAGACACCGCGTGAACATCACATAATCACAATTAAACTTGTAGCAAAAAGCGAAACCCTCGCCCCCATGACCCCCACCCCCTAGCCCGACAGGATTGAGTGGAGGAGGTAAATCATGGTGACTCAGCGGCCCATTAGGTGGGAGGACCAGTGTCTGGTGCCCACAAGGAGCTATCCCCACATTGGAGGGATAAAACTCCCACACTGCGGCTGCCATGGCTCGATTCTGCGTCCTTGTAGCAATCTGCCACCCAGGAACCAACTGAGCCACGCCCATGCGGGCATAACCACAATTAAACTACTACATATATTTGAAAAAGCAAAATTTAAATCCAATTTTTAAAACCCAAAATCCAAATCATGAGCTGTTATATAATTGTGACTAATAATATTGTGGATCTAAATTAATGTAATTTCTCCAATAAAGTTACACACTTCAATAAATTTTTAACAAAGGTCCAATTACTCAATGAAATTTATTATTTATTTCCTCTTCTCTATGCAACTTGTGATTATAGTCTGTAATTATATGCTCTTATCCCATCTCCCATCTTGTGATATTTAATTTTCAAGTTATTTTTGGAAATGTCAAAACCACCTTTGTTGCTGCTAGATCATATTCTCTCTCTATCCATATATATCCGTCTCTCTCTACTGTTTACACACCAAATTAATGATGACAAATCAATTAGTTGAAGAAGAAAAATTCTCAAACTTCTACGTGAAATGAATGAGGCAATTGGAGGATCATCTAGAGCTTCTCCTCAAGGTTGCACAAGAGAATAATTTTGAGAAGGAAATATTAGTGACAACTATTAACAAACTCATGGTTCATCACAAGGATTTCTACAAAGTTAAATGAGCTAATGAACACACGTTGGCCTTTTTCGCCCCTCCTTGATTGACTCCTCTAGGAAATGCCTATCTATGGGTAACAGGATGGAAACCGTCCATGATATTCTGGCTTATGGAGTCACTGAAGAATGCGAGTCTAGCCGGGATGATTGAGAATCAGGTGGAAAAGATCGAGACTCTGAGAATGAATATTAAGGATATGCACAACAAAGACCAACAACCTCAAGAGTTGAAGAGTGGGAACATATTAAGACCATGTTTATCAATGTCACCCCTTCAATCCAACTTTATAATATAATATTTATTTCTCACTCATCCACATTTACAATCTTCAACTCAACATAATTTTAATATTTTTATACTTTATCAATGACACCAACCCAACCTACAATAATTATTTTTTATCTATAATTTTTTAAATATATATTATTTATAATGAATTTTTGTTATAATTTAATGTGTAAAAAAGTAAATAAAAATTATTTGACATTTTAAATTCGTAAATATATAGAAAAATAAATTATCATACATTTATAATAAATTACTAACTCAATAACAAATTTCAAATTACAAGATTTAATTGTGTTTCAAAATATTTGGATATTGAATTCTATTTGTAGATATTTTTATTTTACGAATTTTAATATTTAAAAAAAAACTTAATACACTCTATCTTCAATAACTACAAAATTTAATTACATAAAAAAAAATATAAGAGTCAATAAAAAAGAGACACATAGCTTATTTAAAAACGAAAATTTTGCTTGCCATCGAGTTGGTTGTCCACCCCATGGCACAACAATAGCATGCCTCTCCAATATTTTAATATATATATATATATATACTTTTTTGTCTTTTGTGATGACATCCCATTGATAGCACCAATAAGGATAGTCTAATGAATTAGTCTCATAATATTTTGTTTTTTTTTTTAATTGTATGAATAAGCTATTTACATAGTTTTTTTTATATCATGTAGAGCACATTTAAAGATGGTAGCTTCAAAGTGATTTGATATTTGATTTCGTACAACCACAATGTGGAGTTTTAAAATCCAAGAAATTTTAGATGGATTCAAATCTTTGATCAAATTTAAGAAGAGTGTCATTTGATTTTGGAGAAGTCTTAGAAAAGATGCGTAAATAGCATGCACATGGTTTTTTTTTTTTTTAATTACATCAGTTTAAGATTAATTATTGAATATTGGGAGAGTAAATAGACCGAATAGTTGTTATTGTAATGACCAGAAACTTAAATATAGTGTGAAGAATGAAGATTAATTGAACAGTTTTTATATATTAATTTTTTAGAAGTGGGAGGTTAAATAGGAAATATAAAATTTTATCTTTAAAAATTATTTGAACAATATTTTTTAAAATATTTTTTGAGGAACTTAACTATTTTTCACTAGGTACCAATTTTCTCTGCAACGAATCTTGTTCTCGTGATTATATTTTTATACTATATGCTCTTAACCTTCTCTTGATATTATATATTCAAGCAATTCTTGGAAGTGTCACTATCTGATCATTTTCTCTCCCTATCTATCTATATACAGTTTACACACTAAATTAATGATGACAACTCAATTAGTTGAAGAACAAAATTCTCAAAATTAATATGGGGCAACATAAGAGACAATAAATGAAATGTGATGAGAAGATGTCATGGGGCAGAAATAGAGATAATAAATAATGTTTTGATGTAATATAAATATGTTGTAAAACTAATTAAGATTTCAAAATATTTTGTAAAATATTTATTCGGCTTTTCAGAAAAAAAAAAGGGCTTTTTATTCGTCTTTTATTTTAAATTGAAGCGTATCTCTTATATCATCATAAATATAGATCAGTTTTATATATGCATAAATAATTTTTCTAAATCCCCATCTTGACTACTTTTCTTAATTTTCGATTCTTAGCAAGCACGATCATGTTTGTTCCTTCTTTTAAGGACTAATATACACTAAGTCCACTTCTTTCTGTTTGAAACTGTTGATGACCTTTCCTAATCTATGATGATTAGTGGCTGTTTTCTCAAGTTAAGATCATCAAACAAGATCAAAGATTATGAGATTTGGATAAGTAATACTCAAGAAATGAATTTGCAATAGTTTGGCAACTTTTTTATTATGGGAAAAAATCTCCCCCCCCTTTCATGCAAATGAAGGGGTATTTATAGGCATACAAAGAGGCTAGGTGTCACCATCTTGATGGCTTAGCCATTGGGATCTTGCCAAGTGTTATGACTTTTGTACAACAACTAATCTATTGCCCAATGAATGGGTGCCAAGTGTAAAGACACATTGACTATTTCTAAAGTTAGTGATTCTTGTTATTCCCAATGTTGTACTTGGTCTTTGAAACCACTCAGCTACTCTCCTTGGTGCCCAGCTACTCGTCTGTATGTCTTCGTTGGGTGTTGAAAACCCTTATAATCCAAGTTGCTCGCCTGCTCGCCTCTTGTTAAATATTTTGGGTCTTCTTGCTCTTGTTGTTCATTATTTCATAATGGTCTCTATGACCAGTTGCTCGCTTCCTTCAATTGGACCTTAGTCCCTGTTGTTCGCCTCCTAAGGCATACAGTCCCTGTTGTTCGCCTCCTAGGGCATACAGTCCCTGTTGCTCGTCCTCTTCTGTATTATTATTTTTGATGATTTCTTAATCTTATTAGATTAATATTTTTTGTTAATATTGTGTCCCTGTTGGTCGCCTATCAACAATGCCCCCTAGTTTGGCATATAAAGATGAATTTTTATCCTTTTATGTCAAACTATAAGGTAAGATATGCTTCGTGGTGGGAGGCGAACAACAGGGAACTCGCCTTTTTTCCACTCTATATGGAGCGAGCAACTAGATTTTGAATTTCTTTCAGGCGGGAATTTTGGGAGGCGACCAGCGGGGAGCGACTCTTGGACTCGCGTCGTTTCGCTTCCCGAGGCACGAAACACGAAGCGATGTGACGTGGCTGCCCACGCGTGTGCCCCTAAAATTGCATCTAGGGGTCTCAACTTTTCGATTTTCTTAATCTCGCCCCCGAATCCATATCTATAAATAGCTCCTTTCTTCCATTTTCTTTCTTTTTCGATTTCTCACAAGCAAACCGCCATTGGAGAGTTCTTGAGCTTTTCTTTTCGTTGTTTTCTTCGATCCTACAGCCAATTCCTTTCCAATCAAAGGTGAATCCTTTGATTTTTCTTGTTAACTCTTGTTATTATTTGCATTTTTCTTTCAATTTCGCAATTTTCGTTCTTCTTTTTGTTATTTGCTATCGCCGTCGTCGTATCGCCGCCGCGTCGCCGTCGCATCGCCGCCGCGCCGCCGCCGTACTTGTTCACTCTTGATCAATCTTCCATCGTTTGATTTGTTACGGAATTTTTCAAAAAATTTCAAAAATTTTCGAAGATGACGTCACCATCCTCAAGCAATACGCCATCTGTGGAATTTGTTGGGCGAGATTTGGGAAAAAGGCCTATGGAAGACGAACCGACAGTCCCTCCTCCTCGCCGCTCGCTCCGGCGAACAACTGGCCAAAACCCAAGAACCTTGCTCGTTGATGAAGAGACGGGCTCTGAGGCGAGCTCTGTTGCTCGCTCCGTTGACTCCTTCTACGCTGTAGAAAGCTCGGGCGAGCAGGACGTCCAAGGCCCTGTTGCTCGCTCCTCGGCTCGAGAGGGGACTAACTCGGATTTGGGTGAAGATTCCTCCGAGGTCGCTGCTGACATAGAAGGGATGAGTCTTCATGAAGAAATGGGAGCGAGCAGCGAGCATCAGGCGAGGGGTGAGCAACGAGCAACTGGATCAGGAGGCGAGCAAGTGGGAGTTACATGGGAATTTCTCCGAGAAATAAACTTTCCCGTTTCAAGGCCAATGCCCGAATCTCTTATTCCTAAAGCCGTAGTTCGAAGACAAGATTGGATCGACTATGCGAATAAGTACCACAAGGCTTTCCCTACTCCCGATCGACCTATTATGGAGACTCGTCCATCAATATATACAGCGAGTAAGGTAACCAGTGCAGTTCTAGAGGAGGATTTAGTTCGGATACGATCTCATTATCGTATCCCGTACGACATCCATTTATACGCCCCCCAACCAGGAGAGAGAGCTGACGACCCCCCTCCGGGTTGCACTGCCATCAACCTTGACATACTCAATACGGGGTTCCCTCTCCCTCTACATCCAGTGATCGGGCGATTCTTGAAGGATATAAACCTGGCAATCACCCAGATTACTCCGAACGGTTGGAGTAGTTTGTTGGCTTTCATGACCCTTTTCGGGTTAGAGGGATATCGGAATAAGATCAGCACGGCGGAAATACATTACGCCCTGACCATCTCTTCGGCCGCTAATGAAGATGGGCCTGGTTGGTATTACATCAAAGCCCGTAGTGGCGTTAAACTAATTGAAGGAGTGCCCAACAAGGTCAAGAGTTGGCACAAGCAATTCTTCTATATTGGTGGCGATTGGCGGGCGTCCTCCGATTTTTCGGGAGGATCGGGGCGTATAGACTCTCCTACGCATTTTGGCGAAATTCGGCGTAGGTTTCGAATCTCAGTTCATCGAACTTTTAGGTGAACTAATTTTAATCTTTTTCTTTATTTTTGCAGGTCCGCGTATCCTGAGGTGGGGGCATCCGGATCTGAGTGAAGAGTTTCTATACGTTCTTGCATTGATTTCTCTTCGGGACGCTAAAGACCGGAGTGTCGAACATCTCTCCCAAGCACATCTCCGCAAGCACGCTCAGCTCACTACTAGTGCTCATCACTTGGAAGCGCAGGCGGAAGTCCCTGAAGGTAACTTTACATAATTCTTAATTTTTCCTTGTTACTTGATTTGTACCTGTTGCTCGCCCCCACCCCTGTTACTCGCCTGAGCCCGGCTGGTCGCCTAGGTCTTGCTGGTCGCCTAGGTCTTGCTGGTCGTCTAGGATAAGTTGTACTTGCCAATTTTATTGATAATTTTTATGTTGTCTTCAGCTCAAAGGGTAACGGTCGCTGTTCCTCCCATTCCCGAAAGCTATCATTTACTCGCACGTCGAGTTAAGCAAATGGCGGCCAATCAACCTTCAAGGAAGAAAAAATTCGATCCTTGTACTTCCTTGATCAGACTTAGAGCTGAAGCGGACGAGGAGGAAGAAGAAGCTCCTTCGGCTCCTCCCCCAGTTCCTCAGGCTCCTGTACCCGCTCCCCGCCCTCCTGCTCGCTCTTCGCCGCCTCCTCAAGACACGAGGGGCAAGAAACGACTTGCCAAGGAAACTGCTCCTCGTAGGGGAGATGACCGTGCTAAGCGGGCAAAAGGGCAAGGCTCTTCCCAAGTGGGTAAATCTACTGCTCGCTCCTCGCCGGTGGAGGAGGTGACCGAGCAGCAAGTCGTGGGCGTTATGATCGCCGGTCAAGGAAGAAGCACATCTCCCGACAACTCATACTTGGGCTACGACCCCGTGAAAATGAGGGAGTGAGTATCTTCCTATTCAGTTTGATCGTTTACTCCTTTGACTTTGTTTTCTGATGATTTTTTCTTTTGAACAGGTACCGGAAAAACGACTATCCCGGTCGTTCAAAGGTGCTTCACCAGTTTAGCTGTGTGAAGTCTCCTCCTGCACCCCAAGAGATTAAGGACTCCCACGTCCGCAGAGCCATGGAATACGTCCCCCGCTCGTGGACCAAGACCGGCGAAGAAATTATTCAGAGCCAAAGTCTTAGTGATAATGCTCGTCTGTTGAGCTACAACTCGAGCCATCAATCAATTACAGCCCAACGAGTCTTGGATCAAGCCGTCGAGTTAGAGCGAACAAATCGCGGTCTGGGGCGACGGCTCGAGCAAGTTGAAGCAGATCGTGATGCTCAACTTGTTCAGTTGAAGAAGAGGGACGAGGAGTTGAAGAAGAAAGATGAAGAGTTGGCTAAGATGAAAGCTGACTTCGAGCGAGCCAAGCTTACGTGGACACGGGAGGTAAAGGCCGCTGAGGACCGGGAGATGATAGCGTCTAACGCTTCAGAGAAGCTTAGACTGGATTTAGGTGTCGCCACGGATCGTTTGCAGGTCCTGGAGACAGAACGGGTGGGTCTGGTGGAGAGAGTGGAGTCATTGAAGGTCCACGTCAACCAGCTGGAGAAGAAGAACAAGCGTGCCATTTCTTACACCACTTATGTGCAAGATGTAACTGATAACACCAATCTTGGTTACATCTGCGCATATGCTGATAGTGTGAGGAATGTGAAGTATGCTTTGGATAATGGTCTGGATGTGATGACTTCGACCATAAAGGACTTCACGGATTACGTCACTGAAAATCCTCCAGCACCTGGCTTTGAGATCCCGGTAGCCGATTTGGGAGAGATGGGGGTTGACCTGGGTGTTTTCAAAGATGACGTCCGCATAATAGCTCCTAAGGAGAGAGTGGAGGCGGATAGAGACATGACAATTTTTGAAGCCCTGGGCCCCCTTCTTCCGAATCCTCTTGGTGAAGCAAGCTCCTCTGCTGCGGTAGGCGAGCAGCAGGTCTCCGGGGTCACTGTGCAAGACGTTCCACCTCCTCCTTCTTCCCAAGATCCTTCGGTGCCACCTGCTCTGCCAGCTCCCGAGACTTAGGCTTAGTTTCTTTTTTTTTCTTTTTTTTTTTTTTTTTGTCTAGTTGATGTAGTAGGATGATGGTTGTATGTTCATCTCTTGTAATTTTTTGGTGCTAATGAATGAGAATTGCACTTTTATTTTATTGTTCGCTTCTTATTTGCCCTTTAATTATTTTTTGCTTAAGTATTTCTTTCTTAAGTTGAAAGTAAAATACTTTTCCTTGCAAATTTATGCATGTTATTCATGTATGGGTTTATTTTGTTCTTTAAGAACTTAACCCTTTATCATGCTTCTTTCTATGCATTGTTGCTCGCCACTTGCTATGTTTGTGCATAAGTGCATTTAGCTTCGGAACGAGCAACTATGTATTAGCATGTGCCCTGTTGCTCGCCTCCACTATACTTGTGCTTTATGCATTTAGTATCTTGGGCGAGCAACTCCGTGTGATGGGGCGATCAGGTGGGCTCCTGAGTCTCATGGACCCTGCTGCTCGCCTCCACTGTACTTGTGCTTTTATGCAATAGTATCTTCGGCGAGCAGCTTTTCTGTTTGGCGAACAGTTGGGTTTTAACACCTTTTGCTTTCTTATGTACATAATTCGCTGAACCATCATTCATCCACATACAAATTTTGCCAAAAAAGTGTGAAGATTTCATCGATCTCACACCTTACAAAAATATAAACGACACGATAGTCTATAAAAAACTTTACATTGGTTTCCTAATCATTGATAATATTTCTTCAATAAAGCCGCGTTCCAGGTGTATTGGGCCGAGTTGTCTTCCATGTCTTCGAGATCATATGTGCCGTTGTGCCACTTTTGAGTTATCTTGAATGGGCCCTCCCAAGTCGGTCCAAATACACCTGGAGGCGTTGCTAGGATTTTTCGGAGCACCAGATCCCCGACTTCAAATTCCCTGACTTTTACTTGTGAGTTGTAGTACCTTGCAATTCTTCTTTTGTATATTTCGTTCTTTATTTCTGCTGAGATTCTTTTTTCGTCGATCAAATCCATTTCTGCAGCAAGTGCCTTGTTGTTTTCCTGTTCATTGAACTCGGCTACCCTCTCAGTCGGTATTTTGAGCTCTATAGGTATGACTGCTTCTGTACCGAATGCCATAGCAAATGGTGTTTCTCCAGTGCTTGTTCTATGTGATACCCTATATGCCCAAAGTACCTCGGGCAGTTCTTCCGACCACTTGCCTTTCTTGTCTACCAGACGGATTTTGAGGATATGTTTGATTATCTTGTTAACTGCTTCGACTTGGCCGTTAGACTGAGGATGATATGGTGTTGAGAAATGTTTCTTGATACCCCACTTTTTGCAGAAATCTCTTATCTTCTTTCCTTCGAATTGCTTTCCATTGTCTGTCACTATCGCTTGCGGGACCCCGAACCGGCAAACTATATTTTTCCAGATAAAGCTAATCATTTTCTCTTGTGTTATCGTTACCAGTGCTTCAGCTTCGGCCCATTTCGTGTAATAGTCCACAGCCACCACTGCAAATCTGACATTCCCCTTTCCCGTTGGGAAGGGACCTATGATGTCTATTCCCCACTTTGCGAACGGCCATGGACTATTTACCGAAATTAACTCCGTTGGCGGCTTATGGATGTTGGGAGCGAATAACTGGCACCTGTGACATGTTTTTGCAATTCTGATTGCGTCCTGTAACAAGGTTGGCCAGTAGTATCCTTGTCTTACTGTTTTATATGCCAATGCTCGCCCCCCTGCGTGATTTCCGCATACTCCTTCGTGTATTTCTTTCAGAACTTCCTGACCTTGCCCCCTTGCTAGGCATTTTAATAGGGGCAGTGAAAATCCTCTCTTGTAAAGTTGGTTATCCATGATTGTGAATCTTGCTGCTCGCTTAGTTACCTTTGCTGCTTCTTGAGAATTTTCAGGTGTCGTGTTATCTTTGAGGTATCTATATATCGGTGTTCTCCAGTCATCCTCTGTCAATTCTTCTTCGATCTGATTGATCTTGTAATCATTGGTGGATGGGTTGGAGATTCTTGTGATGATGACCTCTGAAAGTTTTGCTGGTCCTGTGCTAGTAGCCAATCGGGCAAGTGCATCTGCTTGCGCGTTGCTGTCTCTCGGCACCTGTTCGATGTAAATTTGCTCGAAGAGTGAAGCTAAGTGAGCAACAATCTTTTGATATAAGGCCATGTTTTCATCCTTGGCTTCGTATTCCCCACGGACTTGATTGACTATCAGCTGGGAATCTCCATAAATTTGAACTCTTCGAACCCCCACAGCCAGAGCTAGTCGTAACCCGGCTATCAATGCTTCGTACTCAGCCTCGTTGTTTGTCGCCATGAACTCAAACCTTACGGCTGAGGTGAATACTTGTTCGTCTGGACTGATCAACACTATCCCGGCTCCTGCTGCTGTGTTATTCGATGATCCGTCTACATACATGTGCCATGGGTGATTATGACTTCTCGTCGGATCTTGAGGGAATGTTAATTCGACAATAAAGTCGGCTAACGCTTGTCCCTTGATCGCTGTTCGAGGTGCATAAGTTATTCCAAATTGGCTTACTTCAAGCGACCACTTGAGGAGGCGACCAGCTGTGTCAGGCCTTTGTAAGATTTGCCTTAATGGAAAAGTTGTCAAGACCTCCACCTGATGATCGAAGAAGTACGGTCTTAGCTTTCTCACACTCATCACCAGTGCGTAGGCTAACTTTTCCATGGGCGAATACTTGATTTCTGCTTCGTGTAAGGCCTGACTCACGTAGTAGATTGGCAAGTGAAATTTCCCTTCTGCTCGAACTAGGACCGAGCTGATGGCCACCTTTGATGCGGCTAGATACAGGTACAGTTTCTCTCCAGAGACGGGTTTCGATAGAATTTTGGTATCACTCAGATACTCTTTCAACTGCTCAAATGCTTGTTGGCAGTTATTCGTCCACTGGAACTGTCCTTTCTTAATGGCGTCAAAGAAGGGTCGGCATTTGTCTCCGGACCTGGAAATGAACCTGTTTAGGGCTGCCAGACATCCGGTTAGTCGTTGAACTTCTTTAACAGACCTTGGCGGCTGCATATCCATAATTGCTTTGACTTTTGATGGATTCGCCTCAATACCCCGTTGACTGACCAGGTGCCCAAGAAATTTTCCCGAGTGTACCCCGAAGCTGCTTTTCTTTGGGTTTAGCTTCATGTTATACGCTCGAAGTATTTCAAACGTTTGTGCAAGGTGTTCCAAATGATCTTCTTTTCTTGGGCTTTTACACTTCCATTGTCTTGCCGATGTATTCATCGAACATTTTGTTAACGAGTCTTTGGTACGTGGCTCCTGCGTTAATCAACCCGAACAGCATTCTTTTCCAACATAACAAGTTTTTATTGGTGTAAAATGTTGTGTGCTCCTGGTCATCTGGGTGCATTGGTATTTGATGATACCCAGCAAATGCGTCCATGAAGGTAAGGAGCTCGTGTCCCGCCGTGTTGTCCACTAGCTGGTCGATGTGAGGTAACGGGAAGTTATCCTTAGGACAAGCGGCATTTAGATCAGTGAAATCAATACATAACCTCCATGTACCATTTGATTTCTTCACTAACACCGGGTTTGCTACCCATCTGGGACATAAGGCTTCTTTGATAAGATCATTATCGAGTAACTTCTTCACTTCTATGTCCAATGCTTCATATTTGTCGGGCCCAAATTTTCTTCTTTTTTGCCTCACCGGTTTCTTAGTTGGACAGATATTTAGCTTATGACAGGCATGCTCAGGGCCAATGCCTACCATATCAGCATGTGACCATGCGAATACATCGAGATTGGACTTGAGGAACTCTTCCACTCTGGATCTGTATGGCTCAGGGAGCTCAGATCCAATGAATAGTTCCAAGTCTTCTCGATTTTGGTCAACTCTTATTGCTTCTAACTCCTCTACAGGGGTTGCTCTCCTTTTTTGGTCTTTCCATCGGGGATCGATAATGGGCCCTTCAAAGTTGATCTCATCCCTGATTATTGGTTCTGCCCCCAGCCTTGGTTCCAAGTCTTCAACCTGATTTAGTTCGGGTACGGCCTCTCTTCCCTGTTGCTCGCCCATGCCCTCCTGCTCGTCCACGCCCTGCTGGTCGTCCACCTCCATCATTTCAGTGTCGACGGACTTCATGACTTCATCTAGGATGGACGGTTCACCTTCGTCCCTGCTGCTCAACTGCTCGTCCATCATGGACATTCTGTTGTCAGTGGGTTGAAGTTGCAGGAGGCATTCACGGGCTTTCCTTTGATCACCTTTAACCGTACCTGACCCTTTTGGAGTTGGAAATTTAAGACAGTAGTAATACGTCGAAACGGCCGCTTTGAATTCATTTATGAAAGGTCGACCAAGAAACCCGTTGTAGGCAGACTGCTGATTTACAACTAAGAAATCTACCATTCTAGTCAGTCTCCTTTCGGGATTCTCGGTCGATACAAGTTCGACCGCCAACGTAACTAGTCCTAGAGGAACGGTTACAGCATCTCCAAATCCTACTATTTTATGATCACATTCTCTAATATACCCCTCACAATCATCTATCTGATCTAGTGTGCTTTTGAACAAGATGTTTGTGTAGGAGCCAGTGTCCACAAGCAGACGGTGAACTCGGGCTCCCATGATATTAGCACAGATGATTAGTGAGTCATTGTGTGGGGTAAGTATCCCATCCAAGTCCTTCTCAGAAAACACCAACTCGCCTGTCTTTGTAGTAGCTTGGTTTACCCCAACTTCCCTGATTTGAGCTACTGCCCTCAGCTCTGCTTTCCTTTTTCTTTTGGACATTAATGGCCTACCATCAGAACAGCCCCCAACCGGTCCGGACGGCTCGAGCATCAAGACTTCTCGGACGGGTTCGGCTGGGGCTGTCATCGTTTTCTTCCTTTTTTGATCCCTCCTGCTCGGCTGTTCGTCGCTCTCGTCATCTTCCGAGCCGGAGGATATCGCCACCCTTGGTTTCTTTCCCGGCTGTCGCTTCACAAACTCTGACAACTTTCCTTCTTCGTAAAATCTCCACAACTGTTTTAAGAGATCTCGGCATTCGCTTGCGAAGTGACCTATAGTCTGATGGTATGCACAGAATTTGTTGGGGTTCATCTTTCCTCGTTCTTGTCGTATCTTGCGGGGTTCAGACAGCATATCCTTATCTTTCACGTTGTTGTACACAGCCTCAATTGATGCGGATAAGACATGGTTCAATTTCTCCTTCAATTCGGATCCTTCACTAAAAGCTTTCATGTTCCTAGGGGCCTTGTATTCCCCTCCTGACTTCTTTCCCGATTTCTTGGTATCAGCCTTGTCTCCCAGCTCTCTCTGTAGAGTTTCTTGCATCGAAATGTACACTCCAGCCTTGTGCCTGAATTCGGAATAAGTTTTAGGGAAAGCGAGATGCATTTCCTTCCACAGGTCTGTCCCTTTCCTAAGCCCTGCCATAACTGCCACTATCTTGGTGTCCTCACTCACTGGTTCTCCCTCCAATAGGACTTTATCGAATCTCTCAAGGAAGGCTCTATCAGTCTCCTCATCTCCTTGTCTCAGATCTGCCAACCTGTGTCTCTGTGTAAGGTAAGATCCGACCGTGGAGAAGTGTGAGAGAAATTCCTTGCTGAGTTGCATGAACGAACTAATGGAGCCTGGAGCTAGTGCAGAAAACCATCTGTGAGGACCGTCACCAAGAGTCAACGGAAAATTCCGACATTGAGTTGCATCAGACGCCTTTACCGATATCATGTAATCAGTATATTTGGACAGGTGTACTTTTGGGTCTGAATTTCCTTCGTACAAATTAATGGCCGGGAATTGTACTTTCTTTTGTACCGGCGCATTAAGGATATCCGGGGACAAGGGTGATGATGGCAACGTCGTCGACCCGTCGCCTTTCCTCTCCTCCAACTGTTTTTGCATCTCTTCCACCGCTTTCTTCAAAGCTTGCCACTCATCTGGAGACGTTTTTCCGCTAGAAGGCTGTTCGTCATGATTGGGTTCAATGACCTCTTCATGACGCAGTCCCTTGCTAACTGGACGTTTCTCTTGAGTGGTGTGCCTAGCGATGTTACTGGCTCCATTGGGACCTAATCGCCCGAAGGCTGATCTTCTTAACCTTTCATGCACTGAGCGGCGAGCAGCAGGGTGTGTTTGCCCTGTTGCTCGCTCTTCGCCTCTCTACTGATCCTCCCTATGCGTTCCGTGATATCTTGCCCTTCTTGTGTGATAATGGCCTATACTTCTTGTGTCCCCGCTGCTCGACTCCTCACCTGTCCCCGGAGTAGACTCTCCTCGACTTCCAAGTCTTTCACTTAGAGGAGCTTTCCCTTTATTCCGACGAATTTCTTCGCTGTCAACCTCGTCATTTCGTGCGTCTTTTCAATATTAACAGAAACATTGTTCCGGCGACATTGTACAATGTCTCCACTATGAGGTGTTCACTTTACATGGCTATGTTATGCATATAACTCTTTCTCCTCTAAAATGTATGTTGTACTTAGAGCATCCACAATGGTTTCATGGTTATAATAATTATCTCTCCTCCACATCATTGCCACCTCACCATTCTTATAAAACTAACCAAATTGTGATAACCTCTACAATGGCAAGGGAGTTATAACTCTTCTTTAGAGGGCCCACCATCCATATATATTATTATTGAAATTCATGAATTAAAATAAAAAAGATAGAATAAAAAGCAAAAAGGGAACGTTTTTTGCTGGCCATTTACTTCCCAATTACCATTTTAGTAAATGTGGGGAGAGAGAAAGTGAGTTAGTCTGCACTAACTCTGACGGAGAGAGAAAACATAAAATTGAGTTATAATCCAACCCCACAATGGTTGTAACAAATACTTTTAAGTTATAACCATGTGAATAACAACCATTGTGGTTGCTCTTACATTACCTCAATTTCCAAACAATTCTCTCTCTCTCTTCCCTCCCCGTCCTCCCCCTCTCTATATAAATATATATATACATATCCACATCTCTCTACAGTCTACACATAATTAATGATGAGAAATCAATTAGTAAAATAAAAAAAAATTCAAAATTTTACAAGTGGATGAAGAAATTGGGGATTATGTTAAACTTCTCTTAATATGAATATTGCAACATTAATTAAGCATTTTATTATATTTATTTAATATTCTATTCGAGCTTTTAAGTTTTATTTATTGATCTTTTAGATTAAATTGAAGCTTATCTCTTATGTCATCTTAATAATAGATAAGCTTTATGTATGTATAACAAATTTTCCTAAATCTCCATCTTTACTACTTCTAATTTACTTATTTTTTTTCCAAACTGTCCACATTTTTCTGTTAATAAAGAGGCCGTCGTGCTTAGTAGTATATATAGTTGTGATATAACATAAACTATGATAATATTAATCAAAAATTAATTACACCTTTATTTTATTTATTTAGGGGAAACATATATTTATAATAAGAGTATTAATTTCAATTTATGGATCGTACGTGCATAGTAGTTAAAATTCAAACTATTTTGGGGTATGTTTAGAAATTTTGGGGTTTATATAGTCACACCCTTTTTTAAATTCAAACTAATTTGTAGAAGCTTTTAGTAACAAAAATAATGGGATGTTTGTAAAGAATGTATCACATATCTTTTGTATGTCATTAATATACTATTAATTAATCTATTTTGTATCACTAAAATATTACATGTATGTTGAAAGTGAAATGATTTCACCTTATCTAAAAGTCCGAACTTGTAGAGTGTTGTGAAATTAATTTATTTAATTATTTCCCTTTTACAGAAAGTAATAATTTATTTAAGGTAAAAAAAATGAAAATTCTTAAAATATTTGTTTATTATGTAAAAAATTTAAGAGAAACTATTTTGATGAAATGAATTATTTTTTTCATATACATATATATATATATATATATATATATATATATATATGTAGTTAACAAATTGTTATAATGTTAATAATGTTGTTATAAAAAATGTCACAAGTTTAGCTATAAGTTTAGAAGAAAAAAACAAATTAAAATTTTTTATCATTAAATTTAATTTATTAATGATTATAGTAAAAAATTATATAAATACCTTCCGTGCGAAGTACGGGTAGAAAGATTACTAGAATTAATATTAAGATATTATTACTATTAATTTCAATTTATGGATTGTACGTGTATGTTGATTAATTAATAATTAAAAGGGCTAAACTGCAACAATCTCAGCATGCACAAAACTTTAATTACACGATAGAATACATTAATTTCATAGATGTAAAAATTAGATTTCACGTGCACTTGTCAAATTACTTGTTTTTTACTTTACAACATCAAAAGGCTATCAAGGACGACCTATATTGCACGGGTGCGAGTGCAGTGGCGATATGATACAGGTACGAGAATACGAATTTTAAAAAATTTAGGGTACGATTCGTAAAAAATATGTCAGTTTATTTATATTTTATTATATATAATACCTAAAAATAAGTATATTTTTAAATTTTGTAAATCGAATGTATATAATTCATATTTCCTCTGATCCAAAACATATTCAATAATTTAATATAATTAAGTAATAAAAAATCAATTCAAGTTCCATTAGCCTAATACATACATCATAATAGTGATTTCAATATAAAACAAGTGTCACATTGTCAATTTAAATTATATTGTATAATATATTTCAATTTAAATAACATATTTAATGCTTAATATGTAGTATTCGTGAGGAGGATTCGAGTATCCGTTGGTGGATTCGCCAGGTGGAGAATCTGATTCGTGGATTCAAGAATCGCACCCTTTTTAGGGGGCGGGTGCGAATCCGATATTGCATTGCGACATTTTTAGAATAATCCGTGCATCACAGAGGACGACCTTGTAATTTTATCCGTAACGGGCTATCTGTCCACTTTATATATTGGGCCAGCCCAAAAATTATGCCTATATTGGAGTAGTGTCTTAAAATCGCTGAATTTGGAGAATAAAGGCCCATATTAACTATTTAGCTGATCATTTTGTTGTAATTGAGTGCGTAAATTAAATAGACAGCGTTTGTTTACCCAGTTCGTCCAGAAGGACTACGTCTGGGGGCGATCCAAGCCAGGAGTTCCACTAGTATTGTTGTGTATCGGAGTACATAATTCATGAATACAATGGGGTATATATAATAGTAAAAACCCTAGTCTAATGGATAAGACCCAATATGATTCTTGGTCCTCAAGTAGTGTCCACACCAAATCTCCTAGATTTGGAATATCAAATCTTCCAGATTTACAACACTCCCCCTTGGACATTACGACATAAATGTCTTGTCATAAAAACTCCATGTGCTAAGGATCGGCCACAATAATAAGTGGGAGGAATGTCATTGATCTTCTAGATCTAAATCTTCCAGATTCATTTTGAGGTTACCGCTCCCCCTGAAGACAACAACACTTTAAGTCTTTGCATCCCAATACCACGAACGTACTTTTCAAAAGTAGACGTAGGTAAGAATTTAGTAAACAAATCTGCAAGATTGTTACTAGATTGCACCTTTTGAATGGTAATCACGCCACTCTTCTGGAGTTCGTATGGGTAGAAAAACTTAGGTGAAATATGTTTCGTCAGGTTTCCCTTGACGTACCCGTTACTCATTTGTGCGATGCAAGCAGCGTTGTCTTCAAATATAACGGTGGGAGATGTATCGCCCTTGGCGATACCACACGAGTCACCAATGTGTTTTACCAAGGACCTTAACCAAACACATTCTCGTGCAGCTTCAAATAAAGCTATGATCTCTGAGTGGTTTGAAGACGTGGTAACCATGGATTGTTTAACCGATCTCCATGAGATTGCGGTTCCACCACAGAGAAAAACATAACCAGTCTGGGATATGGCGTTGTGGGGATCAGACAAATAGCCGGCATCCGCATAACCTACCAAGGTTTTGTCTTGGTTCTTACGATAAAACAGTCCAAGATCTTGGGATCCTTGGAGGTATCGTAGAACATGCTTAACACCATTCCAATGTCTCCTTGTAGGAGAAGCGCTATATCTCGCAAGCAAGTTAACTGCAAATGCAATGTCCGGCCGGGTACAATTTGCAAGATAGAGCAAAGCTCCAACAGTGCTAAGATAAGGAACTTCTGGTCCCAGAATTTCTTCTGAATCTTCTCTTGGCCTAAATGGATCCTTATCCACTTCGAGGGATCGGACAACCATCGGGGTGCTAAGTGGATGAGATTTATCCATGTGAAATCTATCCAATACCTTCTTCACGTAGGTCGACTGATGAACAAGGACTCTTTCTGGGAGGTGCTCGATCTGCAAGCCGAGGCAGTACTTGGTTCTACCCAAGGACTTCATTTCGAATTCAGCTCTTAAGATTGAACTGACTTCTTCAATCTCTTTGCATGTTCCGATTATGTTCAGGTCATCAACATATACGGATATGATGCAAAAACCGTCTAGCGATTTCTTCGAGAATACGCACGGGAAAGCTTTATCGAACGTGTATCCCTTCTTCTGAAGGAATTCACTAAGTCGGTTGTACCACATAAGGCCCGATTGCTTCAGGCCATACAACGACTTACGCAGTTGTATGCTATACATACTGTGATTTTCTCCATCCCTTAACTGAGGAATGTTAAATCCATCTGGGATTTTCATATAAATGTCGGCATCGAGTGATCCGTATAAGTACGCGGTTACTACGTCCATTAATCTCATTTGGAGATTCAACTTAACTGCCAAAGATATCAAATAGCGGAACGTTATTGAGTCCATGACGGGAGAATAGGTTTGATCGAAATCAATCCCGGGTCTCTGCGAAAACCCTTGCGCTACCAGCCTCGCTTTGTACCTCTCCACATTATTGTTCTCATTTCGTTTTCGTACAAATACCCATTTATATCCTACAGGGATAGCACGCGCGGGTGTACAAACGATTTAGCTAAATACTTGTCTTTTGTTAAGCGAGGAGAGCTCCGCATCAATTGCCTCTTTCCATTTAACCCAATCGTGGCGCTTCCGGCACTCTGCGATTGTTTTGGGTTCAGGATCTAGATCATCAATAATGGAAAGAGCTATTGACGCTGCAAATGTGTCGTCGATGACAATAATATTTCTATTATATATTTCTCCCGTATCTGTGAAGTTCACAGAGACTTCGACGTTTACGTCAACCAGACCTTCCTCATTTCCCATTGTATTTGGGTCTGGTCGTTCCACGGTCCTAGTGCATGGAATGTTTTGTGCACGTGCTTCATCACTAGGACTCTCGTCTCCTTGAGACTTGGGATTATCTAGACGGATCTCTTCTAGAGATTTTCCATTCGACTGACCAGATTTGCTAGCCTTTCGTTTAGGTGTGTTACTATTTCTTGAGGGTCCCTTACGCTTTTGGCGTGTGGGGGCATGAGTACTCGTTTTTCTTGGGACCTCAACCCTTTGGGGAGCATTTACTGCAGGTATATGCGATCTAGTCACACCTCTATGGTCAGTGAACGCGCCTGGCAGGTTATTTGCTAAGTTCTGCAGGTTAATGATCTTCTGAACTTCTAGTTCAGATTGGTTAGTGCGCGGATCTAGATACTGAAGATTACTTACGTTCCACGTAAGTTCCCGGCATTCATTCAATTTTGAATTTGGATCTCCCCCTAATGCCGGGAAGTAATCTTCATCGAACATGCAATCAGCGAACCGGGCCGTTAATTGATCCCCGGACAAAGGCTCGAGGTATTTTACGATGGATGGAGAGTCGTATCCAACGTAAATACCGAGTTTTCTTTGTGGGCCCATAGAGGTTCGCTTGGGTATCGTAATCGGTACGTATACCGTACATCCGAAAATACGCAGATGGGAAATGCTAGGTTCTTTCCCACGCACTAACTGAAGGGGGGAATGATCATGATATGCAGTTGGACGGATTTGGATTAGTTGTGATGCATGAAGGACTGCATGCCCCCAGCATGAGGTGGGTAGTTTAGAGTTCATGAGCAATGGTCTCGCGATAAATTTGATACGTTTTATTAGCGCCTCAGCAAGACCATTTTGGGTATGGACGTAGGGGACCGAATGCTCCACTTTAATTCCCAGGGCCATACAGTAATCTGTAAAGGCCTTCGAGCTAAACACGACTGCATTATCCATGCGAATCGATTTAATTGGATAATCCGGAAATTGAGCTCTAAGTTCGATAGTCTTCGCAATGAGCTTCGCAAAAGCTTGATTGCGGGTGGACAACAAACATGCAAATGTCCACCTAGTGGAGGCATCAATGAGGACCATGAAATAGCGAAATGGTCCTGATGCTGGGTGAATCGGTCCGTAAATGTCTCCTTGAATTCGCTCTAGGAAAACCGGAGACTCTAGTCCAACCTTAGTGCGCGACGGGCGCACTATCAACTTACCCTTTGAACATGCATCACAGAAATATTCATCGACGGGAGGGATTCTATTATTCGTAATATTATGACCAGTTGAATTAGATAGAATCCTACGTATCATTGTTTGTCCCGGATGACCTAACCGCTGATGCCATAATTTAAAAGAATTTGGGTCATGGAATTTCATACTCATCGCTAGATGGGAACTAGACGGCCGGATGTAGGTATAGTACAAACCGGAGGATAAGGATGGAAGCTTTTCTATAACTTGCTTACGGCTACCTCGAGTATAAGTCATCAAAAGGTATTCGTTATCGCTTTCAGTTTTAGTTTCAATATGATATCCGTTATTTCTAATGTCTCTAAAACTGAGTAGGGTACACTTAGATTCCGGAAATAATAAAGCATTTTCAATTATTAATTCGGTACCCATGGGGAGGACAATGGAAGCTCTTCCAGAGCCCACTATCAATGTACTGTCATTCGCAATTGTACTTATACTCCCCTTACGATTAATCAAGTTATGAAAATACTTCCTATCCTTTAAGATCGTATGTGTGGTGGCGCTATCTACCAGACATAAATCACTATGGGCGTCCATCATGCAAGAGGAAATAGTCCAAACCTAATAGCTGATTTGTTTACAAGACATAAATCAAAACAACAATATCCGAATAAACTCATGGACAACTATTACGGTAAACATATCAAAGCTAATTCATTCATAAAAAAAAATATCCGAAAGAAAGGATCCAAAACATAATAGGTAATTGTTTTATTCAGAAAACAAACTACTGGGAATAATCAAATACGCGAATTTACTTGTTTATCCTAAAATTCGAGCTACGGGCTCAAGTGGTCATCGTTGTCTAGGTCAAAATCTGCTTCGGGCAGGTTGTCATCCATAGGTTTATCAACTGGAGCTTTCCCCTTGTCGTCCTTTTGCATCATTAAATAAGCCTCGACCAGGTGTTTGGGAGTACGACACGTGCGCGGCCAATGGCCTTTGCATCCGCATCTGAAGCAGGACTGCTCAATCATTCTTTGAGAGCTGGGTTTCTCAGGAGCGTTAAACTGGGTCTTGTGACCACCGAGTGAACTACGGCCTCGGTAGTTAGTCCGGGATTTCTTACTCGCTCTCCCCCTTCCACGATTGCGACGACCAAATGAGGGTTTATGCCTGTATCGCTGCAGGCGTACAGGGTCGCTAGCGTGAAACATTGATACAGAATCCTGGATCAGGTGGGTCACAACACGCTGCAATGCAGAGCTGTACTTCGTTATGGACTTCAGGTCCTCATAACGGACGTTCAACCATTCATGTTGTGACGGGGGTAGGAGTGAAAAATCATATTGTTGGAAACGTTCCTTCAGGGTTTTCCACAATATCTCGGGGTCCTTTTCTGTGATATATTGGGATTTTAGACCTTCATTCATGTGGTTCCTCAGAAAAATCAATACCTTCGCCTTCTGGGCGTCAATAGATTTTGAACCTTCCATGATGGTTTCGCTTAACCCATTTGATGCTAGATAATACTCTATATCTAGCACCCATGTCGGGTAATTGCTACCGTCGAGAGCAAGCTCATCGAACTCTTTCATAGTGATATCAGACATTATTCACTACAAGAGAAGCGACATGGTGAGGGGGGATGAACTAGACGCATAGACAATGAGGGAAAAACAAGGATTCATTTAATTATTCAAAGGCACATAGATGTACATACTGGGCGCCGTCTACCCAAGGCATAAATTCACGGTCCGAAAAATACCGGGCGCCGCCTACCCGGGCATAAAAAGCGGACTATAAACTATGTGCACAGTGTTAATGCACGAAGGATAATCAAATCACTCAAGCATGCAATAACAATAAATAACGATAATCACATGAAAATAATTTGCAGAAAATATACGGTTTAATGGACAGAGGAAATAATCATTAGAATAATTATTTCATGTACATTAACGCAATTTAACGAAACATTTTCAGGATTATATAATAAAGCGAAACATGGATTTTATGATATCAAGAACACAAACGAATCGGGTTAAAGAATCATGAAAAATCCGAAAAAAAGCGTCGCGTTCGTCGCGCACAGCGGACGGGTGCGACGCTCGTAGGTCGACCTCGTGCGTGCGGCAACGGGCATAGGCGTGCGCGGCGGGAGGGTGCGAGCGCGCGCACGACGGGCGCGTGCGTGCGACGTTGGGGCGCGAGTGTGATTAGGCGTGAAATTGTTATGTTTTGGTGCCCGATTTACTCATGTTTTGAGTGTTTTCGATGAGTACTTGGAGTCAAATGAGTATCATTTTTATAAAATTATTAATTTGTCTCTTTGGTTTTCATAGATGGATAGAGGGCGAAAAGAGGAGTTCGTAGGACTTTGAATCGGCCAAAACGGACTCCCGGTTGAGGAGATGTGAAGATTTTACGAACGAGTGCACAGCAGCCAGCGCTCGAGCGATTTGCTCGAGCGCCGGCGCTCGAGCGAATCACTCGAGCGCCCAAAAACTTACAGAACAGTTTCAGCGCTCGAACGAATCACTCGAGCGGAAACCGCTCGAGCGTTTTGCTCGAGCAACCATCGATTTTAGCCTCCGGATGCGTATTTTCGGCCCATTAACTCCCGTTTCGACCCGGTGCCTATATATACCTCTTCCAAATACGTTTTGAAGGATCCCCAACTTTAGAAATCACTTTTAGACTTAGTTTTTAGAGAGAGGAAGAGGAGAAGAACGAGCAAGCTTTACTTTTACGTTGTTGAGGTTTTTCATACGAATTCTTAATTTCTTTTCGTTTCTTAGTTTCTTTTCATTAGCTTGATTACTTTAAACGCTTTGAACTTTGTTTTAGTTAATTAAATTTCAGTTCTTAGAATTATTTTCTTTTAAAACCCTAGTTCATGTTTCTTATTTTCTTCGTTCAATTCATTATGTTTTTGTTCGTTGTTTCTTCTATTGCTTTTATTTTTGTTATAACCATGTCCGGCTAAAACCCTTGCATGCTTGGGTTAGGATGAACTCGTAGAAGTAGGATGTGGGTACGTAATTAAGGTAATTGGTGACGTTAGTTTTAATTCTCTTAATTAATGAATTCATATAATTAATCTGAACTTTACCTTTAAATTTAGTACGAAAGTGTTAGAGAGAGGACGACCGCATCACTCAATAATAATTAGTAGTCTTAACGAGAGGGTTTAGGAAAGGTTAATTCATCTACCGGTTTAGCGAAGGAGGACGACCGCATCACCTTAGTTAAATTAGGGTCTCATTAATTAAGCACAATTCATTAACTTGTTAGTGGATTAGTGAAGTCGATTGCTAGGATAAAGTATTAGGGTGAGAAATCTTGAGCTTTCATTCTACAATCTTTTACTTAGGTTAATTCTTGTTTGTCACGATTACTTTGATTATGTACCTGCTCGGTTAGTATACGTAGGGATTCCTATCCTGAGCATCACCATCTCATACTTGCATATACACCTTAGATATTTAGTTTAATTTTCCTTTTGCATTCGTAGGATAATTTAGTTAGCTTAATTAATCTTTCCAAAAATCCAAAAACAACACACTCATATTAACTACGACGCGTAGATCTTCAGGGATCTATTCGCATATACACCATCCCTTGGGTTCGATAATACTTGGTCCCTATACTTGCCCATACTACAGTGAACCCGTTCTCTTGCGGGGTAGCTACTAGTAGAAGCTAGTGTAGTTTGCTTCAAGTCAGAGTGCGCGCGGCACCGGGCGAGACGGGCGCGGATGCACGCGGCATCGGGCACGACGGGCGCGGATGAGCGTGGCATCGGGCGCGACGGGCGGCGCGGATGCGCGCGGGCCTGCGCGGCGCTGGGCGCGAGTGCGCGCGGCTCCGGGCGAGACGGGCGCGACGGGCGCGGATGCGCGCGGCATCGGGCGTGACGGGCGGCGCGGATGCGCGCGGGCCTGCGCGGCGCTGGGCGCGAACGCGCGCGGGGGCGTGCGACGCTGGTTGCAAGCGGTGCGCGCTGCGGGCGGCACTCGGCGCTGACGCTTGGTGCGTGCCGTGGGCGGCACGGGCTCGGGTCGGCGGCAGCAAGCGGCGCTACGGGCGCTCGGCTGATGTTGGACGACGGTCGTTCGACTACGGGCGACGGCCGTTGTTCATAGATTCAATTCACAAAATAACTTTCACGTAATATAATTTCACACAGGGAAATTTAGGAACGAAATCAATTATTCAAGTACACAATAAAACATGTGATTCATATAAAATAAATTAAAGGCATACCGTTTTATCTCGGGCAGAGACTCGTGCTGATAACTGTTGTAATTGAGTGCGTAAATTAAATAGACAGCGTCTGTTTACCCAGTTCGTCCGGAAGGACTACGTCTGGGGGCGATCCAAGCCAGGTGTTCCACTAGTATTGTTGTGTATCGGAGTACATAATTCATGAATACAATGGGGTATATATAATAGTAAAAACCCTAGTCTAATGGATAAGACCCAATATGATTCTTGGTCCTCAAGTAATGTCCACACCAAATCTCCTAGATTTGGAATATCAAATCTTCCAGATTTACAACACATTTTACCTTCTAAAATGATGATGCTTTTAATTAGCTAGTACTTTAAATTTTTTTAATAATATTCTCCACCTTAACAATTATTATAAATTAAAATTCTAATCACATGACAAGCACTTGAATTTTAAGGTAAGCACCGGACTTTTGGAACCAAATGACAATAGTAGAGCAAGGAAGGGAATAGGCTCGGATGGCATGAAAAGGACTTTGTGACATCTCCACCGGTTATTCCTTTAACTTCCCCTATCATGATATTACCATTATACCCTCGAGTATTCTCGATGGCCCGAACCATCACGTTCCGCCATCGCACCTCCGTGGAAAAGTCGATTATGTCCTCAGATGGAGGCCACACACCGCTTGGTCTCACCCGGGCTTGGAGCTCCTTCACACTCACTAAGGGCTTGTTTGTTTGGGGCTATGTTGCTCGGACACGGGTACGGATGTCCGACACGGGTACGTGTCCGCATGTCCGACTCCCAAATTCTAAATATTTAGAATACAGGGACTCGGCTAAAAAGTATCCGAATTTAGGACACGGGTACGGGGACACGTTTGTAGATATATAAAAATAAATTAAAAATTAGATTTAGGTGTGAGAATTAAGAAATAAAAAGCAACATGTTGAACTAATTGCTTAATTTTAGGAACTTATTTAGGCGTGGGAATTGGTAAGTAAAAAATTGAACTGATTGCATAAATTTAGGGGAAATTTAAAATGGGAAATCAAAAAGACTAATTTTTTGGTAGGAGGGAAACTGAAAAGTTGAAAATATTTATTTTAATATTTAGAAACAGAAAAAGTAAATAAAAAACGAGACCTAGTCAACCCTAAACCCAACCCCTCTTATCCCTTCTCCATCGAGTATGCGCCGCTTCTTCATCGTCTTCCCTGCATCAAGCCATCAACCCATTCATTTGGGATCCCCTTCTCTGCAAATTAGACTTTTGGATCTTGCAAGTTCTAACTAATCGAAGCAGAGACGTGTCCGTTTCCATATTGCCAAGTCGGACACGTGTCCCGTGTCGGCGTCGGTGTCATACCCGCCGGACACGGGTACGTCGGCCATTTTGAAGTGTCCGAGCATCACAGGTTTCGGGATTTAGGTGGGCGTGTGAAGTCATGACTTTACATCCACAAGATGTAAAATTTTGGATGATAATAAAAGTATGTGTTTGTTTTGAGATTTTAGTAGGGTGAGATTTTACTTTATGTCAAATCATGTGTAAGAGTAAAGTAGAATGTGTAAGAGAAAAGTAGGAAAGAGAGTGTAAATGAGAGAAAAGTGATATGTGGGTACTGATTGAGTGAAAGAAAAGTGATATAAAGTGAATTGTATTGGGATGAATAATAATAGGTATTTATAGCTGTGGATGAAGAATGAGATGTAAAAACTGAATGTTACATCTCTATCTAGAATGGGGCGGGGGACGGAAAGTCCTAGTCCTGTTCGGGTGAATACCAAAACAAACCAGCCCTAAGTGAATTGACTAGTATGCCCATCATGCTCGAGGCACCAGCATTGAAAATCCTTTGCAATCAACGAGGGCAAAAATGACCTTTTCGGCATATGCATGACATTACCACTCCTCAACATTTGCCTCCTTGAAAATTTTCCCTTCCTCCACCACCCCCTTATTTACCATTTTGCCCTTGGCTATATCTATATTAACATAACTTGCAAACGTGACACCCTGGAATAATCTTTAAAAAGCGGTGTTCACACCATAGGTGTTGAAGCCCGATGGTTCATTAGATTATTATTGAATATAATTTTAATAGGTTAGGTGTTTGATGGTCGATTAAGGGTTGCATGAGAAATTGATACTTTAATTTGATCTATTACATGTTTGGTTAATGTGACACCGGCCTGAGATAATTGGTCACACAGATAATTATCACATGAAGGAGATTGAACTGATTCATGAACGAAAAATAATTATTTATCTATCTTATCCACTAAAGCAAACTATAAACTATTATTTTCTTGAGGAGTTGGAGTAGGCCAGCTTGGGTTTAGGTCGTTACAAGTGCGTTGAAACTACTCCCTAATGAGTCATTGGATAGCTTTCCAAAAAAAATTGAGTCATTGGATAAAGATAACTTCTAATGAGACTCTTTTCAATACACGTCACGCATGTTAATTAAGTATTTTTTAATAAACCATTTCCACACGAGCAAGTATCAACTCTTTTAATTATATGAGTAGTTCTAGTGTGCACTTGAGTGCATGGTATGCACTTAAATTTTGAAAAAAAATATTTCAAGCAGAAATCAGCAATACCCCAAGAAATAATCAGCAATACTCTAAGAAGACATCAGTAATACCCCAAGAAATAATCAGCAATACTCTAAGAAGACATCAGTAATACCCCAAAAGGCATTAGTAATACCCAAATTGCAAAAAAAAAAAAAAAAAAATACAGTTCGGTGTGTTTGTGTGTGTTTTGAAAAAATAAAAAATGAAGTCAAATTTGAACTTAAAATCCAAGTGCATGTTATGCACTTGAGTGCGTGCTAGAATTTATGTGTTTAATTATATGGAATGGTTATCAATATTATAGTTAATTAACACGTCGTTTATTTAATTGTGTTACTTCATATTTGTGCATTGCGTATATGGGGAAAATTCATACAACATGTGGCCTAAAAATTATATAAATTAAACTAGTGAGACCAAACAAATAAATAGGGACCATACAAGCTATTCGTTACCTATCACTTTGCTATCCATTTTCATCCATATCCACCATTCCTTTCTTTATTTCTTTGTCCTTTTAACACCTATTTCATATATGTATTTCAAATGTACAACTTTGAAAGCACATAACATCAACAAATATTCTCTCCCTTTAGTCATAAGCTGCTCCAAGAGCCCCCACTTCTTTTCCTCAGTTTTTGCTAATTTAGGCCGTCAGAGTTCTTAAATAGGTACGTACTCATAAATAAGTATATCATATTTCAATATTGTGTTGTATATATATCACTAATATACATAAGTTTATAACTTTGAATGAGATAATCTTTTTTCATAAATATAAATAAAAAATAAACACAAATTAATTAGTAGAAGATTTTCGTGCAGAATAGAATAATTATTTTCAATTGGCGTTTTGTTTAATTTATTTATTATTTAATTGGATTCAGAGAGAGGGGTATGGCTGGAAAATTCAAGAAATGCATGGCAATGTGCTGCGGTACCCGCAAACATGTGGTAACTAATTTTATGTTCTATCATTGAATATCATTATCATTAAATTAAGTTTTAATTTCCTCTCATTTATATTGGAATTAATTCTAGGCTCTAGCTAGAATACTCTTAAATGAGGACGTAGTATAACTTAGGCCTGATACGTTAACACTTTAAAAAAACTAGTTAATTTTTGCTTAGTTATGAATCGCCTCAAACCTTCTCACACAAATTTTTGCTTTAATTACAATTTTCTCTACGTGTAAATTGTGTAGTATGAAGAATATAATCAATCACAAGCCATATATATATGTGTATATATACTTGTTTGGAATTAAATTAAGACTTGTAATATTGAAAAATTCCATATTTTCACGTTATAATTTATTCATATGCACGAACGAGGCATGTTATTATACTTCATTATAAAAGTAAAATTCATTTTATTAGTATTTTAATACGAAATGTCATCTTTGAAATATAGTAAATTCAAATTTGATAAATCGTCTAAAGCTGATAAATTTAATTTAAGTAAAAAAAAATCTTGTATCGATCCGTAAAAAACCCATACTCCTTAAATTACCCAAAATTCACCAAGAACTTAATACTGTAAATCCAAAAGGAGTAATTTTCATGAATTTTTAGACAGAGGAAATGGGGAAGGAGACATACGAGGAAGCCATTGCAGGGCTACAGAAGCTTCTCAGGTATAATTCTTCACGCTATTATTCAGAATTAATAATTGAGAGTTCAATTTGATCGACCTTTATAAAATGTGTCACGTAATAATAAAATATACTCCCTCCGTCCACAAAATATAGGCCTGGTTGCCTTATTGGGCCGTCCACGAAAAATAGTCATGTTGCCTAAAATGGAAAGAATAAACTTTATCTACTTTTTCAACATACACACATAACATTTTTAAAATAATTTATTTTGTACTTGATTTGACACAATATTCTTACTTTTTACATATTATATCAACTTTCTTAATAACCGTGCAAAAAGTAACAGGACCGTATTACGTGGACGGAGTAACATTTCAGCACATTATATATCTCTATAAATTTAATTTTTTAGATAAAATAAAATTTATTTGCTGGTCGTGCGGATTTTAAGTGGTAATAATATGTTATATAAAGTTAATTTGACTTTATTCCTACAAATTTCTTATTTTTCTTAAATAACTTTTTATTGCAGTGAGAAAGGTGAGCTTAAGGCGGCAGCGGCCAAAAGAGTTCGACGGCTGATGGTAGAGTTGACCGGGGCAACCGAAAATGGGGCAGTCCATAAGCCAGTCTCCGACCCGAATGAGAAAATCCTAACCGGGTTTAATCACTTTAAGAAAGAGAAATACGAGTAAGTATTTGCCAACTCATGATCAATATTATAAATTAGTTATAATTTTTTTTTAATTATGAGAAAAAAATTATTATAGCCTCAAACCATTATTTCAGCTTTACCTTCCAAAAGTTTATTTTGGAGCTTTCTCAAGAGTTTGATAGCATAATCTTTCCGTGGACTAGACGAGAAGGAAATGTTATTGCTCATAAGTTAGTTATGTTTTTTTTCTTGTGATTCTACTTTCTTTTCATTTTTCGGATTCCTGATCCGAACAACTTTGTTGATGCCGATTTGCTGTCGTTTAATGATAGCTGTTTTTTTCCTTAAAAGAAAAAGTTTATTTTTGTTAATTACTATTTTAAATAATGGGTATCTGCATTAACATTTAATATTATTAATTTGTAGAAAGGATTCCGCATTGTTTGCAAAGCTTGCCAAAGGTCAATCCCCTAAGGTACGTGCTTTAAAGGTTATTTTGGTCAATCCAAAGAGTTTGATGTTTGATTATTGATGATAATTAATACAATTACGTGCAGTTCATGGTATTTGCATGCTCGGATTCCCGAGTATGCCCTTCTCATATCTTGAATTTCCAACCAGGGGAGGCCTTTGTGGTCCGAAATATTGCAAATATGGTTCCACCATTTGACAAGGTATATAACACCAATTCAAAATGTTGTAAATTGTAACATAAATTAAATTTCTCGCTTTGAAATGTTTATTTAGTTACTAAACTCGTTTATGAGTCATATTAATCATTATATTTTGTAGTGAATAATTAGTTAAACTTTTGGGGGATTGAATTATTTTTCATCAAATATTTAGTAGTGTCATTACAAAAAAAATAAAAATTAAAAAAAATAAAGAATTGCCTACAAAATTTTCCAACAAAAAATTTCGTAGTAGAAGTTGACTACGATTTGCCTACGAAATTTTCTAATCATGTAGGCATTCATTTTTCAACCTAGAAACAATTTGCCTACGAAATAAAATCTCTAGATAATTAATTATATACAAGCCATTTGCTTACAAAATTTACCTACAACACAATTTGTTTATGTAATTTCTGTAGACAAATTATATGTATGTGGAAAGAGAAGATGCCCATATAATTAATTGTAGGCAATTAAGTAATTTTTACTACAAAATTTTTTGTTGGAAATTTCGTAATTATATCTATAAATTTTATAGGCAATTTTTTTTTTTTTTTTTTTCAAATGGTGTGTGATAATATATGTGCATACTAATTGCAGACAAAGTATTCGGGAGTGGGGTCAGCAATTGAATATGCAGTGCTGCATCTGAAGGTAATTATTAATTAATAGCAATTGTTTATAATTTATTTTGAAATAATTATTTATAATTAGCTATCTTAGATAATTAATGAATATATAGGTGGAGAATATATTAGTTATGGGTCACAGCTGTTGTGGAGGCATAAAAGGTCTCATGTCCATTCCTGATGATGGCACCACTCAAAGGTGGAACATTTTCTTCATCTCCTTCAATATTATCAAAATTATGATATTCTTAGTAAAAAATTGAATCCCATAATGTTCTCCATTATTATATTTGGTAATGATTTTTTTTCGTCAAAATATTCGCATTATTTTTCTTGTTTCATTGTTCGGTTCGTAAATTTTTTTAAGACAAACTCTCATCTGTACCAAGTGCACGGTACACTCACTCAAGAGTTGACCTTGTTTACACTGAAAAGTTTGTTTCAATTATACTGGAAAGTGTGGTTGGACCACACAGAAAAGTTTACACTGAAAATCACCATACACCAAATGCACAAGAGATTTACTATTTTTTAAAGTTAATTGTTTCTAATTTTGTGTTCCTAATTTAATTAAGCAGTGATTTTATAGAAGACTGGGTCAAGATTTGCTCGACAGCAAAGGTTAAAGTCCAAGCAGAATGCAGCAATTTAGATTTCAATGAGCAATGCACCAAGCTCGAGAAGGTACGAAATACTATCTCCGTTCCGAAAAATCGAAAAACTCTTCATAATGGATTTTTCAGAGATTTTAATATGAAAATTGACTTGTAGAATTTAAATGGATCAGTTTTTTTATGAGAATTTAGTGATTAATTTAAGTAAATGAAATAAAAAATTGGAAAAATTGCAAATTTAGTTGCGTGAGAACTTTTCAATAACAATTTGGTTCCACATTTTTTTTGTCCCATTTTCGACAAATTTGGTCATTTCTGTTAATTTTTAGGACCAAAGGTGCAATTTTTGGGACTAAACCTGAAATTTATAGATTCTTTTGGAACCAAAATTGCACTTTTTTGAGACCTAAAATGTCGAATAAAATTACGAGACCAAAAATGTAAAAAAAAAAAGAGACCATTTTTGTAGACCACCTATTCTCATGAGACAAAAAATCAATTAACCCGAAAAAAAAATAAAAAATTGTTTTAGTGTGTAACTATTAGTGAAATAAGATGTAATTTAGCGGAAAATTAAGGAAAATAATTCTTTTAATAGTGAAATTGATCTCAAAACTAATTTTCATTCTTTGAATATTTATGTCTAAAATAGGAAGCAGTGAATGTATCATTAAGCAACTTGTTAAGTTACCCATTCGTGAGAGAAGCTGTGGTGAAGAAAACGCTTTTGTTGAAGGGAGCACACTATGATTTTGTGAAGGGCACTTTCGACCTTTGGGACTTGAACTCTAAGTCGTCCCCTATTCTAACATTGTAAAGTTTTAATTTAGGCCTTTTAAGTGTTGATTATCATGTTGATGAACAACTTATCGAATTTGATTCTTCTCAAAATTTCCATTTTATAATAACAAATGTACTATTAATTACTCCATTGAAGAGAAAGGCCATGCATTTTATATATCTATGCATGCATTCTTTATTTTTAATCCACAATAATAAGTTCAACTTAAAAACACGTGAAAATAAACACTAAGATTGTAACTCCATATGGCAAAATACTATATGAAAATAGTTCATGATATGCTTATCGTGAAACTATATTAAAATATCGAAATTATGACCAGAAATATCGACAATTTCACCAGAAATATCATTAATTTGAGTCGCTGGTATTATATTATAATTGTTGTAAAAAAAATTGAACCCAAATTAATGATACTCCTGGTGAAATTATCGATACTCATGATCAAATATTCGATACTTTAAAACAGTTTCATAATAAACTTATCATGGACAATTTTCACATAAAACTTTACTCATTCCATAATCTCATGGTCACAAAGTCGATACCATTCAAGGAATCGGATACATGACGACCTTTCCTTTAGCCCGATTTGTTTCTAGGTACGAGAAAGCTTCCTTAACCTTGTCGAAAGGGAAGGGACCGATAGGATCGAGCAATGGTTTCACCTTCCCGCTCTCCAGATACGGATTTAGCTTCCTCAAATTTTCGCCGTCGGAAGTCACCACAAACATAAAAGCAGGCGGAGTGACAGCGCCGGCTATGCCTACGACCTTCCCACCTTCCTTCACAGCCTTCAATGCCCTATCACTTTGCCCTAGCATATATATCACATATTTGATTAAAAATATAGCTCCACTACCTATAACCAAGAGAACTCATGCGATCGAATCACAACTTTAACATTAAAAAATGAAAAATATGTTTTTTTACCTTTTAACTTTGGTTGAATTTGATTTTCGTCCTGTTAACTTTGGAATTTTGAATTTAAATCTATAACTTACAAAAAATTGTGTTTTTTGTCCTGTTACCTGCTACACCAGGTAACTCTTCCGGTGAAGCTGACATGACACCACTTTTTTTTTTTTTTTTGTTTAAGTTATAGGACTAAATTAACGGAAGAGTTACCTGGTATAGCAGGTTACAGTTATATGACGAAATTCAAAAGTACAAAGTTAACATGTTGAAAATCAAAATTAACAAAAATTAAAGGATAAAAAAGTGCATTTCCCTCAATTTTTTTTTTTTTATATGTATAGAGTCCATTTCATGCAAATATAATTAGATAGAGAAGGATTAAATTTTTGTTGTATCTAAAATATGTCAAGAATGCAATGAGATGGTTTACATACCAACCGCATCATAAACAACATCGAACTTCTCTTCCAACTCTTCAAAGTTGTGTTTGGTATAGTCAATTGCCAGATCAGCACCCAAGCTTTTCACAAAATCCAATTTTGCAGTGCTGCAAGTAACAGCAATCTTAGATGCACCAAACACGTGTTTCGCTAGCTGCACTTTAAAACGGTATTAGTTATTTTATTATACAATATATTACTTTCAAATTAACCTTTAATAAAACAATTAATACTACTAAAAAGTACACATAAATTGCAAATAAATTTCATGGTGAAACAAGTTCAAAAATATATGTTGCCTTAACTTAAATGGTGTTTAATTTGCTGCAATTATATGTATATGTGGATATCAATCATGATTCAAGAATATGTCACTCTATAATAAACAGATATATGTTACTCCCTCTCCGTTAGTCAGACACACATTTTAAGAAACATTGCTAAAAAATTGGCCTTTTTAGGTGTTATTTGAAGGGAAATTTGTTTTTCCAGGATCGTAATTTAAGGAGGGTGGCAAAATAAAGACTGTAACTTTTTGGGCTGACAAAATAAAGACCGTAACATTTTAGTTTACTAAATGAGGACCGTAACTTTTTAAATTGACAATTTAAGGACCGTAACCTTTAAAATTTTGCAAATAAAGGCCAAGTTCAGCCCGAAATAAGACAAAATTGCCTCGATTTGGACCTGAACTCTAGCCCAAATTGGGCCAATTAGCCTGATTTGCCTTGATTCAAGCTGTTTTGTCCTCAATTTGCTACGTTTTAAAGTAATTGTCCTCATTTTGCCAGCCCGAAAAGTTATGGTCCTTTACGGTCCTCAAAATACCATTTTCCCGTTATTTGAATATAAAATAATAATGTGAGAGTGTTATAATTGAGTTTTAATTCCATTATTATGTGAATAATATTGTGGAATGAACGAAAAAGCAATAGTACGTCCTAGCTATATTAGGGAGGGACATACGTGAATTCAGGTTTACAGAAGTTTTCATCTGACCTGAATGATGAAGGTTCCGACGCCACCAGCTCTGCCGAGAACAAGTAAAGATTTGCCCTCGGAGAAGCCAGCGCGTTCGAGACCTTCCAAGGCGGTCTCGATCGCGAGAGGGAGAGACGCGGCCTCGACAAAATCGAGATTCTTGGGCTTGAGAGCCAACACTTTCTCATCAGCAACTGTGTACTCTGCTAAAGTGCCAACTTGTTTTGGCTCCTCAAATGCTTTATAAGCAATGTCTCCATAAACTTCATCACCTTCCTTAAACTTCTTTACTTTACTCCCAACTTTAACCACCACTCCAGCAACATCATAACCCAGAGTAATCTGCAAATTGTTTTCGTTTTCGTCATGTAATTAATTAAGTAAAGGGAGAAAAGCAAAATTGCCCAAAATTTAGGGGCACTTGATTTTTGCCCTACTTTTTAAAAAAGATGTTTTTTGCCCAAAAAATGTTGGTAAAATGGTTGGCAAAAGGTTGGCACTCATGCCAACCATTCGCCAACCTTTTGCCAATATTTTTTGGGCAATATACATCTTTTGTAAAAATGGGGGCAAAAATCAAGTGCCCCCTAAATTTTGGGCACTTTTGTGTATTTTCACTTAAGTAAATGTAAATTCCTGCCCACAAATAATTAAATTACTGGACGGACATCCTATACACTACCAAAAAATAAAGAACTCAAAAAATTTATGGTGAGATTTGTTTAAAATATACTTCCTCCTTCTCCACGAATTTTTTTTTCCACTTGTTTGTACATGGTTTAATGCAATATGTCAGAGGATATTATTGAGTATTGTGAGGCCTCTTTATGAATGAAGTGATTGTTTACAGAAAGCATATCTCCATAAACAATCATAAACGCACCTCACAATACCCCATAAAACCCACTGATATATTGCATTAAACCACGTGCAAACAAGTTAACATATTTTTCGTGGACGGATGGAGTATGTCTATTTATTTATATTTTATTATATATAATGCCTAAAAATATGTAAATATTTAAAAAAATTGTCAATCAAATGTATGTAATTTACATTTCCTCTCACCCAAAACTTAAGCATATTGAGTTAATTTCACTTTTGGTCTCAAAAGAATGTATCCACTTTAAAATGATCCCTTTATGGGCACTTTTAGTGTCATAGTTTTTTTTATACACTTTTGGTTTTAAGAGAATATGATAAATTGCAATTTTGATCTCAAGAGAATGAATAAATTGCACTTTTAAAAGTACAATTTTTTCTAAGCATATTCAATAATTTAATATAATTAAGTAAGAAAATATCAATTCAAGTTATATTAGAAAATTCAAATTTATCACCTCTAAAAATTCGAATTTCTAAAAATAGTAAAATTAATTCGTTTATACTAATTAATAATATCATATCAATATGAAATTATTGAAAGAATACAAGATCAAAGAAAAAAAAAAAAGTAAAAGAGGAGAAAAGGTTAATGAAAAATTACGGGTAAAGGTGCATCACTGCCCTTGAGAAGTCCTTCTCTTCTCTTGTAATCAATGGGGTTAAGAGCGGCGGCGACAACCTTAATCAACACCTGACCGTCGTCGAATTCCGGCACCGGAACATCGGATTCCAGCTTCACAACCTCAAGTCCGCCGTACTCGCTGTACCTCCACGCCTTCATTTCACTATATTAATTAATTATTGAATAATTACAACTAATTAATCCCCTTTGCACAGAATGCTGATACTAATAATACACAACTTTTAACAGGGAGCGGGTCTAATCTGTGTGCCAAAACAGGATTGAGACAGCCAACAACTTTCGATCAACCCACTTATAATTACCTTTATTAGTATCTCATATATGTGGCTCACAAGAAAGGAGTACAACTTTATTATGTGGATTTGGACATAATATAGTATTCCCCCGTCCATGAAATATAGTCCTGGTTATTTTATTTGGCTGTTCATGGTTGCCTAAAATAGAAATAATAAACTTTATTTACACTTTTCAACATACACACATGACATTTTAAAAATAATTTATTTTGTACTTGATGTGACACAATATTCTTATCAGATTCTTCATGATAAGAAAAATATAATTTTACCAAAATATTTTCATATTATTTCATACATAATTGAACGATTTTTATGTGCACTTAAATGCATAGTATACTTGTAAGCTAAACATCACTATATAAATTGTTACGCTATTAATGAAAATATTTAATACTCCACCCCCAATTAATTTTAGATTACTTATTTTTATATAAAAGAAAGGTTTTTTTTTTCTCTTTTTCAAAATAGCAAAAAGTAAATCACATCTCTTTAAATTTACACTTTAAAAAGGTTTTAAGGACCCTTTTTCCCTTACTAAAAACTATTTCATCCATCAATGAAATATATTTATGGTTGCCTTATTTGATTGTCCACGAAAAATAGTCTTGTTGCCTAAAATGGAAATACTAAACTTTATCTACACTTTTCAACATACACACATAACATTGTAAAAATAATTTATTTTGTACTTGATGTGACACAATATTCTTACTTTTTACATATTATATCAACTTCTTTAATAATAGTGCATAAAGCAACAAGACTATATTTTATGGATGGAGAGAGTAATTAACTTGTAATCCGTCAATGATGGATTCCCTGCAACAAAACATGAATTTCCCAGGTCAATATAACTACGAAATTTTCAACAAACAAATTCGTAGTGGAGATTGTCTACGAAATTGTCTACAAAAGTTTCAAATTGTATAGGTACTTTCATTTTCTACCAACAAAAAAATCTACCTACGGAATTTTCGTTGACAAATTATTTTTAGGTAAATTTTGGTAGACAAATTGTTTGTAGGTAATTAATGTCTAGGAATTTCATTCCGTGAGCAAATTGATTTTGTAGGTAATTTACTTGTAAATTAAGGAATGAAGGTCCTTACATGATTAGAAAATTTTGTAGGCAATTCCACTATGAAGTTTTTTTAAGAAAATTTTTGTAGGTAATTATAGATTCGTAATCAATTTTTTGTTTTCTTATAGTAATTTTTGACAATCTTTATTTTAATGAAGTGCACATGACTAATTTGTCTCATTTATAATTTAGAAGCAAAATTACAGGTCAGAATTTTGTTGTTTATAACGAGATATTAATTCATTACAAGTAAATTTTCGTTTTCCAGAAAAATAAAAATAATTATATCAATAAATGCTAATACATTTTTAGATATTTTTAAATAATTTATGTGGTGAGTAGGCAATAGTTATAAAAAAATAAAAAAAATTAAGACACGTTTATTATTTACTATTGGTATTGAATATAGTATTAACTACCACACAACTTTTATCAACTTTTATAGAAGTAAGATTATTTAATTCCGATAATTTGTCATAAAATATAATATATCTTATATTATTTACATGTTTTAATAAGATAAGTTGTAAACATTAAAAAATATGGTTTATTTGTTCATTCCCACTTTTTTAATTTTGTGAAATGGGATGGATGAATGAATTCATACATCCAACTTATAGATCCTTTTGATTAAGAAGCTTGTGGATTGTTCAGTAGCAGGGATTCCTTTGTTCCATGAAGCAAGCATTTTAAGTACTCATAGATAGGGGAGAGCAGAGTTTGGTTAAAACCGAAAAACCGAGCCGAATCGAACCGAAATAACCGAATATCAATTCGGTTCGGTTATTTCAGTTTTCGGTTCGGTATTGATTTTAAATTTTAGAAATTTTAGCTTTCGGTTTCGTTTTCGGTTATCTAAGTAAAAATACCAAAATAACCGAAACCGAACCGAAAAGAGAGGATATATATAAGTATCTAATTTCTAACTCTAGCTACATTTACTCATTTTCAAATTTGCTGTCGTCGTCTCTTCTGGTCTTCCCTTCCCTATTCTCTAATTTTTTATTGTGAGTTATATCTTTTGGCTGCAATCTATTAATATATATGGGGTTGGGCTGTTAGTAGGTTATAAGCATAAAAATATGGTCCAATTTAAAAGTCAACTATATTTCGATTTATCGGTTATTAATCGAAACCGAATCGAAATTTTTGGTTTTAAGAAATTTCGGTTCGATTTCGGTTAGTTTTATATATAGTTCGGTTTATTTCGGTTATAGCTTTACCGAACCGTGCCATGCTCTGCCCTACTCATAGCGTGTGAAGATTATTAGTTGGGCTTGGCCCATTTTATTTTATTTACTTAATTTTGGGCTTTATCTTATTTAGTTGTTTTGGCCCATTTGTTTTATTTTATAGTGTCGTTTTGTAAGGCTTAAATAGAAGAAGAAAATAAAACAAATGGGGTGATACTCAAAAAGAGCAGGTTATCAAACTTCAAGTGAAAGGATTTTCAACTTAAAAAAACAGGGGAATATTGTCATGAACGTGAATTATGGAGAAAGAGGTGATAATAAAATAATTGAAGGCATTTGGTTGGACCTTTATTTTTTATTTACTTTATTTAAATATCAGGGGATTAGCCCATTTAATTAGTTAATTTTGTTGGGCTTTAGTATTTTATGTTTTAAGCCCATTTATATTTCTAGTTGTATTAAATAGGTCAAAATGAGGAATGAAAGAACAGAAAGAAAATATTCCAGAACTCTCTTCTCTCTCTCTCCTCTCTCCCAACACTCTCTCTCTCTATATCTCTCTAATATTCTTTTTGCTTAATCTTCTTTGTCTATTATCTTCAAATTACCGAAAATATACTTATAAAACCTATCAAAATACATGGATTACCTGAGTAGTGATCGGTTCACTACAAATATATAGGGGCATTTACGGTTAAAAAAAGTGAACCTATTTACAAATAGGTTCAAAGCATTTGCACAAACGCATAAAAATATTTGCATAGAAGCAAAAAAAACGTGTCTGTGCAAATGTTTTGAACCTATTTGTAATTAGAGTCACTTTTTAGAACAATGTTGTAATTTTCCCAAATATAATATATTTACACACATGATGTACATGAGCCGATCATCGAGCTCTGTATCAAAACCCTAACCGAAAACAACGTAAATGCTTATCGACGCAAGTTTTAGTTTCATGATTCAGTACATCACAATCACACCATGCTTACATGCTCATATCATAGATAAAAACACATCTAACACCATAAAAGCAGTTTCAATAATACCTTCCAAACACTTTCTTTCAAGATCATATCAAAAGCTTTATTATTAAGCAGTAATTAATATTTTACCATTATCTTGAATTCATTCTTTATAACACTTGTCACCATCACACATCCACCCTTCTCCAGCCCAATTACCTGCAAGGTTGGGGAACAGAGTAGATAATAATTCCAAGAAAATCAAACATCTTATGGAAAAAACAAAGCTAAGAATCCTCGACGGAAAATGCACCAAGCAGCTCAAAAGAAGACCTTATAGATAAGTAATAGTCTGGATAAAGTCAAAATAGTTAACAAAAACATGTGTCAAGCATTCACACATGATAGTTAAAAGGATTGTTACCACCTACTTGGTGGTATGTGTAAAAACCTTAATTTTCATTAATAAAATTAAGTCCATATTCTCAAATACACACAAAAGTACGCATATACATATACACGCACCTCGAATACACACACATATAAAAAGAATACAAAATCAATTAAGTCCATATTCTCAAATACACACAAAAGTATGCATATACATATACACGCACCTCGAATACACACATATGAAAAGAATACAAAATCTTTAGTTGTAATTTACCTCGATTATTGTATTACCATTTACTGTGGTAATCAACCACACGTAATGGAAAAAAAAATTGCATATATTTAGTGTTTTTTTTTTTTTTTGAAATTCATGTTTTCCAGATTTTTTTTTTCAAATATTTTTCAGATAGAATATATTAACAAAAAAATAAAACTGTATTTAACCGGAGTCAAAAAAAATAATAATATACCTATAAAATTTGGGGTCCTAAGAAAAAGGGGGCCTGACCATTGGCCTTCTTTACTAGGCCCAGGCCCACCCTGGTGCTGGATCGAAGAGGTGTGAATGACGTGAGATGGGATATGAATGAATTCATTATCCAACTTATTCACACATTAAAAGATTATTACTCATTCTTTATCCATCCGAACATGAGAAATACTCCCATCTATTCTTAACAAATGATGTTTAGACTTTTTATTTCATGGGCATTCATCCAAAATTATACATATTTTGAACAAGAGGGAGTATATTTTATGGAATTGGATAAATAACTACTTTTCCAATAACACGTCCCGTCTCCAAATACGAAAAAGCTTCCTTAACCTTGTCGAAAGGGTACGACCCCTTGGGATCAAGCACCGATTTCACCTTCCCACTCTCCAGATATGGATTTAGCTTCCTTAAAAATTCCCCACTCGAAGTTAGCACAAAAGTGGCGTTCCTTGGTTCGATTACTACTACATTGCCACCATCTTTCACTGCCTTCATCGCTCTATCGGTTTCTCCTATTAAAATACTCAAATAAGATTTGCACGTGACTTAATACAATCGCACCCTAATATTTTTAAAATTCGTAGCTAAATAATGAGGTGATTATCTTACCAATAGCATCATAAACTACATCAAATTTTTCAGGGAGATCTTCAAATTTGTGTTTGGTGTAGTCAATTGCCAAATCGGCTCCCAATTTTTTCACTAATTCCAACTTTGTTGTGCTACAAGTAGCAGCTACCTTTGAAGCACCAAAAACATGTTTTGCTATCTGCATTATCAAACATCAAGCTTTTAACATTAAATTAATTTTTTTTTTATCGGACAAAAGAAAATTTATTATTCCATCAAATTCTCAAGGCATAAGCAAGGTTGAAAATATCGGTATCGATGAATATATTAAGACCTTAAATTTGTGGAAATAGCGATGAATATATCCATAAATTTAAAAAATTATGAAAATTTAATAACAAACTTTTAATACATAAAATTTACAATAGAATTTAACAAAATATTACATTTGTGATATTTATCTAACATTATGAATATTTTCTGATTTTCTTCAATATTTTATCGACATTATGCTCAATTTGCACAAAAATATAATCGAACTTGATCTTACATACTGATAGTCATCGATTTTTCTACGGAATTATGAAAATATCTTTATTTCTAATATCGATATAGGTGACCACGAAAAATAGATATATCGGAAAATTTTCTGGATATTTTCATCCTTGGGCATAAGATATACCCCGAGAATTATATACAATGAACCAGAAAATAGAATAGTGATCACAATTTGAGTATCTCTATAGGATTAACTAACCAAATTTCAAGCACAGAATTGCAAGGTGTATAACATTTTTATACATTAACATTAAATTAATAGTTTCGTTAATACTAGCTAAATCTATCGAATGTGATTAAAATCAACGATTCTTGAAAAAGTAAGTCTCTAGTAAACCAAATTCATCGTGCAACTTAAAACTGTATTAGTTGGTTTCATTATACAGTATTACTAATAAACTAATCCTAATAAAAAAAATACACAATATACAAATAAGTTTCACGATAAAATTAGTTCACATATTGAATACCTGAATAACGAGGGACCCAACGCCCCCGGCTCCTCCAAGTACAAGTACGGATTTACCCTCGGAGAACCCGGCCCTCTCAAGACCTTCGTAGGCCGTCTCGACGGCAAGAGGGAGCGAAGCGGCCTCCGCGAAATCGAGATTCTTGGGCTTTGTAGCCAATAATCTTTCCTCACAAGCTGTGTACTCAGCTAAAGAGCCAAACTGTTTTGGCCCTTCAAATGCTTTCTCAATTATGTCTCCATAAACTTCATCTCCTTCCTTCAGATTCTTCACTTTGCTCCCAACTTTAACCACCACACCAGCCACATCAAATCCTGGAATAGTCTGCAAAATGAGCATGTATAGAGTAAAATTGGTTCATACATGAATCGTTGAAAAAATATTGCTAGTTGTTTTCACTTAAGAATATTAGTTGTTTCTACTTCACAGTATAAGTTGTTTATACTGAAGAGTATTAGTTTGTTTTCGCTAAACAACTGATACTCTTCAGTGAAAACAACTGATACCCTTCAATGAGTGTATAGAGCAAAATTGGTTCTTACATGAATCATCGAAGAGTATTAGTTGTTTTCACTTAAGAGTATTAGTTGTTTCTACTTTCTACTGCAGTGGATAAGTTGTTTATAGAAGAGTATTAGTTTGTTTTTGCTAAACAATTAATATTCTTTAGTGAAAACAACTGATACTCTTCAGTGAAAACCATTGATACTCTTTAGTGAAAACAACTTATACCCTTCAATGATTCATGTATGAACCATTTTCACTCTATACTTTTTCATTGCAAAATTGATCAAATCATGGGAGAGAGAGAGGAGGGTAAAGAAATATAACATACAGGGAGAGGTGAATCAGTGGCTATGAATAAACCAAGTCTTCTCTTGAAATCAACAGGATTGAGAGCAGCAGCAACAACCTTAATCAAGACTTGATCATCCTTAATTTCAGGCACCGGAAAATCGGATTCGAGCTTCAAAACCTCAACACCTCCATACTCACTATAAATCCAGGCCTTCATATTCAGTACTACTTACTTGATGAGATCTCACAGGGGCTATATATATATATGAACTGCTACTTATAATAAGACACCAATGATTGAATATAATAACATATCATCATATAATTCCACTAAGAAAACATATCAATGATGATATCTAATAGTTGCTAAAAGTGAAACTGTCTCTGATTAAGACCAATGATTATTGTTATGGATTATGTCATTGCATACGATATTTGGAGAGATTTTGATTAGGTATATAATATTGCTGAGAGATTCTGTTTTGTTGAATATTATAATGGAACTTTTGGAGGATTAGTTTAATGAATAACACAATTTAAAATCAATTTTCATCCAAGTGGAAATAAATAAGCTACTTAAATCAACATAGAAGTAAATTTGCAGAGAATCTAAAAGATGTGCATGGGGAGTATATAAATTGGGATCAAGTACATTAGAAAAATATTTACAGCCAAGAAATGTCATATCATATCATCATAGGCATATCTTCCAACTAAGGAATGCCAAAAAAATTTAATCTGAGTTCATTTTTTCTCTGACAAAAACTTCTCATTTTATCCAATTATAACATGACAAAGTATAGAGTGAAAATGGTTTGTACATGAACCATTGAAGGGTATTAGTCGTTTTCACTAAAGAGTATCAGTTGTTTTCACTAAAGGGTAATAGTTGTTTATTGAGTGAAAACAACTGATACTCTTTAGCGAAAACAACTGATACCCTTTAATGATTCATATATGAACCAATTTCACTCTATACATACACTTATAACATATGCTCATAACCACCAGAAAATCAAGAAAAAATATACATAACATAATACATATATATACGCATTGAGCTCCGTATCGAAACCCTTAACAAACACGACGTAAATACCCATTCACACAATACATCACAATCACTCCATGCTTACATGCTCATATCAGAGATAAAAACACATCTAACACCACAAAAGCAGTTTCAATAATACCTTCCCAACACTTTCTTTCAAGATCATATCAAAACCTCTATTATTAAGCAGTAATTAATATTTTTACCATTCTCTTGAATTCATTCTTTATAACACTTGTCTCCATCACATATCCACCCTTCTCCAGCAGCCTTATTACCTTCATCCCCTGCTTTCTTTCCTTCAGCTCCCTTACTCCCGTCTTCCAAAGCACACTTCGGGTGGAGATTGAAGTTGCAATCTCCACAACAATACGACCAAACGCCACAGCCATCACAACCGAAAAACTGGCGCTCGAGTTTCACCTTCTTCGGCCAAGAATCAGCCAACTTCTCCTGCAACGCTTCGATCTCCTTGACACGTTCGTCGGTGAAGGGGAAAGCCTCGGCCCCGTGACACATGATCAGCTCTCGGGCATCGGTCGAGACGGTCTTCCCAGTCGGCCCGATTGCAATCACCATCGGGATGCACCGGACCTTGAATAGGCGGTTTAATGATTGCTTCCGTTTGTCCCCATAAGGCAGGGCGAGCCAGGGCATAGTCGAGAAGAATTCGTCGAACGAGGCTTGATCTATGTCGCTGGAGATGAACACGACTTCCAGTGCTTCGCCCCGTTTCTTGATTTCTTGATATGCCTCTATGAGTAGGGGCAGGAAAGCGGACACCAATGGGCCGAGAAGTAGAGGAGTACGCTTTTCCCGACAAGATCAGACACCGGAACCTGAAACAGAAAATGTATTAGTTTGTTGATATCAGTTGTGCACTAGAGTGTTACTCTAGAAGACATGCTTAATTACCTTAATGCCATCTTTTCCGATTACAAAATCACTATCTTCTGAGACCTTAATGCCTTCTCTATCTCTTCAAGCTCAGCGAATTTCTCCGGCGTGAATGGATAAGCCGTCTTGCCTTCCAGCTCAGCAACAGGTACCTTACGAAAACGAAGTCTTTATCAGCATCATACAGGAAGCCGAAAACAAGCACAAAATTATAGAGTTTAAACTACAAATCGTCCCATAACTTTCTGAAATAATAGATTTGGTCCCAAAATTAATTTTTTATCGGATTTAGTCCCAATTTTGGTCCAAATCTCACTTTGAAGTCCGAATTTTGGTGATTTTCGGCAAGAGTGCTGATGTTGCGTTTACGGCTACTATTTATATTTGATTATTTTTTCTTTTCTTTTACAATTTTATTGCACATAATATAAATTTAAAAATTCTAAAAGAAAGTGACAAAATAAAATATAATTAGCGCATATGGACGCCCCATCAACACCCTTGCGATAAATCCACAATTTTGGACTTTAAAACGATGTCGTATTGTCTTTTCCGGCCGATTTGGGACCAAAATTGGAATTTGTTAGAGAATTTGAGACTAAATCTGATAAATAGTTAATTCTGGGACTAAATTCTATTTTATCAGAAAGTTATGGGACGATTTGTAATTTAAACTCCAAATTATAAGTAACAAAAAAGTTTAACCTCTTTCCCATCGGCACTAATGACATAGTCTCGGGATTGATTAACGAGTAACGATTTCAGCGACTGATTCTTCTTAGCTTCCTCGTATTGTTCCTCGAGCTTAACAAGATGTTCAGAAGTAAACGGGAATGCTTCTGCCTCGTACATATCGATCACCCTTCTCCCATTGGTGACCAAAACTTCTCCAGTCTCGTCCAGAATCACGAGGGAGGGAATTTCACCGATATCAAACAATTTGTTTAACTGATTACGCGTTTTGGAATCAGAAAATGGATTTGCAAGCCAAGGCATCTTAGAGAAATACGCGTCGAACGACTCCTTATCTTCGTCACAAGAAACGAACACAACCTCGAATGTCTTGTTAAGTTGCAGGAGTTCATTGTAAACCTCTGCCAATGTTTGGGTGAATCCTAGGCACAGGATACACGACGATGAGGAGAAATATAACCCGAGTGTCTTACCCTTCAGACTATCAGCTTTAACCTACATTATATTTAACAAACATTGAAAATTCTTCATACGCTTAATCCATACGAAGAGTATGCATAGACTGAAATTAGTTGAGTTTAAATTACAAATCGTCCCATAACTTTCTGACAAAACAGATTTAGTCCCAAAATTAACTTTTTATCAGATTTAGTCCCAAATTATCTAACAAAGTTCAATTTTTGTCCCAAATCGGCCGGAAAAGACAATACGACGTTGTTTTAAAGTCCGAAATTGAGGATTTATGACAAGGTTGTTGATGGGGCGTCCATATGTGCTAATTATATTTTATTTTGTCACTTTCTTTTAGAATTTCTAAATATATATTATGTGCAATAAAATTGTAAAAAAAAAAAAAATCAAATATAAATAGTAGACGTAAATGCCACATCAGCACTCTTGCCAGAAATCACCGAAATTTGGATTTCAAAGTGAGAATTGAGACCAAAATTGGATCCTGTCAGAAAAATTGGGACTAAATAGATTAAAAATTAATTTTGGGACCAAATCTATTTTGTCAAAAAAGTTATGGGACGATTTGTAATTTAAACTCGAAATTAGTTCATACATGAATTATTAAAGGCTACTACTTGTTTTCACTTAAGGATATTAGTTGTTTACACTGAACAACTAATACTCTTAAGTGAAAATAATTAATACTCCCTCCGTCCAACAAGTGTTTGCACCATGAGTTGGGCACAGTTTTAAAGAAAAAAAAACGTAATGATTAATATTTTGTGGGGTATAAAGTGAAGAAATTGGTTGAATTGAGTGTATTGTGGGCCCAAAAGACAAAAAGTAAGGACAATTTATATAAATATATGAATATTGTGAGAGTGTAGTTTATAAAAAGTGTTTCCTTTTTTTGGGTGTGCAAACAATTGTAGGACTGATGAATAAGGGAAGTGTGCAAACAATTGTGGGACGGAGAGAGTATTTTTCAATAATTCATGTATGAACCAGTTTCGCTCCATACTTTATCTATGACATAATAACAAATCCAACCATACTAAAGGATACTATACTAAGCAATTCCATATTTCCATCAATGTAAACCTCTTAAGCTACAAAACAATGAAGCCCACTTTTAATCTACCCAGAAATAATTAAATAAAGACTCTGAAATTAATACCTGATCGCCATTGTTTCGAAAGAGAAAATCCCTTTCTGCAGAGAAAAGTATGGAACTAACATCATGTTTAGTAGTATTAGTTGTGGTCGCCATTAAAGAGGAGAGAGAATCCCAAATTGTGGTAAAGAAGGGGAACAAAGCTCACAGAGTTGGAACTAACAGAAAGGGCTTACTCTATTTATAGAGGAGAAAGTATAGAGTAAAACTAGTTTATACAAAAATCTGTGAAATGTATTAGCTGTTTTCATTGAAGAATATTAGTTGTTTTTTTAATGAAGAGTATTATTGATTTATATTAAAGAGTTTTAGTTGTTCGGTGAAAATGAACTAAGACTCTTCAATGTAAACCAGTAATACTCTTCAGTAAAAATAATTAATACTTTTCAGTGAAAATAACTAATACTTTTCAGTGATTCATATATAAACCAATTTCACTCTATACATACTCTTTATAGAGGAAGGAAATATATGCGAAAGTGTTGGAATGTTTATCCATGAGACGACTAAAAAATAAACTGAAGTCAAGGCGTGGGAATATAATCATACTAAACTGAAGTCAATTCTAATAAATTAATTTATACAATCCCCTATTTTAAATAGGATTAATTGCAAATAAAATTATAATATTTTTCCAAATTACAATTTAATCTAAATTTTTTAATCTTTGTAAGCAAAATTCCAACTTAACATTTAGTTGCAATTTTAATCAAAATGTAGATTTCAATCAACCCGTAAATAGCCCTAAATTATGTGTTGTCACCCGAATCAATCTAAACATATTAATCTTATTAAGAATTCATTATCAGGTAAGTGAAACATCATTTTCGAACAATAAAAAGTTTATTTGTTAGTTCGAATTGCAAACAAATGTTAGGTTGAGGTTTTGTTTGCCAAAATTCAAAAATTTATATTAGATTGCAATTTGCGGAAAGGTTGTGATTTATTTTGCAATTAAATAATATAAATATTTTCTAAGTTATGAATATAATACTCCATCCGTCCTGAAAATTGATCCTATTTTCTTGTACGTGATCTAATGCGATATGTTGGATGGTATTACGGGGTTTTATGAGGTCCTTTTTTAATAAAATGATCATTTATGGAAAGTATACGAAATGAACATTTCATTAACGACCATTTTATTTAAAAACGAACCTCATAAAACTCTATAATACCCTCCGACATATCGCATTAAACCACATGCAAGAAAATGACAAATTTTCAAGAACGGAAGTAGTTCATAATTTGTTCATTATATTATACTTTTTTAAAATAGAGAAGTTATAGTGTGTACCAAAGTGCATAGTATGCACTTACATAAATTGTAAAGAGTGTGAAAATGTATGTAATGTGAATCTTGAATCAACAATAAATGAACAATTAATTTCCTGATGAATAAAGGAGTGTTTGTGCATCTCCAGAAAAATTGAAGAGACATTACAAATGTGATCTTTGACATTTAAAAAAAATTGTCTTTTATCAAAGTTGAGAAACTTGAGTTATGAAAATGTGGAGATAGAAACACAAGGTCTTCGATTCTATTAAATCAAGTACTCAGAGTGATATCCCATTCGAAAGCATTATTGTTGAGATAAAAAAAAAAAAAAAATCTTAGCATAAATTCATTTCTCGGTGTGAGTTGTGTCAGTCGAAATATCAATTTATTGACACATTTTTTTCTTAGGGCGTCTGGTCTATTTGAGAGTTCTCATTATTGGGTCGAACCCTTAAAATTTGTGAAAGGTCTTCTTGACATTTGTTATTCTTTTTTTAAATTTTTTGGGGTTAAAAAAAAAGCACTAATGTATAGAATATTGAATTTCAAAATAAAAATAATAATATCCAAACTCAGTATAATGACATATTTAATCACAAACACATACAGAAATTAATCACAAATTATCACATTAACATATTAAGCTTCCTATCATTAATAACATGACAAAGTATAGAGTGAAACTAGTTTATACATAAATCCGTGAAGGGTATTAGTTGTTTTCATTGAAGAGTATTAGTTATTTTCACTGAAAAGTATTACCGATTTACACTAAAGAGTCTTAGTTGTTCGGTGAAAATGAACTAAGACTCTTCAGTGTAAACCAGTAATACTCTTCAGTAAAAACAACTAATAATGTTCAATGAAAACAACTGATACCCTTCAGTGATTCATATATAAACCAATTTCACTCCATACATACTCTAATAGCATATACCCACTTATATGTCGTGTTACGGTGTGGGCAACGAGTTAGAGATGACTCAATGCCGAGTCTATCGTTTGAATTAGTATAAAGATAAGAAACCTTGCTTAATGCCTTAATCTTTGATGATTTATTGAGATGTCTAAGTTATTCTGACCGTTGAGATATTCCTTTCTAGCTTTGACGGTCACGATTCACCCGACAATTGATCCTCTTTATACTGAAAATTTTGTTCAAATTACAATGAAAAGTGTGGTTGGATTACACTGAAAATCACATTATTATGTAAGCTTTTCAATGTAATACAACCACATTTTTCAGTGTAATTGAAACAAATTCTTTAGTATAAACATGGTCAACTGTTGAATGAGTGCACCGTGCACTTGGTGTAATATGAGAGTTTGTCTTTTAAAAAAAATTATTTGTGAAAATTTAAAAAGAAAGGTTTATTTCAATTTACCCAAAAAAATGTCAGGCATCAAGTTAAGAAAAATGAAAGTGCTAACAACCCATTACTTTTAGTTTTCCCAACCAAAAAAATTAATTGCAGTTTCACAAAGTGACTAGTCACACTTAAAATAAATGCAAAACATTTGATTGATTACCACTAGGCCCATTTGCACTGACCTCTATGTTAAAGACATTAACAGGATGAATACACTATTTTTTTGTTCGATTTTTTTTCATTTTTTCCGAACATAATAAAATTCACAATATTTCGGAATAGAATTTCGAATTTTTTGTTCATTTTTGGATTTTTTTTCAAAAAAATAAGTAGTGTATTTATTCAGGTAGTGTATTTAACGTAGAGGCTAGTGCAAATAACCTTGGTCTAGTGGCAATCAATCAAATGTTTTGCATTTATTTTAAGTGTGACTAGTCACTTTGTGAAACTGAAATTAATTTTTTTGGTTGGGAAAACTACAAGTAATGGGTTGTTAGCACTTTCATTTTTCTTATTTCTTTTTTTTTTCTTCTCTTTCCATTTATTTATGATTGTCGGTCGAGAATAATATAAGAATATAGCGAGAAAAAATTGAGTTGATTTACGTAGGAGAATATCTCGTTGATTATTATCTTTGTCGAACTACAATTAGTAATTTCCATATCAAAATAAAAATTATAAGTTACAACATAAGTAAATAAATTTTTTTTTCATCACTCAATTCCTAATGAGGAATTAATAAGATAATAATCTACAAATATAACTAAATGGAAAATAAATTCTGATTTATAATAAATAACAAAAAGTAAAAAGTAAAGATATTTGGCCTCAAAATAGAAAAATAAATAGCTTTCGAATTCCAATCCAAAAAAGTATGGGATATATATATTTTACGTCCCATAACTTTTCACATTTTTTGAAATGATCCCAAAAAAAGTTAATTGTACAAATCTAGTCCCAAATTTTCCTAAACTGTACAATTTACGTCCCACATATCGCCGGAACCATGAAACAACGTCATTTTGCCGCACGCGTTGGGCACGTGCTCGTCCAACTGAGGCGAGAAGCTGTTTTGCAACAAATGGGACAACAAACGTGCACGTCCAAATGATTAGTGCTGTTATTCGAGCCGAGCGAGCTCGAGTAACATTAACGAGTGTAACAAGTCTATCGAGTCCATCGAGTCGAGCCGAGCCTATCGAGCCTAATGTAATTTTAAGAAAAATCTTAGTTATCGAGCCTAACGAGCCGAGCTCGGTTGGGCTCGTTAAGAAATCGAGTATTTTTCGAGCTCAAGCTCGAGCTCGTTTAATTTAACGAGTCGAGCCGAGCCGAGCTCACGAGCAGCACGTTTCGTGTAACAGCTCTACAAATGATACAACAAATAGGACAATGTTTATGGCGGTATATAGTGAGCAAGACCTCCCATATTCCTCTCCAAGATTTTCTTTTATTCTGGGACAATGTTTTCCCTTCCCATTTTGCAGCAGCCAGATCCCTTCTCGCCTAAGTTGGACCAAGATTTTCACAAATGGACCCCAGAAGAACTCATAATACCCTCCAACTTATGACAAAAAATAACAGCCCAAAAAAACAGGACTATTAATATTGGACGAAAAGAGTAATACACTTTAGTGAAAACAACTAATACCCTTCAATAATTCATGTATGAACCATTTTTACTCTATACTTTGTCATGCAAAATCGATCAAATCATGAGAGAGAGAGGTAATGAAATATAACATACAGGGAGAGGTGAATCAGTGGCTTTGAATAAACCAAGTCTTCTCTTGAATAAACCATGCGACGGTCTCATACAAGTTTTTGCCATAATATTTTGTTTTTTCATTTAACCATCATTAGAATTCAGTTATTTTGAGAGATTCTGGTTTGTTGATTATTATAATGGAACTTTTGGAGGATTAGTTTAATGAATAAATCAATTTCAAATCAATTTTCATCAAGTGGAAATAAATAAGCTACTTAAATCAACATAGAAGTAAATTTACAGAAAATCTAAAAGAAATCTATGGGAAGAATATAAATTAGGATCAAGTACATTAGAAATAAAGAATGCCAATCCAAGTTCATTTTTTCTCTGAACAAAACTTCTCATTTTGTCCAACTATAACAAAGTATAGAGTAAAAATGGTTCATGCATAAACCATTGAAAGGTATTAGTCATTTTTTTTTTAACACAAGGTATTAGTCATTTTCACTAAAGAGTATTAGTTGTTTTCACCGAAGAGTATTGACTGTTTTAACTGAAGAGTAAACTAAGACTCTCTAATGAAGACAACTAATACCCTTTAGTGAAAACAACTGATACTCTTTAGTAAATACGACAAATACCCTTAAATGAATCATTTATGAACCAATTTCAACCTATACTTACTCTTATAACATATGCTCATAACCACCAGAAAATCAAGAAAAATATATATAACACATATATATACACATTGAGCTCCGTATCGAAACCCTTAACAAACACAACGTAAATGCTCATATTAACACAATACATCACATTCACTCCATGCTTACATGATCATATCAGAGATAAAAACACAATTAAAAGCAGTTTTAATAATATCTTCCTAACACTTTCTTTCAAGACCATATCAAAACCTCTATATATTATTAAGCAGTAATTAATATTTTACCATTATCTTGAATTCATTCTTTATAACACTTGTCTCCATCACATGTTAACCCTTCTCCAGCAGCCTTATTATCTTTCATCCCCTGCTTTCTTTCCTTCAGCTCCCTTGCTCCCGTCTTCCAAAGCGCACTTAGGGTGGAGATCGAAGTCGCAGTCCTCACAATAATACGACCAAACACGCCCCTCTACGCCACAGCCATCGCAACCGAAAAACTGGCGCTTCGATAGAACGAGCTCGTGTTCATGCAGCTCGAGTTTCACCTTCTTCGGCCAAGAATCGGCCAATTTCTCCTGCAACGCTTCGATCTCCTTGACACGTTCATCGGAGAAGGGGAAAGCCTCGGCCCCGTGACACATGATCAGCTCTCGGGCATCGGTAGAGACGGTCTTCCCAGTCGGCCCGATTGCAATCACCATTGGGATGCCCCGGACCTTGAATAGGCGGTTTAATGATTGCTTCCGTTTGTCCCCATAAGGCAGGGCGAGCCAGGGCATAGTCGAGAAGAATTCATCGAACGAGGATTGATCTCTGTCGCTGGAGATGAATACGACCTCCAGTGCTTCGCCCCGTTTCTTGATTTCTTGATATGCTTTCACGAGTAGGGGCAGGAAAGCCCGGCATGGAGGACACCAATGCGCCGAGAAGTAGAGGAGTACGGTTTTCCCAACGAGATCAGACACCGGAACCTGAAACGGAAAATGTATCAGTTGTGTACAAGAGTGTTACTCTACTATAAACGAACTTCTTGACATGCTTAATTACCTTAATGCCATCTTTTCCGATTACAAAATCACTATCTTCCGAGACCAAAATGGATTCAAGTGTTTGTGCTTCTCGCTTCGCCTTCTCTATCTCTTTAAGTTCGGCGAATTTCTCCGGCGTGAATGGATAAGCCCCGACCCCGTGTTCTTCAATGGCTTCAGCAGCATTAGAGTGAAGCGTCTTCCCATCCGGCCCGATAATAACCACCGTGGGGAGACTATTGAGCTCGAAATACAGGACGAGCTTCCCGCAGCATTTATCCTTGACAGGCAACGAAAAAAACGGAAGGCGTTCAAACTCTGCTTTGAACGACGGTTCGTCTTCATCCAGAGGTACCATCACAACCTCGAAATTCTCTCCCCGTTCTTTCAAGCTCTTGTACACTTCCCCGAGCTTCGGATTAAATGCTACGCAGGCATTGAACGAAGACATAAGAAAATACAAGGCCACGGTCTTACCTTCCAGCTCAGCAACAGGTACCTTACGAAAACGAAGTCTTCATCAGCATCATACAGTAAACCGACAAACAAGCACAAACTATAAGCGAAAAAGAGTTTAACCTTTTTCCCATCAGCAGTAATGACATAGTCCCGGGATTGAGTAACCAATAAGGACTTCAGCGACTGATTCTTCTTAAGTTCCTCGTTTTGTTCCTCGAGCTTATCAAGATGTTCAGAAGTAAACGGGAACCCTTCCGCCTCGTACTCTTCGATCACTTCCCTCCCCTCGGTGACCAAAACTTCTCCATTCTCGTCCAGAATCACGAGGGAGGGAATTCCATGGATGTTGAACAATTTGTTCAGCTGATTACGCGTTTCGGAATCAGAGAATGGAATTGCAAGCCAAGGCATCTTAGAGAAGTACGCGTCGAACGACTCCTTATCTTTGTCCCAAGAAACGAACACAACCTCGAATGTCTTGTTGAGTTGCTGGAGTTCATTGTAAACCTCCACCAATCTTGGGGTGAATCCTAAGCACGGGCCACACCACGATGCCGAGAAATATAACCCGAGTGTTTTACCCTTCAGACTATCAGCTTTAACCTACATTATAATTGAGAAATGTTGAAAATTCTTCATATGCATAATAGCCCATATGACATTATAACAAATCCAACCATACTTAAAGATACAATATATAAGCAATTCAATTGAATTAATCATTCAAATCCTTTCTTTAACAACCCAAATGGAGCCAACAGTTTCCACAGGAAAAAATTAACTAGATAGACAATGAATTAATTAACCATTAGAACCAATAATTGCCATTTTATGCAATCAAATATTGAAATTTTTTCATATGCTTAATCCATATGACATAATTACAAATCCAACCATACTAAAGGAGACAATAATAAGCAATTCCATAATTCAAGACCTTTCTTTAATCATCCAAGTGGAGCCAACAGGAAAAATATCAGCTATATACACAATGAATTGATAACCACCATTAGAATCAATAATTGTCATCAATGCAATCAAGTAATGAATTTAGTTCTTCTACATAATTTAAGAGCCAGAAATCAACCCAACCACCAAAGAGCCCAACTTGATGCATATATTTCAAGAATATAAATAACAAGCATCAACCCAACCCCCCTTCTTGCAATTAGGTCAAAATCTAAACAAGCCCACAATCAATTCCATCAATGCAACAATGAAGCCCACTTTTAATCTACCCAGAAATAAATAAATAAATAAATAGAGACCCTGAAATTAATACCTGATCGCCATTGTTTCGAAAGAGAAAATCCCTGTCTGTGGAAAAAAGTATGGAACTAACATCATGTTTAGTATTAGTTGTCTCAACATCAATGTTTTCTGTGGTCGCCATTAAAGAGAGAGAGAGACCCAAATTGTGGTGAAGAAGGGGAACAAAGCTCACAGAGTTGGAATTAACAGAAAGGGCTTGCTCTATTTATACAGGAAGGAGAAGGAAATTTATGGGAAAGTGTTGGAATGTTTATCCATGAGTTTCCTTGACGACCAAAAAATAAAGTGAAGTCAAGGCGTGGGAATATAACCATACTATTCGAGACACCCCGTGTCACTATAAAGCCAATTCTAATAAATTAATTTGTACATTCTTCTAAATAGAATAATATATGTTTCTAAGTTATGAATACATTACATAATTTGTTCATTATTTTATACTTTTTAAAATGGAGAAGTTCTAGTGTGCATCCAGTGCACTATGGTGTGAAAGATACACAGTTCGGTATGTACAGTGTGTTTTGAATTCACAATAACTATAACTCAAATAATAATCAACAAACAAACTCAATAAAAGAGCAATTAATGTCTTGATGAATGAAGAAGTGTTTGTGCATCTCCAGACATAACAGATGTGATTTTTGACATTTGCCAAATTTATTTTCTATCAAAATTAATGCCGATGTTGGGTCGTTTCGTATGAGAATCCAATGTAAACATGTGTTCACACGGTAATTACTAAGGGGAGTTAGTGGCTTGTAGGACTATGCATATTCCAACTCTATGGAATGTTGATGAGAGAGAAGGTTGAGGAGTTTTTGAAGCAATGAAATGTGTGAGAAACTTAAGTTATGAAAAATGTGGAGATAAAAACACAGATCTTAGCATAAATCCATTTCTCAGTGAGTTGGGTTAATTGGAACGTCAATTTATCGACACATTCTTTTACTAGAGCGTCTTATCTGTTTGAGAGTTCTCATTGTTGGGTCGAGCTTCTGAATTTTGTGAAAGGGAATTTTTTTTTCCTGTAACTTTATCTCATTTTGATTTTCGTCCTGCTGACTTTCAAATTTTGATTTTAGTCCTATAACTTTACCTAGTTTTGATTTTCGTCCTGCTGACTTTCAAATTTTAATTTTGGTCCTGTAACTTACATATTTTTTTGATTTTGGTCCTACAACCTACCAATCCTTACAAGACAAAAATAAAAAAGAGGTAAAGTTACAGGACTAAAATCAAAATTTGAAAGTCAACAGGACGGAAATCAAAAAGTGGTAAAGTTACATGACTAAAATCAAAATTTGAAAGTCAGCAGGACGAAAATAAAAAAGTGGTAAAGTTATAGGACGAAAAAAATCATTTTCCCTTTTGTGAAAGGTCTTCTTTGACATTTGTTATTCTTTTTTTTTCTTTTTTTGGGCCGGGTTTAAAAAAAAAGCACCAGTGTATAGAAAATTGAATTTCAAAATAAAAATAATAATCTCCAAACTCAGTATAATGACATAATTAATCACAAACACATACATAAACTAAATTAATCACAAATTATCACATTAACATTTTTAACTCCCTATTAATAATAATATATAGGGTGACTTATATGTCGTGTTACGGTGTTGGCAACGAGTTAGAGATGACTCAGTGCTGAGTCTATCATTTGAATTAGTATAAGATAAGATACCTTGCTTAATGCCTTAATCTTTGATGCTTTTATTGTGTGATTGAGATGTCTGAGTTATTCTGACCGTTGAGATATTCCTTTCTAGCTTTGACGGTCACGATGCTTTTTATTTTTTTGTTATTCTATTTTTGAAATGTGAACATTTTAAACAGAATTTTTATTTCAAATTACCAAAAAATGTCATGCATCAAGTTATTTATGGGCTGGACGGTTCTTAAAGTAAGTGGGTCCTTTTCTTTCCCTTTTTATTTTTATTATTATTTTTAAGTATTACTAGTCACCTTGTGAAACTACAGTTAGTTGGTTGTTTGTTAGCACTTTTATTTTTCTTTTTCTTTTTTCTGTTCCCATTTATTTATGGGCAAAATATTATATGAAAACAGTTCATGATAAGCTTATCATGAAACAATTTTAAAGTATCATTAATCTCATCAGGAGTATCATTAGTCTGAGTTCAAGAATTCTTGGAATGCCATGGGCATTCTTGATTGGTGCTGAGCTAACTATAGTGCAAAGTCGTATCTCTTTGGTTAATAAGATCCAAAAGGTTTATCGATCCCAGGGGGTGCAGATTCATAATAGGCATATAGAAATTATTGTACGTCAAATAACATCAAGGGTCTTGGTTTCAGAAGATGGAATGTCTAATGTTTTTTCGCCGGGAGAACTAATTGGATTGGTGCGTGCGGAACGAATGGGGCGTGCGTTGGAAGAAGCGGTTTGTTATCGAGCCCTTTTATTGGGAATAACAAGAGCATCTCTCAATACTCAAAGTTTCATATCTGAGGCGAGTTTTCAAGAAACTGCTCGGGTTTTAGCAAAAGCAGCTCTCCGGGGTCGAATCGATTGGTTGAAAGGCCTGAAAGAGAACGTTGTTTTGGGGGGTATGATACCCGTCGGTACCGGATTGAACTCAGACTAATGATACTCCTGACAGATTAAATGATACTCCTGATAAAATTAATGATACTCTAAAACTATTTCATGTTAAGTTTATTATGAAACGTTTTCATATAAAACCTACTCTTATTTATAATTGTCGGTCGAGAATAATATAAGAATATTACGAGAAAAATTTGAGTTGATTTATGTAGGAGAATATCTCGTTGTTTATTGTCTTTGTCAAACTACAATTAGTAATTTCCATAGAAAAAGAAAGTATAAGTTACAATATAAGTAATATAACATTTTTTTTTCCATTACTCAATTCTCCAAATTTATAAATGAGGAATTAATAAGATAATAATCTACAAATATAAATAAATGGGAAATTAATTCTGATTTATAATAAATAACAAAAAAGTAAAGATATTAGGCCACAAAATAGAAAAAGAAAAAGCTTTCGAATTCCAATCCAAAAAGTATTTTCACATCCACTTTTGAGAAGCACTTATAAAATTAGGTAATGTTTCAATAGAACACTAGCTATAAATGGAGAAAGTGAGGGATAATGATTATGTCCGAAGAGCTAAACAAGGGGAAAAAAACATTTTAAAGGTTATTTAAAACATTTTAAAATGATCATAATGTGAGAGGGAGGCCCAAATCAAGTATGTTGATTCTAAATGGGTCAGTTGACACCTAACAATTGAGCTCAAAGACACCCATTATAATGGGTCAAGGTTATATACAGTCCTATCTTTTATTAATACAATCCCGCCAAAAAGCGTTAGGAAAAAAAATTTCGAAAATTTTGACAATTTCCACAAAAAAAATCCGGAAATGAAGGAAAAAACACAAAACATATGAATTTTCAGAAATTTTTTCCTAAAATTGTCACATTTTTCGGAAAATATTTCCAAACATTTTTTTGGGTGGGGTGTATTCACAAAACATGGGAGTATTTAACCTGGGCCTTATAATGGGTCCTATCTAAAGCCTAAGGACCCAAATCAAGTGTTTGGATTGGTCCAGGTTATTTGCACTAATGTCTTTACAGGATGAAAACACTACATGTTGTTTGGAAAATAAATTCAAAATTGTTTCAATTTTTCAAATACTGTTTTAATAGAATGGAATGCATAATATTTCGAAAAGAAATTGATTTTTATGTTTATTTTCGATTTTTTTTTTCGAAAATGTTATAGTTTTTTGGAACAATAGATAGTGTATTCTTGCGATTAGTGTCTTTACAAAAGTTGCTTGTACAAATAACCTTAACCATTATTCTCATTGGCTAGTTGAAAACTATAGTTATTGGGCCATAAAATGCCAATCCTAATGATCCTTTGTTAAAGCCAAAAAGAGAGCCCATTCCAGTGGGTCGTGTGTTAAAGAAAGCCCATTTGACACCGCTAGTAATTGGGCCAAAGAAAGCCCATGCTAATGTGTTTAAAGCCTAAATGCCCAAATTAAATCAAGTATTAGATTCTAATGGGCCATTGGACACAAGCCAAACTTGAGTCAAGAGTTGGTGACTCGGTTGGTTGAATCCACCACTTAAGACCCCAAAGGTCTTGGATTCCAGACATGGAGAGGAAATTTATTTCCTCTTGTGGTGGGGTGGTGTTTCCCTCTTTTGGTGGTTGCGGTTCCAGCTGCAGTGCGGTTGTGATTCCGAGTTGCGGGTTCGGGTGGTCCCCCTCTTGTGGTGATTGCGGTTCCGGTCTACAACTAGATGGAAAGATGTTGTCATATACCCGGTGGTCGAAGGAACTATTGTAATTAATTATGTTAGGAAACTATTGTAATTTACCTTTAAAAATGATTAAATTTTAATACTAATTAACATTTTGGTTTTATCTTAAACCAATATAATTGGTATGAAGAAAACCAAGATTATGACTTTGGACTGAGGCATCATTCTATCAGACACCCAAGTCTAAGTCCCTAAGACCTTTTTCTTAATAATTATTTTATTCAAATATATCTCTTCCAAATTATACGCTCCCTCCGTCCCAATGAATTTGCCCTTATTTGAATGGCTTTCACCAATTTACGCACTACAAAAATAAAACATTGATTTATGTGTATATTTACAAAAGTATTTATATATTTACTCATATATTATTATTTTATGCATTTTTTTAACCTACGTTTCAAATACACTTGAGACGGAGAAAGTATAATGCAATAATATAGTATACAAATAGATGGAGTGTCATGCAGCAGTAATAAATAAAATGTCTAATTAATATAAAACTAAATATAGGCCAGAAATTCAGACTCATGAACCATCAAAATATATACAGGCAATCCAAAAATCAATATATGAGATTAAGAGGGTGTTCGGTTGAGTTTATAAACTCTTTAAAACAACTTATAAGCTAATTAAAAGCTTATAAATACTATCAATATGTTTGATAAAATAAAATGTTTAACATCTTATAAGATAATAAAACTGTAAAAAAAAAAAATTGTTATTCTATATTAAAATTAAAGTTGTTATTCTATCTCAACTTATTTTCCCAACCACCCACTCACCCACCCCTCGCTCATTTCTACCTCAATATAAAAAATTGTTATTCTTTATTAAAATTAAATTTAAAAAAATATTTATTATAAATTCTCAAAGATTTAATAAATTGTATTAGTCAAATAATTTAACAACTTATAAGCTACTTAAAAATTATATCTTATAAGCTTTTAAAACAACTTATAAGATGTTAGAGTTTATAACATGTTTCAAATAAACCCAGTCAATTAAACCGGCTCTAAATACATAATTTTAAAATAAATAATTCTACAAGGCCCAACATCGCCATGTTCCAGCTTTATTGAAAGCAAAGAATAAAGTCACAAATTAATCAAGCAAAGAATGCCGTCGGAATCAGGGAATCGCATAGTTCACTACAATGCTTTACGTGATGTTATTCGAACGTTTATTTTGCAATATTATATTGTACGCAGTATAATTTGTTAAATAAATATTTAAAAATATTTAATTATAAATTGTTTAAACTACGGTTATGTGGCAAAATTGGTCAAATAAAATTCTGTAAATATTAAAAAATTGATTTCATGAATAACACATGTTTGAATATATATATAAAGAAAATTTCAATATCTAATAAACCATTTAATCAAATAAAAGCTGATAAGCAGCTTTTAATTTCATTTAAAGATAGAGTTACACGTTCTTGATGTTTTTTTTTTTTTATATCAAATCAAAAGTATTTAATTAAAATTTTGAAAATTTCTTCTTTATCACGATTCACAATTTTTTTTTAGTAAATGTTTAGTATTAATTTAATACTTGTGATTTTACATTAAAAAGTATATGCATAATTGTTATAATATTATTCAAGAATCGTAAAAATAATTTTTATCATAGACATAGCTTTTTCTATTTATGTCGTGAAAGAAAATTTAAACTTTATGATTTAAAATTAAATATATAATGTAATATAAGAAAATATGGATTAGAGAGATAAATAAGGATATAAGATCTTGTAATATTATATATTATGATGTGGCATTGCCACATAGGTGGTGGACACAAATAATGTGCCCACTGGTGGGCACTATATAGTCTTGTAGATGTGGTGTGTTACTAATTTGATCTTTGGTTAAAATTAAGGCAAAAATTTCCTTATTGAACGTACACATACTTGCCTAGCTAGCTATGTGGGAAGAATATAGGAAGAACTAATTATGGTAAGTTTAAGACAGTAATATATGGAAAGTGTCTTTTCCATGCATTCAAAAATTATATTCGACCGTCAATAGAAATATTCCTCACCCATTCAATTTTGTATAAGTTTTTTAAAAAATAAGTATATTGTGTGTAAAAAGATAAAGTGAATTGCAAATTGAGTGTGTAAAATATTTCATTTTTATAAAACAGATTAGTTTTATTGAACAGACTAAAATGAAAAATAGAACGATTAAAATTAGATGTGACGTACTATATAAATCTATCAAAGATAATTAAAATTACCATCCGTGAATGATCGATATATATCACCACAATTAATATGGAAATTTATGTCAATTTAGCCAAACGAGCCAAAAAAACAACCTCTTCTTCCATTGTACAAAACAAAATCTTAGAGGGGTGTATTCAATTGAGATTCTATTGGATTTTTTTGGACTTTAAAAAGTCTGTGGATTTAGAAAATCTATAGACTCCATGCAAAGTTTTACTGACTTTTTTTTATTGATTTACTTGGATTTTCATAGACTTTATAGGATTGTGGAATACATTTTTTTTTATTGATTTACATGGATTTCCATACTCCAGCGCTAGAACCATTGATGCAAATATATATGGGACACACTTGTATATAAAAAAATATTATCCAAATTATTTAAAAAAAATGCATTAGTTAAAAAAAATACATTATTATTTCATCTTCATCTTCATCACCGTTATACCTCGCCCTCATTAGAAGTCTCATGTTGTTATAAGAGATTTTGGAGAGTAAAATTTATTTATATTTTTTGAAGAGTAGACTTGACAACGGGGCGGGTAATCCTCAAAGCAAACAGGGACGGATATTTTTTTTGCTCCGTAGGCGGAGACTGTGATAGTATTCTCGACCTGGGGGATCCCCGTCTCGTTCCTCGTGGGGAGCCGCATTATTTTTTATATAATTAATATATTTATATATAATTTTAATATTAAAGTAAATTACAAATAAATATTTCATAGTTTCCTACTCAATTCACTACAAAAAAATTGGAAATTAGTGACGGATTTTTCCGTCAGTATATTTAGACAATCTGTCGCTAATTAATTTTAGCGACAGATTTTCGTAGCTAATTTTCTGTCTCTATTTTCATCGTCGCTAATTTTAGTGACAGATTAAATCCGTCAGTAATTTTGACGGAATATCCATCATTACTTTTAATTTCCGTCCTTAATTTTTATTTTAAAATGCAATGCTTATAAAATATTATTGACGGAAATATCTGTCAATAAAATATTTTTAAATTTATAGTTTATATTTTAAGAGTTTTATATACTGACAGATTTATCTGTCAATAACATATTTCTAATTTTTAACATATTTCTAAATTTTTTTAATAAGCAGGTTTTAACCCAATTCTCAATCCTATACTAGAATTGTAATTCACATGGCATTTAATAATAAAAAGAATTTCGTATGATTTATATATGTAACATAGAGTTTTACAGAAAAACATAGAATTTATATCTCTTTTTCAGTATTACTGAAAATCATTGCCGGTAAACGGCTCAAAGAACAAATTCCCTACATTTTGCTAATTCGTTCTCCTTTGCGGCGGCTGCCATTCTTCCCAAGTTCTATAGCTTCTGCAAATATTGAAGGCTTTAAATCAACAATGGAAAAAGAATACGAAAATCACGTAGAGCTTGTAATAAACACAACAGATCTACATATCAAATAACGCTCTGTTTGAAGAGCAAATGTGTCTAAACTTACAAAAATATCATATACCTTTTCAATGCCCCTATCAATCAAATATGCATGTAAGTCTGTAAGATCAAATGTATTGAAAGTAAATAAGGTACAAATTGTAAATTATGTAAACAAAAATCTTTATGCAAGCACCTTGATTTCCAAAATTAAACTATCAATAAAGAGTTAGTTGCTACAAAATCAACTCACCAGCATCCAACAGAAACAAGCAAATTCACAAAAAAATAAAAATAAAAAAATCCTTTACTGAACGAGATTATCAATAACTAAACATACTACTGGCCTAATTTTAATCTACAAGTATTACTGAAAAAATTAAGTATATAAAGATGTAATAAAAAGAGGGCATACCTGTTAAAATCAGGCAAGAGTTAGAGAACCCTTATCGGTTCAAGCTTGGACTTGGCTGCATGTTCAAGCTTGGACTTGGCTGCATCAATCGAAGCTGCAATATCCTGAATTTTTCTATCCCTAAAAAAATAGAAACTCAATCATTATAGATGCAATTGGCTTAAATCAAAATTTCTTCCATTATGAACAGCAAACTGGATAACTAACCTACAGTTGAGTTTCAACCTCGTAATTCTCATAATTCTTTTGCTTGTTTTTCAGTCAAAGACGACTGCAGGTAAATCCAAATTATCAAGTCAAGCTATCAGTGGAGTTTGCAATAATATTTTGTAAGCAAATAACTCGATAATACCTGCTTCACTGAATCTATACTAACAGGAGATATGTACTGAGTTTTAACAAGCCAAGCAACACCTTTCTCAGTGGGCCTGTCTTTCTTTTTTATGCCATCAGTCTTAATTGGGGTTATGGGATCATCATCGACCAACAACTCCTCGTCCTCTGGATCAAGTGGATTCTTTCACCCTTGGGTGGACTGGTCACCAGAGAAATTGATAAAATAAATCAAAGGAACACCTTAAGCAATCACAAAAAAAAAAAAAAAAAAAAAAAAAAAAGAAAGTTGGGTCGGAGAAGTTTACTTGTATACACTCAGGTCAAGAAGGTCCAGCGGTATCCCAACATCAGGCTCAACATATAGTTGAGGCTTCCAATTTTTCTCCAACAATGTTATTTTATATTTACAGTATATGCAAATGCCAAACATATTAAGTTAAAAGTGGATACTGAATCAGAACATTTAAATTTTATTAATTTATGACTATGGGTTGGAAGCTCTAAGATCATAGTACACATACTGTTAGGGATGGCAATGGACCGGGTCTAAACCCGGACCAGCCATGAATAACCTTCTTTTTTCTCCTCATTTCGGGATTGGGGAGAACATACCTGGGCAGAGTGATGAACATTGTAAACTGACCAATGAATGAGCAGAGTGATTTAAAAAATAGCAGTCTTGTTTGATTTAAATGCATGCCAATGAATGAGGCAGCTGTTGATAACACAAGCAGCCATAGGTTTGCCATCTTTGAAACCTAAATTATCTTTAATGCAACGTGAAAGGATTTCTAAGTTGCCCTGCAACCATTTAATGGCTAAAGATGAGATAAATATACATCCACGTGAGCCATATTATGAAAGGCCCAAGTGAAATCACAAAAGAGTAAAGAGGCTAAAGATGAGATAAATATACATCCACATGTGAGCCATATTATGAAAGGCCCAAGTGAAATCACAAAAGAGTAAAGAATAGAATGTTAACTAAAAAGGGAAGACGAAAAACCTGTTTTTCAGCTCCCGACTTTGTCCTTAGGTAATCAGAAAATCTTTTCAATGCAAAGAATTTGGATGAAGTAGGTAATTTCTGCAAATCATAACAAGAAACTCAAATGAGATAACCAGCTATTCATCACATATTAGATAGATAGAAGCTTACGTTAGATTTTTTTATCAGCAGGCGACGGAACACGTGCACAAGAAAACCTCTGTTTCAAAAGGGGAAAAAAGGATAGTAAGAAGCTATATTTTATTCACAGCTCTAAACAGAGAAAATGTCGATGAAAAGAGTTATACATGGACATGGGCCATATAACGCAGCTAACACTAAATTGTAACAACAATATTCTTGGTATCCTGATGTCATAAGAAACATGAAGCTAAATGCATAAACCCATATACATAATCAAGGATCTCCACGCTTATTGTATTTGTTGCATCGAAGGACAACACAAAGATTCTCTAAACATGATATGCAACATAATATATTTACAACTAAGGGAGAATAACAAATGTTTATCAGCATCCAAAAGAATATAAAACATCAAGAATTTCCAAAATATATTGACCGAGTAATTTGAGAAGACTAAGATAACAAATAGGTCCTCAACTAAGGTAATCATCAAATTCCAATGCACTCCTACAGAGTCACTGGTTGCTTAGAAATGATTAGATATGATGATTCATTTTTTGGAATCCAATCGCCATCATATCCTAAACACTCATTTTCCAGAAGTCCTTCTCAATTAATTAAAACTCTTTTAAAAAATTCCATCTATGAAGCCTTTCTTCTGGAATGTCTAACTCCGTGAGCTTTCTGGAAGGTGATCACAAAAACAATCAACCAAAGCAGAATGATTTTATGGATGAAATACAAGGACAACAAATTAGGAGCAACTTCCTGTTACCTATTCCATAGGTTTGACTAATCAATTTTTAATCAATAATTCTTCATGTAAGTTAAAACAATAAATTCTGGAGTTTTAGGTCAGCCGAAGGCATTTGGAATCATGTGCTCGAATTAGTCCATATTTCTACAAATACAAGTTATTTCATATAGGCAAAAACAAGGTATGAACGAATCAAGGACATGAGAATCTACATCAATTCAATTTGAAAATTGGAAAATTAGTATCTATAAGTAATTCACTAATCAATCCACAACTAGAATATACAATCGACCAAAACACTAAAGAGAGAGAGGGAGAAAAAGGAAACCGACCTAGTTATATGCAGTTGCGAATCGGTAAGAAAGTGAACAACAATTTCTAAAAAAATAGCTTAACTTCCGAGTAATTGAACAGAAGAGATTAGAAGCGATGGAAGACTGAGAAAAATGAGTACCTACGATGAGGCATCGAAACTCCCCTCTCGAAACTGGTGGCTTGTTGATGGCACGGCGGGAGACGGGCGACAAAGGCGCTGCGGGAGACGATGAAGGATCTGCGAAAGCGTGGCGGGAGAAGACGAAGCCTAAGTAGGGAGCGAGTTAGGGATTTGAGAGCGATTATGAGTATGAGTATTTTTTTACCTAATTAAGACAATACTTTGAACTTTACTGACGGATAAATCCGTCTGAATATATCTTAGTTTTATAATTTTTTTAGTTCTATTGTCAAATATTACTGACAGATAAATCCGTCGTCTTATTATTATGTATAAGAATTAAAAAACTTAAATTATTAAATATTATTATCAACGGATACCTCTGTCAATAATATTTTAGATATAAATTATTTTAATTAAAAAAGTTCAGTAAAATATATCAACGGATAACTCCGTCGATAAATATTATGTATTATATATTTTGCAATTTAAAATTATCAAAAAGTATTACTGACGGAAGTATCTGTCGGTAATATCTTTGTAAAATTATATCTAATTTTTTTATGAAAATATATAAATACTGACGGATATCCGTCATAATTTTTTTTTAATTCCGTCATAAATTATTGACGAATTATTCTGTCACAAAAATATGTCAGTAATCACCAAATTTTTTGTAGTGATTAACTATTTATTAAAAATTATATTTTTTATTTAATATTATATTATTAGTTCCAAATTATATTATTTTCACTTTAGTATATATGTTAATTAAAAATATTAGAATTAGAGGTTCTTCAAATTTTTTAAATTAATTTTTTTTAGCACCAACTTAAAGTAATTGTTGTGTATGATTAAATTTTTTAATTAAAATATTTTTTTATATATTAAAAATGAGATAAAAAAAAATAATTAGGCGGGGAATGGGGAATCCCTGCGAGACGGGGATCCCCCGCGAGGCGGGAATGTGGGGAAATTTTCTCCATTTATTTTGCAGGAACGGAGATGGGGAATGACCCACCGTCCCGCCCCGTTGACATCCCAATGGAAGATAATCAAAGAAAGTTAATAGATTGTTGAATACCTAAAGATTTTATAAGAGTTTTTAAAATCCGTAGAAATCTCTGGTTATTAGAAGAGATTTTGAAGAGTGAAATATATTCATATTTTGGAAGAAAAATCTAAGAAAATCCGTGGAGTATTAAAATCCATAGAATGTTGAATACCTAAAGATTTTTTAAGACTTTTTAAAATCCGTATTGAATACCTCAGGATTTTTAAAGACTTTTGAAAATCTAGATTGAATACCCCCATACTTTAAAAGTCTAAAAAAATCCTACAGACTCTATAACCAATACACCCCTCTTAGTATTCAATTAGGAAATTATTATTACATGAATTAGTCCAGCACTTTTTTACGATTTCAAATTTTTAGATGAGATGCAATATTTGATAATTTCAGAGTTTTTGACTCATCCCGCAGAGAATGACTCTATTCATATTAAATTGTCCGTTCAATGGACCTGATCTTTCCCATGTATTAATTAGAGTCAAGAATCCAATTCAAAAGTAAAGAAAAATATTAAGAACTAATAAAAATCGATAAATTTGAACTTTTGGATTAGATATAATGACGTATTTCCCGCAATAAAAGGAAGGAAGGAATATCTCCATATGTACACTTCTTTACTAAAGAAAAAAAAAAAAAAACTTTTCTTAATTAAAAAATAAAAATTCTACATCACAAGAGAATCGCGCATAAAACCATCCAACACGGGGCAATCAAATCTTGTTTAATTCCTCTATTGTCACTCAACGAATAAAACTAATTTTCCAATCCGATTAATACCAATACTTGCACTCAATCTCCATTATCGCTTCATCAATCCAAGATACAACAAAGAAAAACAAAATGTCACAACAACCCGTTTACGAGGCATATCCAAATTACGTCATAAAAAAACCCGATTCTTCCCATTCCAACGGCCAATACGGGCCAGTTTTCATAGTGTTGGCCGTGATCGTCGTGATATCCGCGGTGGCTTGCGCCTTCGGACGGTTTTGCAACCGCCAGCACCACCGCGTCCACAAGGAGGCCCACCACCACGTCAAGGCGGCGAACTACGTGGCGGAACGCCCTAGGGTTGAGGCGGAGAAACAAAACCCTAGTCTGGGGCCCAGAGAATGGGAGAAACAAAACCCTAGTTTGGGGCCCAAGGAGTGGGAAAAACAAAACCCTAGCCCTGGGCCCAGGGAATGGGAGTCAACGCAAAGACCAGTCTTCAAGCTTAGAGAGAGAGGTGACGGAGAATTAGGGTTCGATAAGCGGGCTGGGATGCCAAATAATGGAGGAGGGATGGTGGGCCCGCCGCCTCATTATAATAGTGGAATTAAACCACAAGTTCGGTTTGCGGGTAATGTGTAGAGGGGCTTCCTTGAAGGTAATTATTAATTTTACGTAGAATATTTTAATTTTGTATTATTGTTAATATAATTATTTTATATTGAATTTCGAAAAAAATGTGATATAGTTTTTTTTTTTTCTTATGATAAATGGCTTGATAAATTGAGATCAAGATCGAATATCAGCTCTTGGTGGTTGGAATGTTTAAATAATAAGTTGAGAGCTTATTTTTTATTTGATGTAAAGGGAAAGGGTAATTGTCGAGGAATTTTTTGGTCATGCACAATTGTATGACTTAATATTAATAATACGTTATGATTACATGCATGTTGTATGGTTGAAAAAAAGTTAATTGTGTATGTCTTCTTTGAGATATCTTATGCCAAATATAAATCGAGCATAATGCATAAACACTTTAATAGGATTGAATATTAATTTGTGTTGTATCATACTATAAGACGGTATTACACAAATTTTTGCCAAGTTGATTATATTTGCATCAGGAATTTCTACGTCGAAATTTCTTCCTCTTTAATCATAAGATTACTCTTGTGTTCGGATATCTTGAGTCCCCTGCATTGTGTATGTTATGTTTGGACTCGTTTGAAATTTTGGGTCTGTTTTCATGGCCCAGTCTATTAGGAGTTTATAAATTTATTTATTATTTGACCTAGGTCATTCTGTAATCTGAAAACACCAAGATCCCACATAAATCTGTATCATTTTCTTTTACGTTTATATTTCTTTCTTGCATCTAGTTATAACATCTCAAATAAACATTTATTTTCTTGATATAATTTTCAACGAAATCTTGCGGGAGGTGCAGCTAGTATCAAAAGTGAACGTAATGATATTATTCAGCAAAACGGGATTCACAAAAGCTATAATGTCCCAATAAATTACATATATAAATAAATTCATGCAAAAATATATACGTAATAACGTTGAATCTTTTTTACGTGAAAAACCACTCAAAAATAAAAGGGTAAGAGTTATTGGACTAATCCCGAAAATATTCACTGTTTCAAGTGAGTTACACAATCTTTTCCACTACAAATAAAAAATTCAACAACAATATTACCAAACTAGCTATTTCTCATTGTTTTTCTTGGGGTAGATTTGAAATATACTCCAATTTGAATAGACACTACAAAAAAATACTGTTTTGCGACGGAATTAGCGACGGAAAATCCGTCGCAAACAGTGTTTTGCGACGGGATCTGCGACGGACACGTATCCGTACCTAAAACAGCCGTAGCAAATGTTTGCGACGGATTCAGCCATCCGTCGCAAATTAACGACGGACAAATCCGTCGCAAAATCGGCGGGTCAGACCCGGCCGGGTCAAACAGAATTTGCGACGGACAGTATTCCGTCGCAAATATTTTCGGGTCAGACCCGTTCGGGTCAACAACATTTGCGACGGCCACATTCCGTCGCAAATGTTTATATATATATTTTTTATTTTTTTCTGTTATAATTTGCGACGGGTTGTTTTCCGTCGCAAAATTCAATATTTGCGACGGAATTTGGCCGTCGCAAATTACCGAGCCTATACAAAAAAAAAAGTGGCTCGCGTGGTTCGAGCCCGGGCACCCGAGGCGGCCGGGGCGGGCGCGAACCACTGGGCCACTCGGCCCATTGCTTAATATATGTGGCCCACCTTCTATATTAGTCTTATTAGGCCTTGAACAATTAATCCATTTTTGCATCCAAGGGGAATCGAACACGGGACCTCTTGTGCAGGAGGAGGGGGCGCGCACCACTAGGGCACAAGCTACTTTCGTTTATTTTTTTGCAATTAATTGTATATGTATTCAAATTAAGTCATTTTTTTTTATAATTCACCAAATTAATTTCTTTTCGTATCTAAGTTGTTTATTAAAATATTTTGCCCAACTCTATTTTTTATTTTGTAAAATTATTTATTTCGACTCCCGCTTAAATTTATAATTCGTTCATTTGTACGCAATTAATTGTATATGTATCCAAATTGACTCTTTTTTTTCTACAATTCACCAAATTAATTCATTTTCGTTTCTAACTTGTTTTTATAAATATTGGGGCCATTTAATTTTTATTATTTCTGTAAAACTATTTATTTCGACTCCCGCTTAAATTTATAATTCGTTCATTTGTACGCAATTAATTGTATATGTATCCAAATTGACTCTTTTTTTTTTCTACAATTCACCAAATTAATTCATTTTCGTTTCTAACTTGTTTTTATAAATATTGGGGCCATTTAATTTTTATTATTTCTGTAAAACTATTTATTTCGACTCCCGCTTAAATTTATAATTCGTTCATTTGTACGCAATTAATTGTATATGTATCCAAATTGACTCATTTTTTTTTCTACAATTCACCAAATTAATTCATTTTCGTTTCTAACTTGTTTTTATAAATATTGGGGCCATTTAATTTTTATTATTTCTGTAAAACTATTTATTTCGACTCCCGCTTAAATTTATAATTCGTTCATTTGTACGCAATTAATTGTATATGTATCCAAATTGACTCATTTTTTTTTCTACAATTCACCAAATTAATTCATTTTCGTTTCTAACTTGTTTTTATAAATATTGGGGCCATTTAATTTTTATTATTTCTGTAAAACTATTTATTTCGACTCCCGCTTAAATTTATAATTCGTTCATTTGCTTAAATTTTTTTTTTCATAATTCACCAAATTAATTCATTTTCGTTTTTCACTTGTTTTTATAAATGTTGTGTCCATTAAATAAAAGTAAATTCAAACTAATAAATTCACAAAATTATAAATTAAAGTAACAATTCAAAAATTAAATTAAAGTAACAATTCAAACTAAAAAAAATTGTACTTCATAGTTATTAAAAATCAAAATTTTTTAACAATCGGAATTAAATCCGTCTTCCTCTTCATCCTCGCCCAGGTTAACAATCGGCGACATCGATGGCTGGGTCGAAGGGATCGGCGGCATCGATGGCTGGGTCGGCGGGATCGGCGGCATCGGTGGCGCAGGCATTTGCGCTCGTGGCATTGAATCAGAGGCGAATATCTGCCACCACGCCTGCATGGCGGCTGTATACTCCTGCATGGCGGCTGTATACCGGTCGTGCGCCTCTCGCTGCTGCCTCTCATACTCTTCCTTCTCTCGCTGCTGCCTCTGCATGTTCTTCATCTGCTCCACCACCGTGGCAAGCTGCCTCTCGACCTCACTGGGATGAGAGTCGATGGAAGACTGAGAGGAGGATGAGCCTGAGCCACGAGGTCGGAAAAAGATCTTTCCGAAGCTGCCCAATCCAGCGAACCGCCCCTTTTTAGCCTTGACGTTCTTGAAGTACAATTCATTTTGAACGTCAACAGAAGGCTGTGTGGGGGGCATCGACCCCGACCCCGACCCCTCTGCCGTTTCCTCAGGCTGAGGCTGAGAGGCAAGATCCTCGAGCATCTTTCTCTGCAAATTAATTATACAAAAAATTAAATAAATTGAACACAAAATATAAAAAAATACTTTTAATATTAAAAATTTAAATAATACTATTAATATTGAAATAATACTTACGTGGATCTCGGTGGTACGGCCGTAGGTAGACTTCCCAGTCTCCTCGACGAATGGGTGGGCGAGCTGCAATCTCTCAAAATGAGAGGGCTCGCGTCCTTGCTCCGCCGCCTAATTAGAAAAAAAGATAGTAAAAATTAACAACACTCATAAAAATTAGGAAAAAAATAATAAATTCAAAAACGACAAAATTGAAGACGAAACTTACAAATCTCAACCCGTGCTCATAAATGGACCGAGAACCGGCCCGATGTCTTGCCATCCCTTCTCCATCAGGGTCACTACGCCGATTCGCCTTGTTTTTCGCCGACTTCTCTTGGAATTCAGGGGAATCCCAGTAGCGGAGGAATTGGTCCCAAATCGACCGTCTTTCACTGTCAAGCCCCAAGTCGGTGGCCTCTCCCTTCTTGTATCACTTCTCCCTCATTCTGTAAAGGAGGTCTCTGTACCTTTCCTTTCCATATTTATCGAAATTCCTCCACATCTGGTCATCGTGCTCCGGTGCCCAGACACATTCTTTCTGCAATTACAATTTAAATGTAAATATATGTTTATATATTTGATATTAATAAACGGTGAATTAATAAATTAAATTAATACCTTAAACTCCTCGAAGTATGTCTTTTTTCTTGCATCGGACACTAACCTCCAACTGTAAGCGGTGGGCTCGAATCCACCGCGAAGGATGGAGTCGGAAACCTGATTAGCAGCCTCATGACCTGGAATCCAACTGTAAAATTAAAATTTCAAAGTTAGTAAAATAATTAGGTTTTAATTAATAAAAAAATTGAATATAAAATATTATCCCTTACAGACCACATGGCTTAACAGGCATCCGTCCTTCAACAACCGGATGCTGGCGGGAGGAGGATGAGCCCTCAGCAGTCTGCTGTGAGGAGGAGGAGGAGCCCGCACCAGGCTGTGAAGAGGTCTCTGATAGAGACCTCGGCCTGAAAATAGGTGGAACCACGGGTCTTAGTGAGGGCCGTCGTCTCCTCCCTCCTCGTCCTCCTCGACTCGCCTCCTCATCCCTCGGAGGCTGCTGACTGTCGTTGCCACTGCCTTGTCCGCTCATCTATAACAAATTTCACGAATTATTCATTCAACTAAATTAAAATCAATCAACTAATAATATTATTTTATAAATTATATATTAAACTAAAATCAAACAACTAATATTATTTAAAATCAAACAACTAATATTATTTAAAATCAATTAACAACCTACTCAACTAAATTCATTCAACTAAATTAAAATCAATCATCAACTAATATTATTTTGTAAAATTATTAAACTTAAATCAAGCAACTAAAATTATTTTGTAATATTATTTAAACATGCTTAACAATTAAAAATTAACAAATTACTAAAACAATTCAACTAAAATCAAACAACTCAGCTAAAATCAATTCTAAACTTAACAAATTCAACTATTTCTAAACATGCTTTAAAATTAAATTAAAATTCGATCAACTAATTAAATTATAATTCAACTAATTCAACTAAAATCAATTCATTTCTAATATAATTCAAACAATTCAACTAATTCAATTCTAAACTTAACAAAAATTAAACATACTTTAAATTAAAATTCGATCAACTAATTAAATTATAATTCAACTAATTCAACTAAAATCAATTTATTTTTAATATAATTCAAACAATTCAACTAATTCAATTCTAAACTTAAAAAAAATTAAACATGCTTTAAATTAAAATTCGATCAACTAAAATCAATTCATTACTAATATAATTCAAATAATTCAACTAAAATCAATTCTCTAAACATGCTTTAAAATTAAATTTTAAACGGTAAAAATGAAGAAAAATTACGGTTTATTTGTAGAAGATGACGAAACGAGAACTCGGTGGGGACGGATTGGCTCTACAGCGACGGCACCCGACTTCTCCTTCCTTTTCCTCTCTTTTTCCTCTTCTTCTTCTTTTCTCTCTTTCTCCGCCTGCAACGCGGCGGGCCTGTATAAATAAGTGAAAAAATATTTGCGACGGACGCCTGTCCGTCGCAAATTTTGTCCGTCAAACGCAAAACGACGCCGTTTCTTACTGATTTGCGACGGAAAAGCCGTCGCAAATCAGTCAACGCACCGTTTCCCGATAAGACGCGTAAAACGGCTCGAATTTGCGACGGACATTTCATCGCAAATCAGTCAATGGGCCGTTTCCCGAGAGGTCGCGAATATAAATGTAAGCATTGCGACGACTTTCGTCAGTCGCAATTACAAAGTTTAAAATTGCGACGGCTTATTCCGTCGCAAATCAGTCAAACGGGTCGCTTCCCGAACGGTCACCTTTAAACGGGTATGTTTTGCGACGGAATTGACCGTCGCAAACTCAAAATTGAAATTTGCGACGACCTATCCGTCGCAAATGTAGCCGGTTCAAGACCAAGTCGGTGGGCCCTAGATTTTGCGACGGCTTATCCGTCTCAAATTACTATCATTTGCGACGGATATTCTTGCCGTCGCAAAATTCCCGTCGCTAAACACCATCTTTTTTGTAGTGAGAAGACCACCGCAAACTTCATTTAAAATTAGGACTGGAAATAAAATCTAGCTATTCGATACTCGATTCGAGATCGTTTGGTAAAAGCTCATTTTTGAAATAGAAAACAAACTTGAACATAAATTAATGTTCAAAATAGCCTAAATCTCGGGTCAAACTCGAGCTCGATAACTATAAAAAAGATAAACATATGTAAAAATATCAAACTACTTGAGCTCGACTCGTGTTCGGCTTGATTAAAGCTCGTTCGAGCTCGACTCGATTAATTATCAAACAAATTTAAACATAAATATCAAAGCTTGATAACTTTTTAAACAAGTTTGAACACCGATGTATTTGACTTGACTCATTTGCAGTACTATTCAAAATTGGAGCAAAATGATGAAGAAATGAGCACCAATATTGCAAGCCCTTCTTATCTCTCTTGCCCTCCACTTTTCTTTATTTTTCTCGTTTTTACGGAGCCCCATAAAATTTGATTTTTTTCTTAATGTGATGGCCTGATGGGCTAATCCGATTTTATTTTTATAACATGATGGGCTAGCATTTGTCTTAAAAAAATAGGGCATATGTATTCTCTCCCCTTCTAGTTCATCCCTCGATTTAATTCACCACCTTTTGTTCAATTTACCACCCATGGATTGTCAAAAATGGAGCATTTACATATTGGTTCAAAAAAGTGAACCTATTTACAAATAGGTTCAAAGCATTTGCACATAGACATAAAAATATTTGCACTAAAGAGAAAAAATATGTCTGTGCAAATTATTTTGAACCTATTTATAATTAGAGTCACTTTTTAGAACCATGTTGTAATTTTCCCAAAAATTAAACACTGTTCGACATTTTATTTACGAACAGTGTTTTTTCGAACATAAGTTTGGGGTGAACTACTTGGTTGTTGGGGGGGGGGGGGGGGGGCGTGTCCACAAAAATATTTGTGCTTCTTCATTAGCTATTCTTGGCCCAACTATTATTGGGCAAGCCCAATAAGAAATGGGAATTCAACTATGGGCAAGGTTATATACAGTCCCATGTTATGTGAATACAACCCCACCAAAAAGTGTTCGGAAAAAAATTTCCGAAAATTGTCAAAATACTAAAAAAAAAAACACTGAACATATGAATTTTCGAAAAAAATATTCGAAAATTGTTACATTTTTCTGAAAATATTTCCGTACATTTTTTTGGGTGGGGTTGAATTCACCAAACATGGGATTGTATTTAACCTTGCCTTCTACTATATCAAAGAGAAGGTGAAAAAGAAACATGCCTTTTTTTTTTTTTTTTTAATAATGTGATCAATAAGGAAGAAAAATGTTAATTGTGGAATAATTATTTTAGATGGATTTGGTGAAATGAGACTGTCTTGAAAAATCATGGTTAAAAAGTCTACTACTACTCGATCCTTTGTTGAAAAAAACATAAAAAGAATTGTGTATTCTTTTCGACGAGCTCTTGTTTAAATTAGCAAATTAATTAAACAAGGTTTGATTAGGTATTAAATAAAAAATTCAGAGAATATTTTATAGATAAAAAATGTTTTCGTAATCCTAAAAATTTAAAATTATATGTAATTTGACGCACAAAATAAACAATATAAAATTGACATTGAGATTTGGAGAGATGGGGGCCAACACTACGTAATTTTATTTATTTAATAATTTGTTAGGTTTTATTCTTTCTGTCAGTCAAATTATTAAATTATTTTTTCTTTTGAATCTTATATTTCTAACGATCTTTAGTTTGCCTGATTGCTCTACACGAAATTTAATATTATTGCCTCAAATTATTAAATTAATTTATGTTTTGAATCTTATATTTCTAACGATCCGTAGATTACCTACAGGCTCTACCGGGTAATTTAATATTATTTGCATATTTAAATTTAAATTGAGAGTCACACTTTAACCAACCCGTATGGTGCAATTATAACTCGAACTAGAGTGTACCCACGCAAATTTCGCGTACTGAAAAAGTATATTATTTTTATTTTCTGTAGACATTTAATATAAGAATATTTTTGTCTAAAAAATTTCGAGGTATATACAATAAATTATGGGATTTGTTTAGCTGTGACCCGTGCCCTTCACTAAACCCTATAGGTATATCCTACAAACTAAATAATTAAAAAAAAAAACATCAAAATTCACATAAATTAATAACAATTATGGAATAACATTACTTAGACTAATAATTTAATAATAATCAATTTCCATTTCAATATTGAATAATTTATAAATTAATCAACATTATTAGTTATTGGGAGTATACGGTAAGAAATTAATTTATATAAGAAACAATACAAAATTTGAAATAAACTTTAACGTTACAAATACATGTTCATCGATCAAAATGAGTTCCAAGTAGAACTTGTCTCTATTAAAATTATTAAAAAAAATATTGTCCAACTTTTTCAATCCTAACTTTAACGGTCAATTTTTTGCTCTCACTCTTGATATTAGAAATCAGAGAAAATTGAGGTGTCATACCCTTGAAATCTATAATGAGATTTAAAATATAACAATTAAACCATCATAATTATTCAGATAAAAATATATTGTATCGTTATATTATTTTTGCATATGAAGAATATTTAAACTGAACGGTGTAGAGCATAAATCAACAATCATTATTACATTCATATTGATATTGATATTTAAATCTAATCAAATTGTGAGCACTTAAAATGACGAATTTAATTATAAAATAAATATACTAATAACAATACGTATACAACTAACCAACAATTAATGGGAGAAATCTCAGCAAAAGAGTGGAACAAATGAAACTTTGATGTGAAAAAATGAAATACAATATACTCTTATTTATAATAAAAAAATTGCATGTAGTATTATATCTTGTCCATAATAAGAATATATCAAATAAGAATATTCTTTGGAATATATAACTATATACCTTATATTTTAGGAAAAAATAATCGAGCATTATATTATACTATATATACTAACTCAAACTTAGAAATGATAAATTTAAATTCATTCAATAAGTAGATCATATTTAACTACATTAAGGTTTGGAAAAAATATAATTTATAGTAAATTCCAAAAATAACAAAATAAGAAAATGGAAAAAATATCTATTTGCATTAATTATGCAGATATAAATTAATGTTTTAGATTTAATGATATAGAACGAAGGGCAGAGATTAAAAGTTTAACCAACTTTTAATGAGAGCGCAGTATTTCAAAATGGAGAGATTTGAGACATGCCACCTCATCCTTAGAATAAGGTGGTGTTGACACATCAACTTTGAGAGGTTTGGAAATATATTATAATAAGATATAATTCCAAAAAATGAATAATATCAATTTAGGGCTCGAAATATGGTAAAATTATCAATTTAAGATTTTAAAGATTTTTCCTATCGATTCAGGACTAAAATATAGAAAAGTATCAGTCGAGGACCTAAAAGATAGACCCTATCAATTTAAGATTCAAGAATATTAAAACTGTATTCGACATATTATAATTTATATTCTTATTTTATTTATATACATTATTATTTTTTCAATCAGGTGAAATTAATATATCTTTTATATTTTTAGAATTATGATTTACAAAAATATTATCGAGCAACAAAAATTATTTGAAATCAAATACGCTCTTAAAATGAGTTGGTCCTAAATTAGAGTTTCTATCTTTCAGGTCTTGAATCGATAGTTTTCAATTTTCAGGTTTTGAATTGATAGGAAAAATCTTTTTTAGATCTTAAATTGATAATTTTACTATCTTTCAACACTGAATTGATAAAACTCCACACAAATATATATATATATATATATATCAAACAAGTTGTTTTTCATTTTATTTTCCGGATCATTTGAAAAATTCGGTAGATTTACATTAATTAAGGAGGTGCTTGGTTAGCAATTCATCAATGATAATGTAAATGAAAATTATTTTTCATCTATACCCTCATAATAAAAATGATATGTTGGGGGAATAATTGTTACAATTGTGACTCTATTGCTAATGTCATGTCCCAATTTTAGAATAGGAGTGGACAACAAATGGTTATTGATAGAGGAAGATGGGAGTGATTGAGGAGGAGGATTGTAGGAAGATAATAGAGTAATCAAGATGGAGTAGTGATTACCTTATATAGGATAGAAGGAGGTGATTTTATTCTCATTAACCATCATATTTATACTAATTTTATATGTCATTCTCATTACATTGAAGAGTTCATAATCAAGCATCCCCTAAGTTCTTGCTATTTAGATTAAGCGACACTACAAAAAACTCGCTTTTTTGTGACCGAAATTAGCGATCACCTTTAAATCGGTCTCTAAATAAATGTATTAGCGACCGATTAGCGACCGAGGAAGACCACTGATCTCAAATTTAAAAAAATTGCGATCGACACAAAAATCGGTCTCTAAATCGAACGATTAGCGACCGCCTACGACCGTCTCGGCGGTCGCTAAACTCAAAGGTCAGTCAAAATTGACCAACAATTTTTACCAAGGGTGCATATGACGTTTGGAGCTCGGCAGACGGTATATGGCCGCCAAGCGCCGAGGCCGCCTAGACGGCCGGTGAGGTTTTTTTTTTTAATTATTATTAAATATATTTTGTTTAATGTTTATCAAAGTAATAAAGTTCCATATGTCCAACTTAATTTGTTTATTATCCAACTTAATAATTAAGTAATATTAAACACATCTCCAACAAAATGTCCAAATTAATAAACTATCACATTCACAATCTACATATGTGCAACTTGTTATTTTCCTTTTAATTTTCTTTTTTCTTTTAATTATATAACATTTTAAAGTTATTAAAAATTAAAAAAAAATTAAAAAAATCCTAGGCATCGCCTACCATCGAGGCCACCTAGGCACCGCCGAGACTGCCTAGGCGTCCCCAAACGCGGTTTCCGCCAAATACGACCGCTTTGCATTAATCGTCGGCGGTAGGTGCTGACAGCCTAGGCGGCCTCGGCGGCTGCCATTTACATCACTGCTTTTTACCTCCTGATCAGCGACCGTCGAGACGGTCGCTGAATTCAATTTTGTAATCAGACCACCAGTTGATGGTCGCAAACTGGTCAGTTGACCCGTTCTTGGAAACGGGCAATGGTCATTAATGTGGGGGTAATTTGCGACCGTCTAATCACAAATTTGGTCAATCGGGACCGTTGGTATCTGTGATTAGGCGGTCGCTAATTTTTTTAACCTTTTTAGGCGAAGTCCGTACTCACTTTCGCCCATCAGTTTTATGAATCCGCCGCCGCCGCCTGTCGAGTAATCCGTTCCGGTCAATTAACTTGTTGTTTCCCCGTCTATACAACAACAGTCAATTTTTCAAACTTTAACCGTTTAACAAGTGCAATAAATTATTTATACAAATTTAGAATTGAAGTGCATTCTAAGTTGTAACAATAAATTTGACCGGTTTAACAGTTTCAAAGTGATAATTTATATCTCATATAAACGATGATAAATCCAAAAACTAGTGATTTCTATTAGTTTATTTTAAAAATATTATATATTACACGTATTCTGTAATCTACATAGTAATCCAGGATTGGTTACATTACATAACTATGGTTACTGTACAGTTGAATACTTTTTTGTACAAGTATTAGATGTCATTTTCTTCTTTTAATTATAAAAATACTTTTTTCTGGATAATTCTATGATTAGTCTTCAGACTGGGTCCAGAAATTCCTTTTCTAATTATAGGTAAGACAAGAGCTGATAACTGGCGTGCTAAGCAAGAATTTTGGGGTCACAATTTTATAATTTTACTAATTAATAATATACTCCATCAATTTCACGTTGTTATACCATAATAAATAAACAGAAATAATCAATACTTGTTCCACAAAATTTTGTCCACTCATACTATACCACTCTTAATTTTTAGTGACCTAGGTTTCGTGTGTTGTCATATAACATGCACACAAATTACTTATATTCTAGATGTGATCAAATACATTACATATTTTTATATACTTATGATACAATATTTAAATAATTTATAAATTTAATATATTTAAAAAATAAAATTTAAAATATACCTATCAAATAAAATATTTTAGAATTTTTTACACAAACATTAAATGAGAATATATTTATTTTATAATATAATTATATTATTTTACTTCATGAACAGATTAGTTTATATATACATAATGCACTGAGAACCCATCAGTTATTTGTATTAAATTTAATGTTTAATTTTTAGTAAGTATATATATTATTTATTTTCTTTAAGAACACTACAGTTGAATAGAAAGAAAAATCCAGTTTATCTTGTTATTTAATTATTACTTCATCCTATTCAAAATAAGTGTTGTTCCAGAGATCTTAAAACAAATTAAGAATTATAAATTTGGGATTATATATTTGTAAGTCCCGTAACTTTGCACTATTTTGAATTTGGTCCACATGAATTACACGTTTTGATTTTGGTCCCGTAAGTTTGAGATTATTTTGATTTTAGTCCTTTTACCTTGATTTTTTTGATATTGGTCCTGTAAGTTTGAATTTTTTCTAAAAGAAATTGGATTACACGTTTTGATTTTGATCCTATAAGTTTTAAAATGACTAAAATCAAAATAATCTCAAACTTACGGGACCAAATTCAAAACGTGTAATTCATGTGGACCAAATTCAAAATAGTGCAAAGTTACGGGACTTACAAATATATAATCCCTATAAATTTTGACATATATACCCCACATAAATCTCTAAAAGATTTATTATATTTTGATAATCTTTAATTCATATGTTATATTTTAATATAATCCCTAAAATATTTCCTATATTTTGAATTCGAATTCGGGTAAATCAGGAAAAAAAATGAAAAAATAGCTAAAACGACACTTATTTAATTTGAAACAAAATTTAAACTTTTAAACCAAAACCAAACCGCTCTATCATAATATAAACGATAAATAGGGGATATACTTCAAGAAAGGTGTTTAATACTTTAATGTTTTACTTAATTTACAATGAACTTACTACATGTTTAACTTAATTTACAATGCATTATTTAATTTCATATTTTGTGTATTAAAAAACTAAAATAACTGTACCCTTTCATATTAGGTGAAGCACGCCACGTTCATTGTTTGACTTCTAGAAGATCTGCTTTGAATTCCCATTATATTTGAAAAAAAAAATGAATATTTCATCGTTGACACACGAAATCCGTGAACCAATTTACCGTAGAGCAATTTTTACCGCATCTAGAATTTATTGATTTTATATAATAGTTCAACAATAAATGTGATCCCATTTATTTTATCTTGGCCACCCAATAAATTTAAAAATGTTCCCACCTATAAAACTTAAATTGTAACAAAATGTATTTATTAGGGACAATATATTGTCTAGGCCTGTCCGAGTTGAACAAATTCAAAATATACTAGTCACGGTCTCCATGTTAATTATCCCCTTGCTTTAAAGGTCTGTCTCAATTTCGACTGTTCTCTTTGTCTTAAAGATCTGCCCCAATTTCGATTGTCTCTTTTTATAAATAGTCATATTTCACTTACCAAAATACCACAAAAACAAATTTATTCTCTGTTATTTACCAGCATGTCACTAAATATAACTTTATTACTATAAATACTACTCCCTCCGTCAACGAAAAATATGCTTCATTGTTTGTATGTGGTTTAATGCAATACGTCGAAGGGTATTATGAGGTATTGTGAGATCCGTTTATGAATAAAATGGTTGTTTATGGAATATTTTCCATAAACAACCACTTTATTCATAAGCAGACCTCATGTACAATACTCTATAATAACCTTCAACATATTATTAAAGCACATGCAAACAAGTGAACATATATTTCATGGACGGAAGGAGTAGTAAACAACTATCACATTAAACCCCGTGCCAAAAGCAAAGAGACAATCGAGATGGAGACAGAGGGAATACTATTTTTTTCCGGTAAAAATATTTGTGAAACCAATATTATTGTGGTATACTCTTTATAAATTTTTTTAGAGTAAATCTTGCATGAGACCATTTCACGGTGAAACAGATGATAAGTTGGATATGACGCATTAACACTTTCGAAGGACTGAGTATTAAGAGTAGATATTGTGTGAGATTATCTCATGTCATGCGACGTTGGATTGTGTATGAATTGGACAATGACTCATTTACACTTTGATAGGGGTTAATTTATGTTATTCCATATCATGAGACGTATCCATATAAATTTTTTTGTCAAATATTAATTTGTGCTAATTTGCGAAGCGCTTCAGCGTTGAATCGTTCCATATAAATTTTTGCCCTTTTTTTTTTTTTCACTAGATTTTTTTTCCCTTTTAATACATTGACACGTGGGCAGCAACATGTGTAGTCAAAAGTCAAAGCCAAGCCAAAGGTCAAAAGTTAATGGAGAAGAACTTCCTTTGCAAGTCCCCTCTAACGCCGTTAACGCGCAGCTGATTCTTCCGCTCACTTTCTGCCCTATCTTATACTTGGTCTTTAAACAACGTCAAAATAATACTTTTATTATTAATTATTATCATTTTAGCACACGCAGACAAATATCATTTCAGAATACTCAATTTGTTGTTCAAACTTCAAACTTGAACAACTATTCGTAATTATTATATTTAAATAACAAAAATGATAATCTAGAAGAATATATTTTACTGGTCAAATCAAGTTTCCCACGTGTATATATATACACACCTCATTCATTTGGTCATCCTATCTCATAAACTGATAAACCCTCTCTCTCTCTCTCTACAACAGCTTTCTCTCTCTAGAAAACAGATCTTAACAAACGAATTCAAAATCGAAACCGAAATCGGGAAAGGGGGAAAACGTTTCCGAGATGGAGAGTACTCCTTCTGAAGAACAGCAGGTGAGCATGGATAACGAATTGTACTGGGAAACCAAAATTAGCCAGGAGTTTTTCAATTTTCTGAAATTGGAGCAGAATTCCGAAGATGAAAATGGCGATGAGGAAGATCGGGAAGAAGAAGAGGAAGAATTTTCGTTTGTGTTTGGTGGAGAAAGTGAAACATCGTCGATCGCGGCGGAGGACGCGTTCTCCGACGGCCGGATCAAGGCGGTTTTCCCTCTATTCAACCGCGATTTGGTATTCCACGGCGGCGATTCCGATTCCGACTCGAATCTGCCGATGAATCCGCCGGTGAAGAAAGTATTCGTCGAAACCGAAGAAGGTTCTAGCGAAATGACGTCATCGGCTCCTGAGAGTGACGCAATCGAGGGCCCGTACTGCGAGTGGTCGAGCCGGAAGGCGGTCGAGGTTTCGTCCTCGACCGACGTCAAAAAGAGCAACTCGACCGGGTTTTCCAAAATCTGGCGGTTCAAGGAGTTTCGGGAAAGGTGCAATAGTGACGGGAGGGACGCGTTCGTCTTTTTACATAGAAGCCACGCGCCGCCGAAGCCGAAGGCGGAGGAAACGGCGAAAGTGGCCGGAAAGGCGAAGAATAAGAAAAAGGTGTCGGCGCATGAGGTTTATTTGATGAGTAAGACGAAGGATGACCGGCGCCGGACTTATTTGCCGTACCGGCCGGAGCTAATGGGGTTCTTCACCAACGTTAGTAGCGGCGGGTTAACGAGAAACGTACATCCGTACTGAGGCTTGTTTTGAGCTTAATTTTTTATTCTTTTTTTTTTTACGTGGGGTGGTTTTAGTTTTATTTAATCTGTATTTATGGATATAAACCATGTTAATTAATAACGATGTTAAGAATGTCATGAAAGTTAATGTAAGTATTGTCTTCGAATTACGTGGCATTCTTCCCATTTTTAGTTTGTCTCTCTCTGTCTCTCTTGGTGAAATCAAACCATTACATAGGGATGTAAATGACTCGAGTTGAGTCGAAATTAACACACTGGTGTACAAGTTTGTTCGAAAAGTTATCGAGCTTATTTGATAATTATTTGAGTTGAACTCGAGTAGTTTGATATTTTTACACGTGTTTTATCTTTTTTTAGCTATCGAGCTCAAGTTCGATCGAAGTTTTATACTATTCCAAACATAAATTTATGTTCAACCTTGGCTGATTTCCATTTCGAATCGAGCTCAAACGAGCTTTTACCGAATAATCTTGAATCGTGTATCGAATAATTTGATTTGATTTTCAACCCTACCATTATAAACGTTGATACTAGATATAGTATTTGATTATGAATAAGAAAAGTAATGTGTTTATCACTTTTATTATAGTACATGTTAAATCAATTTAATTACCACGTTAATTACGTTTGTGTACAATTAATATTTTAGGAATTTTAAGAATTAGCTCCAACTTGTATGCTTTATTTTTTCATCATCTGGAAGATTTAAATCTTGAGAAACAAAATTATTGATATGTTCTTCATAATCAAGTTTTATTACACTTGAAATTTCGTATAATTGTCTTACCAATCAATTTATCTTTCTTTATACATAGTTAAACATAATTACGGGCAATTTAATCAATTTTAATTCCCCAATTGTAATGAAAATATAACAAAAATAATTCAAAATTTTAACAAATTCAAGATTTTCAATAGTAGTTGACTTAATTTATGCTGGTAGCTATTTTATTTTAATTACACTCATGTCAAGATCTAATTATCAGTATGATAATTGATAATCAATGTGTTTGTGATCAAGGATTTATTATGATTTCAAGGATAATGATTATCAAACAAAGAATTTAAAGATAGAAAACAATAAAGGAGAATTTATAGCTTCGATGAAAAATGAATGCAAAAAAGCAGTAAATAGCTAAAGAGATTGTTGAGTTTTTCAGCTTCAGCTGTTGGATTATTTATCATGAGTTCAAAGACTAATTAGAGTGTCATAAATGCATGGATGTTGCCCTAAATTTCAAATATGCATGCATTAAATGAATAAATGCACATATTGTTCTCCTTACAAGCAATTGCCTCAATTTGGCTATAATAGAGAATTTTTTTTCTTGATTTCACTGACTAATTTTCTAATAATCGTAGGCAATTTTTACTACTTTTTTTTTTTGTTGGAAAAATTTTGTGGGCAATTCTAATTTTGTAGACAATTCGTCAGTTTGTTGTAGTGTGTGCTCGTCTGCTGGGAAGATCAAAGATGTTTATGAGCTCCAATGGAACGAGCAACTTTGTAAACTAAATGGGCAGGATCTTTTTTTATTTTTTTTATCGGTAAATGTTAAATGTTAGTAGTTAGATTAGTTCACCAAGTCCCCAAATACTCCAAAAAATCTCCAAGCCCACCTTATAACTCTCATAATTCGTTCCCAGAGGAAATCAAACTCAGGCCACTCACTAGAGTAAGGAACCCGGTGGTCAGGTTAAATGGGCAGGATCATAGTCATCACACAAGCTCATAATTTTGCTTGCTCTTTGTTGGCAAATATTTCAGTGTTAGTGATTGTCCGTCCTCGTCTCTCGATGAACCTTCTTTTTGGAATGACGACGATGCATCGATGTTAATAATAGTGGTACAATCGTACAATACAGTATGAATTAGAGATTAAAAAATATAATCTCTATTTGTCATATGATTAAAACAAATGCTATTAATATTCTAGTATTGAATATGTGCTCTATTAAAATTTCCACTAGCGAAATTTATTTGCTCTACACAGATGAATACAATTATCTATAGTTTGGAAAAAAAAAATTGTTTAAGTTTTTCGAACATTTTTTCTAAACAGAATAGAATGCATAATATTTTGAAAAAAATTTGATTTTTTTGTTTAACTTTAATCTCTTTTTAAAAAATGTTTCAATTTATTGAAACAATATGTAGTGTATTCATCTGAATAGTGTCTTTACGAAAGAGACTAGTGCAAATAACCGTAACCAATTTATTTCCATCAGGCCCATAATGATATAGCCCAGATGAAAAGAGAACACCTTTACAAGTATACAATCCAACCCCCTCCCCCAACCAAAAAAAAAAAAATTATATTCACCAGATAGGCAATAAGTGAAGAGTAGAGTAACTTCGATAATTAAACATAACTTTTTATACATTAAAAAAACAAGGGTTAATTTCATATAAATTCACAACCTTTATGTTTAGTATCAATTTAATCACGAACTTTTATATTTTTGTAAAAACACTCAACCTTTGACACTGTTGCAATTTAATACACGTTTTTTTTTCTTCCGGTCGGCAACTGATGACGTGGCTCGCCGGAGCGCGTGTCATCTTGCCATGAAGGATTACACATGTTTATTTTATTTATATTTTAACTCTACATCATAAGTAACACTTACCATTTAAATAACATCTTTCTATTTAAAATTAAAATAACAACCAAATAATCTAAAAAACTAAGAACGTAAAGTGATTTATTACATATAATTTATGTTGGTTGTTGTTCAATTTATTTTGTTGCTATTTTAATTTTAAGTAGAAAAGTATTATTTAATTTGTAAGTATTACTTGTGATGTGGATTTAAAAAATAAATAAAATAAATATGTGTAATCCTACATGGCAAGATGACACACATTCCGATAAGCCACATCATCGGTTGCCGGCCGGAATAAAAAAAAAAGTGTATTAAATTGCAACAATGTCAAAGGTTGAGCTTTTCTTACAAAAATCTAAAAGTTCGTGATTAAATTGATACTAAGCATAAAGGTTGTGAATTTATATGAAATTAACCCAAAAAAAACAAATAGTTTAGTGAGATGTTGAAATCTAAATCCACACTTATTTTTTTTTTTTAACGGAAAATCAATGATATTAGATTGCCGCAAAGTCGGCATCAACAACGTCTACAATGGATTCCGGAATTCGAAATAGAAAGAAATTAGAAACCCACGAATAAACAAAGGTTGCCGATTCATGGGCAACTAAATTTCTACCTCTCCTAGTCCAAAAGAATTTGATACTCTCTAAAACAACGATATCAAGAACAATATTCCCCACGTAAATCAAATCTACACTTTGATAACATGTAAATCAGTGATTATGTGTATGATTATTTGATTAAAGGTGATATAGATAAAATAGCATCATAAAAAGTATATCTTTTAATGTCGACGACGATAAAAATATTCGTCAATTTTAATAAACAAATTTGAACAACTTTTACTATTTACCGATGATTAAGCTGGCGGGCCAGGTGGTGGAATTAAGTGAAAAAACAAAAGAAGACAAATTTGGTCAAATACCAAATTTAGGACAATTTCAACTTCTTTGGATTTCGGTACAAATACAATCTTGACTATTAGGCGTTCATATGAATTTATATCTGCATATATAATATATAAATATACCGAGTATATTCTTATTACGTGCATAAATTACATTCCTTAATAAAAATTGAACATATTTATATCGAGTAAATTAATCTAGTGGTTTTATATGAAAATGATTTATAATAAATTTATTATAAAATTATTTTAAAACATAGAATATTTGACCAGGAGCATAAAATTTGGGGCAAAAAAAAAAAAAAAATCTACTTTTGAATTTTGATACTTCCGCTGAAATTTTCGATACACCTAATAAAATCTTTGATATTTTAAAATAATTTTTATTATAAGTTTATGATGAGCAATTTTCATATAAAATTTATGTCTTTTATTGAAAACGTATATAGGAGCTAATTAACTAATTTTGTCTATTTCTTTGAGTAAAACAAGAATAACTAATAAAGATAATCAAAAGCCAAAACCGAGATGCAAAGACAAGCTATAGTAATATTCAGTGATTGCAAACAAAGTATCACAACACATTATATATAATATTAATTTTATATAATTAATAGCAGCAAGCTAGCTCTCTTACATTCCATTACTGCTACATATGATATTTGGCATCAAACAGTACAACCAAACTTATGCATATTCCACCTTACAAAGGGTTGATCCTAGGAATTGTTGAGTCTGAGTCAATTTTAAAATTGGGTCCCCTATCAATTATACTAGTTTATATACAATATAAAATTTTAAATGACATGAAATTAAATATTGAACAATACTAAAAAAAAAAATGTTAATGCTTAAATTAATATGACGAATATTTTCAATCCAGCTACTTAAATACAAACCGCCTTAACAGTTTTAGAGGAAAAAATATTAATTACATATGTATAATCAATTTTTTCAGTCAAATCTTTCTCAATTGATAACATAGCTAATCCATTCAATCTATCTTGGGACATTGTATCATATTTAAATTACAAAATCATTATTACTTATTAATCACTAAGTATTTTAATATAATTTTTTTATCATACAAGTTAACTAGTAAAGGAAGAAGAAGATAAATCATAATCTCATGAATATAAATTATATATACTAGTAGATTAATGGCAGCATGAGATTAATGGGTTGGAAGAATTAGCATCAATTAAGGGGCTCATCAGGAGTAAATCAAAATTTAACTAAAATTTGAGTACAAATCAAGGTTCGAACTCAAAACCTCTAGATAGACAAATAGAAACTTTAGCCTCTAGGACAAATGCTAGATATGTATTAATTTTGTGAAATTATATAAATGTATATATATATATATAAATAATTTTGGTCCTTAAAAATTGTAAAATTGTCGGACCCCGAGTCGACCGACTCGTTGGCCTCCAAAAAGGAGCAGCCCGACCTTACACACTAAAAAGCAGGCAATTAAGCTGCCCATAAAAATTTAGTTAATTACTTATAAGGACATAATTAATTAAAAAGTCGTTGTAGTCATTATATAATATTAATTCTCATGCATGCATCTTCACATTTGATCAGGTACGTAAGAGACGGGGCAGGAATGTACGAAACCGTAGGCTCCGGAAGGGAAGCTAGAATCGATGGCTTCTAAAATCCCTCTTCACCCTCCTCGGGATTGTAGTCCAACGACTCGTCGTTGTAAACGTCCCACCATTTCTTCACCAACATTTTGATGTCTTCCCTCTGCATGTTCGCTTCTTTTCCAGTGTACCTCCACGGCTTTGATCCCTGGAAAGACGAGCAAATTAAAATTAATATAATTTATATTTATCTCGATTTTTTTTTAAATTGATTAATTTTTTGGGTACTTACAGGAGCGCAGTAGTGAACAACTTTGACTTTGTCGAGCTCGACGTTCTCGGGGTGGCGCCACAACATCGCAAGAACGAGATTGTACGTTGGTGGAATTGGTTTGTAGATTGGATTGAAGAATGAGTTCAAGAAATCCTGCCAATTGAATTTTGATCATCAACAAATTGGTAAATTGCATTTTAGCTAAGTGATATGCAAAAATGGTCATTTTTTCAATATTTTTGTCCCATGAAAAGTGTAGTTTTGGTTCCAAAAGAATGTATAAATTGCAGTTTTAGTCCTAAAAACTACAGTTTCGGTTCTAGAAATTAATGAAAAGGTACAAATTTGCAAAAAAGGGACCCAAAAAGAACGTGAGATCAAAATTGTTATTTAAAAATTCTCACGAGACCAAATTTACATTTTTTCCTATCAGAAAATAGTCATTTTAATAGAATGGTAACAATTTGAAAAGTCCACATCAAAATTGCAAAATTTAAAGACTAATGTTGTTCTGTGAAAAAACATACTCCCCCGTCCCTTATTATCTGTCACATTTTATTCATTCACACAAACTAATTTTTTCATTTATTAGGGTATCAAAAGACACTTACACCCTTATTTATTGCTCTTATTTATTACAAGATGTTGATTACTTCTACTATTTATTAGGGGTATTGTTGGAAAAATTAGCTAAAATATGCATTGATATTGGTAAAGTGAAAATTAAAAAGGGACACCGTTTTGGATAAAATGGGACAGTTATTAAGGGACGGAGGGAGTAATTTTTTCCCAATTAATCCCATAACTCAATTAAATGAAGAAGATGATGAAATTAAATTAATGAATGAATGAATTACCTGCTCAGCAAAAGGAGTAGTTGGACTGATTTGGAGAGTCCGGAGAAGGTTTTCATAAGTATCTTTGTTAGGCTCGTACACAAACATTCCGGCATTGAAGTACAACGGAGGAGGTGGGCCCATCTCGGTGGGCCAGGTGACCTTATCGGGGCATTGTTGGCAATATCCAATGGAGTATTGAGGGGAATGGCTCCATGTTTTCTCACAAAAGCAATCCATCACGGCGTAGAAGTAGCCGTCGGGCGTGTCGAGAAGGTGATCGATGTTTTCGAACACTTGGATGTCTCCGTCTAGGTACACCATTTTGCTGAACTCTAAAAACTGCAACATATTTCAATTTAATTAGTGTTACATGCAATGGCGAAGGTAGGGTTTGAAAATAGGGTGGCTACAATAATAAAAAATTCGATTTTAGAATAGACTGCTTAATAATTTTTATATTTTTTACATTTAAATTTTTTTAAAAAAATCAATATTAATTAGGGGCTGCTGCAGCCCGGCCCAACCCCCTTTAAGATCCGCCCTTGATTATATGTGGGATATTTATTTGATTTTTTTTCAATGATTTTGGTTAATTTATATTTATGTATAAAATGGGAGGATTAAATGAAATGAAATAAAATCTTGTGATGAGTAGGATAAACATTGATTTTATGGGGCTTAAGATTTTCTTGTCTTCTTTTTCTAGCTTTGTTAATTAATTGTTAAGCTTTTATTACCAAGATTTTGTAATATAGACAACTAGCTTTTGATTTTCGCGTATTACGCGAGTTTATAAATATTATGTTATTATTAGTTAATTATTTTATCTTAATTTAAATGTGTGAACTTTAACTGATTATTGTTTTAATTAAATTTATGATTATAATAGAATAGATAAACTTAAAAAATAAACAATATATTTAGAGTGAACGGTCAAAATCGATCATTTCTTATATGATATAGAAACACAGCCATTTTATAGAAGATTTTTTTGTAATTTATCTAAAAATAAGACACGGTTCATTAATTAGTTGTAATTAAAAAAACTAAAAAAACAAATAAAAAAAAGAAAAAAAAAAGAAATTATAAATCGAACTTATACAAACTCAAGATTTCAAAATAGAGGTTCTGGAAAAGTGGGAGTGATTCGGAAATAGATTAAGAATATCAATAATTGAGATTATAAATTAAGATAAATATAATATCATATATAGCACCAATGCATGAAATCAAAGTATTTCAAAATAGAGGTTTTTTGAGAGAGTTAGGGGTAATTCACAAATAGATATATAGATATGTGGACCAATCCAAGAAAGAACAATCTAGCACCAATCCAAGAAAGAACAATCTAGCATATACTTGAAACAAATCATTGAAGTATCATTTAGCCAATACGCTTGGTTTACGAATATTAGTAAAACCAAATTTAGATGTCTAAATCTAAAAAAATATCAAAAGCTTAAACAATAAAAACCTATTTTGTCACTCACAAATAAACAAAAAATAACAAGAAAATTAGCATTTGCTGATATAATCCTGTTATTATTATTACTCTTAATATTTTTAATGATAGAAAACGATGTTTATTAATGGCAGGAAACTGTCTTTATTAAAGAGGGATAGAAATATTTTTAATCCCATGACTTTTTACCTTTTTTGAAATGGTCCAAAAAAAAAGATAAGTGTACAAATTCAGTTTCAAATTTTTATGTATTGTACAATTTACATCCCAAATTTCGCAGAATTGATAAAATAACATCGTTTTTTGACATGAGCCCGACACATGCATGTTCAATTTTAAGATTTTCAGTGAATTTTCATTTTAAGAATGTAAATCATACTTGAATAACCCTAGAAATCATTCCCCAGTTTTTTTTACCATAACGTTAAAATCTTTCCCAAATACGATCTTCCAAAACATAAAAACTATTTATTAATAACCTAATCAACATGTTTGTCTAAGTTGAACGCTCATGTGCACGGCACATGTCAAAAAATGATGATTTTTTTGTCGCTTCCAGCGAATTTGGGATGTAAATTGTACAATTTGCAAAAATTTGTGACTAAATTTGTACATTTACCTTTTTTTGGAACCATTTCAAAAAAGATAAAAAGTAATGGAACTAAAAATGTTTCTATCCCTTATTAAATATTAACAGAATTATAATTATTATCATTAAAAGTCTATTTTCCCGTAGTGATATTTTAATCAAAATATATATTTAATTAATTATATACTAATATATATGTGTGTGCGCGCATGTATGTAACATAATTTCGATAAATATCACAATGTGATGCACGAAGAACTCACGTTAAAAATACGAAGCTTGGAGTAGTTGATGACGTAGTAATCCATGGCGAACTGCGTAGAGTTCTCCGGCGGGTAGACGGGCTCGATCTCCTTCACAATGCAGCCTTGCTTCCTCAATATTTCCCGGTGCTCCTCCGGCACGTCCGGCAAGATCGCCACCACAAGAGGGTATTCTCTTCACCTTTCTCAAACCCTTAGCTAATCCCACCACCCCTTTCACGTAATCGCCGTTCCCGGCCAAGAATGTCACGTATCCCTTCTTCATATTTTATGTTTTTTGGTCGAGGGTTTTTTTTTTTTTTTTTTTTTTTGTTGAGAGATTTTTGCTTTGTTTTTGTTGGACTAGAATGGTGTGGTTTAGGGTGTTTAAATAGGGCCGAAATGGGAGCCAAATGCACAATAGATTTTATTTTAATTTCTTTTTTTCTTTTTTGAGGGGGGCTACAAAAATTTCCTACAATTTTTATTTAGTGAAAATTGCCTACAAATGAAACTCAAATGAACAAGAGATTTTAATTTATTTGTTTTTTCGATATAATATTATATGAAAATAGTTTATGATAAGCTTATCATGAAACAGTTTTAAAGTACTTTCTCCGTCCCACCATTATTCGCATAGTTACTGTTTTCTCGTGTTTTAGCGAGCGAGTTTTTTATTAATATTTAAAACGATAAAGTAATTTTTAAGTCATTTTAGAGGAGATATAGATCTATCATACCCTACCTTAAAAGTTACTTTATTATTTCAAATACTAATAAACAACCCACTCGCTAAAACACGAAAATAAAGGTAGTGTGCAAATAATGATGGGACGGAGGGAGTGTCATATTTGATCAGGAGAAACATTAATTTGGGTCGGTGGTATTATATTGTAATTGTTGTATATTTTTCTGATCCCAACTTTTAATACTCCTGATAAGATTTTTAATATGTCTAATCAAATATTCAATACTTTTCAGCTACCGTTTCAATGTTAGGATCCACTATTTATATTCCTCTTTGTTGTTTGATTCCAACCATTCGGTCATATTTATTTTTAAAAGTAAAAAATAAAATCTAAAAATAGATTTATATTGTAATATATTATCCTCATCCCGTGATTATTTGCACACCTGCATTATTTGTGTGTCGCGAAAAAGGTTATATTTATATATTGTGTTTATCATTTTTTATATAGAAAAACATATTAATCCATTCGTCCAATATTTTATCCACTTTCCTGATAAAATATTTAATACTTTAAAACAGTTTCATTATAAACTCATCATGAACAAGACCTTGTTTCTCATGAAAGTATTCAATTGGAACGTATATAGGAGCTAATTAATTAATTTTATCTATTTCTTTCGGTATAACAAAAATAACTAATTGATACTATGCAAAGACAAGCTAGTAGTATTTAGTGATTGCAAACAAAGTATCACAACACATTATATATAATATTAATTTTATATAATAGCAGCAAGCTAGCTCTCTTACATTCCATTACTGCTACATATGATATTTGGCATCAAACAGTACATCCAAACTTATGCATATTGCACCTTACACACCAAAAAGCAGGCAATTAAGTTGCCCATAAAAATTTAGTTAATTACTTATAAGGACATAATTAATTTAAAAAGTTGTAGTCATTAATTATATAATAATTCTCAAGCATGCATCTTCACATTTGATCAGGCGGCAGATGGGGCAGGAATGTATGAAACTGCCGGCTCGGGAAGGGACGCTAGAATCGACGGCTTCGAAAATCCCTCTTCACCCTCCTCGGGATTGTAGTCCAACGACTCGTCGTTGTAAACGTCCCACCATTTCTTCACCAACATTTTGATGTCTTCCCTCTGCATGTTCGCCTCTTCTCCAGTGTACCTCCACGGCTTTGATCCCTGGAAAGACGTGTAAATTAAAATTAATATAATTTATATTTTTATCGATTTTTTTAATTAATTAATTTTTGGGTACTTACAGCAGCGCAGTAGTGAACAACTTTGACTTTGTCGAGCTCGACGTTCTCGGGGTGGCGCCACAGCATCGCAAGAACGAGGTTGTACGTTGGTGGAATTGGTTTGTAGATTGGGTTGAAGAATGAGTTCAAGAAATCCTGTCAATTGAATTTTGATAATCAACAAATTTGTACATCTACAACCCCTAGATAAACCCAAAATCACAAATTTTAATTCCAAAAATACAAAAAAAAAAAATCGAATAATTTTTTTTTTATTTCAATTTATAAAATGTAATTGCGCCCCTTAATTAAAACTTAAGCATGATTTCTTGGAAAATTGGTAAATTGTATTTTTAGTCCCATGAGAATAAGCGATTTGCCAAAAATGGTCATTTTTCAATATTTTTGGTCCCATGAAAAGTGCATTTCTGGTCCCAAAAAAATGTATAAATTGTAATTTTAATCCTAAAAAAAATTACATTTTTGGTCCCAAAAATTAATTAAAAGGTCCAAATTTACAAAAATGGGACCAAAAGAACGTGAGTTCAAAATTGTTATTTAAAAATTCTCACGAGACCAAATTTACAATTTTTCCTATCGGAAAATAGTCATTTTAATAGGCTTGTAACAATTTGAAAACTACCGCATCAAAATGCAAATTTTAAAATTCAAGTGAAAAAACGTGATTTTCCCCCAATTAATCCATAAATCAATTAAATGAAGAAGATGATAAAATTAAATTAATGAATGAATGAATTACCTGCTCAGCAAAAGGAGTAGTTGGACTGATTTGGAGAGTCCGGAGAAGGTTTTCATAAGTATCTTTGTTAGGCTCGTACACAAACATTCCGGCATTGAAGTACAACGGAGGAGGTGGGCCCATCTCGACGGGCCAGGTGACCTTATCGGGGCATTGTTGGCAATATCCAATGGAGTATTGAGGGGAATGGCTCCATGTTTTCTCACAAAAGCAATCCATCACGGCGTAGAAGTAGCCGTCGGGCGTGTCGAGAAGGTGATCGATGTTTTCGAACACTTGGATGTCTCCGTCTAGGTACACCATCTTGTTGAACTCTAGAAACTGCAACATATTTCGTTTTAGTTAGTGTTACATGCAATGTCAGAGGTAGGATTATGAGCTAAAGTAAAAAAATCGATTTTAGGGTGGACTACTTAATAATTTTTATATTTTTTACATGTAAAAAATATAAAACTTTCAAATATTAGAGGGGGCTGCAGCCCGGCCAGCCCCCCTTAAGATCTGTCGTTGGTTACATGTGGGATATTTATTTGATTTTTTTTTCAATGATTTTGGTTAATTTATATTAATTTATGTATAAAAGGGAGGATTACATGAAATAAAATCTTGTGATGAATAGGAAAAGCATTGATTTTATGTGGCTTAAGATTTTCTTGTCTTCTTTTTCTAACTTTGTTTGTCTTCTTGGAGATGTTTTTGGGTGCATGACATCATTTTTTTTTTTTGTCTCTTTGAATACTTTTTGAGAACTTGATTACTGCTTTGACGGTACTTCATCTCTTTGTTAGTTATGATATTTATACATTATGATATCTACAAATATGATATTTATATATATATATATATGGTATGTTTTTATAAATAAAGTTCCTATAAATATCCATTAATTGTAAAGCTTTTATTACCAAGATTTTGTAATATAAACAATACCACATGTTTGAACCAATCCAAGAAAGAACAATCTAGCATATACTTGAAACAAATCATTCAATTACCATTTAGCCTACGCTTGGTTTACTAAAAAAAAATTATAGTAATTCTATTATTATTATTTTTCTAGATAAATATCTTTTAGTAACAGATTTTTTTTTTTTTAATAATAACAGGAAATGACAAAATTATTGTCATTAACAGTTTATTTTCTTGTAGTGATATTTTAATCAAAATAGATTTTTAATAAATACACTAATGCATGCATGTAACATAATTTCGATAAATATTACAATGTGTTGAACGAAGAACTCACGTTAAAAATACGAAGCTTGGAGTAGTTGATGACGTAGTAAGCCATGGCGAATTGGGTAGAGTTTTCCGGCGGGTAGACGGGCTCGATCTCCTTCACAATGCAGCCTTGCTTCCTCAATATTTCCCGGTGCTCCTCCGGCACGTCCGGCAAGATCGCCACCACAAGAGGGTATTTACTCTTCACCTTTCTCAAACCCTTAGCCAATCCCGCCACCCCTTTCACGTAATCGCCGTTCCCGGCCAAGAATGTCACGTACCCCTTCTTCGCATTCATGCTCGCCGGAATTTTTCCGGCGCCGGAGAAGGCGTCCACGGTGGTTGGTACTTCCGGTGCCATGTTTTGTGTTTTTTGGTTGAGGGTTTTTTTTGTTTTCTTTGCTTTGTGTGTATTTGTGTTTGTTGGGCTAGAATGGTGTGGTTTGGGGTGTTTAAATAGGGCCCAAATGGGAGTCAAATTTATTCCGAATGAAACTCAAATGCACAGGAATTTTTTTTTTTTTTTTTTCTTGAGGGGCTACAAAAATTTCCTACATTTTTTTTAATGAAAATTGCCTACGAATGAAACTCAAATGCACAAGAGATTTTATTTTAATTTTTTTTTTGGGGGGCTACAAAAATTTCCTACCATTTTTTTTAATGAAAATTGCCTACGAATGAAACTCAAATACACAAGAGATTTTAATTAATTTATTTTTTCGATAAAATATTATATGAAAATAGTTTATGATAAGATTATCATGAAACGGTTTTAAAGTATCAATATTTGATCAGGAGTATCATTAATTTGAGTCGGTGGTATTATATTGTAATTGTTATAAATTATTTTTACCCCAACTTTTGATACTCCTGATAAGATTTTTGATATGTCTAATCAAATATTCAATATTTTAAAACAGTTTCATGATAAAATTATCATGAACTATTTTTTTGGAAGGAGGGGAAATTGGTTTTTTTTTTTAATTTAATATTGTTTTTTAAATTGTGGAAAAAAGTGTTGGGATGTGTGGAGAGAATGAATGAAAGTTCAATTTGCCGTCGATCAAGCCTTATCATCAGGATCTACGGCTTGGATTCAACGAGTTGGGGTCGTGTTCGATTGGAATTTGAAGTAGACGTAATATGAATATACTATTCCTAACTTTATTCCTTTTTTTAAATTATTGTTATCCTATTTTTTTAATTGAATTTTCTGATGGAAAAAGAAACATGCATGGGATGGGTGTCGTTATCATCGTCGAATATTTATTACGGAAAAATAGGAAAAGATAAAAAAATTAAATAAAAAGGGAATTAAATATTTGACTTAGCAACGTAGACATTTGAAATTGGAATTCGGTTTCTGTTATAGTTTTTGGTTTCGTATTTCTTTGATTGTCGTGAAGGTTTTGTTGTTCTCCAGCGTGATTTACTCGAGAAATTACGGTAAATTATACATGCAAATTTACTTTTATTTAGATTTTTGTGTTTCAATCTTTGGGATAATTGTAAAAAAAAAAAAAATAAATAAATAAATAAAGTCATGAACTTTATGATAACATGAATTTCTTTTCTTGCAATTTAATACACAATCCTTTTAAATTTTACAATTTAAAACATTTAATAATATTGCTCATCATGTTTTAGGAAGATATTTTATATGGCAAAGTCTCATATGCACCAAGTGCACGGTGCAGTCACTCAACAGTTGATACTGTATACACTGAAAAGTTAGTCTCAATTACACTGAAAAATTTACATTCCATCTGCATTCCTCAATTTCAAAATTATCAAATCTTGTTTGAACAAGTTCACCGTAAAGTTGGTTCTAATAGTGTTAGTTGTGTTTTTTTTTTTTATTAATTGTTTATTTTATACACCAAATATTAATTTTGAATGATATAAGTTGTTTTATTGTATAAGATATTAATTATTGGGCAAAGTCTCATATGCACCAAATGCACGGTGCACTCACTCAACAGTTGATATTGTATACACTAAAAAGTTACTCTCAATTACACTGAAAAGTTAGTCTCAATTACATTGAAAAGTTTACATTGAAAACTGATTTTCAGTGTAAACTTTTCAGTGTTATTGAGACTAACTTTTCAGTGTGATTGAGACTAACTTTTCAGTGTATACATTATCAATTGTTGAGTGAGTGCATCATACACCAAATGTACAAGAGACTTACTCATTTTATATTTATTACTCCCTCCCTTTTTTATTAGATGTCATTTTAGTTTTTACACTTTTTTCTAAATACATGTCATTTTGATGATTTTTCATCAAACATTCCAGTTTTATCCTTGCTAATCTTCTACTTACTTTCTATTTTTCACAAATATTTCCATTTATTTCTTCCATGATTTAAGGATTTTAAGGATAGTATTGGCAAAATTTTACAACCTTAATTTGTTGTTTTATGCCAAAAAGATATTTATTAAAAGAGGGAGGGAGTAGATATTATATGGAAAAATTGCCTATTAAGCATCAATTATCTTTATTATACACGAGAGACACGAGTTAGTTAAAAAGAGTTAATTGCAAAAAAAAAAATCACGAACTTTACAGTAATAATCAATTACAACATGAACTTTTAAAGTTTGTCATTCGATGCACGAACTAATTTATTATCGCAATTCGATACATGGTGTGAATCTCCAACGATATGTACGCATACATGGCAGCCGGAGCCAACACCAAAGACGCGTCATACGCCACGTGAAGTTTCAAATCTGTAAACTTTAATTATTTTTAATATTTCAAAAAATTCTTTTATAAAATATTGCTCAAACACATTTAATAATGAATCATAAATGTTGGTGTTTTTTCTAGTTTATGTAGAAAAAATATTTTATAACATACAAATTTGTACACATATTAGAAAATAATACTCCTTCCGTCTCACTATAACTTTCTTGTTTTTTTTTTTTTGTTTTATTTAAGAAAGTGTATTGTTTATTAATATATGGTGAACCATATGTTAACTTTTATATAAAATAGTGGAGAATTGTGAAAAAGTAGAGAGGGGTTGTTTAAGAAAGTATTTATTTATTAATATATGGAGTGTTGCTTTTTACTTTTTATGAACTAGAAAACTTATAGTGGGACATCCAAAAAAGGAAAGTAGGAAACTTATAGTGGGACGGAGGGAGTAATAGTTTTACTATCTTTCACTATTATTAAACTGTGTTTGAGAAATGTTTTGAAATTAAAAAAAAAAAGTTTTTTTCTTCTACATTTGACATATGATGTAGCGTGTAACGTGTTTTTGGTGGCGGGTTCGACTGCTACGTAGTGTTAGTAACCCAAAAAATCTGCACTATGTATCAAATTGCAATAATAAATTAGTTCGTGCATCGAATTGCAAACTTTAAAAGTTCATGTTATAGTTGATAAAGACTATAAAGTTCGTGATTTTTTTTGCAATTAACTCTAGTTAAAAACTATAAGCAAATTAATTACTGGTCCTAATATTATTAGAGTATGTATAGAGTGAAATTGGTCCATACATGAATTACTGAGGGATATTAGTTGTTTTCACTAAAGAGTTTTAGTTGTTTTAACTGAAGAGTCTTAGTTTATTTTTACGGAACAATAACTCTTCAGTGTAAATAAGTAATACTCTTCAATAAAAACAACTAATATTTTTCAATGATAACAACTAATACTCTTCAATAATTCATATATAAACCACTTTTACCCTATACTTTGCCATATTATTAATCTTGAGTTTAGTACTTCATGGCATTCAATTTAGAGGTTATTTAATTTATTTTAATGGTAATACTAAATACTCCTCGGTAGAATTTTCAAATATCACTTGCACGCCATGGGAAAGGTTAATTTAGTTCATTAATTTTTAGGATAAATATCTAAGTATTTTAAATTAACACTTATATTAAAACTACTCCTACATCAATGGACGGTGGATTATAGGTCATCTAAATTAGTTGATCTTTAAGGTGAATACCAATTCCAAAAAAAGATTTCGTAATATAGTATTCCCTCCAATTCATTTTTGTTTTCCACTTTTAAAGTGGCACGAGTTTTAATAAATGAGTTGTTTATTAGTATTTGTGGGTATAAAGTTATTTTTGTGGATATAAAATAAGGATAAAAGGGTCCTTTCAACTTTTTAAGGGGTAAAATTAAATTGATATGAGTACTTTTTTTTTGCCATTTTGGGAAAGAGATTGAGAAAGTAGGAAAAAAAAAAGTTATGGTAATACGGATAATTTAAAATGAATCGGAGAGAGTATCACACAAGATCATGCACCTAGTTTCCGAATTGAATAACTTCTATGCTGTCAATATATGTGATATTTCATTTTAACGCAAAAAAAAAAAAAAAGGAAAGGCAATTAATAAATTTCCTCTACACTACAATAATTAAGTGAAAAGTACTATTTAAATTTTTTTTTGTCGAGTACGTAGCTCTTTCGATGATTAATTAACTGCGATGGGGGTATATTAATGACAAAATCTATGTCATCCTCAACTCGAAACAGAGCTTTCACATGCGTAATTTTCAACCATCTATTTACTCAAGAAACAACGAAAAATAAAAATAAAAATAAAAATAAAACGCAGCTTTTACAAATGTAATGTATATATGCTGACATGTATTCATATAAATTCAATTCAATTAATATAAGTACATTACATTACATTTTGATTAAATTATAAGTATAATATATACAAATTACAATCCATTACGGTTTTGTCAGAAATATTACACATATGCAATTGTTTTAATATTCACCTACCTTAATTGTAAAGAAAATAATTAAATAATTTAATTTTACATTTTTCTACAAGTTAAGACTTTTTGACGAGGTGAAATTATTACACTGATATTCAGTTTTCTATAGCTCGACCTCAACAAAAATATTCCTACTTGAACATAAAAATGGATAAATTATTGGGTTAATTAATTGCAAATGAAATCGCAACTTTTTCGTAAATTGCAAACAAAACCCCAACTTAACATTCGGATTCTAACGATAAGACAAATTTCAATCAACCCGAAAATAATGATATAATTATGCGTTTTCACCCGAACCAATATAAACATATTAATACAATTAATTATTCACTGTCTGGTAAGTGAAACATCATTTTCGGACAATAAAAAAGTTGTTTGTTGGTTCGAATTGCAACCAAATGTTAAGTTGGGGTTTTATTTGCAAAGATTCAAAAATTTAAATTAGATTGCAATTTGCAAAAAGATTGTGATTTTATTTACCATTAACCCTAAATTATTTATGTTAAAATCAAAACCCTTAAATAATCCAATATAAGCTATTTTTTTTTAAAATACAATATATCTGCATAATTGTAACTTAAATTTGACATAGTATACGTAGTTATACTCGAAAATTTAGAGTAGTTATATTTGGAAAGATATTTCTCAAAATATATTCTTTTAAGTGAAAATACCACAAAATACTCATTTCCTATTTTCAAAAATTTATTTTACCCACATCAACTTTAAAAAATCTTTTATACCCAATTCATATTAAATGATCAAAATACCCTTACAAAATGGGTATAAAAGAGTTAACCTTGAGTTGGGTCTCACCTCTCCTCATACCCACCCCTCCACTCCATTGTCATCACTTAAATTTTAATAAATAAATAATATAGTATCCATTCAATTAAAACTACTAATTTTTTAACATCACAATTTAAATTCAATTAAAATATTATTTCTATTTATTAATATGCACTATACATACACACAAATATACAATAAAAATATTGTAACTGATAACATGTTATTAATTAATATTGTAAATTTAGAATCTTACTGTAATATTTAGTATTTATTAAAGCTTAATTGATATAAAGTTAAGGGGGTCATTAATATGATGAGATATATACACACAAATATACAATAAAAATATTGTAACTGATAACATGTTATTAATTAATATTATAAATTTAGAGTCTTATTGTAATATTTTATATTTATTAAAGTTTAATTGATATAAAGGTAAGGTAGGTATTAAGGGGGTCATTAATATGATGAGATGATTAGATGATTAGATTATGATGTTGTGGGTCATATGGATAAAAAAGATTATTTGAAGTTGAAAATGGGTAAAAAAAATTATGTATATTTAAAGTGGGTAAAATAAATTTTTTAAAGTTGAACACATTTATATATCTCACGACATTATATATCAGCGTAAAACAGCACATTTTCCAATATAAAAATAATTGATCCAATTATAATTTATATATAATTATCTTGTGAGTGGCACAAATGTTAAGAATAATGTGGCTAATAGTGTTACGGGTCAGAAATAAAGCAGCAATGATTGGAAAGAAACAAATAGCAAATTGCATGTTTGACAAGCTAAGAACACCTTTCTTGATGTTTACAACGTTTAACGTTTTAAACATTGACTACTCATTAATCATTACTACCCTTCTACCTTTTACTATAATATATTCACATATTATTTTTTCATATACTTTTTTTTTTAAAATTTTTCTTTATATATATCACAATGTGTATCAGATAAGTATAAAAATGACACACTGTCCAGTAACGTGGAAATTTTTTATTCGATCTAATCATATATACACCGTAATGCTTAAATAGCCATGCAATCAGAGGCGGATGCAGCATAGCCAAAGGGTATGCAAGTGCATACCCTATTTTCTTGCCAAAAAGTTAGTATATATATATACACTATATAATAGTATTATTATATATAGTATTTATGTTATAATGAATTTAAAATTTTAATAAAATATTAGGTTTTATACGAAAATGGTTCATGATAAGTTTATTATGAAATTGTTTTAAAGTATTGAATATTTGATCAGGATTATAAAAAATCTCATCAGAAGTATAAAAAATTGGGATCGACAAAATCTATTAAATTACAATATAATACCAACCCCTAGTGATATTTTTTATACTTTTAAATTGTTTCATGATAAATTTACTATAAACTAATTTCATATAATACGTTGTCTTAATAAATTACTAAACTTTTAAACCGTATAAATTCGTAAATGCTGAATTGAGAATTTCTTTTTATTAATGAGTTACAATGACATTCTTAACTACTTTTAAAGTATGAAAACTCTTCGAGAACAACTGTAATATTTCTTTAGATAACAATAACATTTTTTGTTCGTAATTCTTAATATTATATGTTTTAAAATTTTAGATTGCCTATATTTTGTTTATATAATTATTTTGAGTAGTTCTTCTTTGCATTTGAGTGCATTGTATGTACTTGGATTTTGAAAAAAAAAATCTCAAGTAGAAATCAGTAATACCTCAACTGAAAAAAAAAAAAAAAAAACATACAGTTCTGCGTATTTGTGTGTGTTTTGAAAAAAATAAGATTGAAGTCAAAATTGAGCTTAAAATTCAAGTGCATGCTATGCTTGAGTGCATGCTAGAATTTGTGGATTATTTTAGCATTATCATAGTTGTGCATACCCTATTTCGCTTTTCTGGATCCGCCACTGCATGCAATTATATAAGATCAATGAATTGCAAAGTATCACTAACTAGAGAGTTCATCAAATTACGTAGAAAAAATTAACATATGTTCAATGACTTTTCTAAGACATTTACATGTATACATTAATATTAATTTGATCCATTGTCATATTTCTTGCATACAATTAAGATCGATGAATTGCAAACTATGTTGCACAGGTGCGGGTGCGGGAGTGCGGGGGCGATACGATACGGGTACGGGGATACGAATTTTCAAAAAACTTAGGGTGCGATTCGTTAAGGATACGTCTGTTTATTTATATTTTATTATATATATAATACTTAAAAAAACAAATATATTTTAAAATTTTGTAAATCGAATGTATATAATTCACATTTTATCTAACCCAAAATTTAAACATATTCAATAATTTGATATAATTAAGTAACCAAAATTAATTTAAGTTCCATTAGCCTAATATATACGTCATAACAGTGATTTCAATATAAAACAAGTGTTACACTGTCAATTTAAATTATATTATATAATAAATTTAAATTGAAATAACATATTTAATGCGTAGGATTCGCGTGGAGGATTCGAGTATCCGTTAGTGGATTCGCCACGTGGAGAATCTGATTCGCGGATTCAAGAATCTCACCCCTTTTAGGGGGCTGGTGCGAATCCGATACTGCATTGTTATATTTTTAGAAGAATCCGTGCATCATAGATTGCAAACGATCACTAAGGAGTTCATCAAATTAGGTAGAAAAAATTAACATATGTTCAATGACTTTTCTAAGATATTTACATGTATATATATTAATACTCCCCCCGTCCCCAAATTCTTTACACAGATGATTTTTTTTTCCGTGTTTTAGCGAGCAAGTTGTTTAATAGAATTTGAAATGACAAAATAATTTTTAAGGTAAGGTATGATAGATCTATCTCTCCTCTATTTAAAATAACTTCAAAATTATTTTATCATTTTAGATACTAATAAAAAACTCGCTCGCAAAAACACGGAAAAAAGTCAACTATAAAGAGTGTTTAGGGACGGAGGTAGTATTAATTTGATCCATTGTCATATTTCTTACATTCATTTGCCCGATGGGTTAGAAAATTGATATTTACAGCTTGTCAAAGTATTATATGAAAATAGTTCATAATAAGATTATTATGAAATAGTTCTAATGTATCATTAATTTTTTCAGGAATGTCGTTAATTTGGGTCAGTGGTATTATATTGTAATTATTGTAAAAAGAATTGAACTCAATTTAATAATATTTCTAATCAAATATTTAATACTTTAAAATAGTTTCATGATAAGATTATCACGAACCATTTTCATATAAAAACTACTCTTTGCAATTTGTGTTTAAAGAAAACTAACATTATACTCCCTCCGTCCCCCAAAAGTATGGACGTTTGTTTTTGCCAAGTTTTAGAAAAACGTAGATAAAATAGATAAAATAAGAATATTTTGGTGTATTACGTGATTCATTTATGAGTTAAGTTGTTGTTTGTGAGTATAAAACTGATGTCATGTGAAAATATTAAGTGACGATTGAATGGTGAAAAAAACAGAAAACCATATTTTTGGGGGACATAGGTAGTACTATATTTTTATGATTTCTTCATAATATACAAGAATAAAGAAAAAACTATCCCTTTGTACCCAGAACTAAATTGTTGTCTATATTCATTTACATAATGGCCCCTTCAAGATAACATTTTATCCCTTGCCTTCTTTCTATATAAGAATTTATGTTTTTTATTATTTGAAAAAAAAAAATTGAGACAATGCTCCAATCAATTATGTTTTGAAAGAGATCGTGTGCCCAAATATATAAATAAATTAATATATAATGTGTAAAATTGTCTCATAAAGAGCCCCTCTGATTATTATGTTATTCTAAGCTATATAATTTCAATTAATTAATAAACAATTATTATTCTTAAACAATAAAAAAATTAATATTAGTGCGCATGTGACATTCAAGCGAGCCAACATATAGAAAGAGTCGGTTTTAATGTGCATTTATTATACTAAACATATAGAGGTAAAATATGCAAATTAATATAAGTGAAAAACATGCAAACTAATATAAATGAAACGTGCAGATAATATAACTGAACGCAGACTATATTTAATTGAAAACGTAAATTAAAATGTATATATTAATATAACTGAAACGTAAGATTATACTAAACAATTGAATATAGAGGTAAAACATGCAAATTAATATAAATAAAATATGCAAACAAATATAAATGAAACGTACAAATAATATAACTGAACGCAGACTATATTTGATTGAAAACGTAAATTAAAATTTATATATTAATATAACTGAAACGTAAGATTATACTAAACAATTCAATATAGAGGTAAAACATGCAAATTAATATAAGTGAAATATGCAAACTAATATAAATGAAACGTGCAGATAATATAACTAAACGCGGACTATATATAATTGAAAACGTAAATTAAAATGTATATATTAATATAACTGAAACGTAAGATTATACTAAACAATCCAATATAGAGGTAAAACATGCAAATTAATATAAATAAAATATGCAAACAAATATAAATGAAACGTACAAATAATATAACTGAACGCAGACTATATTTGATTGAAAACGTAAATTAAAATGTATATATTAATATAACTGAAACGTAAGATTATACTAAACAATTCAATATAGAGGTAAAACATGCAAATTAATATAAGTGAAATATGCAAACTAATATAAATGAAACGTGCAGATAATATAACTAAACGCGGACTATATATAATTGAAAACGTAAATTAAAATGTATATATTAATATAACTGAAACGTAAGATTATACTAAACAATCCAATATAGAGGTAAAACATGCAAATAAATATAAGTGAAACATGCAAACTAATATAAATGAAATATGCAGATAATATAACTGAACGCAGACTATATTTAATTGAAAACGTAAATTAAAATGTATATATTAATACAACTGAAACGTAAGATTATACTAAACAATCCAATATAGAGGTAAAACATGCAAATAAATATAAGTGAAACATGCAAACTAATATAAATGAAATATGCAGATAATATAACTGAACGCAGACTATATTTAATTGAAAACGTAAATTAAAATGTATATATTAATACAACTGAAACGTAAGATTATACTAAACAATTGAATATAGAGGTAAAACATGCAAATTAATATAAATGAAATATGCAAACAAATATAAATGAAACGTGCAGATAATATAACTGAACACAGACTATATTTGATTGAAAACGTAAATTAAAATGTATATATTAATATAATTCAAACGTAAAGAGTGCATAGCGCTCGGATGCATGTGAGATATGTGTTTTTAAGAAAAGAAGGGATGGGGTACTAAAAAACAAGCTAACCCAAAAAGGGTGGTATATACGACTTTATACTAAAGCAAGGGGAAAAAAATAAAAATGGAATCGATGATATACCCAGTGGATTGCAAAAGACAAATTCAAGAATTCAATGATGTGTAGAATAGCTATGGCTCAAATAATTGATATACATATTTATAGAGAGGACTAAAAAGTACTAATAAGAAACTACAACCAATTAATGGCTATCTATCTGGCAAACCTTTTCCGATAAGAATCTATATAAATAATTTTCTGAACCCTAATAAGTAATAACTTTCATGTAACCAAGCGGTGGTCCTAACTCCTGACGGCCCATGCAATGTATATATACACATATATATGTATGTCATTAATTATTTGTTGTATATCAAGTATTTAAATAATATAAAATGAGTTGATAGAGTTATTCATAAAAAGATAATTTTTTTAATGAAAGGTTGTAACCTTTCGATTTAACGTGACTATTCGGTGAAGTGATACGTACCATTAAATGAGTAAGAATTGCAATTCAAATGCAATTCTTGAGAAAAGTTGCGACCTTTCGATGCAACTCTTGGGTAGTTATAAATATTCAATTGTGAGGTCATTTCAGTATATCGAATATTGAATCACTCAGTGGTATATCGAATCATTGAGATTGAGAATTAGAGTTTCTTAATGCACCGAAAAGTCGAGTCTCTCTCTATTCATAGTAATCGAGTCTTGTATTTTAAGTTTGTTGATACACTTGAAATTTCTGCTTCTGAAATTCATTAGAGTGTAACTATCAAATTTTCGTGAGATATGTTTTGTATCCTGGAAGGTCAATTCCTTGTGAGAATCATTTACACCGATGTGGAAGAAATTAATTGCCGACCGGATTGGTATTTTAAATCCGACTCATCCAGAATTTCACGATTGCTCAAAATTACGAAAAGTCTGCTTTATCTTTTAAAAATGATGACCATTCACAAACATCATTTATTTATACATCGTGTCATTTCATTTTGTAATATAACGTTAAACAATAAATTAAATTCCTCTAATAAAATAGAATTAATCAACATAACCTCAATTTTATCCCATTAAACATTAATCAATAAAATTTTCATTAAAATATGCCCTATGCCATATAAACAATTTAAAAAAGAGATAATTTTTTTTTTTTTTATCAGCAAAAGATGAGTTATTTTATTAACTCAAGCATAAGGAATTATAGAATATGCAATTCTTTATTATTAACTAGTACACGTGTTCTATTGAAAATGAACTGAAAACGAACAACAAATGGTATAATTAAAGTAGATTTTTTTTCCCATTTAGTAAAGTTTTTGTATTTATGTTTTGATATTTTGGGTGACGCCCATGACCCATGTAGGCTTAACTTCATATGGAAGTGGACCAAATCAAAATGTTGATTGTTTCGTTAGCTGTTGATGACTAAATATTGTAATTGTAATAACTAATATAGCATTTATAAAATCAAAAAGTGCAGGGAGGAAAGATTGACTATTGGCCCCTTGGAGCCACGTGTTGGTGAACGAATTTAATCGTAAGGATTAGTGGCTATTTTAATCCGTTTTTACGTCACCAATCAATAACGTGTGATTGATTACCACCGTAAATGGTAAATCGGGGTTTGGATTTATCGAATTTGTAAATTCGGTATTCGAAATTGGGCTTATTTCGTGTATGTGTGGGTTTGGGTGTATTTGTGTGTATTTTTAGTCTGAAATTTGAAAATTATATAAGTAAGCTGGAGAACAACTATTTATAGAGACTAGCAAGCATGAGGTGTCCAAGACTCTTGGTCTCCCTAGCTTGCATGCTTGACATGTGTCCCTTTGATCTTATCTAAGCTGAATCTTAGTTACAAAGTCTTCTTTGGTCTTATCTCGGACTCATTGTTGTTCGCCTAAGTCGGCTTGATTGATCTTGTTGATTCTCCAACTGAAAGTTGTTCGCCTCTTGAGGTTGTACTTTGGAAGTTGCTCGCCTTATGGCTTTGTTCAGCTTGACGTTGGGATCTTTGTCCTTTGTTCACTTGTACACACCTCCTTGGCTATTTGTTGTATCATGGTTTGGCCAAGTTGTTCGTCATTGATGACTTCACAGTTGGCTCATTCTTGGTCTTGGGCATGAATTCCTGTTCGCCCATTAGTTGTTCGTCGGGGAGTTGTTCGTCACTTTATACACCTCTAAAATTGGTAGATGCACCCCAACTTGATTTTCTTTGTTGATTACCCTTGATTTGAGGTTGGTTCATAATCTTTGATGTAGCTTTAATCCTTGTTCGTCATTTATTGACTTATGTTCGCCTATCAACAACACGGGACTACCGAAGTGACTTAGCTTATAGTGGTTAGAAAAAACAACTAATATTTTTCAATAAAAATAATTAGTATTTTTAATGATTCAAATATGAAGATATAAATAAAAAGTTACGTGTAGCAAAGGCGTAAAGAATGAGAAAGTCGCATGAATTGAAAGTGTGCACTGCACAACACTGCAGTGGGGTATTGTACCCACATTAAAGCGGGGGTACAACACCCCATTACAGTGTTGTGCAGTGCAAAGCAGAGTAGGGTGTACATAACCAATTGGAAGTATGGGGAAGGGTTTTTTTGGAATCTAATCCTCAACTCTTTCGGCCTCTCCCTTAACTTTGGGGATCTCTCTCTTCCTCTCTCTTTGGGTGTGTGAAAGATAATTGTGTGGTGTGGGTTTTGGTTTGTAATGTGATTGAGAAAGGGACTTCCGGGGTGTGTACAAAATAAAAAGGCTGTGCAACCTCTTTTATATAAAAATAGTTTATGATACCGAACAAAAAAAGAATATGGTTGGTTTATAATCACGAAACTGTTTTAAAGTATCGAATATTTAATTAGAAATATCGATAATTTCATTAGGTGTATCATTAATCTGAGTTCAAGAAAATTTACAACAATTACAATATAATACCACTGACCCGGATTAATAATACACCTGATGAGATTATCGATACTTCTGATCAAATATTCAATACTTTAAAACAATTTTATAATAAAAAAACTTTGCCTTTTTACATAGTCTAGGATCATCGTATAGTGTACATACTCAATTCATTATATTTTTCAACGAATATATATTTAGGGGAAATAAATCTTGCTCAGATGAGATAATCAATTGTCCAATTCATCAACTCTCTAATTTTAACTTAAAAAGTCACATATCGAAATCAATTTTAAAAAGAATTAGAGGTCACTTGGTCAGTAATTCTTCAACGATAATGAAAATAAAATAAAAAATTACTAGTATAATTATAATGGTTTACCCATTTCTGTGTCGGGCCCAGTTTACCCATATACCACTACATTATTCAAAAGACACATCTTTCTTAAAAAAAAATGTACGACTTCTTGGAATGCAAATTAATGTGGGAAAGGAGTAGCAACTACTAGTAAAATGATAATATTTTTATGTTTAGAAATTAAAATTACAAAAGATGGATTTTAGCATACCAAAACCTCCAATTGCATGAGTATTACATTGAAATCTAAGCAAATATAACTGCAAAATATACGAAACAAACCATACAACAAGCTGGTCCTACACATAAACACGAAAAATGGAAAAAGAAAGCAGTGATTCAGAAACAATACACGGTTAACCGGCTAGGATAAAACTCGGCAGCGTCAAGAAATAGCTAGCTCGCAAAAACAACCTCATCTATAAAGCTTCAAGCCTGTAATAAAATGCAGCAGATTCAGATATCAACCAAAGTAAAATGAATACATAACACTAATACAGAAACGATTTTAAATTATTGCATGAATGTATAGATAGGGAGTACTTGCCTTGTTAGCAATGTTGTTGGAGAGCCAATCCAGCCCCTCGTAAAGCCCCTCGCCAGAGGTGGCACAGGTGCTCTGGATGTACCTGGAAGAAAGGGAAACACGGTAAGAAAAAAACATACGATCTAATAAGCAGGCAGATAGACGAACTAGTGATTCTAGTAAGTAAAGAATTGTACCAGTGGCGCTGCCTGAGCGAGTGTAGGCCAAGCTTGTCGGTTATTTCAGCAGCATTCATTGCATTAGGAAGATCTTGTTTGTTTGCAAATACAAGTAATACTGCATCTCTCAGCTCGTCCTGAAATTATCATCCCAAAGTTCAAGCCAATATACCAATCCATGCGTAGTATTTGCTATCTTATATACAAATTTAATGAAATTTGAGATTGAACAGAGAAAAGAATAAGTTGAATATGCCCAAAGATGATGATTTTGGTATATCTATCGATTAGCCTTATGATATGATATAATATTTTAAAGTTTTACAAGGTGGTGTGATATGAATAAGAGATGAAATGTATTATCACCTCATTCAACATCCTATGCAATTCATCCCTTGCCTCGACAACACGGTCCCTATCATTACTATCCACCACGAATATGAGACCCTGAGTGTTTTGGAAGTAGTGCCTCCACAACGGACGAATCTGCAAAAGTAAATAAATATATAATTCTCTGTAGCACCTATTTAGATGATCAATACTAAGAAGGGAAGCTAAACTGATGAAAAGCAAAAGTCCCCACCTTGTCCTGACCCCCGACATCCCAAACAGTGAAGCTGATGTTCTTGTATTCAACAGTCTCCACGTTGAAGCCTGATGATCAATAGTCAGCCCAAGTTAAGAAATAAAACTGGGAAGCAGTTCAACTATACAAAACACAAAATACTAATAAATTTGCAGAATATCAAAACACAATTCCAAAGTTAAGAGGCCGTACCAATGGTAGGAATAGTAGTGACAATCTCTCCAAGCTTGAGCTTGTACAAAATGGTGGTCTTACCAGCAGCATCGAGACCAACCATCAAAATACGCATCTCCTTCTTTGCAAAAAGTCGACTGAAAAGCTTCGTGAACGTCAACCCCATTTTCTTTGTTGCTTTAGATCTCTGTATACAATCATAACACCAGTTACTTCATATAAAAACTTATTTTTATAGGAAACAGAGAATTTTACTAATTTGAGAAAAATATAAAGCGAGAAATGATATCCACACTAAAGGCACAGTTTCAGATCTCCAACAACATCATTCGACCAAAAGTTCACAGTTTTGAAAATCCAGAGAACTACTCTAATTTTTAATCCCACACATCATCCATTGTTCCTCAATATCTTCAAAAGATTTTTTATTTCATTACAGACGCACTGGCTGAAACAAAGAATGACAAATGGTCCTCCACAGTAACTGCTCTGTTTTACTAGACAATCAAAGATCTGAGTTTGGAGTAGTCCAAGAGAGGGTCAACTAATTCACCACCTTGGTCCCAATATAATATGTAAAAAGGGACAATGAGTGAATGCATGGTTGTGGTCCAGAGATTTTTTTTTTTTTTTTTAATCATGTATGAATGTTTCCTCTTAACAACATCACATATAGGTAGTTTCCAGAGAACCAACAGCCATGTAAAAAGTTGTGAACCTATAAAGGTAATGAGTTATGGGCCTACCAAATCAGATTCAGGAATGGGAAAGCCTCACAAGGGAAAAAAACCAAAGCCTCTAAAACCCAACTTCAACCAATCTCACCGCATCTATACTATCTGGCACGTCACCAGGTTCCTCTAATTTGAAATCTCTAAGGTCACGTTGAAGTAGCACTATTCATATAGTATAAGGTAAACCCATGAAAACATATACTTCTTCAGAATAAAACAAGCATGTAATTGCAATATGCTCATTGTGTGCCTTTTTATGAGCCCTTGTCATATGTAAATCAAGAATGTAATGTGTAATAATATTATGTATACAAACGATACAGATAACGAAGCAAATTGTTCAACTCTCATAATATGTGGCCATCGGTAATCTTTTCAAACATACTCCCATTGGACCAAATTAAGGCCACATGCAATAATTTTTCAAGTTCTATAACATTTACCAATTGATCACAAAAAGTATACACAAATAAGTTGAATTATCCAATATGCATATGTTATTCTAAATGCAGGTGCCAAGATCACCCATGGTAATATGCTCTTAGGAACAAGCATCTAAAATGCGTCATATCTACACTTGGAACCAAAAATCAACTTTACCACAAAAATGTACTAGATCAAATGGATCTATGGATAAAATCATACATAGATTCAAATACAACCATAAAAGAAAAAAAAAAATCGACATAAATTTCCCCATACATAGATCGGATCTCTAGCAAAAGAAAAAAACAATGCCAGAAAAACCACAATCTGTCATCCTTAAGTTGGCCGCATATAACAAAATCCCAAATTGAAATCATCTTCGCATAAATCAACAAGGAAACATAACAAATCTCATTCACCACAGAAAGAAATGCAACATAAAGCAAATCAAAATCCACCAAATAACTCAATCTCACGAAATGCTTTTTTCCTTGCATCAATTAACAAAATACTTGAATCGTAGGAAAAATGAATAAAATCGCACAATTCGATCAGAATCAAATCCTCATATACATGTGTAGATACAAAATTGATACACGACCGAAGTAATCGCATACCTCAGAACGACAGATTTGGCAAAATTCTAGAGAGAGAGAGAGAGAGAGAGAGTATCTTTCCGGAGAGAGAAATATCGGACCGAGATGCCGGAGAACAACGCGAGAGGCAAAATAACTATTTTTCTCAGAGGAGAATTGAGAATTGTCAACCAACGGATATTTATATTGATGCCCTCTGAGGTCTTTTTTGTTATACCGATAATGCCATTAATCATTCCCTTAAATAACGTCATTGCCCCTTATTGAGAAATGACAACTCATCCACCGTTGGATCATTATTTAGGTGAAGATTTTTACTGACCGTCGGATTGCTTATTGTTGGACTGGCACCTGCTCATTTCCATTGTTTTAAACTTGCAAAATGTACGTGTGAGAATCAAATCAAGCTATTTGATGTTCGATTCAAGATCGTTTAATAAAAACTTGTTTGAGCTTGGTTTGAAATACAAATCAAACAAGTTTGAACATAATTTAATGTTCAGAATAGTCTAAAACTCGACTTGAACTAACTAAAAAAAGATAAAACATGTGTAAAAATGTCAAACTACTCGAGCTCGACTAGTGTTCGGCTCAGTTAAAGCTTGTTCGAATTCGACCCAATTAATTATTAAACAAACTCAAACATTAATTCAAAGTTCGATAACTTTTCAAATAAATTTGAACATCAGTGTGTTTGACTCGGCTCGATTCATTCACAGCCTTAGTAAAATGTAACTGAAGTAAGAAAAACCGATTGTTACAAATATATATATGTGTTTATAATAAAAAAAAAAGTGAAATAGGAAATTAATATATACGTGGAGAAAAATTGAACTTTGAATATTTTTAAAAAAAATCGATGAATTTTTTTTTTTCCTTTTCATTAATGTAAAGATTTTGTATTTAATGTCGAGCCGAGTCAAACACACTGGTGTTCAAACTTGTGAAAAGTTATCGAGCTTTAATAATCATATTTGAGCTTCTTTGATAATTAATCGAGTCGAGTTCGAACGAGTTTTAATCGAGCCGAACACGAGTCGAGCTCGAGTAATTTGATATTTTTACACAGGTTTTATCTTTTATAGTTATCGAGTTCAAGTTCGAGCCGAACGTTGGACTATTTCGAACATAAATTTATATCCAAGCTTGTTTGATTTCTATTTCGAACCGAGTTCAAACGAGTTTTTACCGAACAATCTCGAATCAGCCCTAATAATTAGGAGACAGAATAGAAAGTCTATTAAGATGCAATATGCAATCAACTTTTTTAAACTGAAATCACTTTCAGATTCAGAAGAAGAAACAACATAGTAAAAAAAAACATACAGGACTTGTATAGAAAGAAAGATCATAACAAAAACAGCAAATTAATACAACCTCTCTGGAGGATTGAGGAACTTAAAATGCCCCAGTTTGTTTGTGATTCAAATACAAAACTTTATTTTCCATCCCTCCATTATTTCTCAACTTGGATACAAAACATCGATCGATCATGGAAGGCGTGGAAATCTGGAGAAATCGGGTTTTCTGCGTTCTAAGTAGGCGTTCTTCCCCTCGCTACCTTCCTCCGTCCCGTAGAACAAAAGAGTCGCGTCCCCACCAATTTGCTGAATACAACAAACGTCGCGATTTTAAACGCAGAATTGTATGAAATTCGAGACAGCCAATATTCAAGATAGTCAACTATGGGTATTACCTGAAGTCCGGAATGACCATCATCAGCTGCGTTGATAGCGGATTTACATAGACGAATCGCCATTGGACTGTTGCTCAGAATCTCTCTACACCATTTGAGTGTCTCTTCTTCAAGCTTTTCCAGCTGATACAAACCAAACCAAACACTTATTAGGTTAAGTTTGGGATTTTTCACTTCTCTAAGATGTTCTTTGTCCAATCAACATATTCTCACCGGAACAACAGTATTAACAAGTCCCATTTTCTCTGCTTCATGAGCATTGTAAAACCTCGCCATAAACCACATTTCTCGTGCTTTTTTCGGACCAACCTAGACACTCATGACATGTTAACATCCACTTTCAAGATTGCCAAGAAAAGATCACGATAAGTGTTCAAACGCTTACCAAACGAGACATCACAGAAGCCCCGTAACCAGCATCAAAGCTTCCAACCTACAGGACAAATTTTCAAGAATTTCTCCAACTTTACATGATCAAGAAAGACTCATTCAACACGATTATATTACCTTCGGCCCCGTTTGACCGAAAACAGCATTATCAGCAGCAATTGTTAGATCACAAACCATATGGAGCACATGCCCACCCCCTACAGCATAACCTGCAACCTTTTTATTTTGTAGGAGAAACAAACATAAATTAATGTCAATAATGTCACAGTTCCAACATTCTGCAACTAACTACAGACAAACAAAGCTTACCATTGCAATCACTGGCTTGGGAAGGCGACGGATTTGCACCTGCATTAAAAACAATTAATTAATCGGACGCCTTTAAGGCGAAACATTTTCGCTCATGATCAAGACTAAGAAAGATTAATACTAATCAAGATTGGTAGCTATGGTGTTGGAGATGAAATGTACCTGAAGATCTAAGACGTTGAGACGGCCAAAGTTATCATAATCGACGTAACCTTCCTTGCCTCTAAGTGATTGATCACCTCCACTGCAAAATGCCAAACTCCCCTGCACCATAGCATTATACACCTTATGTCACATGAGAAGTAAACTAGTTCCTATGATTAGTACTTTTATTGAATATGGCACACACTATAACAGCTTGAATGGCTTTTTTGCCCGGAGAAAACATGCAAAACTAACAAGATTAAAAATATTACCAAATATACCTCAATATTTTTTTTTGGAGGATGAATAAACAGCATAAAGAACAATTCTAAAATATTTTGAGTTCAACATAGTCTTTAACTTATACTCCTCTGTCTCAGTTTTGTTTTTCCATTTGCAAAAGAGTCCGTCCCAATTTTATTTTTCTATAGACAAAATAGAAATAAAGTGCATTTACTTTTTTAAACTTCACCCCTACAATTCAACTACTTTATTCACAATTCAACATTCACAAGACTACTTTATTCATTTAAATACTACTCCCTCCGTCCCAAACTTAAGTTCCCCTTTGTCAAAAAGGTTCGTCTCATACTCATTTGCTACATCTACTTTTGGCAAAAAAGTAACAATACTTTTTAATATTATATTCTCCATATACTAATAACCAAAACATCTACTTTATCATTTTATCAATTTATCATCACTTTATCACTTTAAATACTAATAAACAATTATTTTCTTAATAATCGTGCAAACAGTAAACGAGAACTTAAGTTTGGGACGGAGGAAGTACAATTTAACTCTCGCATTAAACTTCGTGTAAAATCAAATGAGAAAATAAAATTGGAACAGAGGGAGTACAATCGAAAAGTATAACTTGGTTGGCTATCTTCAATAACATATACTCCCTCGTATTTAGTTTAAATGTCGTTTTGGCTATTTACTTCAATTGTAATTTAAATATCTTCACGCTTTTCCATGTTACCCACTCCTATTCAAGATGAGTGATATTTTAGGGTAGAATTTTTGTTACAAAATATTTGATGTTTTACATATTTTTCCCGTTATTTCTCAATTATACCCTTATATCAATCCCCTAAATAAATCACTTATATTTAAACTTACCTTTAATAATAAATTCTATATAGACCATGAGGGTATATTAGTTAATATACATTATTTTTTTTATTTTAACAATAAATGCTAAAATATTAGTATTCATTTTGATGGAAAAATTAATTACTGTCCCCTCAATTTACTCTTAAAATTATTAAAAATGACTTAAATAATACTCCTCAAAGCAATTAAGTAAGAGTAAAATAGGAAGTCAATAATTTTCTTAATAATAAATGCATATATGAATATCTATCCTTTGTGATCAATTAAAATTTAGTCCCATAAGAATCGTCAAAATTAAGTTCAATATTTTAAACTACATTAATTACCTTCCCAGTGAAAATGATAACTCCGATTGAGTTATCGTCTCTAGCATCGTTAAAAGCACGCATGAGCTCCTTCACCGTCAGTGGCCGGAACGCATTTCTCTTCTCCGGCCGATTAATCGTAATCTACATCCACCAAAATCACAATCAAACAAAAAAATAGCTAAAACAAAAACAAAAAATTAAATAATTTCAAATTAAACCTTAGCAATGCCTTCTCCGACGGCTTTTTCATAGATAATGTCGACGAACTCCTTGCCGGATTCATCCACCGCCGGCTTCCACTCCGGTATGTGCGACGGAACCTGGCCGTGGACTCGATGGTACGTATCGTCGAATTTCGCGCTGCAATTCGACAAATCGATGTCGCTGTTGGCGTGATTTTGAGGCGGAATTAGGTGCCGGGAAAGAGACGCCATTCTTCTGGTGATCGTTTCGGCGTCTTTTCCGTTCATCGCCGCCATTGATTGGGGAAATTTGAAATTTGGAGGAATTTGTAATTGTGGGAAGAAATGGTTATAGTGTGAGGGGGACTTGGTTGACAGTTAAGTTGCTTTGAGGAGGGGATATATAGGGTGGAGGAGATAAGATAGGCCTAGGATTATAGTTTTATTTGTTTTATGGGTGAGGGATTTCCTATTTTGCCCTTGCTAAATGTTGACCTTTTGCATATGGTTTAGAGGGTGTTTAGTTAAGCTTATTTGAAACATCTTATAAACTCTTGTTTTAAGTAGTTTATAAGTTGTTAAGTGTTTGACTAATACAACTTATAAGATTTATGATAATTTATAACAAATATTTTTTAAATTTATAAAAATAGTTTTTTTTTTTTCTATTTTTTATCTTGAGGTAGAGTGGGTAGGGGTTGGGGAGGGGTGGGATGGTTGGGGTGGAGGTGGTTAGAAAAAAAAGTTGGGAAATATAAACTCTTGTTTTAAGTAGTTTATAAGTTGTTAAAGTGTTTGACTAATACAACTTATAAGATTTATGATAATTTATAACAAATATTTTTTAAATTTATAAAAATAGTTTTTTTTTTTTCTATTTTTTATCTTGAGGTAAAGTGGGTAGGGGTTGGGGAGGGGTGGGATGGTTGGGGTGGAGGTGGTTAGAAAAAAAAGTTGGGAAATCCCAACTTATCTTTTTACAGCTTATAAGATGTTAGGAGCTTATTTTATGATCTTATAAGCTGTTAAGCATCTTATTTTGCCAAACAAATTGATAGTACTTATAAGCTCTTAAACAGCTTATAAGATATTTTAAGGAGCTTATAAGCTCAGCCAAACACCCTCTTAGTTGATAATTTGATGGGCGCACGCTCTCATATGCACCTGGTGCACGGTATACTAATCAACAATTGAGATTATTTATATTAAAAAGTATAGGCTGATTACATCGAAAAATGTGGTAAAATTACACTGAAAAGTTCACATTGAAGGTAGATTTTCGGTGTAATCTAATCACATTTTTCAGCGTAAATAATCTCAACTGTTGAATGAGAGCATCATACACAAAGTGCACAAGAGAGTTACTAAATTTGATATAATTGTTAGTTTGGCCTCGGCATCGATCATGTATTCATGTTAATTTACCATGAAAAGATTAGGAAAAAACTTGTGAGACGGACTCAAATATGAGACAAGTTCTCATTATATATATTATATATGATTCGTGGATTTTTAATTTTACCCGAATTATATTTGTAAAGAGTATGTATAGAGTGAAATTGGTTTATGTATGAATCACTAAAAGGTATTAGTTGTTTTTATTAAAAAGTATTAGTTGTTTTTACTGAAGAGTATTACTGGTTTACACTGAAGAGTCTTAGTTCATTTTCACTGAACAACTAAGACTTTTTAGTGTAAACCAGTAATATTCTTCAGTAAATACAACTAATACTCTTCAATGAAAACAACTAATACCCTTCAGTGATTTATGTATAAACCAGTTTCACTCTATACTTTGTCATTTGTAAAATACATATGTATGAGATTGTCCCACACAAGACTCTATATTTTTATTGTAAAGATAAAAGATTATTATTCTAAAAACAAAAATTAAACAAGAACAAGTTTGGTATGACACTGTCTTATCAATAAGACGTACTAATATTTTAACAATTTTTTATAATATTTTTAGCTTTGAATATTAACACAAATAAGTAAGAATTAGGTCTTGAAAGTTAAATAAATAAATAAATTTCCCGCCTTTTTTTTCTATAGAAGTTAATAGCTATATGTAATTTATTTGCATAATTATAAACCATCTATGTTTGTGTTTGTTAATATCTAAGGCCCTGCTCTAATTAATTATATATATACTAAAAAATAAATTTAATTTAATCATCATTAATTATTATTCTTTTAGTTGGAGAAGGCATGGATACTGCTATTTGTAGGTGTATAAGTGTACTTAGGTAAATACTACCATGAATTTATTTAAAATTTCTTGCAACTTTTTCTAATTGAGTAGGTTTTATATGAAACCGCTTCATAATAAGTTTAACATGAAATAATTTAAGAGTATCATTAATTTCATCAGGAGAGTTCAAAAAAATTTAAAACAATTTTCTTGAACTCAAACTAATGATACCCCTGATAAGATTAATGATACTCCCGATGAAATTAACGATACTTTAAAATTATTTTATGATAAATTTATCATGAACTATTTTCATATAATACTTTGCCTTTCTAATTTGCTTGATTCACACGGTGCAAAAAACGTTGACTTTCTGTTTCATAAGTTTCATAGTTGTCCTCTTTCATGCGTCAAATAAATGACTTGACGACTTTATTCTTCCTTGTGACATGAAAGGTACCAAAAAGGTCTAGCTTTAATGTGATTAATTTTAGCCAACTTGTATTATTTTTTGAGTATCATTATGCATGAGTATTTAATTGGGTTGAGTAATTAAATTTTAAATTTATATATTTTATCTATTCAAATTATATTGTAGTTTTTCTGTAAAATATGTTCATTTCATGTCATGCAATATCTTTCTAAAAGATTGAGTTTCTATAAAAATTACAAAGTAGTTATAGAGGACATATTTCAATTTCATCCATTGTTAATTATTTACGATTATAATCAAATATTTATGCATATAAATTATCACTTTTTTTTTAATGTTAGGATAGGATACCTAATTGTATTATTTTAATTCAGTAATTTTTGTTAGATTTGAATAATCGGTATGAGAAAATCTTAGATGATGACCAACTAGCTCTAGCTGCCCAACCCTATTTCAACCCGAACATTTATTTTTGGCCCAGGTTATATGCACTAGCCTCTAAGTTAAAGACACTACCCGGATGAATACACAACTTTTTGTTCGGAATTTTTTTTTGAATTTTTTTCATTTTTTCGAACATTTTTTCCTAACATAATGAAATTTATAATATTTCAAAAAAAAATCGAATTTTTTGTTTATTTTCAGAATTTTTTTCCGAAAATGTTGCAAATTTTTGGAAAAATAAATAGTGTATTTATCCAGGTAGTGTATTTAACACAAAGGCTGTGACTAGGCTTAAAAAGATCAAGCAATTATCAAATTTAGTCTGGGTGTATTGTCAATATATTAAATATGCCCTAGCCATTTTGAAAACTTCTTTTTTAGCCATTTTGGACTTAAAAAGTCCATAATGCCCTTTAAACTTAAAATTTTAATTTCCAAGTCTATGCTGCCCGAAATCAATTTGGCTGCCCGAATCCATTTCATCTCCTCAACTCTGTTTGGGTTTCTTATTAGTATTTCTCAAATTTGTTCTTGCCCTAGCTAGCTTCTTTGCTGACTCTTTCACGGCCGCCGCCACCGCTACCACCGTTTTACCTTTCAGTTGATTTCTTAGAAATTTCCCATCTTCTGTAAATGAAAACGCCGAAGAAATCGAAGAACAAGAGGAGAAATACATAGTCGAGTTGCTTTAAAAAAAACAAATGCAGAACCCCTTTCTCCAAAAGACTCAATTTTTCCTTCTCGCGCGTCACCATTAGCCCTACTCTCGTCCCCGCCACTTAATAGTTCTCCTGATACGGGTCATATGACGCTTGATTTCCTTAAATGGGCCAAGTCGAGGCCTGATTTCCAGCCCAGTGATAAGGTATTTTCCTATTTTGTTAATTATTTTGGCAGAATGAAAAACTTTAAAGCTGCCCATGAAGTTCTTGTCGATGGTCATGGATTAACTAGGGTCAAATTTTTAGAGGCTCTATAGCTTGGTTCGTGCAGAAATGAAATATTTGATATTGTTTCCATATTTCTCAGCTGATATTCTGCACAATACTTTCCATATTTTTATTCTTGATTTGGTGTAATTGATTGTATTAGCTTATTTTTAGCATAGATTGATAGAGGATCTGTATACTTGGTAAAAAAATCCCTCTATATGTATATGTATGCTGTGGTTGGAAACTTGATAATTGATAAGTACTGCAAATTCAGAAGAATTGACGCAGCCCAACAAGTGTTCGACAAAATGCCTGTTAGAGGTCTGGTTACATGGAATTCCATCATAGCAGGGTACGCCAATTTTGAAGATTTGGGCAAGAAGTCACTGAATTTTCTCCGAGAGATGCAGGAGCATGGGGAAACGCCAAATGACTTACATTCTCGAGCATTTTAAAGGCGTGCCTATTTCTTGGAGCTATATGAGCGTGCCGATTTCATGGCTTTCTGATCAGGAAAGGATACTCCATTTCAGCCCACACAGTTCTTGATGGTGCCCTTATTGATCCTTATGCTCAATGTGGGTACTTGTCGAAGCACGATAAGTATTCGGTAAAATGGAAGCGAAAACTATGATTTCGTGGGGTGCCCTTATCTTGGGTTATGCTCGAAAATGAGATATATTGGCAGCCATGGACCTGTTCAGACAGCTTATATGGAGCAACATTTGTCTCGAGAGTGTAGTCCTTTCGAGCATTATTTGTTTGTTTGCAAATTGTTTCATGCTAGAGCTGGGAAAGCAAATGCATTGCTACGCAGTCAAAGTCCCGTCTAATTTAGACTGCTCAGTAGTTAATGCGAGTCTTGATATGTATATAGAGTGTCGATTAACAGAGGAGGCTGACAAGCTTTTCTGTAAAATGCCAGATAAAGATGTACTCTCTTACACTATTATGATCAAAGAAGCAGTTCAGCTCTTCAAGAAAATGCAGGCAGAGAAAATCGAGTTTGGTCTTATGACGTATTTGGCAGTACTCTCAGCTTGCAGTCAATCTTGGCTCGTGGAAGAGAGCCAAAAGTGCTTAACTTTTACAACGAGCAAAAGTTGAAACCTAGAGTCGAGCATTATACTTGTATGGTTGATGTGCTTGGTCAAGCTGGACATTTAAAAGAAGCTAAGGACCTCATTGAGAAGATGCCGTTGAAACCCAATGTTAAAATATGGCAAAATTTATTTAATACTTGTAGGACACATGGAAACATCGAAAATGGGGAGAGAAGTGGGAGAAATTGTGTTGAAAATGGGTGGTGATAGTCTCTTGAATTGCGCCTTGACAACGAACTTGTTTGCAGGTGCCGAGCTTTGGAAAGAGCGTAACAAGATGATAAAAATTGTGAAAGAAAGAGGCTTAGTTAAAGCTGGTAGAGATTGATGAAATTCTGAAACAGATGGTGCAGAGAATAAAAACATAGAAGAGTCTTTCAATTCGTTTGTAGGGTCTGGTAGAGTTGGTTCAAGTTATGCCCAAGATCTCAAGATACTGTTTTCTGGTTAGAAATGATCCCAGGTTTCCATTTTGATACATTAATTTATAAAAATTATTTAGCTATGATTAGACAAATTCTGGTCAATATGATCAAAATTAGTTGCATCATCTAAAACTAACACAATTTGGGTGATGAATAGTATCTAGTTTGCACATGAAACAAGCAGTTGAGTTTTGCTATATTAGATGTAAAATTGGTAGAATCATCTATTGGTGCTTTATGATTAATTTTACGATTCTCATTTTAACAATTTGAAAAGTTACTATTTTTATTTTGTCAGTCCAAAAAATTACATTTTATCGAAAAAATAATTTTCCAGTAAAAATCCTATGAAAAATAAAATGCAATTAACCCATGCAGTATACATCATTTTAATAAAAGTATCAACACAATTATATATATATATATATATATATATATATATATATTGAAGAATAAAATTAGTTAAAAGGTAAGGAGTGAAGAAAGAAATAACCATAGAGCCACAAGTGGAAAGATCAAGATAGAAGGATTGAAGAAAAGGCTTGCAATGGGGATGATTAGGGCTCCACCTATAAATCATGAATTCCTTCTTCAGATTTTTACCACCTATAAATCCTGAATTCCTTCTTCAGATTCTTACCACCTTTAGCTTTGAGAGTCATTCTTACTGGTAAAATGAGCTCCATTTAGAGGGGTGTATTGGTTATAGAGTCTGTAGGACTTTTTTAGACTTTTAAAGTCTGGGGGTATTCAATCTAGATTTTCAAAAGTCTTTAAAAATCCTGAGGTATTCAATACGGATTTTAAAAAGTCTTAAAAAATCTTCAGGTATTTTTAAAAAAATTATATACAAGTGTGACTCATATATATTTACACCAATGGTTCCAGCGCCGGAGTCTATGTAAATCCATGTAAATCAATAAAAAAAAATGTATTCCACAATCCTGTAAAGTCTATGAAAATTCAAATAAATCAATAAAAAAAGTCAGTCAAACTCTGCATGGAGTCTATAGATTTTCTAAATCCACATACTTTTTAAAGTCCAAAAAAACCTGATAGAATTCCAATTGAATACACCCCTCTTAATATTCAAGTCATCTTTCCAAATAAAAGTTGTATGAGATTAACCTATGGGGTATTGCCTATCGTGTAGTGTTTTTGGCTTGAACCACATATCATTTAATCTTGAGAACCCTTATCCACTTATCCCCAAGTGTAATCACACGTTCCACCCTATTCCACATGTACTCCACGTCTAAACCCTTCGTTCCACCAATATATTCAAAAAAAAAATTTGGGATAATAGATTTTGTGTGTGGAAACAAGATTTTTTTTTATAGTGGTGTAATACAGTTTTTAGATGTGGAATACGTATAGAATTAGGTGGAACGTGCGATTACAATTGGAGATAGGTGGAAAAGTGGTGGGTTGTCGTCGACACACCAAATTAGTATTAATTACCTCGATTAATCCACTAGTATAGTAGTTGTTAGGATAAAAATTTGTTAGTTTTGATGAGTTAAAACAAACCAGAAGATGTAATAGGACCATCTGGACCTGTTAGCCAGATGAGGTTTAGTTAGGACTTAGTCTAGGGGGAATTGCCAGACCAGAAGACCTCACCAGAAGAGTCACCAGAGGACTTCATCAGAGGACTTCTCCAGAAGAGATCAGACCAGGGGCAGATGACCTTCCCCAGACCAGACTAGTCTGGTGGAACAAAAGATGCTCAGTTTGATCCCCTTATTCTACTGAGTATTCTGGTTGTTCACCAGATAAGGACCAGAAGACACCGAGGTTGCCTGGTGTCTGGTCCTGCCTTCTCTGGAGAGAATCAGAGTTAGGCAATTGGAAGCATTGACCGTTGGTGATTCAAATCAAGTCAAACAAGATTGGATTAAGAAGATATGAAGACAATCATTCAAGATCTCACCAACCCAATCAATCAATTAGGGAATTGATTGATTGAAGCTTCCATATATAGAGGATCTGATTGGATTAGCCTCCCAACGGCTATGTCCCTAATCCCCTCTATATATACTTGAGTGCAGATCAAGAAAAAGCCCTAGAATCATTCACGCGCATATAGCCATACTAAGCTTTTGATCACTACGCATATTGCACTCACACTTTGTTCTTAATTACTTATCTACTCGTAAGGAGTTAATACACTCAACCTGTTCATCTTGTTAAGAAAAGGTTGGAGTGAGTTTATCTTTAGATCGAAGTTAGATCTAAAGAGTTTGTAAGAAGGTGCTGGTACTTCAGAAATTCCAGTGAGTAAGTTTGTGAGTTGGTTGTTAGTGAGACCCCTTGGTGATAAGGGAGAGTGGACGTAGGATATTTATCCGAACCACTATATATCTTGTGTCTTTTATCGCTTTAATTTTTAAATATTGTTTTATTGATTTCTTATAAAAGATTTTGGAAAGACATTATTACATAAGCTTCCGCAATTAATCTATCGAGTGGGACCAACAAGTGGTATCAGAGCAGTGTGTCCACGTCCACTGTTTTGAAAAGCTTTTGGTGGTCACCGGGCAGATCCATTGCTCTTTTGTGCTATTTATTCAAGCTCTTGTTATTTCCCTAAACTTCTTTTCAATATGTCTTCAAAATCTTCTTATAAGAGTCGCAAACTGCCAGAATTCTCGTTCGAGGATTATAGCCACTGGAGCTTCATGATGAGTAATCATCTCGGAGCTATTCACCACCGCATGTTAGATGTGGTTGAAAGTGGCCCCATCAAATTTTACTGGACTCCTATTGATAGTGGCAGGTCTGAGTCCAGAGAAGAAACTAGCGACGCTGCAGAGGATAGAGTTCCCAGACAACGAATCCTCAAAAAGAAAGACGAACTTGACAACGATGAGAGAAAGCTACATAATCTGGACCAGGTGGCGAGGACTGAGATTATCAACACTCTTACTAAAGAAGTAATTGAAAAGGTCAGGACGTGCACCACTGCAAAAGAGATGTGGGACAAGTTAGCTCTGCTCTGTGAAGGAACAGAGAAGATTAAAGATAACAAGCTCCAAGCTGTTCAACACTCTTTTGACACATTCAAGATGAAACCAGACGAGACCATTGACCAGCTGGACATGCGTCTCACGAATCTCTTGAACAAGGCTAGTGCCTTAGGTAAGACCTATTCTGAAAAAGAGATTAATAGTAAAATATTACGTTCACTAACAAGCAGGTGGAGAATTAAAGTCACTGTGATCAAGGACAACAAGGATCTCAACACTCTGGATCACCATCTTCTGTTGTCTGATCTCAAGGCTTACGAATATGATCTTCAAGAGGAGGATCAAACAGAAGAGGTTTCCTCTTCTGGCCAGAAAGGAGTTGCATTCTCTTCAACTCTCAAATCTGATGCCATGCCAAAGGAGTCCACTGCAGATGACTTGAGCCTCAAGGAGCAGGTAGCACTTCTAACTCATAAATTAGACAAAATGAGTTCAAAATATGGCAGGTACAAAAGGCATTGGAAGGAGTCTACCAGAAACAGGAAGAGTTCTTTCAAGCCTGCAGAGAAGGAGAAGACATCTGGAGACTCAAGGGAGACCAGATTCAGAACTCCAGAGAGGAGGAGAGATGACAATCCTGGCAGCTCTGGGAGATCAGATCATCAGAGGAGGGATGGTAGCTCTGGCAGACCTGACTACCAGAGGAGAGAAAGTAGCCCTGCCAGGTCAGACTACAACCAGAGGAGGAGAGAGCCAAGTCCTAGTCCCAGAGGAGACAATGCCTGCTACACATGCAACAAGACTGGTCACTACAGTTATGATTGTCCTCAGCTTACTCCTAGGGAAAGAGAAGAGAAAAGAATCAAGAGAGATAGGAGATATGCAGATAAGAGAGCACTGCTGGCAGAAGCAGAGGAGGAGGATACTAGTTCCAGTTCTTCCTCTTCTGACTTTGGATCAGATGATGATGTGTGTCTCATGGCAGACATCACTGAGGTAAATGAAACTACTCTTGTTTTATCTAATTCCAAATGTACTGAATCCTCTAATTCATCTGGTAACTCCAGAGAGTCTGATATGCAACAAATGCTATCAGATCTCCAAAATTGTGTCCAACTCTGTCAAAAACTTGAGAAAGAGAATGGTAGGCTCAGAGCAGAAGTTCAATCTCTCTCTCATGAGCACAAATCCACCAGAGAACTCATGAAAGATCATTCCAAAGAAGTATCTGCACTTCAGGATAAGATCACAGAAAGAGATACTCTGGTAGATCAACTCATGAAAGAAAGGAATTCTCAAGAGGATGAGATCACTGAACTCAGAGCCAAATACCAAACTCTTATCAAGGGAAAACAAGTTGTCCACAACATAGAGGAGATACCTATGCCCAGAGAAGCTCCTAAGATACCATCTGTTGTATCTATCATATCAGAGTCTTCTCAGCGCATTTGTGATAAGAGTGGTTTAGGATATTCTGGAATTACCACTAAAACTCACAAGTACTTTTATAACAAAGACAAGTCTGTAAGGGCTGGTAAAGTGGTAGAAATCTGGAATGATAAAGACTTAACTGGTAATGGTTACAAGGTGGTTCACAATCCTGATTGGAAAAGGAATCACTCTGTTAATCACTTAACTAATGGTCCAGAAGAGGTGACTACTCTGGAAGAGAAGATGCTTGAGAATAAGTGTCAAAAAGGGGAACCATTAAAGATTAATGGTTCTGTGAACAATGAGTCCCAAGGAGTAGGAATTACTCAAATTGAAGGACCCCAGAGGAATCCTCAAAGGGAACCTAAACAGATTAGGGGACCTCAAAGGAAACACTCAAAAAGGGGGAATACCAATCAGAGTAATAACTACCAGAGAAGGAACAATGTTCAACAGAACCAGGTACCCCAAAGACAATTTTCTCAGAAAAATCAATTCCAGAATAGGTATACTCAAAGGAACTATAATCACCAGAACAGGTCTAATTATCAGAACCAGAGGAGGTCTTCCAGACCCATCTATAGAAAACCAACTGATCTGGGAAGTTATGACACCAGAGATGGTTCTTCTAGGATGTACCCTTACAACCAGACCTTTAAGACCATGTCTTTGAGGCAGGCCATTCCAAAGGCCAGATTTGAGAAAAGGTACACCAGACCTGTTTATAGGAAAGGTGTCCTTATCAGACCAGTAGCTCAATATGTCATAGTAAGAGGACATGTACTGGTAGATAGATTTGGAAGGAAGATAAGATCTCCTCATCCATCAAGAGATGATCTTTATCTATGGATTCCTACAAAACCTGCAACTAACCAATCAGGACCCAGCACTAGTAGGGGACCTAATTAATCTCTCTGCAGGTAGATAAGAGTCCATTGGAGAATGGATTATCAAGCAACCATGTCTGGTACATTGATAGTGGATGTTCCAAGCACATGACATTCCAGAAGGATAATCTCCAAGATTTCAAGCCATTGAATGGACCAAGAGTGATGTTTGGTGACAACAACTATGGAATCACCAGAGGAGTTGGAAAGTTGACCTTCAATGGAGTATCTGTAGATGAAGTCTACTACGTAGAAGGACTCAAGCATAATCTGCTTTCAGTATCCCAATTCTGTGACAAGGGATACTCAGTGAAGTTTTCTAGTGATTCATGTACTGTTTTCTCTTCTGATTATAATGATATCTTGCTAATAGGCTTGAGGAAGGGTAACATTTATCTTGCAGATTTTAGCAGTTGCCCAAGGAATACTTGCCTGGTTGCTAAAGGATCTGCAGAGAAAAGCTGGATTTGGCACAAGAGATTGTGTCATCTTAACTTCAAAACATTGAACAAGATTGCCAGAAAGGGTCTCATTCGAGGTCTTCCAAATGAAGTGTTTAAGAAGGATCAGGTTTGTGGTTCATGCCAGAAGGGTAAACAACCCAAGACGTCCTTTAAGGATGTCCAGAGCACAACCACAACCAGAGTACTTCAACTACTTCACATGGACCTGTTTGGACCTGTTTCTCCTCTTAGTTTCAGTGGAAGGAAGTACACCTTAGTAATAGTAGATGACTTTTCAAGATACACTTGGGTAGTGTTCTTGTTTAAGAAAAATGAAACTATAACTAAGCTGCCAGAGTTCTTCAAGCAGATTCAGAATGAGCAGAACCAGAGCATAGTCAGGATCAGAAGTGACAAAGGAACAGAGTTTTTGAATTCACATATTGCAGATTATTGCAAGGATCATGGGATTTTTCATGAGACATCTGCTGCCAGAACACCTCAACAAAATGGAGTTGCAGAAAGGAGGAATATAACTCTCAAAGAAGCTGCAAGAACGCTTCTGGCAGAGTACAACACTCCACAGAGATTCTGGGCAGAGGCCATCAATACAGCTTGTTACACTCAGAACAGGTGCCTGATTGCCCAGAGACACAATAAGACCCCATATGAGGTATGGAAAGGTAAAACCCCATCTGTTTCATATTTTCATATTTTTGGATGTACGTGTTTCATCCATGACAATGGGAAATCTAAATTAAGAACCTTTGATGCTAAAGTGGCTGATGGAATATTTTTGGGATATTCCAGCACCAGTAAAGCTTTTAGAGTTTTTAATAAGAATTCACTTTGTGTGGAAGAAACACCTCATGTTGTTTTTGATGAATCTACTTTTGAGTGCAAGGTGGATTCTACGTCTTCTGATGAGACCCAGAATCAGGCTAAACCCAGAGTTATCAAGGTCAATCCACCTATTCTTGACTCAGATTCAGATTCAGATGAGGACCCATCTCCTGGTTCTCTGAAGCAGCAGTCTTCACAAGGAGCAGAACCAGAAGAGGTTGGAACTCCTGAAGGGGGAAGCTCTTCTGCAGGTGGTGATAATCACCAAGGTACTGCAGAAGATGATCACCCAGGCAAGACCACGGGAAGGAGGACCCTGGTTGATCACCCCAATGACCTGATCTTAGGAGATCCAACTAAGGGTGTCCAGACTAGGAGAACTATTAACTTAGCTGCCTTATTTAGTTGCTATGTGTCCTTGATTGAGCCCAAGAACATCAAGGAGGCACTGAAAGATTCAAATTGGATTGTGGCTATGCAGGAGGAATTGAATCAATTCACCAGACAGGATGTTTGGGAGCTGGTAGACAGACCAAGACATCAAAAGGTGATAGGCACTAAGTGGGTTTTCAAAAATAAGAAAGATGAGAATGATGTAATTACTAGGAACAAGGCAAGGCTAGTGGCCCAGGGTTATTCTCAGTCTGAAGGAATAGACTATGATGAGACTTTTGCTCCTGTTGCCAGACTAGAAGCCATCAGATTGTTCTTAGCATATGCTGCTCACATGAAGTTCAAAGTATACCAAATGGATGTGAAATCTGCCTTTCTTAATGGGATTCTCATTGAGGAAGTGTATGTTGAACAACCTCCTGGTTTTGAACAAGGTGACAAGGTGTTTAAGCTTAAGAAAGCTCTTTATGGGCTGAAGCAGGCACCCAGAGCATGGTATGACACTCTATCTCAATTTCTTCTGGACAATGGTTTTACTAAAGGTAAAATTGATAGGACCTTGTTTAGGAAAGAAGAAGGAAAGGACATCCTTCTGGTCCAAATATATGTTGATGACATCATATTTGGATCCCCTAACAAGAAGTTGTGTGAGAAGTTTGGTGAACTCATGCAGGGACAGTTTGAGATGTCCATGATGGGAGAATTAAATTACTTTTTGGGTTTGCAGGTTAAGCAATCAGAGAAGGGAATTTTTATTAATCAAGCTAAGTATACCAGAAACATGTTAGAGAAATTTGGAATAGGATCTAGCAGAGCAGCCAAGATCCCTATGATGACAAATTTCAACATGGATCCAGATGAGTCTGGAGAGTGTGTGGACCAGACTCAGTACAGAGCACTTATTGGTTCTCTTTTGTATCTGACTGCAAGCAGACCAGATATTACTTTTGCTGTAGGAGTTTGTGCCAGATTTCAGGCCAACCCCAAGAAGAGTCACTTGGAAGCAGCTAAGAAAATATTGAAATACCTTAAGGGAACTGTGAATTTAGGATTATGGTATCCTGCAGATGACAACTTAGAATTAAGTGGTTATCCAGATTCAGACTATGGTGGGTGCAGAATAGATAGGAAATCTACAAGTGGTACATGCCAATTTCTAGGGAACAAATTGGTATCATGGTTTTCCAAGAAGCAGACTTCAGTTGCTACATCAACAACAGAAGCAGAGTACATGGCTGCAGGGAGTTGTTGTTCTCAACTTCTTTGGATTAGTCAACAGCTTAGGGATTACCAGATTAGAGCTAAGGATATTCCTATTTTCTGTGACAGTAATAGTGCCATTGCAATCACCCAGAATCCAGTTCTTCATACCAGATGCAAACATGTTGATATAAGGCATCATTTTATCAGAGATCATGTTGAGAAAGGGGACATAAGGATGGAAAAGATTGCAACAGAGAGGCAGAGAGCAGATATTTTAACCAAGCCTTTGGCTGAGACCAGATTCAGAGAGTTAGCTTTTGAGTTAGGATTGTTGGATCCAGAGACAGATTTGATTTAGGGGGAACATCAGAGTAGTATCCTTTATAAATTTTCTTCATAAATTTTCCTTATGCTAACATACCTGCAGATTAGATATATCAGAGAGGGTATACCTCCAGATGAGGTATACACCAGGTGACACTTATCCCAGATGAAGTGTTGAGTCAGAGATATGTGCAAAGTCTTTACTGACCAGGACCAGATAAGTCTCATCAGAGGAGAAGTTTCACCAGACTAGCTGTGGTTTCATCTGGTTGTAATATCAGGTGACAGGTATGTCTCTTCTACTCTGGCCTCTGATCATTGGGATACACTTTTCAAATTAATAAGTACACTCAAAACCTTTCACCTTCGGAGTGTATTTAAGACTAGGGTATAGGGCCTAGGCAATCATTTCGCTTTTTCTCTTGACTGCCACAAAACTCCTTTTTACCCAGTCCCAATGACTATGCCAACGCACCAGATTAAATCTGTATTTCGCCTTTCTTCATGGCCATCGGATTTAATCACTGTGCAAAATGTCAATCAATTCTAAAATTGATTTTGTTTCCTAAATAGAATTTGAAACAACACGCGTTCACTCTTCATTTAATTTTCAAGCCACGCGTATTACTCTATTTAAATCACCCTTGTTTTCAATTTGTCCTTTCACGTTTCCATACTATTCAAACCCTAACCTCTCTCTGCGAAGCATTTTTTTTCTCTCTCTCTCTCTCTCTCACAGTTATGGCACCCAAATGCAATTTTGATCCAGACTATGTCTGCAAGAAACTCAAGTCAGAGATGGTGGTGGACTTCTATTCCACTAAGAATCCGGCCGCTTTGGAGATTTTGGAACTTCTCCGACGTTCTGGGCTGGAGGAGTTGATCTCAAAGGTTCCCAAGGATCTGCGTACATTGGATGGATATACTGCACAGTTTCTTATCCGGATGAAGATCCATGAAGACTATATTTCTTCCAAGATTGATTCAGAGGATCTTGTTTTCTCTAAGGCAGACTTATGTGGTCTTTTTGGTAACCTTTCTGCGGAAGGAGTGGACCCACTGAAGTACAGAGAAGGAGAGGCGTTGGAATCCTTCAAGATGTTTGCCAGAAATTCATGCCAGAATATTACCAAGGGTTTCTTGGACAAGCATCTTAGGCAGAAGTATAAGGTGCTTTTTGACATTGTGGTGAAGATTCTCATGTGTGAGAGCCATAGCACAGATGCCATCTTCGTTGGCAGGCTCTGTGTTATGAGGGCCATTCTGGATGGCGTTCAATGTAACTGGGCTGAGTTCTTCTGGGGGGTGCTGAGGAAGAACAAGGTGAAAATACAGAAGGAAGAATGCCCCCAGTTACCAGGAGAGCAACAATTTGTGTTCAATGCTAATGTTTCATTGGGCACAAAACTCACACTAATTCTGGATTCGATTCTTCCAGAGAAGAAATGGAGACAATCCTGGTGTAAGGGTTTCCATAAGTCCAAGATTATGTTCTCCAAGGATGGTCCTCTCCATGGCCATCCTGACTCTGATGGAGAGCAAGCCATCCCTGCCCCTCCTATTCAATCTATTCCCTCTCCTCCTAAGGGGCAGAGAAAGCAGCAGCAGCAGAAATCTCAGAAGAAAGCTGCTGGGGCAACTGGTCCTTCAGCCGTTGCCTTTTCTGGTTCCTCAGAGGAGGACCAGATTCCCCTTCTTGATGTGCTTAAGAAGAAGGCTGATGATGATAAAGCTGTTAAGAAGGCTGGAGCAGCCAAGAGGAAGCAGCCAGACGAGGCCAAGAGAGGTTCTGCTAAGAAGAGGAGGACTAGCAGAAAGGCAAAGAAAACCCTTCTGGTGGATGAGCCATCAGAAGAGGAAGAGGAAGAAGATGAAGTGCCTCTTGTGAGGAAATCCAAGGCCAAGAGAGCCCTTCTTCAAGATTCAGACTCTGGATCTGATCTTGGAGAGGCCTTGGAGAAGGCCATTGAGGATGCCACCCAGATGATGGAGGATGCTCCAGAGCCTGTTTTGCCTGCTGGTGTTGACCCAGCAGAGGTAAACCCTTCCTTTCCCTCTTCCTCCCCCATAAATCTTGTTTCCCCTTCTACCTCTCCCCCAGACAACATTCCCCAAACCCCATCTGCCTCTGGTAACCCCATTCTACCACCAGAGCAGACTATTCCAGATACACCCGTCTATACTCCCTCTACCATTCCTACACAAACACCTTCTCCCCCATATTTCCAAACACATATCCCCACTAACCCCTCTCCCCCACCTTCTGTATCAGAGGTACCCTCAACCTCCTCTGGTGCAGAAGTCCCCCCTTCAAACACTTCCACCTTCCAAATCCCCCATACATACTCTGTACCAGATATCCCTTCCTCTTCTGGTGCAGAGCAACCAATCCCTACCACCTCTACTTCACAAATTCCAAACCCTCCCCAAACTCTTTCAGACCAGGACCCAACCATTTCTATGGCTCTGGGATTCGCTGGCCCTTCCCCCTCCCCAACCTGTTTGACCAGCGATGATAGTGAAGATGAGGAAGCTTCACTTGAGCCTGTTGACTTAGCTCCTTCCTCCTCTGCCTCTGGGCCCAAACCCTTCACTTTCTCATCTGCAGAAATGGGTCCCATTAGGCAGAGTATGAGTGTAAGTGCTCAGCTCTGGCTAAGAGAGCATTTTCCAGTTCTCCTGGAGCACTTACCACTTCTGGCAGAGCTTACTGATGCCAAGGTCTGGAGCAAGGCCAGACTTGAAGATGTGGAGGACCTGGTGCTATTGCTTGAGGAAATGGGTGCCTCCAACTTCACTGCTTGGGAGATTGAGCTGAAGCAGAAGATGAACATTCAGAATCCAGCAGAGCTGGAGACTCCTGGTGCAGCCAAAGTCTTGATTCGCACCTTGCTCATCCAAAGAGGAGTCATGCTCACTCCAGAGGGCCCCACTTACAAGTTTGGTCCTCACTTTGTCTTCCCTCCAGAGCTTTATTCAGACGAGGAGGACTTTGAGATGTCTCCTGCTGTGCTCCAGAAGATGAAGGTTTTCTTCAACGAGCAGATCATGCAGATAGGACGCTTTTCCAAAGCAATCCAACATATGGCCCCTGCTATGATTGAGCATCAGATTAAGCAAGAGAGGAGAATCTTCATGAAGCAGCTCAAGTCCTCTCTGGCAGAGGTTAAAGCTTCGTTCAAGGCTAATGGCTTGTTTGTCAAGCTAGATGTTATGCACAGCCAGAAGCAGCTCCAAGAGCATGTGATGGAGCAGTTGAGGCCAGTTTCTGTACTCAAAGTGGAAATGGCCAGCCAGATGATTCAGACTGCTAGACTGAAGGACTCCCTCCAGGAGATGTTGGAGAAGCAAGAGAGACTTGTTGCAGAGTCTAAGGCTTACCTGGAGGAGGCCAAGCAGCTTCGTGATCTTCACTCTTCCTCCAACACTGCCTTGCCTGATCTCATAAGGCAGGTAGTGGAGCCCCTCCTTGATGAAGTTAAAAAGGGGGAAGAGAAGGCCAGAACTGATCTGGCGAAGACCACAAATGAGACTCTGTTTAGCCATGGAGCTCGTCTGGACTTGTTGGAGAACACTCTGGCCCAGGCTGAGTTGCAGAAGAAGAAGAAAGAAGAGTTGAAATCTCTATCTATGGCTAAACAACTTGCTGCTGAAGAAGAGTCATCTGAAGCTGAGCAGGATCCTTCTACCATTCCTGGTCCTGCTAAGAGAAAGATTAGAAAAGTTAAGAAGAGTTTCCTTGAATCTGTTGTCGAAGAAGCAGAGAAGAGATACAAGGAAGAGACTCCAGAGGAGAGGCAAGCCAGAATCAGGAAGAACATAGATGAAGAGCAGAGGCTCAGATATGTTAGGAGACAGAACAAGAAGGCCAGAGAAGCTGGTATTCCTTCTGGTGCAGGTGGCTCAGGACAGAAGAGGAAAGCTCCTGTGGAGGTTATGAACATCTTGCCACTAAGGACAGAAGGGTCTTTTGACTCTACTGTGCCTTATCCTCTGATTGAGAGATGGAGAGAAGCCAAGACCCTCTGGTTCATTCAGCATTATATCCAGAGGCCAGCACCAGAAGATGATGAGCTGATCAACAGAACCTTCCACTCTTGGATGCAAGCCTATGATGCAGACTTGTACAAGCAGCTGATGGATTCAACCATTGAGTTCAACCTGGAGGTGACTGCTCCTGAATTTACTTATCTTAACACTCCCATGATTGGGAACCAGGTGGATTGGGCAGAACTGAAGAAGCTTTACAAGACCAAGGTGTTGGTGAATTTCACCCCAACATCTTCTGCAGAGTTGAAGGCCGTCCAGGATAGGTTCCTTGACTGGTTTCTTGTCCCTAAAGAGAACAGAAGATATGCCTAGAATAGGACAATGAACTTCAATGTAATCTGTAATTATTTTGTCCTCTGATTATTAATGAAAAATACATATCTTCTCTGTTCTAAAGACAACTCCTTGTTGTCTTATTATTTGCCTGATGAGATCTATTCTAAGGTCTCATTCCTTTATTGTTTTCTTGCTTAAGTTTACTTTTGATCAGTTCTGGTAGTGTTTTAACTCCATCAAAAAGGGGGAAATTGTTAGGATAAAAATTTGTTAGTTTTGATGAGTTAAAACAAACCAGAAGATGTAATAGGACCATCTGGACCTGTTAGCCAGATGAGGTTTAGTTAGGACTTAGTCTAGGGGGAACTGCCAGACCAGAAGACCTCACCAGAAGAGTCACCAGAGGACTTCATCAGAGGACTTCTCCAGAAGAGATCAGACCAGGGGCAGATGACCTTCCCCAGACCAGACTAGTCTGGTGGAACAAAAGATGCTCAGTTTGATCCCCTTATTCTACTGAGTATTCTGGTTGTTCACCAGATAAGGACCAGAAGACACCGAGGTTGCCTGGTGTCTGGTCCTGCCTTCTCTGGAGAGAATCAGAGTTAGGCAATTGGAAGCATTGACCGTTGGTGATTCAAATCAAGTCAAACAAGATTGGATTAAGAAGATATGAAGACAATCATTCAAGATCTCACCAACCCAATCAATCAATTAGGGAATTGATTGATTGAAGCTTCCATATATAGAGGATCTGATTGGATTAGCCTCCCAACGGCTATGTCCCTAATCCCCTCTATATATACTTGAGTGCAGATCAAGAAAAAGCCCTAGAATCATTCACGCGCATATAGCCATACTAAGCTTTTGATCACTACGCATATTGCACTCACACTTTGTTCTTAATTACTTATCTACTCGTAAGGAGTTAATACACTCAACATGTTCATCTTGTTAAGAAAAGGTTGGAGTGAGTTTATCTTTAGATCGAAGTTAGATCTAAAGAGTTTGTAAGAAGGTGCTGGTACTTCAGAAATTCCAGTGAGTAAGTTTGTGAGTTGGTTGTTAGTGAGACCCCTTGGTGATAAGGGAGAGTGGACGTAGGATATTTATCCGAACCACTATATATCTTGTGTCTTTTATCGCTTTAATTTTTAAATATTGTTTTATTGATTTCTTATAAAAGATTTTGGAAAGACATTATTACATAAGCTTCCGCAATTAATCTATCGAGTGGGACCAACAGTAGTATAAGCAAGGGTTGAACCTACGAGAAACAATGTAATTTAATTGAATAAATTCTTGTACTAAAAGCAATAAAAATAAGGGGTGTTTGGTTGGTTGGATTATTACTAGAAAAATTAAGCAAAATATAATAATGAGAATAAAATGAGAGTAAATTCTAGTTCATGGATTGTTTCCCCCCTGAATAGTTTCATTAGTTTCCACATCATTCCACATGTACTCCCATTCTAAACTGTACATTCCACATATGCTTCTTGATGTTCCCCTAATTGGTAGTGTAATGATATTAAGTGATAATGACACTTGTAGTATATTCTTAAGAACCCTTGTCCACCTATCTTCAAGTGTAAACGCACGTTCCACCCTATTCCACACGTACTCCACATTTAAAATCTCCGCTCCACTACTATATTCAAATAATCGGGATAATAGATTTTGTGTGTCGAAGCAAGAGATTTTTTTTAAAAGGAAATATGCACTCCATTATACTTTTAAATTATCTTAGTGTGGAGAAATGTGTCTCAATTATTTAAAGGACGTATACTCCAAAATGGTGCACTCTAATGAGCTTAAGGCTACAAATGTTTGTTATTTTTGTTATTTTTTTATCTCAATCCCTATTTTTGGCAAGAATTTGGCGAGAGATGGCAAGAGATTTAAAAAAAAAAGGTGATGGAATGGGCAGGGAAGAAGATGGTTTTAAAAAGTGAGGGCTTTAGCTCTCTCCCAACCCTCTCCAATTTCGTTAGCTAACTAGCAAAAAAAATTCATCACATAAATTGCCAGCAATTAGTATTTAAATAGTTACTGGACCAAAGAAATTTAAGATTCAACTTTATCAATTTAAGTAAACATGCACCTGTTGTGAAAAGGGTGCACATGTATGTATAAGTAAGTTTCACGCATTATGAAAAGGATGCACATATGAAAAGGGTATATTATCTTTGACATGAAACACCTATCATTTAATTTTAAAAACCCTTTTCCATCTATCCTCAAGTATAATCACAAGTTCCACCTTATTCCACATATACTCCACATCTAAAACCTCCATCCCACCACTATATTAAAAAAAATTGGGATATTTTCCACCGTGTGTCTAAGATATATATGTTTGATAAATTGAATCTTCTATCATTTAATAGCACATTCCTACCTTAATTAGCACATTCCACTACATTCCACCTTGATTCCACCACTAATTTTTCAATTCGACTACGTTAAATAGCACATTCTACTACATTCCACCTTGATTTCACCACTAATTTTTCAATTGCATACCTAGTGATTTCACAGTTGGGAGTTTAATTTTTAACTACAAATTTAGTTATTGTACTTTTGAGTACATGATTATTTGTATATTTATGTTGCTAAATTTAATAAAATAAAATAAATTATCAAATTAGAATAGTTTTTAAAAGCCTTACAAAAATCGGAATGTGACAGGTTTTGAGTACTAAACACATGTGGAATAGACGCACTAGAGGTGGTGTACACGTGGAACAAGGTGGAATTAAACATCTAGTAAGTAAGACCTAGCAAAACAGCCTCTAACTATCATCTCCTTGTTATGTTATACATTTGAACTAGTGGACCGTTGAATGGCCACTAAACTAAAACAAGTGTAGAATGAACGCGATAGAGATGGATAACATGTGGAATGAGGTGGAACAAGATAGAATTTCACATTTTACCAAGTTAAACTTAGCAAAACAACATCTAACTATTAATACCTAATTTCTACACATCGAATCAGGTGGAACATTGAACAACTTAGAGTATGTGGAATGAATGTGTTTGAGGTGGAGTACACATTGAATGAAACAACACCAAATATTTTTTTTCCTCTCACACTCACCCTTGATAGCTCTCACACGTCTCTCTCTCTCTAAAAAAATATGTAACACAAGGAGTAATTTGTTATGTAGTGGAAAGAAAAGGAAAAGAAAATCAGGTATGAATATATAGCAAACAAGAATGAGACGGAAGGATTAATTATTATCTAGACAAAACGTAAATAATAATTCATATCAACGTGATAAAAAGAGAAATAACACATACAATTTTTACCTGTAAATTCTCTCAATGTGAGAAGTAAAAGTTGTGGACTGTGGGCACCAAAACTCCACTATAATCAATACAAAGTTTTAGAAAGAACACTGCACGTCTACAAATCATCCCAAATTGTGTAACTTAAGTATATCTTATAAAGTTTTAGAAAAATAAATTAGGACTGTGTTACTTTTTATTTTGGAGCTTATAAGCTCTAAATAATTTATGTTTACGACTTATAAGATGTTAATATGAATTTTTTTTCTTGCCAAGCACATTTTGACAACTTAACATCCTATAAGATGTTTTAAGAAACTTATAAGCTCTACAAAACGGGGCCTTAATTAATGCTAAAAACAGCTATCATTAGACGGAGATTCAAGACAAAAATATCTATAGTCTTGGAAAATCAAACTCGAGAAGAAAAAATTAAAGAAAATCACAAAACTTATAACTTGTTTGGTGCTTTCTGTTAAGCCTAAAACACTATAGTTCATTTACTCGTTATGTACATATACTACGACTGCAAAGACGGAAAACCACGACTATCAACTTATTTTTCCCATTATGCTCATCTTCAACTACTGCATTGCCAATAAATCATCCACATGAATGTTTTGTATCATGTCATCACGTCCTGCTGGTCCTTTCTTTGCCTTCAAAATGACATAAAATCAGTTATGCATTGAGTTACAAAACCACAAACTAGTTTCAGAGACACCATAAATAAATAAGTCTACCAAATATACTAGATTTCAGAGGGAATTAATCGGCGTGATGATCCTTTCCCTTTGACGTCCCAAAGTGCTAGACACCAACACGATCAATGTTACACCATAGAACAATAGGAGATTCATAGCAATTCCTAGAATACAAAATCATAGGATAGTAAAAAGAGAAAACAAAATTCATAGAACTCCAAGTGCAATTACCTTACCCATAAAATGGAAATACCATTGCCTCAATATAATTTTATATTCAAATAAAATTTATTTTTGACAATTTTTTATTTTAAAAAGTACATGTGTTTAACTATATATGGAGTTTAATATGGGAGAAAGTATATTAAATAAAACAGTAAAATAGTATTGAATAGAATAGAATTACATAAAAATATTATGCAGATACATTGATGCGCTTCTCTCTCTCTCTAAAAAACGGAAGAGTAATTCAAGTGAAGCTAGCGCTAGACGAAGTGCCGCTCTGTTCTAGGATTCATCGTCCGAAACGCAGACCATAATTTCATGGCTACAAAAACACCAACCACGAGACAAGCCAGACTGAGAGTGAAATAACCAAGAAGCCACAAGTTATATATTAATAGTGTTATTAGTTCGTCGGATTTGAGTTCAAGAGGCTCTGTCCCTACTTTTTTTGCCGAAATCATCAACCGCAACCCCACCCCACACCGTTATTTTTCTTTTCTTAAAGTAAAAAAGTCAATTCTTGAACTTCACATCGGTCTTTATAACCACCCCGCCGTGGATCCACCGGAAAGAGCCGACGGAGTCACCACGGCCACTTCCCTCCGCTGAGCCTTCTTATGCATCCCCTGGTAGAAACCAGACACCGGAAAATGCCTATGTAATGATAAAAAGATTCATAGCACATCAATGTTAATTATAATTGCATAGTATTGATAAACTGGGAATCAAGTTTAATTGTTCAGTTTGTAGAGAAGAGGAGCCAATAAAAGTAGTAGCAAGTATACAGATGGAAATATCATCACAGCTCATGGACCAAACTCACGAACCTAACACTCCTCTCAAGAAAGAAGAGCTGAAGAAAATATCTGAAACACCTATATTCTACAGAATTTCATTTGTCTTAAAGACAAGAAAGGTTGTAAAAATTGCCATTGGCTCTTCTGCAGCTGCTCTTGCAGGCATATCTAAACCTGTCTTTAGGTTCTTCATCATAACAATAGGAGTAGCTTACAAGTTTATAGTCAGTCATATGAATTAGCACAAGAGTCCTAGTATTTTTCTCCATAAGAAAACAAAAAATATGATCAAATATGACACACCAAATAAAAATTAGAAAATGACACACAAAACCAAAGTCTAAATATGATCAACATGAGATTTTTTTTAGCAGTCAAGAAAAGATTTCACTAAAGAGGGGTACTTCAACATTTACATATTACCATTCACAGAAATTCCTAACACTTGGTGAAGAGAGCAATTACCTTTCTCACCAATTACCACTCTCAGGGCCAATATCAAATGATGCAGAATAAAACACCTTCATTCTATCACTGATCTAGAAACTGAAATTGAAATGAAGATAAACAAGTAATAGGAAAATTCACTCACAAAAATTCTTCAATAGAGTTGGTAACTTGTTATCGGATTGAAGATGCTCGAGGTGCGGCTGCTGGCGGTGCTCGGAATAGCTACTGGTAAAGGTCGTTGCCGGTCGAGAAATAGTGTGGAGAGGATGAATGTGATTACGCTGGAGTGGGATGAAATATAGGTGTTTGTAACTACTATTAAATAAGATTAATTTTTCAAAAGGAAATGCTTGAGAAACAAAGCTGAAAATTTGAATGTGCTGCTAAACAATATACCAACATGTCAATTATAATATATAAACAATGTGCCTCGTTTTTCCTTCTCATTCACTCAATTATAAACAACTATATTCAGTGTACTAAGCAGGAAAAATAACTTTAACGATATCTGCATATTGAAATAAATATGGCATAGCAAAAACAAGTAATTTTTCATTCAGGCAATTGATCAAACACTTTCAACTCACTAATATTCATCACCAATGGAAAATGTAATCTTTTAGTTTCTGAATTTATCTTTTTTATTTTTCAAGTTACCATAAACCCGATAAAAAAAAGGTTCAAGAACTCTCAATTTTCAGGCCAGGTAGAAGTGACCAACGTACATGGGTTTCTCAATTTATGAAGACAAATTGATTACATTATCGAATTGATATTTATGTCTCACAGGCACATTTTATCAAATATTTTGTCTACAACACAATTTTCAAATGAAAAACCCTAATTGCACTCCTAAATTGACAATCTCAAACCTGAAAATCTCAAATTAGTTGTATTATTACCTTGTATCACTATCCCCGTTGTTGTCGATGCGTCACAGATTCGGAACTCGCAGGAAAATTTTCGTAAGAAAGGATTATCGTAGGCTCCGTCGGAATTACTATTCCTCCCAACATTCTTCCATAGCCTCCGTTTCTCATTCCAAAATAATTCCTAGAAGGAAAATCAATTAGAACGAAACAGATGTAGAGATTGAAAAGTAGAAACTAGGGCCAAAGAAATGGTGACATTAAATTTGGTAAAGAGAAGATAGAGAGAGAAAAACTGGGTGCGAATGAATTCTTTTTTAGCCAAGGGCAGCTCGGTCAGGAGAGCCTGAAATTTTAAGCTAAGGGTATTTTAGTCTTGAACAGTACCAAAATGGTTAAAAAAGAATTTGGAACAGGCCAAAATGGCTAAAAAAGAAAATTTTCAAATGGTTAGGGCATTTTTTATATATTACATATACACCATGGCTAAAAAAGAATTTCCCCCTAAAAAGATTTTGGATTGGCCCAAGTTATAAGAGTCCCATATTTTATTACACTTTCCACAAAAAAAAAAAAATGTTCCAATTTTCTTTAACAATTTTTGAAAAAAAAAAACAGAAAATGAAAAAAATAAAATATAAGAATTTTTGGGAAAAAAAATCTGAAAATGATTAGTTTTTATGTTTTAAATTTTCTGATTTTTTTTTAGAAAAGTGTATTAACAAAATATGACCCTGTATATATATACCTTGACCCTTTTGGAATCGGAATGTTTATTAGGGCGTCGGGCCATTCGGGTCAAATAAATTGGGCCTAAAATTATTCTTTTAGAAAAGGCCTAGGTTAAATATAGTCCTAAATTTTATTAATACACACCAATCAAAAAATGTTCGAAAAATTTCAAAAAATTTGACAAATTTCGGAATTTTTTTCCAAAAATTATTACCATTTTCGGATTTTTTTTTCCCCCGAAATTTATCAAGTTTTCTGGTTTTTTTCCCTTTAGAAAATGGTAACTTGGTCCTGCAATGATATGGGTCATGGATTTATTGAAGAACTGATGATGTGATGGGCCTAATATCAGAAAAAGCCCAACAAAACATCGAAGAAGCCCATTAGTGTTAGTCCAGTCCCATAAGTATATTCACTACCAGGCCACACTAGAGTTTTGTTTAAAAGGATAAAAAAAAAATTACATCAAATATATATATAAAAAATTCAAAATTGAATTTGAGACATATATTCTCCTAGAGAAATTCAACTGCTTATATATTAATGGATCCTCATGTAAATACCAATGTACAAAAACTTCTTCAATTGCTAATATTTGCAGAAAACAACACATATTCTAGGAACCCCAATCAATCATTTCAACACTTCTTTTTCACACAATCCCTATAAACACACAATGAAACCTAATGTAAAATCTCAGCAACCAAATTATTATATATATAATCATCATATCTTATACTGCTAAAATATTCTCACTAACTATGGTGTGAAAGGGGCCAGCTAAGCTATGCTCGGCCACACAAAAGAATACACCACCAATCTCATATCATATACACTCCAAGAATCATCATCTCAATCAATGTAGTACTTAGCAAGAATCATTATCCCCTTGTATCTTATTGCTAGCGGGCTTCCCGATCATCAAGCACTCGACTGGAGGGACCGTCGGCGAGTATAGCTGCCCGAATGTCTGCCAACAGAACGGGTCGTACATGTGGTACCGTTCTTTTTGTGGCTGTAGTTGTATGTTGTTAAGAGTGACGTCCGTGCATGGCATGCTATCGCTGCATGCGAAGTGGACGGGCTTAACGGTGTAGGTCCCGCGTATGTTCGCGTAGTTGATCCCCGATAGATCCACGGCGGACGTCTGGTTCCTGCACGTGGTTTTATCGCAGTAGAATTGGTCGATCACGATAGGTAGTTGGACCTCCGAAACTTGGATGTTGGAAAAGAACACATTCTGGACGGACCCTGATCCTCCCTGTCGAAGTAGCGCTTGTCGTTAGGACAGGAGACAGGAACACGTAAAATTGTAGTAACAATGCACGAGTTAGATTGGAAGAAGACAAGGTATAGATTGGAAATGGTTTATACGTGAACCGTTGAAGGGAATTAGTTGTTTACACTGAAATGTATTAGTTATCAACTGAAAACAAACTAATACTGTTCAGTGAAAACAACTAATACTGTTCAGCGAAAACAACTGATATCCTTCAATGATTTATGTATGAACCAATTTCACTCTATACATACTCTCGAAAGAATTTACCTGCCAAGTTTTGATTCTGACGCCGTTCATCGTGTTGTGCATCATAACGTCTCGGACAGTGATGTTCGACACGCAGGCCTTAGTGTTATCTTTTCCTAGCCCTCCGATGCTGATCCCGTGTCCTGGTCCGCAATTGATGTTGTGTATGAATACGTTCGTGCATCCCGTTTGTATCGATATACAATCGTCCCCTGCACCCCAAACATCTTTACTTAGAACGAGATGCGAGAAAGAATGAATCTTGATTATTGCTAAGCCAAATACAATTATTAAGATTCAAGAACAAAAATTTAGCCCAGCAAGAATCGAACTCGTGATCTCTGAAGAAGATAGATAAACATTAACCACTGAGGCACAACTACTTATGTTAAAAAAAAATTGACTTTTAGTTTTTGTGTTGTATTTATATTAGCCTGGCTCTGCTCTTGCCTCTGGCTACTTTTGATCATTCTTTTACTTAGTCCCAAAGCTAGTAAAATGACAAAATTGTCTCACATTATTCCTTTTTGAACCAATTTCACCACAAGATTATGACTATCACAACAAAACAAGGTCCAAAAACTTGTGCACAACAGGTGTCCCCTCAACAGCTGAAATGGACCACCAATGAAAGACTTAATTTCAAGAATGAGTGGTTGCTATAGGGTCCCCCCCCCCCCCCCCCCACCCCACCCTCAAGAAAGATAAGATTTCATCAAAAATGGATAACAAATTTGTCCTAAATCGACACACATATGATGGAGCAATAACAACACTTTGAAGAAGCAATAATAACACATTACCACAAGCAAGATTGGAGCTGCGAATAACCACGTCCTTCGAGTTCTGGAGGTGAATCCCGTCCGTGTTGGGGCTGTCGCCAGGGGACGAGACGGAGAAATTGTAAACGGAGACTCCGATGCAATTGTCGAACTTCAGATGGCATTGTGGGCTATTCTGGATTGTGATCCCGGATACACTCACATTGAAACTTCCATAGAATCTAAGTGCCTGTTTTTCCAAGAATTAAATGAGTTTCATAACCCCAAATCCACATTTTCAAGAAAATTTTACAAAAGTGGTCCCTTACAGTTGGTTTCATGCTTGGCATTTTCCCATTAAGTGAGCTTCTCACCTGTGACAAAAAAACTATACTTTAGAACAATGTAGACAAATGGAATCATTTAAAATTGGAGGGGTGTAATTAATTACAGGAATGGGAGGCTTCTGATGTCCAAAAGTGCCATTTATAGGGAAAATCAGCTTCGCTTGATCATCTAAAGGATCATCATCATAAGGAGAATTCTTCCACCAAACTGCTCCATTTCCATCAATTGTGCCACTTCCCCTGATTGTGAGTCCAACCAGTTTAGAGAATTCAAGCCATTGGAAAAGGCCTGAGCCCCAGTGACTGGAGCCAGTTGGCGCAACAATTGTGCCATCTAACTGCGGCATTTTAACAAACACTTTGTGTTCAATATATCTTTAAATACAAGAAAACTGTAAATATATAATAAATTTTAACTGCGGCATTTTAACAAACACTTGGTGTTCAATATACATTTTCGTATCTTTAAATTCAAGAAAACTGTATTAAATTTTAGCTGCGGCATTTTAACAAACACTTGGTGTTCAATATCTTTAAATTCAAGAAAAGTGTGGAAACAGAGCCCATACAACGCAATTACCTGGAAAACGATGTCGTGTTGACAGTAAGGACCGGAAAATGATATGGGTCCCACCAGGAATACGTATTTTTCTGGGACGTTAATCATCGAAGCCTCAACTTTACAAGCTGAAGCCCAAGCAGCTTGGAATGCCTGCATTTTTCGCCACATAAAGATAAGATTTTTATTGAATTTATCATCCTTAGCTACCAAATTATTCATGCATTACTAGTATTTTTCATTGCTATGAAAAAAAAAAAAAAAAAAAAAGAGAGAAATATGGAAAAATATCACTCTCATGTTTTCATTTTCAAGAATATCACCAATTTTTTTTTTTTTTACAAAGATGTCACCGAGAAAGATCACGCAGAGGATTGTACAGAAGTCGTGCGGGACATTTTTTTTTTAATGTGACATTTATTCATATTTCTAAAATATATATATATATATATATATATATGACTTACAACCTATGTTGCACAGGTGCGGGTGCGGGAGTGCAGGAGCGATACGATACGAGTACGGGGATACGAATTTAAAAAAAACTTAGGGTGCGATTCGTCAAGGATACGTCTATTTTTTTATATTTTATTATATATAATACTTAAAAATAAATATATTTTAAAATTTTGTAGATCGAATGTATATAATTCACATTTTCTCTGACCCAAAACTTAAACATATTAAATAATTTAATATAATTAAGTAACCAAAAATTAATTTAAATTCCATTAGCCTAATAAATACGTCATAACAATGATTTCAATATAAAACAAGTGTCACATTGTCAATTTAAATTATATTATATAATAAATTTCAATTGAAATAACATGTTTAATGCTTAATAACATATAAAATTGAAACTATTGATGGAAAATTTTCAGTTCTGAGACGAATTCTGAGTGGCCAAAAAGGCATCAGCTAGTATAAAAGTTGGAGTATTAGAGTTCAAAATTTTGTATTAATGTTGGAATTTTAGTGGACCACCTCTATTATTGTGTTGTCTATATCTATGGCAGTTATATCCCTATTTACTATTTTATATATACTATAAATAATTTCTGGTAAAGAGCTTTTTAATCCATTATTTTGAGCTGGAAAGGCTCAAAACAGTTTTTCTTTTCTTTTTTAAAGCCAGATTTTTGGGAAAAAGAAAGCCAGAAAACACTCCTGAATTAATTAAGTTTTAATCAGCTGCTTAATTTCTCAATTGTAAAAGACTCAAGTTCACTAATACACGTGGCACGCTCTGATAGGATGAAAACGGATAGGTAACAAGAATTGAATTTCCTCCAAGTTGTAAAATTGTCACATTTCCCCTGAACTTTTTAAGTTATAATCAGGGGAAACCTGTTTTACTAGGCAATGATTGGAATAAATATTTTATTTATTCATGGAAATTGACCATGCAATGCCAATTCTTAAAATGTTCTAAATTCATGACTTAATTATTTAGTAAAAAATTCAACATTTAATATTTGTTACATGCAATGAAATTGTGTTTTTAATTACCTTAGTGTCATCCGTTCTTCCATCACCTTTAGCTCCAAATTCCATCACATTAAAGATTGAAGAAGTGGGCACATTGTCGCCACCTTTCTTGGGTGGTGCAATTGTGGGACGCGGCGGCGGTGTTTTCGGGGACGGAGTATTTTTCGGTTTCGATTTCCCGTGTTGGTTGTGGTTGTGGTGGTTTTTGACTTTCTTTCTCGAGAGGGAAGTGGTGGTGCCTCGGCTCTGGCGCCACGACTTGCCAGCTCGTCTGGCATTGCAAGTGCTGACGTCGGAACACCACATTAGAAGCGCGAAAACGATCGCGAACGTTAGATTCTTGAGACGAAAACCGCCCATTTTAGCGGCGGCAATGGTGGTGGGAGTGGTGGAGGGAAGTGGTGGTTTGTGGAGGAAGGTGGCTTTATGGGGTTTTATATAGGGAAGATAAGAGTATATATATAAAGGTAGCTTTTGTGAATGAAGAGATTGTCTGATAATGTAAGAAGGAATTGTGTCTTATTATTCTTCCCCTTTTTGATATTGAATTAATTGGTTCTGATTTTTTTTGTGAATTTTGGTTAGGAGTTTATCTTAACTAACTGGTGGCCAATTCAATACTCTCTGAATATTTTTTTGTTATTTATTTTTTTTTTTTTGGGCGTATGAAAGAAGTTTGTATTGTAGCAATCGACACAATTCATTTGTCCATGCAAAAATACATTAAATTTTCAATGGTGTTCGAATTTAAGCCAATCAATTGGACCATGCAATGCAAACTGCACTCTGTCAAATTTCTTCACCTTTTTAGTCAATGTTTTTTTTTTTCTAATCATTTTTTGAAAAAAATTTATTAGAATAATGTGGGCAGACAACCATGTAATTAATTACGTTATTACATATTTTAAAATGTTGTTCATGTCTGTAATATACTTCAAACAAGTAGGAAAAATATTTTTTCTGAAGAGGATAGTAAAATGAGGACTGTAATTTTTTGGGCTGACAAAATGAGGACACCAACTTTAAAATGTGGAATGTTGAGGACAAACCAACTTGAATCAAAGCAAGTCGAATTAATTGGCCCGGTTTGGGCTAGAATTTGGGTCCAAGTCGGACCAATTTGGCCTTAGTTCGGCCAACCTTGGCCTTTATTTAAAAGTCATGATCCTTAAATTGTCAATATAAAAAGTTACGGTCCTCGTTTTGTCAACATAAAAAGTAACGATTCTCATTTTGCCATCCTCTTAAATTATGGTTATCATTTTGTCATCCTCTTAAGTTACTATCATGAAAAAAACAATTTCCCTATAATATTTCACACATTTAGCACCAGAATACTATACTGGTCATCTTTTAACCTTAAAAAAAAATTAATTTCACTTTCACCTATAATAAATTTAAGATTTCAGTCAATATTACCTATTAGCAACAATTTTAAGTAACAAATAATAATTTTTTGTGACAATAATTCTGTCATGTTCTGCCATTATAATTTTTCTAGTTAAAAATTTTTAATAACAAAAAATAGTTTTTAATAATAGAATTGTTGACACTAAATATTAATTTTTTTTTAGTGTTACCAATATCATTTAATGTGATGATAAATTGAAAAAAAAAGGCATTGGTTCCGTGCATTGCATGTTGTACTACGCCCCTTTCTAAATATGCTTAAAGGAATGACATTTTTATCTGTTTTTTTTATTTTCAAATAAAAAAGAAAAATATATTAATGATGAAGAATAAAATTATAGTTATATGTTGGGATCATTATTTGAGGTATAAAAAGGCCAAAAAGACACGTGAGTGGGTCTATAGATTGTCAAAGGGCGCTGATTATAACAGCTCTTTTTTTGGGTCACATGCAACCCTTCACGGGCTTCGGTTTTCTGATTTGTCTTAAACCACCAACATTCATCTCTCTAATTAATCTTCTCTAATTAATTTTTGGAAAAATATATTATATTTGTCACTATGTTGTGAATAATATTAGAACTGCTTTTCGATTTTCCTAGCTTGCATGTGAAACTATGTTGTCTGTTCAAGATGATGAACAAGTTTCACTTTCATATGAGCAAAAGTTTTTTTGGATGAAAAGAATGAATGACTTGAAATTCATCTATCACATCTTGTTTTGAAGTACGTTTTTAAGTATTTTGATGAATGTGGAATCCATTTAAATTGCGAGTAGGTATTATATGAAAACATCTCATAATAAGCTTAACATGAAATAGTTTTAGAGTATCATTAATCTCATCAGGAGTATCATTAAACCTGACAGGGGTATCATTAGTTTGAGTTCAAAAAATTTAAAACAATTTTATTGAACTCAGACTAATGATACCTCTGGTGAAATTAATGATACTCCCGATGAAATTAATGATACTTTAAAATATTTTCATGATAAGCTTATCATGAACTATTTTCATATAATACTTTGCCTTAAATTGCAATTGATTTGATTTTTTTTTTCCATTTAAAAATTCTTATGTTAATTATTCAATACATGAATACATATTCCACTTTTTATAGATCACGTGTTTATTGATAGATACAAATTTATATGTCCACTATCAATATGATAATACTATATAAACAAATGTCTTATTATATTAATTGATTGCTTATGAGTGCTTCTTTGTCATTATTACATTACACTACAAAAAAGTAAAAATTGCCTACAAAATTAGAATTTTCCAACAAAAAGAATTTTTGTAGTGGAATTATCTACGACTTGCCTACAAAATTTTCTAATCATGTAGGCATCTTCACTCAATTTACAAGCAATTTGCCTAGGAAATAAAATTCCTAGACATTAATTACCTATAAGCAACTTGCCTACAAAAATTACCAACAAACAATTTGCGTACAAAAATTCCGTGAGTAGGTTTCATACGAAAACGCTTCATAATAAGCTTAACATGAAATAGTTTTAGAGTATCATTAAACCTGTCAGGGGTATCAGTAGTCTGAGTTCAAAAAAATTTAAAACAATTTTCTTGAACTCAGACTAATGATACCCCTGGTGAGAATAATGATACTCCCGATGAGATTAATGATACTTTAAAATATTTTCATGATAAGCTTATCATGAACTATTTTCATATAATACTTTGCCAAATTCCGTAGACAAATTTCTTTGTAAGTAAAGAATGAAAATGCTTATATAATTAACCAACAAATATTTTTTTAGAAATTTTGTAATCATGATATTAATAATTTACGTAGACAATTTTATATTTCTTATAGTGTTAGCATTGGGTATACAAATTTGTGTCCAAGGGAAAGCATGTGATTATTTTCGATAAATTAAAACATCTTTAACATCTAATATTTAATTTTCACACATACATAAAACTGCAATAATATATATATTTATATATATATAACATACAATGAAATTTGAAAACCATGGAAGACAGAGAGATCAAATTCCATTTGAAGCAACTGTCATTTCCCGTTGGTTGCTTCAACTACATCCCAACTGAAATTTGCTCATAAGAATATATATGTGTAAAAAGGTAAAAGTGCCCACTCTAATAAAATAAAAAAAAATTTGTCCATCACTCAAAAAAATAAAGTTTTTTGCCCACTCTAAGAAAGATGTAAATTCTTTTCTTTTAAGTGTGGTAAAATTTAAGTGTTTTGGTTTCACTCTTTCTTTTTCTTATTAAAAAAATATCATTTAATAAAAAAATTACAAAATTTTAAAAATAACTAAAATTATTACATTAATATATATTAAAAATTATAAGAACTAATTGGGGGTAGGGGTAGAATTTTTGTTATTAAGGATGTGTATGTATTTTTTTTTTTTTTTTATCAAAATGGGTATAAAACTTTTTTAAAAAAAATTGTGGGCAAAAAACTTTTAATATTATAAGAATGAGCATTTTTCAATTTATCCCAATATATATTCTATATGTCTTGTTGTAGGTAAAAAAAAAAAAAAAAAACTTTTTTTCTTTTTTCTTTTTTAAATTTAGTGCATTATGTTCACATGTGACAATTTTTCTTAATTATTATTTACGTTGAAGCACATCGTACGAGAAAATTGGTGATGAATGAACAAATAATGCGAGGGAAAACCAGAATTGGGCGCCCATGGTATTTACTTAGTTTTGTTGCATAATAGTAGAAATTTGGCAGAGATGGGTACTATAAAAATTGTAATTTTCCACGTGTCATACTAACAATAATTTAGCAATTCACACAAAAATCAATTAGTCAGAGAGATCACGAGTGTGTGCACTTTTTAAATATGAATCTTTCTATCATAAAAGTGAGGGAAAAGATAATTCAGATAATGAATTCACAAATAATTATCAAGTGTGAATTTAAATTGATATTTAATTTTAAAAAAAATATTCCTCCACTCATAATTAGTTTCACATTTTGGGTTATACGTATTAAGAAAGTAAATAAATGAGTTGAATTGTGTGTACGTATAAGTTCAAAAATAATGACAGTTTATGTAAAATTAAGAATATTATGAGAGTGGAGTTTATGAAGGATTTTCCATTTTAAAGGTGTGAAGTTTACTATGGGATAGATGAAAAAATAAAATGTGAAGTTTATTATGAGACGGAGAGTACACTTATATAGTAAATACTTCAGATTTTATAAAATTTTATTTAAAACCACTACTCCTTCCATTCAATATCATTAGTCCTGTTTTTAGACTGTTATTTTTTGTCATGTGTTGAAGGGTATTACTGGGTATTGTGAGGTTCATTTATCAATAATTTTATCGTTTATGAAATATATAAGTATCATTTTTTCATAAACAATCGTTTCATTTATAAATTAACCTCACAATACTCTCCAATTTATAATATAAAAATAACAACTGAAAAAATAGAACTAGTGAAATTGAGCGGAGGGAGTATCTATTTTCATTTTTCTTTTTTTCTAAAGAAAATCATATTCATCGACCATGCTCAAATATTTTACTTTTTGCCCTTTGACTTCTGCTGACAAATCTTGGCAACATCTCTCTCTCTCCAACAATTTTCAGCCCCTCTCTCTCTCTCTCAAATGCAAACAAGCAAGTTTAGTTATGGGATATAATGATCTACCACGATGTTCAGGTGAATCTGCTGTGGATGTTTGATGATTTATTTAATTACAGTAAAACCTCTGTATATTAATAATGTTGGGACCGAAGGATTTTATTAATTTATAGAGATATTATTATATCGATAAATTAATAATTTATTAATTTAAAGAAGTTTTAACGTATATGCACAATTGACCTTCAAATTTTCAAATTCTTTGAATAACTTTAAGTATACATGCATAATTATTGATGAAAATTAAGTTAAAATACAAATGTACTAGTAGAATTCCATGAACACAAATTCACGTGGAAGTTGGAATGGCTTGTTTAAATTAATTGGTTTTGGAAAATACAAAAATATGGTTCATTGGACTAACATTTGTACATTAAATCATGGATAGAAGTCAGCACTCTTCATAACTTTTTGTTGCAGTACGAGAAGACAACGTCACAACTATTAGGTGCAGTAAGGGGATTTAAAGATGAGATCAACATAGATTCGAAGTTCAAGAAAAAGTAAGTTATAGTAGATTCTTATTTTACTAAGCTGTCTTAAGAATATTCAAGTGCATCATATATATATATATGGATTATTTTTAATAATTATTAATTTATAGTTTCGTCGGGACCAATATATATACACTGGGATCTCAAAAAAATTATTATCTTATAATTTTATTGGTTGGGTCCCAAATTTGTACTGGTCCCAACTTGGGACCGGACAAATTATTAGTTTTAGCGAGGTTATTAATTTATCGAGTATTAATTTAACGAGGTTTTACCGTATAGTGTATATTTTCATACAATGTGAGTTATTTATTAAAATTTGTAGTAATGAATAAGAGTATGACAATTGACAACCTTTTCAATTTATAAAATTTTTTAAAAAATGAACAAACTCGTATGAGATGGATCTTAAAAATGAGTAATCAACTTTGAAACGAAGGGAGAAGGAATTATTATGTTATTGATCATCTCATTATATATCTATCAAGAAATGCATATATGAATGTACATTTAAATTGGAAAATAAATATTAAAAAGAAAATTAATTAATTAATGTAAGGAGCGCCTCAATTTATACATTAATCTTTAGAAAAATTAGGAGATTCACACAAATCTACTATTCCTGATGAACCCATCGTCCTACGGATAGGGAAAAGATAACGTGTGTGTTTATAGCCTCTGCTTCCAAGTGAAAAAAGACTTCATTTTTTTTTTTTGTAAGGATTTGGTGAAAGGTGAAAAATGACTAAGTGAGAGATTAACTGATTGAGGAGGTTTTATATGAAAATGGTTTATGATAGGTTTATTATGAAATTGTTTTAAGTATCGAATATTTGACCAGAGTATTGATGATCTCATCAGTAGGGGTGTGCAAAATACGGTTTGAACCGAAAAACCTGACCAAACCAAACCGAAATACAAATTTTGGTTCGGTTTTTGGTTTATGGTTCGTTTTACGGTTTTGAAAATTATTTTTTTATTTCGGTTTACGGTTTTACTAATTAAAAACCATATAGACCGAACCAAACCGAAATATTATTTATAATAATAATAATATATTACTCCCTCCGTCCCAGCATTATTTGCACACTAACTTTATTTTCGTGTTTTAGCAAGCGAGTTGTTTATTAGTATTTGAAATGATAAAGTAACTTTTAAGGTAGAGTTTGATAGATCTATCTCTCCTATATTATAAAATGACTTAAAAATTACTTTATCATTTTAAATACTAATAAAAAACCCACTCGCTAAAACACGAGAAAACAGTAAAAGTGCGAATAATGCTGGGATGGAGGGAGTATATTTATATTAATATTCACTAAATTAATATTTAATATCTTTATTCTAATATAATATAATAATATTAATATTATATAATTTATATTCAAGCATTAAAAAACTTGAGTTGATTTGTGTTTTGCATAAAATACTTGAGGAGTGGTGTTTTGTGTTGATTATATTTTTCAAATTATTGCTTAGATTTTGAAAACTATTATGTTGATGTTTTTATTGATTATGTAGTAGGTTTATTGATGCATCTTTGCTTAAATTAGCATTTAGATGTTGACATGTTGCAAATAATTGGATGAAACATGTGTGTTGATACTTGATACTAAAAAAAATTAAATAGATTTTTAAAAAAAGTGTAAAAGATTTCGGTTTTTACGGTTTGGGATCGAACCAAACCGAAATATTTCGGTTTGAGACCGAACGGTTTTTCAAAATATGGTTCGGTTTTTTGTTTGTAAAAAAATTTCGGTTTGGTGTTCGGTTTAGCTAATACAGTTCGGTTGCACACGCCTACTCATCAGGAATATTATAAATTTGGATTAATTCAAAAAAAAATTGCAATAACTACAATATAATACCACTAATTCAAATTAATGATACTCCTAATGAGATTATCAAAACTCCTGATCAAATATTCAATACTTTAAAATAATTCCACGATAAATTTATCATAAACTATTTTCATATAATACTTTCTCTGACTAATTTAGATATATAATTAATCGACATAATATTCATTTTCAAAACATTATCCTTCACACTTTTTGTTATGCATTATATGTCTATTAGTACTCCCCCTGTCTCACTTAAATTTGCACACATACTTTATTTTCGTATTTTTGCGAGCAAGTTGTTTATTAATATTTGAAATGATAAAATGACTTTTAAGGTAGGGTTTGATAGATCTATATCTCATCTACTATAAAGTAACTTAAAAATTACTTTATGATTTTAAATACTAATAAAAAATTCGCTCGTTAAAACAGGTGAAAACAGTAAACGTGTAAATTGAAGTGAGACGAAGGGAGTAGTATTTATTGAGTGTCCAAATTTCTTAATTTTTTTACAATTGTTTTAGTTTATCAATATATAAATGATTATCATATTATACCCATAATATATATAGGTATACTAGAAAATAATCTACAATTCTTAAGGAAAAAAAAACCAAAATTGATCCAATTCGTCAAAAATTACGTTTGGATAAATTTCTGTAATACGGTTACAATGAATCAGTTGGATCGCCGTGATCAGAGACGTATATAAAGTAGTCGTTTAGACTCTATAACTCAAAAATATATATTAAAATACAAGATTAATTGAATTAATCGTCATAAGTCCGGATCATGTGCGACATTATCTTAATTTCTATGATTTGATTGGATTGAATTTGATCACTATTTTATTAGACAACATTAATGAATACAAAACCAGATTTGGGAGCCGTCGTTTTATTTTGTAGCTCGTGAACTTTTTTTTTTTTTTTTTTTTTTGTCTCGTGAACTTAGGGATAATCGTATTGTTGGCTTGGCATCACACATTTCTTACATTATCTTCTGGCTAAAAAATATTGTAGTATTATATAGAATAGAAATTAGAAATAGAAGGCAATTATTTATGACTGTAAAAAAGAAAAGGAATATGTAAGTGAATTATTCGTAACACGTAATGCCAATAATATTAAATGTGCCGTGTAAATGAAATATGACATAAAATTCCATTCTATATACAACTATTTAGGAAAAACATCATAAATGGTTTTGTAATATTGGAGTCAATAAGAAGTCATGTAAAAATTTTATTTTATTAATTTTAGTTCTTTTGGTATTAATTTTGGTCCTTTTGATCATCTGAAAATTTAAATTTTGGCCGAAAAAGTTATCGAAAATTTATTGTAACTTACATAATGAAACGAAAAAGGTTTCAAAATGACGAGCTCAACGAGAAGAAAAGATTAATATATGCCTTGACCCAAAATTCACCGCAAATTGCTCGAAAATAGCCATGAGAATAGACAAAATTCACGATTTTGACGTTTCAATTCTTGAGATAGGTGTAATTGAAACATGAAATTAATTGAGGAGTTCTCTTCCAGGATGCGAGAAGGTTCAAATGACATTATTGACGGCCGTCAACGTGACCAAAATAAATAAATTAGGGCAATTTTCCAATCAAAATTTAAATTTTCCGACGAAAAAAATTAAAATTGTACTAAAATGACCAAAATTGATAAATAAAAATTTGCAGGACCTTTTATGGACTCGGGCAAAATTACAGGACCATTTGAGATTTTTTCTCAATTATTTAAATACATTACAAGTTCATTTAACAGGTGGGACATGTGATTTATTAACATTAAATGTCATGTGAAAGAAGGGTGATACATCATACGATTGCTTTTATACTATTAACTCGAATATAAAAAATAAAAACTGTACTTCTACATTAAAAAAATTCCCTCTAATTTATGTATAAAAAAAAAAATTGTACTAAGGCGAAAACTCACATGAGACTACTTCTCTATACAAATAAAACATTACTAATCGTTACTTATTTTATTTCTAGAACCTAGATATAATCTGTTTTTAGAGTAGTATAGAATGAAATTGGTTCATATATGAATCATTGAAGAGTATTACTTGACTTCACTAAAGAGTATTAGTTGTTTCCAGTGAAGAGTATTATTTGTTATTACTGAAGAGTCTTAGTTTATTTTCAATAAACAAGTAGTACTCTTTAGTGAAAACAACTAATACCCTTTAACAAAAACAACTAATACTCTTTTGTGAAAACAACTTATACCCTCTAATGATTCATTGCGTCTTAATTAAGCTGCTAATTAAGACAAGCGATACCAGTTGTCATATATTCCACATCCCCAGGGAATCCAACCCCTTAAACAATTGTCACATTTTTATCGCATTCCATGTCTTGATTAATTATTAAATTCGGATGCTTTTGCACTAAGATATTAATATCTGTTTTTCTCCCTCCCTTTTTTTATACTCCCTTTAATCATTAATCATTATCATTACATCAAATACACCAAAAAAAATAAATATATATATTATAAAAGAAGATCCCCTATTGTTAAGGCATCAAGTATCTTGTTTAAATCTTTTATTTGATATATCTAATAAGCTCTATTATCTTATAAGAGGGTGTTTGGCTAAACTTATTTGAAACATCTTATAAGCTCTAACATCTTATAAGTTGTTTTAAGAGCTTATAAGATGTAATTTTTAAATAGCTTATAAGTTGCTAAAGTGTTTGGCTAATATAACTTATAAGATCATTGATAATTTATAACAAATATTTTTTAAATTTATAAAAAATAATTTTTTCTATTTTTTATGTTGAGGTAGGGCTGTGTAGGGGTTGGGAAGGGGTGGAGTGGTTCCAGGGTGAGGTGGGTGGTTGGGGTGGGGGTCGTTAGGAAAATAAGTTGGGAAATCCCAACTTATTTTTTTACGGCTTATAAGAAGTTAGGAGCTTATTTTATGATTTTATAAGTTGTTAAGCATCTTATTTTGCCAAACATATTGGTAGTACTTATAAGCTCTTAAACAACTTATAAGATGTTTTAATGAGTTTATAAGCTCAGCCAAACACCCTCTAAGTTGTTTTAAAAGCTTATAAACTCTAACATCTTATAACTTGTTTTAACTTAAAAGTTTATAAGATATAATATTTAAATAGCTTATAAGTTGTTAAAGTGTTTGACTATAACAACTTATAAGATATTTGAGGATTTATAATAAATACTTTTTAAATTTTAATACAATTTTTTTATATAGAGGTAGAAGTGGGGGCGGGGGTGGGTGGTTCCAGTGTGGGGTGGGTGGTGTGGTTAAAAAAATAAGTTTTGGAAATCTCAACTTATTTTTTTACAGCTTATAAGCTGTTATGAGATTATTTTATGATTTTATAAGTTGTTAAACATCTTATTTTCTCAAATGGTGCTTATAAACTCTTAAAACAATTTATAAATTATTTTAAAGAGTTTATAAGCTCAGTCAAACACCCTCTCTAAATCGAATGACTCACAACCCATATCCGTTTTAAATAAGAGCAAAGTTTCGAACTTGAGAACTAAATTTTGACCAACTCCTAGTGCTTGTTTGTTTTGGGATTCACACGGATAGGACTAGGACTTTCCGGCCCCCGCCTCATTCTAGTTAGAGATGTAACATCCCGTTTTTACATCACATTCTTCATTCACACCTATAATACCTATTTTATCTCACTTACACTCTCTTTCCTACTTTTCTCTCATTTACACTCTCTTTCCTACTTTTTTCTTTCATACTTTTCTCTCACTTACACTCTCTTTCCTACTTTTCTCTTACTCATCCTACTTTTCTCTTACACATCCTACTTTACTTTTACACATGATTTGACATAAAGTAAAATCCTACCCTACTAAAATCTCAAAACAAACACACACTTTTATTATCATTCAAGACTTTACACGCCCACCTAAATCCCGAAACAAACAAGCCCCTAGTGTTGATTTTAATTGTATCGATGTATACATCACATGTATAATACGGACATTATGCAATAAATTCATTTCCACCCAACATTAATGGGCTTTTATTTTGAAAATACATGCAATTTTTGTTGAGCAAATCTAGCACGGAGTATTTAGGCCCCACACACACTCTTTATACTAGTAACAAAGTTGCCTCACGGTCACGGATCCCCTCTCTCTCTCCAACAATTCTCACTGTAATTTTATTACAACATACTCCCGTATGCATTCGGTACACAGTGCACTTATTCAACAGTTGAAGTTATTTACATTAAAAAGTGTAAGTTGATTACGCTGAAAAGTATTGTTAGATTACACTGAAAGCCGACTTTCGGTGTAAATTTTTCAGTGTGATTTAATCATACTCCCTCCGTCCCCCCAAACACTTTTCACAGTTGACTTTTTCTCGTGCTTTAGCGAGCAAGTTGTTTATTAGTATTTGAAATGATAAAGTGATTTTTAAGGTAGGGTATGATAGATCCAACTCTCCTCTATTATAAAATAATTTCAAAATTACTTTATCATTTTAAGGGAAAATACATTTTTTTGTCCTTTAACTTTGGTAGAATTTGGTTTTCGTCCTGTTAACTTTGGAATTTTGGATTTCGTCCTATAATCTACAAAAAATTGTGTTTTTTTGTCCTATAACTTACAAAAATAATATTTTTGTCCGGTAAATCTGATGTGGCACCAATTTTTTGTAAGTTATAGGACGAAATTCAAAATTCCAAAGTTAACAGGACGAAAAACACAATTTTTGTAAGTTATAGGATGAAATTCAAAATTTTAAAGTTAACAGGACGAAAACCAAAATCAACCAAAGCTAAAGGATAAAAAAGTGCATTTTCCCTCATTTTAAATACTAATAAAAAAACTTGCTAACAAAAACACAAGAAAAAATCAACTGTGAAGAGTGTTTGGGGACGGAGGTAGTACTTTTCAGTATAATCACATCATATTTTTCGATATAAATTGTCTCAATTGTTGAGTGAATATACCATACACCAAGTGCACAACAGAACTATTTTTTATTACAGAAGGGTGCAGTTAATATTTGTGATGGTTGCTCAGCATGTGAAACTTTCAGTTGAACATCTTTGTTTCTATTATGTGTAAGCTTCACATCCATCCATGCCTTTCCACACAAATATAAAATTCACACAAATACAAAAATTTCTTGTCATTGGCTTCTTGATTTTACTTGGTTTTGTGAAATATAACATGTGGTCTATACAAACCTGTACGCCTTCACGGATTGCTTGACTTTTAGGCCAAAATATTTTACTTCCTTCTCTTTTCTTCCATTTATCACTTTATTAATTATACTAGATACTTATCAAGTTCAAACCCAACATTAAATTTTATCTAACATATATAAAACTTTTACTAATGTTCTTCTTCAGAGTAGTTTGATTTGGTTTTCAATCATATATAGTGCATAATACTATTATGTAATACTAAACAAAAATTGACTTTTAATGACAGTAATCCTATTATGTTATGTCATTATCATTGATGCAAAAATCCGTATAGGCGCTAGGCGGTCATCAGCCGACTGATTTTAATGTAATCCACAATACATTCATTGTTTTATTTTATTTTTTCGCCTTGAAACAACGTCGTTTAGGGAATTCCAATTAATTTGCTAAGTGTATGTGATTGTCTAGTTTGACTTATTGTATTTGGAAGTTGAAATTATGTTGTTAATTTGTTATATATTTTTGTTTGTCATTTAATTTATATTAATGTGTATTCTATCTATATATATATATATATATATATAAATATTGATTATTATTCGTTTAATCTTTGATTTATGCAGTTATATATACTAAAAAAAATTATTCATATTATTCATATATATATATATATATATATATTGATTATTATTCGTTGAATCTTTGATTTATGCAGTTATATATACTAAAAAAAATTATTCATATTACTCATATATATATATATATATATATATATATATATATTGATTATTATTCGTTGAATATTTGATTTATGCAGTTATATATACTAAAAAAAATTATTCATATTTAAAATGTTATCAAATAATTTTTACTATATTACTGAGATATAGAGGGTAAAAAAAAAAACTTCTATTGACTAGTCCTCACCTAAGCGGCCTAAACGCTAGTCGTTCCAAATCCGTCCGACTAGCGATTTTCGACTTCTACACCCTTGCTCATTATACATTCTCTAGTTAAAAGTTTTTAACGACAGAATTCTGTCATTAAAGACTATTTCCTGTCATTAAAAACTTTTAGTTAGAAAAGTTATTTTGACAGAATTACTGTCACTAAATATCAGTTCTCTTGCAGATGAAGCGTAATTCGTAGTCGAGACGCGAGGGTATCGATTTCTGCAAAAGCAATCCGTGGATGGTTAACAACAATAATTGAAGGTATGCATTGGTGGCTTTAAAAGAGACCCACCCACAATGGTGGATAAATGTATAAGTTAAGGCACTATCACAAAACACTACTGGCAAGGCAATGACCTATAATATATCATATGTATCCACAAATTAAGGCTACCATTCTCTACACTTTGCACCCACATGCATTTTCTTCTACTTACTAAGAATGATGGTGACTTTAGTTGGGGTCCAAGTATATGTAACAAATTCTATATACATACACATATATAGTTTATGTGTGGACAGCTACTATTTGAGCAATCCAGCTAAGTAGTTTTGTGAATTTGTTTAGACTTCAAGCTTTTGTTGGTTGTGTAATAAAGTAGACAATTTTTATTCTTGTTCCAGATTGTATGCAGATTCATATATTTCTTGCATATACAAAATACAGATTGTATAAAAAAGAATAGAAAATAATGCTAAGATGAATCTCATATCCAATAATATGACAGGAAATGGCTCATTTCCCACCTATTCTATTCTATTTCTATCATTCAAAGATAACATCCCCCCTCATTTCTGTTTCGGAACACGAATATTTTCTGCTTCAACGATCAAATATCATGATTTCAAACGGCATCTCAACCACTTCAAGATAAAAAAAAAACCCGATCTTGGGTATCCTCCAATGGAATCAGTCGTTTCGTTTCCTAGCTAAAATATTCTCGTCTCCACGTAAAGTATACAAAACTGGCTTTAGAGATAATGATTTGTGGCAACAGCTAAGCTTCCTATTAAGATAGTGAAAATAATACAGATTCTATGAACTATTCTCTCTGTTTCTCAATCATTTATGCTAACTCAATCCTAAGAATCACTTCTAATACGATGATGTTTGTCTCCATAGCCTGATCTTGTTATGATTCTGTCTTTTTTATACTTCCTATGCTATGATTTATCTTTATTGTTTTCTATTCCTAGTTTAGTCATTCTATGGTTAGGGGAGTCTTCTAACTCAATAGTATACATAATACAAAACATATTTTTCTCTCTATCTCTTTTACAGATCACTTTCAGACAAATCAGAACACTACCTGGTAACAAAGATGAATAAAGCATCAAAATTTGAAAACATAAAGCAACATTAATTAATGTAGGTCATACCTGAAAGGAAGGTCTGATGCATCATTCGTAGACTGCATCACAAATCTGACATTGATAACAATCTTTTAACTGTCACAAATTTGTTAGGCAAGTCTGCACAATTCGTACCACAAACGTCGTTTATCGAATTTACTTTTGATAGTTCAACATATACACCATCAACTGATAATTCAAGAAATCTGTCCATTCTATAGTACCAAACAATGTGAATAAAGATTCAATCTTGAATTTATCAGTGATTGCGAACCTCAATCAAACTCCGACCAATTTCCCGTCTCACTTTCCTCGCCACCGCAATCTCCCTGCATTCTTTCATCGTCTCGAAATCGCCTATATCTGAGTAGAAGCTAGACGCTTGTAACCAACCAGAAGGGTTCTCCGGTTCAAGATCCGTCAACATCTTGGCAGCTCTTTGCCCGATTCGTTCGTTTTGGTGGACCCTACAGCTCCTCAACACGGAGCTCCAAATCACGAAATCGTCCTGATACGGACTACTTTCGAGTAATCGTACACCTTCGTCTAGTAAACCCGCACGCCCCAGAAGATCAACCATGCATGCAAAATGCCGCCTCTCTGGAACTATCTGATAATGAGTTTGCATTAAATGGAAAATCGATCTTCCCTCTTCGACCAGCCCCGAATGGTTACAACCCATTAGTACACTCAAGAATGTCACCTTGTCGGGCTTTACACCGTTTCGGATCATCGAATTGAGCATCTCGAGGCATTCTTTTCCCATCCCGTTTCGAGCAAGTGCACTTATTATCGAAGTGAAGCAAATGACGTTCGGGGAGGGAATTTGGGCGAAAATCCGGCGGGAAAATTTGATTTCGCCGGATTTAGAGTATGCGTCGATCAAAGAACACACAACGGCAACATCGGATTCGAAACCGGACTTTATAGCGCAGCAATGCAGCAAAGAGCGGTTTGCCGAGGCGGAAGGAAGGGAAACCGATAGTGCTTTTAAAGTAGACGAAAGACTGACTTCATCATACCCGATGTTTTCATCGACCATCAGACCAAAGAGATCAATCACGTCGTGTACAAGATCGGACCTCAGTAAAGACGTCATGAGAGAATTACAACACTCAAGAGTTCTCTTGGGAACGCCATCAAATAAGGAGACGGAGCTCTCGATATCTCCACATTTTCCATACATGTCAATTAAAGCAGATTGAATCAAAACAGAATCAAATCCTAACTTCAAGATGCAAGAATGAGTTTGCTTCCCGAACAATAGGTTTCCGTTTGTGCTCGATAATTTCAAGAATCCCAAGAATGAACAAGCTGATGGTTTCTTATCCCATAACTGCATTGCTTGAAAGACCGCCAGAGCATCAAACGAATAGCCATTGGCTGCATAAACGGAAACCATCGAATTCCAAGAAATGACATCCGGGAGAGGTATGAGCTTGAATGATTTCTTAGCTTCCACCAAACTCCCACAAGCAGAGTAGAAATCCACTAACGCGTTAGCTACAAACAAATTCGAATCGACCAATCCGTTCTTGATTACACAACAATGCAGCTGAATTCCCTCATCAAGAAACCTCTCATAACCACAACCCTGAATCAAATAACAAAAAGTGAGCCCATTAGGCTCCACCCCATCTCGTTTCATTCCGTTATACATTCTTAACACCTCGTTTCCTCGTCCCACTTCGCATAACCCACGCAGGACAACATTCCAAGTCGTCAAATTTCTCTCTTGCAATGTACTAAACAACCTCAACCCAATTTCAGTAACGCCCATTCTCAAATAAAGATCAACAAGTGCAGACCCAACATACACATTCATACTAAACCCAAGAACAATCGCTCTACAATGCACTTCTCGCCCTTCTCTGAATAACCTTCCACTGCTACACATACTCAAAACACTAGAAAACGTCGATGAGTTCTCCACAAAACCTTCGAACACCATTTGCCTGTACAAGCTCAAAGATTCCCTTGGAAACCCACAACGATAATGCCCTGAGATCATAATGTTCCAAGTGATGACATCTCGTTCAGTCATTTCGTCGAACACCTTGACTGCGTCATCTAAAGACCCGGATTTTACCAAGTCGTTGATGATTCTGTTGTTCGAGTAAGCTTTAGCGTTGGTAACATAGTTTACATTGCTCAGTCTGCGTACATGGAGAGAAAATCCGGCGGGATTTTGTTTCCAAGGAAACGTCGTTACTCTGGCGCAAGATTGCAGCAAGTTCTGGTGTTTCATGACAAAAACGTCGAATAACTGTCTTATTTAGTTATATATTTAAATCAAACATAAGTACTTTTTTTTTTAATTATTTAAAGTATTTGGGTATTATACTACATACACTTGAACTACTCAATATTTAATTAATTCAACTATAAAATAAATTATACTTATGCTTGTGTTTATTAAAAAGTAAGTACACACTCATTAAATTAAATGCATGATCAACTAATACTTTTGTTAATTAAGATATTTTTTATGATTGTAAGATTGTTAATTTTTTCTGTGAAAAAAAGGAAACATAAATACGATTGTTAGATTTCTAACTTATTGAAATATATGTGCGTGCGTGTTTGTGCAAATTATATGGAGTGTATATATATTTTTTAAAGAGTACTTCAAGTGTATTTGGATTTTGAAAAAAATATTCTAAGCAGAAATCAGTAATATTAAAAAAAGTAATTAGTAATGCTCCAATTGCAGTAAAGGAAAAAAAACACAATCCAGCGTATTAGTGTATTTTTTTTTTAAATCAAAATTGAACTTAAAATTCAAGTGCATACTAGAATTTGTGTATTAAAAATGAACAAAATGAACACTTTTGCATACTCTTTAATTGGAAAAGGAAACAAATATTTGGGGAGTATGTATAGAGTGAAATTGGTTTATATATGAATCATTGAAGGGTATTGGTTGTTTTCACTGAAAAGTATTAGTTGTTTTTACTGAAGAGTATTACTAGTTTACACTGAAGAGTCTTAGTTCATTTTCACCGAACAACTAAGACTCTTTAGTGTAAATCAGTAATATTCTTCATTAAATATAACTAATACTCTTCATTGAAAACAACTAATACCCTTCGGTGATTTATGTATAAACTAGTTTCACTCTATACTTTGCCATATTTGGGTCCCTACTAAATTATGACTTGAACTTTTTGTACTTGGATTTGTGAAAGAATTGGATGATGATTGATGACCTAATTAGCCTTTTTTACTCTTTATTTCAACATCTTCTAAGAAGTAATTTTCAAATTCAACCACCAATTTTCTTCCTCCTATTTTTTCAAATGAAAACCACTAGAAATAAACCAAATAAATGTAGATGCCAGAAATTATATTAACCTTTATTTTAGACAAGATTTGAAACCAAAAAACCAGGAGGCAATCAATCCAACATGCACCAACTATTCACAATAAACAGATTGAAATCAGCAGGTTGATGCTATGGCCTCTAGAAGTAGTAATATGAAATGCATCTGAGTTTCTTTGTCGACTCTATAGAACGGGGGGATGTGAACGAACATAGATTTATGGCCTTTCTCGTCCGCGTAAAGGAGGGAATGATAGTACACAAAATTGCACACGAACCTCCCTGCATCATTCGATATTGTCGCATCGCAGCCCTTCATCTTCAAGTACTCCAAAATAGCGTCAATAGAGCACGACGTCTTCAATAAACAAAGAAAACGAGTCAATAAACGAGGAAAAATGAAAGAGTATGTATAGAGTGAAATTGGTTTATACATGAATCACTAGTAGTTTTTTTTCACTGAAGAGTCTTAGTTTGTTTTCACTGAACAACTAAGACCCTTCAATAATTCATATATGAACCAGTTTCGCTCTATACTTTGTCAAAATGAAAATGAAAATGAAGATGGAGTATGGGATTGAAATCACCTTTCTTGTATTAGAAATTCCTCCATCGCCAAGAACTATGGGATTTTGCTGCAAAACCAAAATTTGAATTTAACTTAGCTGCTCTTATGATCCTAATAGTGTTCGAATGTAAAAAAAAATAAAAAATTATAAGAATTAACGATCACCTTTGGTTGCCATCCGAGCTCATCTGGGCAACAGAAAGTTGCTTCGTTTACAGCTTGGCGTTCAATGGCGAACTTCAGTGCCCCACTATTGACTCCGAGGTGAAGCTAAAACATGAAAGCACGATATTAACATATTGGAGTTTTACGAGCTCTTTACATGTCACATAATCAAAATCTAACGGAAGAAAATAGAATTAGATTAAGGTCTCCTGTGAACCAGAACTCGCTTCTTCATACATTATATCACATTTTAAAAAATACTTAATTTTATGTTTTATTCTTCTCAAATCACTAAACTGTGCTATTTCGTATGTTAAACACTATTATCAAGTTCATAATAAAACTTCTGTAAATCAAGTTCATAGAAGTTTTTGTGTATCAGGTTAGTTTATGTAGCATCCGAATCATTCTTCAATTGCTTCTATTATATTTTTGCATGCATCAATGAAACAACTATTCTATTATTCAACAGCATCATAAACAACATTTCCGAAAAAGAGTTTTTGCTCAGTTTATCATCCAAGATTTGATAGCAAAAACGAATCAATCCAATGATCACCTTAATTATCGCTTAGCACAAATAACAACAATATGAAAACAAAAAGCAGAGCATCAAATTCACATTCAGCCAGGCACTTTCTGACTTACCCACACGACGGTCTCATTGCTCGATTTTCCAATCCCCGATTCCAATACTTTGTAAAGCTGCGAAATCGCCCCGTCTCCTGCAGTTTCAAGAACAGTGCAAACGCCCAAAGTAACACCTACTGGCAACCCTTTGCTCTCCACATAACTTCTCAAATTGTTGACAATAATCTCAGTAGGATTCTCATAAACACCTTCAAATTTCTTGAATCCTGTCACATTTATCCTCACCGATTTCGCCCCCTCTGACCCCATCTCCCTATCATAAATATTCGCCCAAATTCCTATCCTTAATTCAATACTAATGCTCCATTAAAATCATTTTTCAACAAGCAATCATGATTTTAAATCAGGTGAAGAAAATAAAAAAATAGTACAAAATAGCTAAAATTGAAAAAACCTAAGCCTAGTTCATCATTCATTGACTTTAAATTGCACCATAAATCCAATTCAATACTATTGCTCCATTAAAATCGTTTTTCAACAAGCTATCGTGATTTTAAATCAGGCGATATAAAAATAGCTAAAATTGAACAAACCTAAGCCTAGTTCATCATTCATCAACTTTAAATTGCACCATAAATCCAATTCCAACTCATAGATCATACAATCTCCTACTATGAACTTAAATTACACGAAAAGTGCAACAACAACCAGAAAATTAATGAATCTTCGCATAATACGAATCGAATCCAGAAGAAATTCAACATAAATAAGCACAATTGCACCACAAATCCAATACCAACTCATAAATCATACAATCTCCAACTATGAACTTAAATTTAATGAAAATTAATGAATCTTTGCATAATACGAATCGGATTCAGAAGAAATTGAATCTAAATAAGCACAATTGCACCATAAATCCAATTCCAACTCACAAATCATACAATCTCCAACTATGAACTTAAAATTAATGAATCTTTGCATAATACGAATCGAATTCAGAAGAAATTCAACATAAATAAGCACAAGAATTTAAATTTTATGTACCTTAAACCTCTGGTGATGCTGATCTCTCTCAATCTCGGTAGCGGTGATGAGAAACTGAAGTCTGCAAATTTATAGTGACATTTATACGAAATTGCCCGATTATATTATTTGATTTACGAAAAAGCCACGATTTCAATTATTCCAGTTTCTTCAACACTCAACAGCTTTTGACTCATGTCATGAAATTGGCGTGGGATTATACACTACTATTTTCTAGAGCGAGAAAAAGATGGGAGAATCAAACGCAAACTAAATTGTCTATTTGTGTATAGTTGCCTTTTCCAATTTTAATACGTCTCTATTTTAGGTAGAGTTTTAATTTTGGTGCACATTTTATTTGAAAATTGTTATGGTGAATTCAATATTTTTTTTATTAAGCCTCCACTTGGTAGGGAGTAATAATTTTAGTAAGGGTTATAAATTTAATATGTTATAAATTTAATATGGAAAAGTCATATAAAATTGCTTGGTAGGACATATAAAAAAGGTCCTACTAATTTATGCAAAATTTTTATACTTACTTGGTAGGAAGTAATAAAAAAGGTAAAAAATTAGGAATAGTAGTGGTCCGGCAGCCTCCGGCGACTTTCCGGCGGCGGTCCGTGTGACAAACCAATAATAAAATAGTACGACCTTTCGGACCGAATTAATTTTGTAAAGGTGAATAGTGCTTTGGAGGTATTACGTCTTACTATTTTACAGGGTCGGACATATAAGAAACGGGTCGATATTATTTTAGTATGTCCTACCAAGCAGAATATTAATTATACAATACCCCATAATATGGGCTTATATGCCCTACCAAGTGGAGTCTAACTTCAGTATAATACCACTGATTCAAATTACTGATACTTCTGATCAAATTAATGATACTCCTTATCAAATATTTAATACTTCAAAACTTCGTATAATACTTTGTCATTATTTTGTGTTTCATTTTATTAATGAGGAGTTATATAACTAGATGCAAATACTATTTGATATTTTCATTGCTACTGTAACTATATTGTGATTTTTAGTTTACAAATCTAATGATAACAATAAATACATCTATTATTTTATGAAACTTGTTCATGAGAGACTTAGTAATATAATTATGTACACAAATTCGTGTATGGATTCAAGTGCATAACATGTATTTGGGTTTTGAATCCAATTTCAAATTAATTTTGACTTTACAAAGCTCACTAAATTCATATTATCATCGTACTAGTTTTGTACCCGTGCGATGCACGGTGTTATTTATTTTTAAAAATTGTGTTTCAATATTTTTGTAGAAAGTCATGGTTGAATAATTTTATGTATAATATACACTTATATATATTTAGAAGAATGTACATAATTGATGATTTTTATATTTTCATGGCTTACAAATATAGTATAATACATATATGCATCGTTCTTTTAGTAATATTCATTTTAATAAGTATGACAATTACAATCATCTTCTGTAAATACTCTCATAATATAATAATTGTATTACACACATCTTCAAATTTATTTATTAATACGACTAAAAAACAGTGTTGGCAATAATTAATTAATAAATAAGATTTTATATTTTCATGGAGAAATATTTATTTTTCGAGTGATTCATATGTCCACTCATGTGAATAACATGCACTTGAAGTTTGAGTTCAATTTTAAACTTATTTTTACTTTTCAAAGTTCAATTTACTTAATGAGCTTTGAATAATCAAAATTGATTTAAAATTGGATTCAAAATTCAAGTTTATGTTATGCATTTGAATGTATATTAATTTTTTTGTTATTTTATCGTTGGTTTAAATTGTGTAACCACTCAATTCGTCACTATAAAGAAATTGAATAGAATGAAGTAAAATATAAATCATGCTTCTCTTAGCATAAACTAAAATATTATTTTAAAATCACAAATTTCAATCAATTCTTTCACGTAACTATAGAAACAAGTAAATTTGAAATAAGTTTGTATTTCAATTTAAATTACAACATCTCCAACAAATTATAATTTTAAAATAAGAAAAATATATTATATGATTTAATTTGGATTTTTATATAAAAATGAAAAACAAAATCACATGGAAGAGGGGCAAATGGGCTAATTTGTACAGTTGGATTCCACTACACTAATATTTTATTATTTCAGGCATTTTGACGGGAACTTGCACAAAAAATCACTATTATGTTTTTATATATAAATATAGATATAGATTACACTAGATTTTTTAAAACATTTTTTGTAGAATGTATAAATAAAACATTGGATTGTATATAATTTGGGCCTTAATGTATTATCTTGTATATAACTTGGGCCATAATACATTTTCTCACGCACAGGTTTGTATTTTCTTTTCTCTTTCTTTTATTTTTCCTCATTTTTTTCTTTGTTTTTGCCGAAAAAATGGTTCGAATTTTTTTATACGAATTATGCCCTTTTTTTCGAAAACTATTCCCGATTTTTTTTTTTTCTTACCATTTTTCATAAAGAATATTTGGGGAAAACCTGTTTTCCGAGAAAACTATTCATTTTTCTTTACGAATTTGATTCATTTATTTTAGTTTTATTTAGGCCAAGGTTATATACAGTCCCATCTTTTATTAATACAACCCCACTAAAAAGTGTTGGAAAAAAAATCCAAAATTTTTAACAATTTTCGGATTTTTTTTCAGAAAATGTAAAAAAAAAAAAAAAACACTGAAAATATGAAATTTTGGAATTTTTTTTCCGAAAATTGTTACATTTTTCGGAAACCGAACACTTTTTTTGGTGGGGTTGTATTCATAAATCATGGGATTGTATTTAACCTTGACCCTTATTTATTGTTCCGGTCTTCTATTTTTTCCCTTAGTTTTTGAATCTCCCCTTCAATCAAATCCACAAAAGTAAGGAGAAGTTTAATGGTAGCCCAGCTTCACATTGGGCCGGGCCCACTACTTACTCAAAGGCCCAAATTATATGTTCTTTTTCCTTCTTTTCCCAAATCGTTTTTTTTTTTTTTTTGAAATCTTCCCAAACCGTATTCAGAGTTCCCCAAATTGCAGATTTTATCGATCCAGAGGGGAGATGCCAAGATACAAAGACGAGCCTCCTGCAGTTCGCGTTTATACAGTTTGCGACGAATCCAAGTCTGTAAAGTTTCAATTATAATTCTCTAGTTTTTTAAATACAAAAATCAAGTACGTGATTCGATTTCTTTCACTTTTTTTTTTTGCTGCAGATACCTGATTGTGAGGAATGTTCCTTCTTTGGGATGTGGCGATGAGCTCTCGAAATTGTTCTCTACGTATGGCCAAGTTGCAGAGTAAGTGATATTACTTTATAAATGATACCAATTTTGATGTAGATTGTGTGAAATTGTTTATGTTTGTCACCGGAATTAGATTAAAGGATAAATAGCGTCCTTATATAAAGCAGTTAAGAAAACTGAATTCGATTTGATGTAGCTATTTTGGATTGGAATTTGATTCTGTAATTATGTTATAATTGCAGAATTATAATGGTGTTCTTAATTTGTATACAGATGCATACTTATTACTTTATGAATGATGCCAATTTTGATGTAGATTTTGTCAAATTATTTATGATTGTCATCGGAATTAGATTATAGGATAACTAGCGTCCTTTGTATATAAAGCAGTTAGGAAAACTGAATTCTCTTGATGTAGCTATTTTGGGTTGGAATTTGATTCTGTAATTAGGTTATAATTTCAGAATTATAGTGGTGTTCTTAATTTGTATACAGATGCATACTTGTTACTTTATGAATGATAGCAATTTTGATGTAGATTGTGTCAAATTATTTATGTTTGTTGCCAGAATTAGATTAAAGGAAAAATAGCATCCTTCAGTTAAGAAAACTGAATTCGATTTGATGTAGCTGTTCTGGATTGGAATTTGATTCTGTAATTTGCTGGTTAGGTTATAATTTCAGAATTATAATGGTGTTCTTAAGTTGTATATAGATGTAAGCCGATGGATGATGAAGACTGCGAGCCATATACTGATGTTTACTGGATCAAGTTTCATCAGATCAACAATGCCAGGTGATTGGTCCTCGATTTTCTTGGATATATATGTGCTTATTGAATCTTTAAGTAGTTTAGGTTGTGTTTGGATGTAGTCATTTGAAATACAAGGGATTTGAAAATAGTATGGTTTTACTGAGTATTTGAAATTCCTCCAATTTGAACTAGGATTAAAGCTAAGTATTTGAAATCCATAGCCCAAATTCTTCCATCCAAACACAACCTTATTGATAATGAAATGCATTGTACTAGTGAACTGTTTATCTTCCTTCCTAAATATGCATACACATTCTATTTGCATGTTGGGTTACGAGTTTTGTATTATGCTTGTGTGTGGCTGGTCTCCATAATCATAAAAATTGGACTTAATTTTGGTGATAGATTTGCGAAAAGGAAATTAGACGAGTCTGTTTTTCTTGGAAATCGACTGCAAGTATCATATGCACCTCAGTATGAAAGCCTGTCCGACACAAAAGACAAGTTAGAAGTGAGGAGGAAGGAAGTTTTAGCACGACTAAACCGTAAGTTCATATGACGTAAGTTTAAGAAATTAATCCAATTCCTCAGCTTATGGAATTCCTCTGCCAGTTTATGCTTTTTGCCTTGTGATAATTTTTTTGCTTTTTATATCAGCTAGAAGATCTAAAGGCCCTTCCGATTCTTCTACTCCGTTGCTTAAGGATACATGTCCCCCATCTTCTTTAGCTCAAAGGTATATGAATCCTATATGACGCATCCCTTGAAAAAAATTTGTAATTATTTTTTTACTTTAGGATAAGCTTTCCCCATCGTGTAGGCAATTGATCGACCCACAAAATGCTGCCAGAGGACCGACACCTTCCATGTTATTAGCTTCCTCTGATAAGGTTCGTTTATGATGATTGTTATCTTTAACACATGAGTAAAATGTGCTCTTATTTTGAAACGTCTTTGCCTCTTCTGCCTCTTCTATCGACAAAAGTTACCATTTAGATTAAAATTACCCCCATAAATGTAGAGCACCTTTTTGAGATGTCCGTGAGAACAAAAGTTACCATCAATTATGAGCCCGTTTGACTAAGCTTATTTGAAACATCTTATAAGTTGTTTAAGAGCTTATAAGGTGTAATTTTTAAGTAGCTTATAAGTTCCTGAAGTGTTTGGCTAATACAACTTACTCCCTCCGTCCATGAGTAAACTTCCCACTTTCCTTTTCGGGCCGTCCACGAGTAAGTTTCCCATTCCATAAATGGAAATAACAACGCTCTATTATATATAAATTTTAACCTTCAAACTCACACAATATTACCAAAAATGTCACTCATTCACTTTACTTTTCAACACTATTCATTACTTTATCTCAAAAGTCAACATGTGACCCACCATATATTAATAAACAAATATACTTTCTTAAACCATTCAACAAAAAGAAGTGGGAAACTTACTCGTGGACGGAGGGAGTATAAGATATTTGAAAATTTAAATAAAGATTTTAAATTTTTTAATTTTAATATAAAATATTTTATTTTCATTTTTTATGTTGAGGTAGAAGTGGGTGGGACGGGGGTGGGTGGTTGGGAGTGGAAGTGGTTAGAAAAATAAGTAGAGAAATCACCAACTTATTTTTTTACAGCTTATAAGCTTTTAGAAGCTTCTTTTATGATCTTATAAGCTGTTATACTTCCTATTTTTCCAAACCCATTGCTTATAAACTCATAAATAGCTTATAAGCTCAGCCAAACACCCTCTATTTCTAAAATTCTTGTCCGTTTTCTGAATGTAGTATTATTTTCTGTTAATTGATGAAGCCTTCCTTGTGTTTAATTGTGTCAGGATTATTTCCCGTCTGATTCAATGAACCGAACAGTTAATTTGGTGCGGGAGAAACTGAATAAGGTGAATGCTCAAATTACATGTAGCCTTTTAACTATCGGGTACACATAACTGTCTGTCGTGGTCTTGAATTTTATCTTGTGATTTCCTCAGATTGAATCAAGCTCGGAGAACATAGCATCCGGTTCATCAAAAAAGGCGCGTGTTGACAATCGAAGACGAATCTAACATTTTTTTAGTACGAAATACGAGTAATTTGTGGCTAGTTTTGTACCTTTTTTTTTGTCATCCCTTGGCTGAAATTTGTAGTTAGATAAACTTTGGTGCATTTGCTTGTACCATTTTTAGCTTTAGAGAGGTTCAGCGTGGCTCATATTTTTCTAATGTGTTGAACCAGTTGTGTAAATATGGTATTAATGAGTATTAAAAATGATCATTTCACTTTAATTATACTACCTCCGTCCCAATTTTGTTTACCCATTTGACTTTTGTGAGACTTAATTTGTAGTATTTAAATGGATAAAATGGTTTTTGTATGATTGCGTATTGTTCAATTGAAGTGCATGAAACAAAATAAAGATGTTTTTCTGCGTAATTATTAGTGGAATGAGGTGTAATTTAGAAGTGTTTGAAGGAGGTACATAATAAAATGGGAAAACAAAATTGGGACGGAGGGAGTACTTAGTATGAGATGATGAGACTCGGAATAAAATAATATAATAAAAGCTCCGCAACTATTAAATTTTATTTTGAAAGACCCCTAAATTAATTTTTGTCTTACAAAGGCCTTAAATTTACATTCTTATTTCATTTTTACCCCTAAACTACATTTTTTGTTTCAACAAATATTTAAAGTATATAATTCTTATTTCAAAAGACCCCTATTCAAAATCCGTTTTAAATACTTTTTTGTTGGAATTCAATTTTAGTAGTATTGAATTTTGTTGATTTGTCATATTTTTAATAAAAAACATTAAAATAACTCAATAAAATTCATGAATTTTCTATACTAGGGGCCTCAGTAAAACAAAAATTAATAGCTCATGAATTTTTTAAAACAAAATGTGATAGTTCAAGGATCTTCTAATGTATTATATCATCGTTATTTTATTTTGATTAACTACCTCCCTTCTATAATCATTTCTTCCCTTCTATTCCTCAATCATAAAAATAAAATTGTTGGACCATCTTGAAGAATATGGGGATCCAGAATGATTGAATTAGGAACTCTAATTAATACAAATACTCTTATCTGATTGGAGATGAGGTAAAGTCTTGTTTGGATTACTTGCCCTTTTTTGGCCCTTCACTTAGATATTCTGGATAACAGTTCCCCCCACCCCACCATAACCACCCCCCAATTCAACCCCATATATAACAAGGCCTCAAATATCTTCTTCCCTTCACTTAGATATTTGCACTTTTCTCCATTTTTTTGCTTCCTTTTCTCTCTCTCTACAAATATCTGAAATTCTTAAGTCTTGTCCACTTGCTGTCCGAAGAAGATATGTGTGAAATGCATCCTTCCCCCTGCTTGCATTGCCAACCTTCTACCTACATACGAATGGTAAATAAATCAATATTTAATCTTGCAAATTAATTGCAACAAAAGAAATTTAGACTATTCAGTGCTATTTTTCTATAATATATTAGCAAAATTATTATTATTTATATATGTTCACAATTAAATATTAATATATTGCAGGTGCAGAATCTCATAGAGAGATGCTTGTTGTTTCAGATGGACCAAGAACAATGTGTCAAAGCCTTGGAAAAACATGCTAACATTCAACCCCTTGTAACACTCACAGGTATATATAATTTCATCACAATGATCAAATAAATAATTGACTATGAAATTAGAATTGTCCTGCAAAATTTTCCAACAAAAAAATTCGTAATAAGAATTGCTTACGATTTGCCTACGATTTTTTTATTATGTAAGCATCTACATTTCTCAACCTAAAAACAATTTGTCTACATAATTAATTTGTCTTCGAAATAAAATTTCCTAGGTATATTATCTACAAGTCATTTGCCTACAAAAATTTACCTACAACACAATTTGTCAACGGAATTTCTGTAGACAAATTATTTTGTAGGTGGTTAAAAATATTCGTAGACAATTCGTAGGCAGTTCTCACTACAATTTTTTTTATTTGAAATTATGTAGTCATATTGGCAGTTTCCGTAAGCAATTTTATATTTTATCGTAGTGAAAACAATATTAATAGATTATTTAAACCTTTAATTGATATTAATGTTCTCTGGATTAAAATGCAGTTTGGAAGGCGCTACTAAAGGAGAACAAGGACTTCTTTCAATTATATTTCCAGTCTATTATATCTCTAGGCCCACAATACACAAATAAGGTATAATCAATTCATATGGAACCAACTCTTAAAAATTAAATTTAAAAAAAATATGGAAATATATTAGTATGTGAATCTGATATATTATTTTCTCAGGTGGATAGTTTCAAAGGGCACCAAGATTTAGTTGAAGAAACCTGCAACAATGATATCAACTAGCTAGCTGGAGAATGAAAAAAATAATTTTATTTATATGTATATTGTAGCTAGGTTGTAGCATTTACATTTGGAATAGGAAAATGAGAAGGCTTGAATATTTGAATTATAATATTCTAAGTATCATTGACATTTTTTTTTTAGTATGATTCATACTTAAACTTTGATAGCTAGAGAAAAAAAGGTTATTTGGTCCCATAACTTATCAAGTGTCCGATTTTGCTCCCAAAAATTTTGACTCTTCAATATTGGTCCCATAACTCCTAGGTATTGTCCATTTATGGCCCCATTTTCTTTAAAAATACAAAAATAGTGCCCTTTTTTGTCATACTCAACTCACATTCTGCCCGAATTTGGGCCTTTACGGTACCCTCGAAGATGTGTCCGCAAAACGATATAATTTTTTTATTTTGTATTTTTTAATCATTTTTTCCATATCACTAATATGTGGTTGAAAAATGGACAAACCATAGGAGTTACAGGACCAAAATTAAAGAGTCAAATTTTTTGGGACTAAAATCGGACGCTCGATAAGTTATGGGACCGAAAAGAAATTTCTCAACAAGAATGTGATCAAAATTAGGCAAAGCGTAGAAGTTATGGGACCAAAATTGAAGAGTCAAAATTTTTGGGACCAAAATCGGACACTCGATAAGTTATGGGACCAAAAAACTTCTATTCTCTTGATAGCTATTTTAATCCATCTCATTCTCTTGTGTAATTACTAGTTTTTTGTTATCATTTTATGTTCTTGATTTCACATATTGAGTTCGATTCAATATTGTGAGTGTTAATGAGTGAAATACACACTTGAAGAATCACAACAATTATGATATTAGTCGAGGAAAACGTGTGTCACATTGAATTTAATTAATGTCAAAATGAAAATATCAATAAATTATTGAAAAAAATTAATTACTAGTACTATATAATAATAATAAAATTTGGAAAATTATAAGAAATATATGAAATTTTATTAATACTTTTTTTAAATTAGTTAAATACAAAATACTGTGAATAATTGACTTTTCATTTTATGTACAAATATTAGTTTAGTTTAATTTTTGAGTAGGTTTTATATGAAAATGGTTCATGATAAATTTATCATGAAACATTTTAAAAATATTATTAATTTCATCAAAAGTTTCATTAATCTCAATTTCGAAAAGAGCCTCATCGTCCACTTAAATAATTCTTCAACGAATTATATGAACCAACATAGTTTTACTTTTAATTTTAACGTGGTTTTCATTACCAGCTTCAACTCATCTTAATAATTCTTCAATGAATTAAACGAGTTTGCATATTTTGAATTAAATTCAGAATACATTACCAATTTAAAAAAGAATTGGCCAAAGAATTTTGACGAGCCAAGTCTCTTTATTTGAAACAATTGATTTATTCATGGGCTCGACAAGCTTTGGGTATGGGCATAATTTGCCAACCAAAAGTAATAAATCGCAGAGTGCGGATCTTTTTTCAACCCATAATATGATTGTTCACTTCACCACCGCACGGTTCAGTTCATCCCCAACAAATTACCCTACATAACCCTTTCTTCTCAACTTAATAATAATTTGTATTTTCACCCTCTTTATTCGCGCCAACAAACACTCAATATTTCCATTCGAACAACCCTTTAATCGTGTTCGTCTCCCCTCCGTGACTGCGCCCCTCTGTTCCCCCTTAATTGCATCACGGCCGTTCGTCTCTCATCCCGTTTCAATTTCGTTCATCTATGGAAAAAAGGTGAATTTTTTTTCATTTGGTAACTGCTCCTTTTTGTTGCAACAGAAGTTTTTTCGATGAAAACAGGATTTTTCCAGCCCACGTTTAATCTTCCATAGCCATGTTTAGTTCGAGTTCACAATTCTTTTTATATATCTGTTCATTTCTGGTTTAGGGAACAATTGGTGAATGTTCTTGGAATTTATTCGAACCTTTTTTGTTTTTTTTTTTGTTTTGAACAACTAGGATTTGTTCGGAAAAAAATATAAGAACAAGTGTTCGAATATTTTTTTGGAACATCAGTTCAATGTTCTACATTTTCGTTCGAACAACTCTTAAATGTTCGAAAAAACAGTCACGAACAAATTTAAATACGAAAACACGATCAATAAGCGCCGGAGACATGTATGAACAACATATATTCGTTCTTATCACATTTTAACTACTCAAATAACATCACCATACACAAAAGCTCCTTCAACAGAAAAAAAAAATAGGTTTCTTGATTCAACAAAACGTTTCTCACTTTCACGTACGTATATTTTCAATAATTTCTGCTTTTATGTTCAGGGGGTGAACTGAGTCATTTGATTTTAGTAAAATATGGTAAAAAAAGGTATTTTAGTCTTTTTATTTCTAAATTCAATAAAAAAAGAAGACCGCGGTTATTTGCACTAGCCTCTGTGTTATATACACTACTTGGATAAATACACTACTTATTTTTCCGAAAATTTGCAATATTTTCGAAAAAAAAAAACCGAAAATAAACAAAAAAATCGATTTTTTTTCTTCGAAATATTGTGCATTTCATTATGTTCGGAAAAAATGTTTGAAAAAATGAAAAAAAAAATTCCAAACAAATAATAGTGTATTCATCTGATTAGTGTCTTTAACATAGAGACTGGTGCAAATATCCTGGGCCTAAAAAGAATGTGGGGTGAAAATATCCCTAGGCCCAAGTTTTCATTAAATGGGCCAACAGTTAAATCATGCCCATTTGAAAAAGGGATCCACCATCACGCCCCTTCCGCCGCTTTGCTTCTCTCTGTCAGCAGCATTGCAACCATTCCATGAATATAAGAGAAAATTTTGAAAATCTTAATTCACTCATTTCTCCCCAAACCCCACCACCTTGCTGCCCACCGTCGACTGTTTTGTAAGTTTGCTTTCCTTTTTTTTTTTTTTTCTCTCTTCCCCCACGATTTTCGGAACTTTTTCTCGAAAATATTAGACGAAGTCCTTTTTCAGCGAAATGTTTCCGTTTCAAATATTCTTTTCCCGGAAATTTTACATATTTTAGAAAAAAATTGTACAATAGTAGTATTTTTTTTGCTTTTAGGAGCTGGATTTTTTTTTTTTCCCTTCTTGGGGGGACGGTGAAAATTTTAATGACGACAGTGAAACCACCATTAACGTGCTGAAGGTTTTTGAACAAAAACAGGGGTGGGTGTACGTATTGAGAAAATGATGAGGGTATAAATGTCATTGTATATGGCCAAATATCTCTCTGCAACTTATCTTCCCCTCACCACAACAAAACCAGAAAAAAACCCCCACAAAATTCATCAATTTCCTCCTCCAATCTGTAACAATGGCGATTCTCGCATCACTACCAGGTCCCAATCTCTTCTCAAACCTACCCAACACTCCACCCCCCTCCAACGTCCCCACCCCCCCTCCCCCCAAACCCCCAATCCCAATCCCCAAATACCCACCCCTCTCAAAATCCCGAACCCCCCCTTCCACTTCCCCCGCCTTCAAAACCCACCACCACAACTCCAAATACTACAAACCCATCAAACCGGGGCAGAAAATCCACCCGCCCGACGACAAGGACCGCGCAATCATCGTCGGAGATTCCGGAATTTCATACCAATTGCCCGGCGCCCCCTTCGAGTTCATGTTCAGTTATTCGGAAACGCCCAAAGCCCAGCCGCTGGCGATGAGGGAGCCCGCCTTTTTGCCCTTTGCGCCGCCCACGATGCGGCGGCCGTGGACCGGAAAAGCGCCGATGAAAAAGAGTAAACGGAAGATCAAGCTGTTTGAGCCGTTGGGCGGCGGTGGAATTGGTGATGATTTAAAAGCGGCGGAGAAGAGGTATGAAATGTTGAAGGATTATGAATTGGGGAAGTTGAGTATGAGGCCAAGGAAAGAGGTTTTGGGAGCGCCGTTGACGAAATTGGAGATTAAGGAGATGTTGAGACCCTGTTTGAGAAGTAACAAGCAGGTGAATTTAGGTCAGTTTTCCTTAATTTTTACTCCCTTTTGGATTTTGGATTAGAATTTGTATTGAATGGAAGCTTTGTGGTGTTGATTTGATGGGCTATTGTTGAATTTCTCAGTTTTGATCATCATTGTCTGGTTTTCTTGTGTTTGGTTTTGTTGTTAAGATGATGGTTTGAGTAGTATTAGAATTTGATGGGATTAGAATTTGTATTGAATGCAAAGCTTTGTGGTGTTGATTTGATGGGCTATTGTTAAATTTCTCAGATTTGGTCATCATTGTCTGGTTTTGTTGTTAGGATGTGGTTTGAGTAGTATTAGTTCTTACATGCAATAATATTAGTAGTGTACAGTGCACACCATGTGAACGTAATACGTTGTCCTTGAAGTTTCTTAATTGAGAATTGTGTTTGATTTTTTATTTTTGTTAAGGTGATGGTTTGAGTAGTATTAGTTCTTACATGCAATTGTATTAGTAGTTACGATGCAGAATGTGCAAGTAATACTTTATCCTTGAAGCTTTTTAATTGAGAATTGTGTTTGGTTTTTTTTTAGTATTAGTAGTGAACGATGCACTATGTGCGTGTAATACTTTCCTTGAAGCTTTTTAATTGAGTATTGTGTTTAAGGTGATGGTTTGAGTAGTATTAGTTCTTACGTGCAATTGTATTAGTAGTGTATGATGCACAATGTGCACGAAATAAGCTTTTTAATTGAGAATTGTGTTTGGTTTTTTTGTTAAGGTGATGGTTTGAGTAGTATTAGTTCTTACATGCAATAGTATAAATAGTGTACTATGCACAATGTGCGCTTAATACTTTATCGTTGAAGCTTTCTAATTGAGAATTGTTTTTGATTTTTTCCTTGGGATGATGGTTTGAGTTGATAGAGAGGGATTATAGTTTGTTGATTGGGATATTTGATTGTGTAGGTAGAGATGGATTAACACATAATATGTTGGAGTTGATACACACACATTGGAGACGACAGCCCGTTTGTAAAGTTCGTTGCTTGGGTGTTCCGACTGTCGACATGGATAACATATGCCGATGCCTCGAGGTTCTCACTTCCTCGTAACATTCATTGATTTCCTATCCGTGATTCTAGCGATTAATTTCAGCTCATTACTTGAAAAAAATTGGGCTTATGTTTATAGGAAAAATCGGGTGGAAAGATTATCCATAGGGTAGGAGGGGTGACGTATCTGTTTCGTGGAAGAAACTACGATCCCCGTAGACGACCTCAGTTCCCCGTGATGCTTTGGAAACCGGCTACGCCGGTTTATCCAAAGCTTATACAAGAAGCTCCGGAGGGGTTGACTAAAGAAGAAGCCGATGAATTGAGAACGAAAGGGAAAACCCTGCTTCCGATCTGTAAATTAGGTAAAGTTCGATGCTATTTATTCGTTTCGTGTGATTTGTTTTGGCATTGTCCTGATAATCAACGGTTTCCTTTGAACGGTAGCGAAAAACGGAGTTTATGTTAACCTGGTGAGGGACGTGAGGACGGCTTTCGAAGGATCGGAATTGGTGAAGATAGATTGCAGAGGATTGCAACCTAGTGATTACAAAAAAATAGGAGCTAAGCTAAAGGTCCCCATGTCCTTTTCTTCCTTTAAAGTATTAGTTGTTTTCACTGAAGAGTATTAGTTGTCTTCACTAAAGAGCCTTACCGATATTATCTGATTTCCCTTTTATTCGACTGCAGGAATTGGTTCCTTGCGTGCTGCTTTCGTTTGACGACGAGCAAGTATTAATGTGGAGGGGACGAGAGTGGAAATCGATGTATCAGGAAATTCCGAAGGCATACCTTCCTTCTAGCGATAGCTCGACTCTCGCCAATACTTCAGGTAGTTACGAAAAATTGTACGTACTTCTGTATATTACTCCCTTCGTCCCCTCTTAATTTTCAGAGGTGGGGTGACTCAAATTTTAAGAAAAACTGTTTTATTGACTTTTTCAACCAATAAATGAAGAGTATTTTGAATTAACGTAAGTATTGTGAGAGTGTTTTATTTTCATATTTGGGGTGTGAAAGTTACTATGGGATGTTCCAAAAAGGAAAGTACGAAAGTTATTATCCGTAATTCAACTGTGTTGTGTTTTCTTGAATCAGATGCTAAAACGACGATATCGAGCCCCAAAATGATGTCGTTGTGGCAACGGGCGTTAGAATTAGGAAAGGCGTCGGTTCTTGAAGAGACGAATCTTAGTCCGGACGAACTTTTGTGTAAAGTCGAGGAGTTTGAAAGCACGGCCCGGGCAATCGAGCACTCTTATCCGGCCATGATCTTCTCGGATAGAGAGGGTTCGACGTCCCAAGGTGAAGACGACGATGACTCGGAGGACGACGATGACTCGTTCGACGCCGTGATGTCTTCAGTACCAGAAGGATCACTGCCCATTGATTTGTTAGCTAAGCAACATTTGAGTGATGATCAACTTTAGAATGGCTTGTTACTTATAAGTGTTCTTGCTGGTGTATTATGCTCAAAAACTAAAATCACAATTCTGTAAAAAAAAAAAAATTACAAGAAGTTCATCACACGCTCATCTTTAACGTTTTATGTGATTATTATATAATTAATTAAGTAATGAATAGCGTGTATGTACACTAATATTACCAAATAAATACTCACTCTGTACTATTTTAGTCCTATTTTAAACTGCTCAGGGAAAAATGACTTGGATTTTAATGAGAAGTATTTAAGTAATAAAAATGCATCTAAGTTAAAGGTACATTGGTATTTTTTGTTTTATAAAAGAGAGATTAATTTATTTTGGTGGTTTGAAAAATATAGTGAAGGATAGTGTGAGATGATAAATTTTTTTTTTTTTTTTTTTGTAATTTTACCATTTTGGATGTTGAATATTTTTTTATTTTTTAATATAGAGCAACCTAAAATTGGGAAAAATAAGTATTTTTTTTAGTGAAAATAATTAATACTTTCTGTTTTCAATTTTAAAAAATATACTCACTTATTTTATTTGTTCGTTTCCAAAAATACATTTATTTTTTAATACAATCATTTATTACTCATTCACAAATAATTATTTTATTAAAAAATAATATCACAATATACTACAAATATCCTTTACTTTATCTAATATTCCTTAAAATTTGTGTCTAATTAATCCTCTAGGCACATTTTTAGGGGAGGATGGAGTCCTATTAAATTGAATTAAAAATAATAAATACAATTTACAAATTGGAAAGTTTCCATGATCATGTTACTCAATTTCATCCTTTTTACATTAATATATCATTAATAAAATTGTCCAGAACACTCTCTCCCTCTCATTTTGCAATGGTCCCCTCTCGAAAACAAAACCCAGAATCAAGAAAAGGGCATTCACCATATTCTTGGTCCTTTCTGCGATTCCTAAAAGGAAAGAACATACTAGTATTATATGGGCTTCCTGATTCCGACCAAATTCAGGTAACTTTTTATGCAGTCCTAACATATTTGATTCTCTGCAATTTACATACGAATTGTGTGTTCGTTTTTTGGTCAGGAATCTCTATTTCAATTTGCTTTTAATTTTATCCCCTTTTACTTTTTAGTACGAAAATTTTGTTGGGGTACATTCCAGTTGCATTTAGCTCCCACGTTTATTTTGTTTGCTAACGATTTAGGTCTGATTATGTACTTATGCTGTCCTTTTGTGCTTAAATCAGTACAATTTTGGAACCCACATTCTTGATTTTTCTTGGTGAATTCATTCATATATGTATGTATGTGTGTGTATTAAGAGCTTTAGTTTTCTGACCTAATTGATTTCTTGGTTTGAGGGAGTGCAGTTAAATGCATTGAATAATACGAAATGACGACGAAATTTTTAACAGGGGTGTTTAACGAACCGTGGTGGCCTGTAATGACGGCGGACACCACGGCCCCGAGTTATTGGTTGAACTGGAGGTTCTTGCTATGTGCTGTATGGATCTTAGTAGCTACGATCTCTTCAGCCCTCGTTATATGGAAATATGAAGGGCGTAATGGGGATCAACGGGTGCACAAGGGCGAATCTTGGGCAACGTGTTCGAAATCGATCCACCCCGTTTGGTTGCTCGTTTATCGGCTCGTTGCTTTCTGCTCCTTGCTCGCGTTGATTCTTGCGGATGCGATCGTTCATAGTGCTGGCATTTTCATTTTCTACACACAGTAAGCCATCTTCGTAGACCTCGTTTTTCGCTATAAAACGTCGTCGTATTTCTAATATGTTTAAATTGTTGCAGGTGGACCTTTACCTTGGTCACCATCTATTTTGGGGTATGCTTTTCGAATTCGGTTGTTTAGTCATTTATTTGCAGGATAATACAAATCCAAACCACATTGTACAAATTGGTACATAATTATTGAACAAATGCACATAAAAAAGTTGAACATAAGTGTATATTTTTTTAACATTGTACTATCTTGTTAATAGTGGTTTGGGATCGTAGCATTTTGTGAAGCTATTGTGCATATATTGCGAGAATTGGACTTTGTTGTTAACTTAGTTTTTTAATTTTGTAGTTTGGATCTTTGCTTTCGATTCGTGGATGTTTTCTTAACTGGTGTGAAGGTGATTCCGAGAGGGATCATTGTGTTGGTAGTACGGATGCAGAGCAAGGCTCGAATAGAGCACTTTCTGTCGAAGAGAGTAGAAATGGTAATGACCGTTTTGCCCCTAATCACGACGCTGCATCCGTTTGGGAATACGCCTTTCAAATCATTTTTCAGGTTCGTTTTCTCCCCAATCATTCACTCTTAAGATTAAACAATGTCAATATTCGATCCTATGCTCGTTTTCTTCGTTCATTTTAGATAGCTGCTGGGGCTGTCATGCTCACCGATTCCGTCTATTGGCTCGTTATATACCCATTTCTCACGGACAAAGATTACAAATTAGCCTTCGTAAGTATAATAAAATTATTGTTTATGGATAATATAAGTATCATATTTTTCTTAAACTATCACTTTATTCATAAATGGACCTCACAATAACTCATAATATCCTCCAACTTATGACAAAAAATAACAATAAAGAAAACAAAACTACTAATATTGGACGAAGGGAGTATCTTCTATCATCTTAAACTAACTCACTTAACGCGATGTAACATTTGTCTGCAGCTCGTTGTCAGCTTGCATTCCGTCAATGCCGTTTTCCTCATAGGCGACACTATTTTGAACTCGCTTGTAATAATCACTCAACACCGATAGTTTTCTTTATTACTAATTTCGTTTTCGTGGTTTATCTAGTCCATGATGTACGCGATTTTGACTATCCTTGCAGAGGTTTCCCTTCTTTCGGATCGCGTATTTTGTCGCGTGGACTTGTATATTCGTCGTAGTCCAGTGGATCATTCATGCTTGTGTCTCGATAAGGTTTGATTTTTCGTATCTCTTCGTATGATTTTCGCGACTCGTTTTTTCGATTCTCCTGAGAAAATGTGTCTCTTCTTGTGCAACAGATGGCCTTATCCCTTCTTGGACTTGTCATCACAATATGCTCCCATTTGGTAAGTATCATTTAGATGTTTCTTCCTGTTTTTTTCTTAATAGCCGTTGGTTTTTTTAAATTTTAAATTTCTCCTGATTATATCTTCTGAGAGTAATTGTAATTACAAAAGAATTTACTGAAATATTGAAATTGGAGAAGGTTAAGGCCTAAGGGGACAAGCTTGATTAAGAGTCCTTTTAGCTTAACTTATTTGAAACATCTTATAAAAACTTATAAGATGTAATTTTTAAGTAACTTATAGTGTTTGACTAGTACAACATATATAGTAAATATATTTTAAATTTTAATTTTAATATAAACTATTTTTTATGTTGAGGTGGAGGTGGGTGTGGGCGGGGACAGGTGGGGTGGTTCTGGGGTGAGGCGGGTGGTTGAGGGTGGAGGTGATTAGGAAAATAAGTTGGAAAATTTCAACTTATTTTTTTTTACATCTTATAAGTTGTTAAGAACTTATTTATGATCTTATAAGCTATTAAATATTTTTTTTCTAAATATATTGATAATGCTTATAAACTGTTTCAAAGAGCTTATAAACTCAGTCAAACATCCTTAAAAATAATTTGGCATTAATTTTAATTGCATGTGAATTTGGTAATGGATACTAATCTTTATAAACTATTTTAAAGAGCTTATAAACTCAATCAAACACCCTTAAAAATAATTTGGCATTAATTTTAATTGCATGTGAATTTGGTAATGGATACTAATCTTGGTGGTAATAAACTTGGCAGGTATTTGTCCGTGGGGCTATTGCATTTTCCATGTTATGGGATATTCACTCTAATATTCAAGACTAAAAAGCGTTGTTTAATGAGATAATTTCTCATTAGTATTTGAAAATGTTAGATTATTACTACTTTAACAATTGTAGATGAGTATTTTTTTAATAGAAACATTTTTGATGCTATTTAATTTTTAGAGGAGTTTTGTGGGGTGACTGTCAAACAAATCTTAATTATGTTTCTCCTTTTTTTTTTTTTTTTTTTTGAAAGATAATTATGTTTCTCCTTATAATATGACTGGATTGAGTCTCCATTAATTATGAGTATATTTAATCGATTAATTTCATGATTACTTGTTTGTACAATAAATAGTTCATACAATTTGTATCCACCAACTTTAGAAAGAAAATAACTTCAATCTAAAAAAAACAAATCCTAAAATACGAAAAATATCATATGTCCACAATAAATATCAATTTATATACCAACCACTTGTATTTTGATGTCGCATAACAATTAGGTTAATAAATATTTACTCCATTAATTTCATGATTACTTGTTTGTACAATAAATAGTTCATACAAGACATAGTATAGAGTAAAAATTGTTTATACATGGACCAATGAAAAATATTAATTGTTTTCACTGAAGAGTATTAAATGTTTCTATTAAAGAGTATTAATCGTTATTACTGAAAAGTCTTAGTTGTTCAGTGAAAATAAACTAACATTTTTTAGTAAAAACAATTGATACTCTTCAGTAAAAACGACTAATATTCTTTAATAATAACAACTAATATTATTCAGTGATTCATGTATGAACCAATTTCATACTATAGATACTCTTCATACAATTTGTATCCACCAATTTTAGAATGAAAATAACTTCAATCTAAATAAAGCAAATCCTTAAATACTAAAAATAATCACATGTCCACAATAAATATCAATTTATATACCCACCTTATAAGTAATGTCACATAAATTATTAGGTTAAATAATGGTGGATTTCCACTCATACAAAACTATGGCATTACTTCCATCAACATTCCCACTAAGCTTCATCCTCCTAATTCAATTAGTGTACAGTTAATTAACGTGAGAAAGGATGCAACAATTAATAATAATAATAATAATAATAATAATAATAATAATAAACATATTAGCATCTCATGGGATGTATACTTAGTCTTCATAGGGACCCGTCATTTATACTTAGTCTCATCATTAAGATAATTTCACATGGGATGTATTTAAAATTAATTGACATTTCACAATGTATAATGATCATGCAAAGTCATTTATTTTTTGGTTCGGACTTAGGAGTTAGGTGGGATTTAGATAATTTGGTTTGAAAAATCTTTGGATTGGAAAAAAGATAGTAAAAAAGTATGTTTGTTTGATAAAAATTTGGTAATAATATTATTATATTGTAAAAAATAATTTTATAATGATTAAGGTGTTGAGAGTTGTGGAGATATGATTGATATTGTGTTGAAAATTCTGAATAGTAATAAATTGAATAGCAAAACAAATACTTTCTCTGTTCCATATTAATTTTTTGAGTGACACACTTTTTAAGAAATAATATTTTATTGAGTTTTTGGATCAATATATGAAGATTATTTCGAAATAAAGTAAATTGAATAGCAAAACAAATACTTTCTCTGTTCCATATTAATTTTCTGAGTGACACACTTTTTAAGAAGTAATATTTTATTGAGTTTTTGGATCAATATATGAAGATTATTTCGAAATAAAGTAAGTATTGTGAGAGTGTTTTATTTACAGATTTGGAATATGAAAATTATTGTGGAACGTTTCAAAAGTAAAAGTGTGAAGATTATTAGGGAACGGAAGGAGTAGTATCTATTTTCTATTTTTCTCCTTGCTCTAATCAAGAAATTGTATGTCTAATTACAAATATAAATTCTTAATTTCAAAATAGAGTAGTACTTTTACTAAAGATGCACCAAAAATTGCAAGAGTAGTCTTAATGTGCACTTGAGTGCATAATATGCTTTTGGATTTTGAAAGAAATACTCAAGCAAAAATCAATAATACGTCAAGAAGTAATCAATAATACGCAAAGAAGTATTCAGTAATACCCCAATTTTTTTAAAATATATATATATAGTTTAGTGTATTTATATGTATTTTAAAAAAAATTAAATTTAAATTAATCAAAATTCAAATGCATGCTAAAATTTTCGAATGAGCAGACTCTGGATTTTGTGGAACGTCTCTAAATAGACTTTAAAATCACGAAAGGTAATCAATTTAAATTAAGTCTCACACTCAACAAATTGTAAGCGTCCATTTATTCATCTCACCTTATCACTATTTGTTGTTAATTTGTTATGGATTATTAAATTTTAGTGTTGACTAAGGTTAAAAATAGTTTATACATGATCATATTTTTTTAGTAATTTATTTATGAACTAATTTTATGTAGATATAAACATGTGAACATTGTTTTATTTAGAGAGTTGGGATCCATATTGAATAAAGAAACACTATCTCTAACACCTTTTAACAAATTAAAATAATTAAAATATTGAGATATCAAACCACCAACAATTAATCCACCATCCTCTCCTTGCTATTTATTTTTTTATTTTTTATCAAATGCTATGAATTCATATGGTAACATAGGCACACTAAAATAATTTAATAGAAAGAACCCATTGGGAAATTGAGTAAAAAAAATGTCATCACTTGTTATTGGAAGATTATCATGAGCCTCATAATTGGGAATTTGTTGAAATTTTTTTTATTCAAATAACTCATATTAACAAGGTGCATCTTATTTTTTTGTGCTCATGCAAAAAAAAAAAAAAAAAAAAAAATATATATATATATATATATATATATATATATATATATCGCATTAATATGTGATGAGCTCATGACTTAATCAACTTGAAAGTTAAAATGGCAGATATTTTAGTAATTATAATGCTTAGTTTTAGAATATCAGTAACTTTATTGTACACCTGGTGTATGATGCATTCACCCAACAGTTGATCCTATTTACATTGAAAATCGATTTTTAGTGTAAAATTTTAAGTGTAATTGAAACAAACTTTTCAGTATAAACATGACCAACTGTTGAGTAAGTGCACCATGCACTTGATGCATATGAGAATATGCCTTAGAATATAGATAATTATTTCAAGAAAACTATAGTTCAATTTCAAGAAAAATTTCAATGTTAGGATTTTCTCCAACTTATCAAGAAAAAAAAAAACCACTGGCTGCCTAAGTATTTGGATGTATAATCATACAGTTCATCATTATAATTTTAATTTCCAGATTGATGAATATAGATGAAACTTATATATCTACTATTCCTATATTGATTGATCAACTTATCCGTTTTCCAACAAAATGCACGCCACAAAATTAATGCTACCGTTTTTAAAGTCAAGACATAATTTATAAACATGAGTTTATTAAGCTAAAACGAGGAGCAAAAGTTCACACTATATTTGTACACCTGAAAATTATGAGAGAGATATGTGCTGAAATTTTATGATAGTCATAGAGATCAGAAAATAGTATGCCAAGAGAGGAGGAGAGATGGAGATATGATAAATTACACATGTGAATTGAGAAATTTTTATTTTTTTTTATGATTGTAACTTAAGAGGGTTGGCAAAATGAGGACCGTAACTTATTAGGCTGGCAAAATGAGAACAATAACTTTAAAATCTGACAAATTAAGGACAAATCGGTCATAATCAATGCAAATTGGGCTAATTTGACCGATTTGGGCTAGAATTCGGGCCCAAATCGGGCCTATTAGGCCAGAATTCGAGCTTAATTTGCAACTTTTGAAAGTTATGGTCCTTAAATTAACAGTCTGAAAAGTTGTGGCCCTTATTTTGCCAAACTGAAAAGTTATGGTCCTCCTTTTGCTACCACCCTTAAGTTACGGTTCTAAATTAACAATTTTTCCTGTGAATTGTCACACTTTAAAAAATTAAAAGAAGTGAGACTAGTTTATAAGTCTAGTGGACTAATTCTTCTATCACCAATTGATTTTAGAATGAAATCCTACTTAAATGTGTAGTCTTCCTCACTTATTGGTGCGCGCAATTTATGAGACGGCACCGTACGCATCTCGAATAATTTCTATAAGGAGCATGGCTCAGGTTCCCCACATGCAAACAAAAAAAAATTCATAGAAAAATTAAAATGTTCATTTTCAACTTTATAAAGTTTATTTTGTTCATTTAAAATATAAATATTTTTCTTCACTCATTTTAATTTCACATGGCTTGCTATACTTATGATCTAGACACCCCATTAGCCCACTGCCATATTAAAGACCCCCTTAAGTCCCCCCCACCCCAAGATTAATAGATAACATTATATTCATTATGCTTTCTTTTCACTTTGTTACCCATTATCCCCTACAATTTATTTTAGATTATCCTTATCAAATAGTACAAATTTTAATAAAAAAAAATTATTCACAAGTATTAAAAAATGTAAGTTGAAGACTTATTAGTCCGTCTTTTTTATTGAAGGGAGTTTAGTTTAATGGTAAAAAGTATATTGAAAAATATAGTGCAATGAGAGATAAATAAATGATATTTGAAAGCAATCAGTTTTAACAAAAAAACTAATTTTTCGTAGTTTGGGGTAATCCAAAACGAATCAGAGGGAGTACTTTTATTTTTCTCGCATTTTCACCCATAATTTTATAATAAAATATTACCCTCTCCCTTCTATAGAACCCTTCACACTTTTCTTTTTCGTTCGTTCTAATGTCCCTAAAATAGAAAAAAAAAAATTTACAAAAATCAATAAAATATTTAAGTATCACTATTTTATTTAATATCATACTCATGTTTTTTTTTTTTAAATCGTGCATTTTAAAGTGTGAAATGTTATACGGGATGGAATGAGTATATTATTTATAACTTGTTAGTCTTTTATTCTTTTGGAGGAAGCAAAGTTATGCCGATCTTTCTGAAACATTAATAATACTCCCTCCGTCCACAAAATATAGTCCTGGTTGCCTTATTGGGCCGTCCACAAAAAATAGTCATGTTGCCTAAAATGGAAAGAATAAACTTTATCTACTTTTTCTACACACACACATAACATTTTAAAAATAATTTATTTTGTACTTGATTTGACACAATATTCTTACATTTTACATATTATATCAACTTTCTTAATAACCGTGAAAAAAGTAACAAGCCCATTTTTCATGGACGGAGGGAGTATTAGACAAAAATGGTATGAGACCGTCTTATAACATAAGATATTATAAATTAACATATTTTATCAAAGTGTTAATATATCATGTTCAAATTATCTATCTCATGACATGGCATACTCATATTAATATTTTATTAAGTGTATGCATGTCATCATGCCATTCACATCAATTAATTCATGACAAGTAAAAGATAATCAGAATTTCTCCCAAATTTATTTCAAACCATTATTCATATTCTTTAACACCATTAAAAATATACATATATAATTTATTTTTTTAAATAACATAAATTTGATTATATGAATGGTGAGCTCACTCATGACTCGTCGAGGTGGTAACGTACAATGTTTGACAAAGTTTTATATAAAAAAATTTAATAATAAGTTTATTATTATTATTTTTAAAGTATAAAATATTTAATTAAGAGTAATATTAAAAATTTCAGCAGGAAAACAAACTGGGATTAGTAGTTTCATATTGTTGATCAAAATATCAACAATTAATATATGATACAAGACAAAGTATAGAGTGAGTGAAACTAGTTTATACGTAAATCCATGAAGAGTATTAGTTGTTTTCACTAAAGAATATTAGTTGTTTTTATAGAAAAGTATTACTGATTTACACTAAAGAGCCTTAGTTGTTCGGTGAAAATGAACTAAGACTCTTCAGTGTAAACCAGTAATACTCTTCAGTAAAAACAACTAATACTTTTCAATAAAAACAACTAATATCCTTCAGTAATCCATATATAAATCAATTTCACTCTATACATACTCATGATACAATTGAATCTGTATATGTAAACTTGGGTATACAATTGGTAGGATAACGATTATATTTCTTTATATACTAAATTTTAATACGGTATAACTATGAGGTTGAACTCAAACATAAATTCAACATAAATGGCGACAACATATTATATTTTTCTTATTTCTAGGTGGATAATATTATATTTAATTGTTGACAATGAAATCAAGGGACCATTAGATCATTTAAATAATTTTGCATCAAAAATATAATACTAGTATCAAAACAAAGTACTTGTACGAGCAAATTTCAATATAAAACTTGTTATGAAAATATTAATTGTTTCAACGAAAAGTATTGATGCTCTCTTCATCCCACCAAAAACTTTCCATGCTGGAATTTGTATAGAGTTTAAAGAGTAATAATATAATATTCCGTAACGTATATTGATAGATGGTTTAGTGTGAATAATTTTGGTGGCCGGTGATAATTAATCTACCAAATTTTTAAATCTTATGTGTAGAGTTAATTGTTTGTTATGTTATATATTGTTGAATTTCATTTATCACATAAAGGAAGTTGAAACGACTGAGTAATAATTCTCCCAAAGAATATCATCGTATTTTGTTTTCTTCTACTTACAGAAGAGAAAATCCCAGACAAAATATAAGAAGTTATTTAACTTCTTCTCCACCTTATCCACTTCAAGTGTGTATATAATTAAATAAATTAATTATTACTTTCATATATAAATGACAATATCTATTAATTAGACTTACAATATGTAGTTTATTGTACTTCACATCTCAGAAAATAAATTGTGGATCAAATCAACCACTTCGAAGATAAAATTAATTTGCACACTACCAACTTTTGAATTAATATGGTCTCTATTCTAATGATAAAATTGCACACTTTTAAATATTTCTAAAATAAGTACTCCCTCCGTCCTGGAATTATTCGCATACAAAAAAGACACACATATTAATAAAAAGTTACTTTTTGAGTAAAGTAGTGGCATATAGATAAATATGTGTATATTATTGTGAGTGTGCACGCAAATAAATATTTTCATTTTCAGAGTGTACAAATAATTTTGGAACGAAAAAAAAAAAAAAAAGTGTATAAATAATATTGTGGAATGGAGGGAGTAAATAACTACCCCCAAAATAGAATTAATGTTCACATTACTTATATATATCTATCAATTGCCTGCAAACAAATAGATAAAGTGTGACAAAAAAAAAACAGCAAAATTGTAACAATGGCGGAAGCAAAAGATGAAGAAGGAGGTGAAATTAATGGCGATGTGTTGGAAACCATCTTCTCGAACGTTCCAATGGTCGATTTGGTTTCCCCCTCGCGCGTCTCCAAGTTGTGGCGCGGTGCCGTCTCCAGCTCCCTCCGCCACCGGAACCCGCCGAAGCCGTGGCTGCTCCTCCACACTCAATCCACGCGCTCCCCACACGCCACCACATCCCACGCCTACGATCCGCGATCCAATGCCTGGATCCGAATCCGCCGGCCGTCGATCGGCTACATCTCCGCCCTAAAATCATCGCACTCCAATTTCCTCTACATGCTCTCCCCGGCGAGCTTCTCCTTCTCGTGCGACGCGCTCAACGCCGACTGGCACGCCGTGAGCCCGCCGCGCGTGTGGCGCGTGGATCCGGTCGTCGCGCGCGTTGGCGACCACGTCGTGGTCGCTGGCGGCGTCGGTTACTTCGAGGACGATCCGTTGGCCGTCGAGGCCTACGATCTGCGGGCACGTGCGTGGCGCACGTGCGAGTCCATGCCGGGGAATTTGAAGGACTCCGCGGCGGCGTCGTGGCTGTCGGTTACGGCGACGAGTCGGAAACTCATCGTAACCGATAACCAAACCGGTACGACTCTCTGTTTCGACCCGGTGTCCGGATCCTGGACCGGTCCGTTTGTTTTGAAACCGGGTCAACCCGTTACCGGATACCACATCGGATGGTCCGGTGTTAGCGGGTTGATTTTGGCGGGGATTTTTTCAACTGAAAATGCGGAGAGGATTATAATTTGGGGAATTGGGGAAGAGGATTTCTCGTGTGTGGAAATTGGGGAAATGCCGGAAGAATTTGTGAGCGGATTGAGAGATTCTAATTCTGATGATTCTTCGATAAATATCCGGGTGGCGGGGAATACTGTTTACGTGTATAACCCGGGGGAGGCGGCGGAGGTGGTGGCGTGCGAGATGAGTGACGGCGGCGGTTGCCGGTGGTGGCGCGTGAGGAACGTGGTGGCGCGTGAAAGAATGATTGCGGAGAAGTTTGTGTTTTCGTGTTCCGAAGTTGGATTAGAGGAAGTGAAGTGGGCCATGAGGATGAATAATTGGAGATTTGAAATAGTTTAATTGTGGTCCCCACTGCCACGTGGATGTTTAAGGCTACTAATTGTCAAACTTTGTGATTTCAATCAATAAAGTTAAGTCGCGGCGATTCGAAGAATGATACCAACTCTATTCATGAAAAATGAGCTTTTCTTTTTTTCAATTTATGTAATGGTATTATGAGATTTTCTTTTTTTCTGAGATTCATTTTCTAGTGAAATGATGGTTAATGGAAAGTTTATTTTACATATTTTTCATAAACGATTATTTAATTAAAAATAGATCTAAAAAAACTCCCTAATATCCTCCTACATATCGCATTAAGCCACGTGATAAAAAAGATTAATTTTTACAGCACTCTCAAATACAATTGGTGTATTGTGCATTTACTTAATAGTTGGAGTTATTTACACTGAAAAATATAATTTAATTTTTTGAAAAGTGTAATTAGATTATACTAAAAATTGTGGTCCGTCCACACTTATTTTTGTAAACAGTTTAAATTGTTAATTGAGTGTCATACCTCAAATGCAAAAGAGAATTACTCAAGTATTGATATCTACCATTATGTAAATTATTTCAGGTTTTTTATGGTGTCATTTAAGTAAATTATTTCATGTGAAATGTTACGATACTGCATGCCGGAGGAATTATCATGTAGAACGGTTTTCATTTTTCACAAGATAGGAAAGTAATGTTCTTTTTTTTTTCATGAGGATTCATATTTAGGGGCGGAAATAGACCAAGCCGAGCTAGGCACCTTGTTGGACGGTCTGAACCTGCTATTTAATCGTTGGACTTAAGTCTGACCTATTTACTCTTATAGGCTTTTTACAGAGCTTTGGTCTGACTTTTTTAATAAATAGGTCTGACCTGAAAGTCTTTTAGGGGTCTTTTTAACCATATTTATAAAATTATATTCAATAATTATATTATTATTAAACCATAACAATTAACTCTGTAAATCTTAAAATGAAGAATAAAAGCAATTTACAAATGAATTATCAAATAATAGCATAATAACTAATTCAAATAATAAATTAATTTATATTTAGCAATATTCTTATATATATATATATATATATATGTTGGGTTTAAAAGGCTTGCAAAAAAGCTTAAGTCTGACCTATTTAATTAAATAAGCTTTTAAAAAAATCTGAGCCTGACTCGTTTACTAAATGAACCGAGCCGAACTGGACTTTAGGTAGACTGAGCCGTAGGCCCCTGTCGGATAGTCTGACCTATTCCCACCTCTATTCATATATTTAGCACGTGATGCACAATTTTGTGGTGCAAAGTTGACCGACTATCGAGGGACCATATTATGTATCAAGATTTTATATGAATCGATCGATATATCAGGACAATCACAAAGTGAATGATGATATATGCATGAGAAAATTTAATAAGGAAGGACCACATAAATAGTATGCATGAAGAAAATATAAATAATTGATTGGAAGGTTTTGAAGAAGAAATTACAACGAATAATGAATTAAAAAGGAAAGGAATCACTCAAGCAAATAACGACATTAAATGCACACTATGTGGGGAGGAAGATGAAGATATTTCACACTTATTCTTCTCTTGCAAAACCTCACATAAAAAATTGTGTGGAATACATAATTTTTGTATTTCATATTTTAAAAATGGTAAATTTTATTTATTCATTCATTTATTATTTGGATTGTAATTTTGTTTATATGTTTGAAATTTGAATACAATAAAAATTTATTTGTTTAAATTTACTTTTTATTCATTTTTTGTACTTGAATAAAAAAAATACAAGTTATTTATTTATTTTTAAAACGTAAAAAAAATGTTTCAGAACCGTGAAAAACCGGTTTGGAACCAAAATAGGCTAGAACGGAGAACAGTTAGAACTGAAACCGTCAATCATGTTATTTAAACATAAAAAAATAAAAAATTATCTAGCGGAGATAACAATTCTTTAATACTCAACATATCTACTAGTACTCTACTACTAAACATTTTATTTATATTTGAATAAGTGTTATCTTTTAATCTATTTTCATCTAAAATATATTACATGTATTTACTGATATCATAATATTTTATAGTATAAAATTTTATGGTATCATTAAGTGTATGCAATAATATAAAGCTCATTCTCCAAAACTTGTTCATGTGAGACTTTTTGTGCACATTATTGGTTGCATTCTAATTTTTTTCTTTACATTAAATAAAATATAGGCTTAATTATTTACAAATCTTAACAAACTCTTAATGGGCCCTTATCTATACCTATATAACTTCAAAGCTCTTAATGGGCCCTGGCCTTAACATGATCTTAATGGGCTTATTGTTCTATTACATTAAATTCGATAAAATTTATAAACTGGGTGAATCGAATATGTTGTAGAACAGATTTTTAGTACAATAGGTTTGTAAGTATCACTTCATAATAAATCAACTGATATTATTGAATGAAACTATTAATTCTAACAAACTAATATATTTAATTGAAACAACTAATGCTGACTTATTAATATGTTTTAATGAAACAACTAATATTATTTTAATATACGAACAAAATGCTAACCAATTTCACGACAAAACCGGTTTACACATGAGGCTTTGTCTTACTTGATAATCAAGTGATTCAAGTAGAAATACTATGAATTAATTTTCAATACATCTCCACAATGTTATAATGTTATCCATTTTGGATCAAGTTTATTTGGACCAGTTTGTTTCAATTTTTTCTCCAAATTACTAATGATATTATTTAATGTTCACGAACTCTTGTTTCCCTCTTGTCATCTTCTTGTTCATTGAAGTTAATTTCTTTAAGTTCAGGAGATTAATATGGTTTCAACACTTAATTTGCATATACTTTATACTCTAATTATTAATTTTTATTTAGGACAATGCATCTGTATATTTAAGCTATATATTAGATTTGGGTCTCTCCCTCAATCATAACTCACCAAGCGCTACGAATTTTTTTGGGCCGAGCTTATAAACACTTTAAAACAACTTATAAATTGTTTAGAAATTTATAAAAACTTTCAAAGTATTTGAATAAATAAGATATTTAAAAATGTATAAGCTTTTAAAATAAACTTTTTACCGCTTATATGCTATAAACAAATATAAGTTGAGGTATTCCAACTTATTTTTGTCATCACCTCCACCCTACCACAAAATAACAAAAAAAAAAAAAAAAAATTAAAAAAAAAATTATAAATTACTATTAAATATTTTATAAGTTTTATTAGTCAAAGGGTGTGTTTGCAATAGTTTTTAATCACTTAAAATCACTTTCTAAAATAACTTTGAGTGTTTTATTCCTCTTTTAACAACTTAAATAAGTTGTGAGAATCAATAATTCAAAAGTGGGTGGAACCCTACTTCCAATAGATTATTTAGAACTCTTCTATGTCCAAATATATTAAAAAAGGTTATTACATTGATTATTTACAATCACTTATTTAGCAAACACTACCAACTTTTACCATTTAAAGAACTTTTTCCATAATCACTCATTTTAATCACTTATCCAAAAAATATTTTTTTACAAACACACCCAAACGCTTTAACAACTTATAGTTATAAGCTACTTAAAAGTGACATCTTATGCTTATAAGATTTTTGAATAAGTTTAGTCAAACAGACTCTTATTCGATCAATTGCATAAACTCACAATTACCACAAAAAACGGTTGATTTAAAGAGACATATAAAGAGAGAATTCAATTTAAAGAGAAAAATGGACCCTCTTCAAAACGCTGGTCGGGAATTCTTTGACGACAGAAAAGATTAATGAACGCAGAATGAATGAGAGAGAAAGATAGATAGCAGAATCGATGAGAGAGAAAGCCTATACAGATCTTCAACTGCATTCTTGGAATTCTTCATTCCAAAACAATTTTCCCATAATAGTTTATGATATTGATTGTTTGTGTTTTTTTATTCATGCAAAACTAGATGGGAAAGCTAAGGCCTTTATATAGCCGTGAAGTGGTTGTTCTATTATAAAGTTTTTTTGTAACTAATTTGGACCTACCCTAAAGTTGTGGATTAATTTCCTCTAATATAAATAGTTTAGTTTTTTTTTTTTTATACTATATTCCAATATTTGGTTTACACACATTGTAAAATAATGTTGTTTTACATACAATGATGAATTAAGATTTACTATTATTTAGATCGATAACAAGACTGAGTGGTTGGGAAAATATCACAAATGGTCCTGTAACTTTTTTCGAGTTTGGGTTTGGTTTTTTATCTTCTTAATTTCTCAATTATGGTCCTTTTGTTGTCAGAAAATGTTATTTTCAACGAAAGAAAAATTACTCGAAAATTACTCGTGCTCCAATGGTAGTGCTTGTGTGGTGTTTCAAGTGAATAAATTAGGTCCACGTCGCATTCCTATTGGATTAAATAAGGTTTCACATCAAAGGGGAGGGATCCTCGTTTTCAGCTTACTTAATCCAAATGAAGTGTCACGTTGACCTTATTTATTGACTTGAAGCGCCATGCAAACACTACTGCCGGAGCATTTGCAAATTTTGGATTTTTTTTTTTTAATCTCATTGGAAATAACTTTTTTCTTATAACAAAAAGACCATTATTGAAAAATTAAGAAAATAAATTATCAAATTTGGACTCGAACAAAATTACAGCACCATATTTAATATTTTTCCGACACGGTTTTTGCAAGCCCACATCGATGGAGATTATTTGCTCTCGATCCGGAACGAAGCGCAACGATAATATATTTGTATTTCCATCCCTATCCCCGCTAAAAATTGAAGTTTTAATTTTTATTTAATTTTTCCAGTTTTATAATTATTCTATCTCAAAAAAAAAAAATTGAAATCCAATTACATTATAAAATTATTTAATTAAAAATATAACTTTACAGAAAAAAACAAAAATATTAAAAGAAATCTATATATACTTAAATATATATATATATATATGTGTATATATATATATACATAAACATATATCGGGGTGATTATAAATATTTTACTCCCAATAAATAGTGATAGTAGTAGATAGACATAACAGTGATCATATATATATACAACAATGATACTCGAAGAAACCAAGTTATGTGAATTCGGGTGCACACAATTTTATTATCATGTTTGATTTGGTGGTATAAGTGTATTACTACAATCTAATTGGTTTTAAATAGGGTCGAATCAATCTGGCTAGGATTTCGTTATGAGGCTAAATTTGTTCTCGAACACTTACTTGTATTTAACGCAAACTCTCATATGAAATTGTTCTCTGTATAGAATATACTATTACATTCATTTAGTGTTACAATAATATTTATTTAGTAATATCATTATACTTATACATTAATATTACACTGTAAAATACTATGGATATTTATTTATAAGAGCAATAATATCACTGAATAAATATTATAAAATTACTTTCATATATATGAACACGTTTTAGAGGAGAGTAACTCATTAATTTAAATAATTTTCATATATATACATATATATTTAAAATCCATAGGAACATTATAATACCATTGACCCGCCTTAAATTCACTGATATGTTATTCTTTATTTGGATTCAAGAAAACATTCAACAATTACATTATAATGCCACTAACTCATATAATAATACTCCTGACGAGATAAATGATAATTTAAGATCTGTTTCACAATAAAACTATTGTGAATACCTTAACTAAAAATAATAGTACGCTAATAAATGCCGTCCACATGAGATAGTCCCTCGTCATAAAAATAAGTTGGGAGACAATTTGAAATACCCATTTTCAACTTTGAGAAATTTATTTTACCCACTTTAAATATAAATAATTTTTTCTACCCATTTTTAATTTCAAACAATCTTTATTACCCATATGGCCCACAACATTATTATTTAGTCACCTCATCATATTAATGACTTCCTTAACACCCCTAACCCCACATTATCTTTATATCAATTAAACTTTAACAAATACTCTAAATATTACAATAATTTTCTAAATTTACAATATTAATTAATAACATATTATTAGTTACAATATTTTTATTGTATATTTGTGTGTATGTATAGTGCATTTTAATAAATATTAATAATATTGTAATTGAATTTAAGTTGTGATGTTAAAAAAATTAGTAGTTTTAATTATTTATTTATTGAAGTTTAAGTGGTGAGAATGAAGTGGAGGGATGGGTATGAGGAGAGGTGAGACCCAATTCAAGTTTGTTAAATTTTTTATACCTATTTTGTAGGGGTGTTTTGGTCCTTTAACATGAACTGGGTATAAAATATTTTTTAAAGTTAATGTGGGTAAAATAAATTTTTGGAAGTTGGAAATGGGTATTTTGTGGTATTTTCACAAAATAAGTACTCCCTCCGTCCCGCTATTCTGTTCCCGTTTTGCCATTTTGGCCCGTCCCACTATTATGTTTCCATACCTTATTTGGAAATCAACTAATAATATTATATTCATCTACTTTATTCACATCCACTCATTAGTATTAAATTAATGCTACGAATACACTAATAAATGATCAATTGTAATACACTATTTAATGTACTCCACGTATTACACAATAAATTAAACATTATCAATTGACTAACTTTTTGGGCATTTACTTTTCATATTGGAGTAACTTTACTTTGGTGTAATATCTGCGAATCCACTAGCTAGTTAGTTTCAAGCTTATCGTCAACTTTTCTCATTGCTCCACTAATTTCAATACTAATGTCGGCCAATTATAAAAGAGATAAATGCCATCTACTTTAATTTTTTCAATCTACATGAAGGTTTTGAATATTAAAAAGATCAATTGAGTTGGAAATTTATTTCAATCTTTTAGGCATCCAACACCCTTAATATAACAAAAAGAGTATGTGTAGAGTGAAATTGGTTTATATATGAATCATTGAAGGGTATTAGTTGTTTTCACTGAAGAGTATTAGTTGTTTTTACTTTAGAGTATTACTGGTTTACACTGAAGAGTCTTAGTTCATTTTCACTGAGCAACTAAGACTCTTTAGTGTAAATCAGTACTACTTTTCAGTAAATACAACTAATACTCTTCAATTAAAACAACTAATACTCTTCAGTGATTCATGTATAAACCAATTTCACTCTATATTTTGCCTAACAAAAATATTTAAGTTATATGAAAGGAATGTAAATATTTAAGTTATATGGTTTTGGTTTGTTTCATGTTAGCTAACTAATACTCCTTCCGTTCCGTGACAAAAAAAATTCCGTTTAATTTTATACAGAGTTTAATGCGATAGTTAAACCGTAGTATTTAAATGAATAAAATAGTTTTTTATGAGGTGAAGTTTTAAAAATTAAAATTGAGACGGAAAACTGGAACTGGGGGAGTAGCATGCATTACACTAAAAAAAAATTGTTAGTTATTGAGATTCTTATTAGAGTGACATATCTTTTATTTTTTTTATTAATAATCCAATTTTTTTTTTTCATTATTTCTGCAATTCACTCAATTCCATAATTTAAAGTAATAGTCATTTAAAAAAAAAGTAATAGTCATTTAATTTTTTACAATATAAAAAGCAATGATTATTTGTTACTTATTAGTTATTACCTTAGAAATAAAAGTATGACCACGGTTATTAACACTAGCCTCTGTGTTAAATACACTACCCAGATGAAGACACTACTATTTTTTCCGAAAAATTGAAGCATTTCGGAAAAAAAAATTCGAAAATAAACATAAAATTCGAATTCTTTTTTCGAAATTTAGTGCATTCCATCAGTTTCGGAAAAAAAAGTTCGAAAAAATAAAAAAAATGAACAAGAAGTAGTGTATTCATCCGGTAGTGTTTTTAACAAAGAGGTAGTGCAAATAACCTGCGCCTAAAAGTATAGCCCAAACAAAGATAAGTTGGGCCCCGTATGGACCTAATACAGCCCAGTCTCTTATTAAGGCCCAACATGAATTCCAATATAGCCCATACGGCCTAGTGGCTTGCATTTCTTACTGGACTTTTTTTATCTGTACCCAAACAGAACAATTGGGGTTTCAACTTTCAATCTTTTATTCCGATTCTTCTCTCTTTTTTCTTCAAAACATACTAAAATTTTATTAAAAAAATCCACGTCTTGTAAAATGAGTATGTATAGAGTGAAAATAACTCATACATGAGTATTACTTATTTTCACTAAAAAGTATCAGTGATGACAACAAATACTCGTTAGAAAAACAACTAATATTCTTCCATTAAAATAATTAATATCTTTCCATGGTTCATATATGAACTATTTTTATTCTATACTTTTTCTAAACAAATTATATTGGAGCGATATGTAAATAATAACAATAGTAGTTCCACTCATACATATTCAGCAAACTAAAACTTCCTTAGTCTAATTCAACTTTTAATTAAATAAAGTAAAATTCAGTCAAAATGAATCTCATTTACTAGTATATTATAAGTAAGGGTGAGCAGAAAACCGAAAAAATCGAACCGAGGAAATTCGGTCCAAAAAAATTTGGTTCGGTTTTCGGTCCAAAATTTTAAAAAATTCGGTCCGTTCGGTTTGGTCCGGTCCTAACATTTTAAAACCGAACGGACCGAAAAAACCGAATGGACCGAATTTTATAATTAAATAATATAAATATATAAATATATATATATATATATATATATATATATATAAAATAAAAAATATATTTGTATATGGACTAGTAGTCATGATTGAATGAATTAAGTGATTTGTATACCAACCGAATGAATCAAGTATTTGTATAAAATAAAAACCGAATGGACCGAATCTTTATAGTTTAAACATTTTATTTGTAATTTGATAAAAAAAATTATATTAATTGCAGATTTGCATAATATTGGAGGATTGAAGCCAAGAATGAAGTGATTTTATATTTAAATTAATATTGTGTGATTTTAATTAAACTTCAAACTTTGGACTATGGTGTATTTGTGAGTTGAAGATTTTTATTGAACAAAATTATATTGTATTCGTTTAAATATTAACATTCGACTCTATTTCGTATTGTATGAGTATCTCTTTAAATTGTTGGTATTGAATTAGATTTAATGATATTTACAATGCTTAATATTTATTATATTGAAATACATATTTTTTTTATATAAAATAGTATTTTGGACCAAATTGACCCTAATGGACCGAACCGAATCCGGTTCGGTCCTATCCCTAATATGGTTCGGTTCGGTCCATACAATTAAAAATTCGGGTATTTCGGTTCGGTCAAAAAATTAGACCGAACCGACCATTTGGACAGAATGACCACCCCTAATTATAGGGTTAATTGCATATAAATACACCACCTTTTTTCCAACTTTCAATTTAATCCTGAACTTCACGATTAAATTATAAAAACCCAACCTTTTAACGAATTTAAATCCGGTACATGTTTTTATGTCTCCGTCCGTTTTCGACCGATATCTGATGACGTGTCTCTCCTTTTTGAGTCTCCGCCCATCTCCGACAGATACCGGTCGAAAACGGACGGAGACAAAAAAATATGTATCGGATTTAAATTCGTTAAAAGGTTGGGTTTTTATAATTTAATCGTGAAGTTCAGGATTAAATTGAAAGTTGAAAAAAAAGGTGGTGTATTTATATGCAATTAACCCTATATTATATGATTAGTTTGGTCGTTTTTTGTTTTACTAGTTATTACAACGTGCTTTGCACGTTATATGCAAGTAGAAGTAGTTAGTTAAATTACAAATAAGCTATCAAGATTAATAATTGAGTAAAAATTTACATCACCTTAAATTACCGTAAAAGACTAACATCTCGAAATCACAAAATCATATTATACTTTGTTGATTACGTATTTTATAATTTAAAATATATCAAGACAAACTAAAACTTTTCAAATTAATAGTAATATATGTGTCTGTTTTACATACATATACATAAATATTTTATTAATTTAACCGAATATTTATGTTTGATTCACTCTAACTCATTGAACCATTATTATAAATGCATATTAACAAAGGAAAAGTACAAGATGAAATATGAAATTGACAAGATATTTGAGGAGTCTAAACAACTTATTCCCTATGTACAAGGTCTTGGTACTCGGATGAATATATATCAGAACTACCAAAATGTATAAAAAAAAGATCCAAATGGTTAAAGAATTTACCTATTTCGCCAAAGGTCTACAAAAATCAAAGCTCTATAACCTAACAACTTTTCTATCATTATCCTTCGCTCGTCGGTCATTTTCGTCGTCAACCATCACACATCGCTCATCTGCTGCCTTTATTAGATTGCCGCCTTTAATTCGTAGTTTGCTTTAGCTCCGTTTGTTTGAGAATATTGAGAGGAGGGAAGGCCCCATAGTGAATTTTCTTCACTTTCTGACACATGTTTAATTAGTAATTTGCCTGAAATTTTTTAGAAGATGAAAAGGGGCTACAATGATCAGGAGATAATGTCAATTTCACGCACATTTAATTAGTAATGTAGTGGAGAATATTGAAATGATGAGAAGGTGCACAATGATGGGTATATGAATAGGGTGGGGTAAAATTGAAAGGAAACTAAAATAAGATGAGGATAAAATTGACACAAGTAAAAAACACATAGGGATAGTATTGTCAAAAAATGTTTTTCAATCTCATGTCACTTTTTAATATAGTATAGATATATACATACTTTTAGTTTGTTTTAGTTCATAAATGACTAAAAATTTCAAAACCAATTGAATTAACCGATTTTTCACCACTGCTTACAGCAATTTGCAATATAAAATAGATTGTTTGTCTAAGTTGATAAGATAATGGGAATGTTGTTCTTAATCTCCATTATTATCATCATCATGATAATGATTATTTACCCCATCTATTTATCATGTCCCTTAAATTGCAATGTAAAATGTTTGTAATCACTTCCCCAAAAACCCTAAAGCCTATGAGAAGCTATGCATCTTTTGACCACAAATTAATAGTCCAATTCAAATAACTTTATACTAAAAAAAATGCCTTATGTTTTTTTAAATGTTTTAATATAATTCCAATGAGTAGTTCTTATGTACACTTTAAGTGCATGACATATACTTGAATTTTGAAAAAGAAAAAAAAACCTCTAGCAGAAATTAGTAATACTAAAAAAAAAAAATCAGTGATAACCCAAAAAATAGTTAGTAATACTCCAAGAAATGATCAGTAACACACCGGCTGAAAAAACACCAGTTCACTGTGTTTGTGTGTATTTTGAAAAAATCAAAATCGAGCTTAAAATTCTAGTGCTCGCTAGAATTTGGGCATTCTTGAGAATAGTGTAAGAATTTTTATTTATCTATTTTCAATTCAATGAGAAAGATTAATTTAACTTGGAAAATATAGTAATATTTTAACAACACGGGACATTTTTAAAGGCAAAAACTTGTGTGAGACCGTCTCATAATATGAGACCTATCAAATTAAAAAAAGTGATAGGATTATCATAAAATGTGATAATATTTTTAAAGAAAAGTGATAAGTCACTTTTAACAAAAATATTATCACTTTTTGTTTAAACTTTATCACTTTTTAAAAGTGACAACTTTTTAATTAATAAGTGACACAATTTAAATTAAAAGTGGATCAAATATTATTGGTCTCATACTATGAGACGGTCTCATACAAGAATTACTCTTTTTTAAAATATAAAATCAATTGAGGGATATTTTTTTACAAGCCTCTCGATCAAATTTAACAATTAATAAACATTTTTAATAATTCTGAGAGTACACTATTTTTGTTTTGAAAAAAGAAAAATCAAACTTGTCCCTGCTTAAATTGACCACTCCAGATTCTTATAAACCAAACACCTGAAACCTGGTCGACTAAAGCACTAAAGTATGAGCATAAACATAAAAAAGATTAAGATGTTTAATATTTTTAAGAAAAAAGAAAATCTTTCAAACCATAAAGGTTGTCTAATTAAGATGTGCATCAGCGTTGACTAAAACATAGTATAAATTCAAAATATAATCAAACCCTATGGCCTTATAACACGTGAAAAAATCATTTTGGACCTTTTCACTAAGCAATTAATTAATTAACTTTTGTCGGCCTCTTTTAATCTTGATAACAAAATTTACTCAATTATATTTTAGGGCATTATTTTCTGGGGACGTGGCTTAATGTTAACCGAGTTATGTGCAATTAGGCTAGAGTCAATTACTAAAATAACCAAGATTTAATTAATTAAAACTCTCTATATTTGGTATCTATTGACAATGATCGTGTGGTCAATTTGAAATAATGTATCCACGTTGTGTTTGACTTCAAGTTCTAAATTATCTTATTTAGCAAAGTTTTAATATATAATTAGACATAGATTGGTAGTGTTATTTTGTGAGGCTTTAGCAAGAGTAAAAGCATGTGATCTATTGTTCTATATTTTAAGTGGAGTTCTATATTTGTTTTGATGCTAATTAATTATACTAAAGAAATTATGTACCAATAATACCATAAAATTAATGTTAATTTAATTTTGATTCATTTTAATAGGTTATAGAACAAAATAAGTACTAGCTCCGTCCCGTAACACTTTTTATAGTTACGATATCGCTTGTGTTTTAGCGAGCGAGTTTTTTTATTGGTATTTGAAATGATAAAGTAATTTTAAAAATTACTTTTAGAATCACTTTATCATTTTAAATACTACTCCAATAAACAACTCACTAGCCAAAACACAAACATAAAGTAACTGTGAAAAGTGTTTGGGGACGAGTGGAGTAGTATGTTCTTTCTCATCCCACTACAATTGGGTATATTGCCTCTGTTATGTTTAGACTGTTCATATAATATACCGTAGATTTTAATAAAAAAAAAATTTTGACAGGTAGATTTTAATAAAATATTGATTATTAGTATTAAAAAGTGTAGAGTTGAGAGTATATTAGTATAACTACTTTATTTTATGTAGTTTAGTTTATTGTTTAGTAATATATATATATAAAGATGTTTATAAATGGTTAGTTTTAGAAAGTAAAACAGTTTTATCCCTAATTTTGAACAATCTAAAAGGGAATGAAGTTATTTAACACTAAATTTTCTCTAGAATGACCGAAAATATAAAGCAAAGAGACAAAATTGATTATATGTCCACCAGTGAACACAAACATATATACCCAATATGTTAATAATAAATAAACAGATATAAGCAATCAATTCAAACAGTGAGCTTCCTGTCTATGTGCCATTAACATTTTCGTGGTGAGTATATAAATTAGGCAAAATATTATATGAAAATAGTTTATGATAAACTTATCATGAAACAATTTTAAAATATTATTAATTTTATCGGGAGTATCATTAATCTCATCAGGGGTATCATTAGTCTGAGTTCAAGAAAATTTAAAACAATTACAATATAATACCACTGACCTAGATTAGTGATACTCCTTACAGGTTTAATGATACTCGTGATGAGATTAATGATACTCTAAAACTATTTTATTTTAAATTTATTATGAAGCGTTTTCATATAAAACCTACTCTATAAAATCATGTTATCCGATGAGCATATGAGCATTTCCAAACAGAGAGATTCTTCTAAAATATTTTAAATAACACAAATAAACCCTTTGATTCTTCTAAAATACTTTAAATAACACAAATAAACCCTTTGATTCTTTTAAAATATAAATAACACAAATAAAACCTTTCATATAAAATCTGGGAAAATATCAAAATTAGTCATGTAACTTAGTTTGATTCCAATTTAAGTCCTGTAACTTTTCAATTTCTCAATTTTAGTCCTGTAGCTTTTTATTTTCTCAATTTTAGTCCTAGAGTTATCAATTTCAGTCATTTTTAGTATAAAAATTCAAATACTGACCGGAAGAATTGAGTTTTTTTTTTCCGACTAATTGTACACGTGGATTACCACATAATCAAAAAATTAATCGGCCATCTAATTATAATCAGTCCGTTTGGAAACAAAAATAGCCCCGACCCAAATTAGTGAGTTGTTTAATTTTGAGGCAATATAAGGACTAAAATTGACAAGTCCATGATTAAAATTGAGAAAAAATAGAAAAAATACAGGACTAAAATTGAGAAAATAAAAAGTTACAGGACTAAAATTGACAGCACCAAGACTAAAATTGAGAAATAAAAAAGTTATAGGACTAAAATTAGAATCAAACTAAGGTAGATGACTAGTTTTGATATTTTCTCTATAAAGTCTACCTTTCTACACACATATATAGGTCAATTCTCTCTCACTAATTAACTTACCGAACCTCGAAATGAAGAAGAACGAATGACTTGACATGCTATTACTATCCTTCCTTTTTGCCACCATTCCATACATATTTTGACGTACGTAAAGTCTAAACTACGAAAGCTTCTTGCTAAATGGCGATTTTGTCTGCCATAAAACGCGATTTTATCTCTCTCTGAGTGGCAGATGATTTGATCGCAGATCAGAGTGGTACTCTTCAATCCCATCTCCACAACAAACTCTACACGCCAACGGGTACCTAAATTCCATCCATTAATCCTTTATTAATTAATGCTTTTCTTTCTATCTACATTCTAGAGAATTGGTTCTGTTTTTTTATTTTATTTTACGTTAAAGTTTAATGCAAGGATGAAAATATCCGGAAATTTCCACGATATATCCCCGATATATCCATTTTTCGTGGTCACCGATATCCCAAAAATCGATAAATATCAGTATATAAAATCAATTTCGACTATATTTTTGTGCAAATTGAGCATAAAATCGGTCAAATATCGGTAAATATCGAAAAATATCGGTAAAAACCGGTAAATATCGAAAAAGTATCGAGAAAATATCCATAATTTTGTTAAATATTACAAATGTAAAATATGGTAAAATTCTATTGTAAATTTTATGTATCAAAAGTTTGTTATTGAATTTTTATAATTTTTAAAATTTACTGATATCGATATTCGATATCGATATATCCATCGATATTTCCATAAATTTAAGGTCTCGATATATCCATCGATACCGATATTTTCAATCTTGGTTTAATGTGATATGTTGAAGGGTATTACGAGATTTCTGAAATACGTTGTTGAATAAAATGATCTTTAATGAAAAATTATTTTGTATGAACGATTATTTTATACTCAGAAAACCCTGTAATACCATCCGACATATCGTATTGAACCACGTGAAAAAAAAAGGATTAATTTTCAGTGTAATTGGAACAAATTTTTCGGTATAAACATGGACAACTGTTGAGTGAGTACACCGTGCACTTGGTGCATATGAGAATTTGTCATATATCTAAGATTGGTTTGACACGAAATCTCATGCAATTTTAATAACACGAAATCTCATTACGAATATATTAAAAAATTAAAAGTTGATTTTAGATTTTCAATTGTGATATAGGAGTATATTTTCTCAAAACTCATGCAAATTTGCATTGGGTGATTGTATATAAGGGTGTAGAAGTCGGAAATTTGCATAGGGTGATTGGGAGTTTTTTTTTTTTTTTTCCAATTTTTTACAACATAATATCAACTCCATATATGACTAATTTTTTGTAGTAACAAGTTAACAACATAATATCAACTCCATATGCAAATAGTCTAACTAGACAATCACACAACATTTATCAAATTAATTGAAATTCTCCAAACAACGTCGTTTTAAGATCGAAAGAAATAAAACAATGAATATCTTGTCTGCCTAGTCGGATTACATATATTAATCGGTCGGTTGATGACCGCCTAGCGCATAGGCGCCACCTAAACAGGAGCCTAGAGGAATTTCTGCATCACTATTTGAATTTCAGGGTAGTTAAGGGGAGCATGTTTTGTAATAAAAAAATGAAAATGAAAATAACAATAATTAATAGTGGTACGAAATGAAAAGAATATGATCTATATATAAAATTGCGATGTTTGGTTGATGACGAGAAATACTATCATTTATATTAAGATAATTAGTCATATATAAAAATTTGAGATGAAAAATAAATCAACTTTTTTCACAAATGGGAGGAATAACTCATTCATTCCTTTATTTTGAAGTATCAATATACTTATTCGTGGAATAAAAGTCATGAATAGAAAACCATTTTTTATTTTATTTTCATTCTTTTACTCTCAAACACTCCAACCATACACGCACTTAGAAATTTACCATCATCCTACTTCCATTAATAATTATAGAGTATATAAGTCTATACATAAATAAGATCCTACGCAGAGAACCTGGTGGCTTAGCCCACTTGACCATCGGGTTCCTCACTCTAGTGAGTGACCTGAGTTCAATTATGATGGAATCGTTTGATTGGAGTTTTCGATTAATTCTATTTTATCCAAAATGTTGGTAACCTCTAATTTCTAAAGCACCCATACACAGTGAACAAGGTAAAAGAAAAATAAGAGTATACGTTTCTTTAGGGGCAAAAATAAGATTATACGTTTCTTTAGGGTCGGGTAAGTAAACTGTGATAATTCATTAATTATCATTCTAATTATTGATGCATATATATGTAGGAGAGTAGGAGATTGTGATTGATTCATGAATCTAATCTTTGGGTTTAGACAAACACTCTGAATAAATAAATAAAAAAAGAGTAGTTATACTATTTAGATTTTAAAACCACTTACATGTATTTAGATTTTAAACTTAATTTAAAATACAATTTTGATCTTTTTAAACCTCATTAAAATCCAAATTTGACTTGAATTTGCAATTGAATTTAAAATTTAGGTCCATAGTATGCAAAGTGTTTACTACTCCCCCGTCCCAAACTTAAATTCCCGTATACTGTTTGCACGGTTATTAAGAAAAGAATTGTTTATTAGTATTTAAAGTGATAAAGTGATAAAGTGATAAAGTAGATGTTTTGGTTATTAGTTTATGGATAATATAATATTAAAAAATATTGTTACTTTTTTGCCAAAATTAGATGCAGCAGATGAGTATGAGACAAACTTTTTTGGCAAACGGGAAATTAAGTTTGGGACGGAGGGAGTAGAATATATATGAATAAAATAATCTATAATTTTTATGTTCATTGTTTTTGAATTGTTTTAGTTGATAAATATAATTATCAATAAATTCATTATCATATACTACTATGTGATTTGTTTAATTAAAAATTCTAATGATAGAAATTAGTGTTAGTTGTAAATTAAATCACAGTATTTTTTTAAATTGCAATTCAAACCAACGAATTGATCTACTACCGCTTGAAAATGCCAATAAATAATTCATTTTTATCTTTATAAATTCATATATATTTATATGATTAATTAATTATTCATTAACATGTATGTGACACACTATATATATTATATACGAACAAAATCAAATATGCTCATTGATTCGAACTTTAATTTTAATTATGAATAAGATTTTATTTACCAAGATTTATAAATTTTTACCTAAAAAATAAATTGTAATTTGTGAAAATTAATATTTTGAAGAAATAAAAATAAAATTGAAAAAGAAACATGATCTTTCATTTTTAGATGGAATCAAAGTCATTCACCCAAAAAAGAGAGAAAGGATGATTCCCCCCTTTTTTTAATATAAAACATTTAAATATATTTTAAAAAAAGATTATACACCAATCCAAAACAACTTATTTCCCCCCTTTTTTTAAATTTAAAATATTTAAATATTATTTTAAAAAAAGATTATACACCAATCCAAAACAACTTATTTTGAATTCATACTTATTCCGATATCAAACCTCCACCAAACACCTCTTCTAATCCAATTTTGTGTTGCAATTTAAGATATACTCTCTCCGTCCTCCTTAAATTTACTATTCCTTTTATTTCATATTTATTTGCTACTTTACTGTTTGTACAAATTTAAAAAAAAAATTATTTATTAATATTTTAAATGATAATGTGATATAGAAGATATTTTTTGTTAGGATTATATGGAAAATATAATATTAAAAAAGATTTTTTTTTTTTTTGTAAAAAATAAATGTAGGAAACAAGACAAACCTTTTAGGCAAATGATAATATAACAAACAAGTATTAGACGAAAGGAGTATTTGAGAATAACACAAATTTATAAAATATAGTATTTTATTATAAAGTTATTGATGGAAAATATAAAAAAATAATGAAAACGCGTAATGAATATATTTTTTATTAAAGAAACTTTCCTAAAAATTAAATGTTAATATACTTAGAAAAAATTAAAAAAATGGTTCAAAACTAATTACAAATTGGTTTCAAAATATTTGCACAGACACATATTTTACACTTATGTGCAAATGTTTTTTATGCGTCTGTGCAAATATTTTGAGTCAATTTCTAATTAGAGTGTCTTTTTTGTACCAATATGTAAGGAGATGTCTAATTTGGCATAATATTTATCTTAACAAGGAACAAGGAGAATATTAGTTATTTTTATTATATAATATCATTTCAAAATAAAAATATACTCCCTCCGTCTCAGATCTTTTTTCATAGGAGTATATGACACCATTTTTTAGAAAAATGAAGTATGTGAGTGTAAAGTTAAATAATAAAATAAATAAAATGTGTTTTACTCCCTCCGTTTCCAAACACTTTTCACAGTTACCGTTATCTTCGTATTTCAGTGAACGAGTTGGTTATTAGTATTTGAAATGATAAAATAATTTTTAAAGTAGGGTATGATAGATCTACCTCTTCTCTATTATAAAGTAATTTTAAAATTATTTTATCGTTTTAAATACTAATAAAAAATTCGTTCGCGAAAACACTAAGGCCTTGTTTGTTACGGGATTTAGGTGGGCATGTGAAGTCATGACTTTACGCCCACAAGATGTAAAGTCTTGAATGATAATAAAAGTGTGTGTTTGTTTTGGGATTTTAGTAGGGTGATATTTTACTTTATGTCAAATCATGTGTAAAAATAAAGTAGGATGTCTAAGAGAAAAGTAAGAAAGAGAGGTAAGTGAGAGAAAAGTATGAAAAAAAAGTAGGAAAGAGAATGTAAGTGAGAGAAAAGTAGGAAATAAAGTGTAAGTGAGAGAAAATAGGTATTATAGGTGTGGATGAAGAATGAGATGTAAAAACGGGATGTTACATCTCTAACTAGAATGGAACCGGGGCCGAAAAGTTCTAGTCCTGTCCGTGTGAATCCCAAAACAAACAAGCCCTAAATAAATAGTAACTGTGCAAAGTGTTGTGGGATGGAGGTAGTATTAACTTTTGTGAGTATGAATTATTTCCTTTTTAAGGATGTGAAAAAAGAGTTGGAATGTCCCACAAAAGATAAAAGTGAAAAAAGATTTGGGACGGAGGGAGTATATTTTAATAAAATTATTCCTACTATAAAAAAAACTCAAAATTAAAAAAAATTCACGATCCAAATTAATCAAATTTTATACTTTGCCCCTTATAAATGTAGTAAAAAATAAAATTTTAACCTTTTAAGAGCATGCACGCCTTAGAAAAGGGTAGAGTTGAAAAATAGGTTTGGTTATGAAAGAGGCGGGACCTATTTGTGCTCCTCTCTCAGCTTTAGCTGCTCTTCACATCAAATCAAGATCAAATCAATCAATCAACAGAGTATTGCTTCTCTTCAACTTGTTTTCCTTTGCTTCTGAATTTCGTATAACTTTTCAGACATTTTTTTTGCTATTAAACTTGCATAACCCAATTAAATTTTGTTAATTAGTGTTATTTATAAGCTTTTCCTACACGAAGAAAGAATAAGGGGTAGCTTGGTAAAATGGTAAGGAATGGAATGTGTGTAGGAATGAAATGGGTATGAAATTATACCCATACCTCACATATTTGAGAGGTACGGTGGATTCCTCACTTTTAAGGAATCAAAGCCATAGTAGTGTAATTTCAAACACATAGTATGACTTTGATTCCATTCCACACCCCTCCAAACCTTCCAACCAAGTATGTTCTAAAAGAGAACATTACAAGAAAAATGATATTTAGTGACAGTAATCATGTCATTGTTGCTTCTCTAATTAAAAATCTTTAATGATCAGAAACAATCTTTAATGACAAGATCCTGTCATTAAATTTTTTTTTATCTAAGAAAGCAATAATGAGAGATCATGACAGGATTGCTGTCATTAAATGTCAATTTTCTTGTAGTGAAATAAGTAAAATTTTCGGGCATGGTAAAAGAACTCCATTTCATTAAAAAGTTTGAACTCGTTGTGAGATACTCCATTCGTCTCTGAAAATTGGTCCTCTTTGTTTTGTACGTGGTTTAATGCGATATATCGAAGGGTATTATGGAATATTTTGAGGTTCATATTTTAAAACAATGATCATTAATTTATGAAAAGTATGCAAAACGAACTTTCCACTAACGATCGTTTTACTAAAAAAGGAACATCATGAAACTCCGTTATATCCTCTGACATATCGCGTTAAACCACGTGCAAAAAAAAAAAAAACAGGATCAATTTTTAGGGATGGAGGTATAATTAAATTGTTTATATTATTCTTTTAATATTTTTTCTTATCACCAAATTAACAATTTAATATGTGTAAAGTTATTTTATGCGAGAATAGAATTTAGGATTTGGATGTGAGCCAAAGACTATATTATAATTAAAGAATTTTATTTAATCTAAACGTTCGAACTTTAGATGTGTGTGAAATTGATTCGTTTATATTATTCCTATAATACATAGATTGATATATATACACATATATTGAAAAATCGACAAAAAATGAAAATTTTGTACACATCATGTGCACGGTGCACCATGTAATTTAAGTGTATTTTTAAATAAAATTTGTTGTTTTACTAAAATATATACTCCCTCCGTCCCAGATCAGTTTTCACACTTTCCTTTTCTATCCGTCCCACATTAGTTTTCACACCTTGAAAAGGAAAGTTTTCTTATAACTTTTATCCTCAAAGTTCTCACTTATTTACCCATATGCCATTACTTTTCTTACACAAACAAACCACAACCACACAATTAAAGTTGATTTGACATAAAGTTCTCACTTTATCACTTTAACTATATAAAATAATAAATTTTCTTAATTACCGTGCCCAGATCAGTGTGAAAACTGATCTGGGACGGAGGGAGTATTTATTAGTATATAGTAGGTTTCCTGTGAATCTTTTTCATAGTATAAAACTGATACTACTACATGCATTCACTAATATCATTACATGCGTACACTGATATCATAACAATTTATATTGTGTTTTTTAGTTTATATGTCTAACAGTATCAGTGAACACATGTAATATTATCAATGAGTACCCGTAATGTTATAAATTTTATATTATGAAATTTTGTGATTAATTTATTATGGTTGCTAATTTTACTAAAAAATATTAATTTTTTTCACTGAATTGTAGGAGCATTAAGTGTGTACTATTATACTAATAATACTTAAAAATATTACAAATAATTTAGAAGACAAAAAAAAAAAATTATATATTAAATTTTAGGGAGAGATGAATGACTTTCATTTCTTATTTCATCCCTTGGTTTCATATCTAACCAAACACCCAATTTTCAGTCCATTTACATTCTTCAATTTCAAGATTATCAAAGTTTCGTTTGAACAAGTTCACCGTAAAATTGGTTATAATAGTGTTAGTTGTGTTTTTTTTTATTAGTTGTTTATTTTATACACAAAATATTAATTTTGAATGATATAAGTTGTTTTATTGTATAGGATATTAATTATTGTTGGAATGGATTCACACGCAACCAAATTCATAATTTATTCATTATGTCTTTTTTTTTTTTTTTATGTGTTACTGGTTTTTGATTTAATAGGCCAATTTTTCGGTCGAGTTTGGTTTGATTAGCAAATAACTCAAATTATGGGCTTACAAATTAGGTCCTTCTCCAAAGGCGAAGCCCTCGCCCCCAGGGCCCCCACCCCCTGGCCTGAATTAGATCCTTCTCCTTCCTCACACTATCTTGTCCTCTGGTCTGGTATGATTTATACTCTCCCTTTCTTATTTTATCTTTTTTTGGAATAAACAATAAATTAAAATTATAAAATTTTGCCAATATTATTCTTAAATTAACTAACTTATGGGAAAAATTAATGAAAAATAGAAAGTGAATAAAAGATTAACACGGATGAACTTGGAAAAATTGATGAAAAATCATCAAAACGACATGTATTAAAGAAATAGTGTAAAATCTAAAATGACATCTAATAAAAAAGAGAGGGCGTATAATTTTTTTATTTTTTATTATAAATTAATAGCATAAAATTCCTCACTAAGGACAGAGTCTTGCATAGTGCCAAACGTTATTCGGCTTACACGTTCAGATTTTAGGTCACTTATTTTCCAATAAAAGAACAACTTACATTGCTACAATCATGATAAGGAAAATTTTATAATTGAATCCAAGTTTAATGATGACTATAATCTTCTCAAAGGTCAATTCTTATGTGTGAGTTAGGATTTTAAAACAAAAGCATAACGAAGCATTTTGACTTCTTCATTCATAATCTGCAAATAAGTTATCTATATAAATTTTCATAGACAAATTGTTTATAAGTAATTCATTTTAAGGCAAATTGATTTCTTGGTTGAAAAAATAAAAATATCTACATGATTAAAAAGATAAATTGTAGAAAAATAGTAGACAATTTCCAATATATGATTTTTTTTTTTTAAATTTAATAGACAATTCAATTTCCGTATATAATTATTTAATTTATTTTCTTGTATTGAAATTATCTTGACCAAAGTATTGCGTTACACTCAAAGATCAATTCTTATGTGTGAGTTAGGATTTTAAAACAAATCATAAACTTACTGCATTACTCTCGCCGTTCCGCAAGAGTATACTTACATGTTTTATTTGTCTGTTCATAAAAGTATGTGTGTCCATTCCATATTTGGATATATACAATTATTTTATCTTTACACTTATAAATACATATTTTATTTAAAAAATATACCTCATAATATACTAAAATATTTTTTCATTCTATCTATTTTTCTTTAAAATTTGTGTTCAACCATTTATACACATTTTTTGGGATGGAGGAAATATTTAGGAAGGATGCATCTAAATGCAAACTGGAAAGCTGGACACGATTAACTTAATTAGGTATATAAGTGAATATTTTAATTTTATTGACCGTTCAAGCGAGACAAGATGGTGATCATTATTTTTAAACAATTGAAATATATAGCAATTTTCATGTGTATATAAAGCTTATAAAGGACATTTGAAAGTGAAATTACAAGAGAAAAGGAGAACAAATATTGAAAAGGAATATGGGAGAAGTAGTAAAGTCATTGGTTATTACTGCTTCGAAGGTAGTTAATTATCATCCCTCCCTTATCAAAAGTATATTATTAATTTGAATAATATTCATATGAACCAATGGAAATGTATATTTTTGCATTTTAATGTATACAATGATCAAATAAGATTATTTATATTGAATTTTGTTTCTTTTTAAGAGTGCGAAGATAGAGATGAGATAGAGGAGTACTAAGTTGACGTATTATTTAAACAGAAAAAAAAACTATTTGATGAAAGCAACACTAGTGTAAAATATTCAGTTAAAATCTTATAAATATTTGAGAAAAGGACAAAAAAAATAAAAAACTGAATCAGATCAAATTGATTTTCCCTAAAACTTGTGCTAAGGCAAAAAAAAAAAAAAATGGAAAAACTTGCGCTTTTTAATGTGCTAATATAAGAACAAATATATTTTATTTGTTCATACAAAAAAAAACAAAAAAAAACAAAAACTTATTTTTATAGTTTATTCTTAATTTATTCTTCATCTATGTTCATATGGTAACATTATTTTTTTCAGGGACAAATACAGTATTACACGTTTTGCTTTTACATTAACATATATTTGTTCTTATAATAACACAAACTTTAATATTTTGTCATTTTAATATATTTTCAAAAAAAAAAAAATAGTTTGACCCAATTGTATTATCATTGTCATCAGTCGTTCAACACGACTTAAATTTAATTTTGTCACCCCAATGGCCAATTTTCAAGTATCTCTCTCCCTCTATTATTTTACATTAAATTAAATGCATCCTGTCATCCAGCATTAACATTTATCTCCCAACAAAAAGCGAATAAAAAGCGAATTTCATTTCATTACATATTTATTTATTCCTGCAAACTATATATAAAAACAAGAAAATAAATAAATCGCCGAGAACCTAATAATGGAAACAAACTCCTCCCCCCTCACTCCCCTCCCTCTACTCTAAACCCCCCCTCAAATTCCATACAATTTCAACATGGACGAATTGTACGGGATTCACTCGAGTAGCGATTTCTACATGTCGCCGGAGAATCTTATGATCGCGGCGGAGTACAGCCAATACCACTACGATTCGCTAATTCCGCCCGCCGATCACCGCCACGCGCCGTTCGAATCCGTCCAGTGCTCCGTCGTATCCGAAACGGCGTCGGTTAATCAAAACGGCGAACACGCTTCTAGCGCAATCAAGGCTAAAATCGCTTCTCACCCTTCCTACCCCAAACTCCTCCACGCTTATATCGACTGCCAAAAGGTTAAAATTAAATCGGTGTCGATTTAATTTAATTCCTTTTTTTTTATTTTTTTTTCCAAGAGTAAAACCTAGCAATTTGTGAATTTCTTTTTTTATTTATTTAGGTTGGGGCACCGCCAGAGATAGCGTGTTTACTGGACGAAATCAGGAGAGAGAAAGTGGACGTGTGTAGACATGACGCTATGTGCTTTGGACTCGATCCTCAGCTCGATGAGTTTATGGTACTACTCGATTTTATTTTGAAGTATTGATCTTCGATTAGAACTAATATATTAAGCTCGGATTTTATTTTTTCTCGTAAAAGGAAACGTACTGTGACGTATTGGTGAAGTACAAGACCGATCTATCGAGGCCCTTCGATGAAGCTACTTCTTTCCTTAACAATATCGAAAACCAACTCACCAATCTTTGCAAAGGTATGCTCTTCTCTCTCTCTCTCCTCCTTCTCTCTCATGTTCATTTCATGCATCTATAAGTATTAGATAAACCTCGTGGCGTGGTATAACACAAATTATTCATGATAAGTTCATCATGAAATTATATAAAAGTATCGATAATCCCACCAAAAGTATCGTTAATCTAGGCTGGTGGTATTATATTAAAATTGCTGTTAATTTTTTTAAATTCAAATTAATGATACTCCGAGTGAAGTTATCGATAATCCTAGTCAAATATTCGATATTGTAAAACAGTTTTATGATAATCTTATCATGAACCATTTTCATATAAAACTTAGTCCACAAATATAACTACCCGCTCCTTCTAAAATGTTAACGTTTTATGCCCAATTTATACTTTATGACACGGTTTTACACAAGACCTAATCGTAAGTATTACGACGATAATCCAAATTAACATCCAATTCTTCAAGACGGTGTCAAACAAAACCTAGTAAAGTATCTAATATTGGGTGTAAACTTATTTACACAACTAATAAAATGGTTCATTGCTGAATCATGATATTAAATAGAAACCCTAAAATTAAAAAGACAGCATTTTTATACCTGGTTCGCATTTCTGGCTGCATTGACTGTATGTCTTTTGAAGATGTGAGTATTTTAAGAATGTCTTTTATTACAACATGTGTTCTTCATTGTAGGAAATAGTAAAAGCTCCCAACAGTGTTGATATTTTCAGTTCAGTTTAGTTTTGTTGTGGTATAGTAATTTCTCCTAAGTTATGTCCCCTATTTAATTTATCTTTAATTATTATTATTGTCAGAGGAAATGAAAGCTTGAAAATAAACCATTCATTGCTATATAGATTCTGATTTTGACATATCAGTGCCCAGGTGACATGCCTAGCACTGCTTTCTTTTTTCCCCAACAGTAGTCCTTCCTTTTTTTATTTATTTTATTTTTTATTATTTTCTTAAATAAATAAAATTACAAATGTTATATATAATGCATATGATATGAATTTGTGTCCTTGGTGTATGGTACATTTTGTGACATCTAATTAGAGGTGGGAATGCCGTGGTGTTGTACCATGTGCATTGAGATGTTGTACCTACAGGGTAGCATAGAATTAATCGAAATGCCCTTGAACCCTGATTGCAAGTTAGTCGGGGTTTTGGGCTATCTAGGGTTATTCTGAATTTATTTTTGTCCATGCACGTAGATAACACATTGTTAGTGAACCACATAATTCTCTGTTCCAATTTGTCGATTTACTTATTTTTCGTAATCTATTATAACATTATAAAAGAGGACTTAGATTGACATTTGAATTTCCAAAATATTGAGAATTGATAGCCAATCCACAAGAAAATGATCGCCCATCCCACACAATGTTTTTTCATATGCATTAGGAAAGCATAAAATTTCTAAATTATGCTCCCATTTTGATTAAAACCTAGGAAATTGTGTTATGTATTGTTGCTAAAGGACTCTTGTATTTTTTTGGTAAAATTCCATCGTTTTACTACTTCTTTTGTTTCATTCTCCACGACTATCCCATTACATGGAGCTGGTAAAATAAATCAATGGTAACCTTATGAGTTGTTTTCCACAAAAAGAAATAACATAAGTATGCTTTTTCAAGCATTCCTAGGTTTGATATAATTGCTATTCAAGTGTTTTCTAGAAATGGATCAGCACCCATGGTGTTTGCCTGCCTTGTGTTTATGTCTCTGGTCTCATTTGTCACGTCTTCATGTTATAACAATGCAGGTTTATATAATTTTATATATATTTAAAAAAAATTACCCTAACTTTTCTTATTATATTATTATTATGGCCTATACATACACCATATATATATATATTTATACTACTTCCTCCCTAAAAATTGGTCTTGTTTTTTTGCATGTAGTTTAATACGATATGCTGGAAGATATTACAGGGTTTTCTGAGACTCTTTTTTTAATAACATTATCGTTAATAGAAAGTTTGTTTCACATAGTTTCCAAAAACGATCATTTTCTAAAAAAACCCCGTAATATCTTCCGACATATTGCATTAAACCACGTGCAAAAAGCAGGACCTATTTTCAAGGACGGATAGAGTATAATATTGTGCCTGTGGTTGTTCCAAGATTATTTCAAGTTCCAATTGTCATGTGTTTGGTCAGCCTTCATGACATTGGAAATCGACTAGTTGCTAATTGGTGTGCAGTTAAAGCCATTCCTCTTTTTTTCCAAGGGTAGTTTGGTAAATTAACATACCTCAATTAAACAAACCCATCTTCTGAAAGATGAATTCAGCTTTATTAAGCTTTGGTTATCGTATGATCTAGTATATACACGTGGGGTCCCATTAATTTATTTTTATGTATTGTGATTGTGTTTTCTTGATCTTAATACGTTGGCATTGTCTAAACTATGCTTAAGTACAATTAGGGTCTCGTTAATAATGTTTAGACAAAAGATGTTGTTTTTTGGTGGCTGTTCGTGTGTCATGCATTAGTATTAGTATTATATACTTAAAAACACATGATTTACCGCTATTAAATATTTGGATTAGATGTACTTTGATTTACTTTTCAGGTGTTTTCCATTTCCATTTATAGTTGGCGTCGTGTGTTGGTTATTTTTTTAATCCAATCTTAATGACTTAAAATGGGATCTAATTAAATCTTGATCCCTTTTCTGCATATTAAGATACGTTCTTACACACATTGCGATGTCCACTAGATGCGTCACATGTTCACGTGTGCTTAATTAGATGCTGTCTCCAGCTGCCTGATTTTGTACGTGGTTTAATACGATATGTCAGAGAATATTACAGGGTTTTTCGAGGTTCGTTTTTTAAGTAAACGATCGTTTATGGAAAGTATGCGAGTCAGACTTTCCATTAACGATCTTGTTACTCAAAAGACGAACCTCGAAAAATGCTGTAATACGCTCTGACATATTGCATTAAACGATGGGCTAAAAAATAGGTCCAATTTGATTAAATTTTCTTGAATTTTCGTGGGAAAATATTAATGGGTGTTTTATTTTGGCATATGATCATAGAATATCTTGATATTTGCTGATATTATCAACTGTTTACATACGTGTTAGTTTTTTTGACACATACGTGTTAGTAGTCAACAGTTATATAAGACATACATTTCATTCGTGCTTGTTAACAGAAAATCGTACACTATGTGGGCTCTGGGGTTTATTATCTGTCATTCTATTATGTTTCTCTCTCGTCTTTTGTGAAAATTTTGACATTGACTTAATTAGCATGTTACATTTAAGTGAAGCGTTATTTCATGATTTATATTTATTAAATTACATAGATCAGTTTTTTTTTTTTAAAGAGGGTTGTTTTTTTGTGAAATTTGTTTATAATATATAATAATATTTTATATTATAATTTTAATTTATAATTTTAATTATATCAGTGAATACATATAATTGTATCTATGAATATATGTAATGGTATAATTTTTCATAAGTATTAAGAAATTTTGTAAAAAAAAATCTTGCAATTTTGATATGGAAGGAAAATGCATGTTGTTTTAGTGGAGATAAGAAAAAGATAGAGGTGAATTATTAAGTAAATGGACCTCACAATACTCCCACAATATTCTTATTTATGTACATTATCTACGTTTTTTTTTTTAAATCTGTGCACAACACTATTTTTTTAAACATGTGCTCAGCACCATGTGCAAAGTTCTAGTGGACGGAAGGAGTATGATTTTATTCTTGAATTCCATAGATGGATTGTTTTCTATAAAAAATAAAAAAATAATAGATTTTCTGTGAAACTTATTTATAGTATGACACTGATATCATTATATGTATCCATCGATGTAATAATATTTTATAAGTGTAATTGTATCCGTGAATGCATGCAATGATATCTATAAATACGATATAAGATTTTGTTCCCGGGATATTTTGTTGGAAAATGCATTTTTTTTTTTGTAGTGGAAGATTGAAAAAGATAGATGTGAATTATTAAGAAGGAAAAAATATATGGAGAGGGAGTGGTGATGTAACTGGGTCGGGCCCATGGGGGCCCGAAGAAAAGGTCCAAATAACATAATGGGAGGACATCAAAGTAGTGGGGCAATATCTGTATGACTTTATGGGTAAAAACCCGGATAAGGCGGGTGATCGATTTTTTCACATGGGGCGCCCGGGTTTTGCGCTGAAGCCCGGCCCACCTTTTCAGCATTTAATTACCCACACATGCACATACAATACAATACACATACTAAATCACTCAAATCTATTTGCTTTAAATAGTTGCCTTTCTACTATGTGCCTTTGTATTTGTCTCCCTAACTATCTTTTGTGGGCCCGATTAATCTTCTTTTTCTTTGGTAAAAGGTCTTAATTAATTAGTAATTGAATCGAGCTTAAGCACTTAGATTGAGTCGTATAAGAGTTGAAGTTTGACTACTACCTCCGTCCCACCATTATTTGCATAGGTGGGGTGACACACATTTTAAGAAAAATTAACTTTTTGAGTAAAGTAGTAATATATGGATAAATATGTGTATATTATTGTGAGTGTGCACGCAAATCAATGTTTCTTTTTTTTGGAGTGTACAAATAATTTTGAAACAGACAAATAAGGAAAGTTTACAAATAATGGTAGTTTTTTGCTTTATTCTCTTAATCTTGTCAAAGTTAGTGATTTGAGATTGGGACATTGGGTAACTTGGTTTAATTTTGAATTTCACTTTAGTTTGTTAGTTAAGCATAACTTATGCACTCTCTACATCACAAAATTAAGTATTCCCTCGATCCCTGGAAAATGGTTCTGATTCATCATATAATATTTTTAAAATATTTTATTTTCTATTTGATATAATATAATATTTTTATTTTTTACATATTATATCAACTTTCTTAATAACTGTGCAAAAGGTAACAAATTCAACTCTTTAAATAAAGTAATTGAAGAAATAATGCTCCATAAGCGTATAAAATTTCACTCGTCTTTCCTAAAATAGATTCTTTAGCATTTCCAAAATGTGTGCTGAAAATCGTACTCCCTTAGATTCGATTTAGATTGACCCATAGGAAATGATACATGTTTTAATAAAAGAATTATTTATTAGTATTTGTGAGTATAAATTTGATAAACTAGAATGATGTTTTTAAGGGATCGTGTTTGTTTTTTGCTATTTTTGGTAAGTGAAAAAAAAAAAAACCTTCCCTAAAAGGGGGTAATTTAAATCAAAATTGTTAAATTACTAACCTTTATAGGGGTCCTTAGATTGAATAATGTCATTTATATAGGGCAATTAACTTTTTATGAAATTATTTGAAATGACACTTGCGTTTTAAATGCTCTAGCTTGGTATTTTGAATTGAAATTTTCTGAAATCTGAAATGACACTTACGTTAAATCGTGTTTACTTGCACAAAGACTTCCTTTTGCACAAGAATCACGAGGTAATAAATGTGATTATTTGTAATTTATGTGTTATTTATCTAAACAACGTAGCACATGATATTACTCCCTCCGTCCACGAGTAAGTTTCCCACTTCTTTTTGTTGAATTGTTTAAGAAAGTGTATTTGTTTATTAATATATGGTGGGCCACATGTTGACTTTTGGGATATAGTAATGAATAGTGTTGAAAAGTAAAGTGAATGAGTGACATTTTTGGTAATATTGTGTGAGTTTGAAGGTTAAAGTTTATATTATAGAGTGTTGTTATTTCCATTTATAGAATGAGAAACTTTCCTCGTGGACGGCCCGAAAAGGAAAGTTGGAAGTTTACTCATGGACGGAGGGAGTACATCATTGCATAACCCGACATATAATCTAATTTTCTTGAAACACAAAAGTTTTCCAAAATTTTATTATCTACTAAAAATTGCTTAGAGGCCTTTTAACTCTTGTAAGTTTTAGGTCCTTTTTTTAAATTATTATCACAAGATTTCTCGTTTATTTTTTATGTGAATTATATTTTGGTTTGAAATTGTGAAACAAAGAGTATTATTTGGATGAGTAACTATCATTATCCCAATTATTTCACTTCTTGATATAGATTTTCCAATTTTTAGCGTATGGTGTCACAATTTCTCAAAATGTGGGTTTGGGAAAGGGACGTGGACAATCATTGACTGCGTTATAAATCCCTGGCCAATCAAAGGCCGGGCCCACCTCCAGAATATGGCCCACACTAGGCGTATATGATAATAATGCAGTTTTTCCAATCTTCTGCCTCCTACTTCCATCCATACACTATTGTCTACTTACTTTGACTATAGTATTTATACTTTTCTTTTCTATTTGTCCAAATTTTTTATTCTAGCTTGTCCCTTAAATAAAATAATAAAAAGTTTGTGCAAAATTTTTATTATTTGAGAAATATACTCCCTCCGATCCAAACTCGTTTGCTACATTGTCAAAAAGGTTTGTCCCATACTCATTTGATACATCTATTTTTGACAAAAAAATAACAATATTTTTTAATATTATATTTTTCATACACTAATAACAAAAAACATTCACTTTATCACTTTAAATACTATAAACAATTATTTTTTTAATAACCGTGCAAACAGTAAATGGGAAGTTGAGTTTGGGACGTCGAAGAGAGTATATATTTGGCTCCACTTAAGAAAATTTTCAAATCCTTCAATCTAAATGCTCGGAGTATTTTATTATTCACTGAAACCCTAGATAAAAGTCGAAAAAGTTTTATTTGTTAATTTCAGTTTGTTTATTGTTTTTTCTTTTTCATATTATTGCATGCTAGCCCTACGTGTAATTAAACCTTCTAGATCAATATTCTTAATTGTACTTTGGACTCGTTAAACATTATTGCTAGATAGTACTATCACCATTCAGATTAGTTTTCGCAATTGATTTTTTCTGATTTTAGTATGAGATAAAAGAATTTTTGTGTGTAATTATTAGTGAAATGTGATGTAATTTAGAAGTTTTTGTAAGGGATAAATACTAATTTGAGAAAGTTAGATAAGATTTTTTTATTCTGTACCTCCTTACTTTTTATGATACACAATATACATTAACTAATATTACATGCATGCAATTTTATTTAAAGATTTTCTTTATTAGTGTAAAACAATCTTAAATGTCGATTAAATTAAATTGATAATGTATAACATACATGCATTTTTTGTGCAGACGATGGCGCATTGTCGTCCGATGAGGAGGTGAGTGGAGGAGAGACGGAAATGCACGATCCACAGATGAAAACCGAAGACGGAGAACTCAAGGATAGGCTTCTCCGAATGTATGGCGACCATATCAACACCCTAAAGCTCGAATTTTCGAAGAAAAAGAAGAAGGGAAAGCTGCCAAAAGAGGCAAGGCAAACGTTGCTCGAATGGTGGAATGTTCACTATAAATGGCCTTACCCAACGGTTAGTATCTCTTTCATATCGATTCCGTCCCAACATTATTCGCACTTTTACTGTTTTCTCGTATTTTAGCGAGCGAGGTTTTTATTAGTATTTAAAATGATAAAGTAATTTTTAAGTCATTTTATAATAGAAGAGAGATAGATCTATCAAACCCTACCTTAAAAGTTACTTTATCATTTCAAATACTAATAAACAACTCGTTCGCTAAAACACGAAAATAAAGTTAGTGTGCAAATAATGCTGGGACGGAGGGAGTACAACTTTATAAGCAAATTTGATACTCCCTCCATCCCCTATTAAACTTCACACTTTCCTATTTGGGACGTCCCACAATAAATTTCACACCCCAAATAAAGAAATAAAACACATCCACAATACCTACTTTAATTCAAAATACTCTTCACCCATTGATTGAAAAAAAATCAATAAAACAGTTTTTTTTTTAAATTGTGCCACCCAACCTATGATGTTTAAGAGGAGACGGAGGGAGTACAATATTTTAACTATATTTTGATGTAGGAGTATTTGGTTATTATTTTATTATGTTAGAAGAGCTTATAAGCTCTTGGAATAATTAGATATTGAGGAACACATAAGATATTAAACTTACTTTGATTCGAGCTTAAATTACAAATCGTCCCATAACTTTTTAATAAAATAGATTTAGTTCCATAATTAATTTTTATTAGATTTAGTCCAATTTTTTTTTTGATAGGGTCCAATTTTGGTCCTAAATCAGTTGTTAAAAGTAAAACAACGTTACTTTTAAGTCCAAATATGGTGATTTCCGGCAAGAGTGCTGAAGTGATTCTTATATCTGCTACTTATATTTGATTTTTTTTTCTTTTATAATTTTATTACCCATCATGTATATTTAAAAAAAATATAATTAGTACATATGGACGCCACATCAATACATTTGACATAAATTTTCAACTTCGGATATCAAAATGACGTCGTATTGGCTTTTCTGACCGATTTTGACCTAAATTGAACTTTGTTATTTAAGACCAAATCCAATAGAAAGTTAATTTTGGGACTGAATTTATTTTCTCAAAAAGTTACGGGACGATTTGTAGTTTAAACTCCCTCGACTTTTACTCTCTTCCTTCCATTAATTTTTAACTTGTATTTTGTTCGAAAGTAATTGTCGTTTTAGTTATTTTTGCACGATTTTTCTCGTATTATGTGCAGGAAGTGGATAAAATTTCACTTGCAGAAACAACGGGGCTGAATCAGAAGCAGATTAACAATTGGTTTATAAATCAAAGGAAGAGACACTGGAAACCTTCTGAGAATATGCAAATGGCTATGATGGAAAATCTGTCTGGGCACTTCTTCCTCCCAGATTAATTTAACCTTAAATTATAGTATTATGTTTCATTTTCAGACTTATAAAAAATATTTATATAATATATATATGTGATGATGATGATTAATTCGCTCTCCATAATCTGTATATTCTGAATGAATTTATCTTACCTACTTAAAACATTTTAGCGTCCTATATTTATTATTGCATCAGAACCCAATATATCTCAATTAACGTTGAAGGCATTTAACATTTCTGACGTTTTAAGCTTTAAATAGTTTTTTTTTTATTATTAACAATTACTCCCTCCGTTCCAACAATTTTTGCACACAAAAATGGGTAAGAATTTTTTATTTTTTTTTAGTAAAGTAGTGGCATATGGGTAAATATGTGTATTTTATTGTGAGTGTGCACGCAAATCAATGTTTCCCTTTTTAGGGTGTGCAAATAATCTTGAGACGGACAAAAAAGGAAAGTGTGCAAATAATGGTGGGACGGAGGGAGTACTACTTGCTATACATGACATCAAGTACTACCTCCGTCCCAAATTTATTTACTCATTTGACTTTTGTTGACTTTAAAGTGAGATTTAATTTGTATTATTTAAATAGATAAAATGATTTTTTAATGATTGCGTATTATTCAATTTAAGTGCATGAAATAAAATGATGAAGTTTTTTACGTAATTATTAGTGGAATGAGGTGTAATTTAGAAGTGTTTGAAGGGGGTAAATATTGAAATTGGAAAACAAAATTGGGACGGCGGAAGTATTTTTTTTTTCTGTAAATTTCTTCGTTTCATTAAAAAGTATTCGCTTGAAAAAAAATTAGTTTTTAACTCTAATTTATTTTTTTAAAGATTTTTGTAGAGGCCCGTTGGACGTATATTAGTAAAGTGTTTGAAAGGCCAAGGTTATATACAGTCCTATCTTTTGTTAATACAACCCCATCAAAAAGTGTTCGGAAAAAAAATTCAAAATTTTTGATAATTTTTTGGAAAAAATTTCCAAAAAAAAAAAAAAAAAACACTAAATATATGAATTTTCGATTTTTTTTTTCCCGAAATTTGTTACCTTTTTCGAAAAAAAATTCCGAACATTTTTTTGGGTGTGGTTGTATTCACAAAACAGGGGACTGTATTTAACTTGGGCCGTGTTGAAAAGGTTATGTTTTAGCGGTGCCCCACGTAAAGTTTAGTTTATGGTCAGCTTATATACAATCCTCTCTTTTATGAATACACTATATTAAAAAAATATTCGAAAATAAAATCCTAGAATTTTGACAATCTTTTGAAAAGAAATTCCAAAAATATAAAAAATATATATTCATTTTTGTTTTCCACTTTTAAAGTGACACAGGTAAAATAAATGAGTTATTTATTAGTATTTGTCGGTATATAAAGTAAGGATAAAAGTTAAAATGATAAATATACTTTTCTGACATCTTGGAAAAGAGATTGAGAAAGTGGGGAAAAAAACTTAATTTTATGGTGATACGGATAATTTAAAATGAATTGGAGGGAGTACTAAACATATGCGTTTTCAGATTTTTTTTTCTTGTGAAAATACGTTTACTAATTTTTTTCCAAACACTTTTTTGAATGGAATTTATGAACTAAACATGAGCCTGTATATATCCTGGGCCTTAGTTTATTTCAACTTTATCAATATATCAATTTGAGTCTCCATTATCATACTCCCTCTCTCCATATTAAATGGAAATATTTATATTTTTGATGGACAAGACAAGTGAATATACAGTGGACAAAGGGGAGCATCATTTTTTCCTTGATTCCTATATCATACTCCCTCCGTCCTCGAAATTTGTTCACACTAGGGTTTGACACATTTTTTAAGAAAAATGAGGGTATGTAAGTGTGGAGTTGAATAAAATAATGATAACTTTATACTTTATTGACTTTTTTAAGAGATAATTATTTTCTTTTTTTTTGGTGTGAAATTCCCGGAGTTTTCTCCCATTAAAATTAAGTGAAACAAACTACAATAAATTTAAAGACATATCCTATATCAATTAAATGAATCCATAAAACTGCGTACTGCATTTATCATATGTGACCCACTCTTAATCTTAATTTTTGGTTTTAAACAATTTTTAAGTCTTCTTAAAAAAAAAAAAAAAAAAAAAAAAGACAATTTTTAAGTCTTGTTGTTGCGGTTTCATTAGAATATTGTCATTGTAGACTAACCCTATAAAATAATATAAAAATCTTCGATATAATGTGACCTTGCAGATAATCAACAGAATTAAAAGCGCAAGTCTTCTGTGTTGAATGGAGCCTTGCATAAAATAATAGGTTAATAACTTGCCTATATAAATAAGTCAGCTATCTTCCATTAAAAAAAAAAAAAAAAAAAAAATTCAGAGCTCTAAGATTACGGTTGATTGCACCGTACAATTCAAGTGTATTTTTAAGGGAGTGCTTTTATTTCCACTGAAAAGTCACTCTCGTTTTCACTGATTTAACAACCCTAATTTTTTAAGGAAAACAAAAATAATTTATTAGTAAAAATAAATGCAATTGTCTAAGAATGTATTTAAATTGCATGATACATTTTGTGTCCAAAAAAACTTACCTTTTCTCACTTCTACTAGCTTGTATTTTCTTTTTCTTTTTTATTTTATACATGTTGCATGTTGTTAATTTGTAATATTATTAAATTCATGTGCATTTGTAAATAATTAAACATAAAATGAAATATCAAATTTAAGTACGTATGAGATATGGTACTCAATTCAAATGACTAGATTATATATATCAGTTCCTCTATCCACTAAAAATATGCACACTTTTATATATGTGGTTTAATATGAAATTTCAAAAAGTATTTAGGGGTCTTGTAAGGTCAATTTATGAATAAAATGATTGTTTATGGAACGTATGATATGCATATTTATCATAAACACTCACTTTATTTATGAACGGACCTCACAAGACTTCAATATACCCTCCAATATATTGCATTAAACCACGTACATAAAAGAGTGCATACTTTTAGTAGACTGATGGAGTAAATTTTGAAAATAGAGAGAAAAGAGATTAAAATTTTATTAGGGTTAACTAGTAGCATGCTACACTCTTAAAATTTGCATTAACTTACTCAAACTGGAATATAGCAAAATAATAGATGCATGCTATCATCCATAGCTATCTATATAAATTTTTTACTTCAATGTATGAATATTGACTTGAAGGAAATCAATAAGCTTCCTCGTATAGTTTTAACAGAATCTTAATTATATTGAGTTTCGGTTTATGTGATATCTATGTGACATTTTCGACCGCAACGTTATTTAAAAAGATGATGCATTAAATTGCAAAGGAAAAAATTTATACGGTAAATAATAAAAATCATAAAATTCTTATATTTTTTTTACAATTAACCCTATAATTAAATCTAACTTCATATGCTCTTCAAAAGAAAAAAAAAAATCTAACTTCATAAGAAACTATCAACGGTCCTATATCATAATCTTATTATAATATATTTTCAAATCTCTCCAAGGTGATGTGTCAACACCACCTTATTCTAAGGATGAGGTGGCATGTCTCAAATCTCTGCATTTCGAAATACTGCGCTCTTATTAAAAGTTGATTTAAGTTTTGATCTCAACCATTCATTTTATATCATTACATCTAAACCATTAATTTGTAACTAGGGTTAATATAATTATTCATCATTTTCATTCTCCCATAAGCCGTCTCTCTCACATTCGATCTCCCTCACACCACCACACTCTTCTTCGATGTTTTTCCAAGAGCCGCTTCTGCCCCCTCTCCAATTAGCACGAACCAGCAACTTTTACCGGATTATAATTTTCTCACCGCCGCCTGCCATGTCCACACCGCTTCATTCCCAGAATCTTTCAAAGGTTATGATTTTATTTTAATTCATGAATTTTTGCGATATTATCTTTGGTATAAAGTTTTCTCTATGTATTAAGTTGTTCCTTCACGTAGCCAAGCGCCGTCTCGCTGCTCTATTACAGCCGGCCCGCTTAGCCCAGCGTCGTCGTTCCTCCGCCTAACCCAGCGCCTTCTTTCCTCCGGTCAAGGTAAACTCCCGATCCCTTTGCACATATGCGTTTCCCTATTCACGAAATCAATTAGGTACAAACACTACACATATACATAGCAAATGTTTGATAATATCATAAAATTCTCGGTGTTTCACTCCACTAATCCGGAAAAAATTCAATTCAACTTAGAATTCAGCCGGCATGGTGGTGGAAAGTATATGTTAAATGTATGGGAGTGAATTCGAATTAAAAAAAAAAAGGACACTAAGTTTCTTACTTAGATATTTTTTGAATTTATTTTTGCAAAATATTTATATATGCTAATTTTGTTGGAGGATATTGAAATATTTTGCAAAAGATATTGTCATGTAAAAGATGGCAAGATTCTCAGAAAATCTTGCCATCCAATATCATATCTTACATGTATAATAGATTGTAACATTATTTTTTTTGGATAATATTTTACTAGCCAAAATATATTGTCACTCAAATAACATATTATTCACAAAAAATCTTGCCATGAAATACAATATCTTACCATGTATAATATAATAATGGATATTTTTGGAATTTATTTTTGCAGAATATTTATATATGTTAAGATTCCTAAAGAATCTTGTCATCCAATACCATATCTTACCATGAATAATATATTGTAATATTTTTTTTTACAAGATTTTACTACATAAAAGACATTGTCACTAAAATAGCATATCATTTCCAAAAAAATCTTGCCATGAAATACAATATCTTACCATGTATAATACAATAATATATATTTTTGGAATTTATTTTTGTAGAATATTTATATGTGTTAATTTTGTAGGAGGATATTGAAATATTTTGCAAAAGATATTGTCACGTAAAAGATGACAAGATTCCCATATATCATATCTTACCATGGATAATAGATTGTAACATTAATTTTTTTTTTGGGACAATATTTTGCTAGCCAAAATATGTTGTCACTGAAATAGCATATTATTCCCAAAAAAATCTTGTCATGAAATACAATATCTTTCCATGTATAATACAATAATATATATTTTTGGAATTTTTTTTGTAGAATATTTATATATGCTAATTTTGTAGGAGGATATTGAAATATTTTGCAAAAGATATTGTCACGTAAAAGATGACAAGATTCCCAAAGAATCTTGTCATCCAATACCATATCTTACCATGGATAATAGATTGTAAAATTAATTTTTTTTACAAGATTTTACTACCTAAAAGATATTGTCACTGAAATAGCATATTATTCCCAAAAATATTGCCATAAAATACAATATCTTACCATGTATAATACAATAATAGATATTTTTGGAATTTACTTTTGCAGAATATTTATATATGCTAATTTTGTAGGAGGATATTGAAATATTTTGCAAAAGACATTGTCACGTAAAAGATGGCAATATTCTCAAAGAATCTTGCCATCCAATATCATATCTTACCATGGATAACAAATTGTAACATTTTTTTTTTGTACAAGATTTTACTACCCAAAATATATTGTCACCGAAATAGCATTATTCCCAAAAAATCTTGTCATGATATACAATATCTTACCACATATAATACTATGTCACATAAGGTTAGCAATTTTTTTTTATATAAAATACATATATACATGACATGTTTAGGAGGAAATTGAATTTTTTTAAATAATTCGAATTGTCACTTAAATGTAATTCTTAGGGTTGGATTTTTCCATTATAAATACCTGCAAATAGATATTATTTTGTAGTAGGATTTCAAATATTTTCAACAATTTCAATTTTTTAACTCTTTTTTCGTTTTTTTTTTTTTTGCAAAATATCTGTAAATGTGAAATGTCCAGTTGGAAAAAAAAAAAAGATTGGCGCCTAAGGGTCAATTCTTATTGTTGAATTGTGTATTATAAATACCAACACATTAATCAATTGTTCCCACACAAACATCTACACAATATTTTATTTTAATTATGATATCATTTTTGTCAAATGTTACTTTTAGATCTGTAGGATTCTATCTTTAGAGTTGAACTTTTGCCGATTTTTATTGTATCTTCATATCATGGGGGAAATTGGGCATGCAAGTATACAAAAACAGTAATTTCAAGAAATATTGTGTTATACTAATTTGAGATTAAATGTGTGAATTAGTTATTTTTTTTCAAATTTTATATTTATTCATGTTTAGTATTTATTATTATTTGTTGAATTATAATTACAATTTTAAAATTATATCAAAATTACAAGATATTTTTAAAAAATTAATATTTATAACTTGAAATAATAATAACAAATATTTTTTCCAGTCCGCGAAATTCGCGGGGGTACGTACTAGTAGTAATATATCCACATACCTAAAAAGAAAAACACTGATCAATGAATTGATCATATAGTAATATTTTGAATTTTCGTTGTTATTGTTTCTCCAATTCTTAAATCGAGCCTAGAAAGATAATTCAATTAATAAGTAATAATTTGACTATAAAAAAAGTGGATCAAATTCGTCCAACTTGGTCTTACCGATACTTTTTTGGGGTATTACTGATACTTTTTTTTTGGGTATTATTAATTTTGATTTTTTTTCAAAACATGCCGAACTGTGTGATTTTTTGAAGTTGAGATATTATTGATTACTTTTTGGGGTATTACCGATACCTTTTTTAGATATCACTGGTTAATTTTTAAGGTATTTCTGATTTCTGTTTAAGGTATTTTTTTTTTTAAATTCAAGTTCATAATATGCACTTAAATGCGCACTAGAATTTTTTTTTTTTTTCCTTTCATTTTCTCTATCTCATATTCTGAACTCTAAATCTTATAAAATCGAGCCTAGAAATACAATCCCCTATTATACTAATAGGGAGTTTCTTTTGCCGATGTGTCAATTTCTGGTGCGTTTTGTCTATGTGTCGATTTCTGGTGCATTTCGCTTATGTGTCCAGTCTTACGTGGCATGATTGTGCGTCATTTTATCCTATGTGTCCTCCATGTGGCATTGTGACCTTTCATAAGAAGAAGTCTAATAAAAAAAAATTGGTTTTAATTGGGTTTGAACCAAGGACCTCATGAGCATTTTGTAATATGTTTACCAATTAAGCTAACTATGAATCAATATGAAATTTAAATATTTATTATATACAACTTGAATTAAATATATATATATATATATATCGTTCTTTTGAAAGACTCTTAATTATTTGCAATTATTATTATTCTAAACTCTATATTTTTTCTTATTCTTTCTTTGTCTTTATCTTTTCATAATATTTTAGTGTTGTTCCTCGATTATTTGTCCACACATAAATGTTTAATTGCTAATATTTGACGATTACTTTATTTTTAAAGATATATTTTTTCATATAAACTCTACTTTTTTTCTCCCTTCTTCTATCTTGACAATAATATATTTATTTTCTATGTGTTGCAAATTGACGGATAAAGATTTTCAAGGATAATTTTAAGCTTATCTATGGTGTTTTTTTTTTTTAATTTCATTTCGACTGAATCATTTTTTTTAAATAAATTGTATTATATAATGTTATAATATTGAACAATGTGATGTGTTAATAAAATATAAATTTTTAAATTAATTTTACGAACTAACCCGCATAAAATGCGGGGTACTCATCTAGTTCAACTAATAAGCAATAATTCACTATAAAAAAAAATGGATCAAATTCGTCCAACTTGGTCATATAATGCAAATATTAAAAACTCTAGTGCTAATTTGAAAATAGAGGCCATCAGAATTAATATCCTTATTATTACTGGTCCACGTACACCCCCAAACCGCCATGTATAAAAGGCGAGGAAAAGGAGCCAATTTCATCCGAAACTGACGATGGCTTCACTCCAATTCGCCATTCTTCCCTCCATATCCACCGGCCGGAGCCGGCCGGTGTCCCGGTCCATCCGTAGACCGGTTCGATGCGCCGCCGCCGACGAGCGCCAGGCGCTTTTTAACCGGATTGCACCTGTATATGATAATGTGAGCTCCTTCGCTTTATCTTCGTAGATTTAATGTTTTATTTTAGCTCGAGTTTCTGAATTTTGGTAATTTTTGCAGTTGAATGATTTGTTTAGTTTAGGAAGGCATAGAGTGTGGAAGAGGATGACCGTCTCTTGGAGCGGGTAATTTTCTGTTCCTTAAAATGTTGAATTTTATTCGGCGGGAAATTGCTTTTTAGGTATAGAATTGGATTGATGTGTTATGTATATATGCTGTTCTTGTGGTTATAGATTCGAGTCTCTTTTTAATCGAATTGAGAACTGAATATCTTCTCGGATTATGGAACCTATACTAGCTTGTTTGGTTTGAATTAATTTTTTTTTATGGTTTACCTGATCAATCCTTGTACTAGTGTAGAGTGAATATGGTTCATACGTGAATCATTGAAATATATTAGTTGCTTTCGCTTAAGTATTAGTTGTTTTCACTGAAAAATATTAGTTGTTCAGTAAAATTAAACTAATACTATTCTGTGAAAACAACTAATACTCTTCAGTGAAAATAACTAATACTCCCTCCGTCCCTGAAAAATAGTTCTGTTTTTCTGCACGTGGTTTAATGCGATATGTCGGATGGTATTACGGGGTTTCTGAGGTCCGTTTTTTAAATAATGGAAAGTATGCGAAACAAACTTTCCATTAACGATGATTTTATTCAAAAAACGAACCTCAAAAAACCCCGTAATACCCTCCGACATATCGAATTAAACCACGTGCGGAAAAGTAAGATCAATTTTCAGGGATGGAGGTAGTAATAGTTAGTGAAAACAACTAATATCCTTCAACGATTCATGTATGAACCAATTTCACTCAATACGTACTCTTAGTTGCCCCCTTTCAGTGTTATGGACTATTTTTTTGGAGGGTGATATTGGTAAAACACTTTGTGAAACAGAGCAAAAGAAGGAGATACTGTGTTGGATGTTTGTTGCGGAAGTGGGGATTTGGCCTTTTTGTTGTCTGAGAAAGTTGGAGTCAAGGGCAAGGTTCGATTCCTCGTCTTTTCCTTCCTCTTCTTCGCCTTGAGAACACTTTCGAGCAGCTAGCCATAATTATGTACCTGTAATTTTTCTCATGATGTATTGGTTGTCTGTTTTGCCAAGATTCTAAGACATTGATGCTAAAACACTGTCACACATGGTCATATGATAATGAATTAGTTATATATATATCGACCTAATCGCTGCGATCCTATACTTGATTGAGGCACTTTGGGTTGTAGCATTCAGATAGCAATCCAACCTTCTCTTTGGTTGCACTTCTAGGCTTCGTCTCTTCGTTTAGCTATTTCAAATCTATCGATATTTTATTGTTCCCTCAGTTAACTCCATGCTTATTAGTGAGGCTACCTTTATTTCGTATTTGATTTGCCATCACTGGTTCTTTCGACTAAACTTTTTCGTGGATTTATGCATGTATTCATCTTTTGTTTTTGCTAGGTGATTGCTCTTGATTTCTCAAAGGAGCAATTACAGATTGCTGCATCTCGCCAGAGCGCTCGAACGAAGCCCTGCTTCAAGAACATTGAGTAAGCATGATAACTTATGCCCGAGATATTTCTGACAGCAAAACTGATGAGTTTTCTTGAAACTTATTATTAGGTGGATTGAAGGAGATGCAGTTAATTTACCATTCTCTATCTCCACTTTTGATGCTGCAACAATTGGCTACGGGTTAAGGAATATAGTAGATAGAAAAACAGCCCTCGAGGAGATGTATCGAGTTCTAAAACCTGGTTCGAAAGTATCTATTCTCGACTTCAACAAAAGCCCTAGCCAATTAACCTCTTCAATTCAGGTACAGAATTCTTTGTTTGGTGTGATATACGAATTCTTTGCTTATTCGCGTATTCGTTTTTCAGGATTGGATGGTTGACAACGTAGTGGTTCCTATTGCCAGTGGATATTGCCTAGCAAATGAGTACCAGTACTTGAAGAACTCAATCAAGGAATATTTAACAGGTATCTACATTTCCGAGAACATAACTAAATTGGACGATGTTCAGAAATTATCCGATAAACTAACTTGTGTATGCTTCGATGCAGGAAAAGAGTTGGAGGATCTAGCTTTAGAAGCGGGTTTTCCCGATGCCACATTTTACGACATTGGTGCAGGTTTCATGGGAAATTTGGTAGCCACCCGTTAGGGACGTTCTTTGCAAGTCCGATTCTTCTCGATGCAGGTCCCGTGCTGGCTTTCTTCTTTTTCGCTGTTCTCTTAGCTGTGCAATTAGTTGAAATATGATATATAATATATTTCTGAATAAAGATATCAAAATTCGGCTTGGTAGAAAATGCTAGAGTTTGTTTAAAGAATACCAATCTGGTAACATATGTAATCTACATATTAAGTTTCCTCTGTTACAGGCTTACAGCAATGGCTTCTAATTACATTTACTTTGCTGCGAATGTCGAATTAATGGAACCTGATTGTTGAAATTAATGTATTTATTGCACATAATAAACCTGGATAAGAAAATTTAAATTCATCCCTTTCTTACTGAGTACCAAGTGTATGAAACAATTAAGTAAAAGCTATGACAGAAAAAGCCCTTAATTCTGTATAAGCATAACTAAGATTGATAATGATATATACATACATAAATTACATCAGTGTATATATTTCTAAGAAATCACTGCACTAGCCTGTATTTTACTGGAAACATAGCTCCTTTATTTCCTCTGGTCAATCTGAAAAGTTCAAACTTGGTCACACATTATTCCGCTTTAGATCCTTTGCTTCTCTGGTAGAACAAACGGCGATTTTAGCCACAAAACTGTTAGTTTTTAAGTCACCTGGGGTAGAAAATACTGTGAGAAATGTTGGCAACCGAAGCCTCGTTCCCATTATAAAGGACCAACGTGTCCCCACTCATATCGTTGAGTTCCATGGTTTTCTCGTCCATGAAAGGGGGGTTCGTTGGTGCGGGGAGGTGTTCTTTCCCGACTAGCATCAACAGCGCCTTAGACATGGATGGTCTTAACGAAGGGATTTCTTGTGTGCACAAAAGCCCCACATGAACCACCCGTGAAATCTCGTTTTTGATGTCAATGTTGTGGTAATTATGCAGCATTAGGTTCGGGTCAAAGAGCTCCTCCACTGTTCTTTGCTGGAAATGCGTCCATGCCTGATTCGGACTCGATAAATTCAGTAAGCGAAAATCGAAAGCTGATAACGTAAAGTAAGGCAATTTAGAACTTACTATGATTATCAAGCTATCTGTGTACTCTGTGGTTTTACTTCTGTTGTTTTGTCTACCCGTGACGATTTCCAGCAAAAGCACACCGAAGCTATAAACGTCTACTTTTTCTGTTAACTGGCCGTGGGCTAGGTATTCCGGTGCCATATATCCCCTGCAAATGATTTGATCATATTATATTTTCTTGCAAATTATGGGTAGGATGGTAATTTATCAGATCATATACTCACAATGTTCCAGCTATAGCAGTGCTGATATGGCTTTGATCTTCTTGGAAAGACCTAGCGAGACCAAAATCCGCGATTCTAGCACGTAGCCTAGTGTCGAGAAGGATATTGCTCGCTTTTATATCTCTGTGAATGATTCTTGATTTTTGGTTCTCATGGAGATACACCAACCCCTCTGCTGTTCCGATAATTATATCGAATCTCTTCTCCCAGTTTAGCGCTTTGCCTTTGCTCGAATCTGTTAACCATCGAACAATGGTTAGTTGGTTACTAAACGAAAAATCGAGAAACGGACCTTTGTGAACAGGCTAGTACGTACCAAAGATGAATCGATCGAGGCTTTTGTTTGGCAAGTACTCGTAAACGAGAAGGCTTTCGGGTCCCAAGCAGCTACACCCCAATAATCTGACAAGGTTTTTGTGCTCCACACTGCTTATTATGTTTACTTCATTGTAGAAATCTGCTGCTCTATGTTTGCTGTTGAAGAAAAGCCTCTTCACGGCGATCTCCCTTCCGTCGGGTAAAACTCCCTGCCATAAGATTTAACATTAAACCATGAATGGATAAATAACCAGTCATTTTGTTCGAGATTTTTCGAGTAATAATAACCTTGTACACGGTCCCGAACCCGCCTTGCCCTAGCTTGTTAGCTTCGTCGAAAGAATCAGTCGCTTTCTCGAGCGTCGAGTATTTGAAGTTCAAGCTTTTGTCATGCAGTGTTTTCACTAGTTTCCCTGCATTGCCTGAAGAAAATGGAGATTTTAATCATTTTATTAGGATTGTTTGAGCCTATATATTTCTAACATATCCTAAGAAAGGTTTCTACCTTTTCTCTTTTTCTCAATCACTCTATTCTTCCACATATGAAGTCCTATTGCTGCTCCAAGTGCTAAAACAGCAGCTGCACTTACAGCTACAACTACAATGACTATAACTCTCCCTGCAAACGAAGCTCGAATCAGTACGAACGTAAAAAAAAAGAACGTCGAATCTCAAAGAAAGAAGGGATTTCAAACAAATTTGTCCTCTATCTTTTCACCTTTATTGAAATGATCCTCTAGTTATTTGCTTTATCAATTTAGTCTTGTATCTCTTCAAATTTTGCCAATTGGGTCCTAATTGCCCAAAAAATGCATAAAATGTTACTATTTTGACCCTCTATTTATTTCTTTATCAATTTAGTCATATACCTATTCAAATTTCGCCAATCAGGTCCTAATTTGCAAGAAAATACACGTAATTACCACCTGCAAGAAAACACAAGCACGTGACCAGAACGATGTTTTGTGTATTTTCCGGCCAATCATAACCTAATCGATGAAATTCGATCTGATATCAGACTAAATCGACAAAACAAATAAACAGTGTGCCTGAACAACGGCGTTTCGTGCAATTTTTCTGCCAATTAGGACCTGATTGATAAAATTTGAATAAATACAAAACTAAATTGATAAAACATATAAATAAAATACTATTTCAATAAAGACGAAAAGATAGACGACGCATTTGGTTTAAATCCCGAGAAATAAAACTCTACTTTCTTACCTCTAGAGTTCCCATTTCTAGGTATAGGATTAAGGAAGTCGGTATCCGAATACCTCATGAAACACCCGGTGTGTAGGGCCCGGCCCTCGGACGAAGGCAAGCAGCCCGTTATCGATACTGAAGCGTTCTCCAAACAGGCCCGACAAGCGTTTCCGCTAATCGTCCTCCAGCAGTTAGCCAGAACATAAACCGAATCATTCTTTCCCCGGCCCACCGCCACCTGGGCCCGCGCGTACCCATTACTGCTCGGCGCAGCCGAGGTGGCCCGTGACAGAGCATCCCGGGCCGAGGCCCGGAATTCCATATCCCGTCGGGTCGTATTCCCACACACTGCATGATCATTCGGCCCGGTATACTCGTTGTAGAATGTGTAATTCTCAACGCGCATGAAACAACCATCGAGATAAATCCTCCCTCCGTTTACGGGGTAACACTGAGGGAGGATAGTTCGGGCCTCGGCGTAGCACCACGTGCAGTCGGATAACGAGAGGTCTCCGTAGCATTGGGCCAGGGCGTAGCTCCGATCGGGCTCTCGGCCCGTTGCGGCTACGCCGAAGCCCGAAGTTCGCATTTGGACGCTTATGTTCTCCATTGTGGAAACGAAGTTTGGGACGAAGAGAGTGGTGTTGTGTTCGAGCTGAGTTCCACATGAGAAGTTAACTGTTCGGGCTCTTGGCTCTGCCAGTAGTGAATCTGGCAATAGCAAAAACACTAATGCAATTGTGATCAAGATTGCCTCTTTCTTCATCCTTCCCTCCCTTATCAAGTTTCTGCTATTACCAGAATTGTGGAAAACATGATCCAAGAAAAGAGTAGAATCTGAATTATATGATTCCATGGATTAAAACAAAAACATGCCAAGTGTGAAAACTAGTTTAAGTTCATATACAAAAGTCAAAAGTGTGTTGAATTTAATAGCATTGGGAATAATAATAAATAAAAGAGCAATTTGTGGCGGTTTATCTACAATCCTACCTAATGTTAGCTGATCAGTTCAATAATTTCACAGAAAAGACTAAATTATTACAAACTTTATAGCAAAATTCAAAGAGAAAGTATAGGGTGAAACTTATTTATATATAAATTATTGAAGGGTATTAGTTGTTTTCAATAAAAAATATTAATTTTTTTCACCGAAGAGTATTACTTATTTACACTGAAGAGTTTTAGTTGTTCAATGAAAACAAACTAAAACTTTTCAGTTAAAACAACCAATACTCTTCAGTGAAAACAATTAATACCCTTTAATGATTCATGTATGAACCAATTTCACCTTATACATATTCAAATTCAAATTATTACATGCAGAAATTAGATATTAATTACTATATATATCTGATGGAAAAGACAATTTTTAGCCAGAGAAAAACAACAGAAGAACTGTTTGATCTTGATTTATGAGTTATACAATATTATTATTTGAGAAATATATGAACCCCACATCAACTACAACCTTAAATACATACATGCTGCTAAGAAGTCAATTTTAATTAATTATAAAAAGGGACAATAGAAAAAGACTTGACAGTATTGTCTTGGATATTTTGCTATTAAAGAAAAATCTTTAGTCCCCATAATCAACACCTAACATTTGACATTTCTCATCTTTTTTAGCTATAGTCTCAATTATGATCTCAGATTAAAATTAAAAAAATATCAGCCGTTGTTTTACTATGGTGGAATACATCCTACACCTAGTGCCTATTCCTCTTATCGAGTCGAGACGATGACTCGAGTTTTTGTCGAGTCGAGCTCAAGCTCGCTCAATTATATTAACGAGTTGAAAAAGAAAATATTCGACTAGACTCAACTGGCAAACAACACTAACATAAAGTGTATATGGATGAGTATTCCATCAGTCTCAAATTTAATTGAGACTTGTCGAAACTCTCAATAGATATTTCTATAAATAATAATATACCAATATTTTTTTTTAGTTATATCTTCCCAGCACTAGTATACCTACATCTCATGATATTATTTTACACATATAATTTATATATTATATTTATTAATTAAATTCAATTTAGTTTAGTTTAAAATAATTTGACTTTGGGAGGTTGGGAGTAATTGCATATGAACATATAATCTCGACTTTGATTTCTGCTCAAAAAAAAAAATATATAATCTCGACTTTGATACTACAAAAGTATCAATCCTATAAAAAAATTCTAGAATGAAAATCATCAAATTATTCAAAAGAAACAAGACTATACAAAATCTCTGCATAAGATTTCCTTGATGCCACAAAGATCAATTAAAGGAAAGAGTTGGCACAAATTAATTAAAGAGAAATAAAAGGATCAAAACTAGAGATTATTACCTCTTCAATTTCCAGAAACTTGGCTTGTGATAAGAAGAGAGAGAGAGAGAGAGGATGGTCCTAAATATTATAAATAAGCGATGTGATGATTACATGGGAAAATAGAAGATAGACAGTCGTATGTTTTACAGTGTAAGAGAAGAAAAGAAGACTAGAAATTTGGCTTGTTTTTAAGTCTACCACAACTTTGAAAAGTAGCATTTGGAACCTTCTTCAGCCTCTTTAATCTAAATTAGTGGGAATATTTATCAAGATCTTATTTTCATTTTTTTTTTTGAGTATGTATAGTGTGAAATTGGTTTATATATAAATCACCGAAGGGTATTAGTTGCTTTTACTGAAGAGTATTAGTTGTATTTACTGAAGAGTATTATTGGTTTACACTGAAGAGTTTTAATTCATTTTCACCGAACAACTAAGACTCTTTAGTGTAAATCAATAATACTCTTCAGTAAAACAACTAATACTCTTCATTGAAAACAACTAATATCCTTCACGAATTTATGTATAAACTAGTTTCATTCTATACTCTGTCTTTTTTTCTAATGTCTACCAAATTTATTTTGATTCACTTTCTAAAAGTAAACACTACTTATAAATAAATAGATTCCACAATATCTTTTGGTAGACAAAGTATAGAGTGAACATGGTTTACACATGAACCAATGAAGGGTATTAGTTGTTCATTAAATAATATTGGTTGTTTCCATTGAAGAGTATTAGTTGCTATTATTGAAGAGTCTTAGTTGTTCAGTGAAAATAAACTAAGACTCGTGGAAACGATTAATACTTTTCAGTGGAAACAACTAATACTATTTAGTAAAAATAATTGACACCTTTCAATGATTCATGTATGAAACAATTTCACCCTGTACATACTCCTTTTGGTATTCTTACCTTATCTATTTTTTTAATAGAAAATTATTTTTTGTTAAAATTTTGTGCCCAAGGAATTAGATTTTATTACTTTAAATACATGTTAATAAAACTAGACAACAAGATGAATGAATAATAATTTATGACTTAGAAAGATACGATTGATCAGGAATAATAGTTATAAACATTAATTAAGAAATTTTGAGATTTTTAAAAGGAGTGAATTGGGAAGAAAGTAAATGAGAATAGTTAAGAAGATAAATAATTAGAACAAAAATCTACAGTAGATTTTAAAAAGACATTTAATTATCAACTCGCGGATTAATAATTGATGGTTCTAAGAATAGGTTAGGTATAGTAGTTTGAGATATTTTAATAATTAAGAATATAAATCTACCTTTTAATCGTGTACCAAACATATCTTAGCATTTACACAGTAAATAAATCGAAAATTTAGCTGGTAGCAAAAAGGCGAAGCCCTCGCCACCAGGGCCCCCACCCCCTGGCCCGACGAAAATTTAGCTAGTACGCACTAATAATGTTCAAACTAATTCTCAATAAAGACCAGTGGTTACTCTAAGTAAAAATATATAAAATTAGAGTGAAACTGGTTTATACATGAATCACTGAAGAGTATTAGTTGTGTTTACTGAAGAGTATTACTGATTTACATTAAAGAGTCTTAGTTGTTCAGTAAAAATGAACTAAGACTCTTCAGTGCAAACCAGTAATACTCTTCAGTAAAAACAACCAATACTCTTCAGTGAAAACAACTAATACCCTTCAGTGATTTATATATAAATCAATTTCACTCTATACATAATCATAAAATTATCAATATGACTATAAAATTTACAACAAATTTTTTTGTAATACTTGACTACAATTTTTTTTAATTATATAATTTTTGTTCCTTAGGTACAAAATAAGTTGCCTAAGTTTTTAGGGAGTAGATATTAATTACTTGAGCTACAAACAATTTTCACAAATTTTCCCATTTGGTCCATTTAATTCCTTAGAATCATTCGCCTATCAAAAGATTTAAAACGGAATTAATTAAGCATCTTTTGCAACTCTTCCACAACGGTAAATGGTAACAAGAAGACACTCATGTATACAACTTAGATGTGCATAACTCAATTATATTGCAACATCTAAAAATAACTCATCAATTAAAACTAGACAAAGTATAGGGTGAAACTAGTTTATATATAAATCCGTGAAGGGTATTAGTTGTTTTAATTGAAGAGTATTAGTTATTTTTACTGAAGAGTATTACTGATTTACACTAAAGAGTCTTAGTTGTTCGGTGAAAATGAACTAAGACTCTTCAGTGTAAACCAATAATACTCTTCAGTAAAAACAACGAATACTCTTAAGTAAAAACAACTAATACCCTTCAGTGATTCATATATAAACCAATTTCACTCTATACATACTTTTAACACTATATTCCAACATAATTATTAGCCTACATTAAAACAAACTAATTATTCACGTCGCTCAAATTCATTGTCCACGTCCCAAACCAAACATGCTCATCTGGGAAAGAAAATATTGCGAAAAAATTGTTTTAAAAAACTTATAATGCTGTCATTTTTAAGTAACTTGTAAATTGCTAGAATGTTCGACTAATACAACTTATAAAATATTTAACAAATTATAATAAATATTCTTTAAATTTTAATATAAAATTATACTATATTTTTTATTATGTTAAAGTAAATGTGGGCAATGGTGGGGGATGGAGCTAGTTAGAAAATTTCAATTTTTTTTTTTTTTAATTTATAAGTTGTTAACTATTTTATTTTGCCAAATACGCTCACAAAGCTTATTAGTTGTGCTCGTTTGTGGCCTTCAAGGGTCGAATATTTGAAGTTTAATTTCTTGTCCCTAAGGATTTTCATTTGTTTCTCCGCAACATGCAAACGATTAATTTAGATGGCATAAGATGATGACAAAGTTGTATAGCCTAGTATATTTTTGTGATCGTGTAGGTAAATTAATAGTATTTTTTTTGGTAGTATGCAAATTTGTGTAGAATATTTCTTTTAGGGAATATATTAAAGTATAACATATCTATTATGGATTATAAAAATATAATACATTTTTTAAAGATTTATATGGGGTATATATGTCAAAATTTTATAATTTTTGATACAAAATCTCTAGAACGGACATTTATTTTGAAATAGAGAGATTATCATTGTATAATTATTTGTTAGGTAAGGTTTATCACCTTAATAACTTCACTTTTTTTATTTTGGATTACACATATCATTCGTTATTTTAATGAGTTAATCTTGTGTGAATCAATTTTACAGCTAATATTTAAATTGATTTATAACTAATATTTTATATTTTATAGTAAAACAATCAATATTTTTAATGAAACAACCAATATCTTTCATCCAATGCTCTTTAATAACATAACTAATACCATCCCTAAAAAAAAAAAAAAACTAGTACCACGTCTGTCGTATCTTTGGTGGGGCCTCAGGCTGCCACGTAAACATAAATATCGCCGAAAATTTAAATCATGTATTGAATTGCAGCAATAAATTAATTCGTGCATCGAATTGCAAACTAAAAAATTTCATATTGTAATTGATAAATACCATGCTTGTGAATTTGTTTGCAATTAACCCAAGAAAAAACTAAGTTATACTTTATTAAATAAATATTCAAACAAATGCACCAAATAGCCCAAAATTCCTGTGTGTGTACCACTTTTGTTACAAAACACAAATTAAGGTTGTAGCACCACCAACAAGAAGGTTTTTAACACTGGCATTGCAGAGCCAATTTCGACTCTCCCATAGCTTCTTGGGTATGATCGTGACTCTTGAATTTTTTTATGGATGTATCAAATATGCAAATTTTTTTTTAATTTTTTGTGATAAGGGTATGCGAGTTTGATAAATAGCTCATTAGAGCACATCTACGATCTAATTGGCCTAATAGCTCATTAGAGCCCATTTACGATCTATTAGCGTAATGGGCCCAATAGCTCATTAGAGCCCATCTACGATCTATTAGCTTAAGACCATTGTTATTTGCACTAGCCTCTATGTTAAATACACTTTTTTTTTTCCCAAAATTTTGCAACATTTTCGGAAAAAAGTTTCGAAAATAAATAAAAAATTCGATTTTTTTTTCCGAAATATTGTTAATTTCATTATGTTCAAAAAAAATGTTCGAAAAAAGAATTCGAACAAAAAATAGTGTGTTCATCCGATTAGTGTCTTTAATTTAGAGGCTAGTGCAAATAACTTGGGCCTTAGCGTAATGGGCCCATTAACTACTCAAAGCTCGTCTATTCTTCATCCGTTCTCAAATCCTAATAACTAAACCCTAATTTCTGACCTTTTTCATTTTCCAATCGCAAGGAGGAAGCAGTGATCCATCGAAAATGGTGAATTACAGGGTATGTGTATTTGTGCGTTTTAGATTGATGAAAACAGCAACTTTGTCGGCCTTTGTGATTTTATATTTAATTGTATATTGTACATTGTGCAGTTCCACCAGTACCAGGTGGTGGGGAGAGCTCTGCCGACGGAGACGGATGAGCACCCAAAGATTTACCGCATGAAGCTTTGGGCGACCAATGAAGTTCGCGCCAAGTCCAAATTCTGGTACTGTTTGCAAAAAATTATGATTTGATGGAGTGATTTAATTCAGTGATTGCCGGAAAAATTGCTTAATGGTGAAATTGATTAGTATTTGCAAAATTTGTATAAATTAGACGTGCTCTTCTCAGCTTATAGACTCTAGGTGATTAATTTAAGCAAAATCATTAAATTTGAAAATACTCAAAATCACTTCTGCATGCAATTTTAATCATTTAATTTTTTTTTCTTAAAAAACTGCATTTGTGTATTGCCCGAGGCAACATTCTTTCAGCTAGGCCATTTATTGTTTTCCGGAATCTTGAGTGATTGATTTTGTGTTTCCTGATTGATTTTTTAATGTGAAGGTATTTCTTGAGGAAGCTTAAAAAGGTGAAGAAGACCAATGGTCAGCTCCTTGCTATTAATGAGGTATATATTATTGCAAACTTCTGATACTAGCATCGGATAGCTTCGAATGAGTTTCTTGCTATTTTTCATCAAAATGTTTCAGATCATTTTATTAATTTCGCTTTAATTACATTATAATACAAGAGATTTGTTTCACATGTCATGGCTATGTGCTTGTTAGTGCCATAGTAATATATTAGTATATACATTGAATGCTGATATTTAGGTACACATTATGTAGAAGGTGAAGTTTATGATATATATTGTATATTTTCATCTTTTTTCTTCCAAGGGTAGCTATTCCTCTCCTGATATGTTACAATTGGATATTTATCATTAGGAAATGGCTTTATTGTTGTTATAGATACTGTCTGCGTTATTTGGTTGCCCAAAGCCATAACTCGTTAAGTTACTATTATTCGTTGGGGTAGATCATTGGCTTGCTATGCCCTTGCATAATGCATTGAAAAAGTAAACCTGTCCAGAAATTGGATGCTTTGTAATGCATAATACATTGTCTATTTTCATCTTTAATCTTCCAAGGGTAGCTATTCCTCTCCTGATATGTAACAATTGGATATTTATCATTAGGAAATGGCTTTATTGTTGTTATAGATACTGTTTGCGTTAGTTGCTTGCCCAAAGCCATAACTCGTTAAGTTACTATTATTCGTTGGGGATAGGTTGTTGACTTGGTACGCCCTTGCATAATGCATTGAAAAAGTAACTGTCCAGAAATTGGATGCTTTTTAATGCATAATACATTGTCTATTTTTCATCTTTTTTCTTCCAAGGGTAGCTATTACTCTCCTGATATGTAACAATTGGATATTTATCATTAGGAAATGGCTTTATTGTTTTTATAGATACTGTTTGCTTTAGTTGCTTGCCCACAGCCATAACTCGTTAAGTTACTATTATTCGTTGGGATAGGTCATTGACTTGGTATGCCCTTGCATAATGCATTGAAAAAGTAAACCTGTCCAGAAATTGGATGCTTTTTACTATGTTGATGAATAAAAATTGCAATTGTTTTGTCATTTATCAACCATCTTCTTTTTCTTGTTCTGTATTTCTGTCTTTTATTTTCTCCTTAAAAGAATAAACTCCCTCCGTCTCCTCTTAACTTTCAGAGGTGGGGTGGCACAAATTTTAAGAAAAATTGTTTTATTGACTCTTTGAACCAATGAATGAAGAATATTTTGAAATAAAGTAGGTATTTTGAGAGTGTTTTATTTCAATATTTGGGGTGTGAAAGTTATTGTGGGACGTCCCAAAAAGGAAAGTGTGAAAGTTATTAGGGGACGGAGGGAGTATCATTTTCTACTTCAAGCTGGGTACTGTGACCAGTGTTAAAACTATGTATCTGTAAAATGGTTAGGTTTACTCTATATTATTTAATTTGTATAATGGGATTATGTGTAGATATTCGAGAAGAATCCAACCACAATCAAGAACTACGGCATATGGCTGCGGTACCAAAGTAGAACAGGCTATCACAACATGTACAAAGAGTACCGTGACACCACACTTAACGGTGCTGTCGAGCATATGTACACTGAGATGGCTTCTCGTCATAGGGTTCGTCATCACTGCATCCAAATTATCAAGACAGCTACTATCCCTGCCAAACTATGCAAGAGAGAAAGTATCAAGCAATTCCACAACTCCAAGATTAAGTTCACCTTGGTCTTTAGGAAAGTGAGGCCCCCATCTAGGAAACTCAAGACCACCTACAAAGCATCCAGGCCGAACTTGTTTATGTAATTTTGCTGGAGGTAGATGTCACACTCTCTTAACTATTTTCTTGTTTAGGGGTAATTTATGGAGTTTCTTTTGTTTATTTGAGCCCAATTTTGATCCACGATGGATTTTGAAGCTATCTTCGTCACGGACTGTTTGGCTGATTTGGCTAAAAGACTTGCATCTGATGTTTATAAGCTTGTCTTTTAATGTCAAATCCTATGAATTATGAATAGAGATTCATGTACTGTATGAATCGGTCCTTGGTGCTTTTGAAGTTTGAAGTGATTGTTATAAATTTTATGCAATCTGTGGTTGTGTTCAGGCTATGGCTGAGAAGGGTTAGATTTGTTTTTTTTTGTTAGATTTTTAGAATTAGTGGAGTGGGTGTGATTGATTATCTTGTACCAAAAATGGGTTTTGCTAGTCAAATATAATCTGATTTTATATTGATTAACAGTCTCCTTTTCTATAATCACTTTTCCTCGATTATTTCACTATTCTTTAAAATGTAATATTATTTTTTTTATTGTAATTTTCTATTTTATTCGATTATTTCCATTTATCATTTTCATTTGTCCTATATATTGTTTCTATACAATCAAATTTCAAGTATGTTATGAAAAGTTGAATTAGTGCTAGTGCGTTACTCTATTTGTTATTTTAGTGTAAACAAAAATATAAAAGAATAAAAGTAATGATAACAGGTAGAAAAACTGAAAAGGTTCCATTCCTAGGTTAGCCATGGACCGCGTGCAATAGGAAATAATGATAACAGGTGAGTAGACAATATGTGTAGTTTTTAAAAATTGGGAAAATTGGTTTTTTTTGTCCTTTAAGTTTGGTCAATTTTGTTTTTCGTCCTCTAACTTTTGACTTTATTTTTTAGTCCGATAACTTTCAAAAAATTAATGTTTTCGTCCTAAAACATAAGTTATCGGACTAAAATGTTAATTTTAGGACTAAAAAATTATCGGTTTTAGGACGAAAATGTTAATTTTTTAAAAGTTATAGGACTAAAAAATAAAGTCAAAAGTTAGAGGACGAAAAACAAAATTGACCAAACTTAAAGGACAAAAAAGTGTATTTTTCCTTAAAACTTATAGTACGTCTGTCCCAAAAAAAATTTATCCTATTTTTTTTCACGTGGTTTAATGCGATATGTCGATGGGTATTTTGAAATTATTTTAGTTATATTTTTTAATAAAATGATGAGTAAGTCTTGTGTGAGACCGTCTCATAGTATGAGACCAATAATATTTGATCCACTTTTAACTTAAAACGTGTCACTTATTAATTAAAAAGTTGTCACTTTTAAAAAGTGATAAAGTTTAAACAAAAAGTGATAATATATTTGTTAAAAGTGACTTATCACTTTTCTTTAAAAATACTATCACATTTAATTATAACCCTATCACTTTTTTTAATTTGATCGGTCTCATATTATGAGACGGTCTCATACAAGTTTTTGCCTAAAATGATTGTTAATGAAAAGTTCGTTTCACATATTTTTCACACACAATCATTTTATTAAAAAACGAACCTCAGAAAACCCTATAATACCTCATGACATATCACAAGTGCAAAAAAGCATATAACAAAAGATAAAAAAAAATATATAAATCTTCTTGCGCTTTTTATTCCCACATGGGGATCACCATCTTATGTACCCAAATGAGGTATTTTTTTACAAATTAAAACCTGTAACAATTTCTTCAACAATCATTTTGTTCGGTACTACCTCCGTTCCACAACACATTGCGGGGTTACTATTCCTCTCGTGTTTTCGCGAGTGAGTTTTTTTATTAGTATTTGAAATGATAAAGTAATTTTAAAATTACTTTATAATAGAGAAGATGTAGATCTATCATACCCCACCTTAAAAATTATTTTATCATTTCAAATACTAATAAACAACTTGCTCGCTAAAATACGAAGATAAAATGAACTCCGCAATGTGTTCCGGGACGGGAGAGTATATAGTGTGTACAGTATATACATAACCCCCTTTTTTTAATTACAAATATGATGTTATACTTGGTGAAAATGGGTAAAATACCCCTTTTAATAAGATTTTTTTTTTCTATGGCTATATAAGGAAACTTTATATTCAAGAGACCATATTGGGAGCCAATGGACTGTGTGGTTATCATTTCTGAAAGAGAGCTAGAAACCTAGGAAAAGTCCACTACTATTCTTGCAGATAAGACACATCTATTTGTTTTTTTTTTTTTTTTTTTTTGAAAAGGACACATCTATTTGTTTGTTTTAAGTTTAGTGGGAGTGCTGTCAAATAATTCAGTAACCCTTCAAGATAATTTAATTTAGTTGGAAATGTATGTTAAAAAAATAAAAATATTCTGCAAACATATGTACACTAAAATCATTTTAAGTGCACAATTTATATAATTAAGTGTAATAATGAAATCATACTACGAATGTGGAACATGAATGAATGCTTTGTAGGTAGAGAGTTATATATAAAAATTGCTTTAAGAAAAGTTTATTTATTTATTTAAGCACAAAGTGTTTTAAAAGTTCACTCTACAAAACAACAAAAATAACAACACCCCAAATTATTTAAAAAAAAATTGGAATCTTTGCATAAATGATTGATTGTCAACTTCCACTTAACCTAACAACCTTTTATCTTTAGGAACGTAATTGAAAAGTATAGTCTTTTTCTATAAGAAAGGATGACAAGAAACTAACTTTACAATAGAACAAGATAAACTGCATATAATTATTGACATAATTGTGTGTGTGTATATATACATATTGATAACTTTACAGGCAACTAGTTGAAGGAAACAACCCATTATTATCACGGAGTTATTTGATATTATTGCCCCCATTAATTTTAAATTGTGGTGAAATTGCCTGTTTTAGGCTGTAATGAATAATTAAGGATTTATTTGGCTTGGAAATAAAGCAAAAAATAGAATATTTTACCATATGCTCTAAGTAAATTTAACCTCTATTCACTGTATCGTACTCTTTCCGTCTCATATCAGTTTTCAGTGTACTATTTATTCCTTACAAAAACCTCTAAATTACATTCACTTAAATTGAACAATATTTCATCATAAAAAAACCGGTTTATCCATTTAAATACTATTACCTCCGTCCCAGGAATTCTTTCACACTTGGGATGGACACATTTCTTAAGAAAAAAAAAGAGTATGTGGGTGTGGAGTTGAATAAAATAATGGTAACTTTATGCTTTATTAATTTTTGTGAGATATTTTTTTTTTCTGGTGTGAAAGAAATATGGGACGTCCATTTAGGACAAGTACGAAAGAAATGTTAAGATGGAGGGAATACAAATCAACTCTCATACTAAAGTTCCAAAATATCAGCCGTGAAAACTAATTTGGAACGAAGATAGTATCTTGCTATCGTGTCTAATGATAGACACAGGGGGCGTTTGCAAACTCTATTGAAAGTTTATAAGTACTTCTGAAAAGTTAAAGCTGTGAGGAGACAACTTTTAAAATAAGTACTTCTGCCCCTCCAACAATATTTGCATTATTCAGGGTGGGCATAGCCCCCCTTATAATAAAAAAAAAAGAAAAGGAAGGTTAATTTTGTAATTACAAGCCAATGCCATGGCTCTTTTCTAAAACACCCAACTATAAAAACTGTCACTAACCACCTAAAACTCAAAACACTACAACTAAAACATTCATTCAAGAAAAAATCCAAAGATGAAGATCACAAACACCTTCTCTTTTGTGCTCATCTCTCTGCTTTTTCTTTCCATCTTCACTTCATTTTCGACAGTTGAGGCGAGGAAACACCATACCAAGAAAAGCAAAATGCACAGGATCAAGAAACACAAACATGCCAATCAAAATAGCCCTCCATTCGACCAGTCGCCCGTTTTTAACATTTTGTCGTTCGGAGCGAAGGCGAACGGAGTTTCCGACGATTCCAAGGTACAAATTCACAAATACACGCATTTCTCGAACAATTATATCATTTTTTTTTGGGTTAATTGCAAAAAAAAATCACGAATATGAACTTTTAAAGTTTGTAATTTGATGCACAAATAAATTTATTGTTGTAATTCGATACATGGTGCAAATTTTCAGCGATATGTACACTTATGTAGCATTCAGAGTTAACACCAAAGACGCATCACACGCCACATCGGATGTCAAATCTGTTAAAAAAAAAAACAAACAAACCAAAAGGTTAAATTATTGCTCAAACATGTTTAATAATGAATCACAAATGTTGTTGTTGTCTAGTTTATGTAGAAAAAAAATGTTTCACATCATACAAACTTGTACAGATACTAGTAACTTTTTTTTTACTATCTTTCATTATTACTAAACAGTGTTTGACCAATGTTTAATAAAAAAATATTTTGAAATAAAAGAAATGTTTTTTTTTTCCTTCTAAACTTGACATTTCATGTAGCGTGTGACGTGTTTTGGTTGACACGTAGCGTTAGTAACGCGAAAAATCTATACCATGTACAAAGAATCCCTGAAAATTTACACCATGCATATAATAAATTAGTTCGTATATCGAATTGCAAACTTTAAAAGTTCATGTTGTAATTGATAAAAACTACTCCCTCCGTCCCACCATTATTTGCACACTTTCCTTTTTCGTCCGTCCCAAGATTATTTGCACACTCTAAAAAGGGAAACATTGATTAGCGTGCACACTCACAATAATACACATATATTTACCCATATGCCACTACTTTACTCAAAAAGTAACTTTTTCTTAATATGTGTGCCCATTTTTGTGTGCGAATAATACCGGGACGGAGGGAGTATAAAGTTTGTAAATTTTAATGCAATTGACCTTTTTTTTTTTTTTTTTTTATCTTGATAATTTGTAATCTCAATAATTGATGCTTGTAGGCCCTTTTATCGGCCTGGAAATCGGCTTGTAAGGTAACGGGAGGCGTGGTCGAAATCCCATTAGGGTTTAAGTTTATGATCAAACCAATAATACTTCAAGGGCCATGCATGCCTAATCTTGTTTTGCAAGTAAGTTAACTTCTCTTTTTGTCTGCCCCTCTTCTTCTTTCACTACAAAAAAAATATAAAATTACCTACGAAAATTGTCAATATGGCTACGAAATTTCACACAAAAAAATTCGCTGAGGGGATTACCTACGAGTTGCCTACAATATATATATATATTTTTAATTGTATAGACATCTTCCTTCCCAACCTACAAAAATTTCCGTAGGCAAATTGTGTTGTAGGTATTTCGTAGATAAATTAATTCCGTAGACAAGTTGTTTCTATGTTGAGAAATGCACTAATTAAAAAATTTTGTAGGCAATTCTTACTACGAACCTTTTCTTTGGAAAATTTTTGTAGACAATTATTTATTTTCTTGTAATGTTTGCCTCGAAACTAAATCAATTGAATCTTGAACAGATGGATGGGACCATTTTAGCCCCTCCGAAAATCGGGGCGTGGCCGAAATCCAGTTTGTATCAATGGATAAACTTCAAATGGCTCCATAATTTCACCATCCAAGGTTCTGGCACAGCTGATGGCCAGGGCTCAAATTGGTGGACTTCTTCGGAAAGTGATCAGGTAATAATACATTTGGGAAAATTGCACTTTTAGTCCCAAGAGAATGAGTGTAAAACTTTTTTGGTACCTATGTGCGAAAATTATCATTTTCTTTGCAGTTTCGATCCCATTCGTGAATTTTCAGGACCAAAATTGCAAATTTGTCATATTCTATTGGAACCAAAAATGCAATTTATACATTCTCTTGTGACCAAAATTGCAATATATCCTATTCTCTTGGAACCAAAAAGTGTTAAAAAAAATTACGGGACTAAAATTTCTGAAAAAATGACCATTTTGAAATGAACACATTCTCTTGGAATCAAAAGTGCAATTAACCCTAATACATTTGATCAAAACATAAAGGTATAATGTATCAAAAGACCATCAAACTATCAAATTTTGTCTTAAAATGTCCCTGAACCAATTTTTGTTTTGAAAAGTACTTAAACTATACGTTTTTGTTTCATTAGGCACCTAAATTATTATTTTTTATTTCAAGAAGCGCTTAAAATATATAATTTTTGTTTCATAAGACCCCTGCTGAAAATTCATTAGAGACACATTATTTGCTGGAAATCGACCTTAAAAGCATTGAATTTGGTTGATTTGTCATATTTTAATGAAAAATATTAAATTAACTTAGCAAAATTCGTGGATTTTCGTTATCAGGGACCTCGTGAAATAAAAATTAATAGTTTAGGGGCTTTTCAAAACAAAAAATAGTATAGGGGCCTTTCGAAACAAAATGGATAGTTTAGGGGTCTTTTAATATATTATGCCAAACAAACAATTTTGGTTTATTGGAATGCAAAATGTGATCAATAATTTTATTTTTCCTTACTATTGCAGAAGAAGAGGGCCAAAAAAGTTCCAAATATGAAACCAACAGTAAGAATTTATTCAACATATATTGTATAACAAAATGAAGCATCAAATTAATGTTTCTCATTGATAATAAACAGGCATTGAGATTCTATGAAAGCTACAATGTCACAATTTTTGGCATTAAGATCATAAATAGCCCTTTATGCCACCTAAAATTCGACAACTCCAAAGGCGTGAAGGTGAAAAACGTCACGATTTCTGCACCCGAAGATAGCCCCAACACTGATGGAATCCATCTCCAGAACTCCCAAGATGTAGAAATTCTGAATTCAGACATTGGAACAGGTAAACAAAACAAAATCCACTTCTGTTTTTTGGAATAAGTGCAGGATAATACAATATCAAACATCTTTTTACAAATAGATACAAAATAATTGAACATATGTACAAAAAAAGCTGAACATAAGCAAGGATGAAAATATCCGGAAATTTCTCCGATATATCCATTTTTCGTGGTCACCGATATCGATATTGGGGGTAACATAATATCCGTAAAAAAATTGATAAATATCGGTATGCAAGATCAATTTCAACTATATTTTTGTGCAAACTGAACATAATATCGGTAAAATATCGAAAAAAAATCGGCAAATATCGAGAAAATATCCATAATTTTGATAAATATCACAAATATAAAATTTGGTCAGATTCTATTGTAAATTTTATGTATTAAAAGTTTGTTATTAAATTTTCATAATTTTTTAAATTTACCGATATCGATATATTCATCGTTTTTTTCATAAATTTAAAGTTTCGATATATCCACCGATACCGATATTTCCAATCTTGAACATAAAAACATATTTTTTTAACATTGTACTATCTTGTAAATAGTGATTTGATATTGTACCATTTTGTAAACGCCCCTGAAACAGGCGACGATTGCGTCTCTATACAAACGGGGTGCGACAACATCCATGTCCATCACATTACATGTGGCCCTGGTCATGGAATAAGGTAATAAATTAGTCCAAAATCTTAAAATTACATTTAAATTCCAAATGCTAATACTTGCCATGTATATTGAGAGCAGTCTTGGAGGACTGGGGAAAGACAAAAGCACGGCATGTGTGTCGAACATTCTAGTCGAACACATCGTATTACAGAGTACTCTGTACGGCGCAAGAATTAAAACATGGCAGGTAAGTAATGTACCTACATTGTAACATTATAAACATTGCAATATATATAGAGAGTCACTTTCCAGTGAAACTTGTTTGCTGTACGAAACTGCATTCATTCAGTAATACCACTGACCACTGAATGTTATGGTATTACTAAATAAACGCAAGGAAAAATACATTTTTTTGTCCTTTAACCTTGGTAGACTTTGGTTTCGGTCCTGTTAACTTTGGAATTTTGAATTTCATCCTATAACTTATAAAAGAATTATGTTTTTTGTTCTGTTATTTGCTACACCGGGTAACACTTTTGGTAGATCTGATGTGGCACAAATTTTTTGTAAGTTATTGGATGAATTTCAAAATGGCACATCAGATTTATCGGAAGAGTTACCTGGTATAGCAGGAAACAGGACAGAAAATACAAATTTTGCAAGTTATAAGATAAAATTCAAAAGTCCAAAGTATGTGGCACAAGTTTTTTGTAAGTTATTGGATGAAATTCAAAATGACACGTCATATTTATCGGAAGAGTTACCTGGTATAGCATGTAACAGGATAAAAAAACACAAATTCTGCAAGTTAAATGACTAAATTCAAAAGTCCAAAGTTAATGGGACGAAAACCAAAGTCTACCAAAGTTAAAAGGACAAAAAAGTGCATTTTCGCTAAATGTAATGATATTACTGAATGTATATATCCAGTTGATTTAAATCTTGATTCCTTCGGTATTTGAATTGTAGGGAGGCATCGGGTCCGTGAAAAACGTGACATTCTCGGATATTCGAGTGTCGAATGTTAAGGTTCCGATAACTATTGATCAGTACTATTGTGACAAGAATGTGTGCAAGAATCAGACAGGGGCGGTGGCGATTTCAGGCGTTAAGTTCGACCAGATAATCGGGACGTATTCGGTCCAGCCGATACATCTAGCTTGTAGCAATTCAGTACCGTGCACGGATGTTGATCTAATTTCAATTCAATTAGAACCATCACCAAAGTATAGTGGATTTCAAGAAGCATTGTGTTGGAATTCTTATGGGAAGTCATTAGGACCACTTGCCCCTTCTTGTATGGATTATTGTGTTAGAAGTGGGAGTGATCTTGTTAGGAGAATATCAAGATCACATGATGCTAGTTGTTGGTTGTAATAAGGTATTCTTTTTGTTATCTTTCTTCCCTTCTGCAGTATTTTTAAGTGCAAGAAGGTGATGATGGCATGCATTTTGTGTAGAGTTAATTCTATTGTAAACGAAGTGGTGTTAATTCCATGATTGTATTGGAAAAAATAAGTAATGTAATGTGTTATTACGAGCATACTATCAAATTCGAAACCCCTCCTGTATAGAAGAGTCTTGTGCAGAAGGACAACCCTTGCAACACTCTCTGCACAGGACTCTCCTATACAAGAGAGAATCCTCTTTGTATAATATCGTTCGTTCAATCTTTAACAAGGATGTTTTAGTCTTCACAATAAGGTAACATTCACTCCGTCCAATTTATAGACCTATTTTTTATTATATGTTAAAGGATATTATGTAGTATTGAGAGGTTCATTTATGAACAAAGTGTTTATTTATGGAAAATATGATACTCTTATTTTTCTATAAACAATCACTTTATTCATAAATTGACCTCATAATACCCTTCAACATATGATAAAAAACAGGTTTGTAAAATTGGACAAAGAAAGCTAAGGTAACAAAGAAATTTTAAAATAGCAAGTCTTGTAATTAGATAGTTTTATAAATGATATCCGATATTAATTTGCAATTTTATTATATCATGTATGAGATCTTCTTACAAAGTTTTTGTATTTTTTAAATGTTTTGATTATTAATATAGAATGGAAGATGGTATTTACATTTTCCGGGGTTTAAGAATACTACATAAGATATCCACTTTTACAAGCTGTTGTCCTTAAATATTGAAAATAATAATACTAGTTGCCTTTGTGCTAATCTAACTGGTGAACAAATAAAGTTTGAGAAAGGGGGAAAATGGATAATAATAGAATAATCAGCAGCCTTTGGTTAGTCATTTTTAACTTGCATTATGGAAAAAAAAGGTACTATAATTAAACCTATTATAACTATTAAAAAATATATAAGGAATATTCAAACTAATTATTAATAAACTTGCTTTGCATCGATGGGGATTCCCTAAAGCATAATATTTGCCAATTAATTATTTTGATATATTAACAACAATTTTCATATGCCTTTTAATCAATTATTGCTGATATAGTACGTACACCGCTTCTTTGAACTGATAAATAAACAATAAAGTTTTGAACTTTAGATATGAGGTGTTTCAACCTTTAAAAGGGCAGCCACAAGTAATATTGAAAGACTAGGAAATTTAATGCAAAATATTATATGAAAATAGTTCATGATAAGCTTATCATGAAACAATTTTAAAGTATCATTAATTTCATTGGGAGTATTATTAATCTCATCAGGGGTATCATTAGTCTGAGTTCAAGAAAATTATTTTAAATTTTCTTGAACTCAGACTAATGATACCCCTGACAGGTTTAATGATACTCCTGATAAGATTAATGATACTCTAAAACTATTTCATGTTAAATATTGAGACCTCGAATTAAATAAATGAAAGATAAATAATTATGGTAAGTGCAAGTCATATGGTGGACCTTCACAAGTGTCTCGTCCAATTTGCCATTTTTATGAATCTTTAACCGCACGCGCACTGATTGATTAAAATTATTTCTAAAAGCCAAGGAAAAAGGCTTAAAATTGCGAGTGTGAGAGAGAAGCTGGTATCTCTATATTATACTCTCTCAATGTTTTAAAATAAGCATCGTTTTAACAATTAATTACAATAATACAATATCACAATTTTTAGGGTTAATTGCAAATAAAATCCCGATCTTTTCGCAAATTGCAATTTAATCTAAACTTTTGAATCGTTGCAAACAAAACTTCAATTTGTAATTTGTTAGCAATTCCAACTAAAAATCCAATTTCAATCTGCCCAAACTTAATGATTAATTATGCATTGTCATCCGAACTAAGCTAAACATATTAATACAAATACTTATTTATTGTTAGGTATGTGAAACATCATTTTCAGACCATAAAAAAATTGATTGATGGTTCAAATTGCAACCAAACATTAAATTGGAGTTTTATTTGCAAAGATTCAAAAGTTTAGATTAGATTGCAATTTGCAAAAAGATTGTGATTTTATTTGCAATTAACCCCAATTTTTACTCAAATAGTTTAGTATACGCTAGGTGTATATCTCCGCTTGGTAGCCTATAACAGGACATATTATGGTCATAAAACGTCCTTTATTATTTTAGTAGGTTGTTTGGTAGACAACATAAATATAATATTGACCCAGTTATAATATGTTTGACCCGGTTTTTATGCACCAAATCAACATAAATTATCTCATCTCACACCTCTTACAATTTTATTATGACTTTCACTCCTTATATTACTTTATTCTATGTAATACACCCTACCAAACAATATTACTTTATTCTATCCATATTATTTAACCACTTTATCTCTATTAAATTATGCATAATATCGTTTTATATGGTTTCGAGAGTCAATTGATTATAATGTCACCATTTTTATTTAAACAGTTCCAATATGCATTACATGTATATTGACAAATATCGTTTTGTATGGTTTCGAGAGCCAATTGAATACAATGTCACCGTTTTTATTCAAATAGTTTAAGTATGCTTTATGTGTATATTGATAATATTGTTTTATATGGTTTCGAGAGTGAATTGATTACGATGCCACCATTTTTATTTAAGTAGTTCCAATATATTTTACATGTATATTGGTAAATATTGTTTTGTATGGTTTCGAGAGTCAATTGATTACAATATCACAAATTTTTTATTAAAATAGTTTCGGTATACGTTATGTGTATATTGATAATATCGTTTTATATGGTTTCAAGAGTCAATTTTTTTTTTTTTTTTGATCGGTAAATGTTAGTTGTTAGTAGTTAGATTAGTTCACCAAGTCTCCATACACTCCCAGAAATCTCCAAGCCTACCTTATAACTCCCCATAATTCGTTCCCAAAGGGAATCGAACCCGGGTCACTCACTAGAGTGAGGAACCCGGTGACCAAGTGGGCTAAGCCACCTGGTTGGTTTCAAGAGTCAATTGATTACAATGTCACCATTTTTATTCAAACAGTTCCAGTATACGTTACATGTTTATTGATAAATATCGTTTTGTATGGTTTCGAGAGTCATTTGATTACCATGTCAACATTTTTATTCAAATAGTTCCGGTAAACATTATGTGTATATTCATAATATCGTTTTATATGGTTTCGAGAGTCAATTGATTAAAATGTCACCATTTCTATTCAAACAGTTCAAGTATATGTTACATGTATATTGATAAATATCGTTTTGTATGATTTTAAGAGTCAGGTGATTACAATGCCACCATTTTATGGGTCCATTGTTGTGATGATCATCTTCTCCATCTTCGTTTAAGCCGTATGCGGCCTTACATTCAGAGTCGTACCTTATGTGCGCCTGAAAAATGCATATAGCAACCAATCTAATATTTGGATGAAGAAATTTGAACTATAAATTTTAAATCCACAGCCTAAATCCACTCGCTTATTTCAAATGGATGAATTTCAAGTACTTAGCTTTAATTCTAATTTAAATCGGAGGAATTTCACATACTTACCAAAATCACGTCATTTGAAGTCCATAAATTTTTAAATTCATTCATTTTCAAATACATTATATATTTCAAATGAGACTATCCATTCAAAACACAATCTAACAGAAACAACATAAATATATCAATTACCAAAAGAAGTAAGGAACACATAAAATTTCAGAACAAAAGTAGCGCCAAAACTAGCTTTTCCTTAAACACCCTACTACAATGGGGTTATATCTATGCTACCCGAGCTTTAACATGTTGTACCACATGCTGTGCTGTGTTGTACAAACTACAGAGGACGATCCACAAATCCCCGATCGACCATTTTCGCCATTAATTCTTCGTGCTTCTGCAGCTGCCCTGCTTTTCTCAACACCTTCATAACCATTTCATACACTTGTGGACTAGGCCTCAAGCACTTATCCTCAATCATCTCCCTAAAATACTTATAAGCATTGTTCCAATGCCCCATAGAACAGTACATCGCGATAACAATCTTGAAACTATTCACATTCGCCTCGACTCCATTCTCCCCCATCTCCTTCCACAGCTTGATCACCATATCGTTCGACTTTGATTCCAGAAACATCTGCATTAGGATATTGTACGTCACCGTATTGGGCAAACATTTCGCCTCCTTCATCTTTGTGAATAGCCGATGGGCAGCGTTCACGTCTTTGTCCTTCGCCACGAGCCTAAAGATCGGGTTGTAGCTTCCCGCATTTGGGATGCATTCTTTGCTGATCATTATGTTGAGAACCTTTATGGCTTCGTCTCGATTCTTGTCCTTGCAGTGAGTTTCGATTAGGTAGTTGTAGGTGATGACGTCGGGATTGCAGGAAAGACGACGCATTTGGTTGTAAACTTGGAGAACTTTCTCGGTTCTTCCTGCTTTAACATGAACCCTCATCAAATTGTTGAAAATTACAGAGTTTGGGGTTAAACCTAGGTCAAGCATTTCAGCGAACACATCGTGGGCACGAGTGATTTGCCCACATCTACACAAAGCATCAATCACAATGCTGTATGTATACAAGCTAGGTTGGATTCCGGCTAATTTCATTTCCGAAAATACCCTCTCGGCTTCGTCTATATTACTGGCTCTGCACCAGCCATGGATTAAGCTAGAGTAAACAACAACATCGAGCTCGAATTTATCCTTCAAGCTATCGAAGAAGGCCTGGGCTTCTAATGCCCGGCGTTTTCTACACAACATTCCAATCAAAATCGAAAAGGCTTTCCTAT